>CM036316.1:39199711-40632311 GCA_020567845.1 Rhododendron henanense subsp. lingbaoense | reverse complement strand
CAATAGTTTAGCCACCAAAGAAAATCTGCTCAAAAGAAGGTGTGGACAATCTCAAATGTGCCTCATTTATAACCAATTTGACGAGACTGTTGAACATATGCTCTTTGAATGTCATTGGGCTCGTGCGGTTTGGTTTGGGAGCAACATTCAGTTGAATGTGGGGCAGGGGCACCCGATGTCGGTGATCAAATGGACTTCCCAAGTAGTTGATCAGTTTAAGAAGGAGGATGCGATGAATTATTTAGAACGGTAGTCTATATCGCATGGTACATTTGGAAGGCGCGAAATGAGGTAGTTTTCAACTTGGGTCTGCCTAATCCAGAGTGGACTATGAGGAGAGCCCTTGAGGCTTTCCGTGAATTTTCAGATGTAGTGGTGCCTTCCCGTTTCCACATGGATAACCCAACTGTTGAGGACTTTATTTCCCAATGGAGGACTTCGGAAAATGGGTGTTTTAAGCTAAATTGTGATGCAGCAGTTGTAATCAGGGACAGCAAGGGCATCCTGTGGTTCAACTGGTTTGACTAATGTTTCGTCGACCCTTCAAGGGGAATTGGTGGCTATCCGTCAAGCGTGCGACATGATTTCAGATTTGGGATATCAAAATGCGCTAGTCGAGTCGGACTCTCAGGTAGCCATCAAGTTGAGTGTATCTGAATTGGTCCCTCCTTGGGAAGTCTCTGTAGTGGTTTGGGACATTAGGAGGATGAGAGGATTTGAACATCAGATTTGGATGGGTAAAGAGGACGGCTAACAGGCTCGCTCATGTGGTGGCTAAGAAGGCTTTGAAGGGTCTGCTTGCTAGAGATTGGGTGGTGTTTTCTCCAAATTTTGTTTGGGAAATTTATATAATGGTCCTCATAGTTTCACCCGAGTCTCATTTCTGTCCTCCAAATATCAATTGCAACTCTTTTGACCTTCAAGTTTGATTTTTATACCAAATTGGTCCAATTGATAACTTTTGTCAGTCAAACTGGACGGAAAAAATCAGATTGATGTCAGTTTGGACGTCTACCCTCAATCTGATTTTTTCCATCCAGTTTGGCTGACAAACGTTATCAATTGGATCAACTTGGTACGAAAACCAAACTTAAAGGTCAAAAGAGTTACAATTGATACTTGGAGGATGAAAATGAGACTCGGGTGAAACTAGGAGGACAATTTCTATAAATTTCCCATTTTGTTTCCTTTGTTCTAGCTAGAGATTCTCTCCTTTGTGTGTAAGCCCTGAGGGCCTTTTTTATTATCAAAAAAAAAAAAAAAATTAATTTTCAATTCATACTTTATGATAGATTTCAATGTTACCCTTGTGTCAACTTCTTAACGGAAATTACTAACGCGCGTGGCTAACGGTCACTAATGTGGAAATGACATGGGCACCCCATCACCTATATATCTTTATCACTAAGCACCCTCATCTTAAAAACCTTTCATCGGCACCCTTCCATCTATTGGTAAAGGATGGCTTAACCCTGTTAATGGAATGTTGCAATTGACTAAATTATATATCCTGTCAAATTAAAATGGTGGGTTCTAATGTAATGGTTCTTCCGTCTCTCATCTTGGCTCCTCATTCCCTCCCCATTTATCCCTCTCAACCGGTTTAGGAATTTACATTTGACGTGTAAATGAATTTCTAATCTATCTTGGTTAATTAATGGGTTCCTGTGTTGAAATCATAAATATTTATCCTTGATTCTAAAATGGGCTCCTCCATTTTATGAAGAGAGATTTGGTATGGAAAAGCCTCAATCCTAGTACCCAACCATCCTCCTTTGTGAAAACTGTAAAGCAATCGTTTACAACACAATTTTTCATGAAGATATCTAGTGATTCTTGGTCTATAGTTCTATTTTGATACTCGTGCCTATTGGATAGACAATATGTGTTTGATTAGTAGGCATAATTTGGTTGGGGCAGTAAAAAAACAAATACTGTATATTTTTTTAAGGGTAATGAAGATTGGATTTTGATAGAGATGTTAGATTCGATGCAGACTAAGACAAAATTAGAGAGAGAAAAGGATGTGTACTGGTGTTTTTCAAAGGTTCCGTGTTCTTTCATCATGATGGAGAAGGGAAAGAGTACTGGTATGCGTCAAGTTTGTCGTTGACGAGTAATTTGCCGAAGTCTTTTGCAACTTTGAGGCACTTGGAATTGTTAACATTTTCTTAACATCAATTTATTACGAATAGTTGTTTTTGGGTGTGATAAGTAAAAAATTATGATAAAAGAATCCAATACAATTTGTTGAACACGGGAAAAATTGGAAATAATTATTTGACCTTTATTGTCTTTGAGGAATCTAATATTTTCCAATTCAAACTATCTCTATGTTTGTCGAATACCAATTGGAATAATTCTTCAACAGATTCTTAACTAAAGGGTTTAAGTGATAACAGTGAATAGATGAGCGTGTGCTGATGAAAGGCTTTTAAGATAAAAGGGTGCTTAGTGATAAAGATAGATAGATGATGGGGTGTCCATGTCATTTCCACATTAGTTACTAGGGCTGTTAGCCGAGACCGGAAAATCGATCGAAACTGAAAAAACCGGACAAGATCGAATTTTTCAAACCGGTAGAATAATTTCGATCCTTATAAACCGGAAAAATAATTTCGATCCGATTTATGTGTTTTAAAGACCGGTCGGAACCGGATCGGTTATATATATGTATATTGGTCTAATAAATATATTTATTATATTAAAAAAGCTGTTTTTATGGGCTTAATTATGTTTTTATGGGTTGGGCTCAAAATTGATCCTTTTTTGTTGACCCAAAAAAAGGGGTTGAATTATGGGTTTTTGGTTGATATTTTGTAGTTTGAATTGTGGATTTTTTGATGTGTTAGGCCCAAATATGGCCCATAAATGAAAACCGGATAAACCGGATAACCGGTTTCAACCGAAAAATATGCCTAAACCGGTCGAAACTGGACCGGTATCACCCCTATTAGTTACCATTAGCCACGTAAGTAATTTCCATTAGGGAGTTGATGGAAAGATAACATTGAAATCTGACATATAAGGACGAAATTGACACTTTAAAATTTGTCAGGATGAAATTGAAACTTGATGTATTTTACGAGGACTAAGAAAGTAGATAAGTCTTCTTGCGGGGTCAATGCATACGTGGGTTTTGTCGCATATTAAGTTAGCCCCGCTAATGGATGGTAGAATTAGTCGGTGAATTTGTCGAGGTGCACGTAAGCAGTCTAGGACACCCTGGTTATAAATAAAAAATAAAAAATTGTGGGTTTTTTTCCCTCCAATAAATGGATTAAAGAACCCTAATGATCATTAATCACTGCAGTACATGAAATCAGATTGAAAGAGTTGATGATTGCTTGATGTGAAAAAGGAAGTTATGCATGCTTGTAGTGTACAATATATAGACACAACAAGAAAATAAACTCACAGAAAGAAAGAGCAGCAGGAGGGAATTGAAGATGATCAATTACCTCTATTATGGAGATTTACCGGGTGATGAAAACAGAGAAACGAGACCCAATTCCCAAATGTAATAAATCTGAAAAAGCAAATGAGAAGGGTGGTGACAACTGTAAGGTAAGAAAGGAATGTTATGGCGTGTTTGGGTCTGTGGATTCCTTACGTTTAAAGGTCAGATAATATTTGTCCTTTATTATAAAATGTAACTTTGTTGCGTTAATAGATGTGCGGTCAAGTTTTGGTAGACATACACTTTACCGGTTATGGGTCCTCCAAGATGAACAGTTTGTTATAGTCCGGAGATGGCTCAAAATATAGGTGTTTTGGAGAGATGATGAAGGGAGAAGAGCCGTTCCCGAATGCATCTCACCCTCAGTTTGAGAATCGCTTTTCTCTATAACTTGCCTCTTTAGAATTAATAATTCATGTAAAGGGTCCATAACTAAGCAGGGTGATGTATTTCCTTTTCAATTGAGTGAAATAAGATTTTAAGTACAAAAAAATGAATTTAGAGTAGTATAATGGAGATTAAATAATGCAAAAGACCTTTTAACACAATTGCATTTTAACACAATTGTCATTGTTGGTACGTGGACTGTATATTCTAACATAATCTCAAAGTCAAGTCAAGCAGAGCGTAGCGCATACAGTAACATTTAAACATAGCTCGTGCCAAATGGCATTACCAGTGTAAGTAGTATTGAACTAAAAGAGATTTAAGTATACATACCTGTGCCTAAAGGCATTACCAGTATAAGTACGTATTGATCTGAGCGAGCTCCACTATTGCAACAAAATGGAGAAATTCGGTATGGAGAGGAGCTGATTCCATTGATCGCTGTCGGAGCAAATATATTTTAGCTGCAGCCTCGGAATTGTTCGTATTCATTTTTATTTTTATTTTTTGGGAATATTTTTGCTCCAAGAAAATGAACCGTAGCAATTAATCTATCTTTGTCAAGCCCCTCTAATTTAATTGTAGGTTAGAAGTTTGGAACCAAGCTTTTATCGTATGAGAAATTTCACCATGATATTCCAAGTGCAAAATATCGGAGCAAGTATTGGAATTTTTTTATTAGATTATCTAACAAACACACTGCGTACAATGAGGAAAAAAAAAATGTCTCTGTTAACTTAAATCACAATTATCAACTAATCATGGAAAAATTCTAAAATACCCTCCAAACCTTACACACGATGTTTTATAAACACTTATCTCTATTATAAAACAGAAGAATGTGGGGACAAGTTGTTGGAACGACTTATATTCATTTGATCCAAAGGCTGAAGTGCATCCTCCCAGTTCTCGGTTAAGTGCCCATGGTTTTCACCTAAATCATACAACTGCCATCTCCTTCTAACCGGGATGCACAGTGCCGTAGGTACGGGCTAATACTAGTACTTTAATAACCTTCAATTTTACTCATAAACTATTCTTTCATTATTCAATTAGCCTACTACCATCTAGTTCTGTAAAATTGCAAAAGGAATTTGCTTACTCGGACATGGACGACGGGATGAAAACGTTAGATAGCTGATTTGGCACTAAAATGGCAAGTTGGAAGGAAAATTTCAAAATACACCCCGAAAATTTTGAACTCTTTATCAACTAGACATCCAAAACTTTAATAAAATTCAATTAGACACCTAAACTATGAAGCTGTTATTCAATTAACCCCCTACAGTACGTGGCTTTTGTCTCATATATAATTGGCCCCACTGGTGGATGGTAAAATTAGTCCCCAAATTCGTCAAGGTATGTGTAAGCAGTCTAGGACACCTTGGTTATGAAAACGTTATGGATTTTCCCCTCCGACAAAATGGATTAAAGAACACACTAATCAATAATCACCGCAGTAGATGAAATCAAATTGAAAGAGTTGATGATTGCTTGATGTGAAAAATTAAAGGAAGATATGCATATAGTAGATACTATTTATTCAGATACAAGTAGATAAACACAAAGAAAGAAAGAGCTGCAGGAGGGAAGATGATCAATTACCTCTGTTATTGGGAGATTTTCATCAGGAGACCCAATTCGCAAGTGTAAATCCGAAAAAGCAAATGAGATATAGGATCTGATAATGGAAGATAAGAAAGGAATGTTAAAGCGTGTTTGGGTCTGCGGATTCTTAACGTGAGAAGTAGACATTCTATTTGTACTTTGGTCCTTTCAAAAGCAAATTCTAATGGCACGTGAACGTATTCTTTCTGTCTTCTTAATCTTAACAACAAAAATTCTCTATGAAAAATAAAATTGTGGGGGGTTCGGTTTATCGGTGTTGGAAAAATGTATGCATATTAATTTGTTGAAAAATTATATGTATTACAATTACATATTTATTTTGATGAATGTTGAAAAAATGATATTATCTATTTTGATGATGTTTCGGCAAATGCTAATCTATCGAAAAGTCTTTTTCGGAGTAAATTTTCTAGGCCTTGAAACATTGCATAAAGTCTCTTGGATTCAATGTTTAATATTTATAAAGACTTAATGAGCTCAATACATGTTTTAACGGAATTATTCAGATGAATTTTTGAGCTACAGGTTGACGAACCGGCTGACAAGCCGGCTATCTGAACAGAAGAGGTTGTCAACCGGAGTTCACCAGATGGCAGACTAGTTGAGAGAGCAGACGACCTCCTAGTTGACCGGTAGTACATTTCTGCAGATCAGTAAAGTTCCAACGGCTAAATTTTTTCCTAAATTAACTCTCCAACGGCTCCAATATTTTATTAACGGCTAGTAGGTGGATGGATGGCTATATAAGGCTTCAAGAACTCATTGATGAGTACCAATCCAAGCTACAACATTCCACATCATTCCAAGAGCAAATTCTCCAAAGATCAAGTCCAAAATTCTCCTAGTTCTTCCACTTTCATATTTTTCTTGAGAGAAAATTTGTACAAGTCGTGAGCGCTAATTTTCATACTTTCTCTACATACTTGTAACTCCTAAGCGAGTATTTGAGTCAAACACTTGAAATCTTAGAAGACCAAATTCGGGTTTGAATTTAGGTACGTGTTATTGTTTTCGAGAGGTTTTCGGAAAAAACTCTTACGGTTGTACTAGCTCCACGGGAAAACTAGGGGATAAGGTCGTTGTAAGCACCCACAAGACTTACTGCTTGTAATCTTTTTGAAGATTAAAGGAACCTTCAAGTAGTTGCTTGAGGAGAAGTGGACTAGGCCGGACCGTGGACAAATCCGGGCCGAACCACTATAATCGGGTTCTATCTCTCTAACTCTCTCTCTTTTATTTGTGCATATCGTTTTGATTAAAAGATTGTTAGAGATAATCTTTATTAGTATTTTTACTTAGCAACCCTATTCATCTCCGTTCTAGGTTGCCATTTTTGGGTAACAATTGGTATCAAAGCCTCGGCTCTTATTTGTAGACTTGACCGTCTAAGAGTTAAGATCCATGGCAACCACTAGTAGCATATCTTGCATCGAGGGTCAATCCTCAAATAGGCCTCCCTTGTTCACGGGTTCTAACTATAGCTATTGGAAAAATCGCATACAAATCTTTATTCAATCCACCGATTATGATTTGTGGAAAATTATTGCAAATGGTCCTATTAGTCCTACTAAGAAATCCGGTATTCCTAAGCTAGAGAGCGAATGGACCAACGTAAATAAGAGTAATGTAGAAAAGAACTTTAGAGCCATGAATCTTCTTTTTTGCGCTATAACTCCAAATGAATATGATTGTGTATACGCTTGTGAAACCGCTAAGGAAATATGGGATAAATTGAAAATGGCTCATGAAGGAGATAGTCAAGTTAAGGAGTCTAAAACTGATATCCTAAACTACTGTGAATCGTCAAATATTTATTTCATAAATCTATAAGAGTTTGTTCGTTTTGGTATTTTAAAAATCAGTAATGCTACACATACAGCAAAAATGCACAGATTTTGCATACAGATTTTGTGTGGGGCCCACTACGGGTCCCACACAAATGATCCGAGCCGTTCATTAAATGTAAAACAGTTTTTCAAGGGTACCCGCGAAAAATCAGTTCAATCCGATACTTATAGATGCTCAATCCAATTATAGAATGTTTCATTATCCGGGAATCAAAATCAAAAGTTAGATGATTGGATTGAGCATCTATAAGTATCGGATTGAACTGATTTTTCGCGGGGGCCCTTGAAAAACTGTTTTACATTTAATGAACGGCTCGGATCATTTGTGTGGGACCCGTAGTGGGCCCCACACAAAATCTGTATGCAAAATCTGTGCATTTTTGCTGTATGTGTAGCATTACTGTTTAAAAATAAAATACCAAAACGAATAAGAGAGAAATGAGAGTAATGATTGAAAGAAAATTTATTGAAGACCGTGCATTGAGAGAGAATCTAAAATCCCAAAACAAACAAACAAGCTCTTTGTCGGGAAGCTCAATAGTTCGGATTAAGTTTTGGGCCCATGGTGATCTGTAAACTTCCAAGATGGGCCCGAAATTGGAGATTAGTTGGGCCACACAAGCGTGCTCAGCACACACGCAGGTTGAAGAACTGGATCATTTTTCCCACTGAGAAGCAGTCAGGTCAGGGCTTCAGCTGGGAAGTTGAAGATATTCCTCAAGTCCGAAACGAAGTGAGATGCGGACACAGGTCTCTCTCTCTCTTCCTTCCTTTTTGCGATGTATTTGTATGTCTGTCTGTGCGTGTTATACTGATTTGAATGGTTTCTGGAATCCCCTATTTGATCTCTCTGTTCTGTCCTCATACATATTTCCTGGGTTTTTTAAACGAAAATTCGCAGGAGGAATCGATTTCATGGTTTCTCAAGTTGTTGGCTTGAAGGTTAATTTGACTGTAATTAGCCTCAGTTTTCCTATTCTACCTTGCAACAGGCCTTCTGGATTATGTGTGTGTGTGTGAGAGAGAGAGAGAGAGAGAGAGAGAGAGAGAGAGGTTTCTTCCCAAAGTTCACTTGTAGGAACGAGATTTGGTGAGAAAATAAAATGGATTGGTAAAATATTGCAGCTCCAGCCCTCGCTCATCTCCTGAACTAAAAACTTGAGTGAAACCCTCAAAATTGAACTCAGCCCTTGTCTCGAAACTCATACCAAATTAAATCTTATTCGCTTTTTAAACCCAAATCAAGAAGAATATACCAAGTGTACAACGGCTAGTTTTTGGCTGCTGGTGGTGAGGGTTGCTGGTGGTTATGGTGGTGGACAGTGAATCTAATGATTGTTCTTACCTGTGGTGTGAGGTTGGTGGTGGTGGTCAATCATACTTAAGGCCCCCACAAGTTCGATCACAAATTCGCAACAACAAACTTAAACCCAAATCTGCTACAGCTTTCCTTGGTGGTGGTGGGCAGGGTGGCTGGAGGGGTGGAGGTGTTTGGGCAGCAGCTAGGGACGAAGTCAGAAATTAAGCGTCGGGGAGGCCCATGTAAGTATATCCAAGAAAGAAGAGAAGTTACTTTTACAAAAATGATCTTTTGATGAAAATTATTAAATTGTTAGAATTGAAGGTATTGTGTATTATGCAAATAAGTGAAGTTTTGCTATATCTTTAAAGAAGTACTCTTGAAAGAAAGAGGCGACAATGAGAATTCTAGAAAATGTGGGGGACCATTATAAGTACTCCTCCAATTTTATCGGGATAGTATATAATAGTAGTTACTAGAAACTTCAGGGTGGCCATGGCAACACTTGGCCCCCATCTAGCTTTGTCCTTGGCAGAGCAAAGCTGGCGGAAGTGGATGGTGGCCGTGGCAACTAAAGGGGCAAACTTAAATGTTTTTGAAATGTTTTTAGCCAAGATTTTAGTAAGTAATGTGATTGCTGTGATGGTGACTAATACCAAATGGAGCTTTTCCTTTCTTCTTTTCTCATAAGGTTATAATGTCTTCTTGTAGTTTACATGGAGACACCTGTAGAGGACAAGTTCATCATTACAGAAAGTTTAGTGGGAGCAAAATTAGATTTACTTGATGTTGGAACAAATCAAGAACCAAATGTAGGTATGTCATTTGAATCAGATGAAGCTGCCAAAGCATTCTATGATGAATATGCCAGGCGGATAGGATTCTTAACTCGAATCGTATCAGCTCGTAAGTCAGAGTGTGATGGATCAGTTATATCCCGTTGACTGGCCTGTAACAAGGAGGGATATAATCGTAACAGTCGAAAGACTGGGCCATGCCGAATTCGAAAGCGAGAGAGCCACAGGGAAGGTTGTATGGCAATGGTTCTCGTGAAAAGAGAGAAGCTTGGGGAATGGGTTGTGACAAAATTTGTTAGGGAACACAATCATCCCCTGGAAGTTTCTTCGGAAAAATGGCGTCCAAATCCAGTAAGTTTTCCTTGAAGATGCAACTTTTAAAGTTCTTATATACATTAATACATATTCTCCCTCTATTTCCCTCTACCTCGTTGGATGTATGTTTTGGTAAGTATACTTATCCAGATATTGTGGAGATACTATGCAAGACTATTTACCAAATCGAAGCTAAGAAGTGCTGTAACTATAGAATCACAGTATTATGTCACAGTATTATGGTCAACCTTGGAAGCTTAGAATAATGGCACCATACCTTTGGGTTTTATGATACATTCATAAACAAGCTTCTGTCTTGAAAAATTTGAGGATTACGTTTCGCTGATGCATTACGGTGAATGAGTTAGATTTATTATTAGATTGCCTTAATCAAGGGCTTTTCACTGTAAAGGGACAAGTGACATCCAATTTAATCCATGAGAAGCTGTCGACTTCCGTTTCACCTGATTGTAAACATCCCTCCACGGGCTATGACCCTCATATAATAGCGGTGGTCAATCTTGCTGAAATGTAACCAAGTTTATCTCGTTTCTAGGAACAATTTAATGTAGCTGTCATCGCCGGAAAAAGAGGTTGGAACTTTGGTTGGGCTGCTTGGTCTGTCTTAAAGGACAACATCCTACTCTTCCATTTGGCATACTCCCGAAAAACGTTTGTCCCTCATTCTCTGAAATTTGCTTATTTTGTAAAATACCTCACTCTTCTGCTCAACTTTAACCCTCTCTCTTGGTGGCAACTCAGTTTTTTTTTTCTCTATTTCGTAGCCTTTGATTTCTTTGTGCAAAAATCTAGTGTGGTTCGTTAAAAAATCTAGTCCTTTCTTTATTTACGGTTTGAGTAGTCTAAAGTAGTTTCTCTATGCTATGGAAGAAGCCAACAAGGTGATGATTATTGTAAGTGAGAATTTTCTAAAATATTTGTAAAGTTTAACCATTTTGATCCCACCGTAGTCAAAAGTTCCCAAACCTACCACTATTTTCAATCTTATTCCTATAAATTCCCTAATATTGGACAAGCATTCAAGAAATTGGGAATCAAATATCAACAAACAATATGATGGAAAGAAGTTGGAGAAGTTGTCATGTCCTAGGATTTCTTGCACATCTCACAACAAGATACTAAAAAGCAAAACAGACCAAAACCACATTTGAACAACCCTTGGGCTACATGTTTGCCCCAATTTTTTTGAGGTCAGAGCCTATTCCTTTCGATTCTTAATATTTGTGCAATCATGGTAAATGCATATAGAAAGTGTTTTTTCCTTCGGCTAAGTTTTCCATATCTTGACATGTCAAATCACCTGATATTGAGATTGCTAAAACACAGGTTGATCAGGAAAAGACTAATGCAATCCCCTTATTCTATGAAACCTTATGGAAGTCTGAAGTTTAGAAAACCCTAATTCTTTTGATTTGATTTGGTTGGTTCATGAAGGACATATCTTATTATACTTGTCTGAGGCTTGTATAAGGTCGCTTTCAAGTCATTATTCATGCACTTATTGTTCTTTCTTACTTGTTTATTGCCCCTACTTTTTATCCTTTTTTTTTTTTTTCAAACTCTGTTTTTTCCGTTAACTAGTCATTATTTTAGCTGTGTGGAATGGTGTGATTTAATTTATCGGCTGTCTAGAGCAATGCTATACGCACACGTCGAAGCTGTGCACAACAGACTTTCCTTTCTGTCTTATGGTCAGGTGGGTTTTATATTAAAATTATGAGTTTTTTATGAAAACATCCCTTAAATTATCACTATTTTTTTTACTTCGTCCTCAAACTATCAAAATCACCTATTTTGTCCTCGAACTATCCAATTCTTACCTATTAAGTCCAAATCCTAACTCCATCGATGAATTTGGATGGAAAACTCACCATGTGCCAAGCACGGGAGTTTTTAAGGGTTAAAAATGAAATTTCATCTCTATAACTCCCACATTCGGAACCTCTTCTCTCTCTCTCTCTCATACTCTGTATGAGACAAACCCAAGTTCTCCCTCCTCTTCACACCCCCATAAACCCATTTGGGAACCAATTCCAAACCCATTACTCTACCAAACAAACCCAATTCCAGGCGGCCCCCCCACCCCCACCCCAGGCACACCTACCAAACCCATAAGAATTGTTGATATTTGTAGTTAGAAAACTTTTTTTCGTAAATCTCGCCTGAAATCTACCAAATCCCTTCCATTACATCATTCAATCTCTCTTCCCAATGAATCAAAATCAAATTGGGATATCAGGGGCTGATGTGATGGGGTGATTAATCTCACGATGTCAGATTGGGAGTTCCCCGATTCATTAATCAAAATACCACATCGACATCGGAGTTACCTGAGAATCCCGTGTCGTCGTCGTCGGAGACTAGGTGATTTAATACCTCGTCGAGTACAACAAAAAAATGAAAACCAAAGTTGGAATCTTGGCCGGGACAGTGTTTGAATTGTCGGAATTGATTAGCAGAATTTGTTTTCATCGTCGTGGTCGAGTTCATCTGGGTCGTCGTGGTGGTGTTTTTGCGTTTTGTCGTAATGAGAAGAGTGTGTTTATCCGAATTTATGAGTAATAGAGATGAAATACCATTTTTGCCCCTCAAAAACTCACATGCTTGGCACATGGTGAGTTTTCCATCCAAATTGATGGATGGAGTTAGGATTTGAACTTAATACTCCGTAGGTGGGAGTTGGATAGTTCGAGGACGAAATAGGTGATTTTAATAGTTTGAGGACGAAGTAGAAAAAATGGTGATAGTTTGAGGGATGTTTTCATAAAAAAACTCTAAAATTATTGATTTTTGTGAATTCCGATGGCAGTCTTTTGACAAGGACCAGAAGATTAGAGAGCTATCTTCTCAGCTTCATCATGCAAATCAGCAGTTGGAAGCATGCCAAGAACAGCTAAGAACAATTACGGCATGTATGGAGGAACATACACAATGTCTATCAACAACGGTTGAAAGCGTTGTGAGCAATGTCAAACAAGTGGAATCCCAACAGCATGAAATTTCAGGACACTGCTAGGAACAAGTTGCAAAGTGACTAAATGTAAAGTGCAGCCCGTGCAGGAGTGCAAAGTGTACTTTAATAATAAAGTAAGTTAGTAATAGTTGCGCAACGTACCCACATAGAAACTAGAATGATAATTATTAATGACGCCGATAGTACGTGCAAATTAGTACTATTACTGTTCAGTTTGGTGATTCACTTGTGTGCAATTAGAGATGCAGAAATGCTAACCACACATATAGTATGTGCACAGATCGTGCACATACGGCTCTGTGGGGTCCACAATAGAGCCCTCTCAAACAATCCAAGTCGTGCAATAACTTTAAAATAATTTTCTAAGCCATCACGCTAAAAATCAACTTTATCGGATACCTCTAAGTGCTTGATCCAATCGTCTAAATGCTTCTTCAGATTCCAAAATTCTAAAGTCTAAGCGAAAATTTGAAAGATCAGATTAAGTATTTAGAGGTATTTGATTGAGATATTTTTTTACGTGATGACTTAAAAAATTATTTTAAAAATAATAGATGGCTTGGATCGTTTGTGGGGACCCCGTAATGGGCCCCACGAAGCTGTATGTACATGATCTGTGCAAATACTCTCTGTGTGGTTAGCATTTATGCTAGAGATGTGCTTTGTTTGTAAAGAAGTTAGAGTAATGATTTTATCCCAATCCCGATGCAGGAGTGCAAATTCCATAGTCAAGCTTCAATTATGCTACAGATGAACACACTTTGCACGCACGCATTCACGGGCTTACAAAGGTGGAGGGCTCCATACACACTGCACTACATGGTCTGTGTAAATGTGTGTGTCTCTAGACCTTTTGTTAAGCTTTTGGGATCTTGACCTTCCGCCCCATCTTCATCTTCTTTTAATCTAGGAGTATTAGATTCAGGTTGTCAATGGTAGCAGATGTAAGACCCAATAATTTGAGTTTAGTTTCAGGTTGTCAATGGTAGTAGAGGTAAGACCCAATAATTTGAGTTGCGATAATTTCTGTCCCATGTAGAGGTCACGTGATGTTTCAACATCTTCTAGTAGCAAAATCACGGAGGGCTCTAAAAGATGTTGGAGACTGCATGACTTTGCTTCAGAACCATCGAGTATTTTCTCCTGTAAACGTAGTTCTATCAAATGATATGTAATGAAGTGTAGATGATCCTTTTTTTCTTACCAAATATAACATGTTGCCATAATCTACTCAATAATACAGACAATGTAACGAACAAAAATACGGACATTAGAATGTGTTGTCTTGGTACAACAAAAACAACAAGTACAAGAAGTCTTGGTACAATAATAAACAACAAAAACAACAAGGACGACGACGACGAAAACAACAGTAGGTAAAATCATAGGGACCATTTAAGTGTGGAGCAGAGATGCTCTTATTCATATTACACATTTAAGTGTGGAGCAAAGATGCCCTTATTCATATTACACAACAAAGAAAATGAGAAACATCGGCGACCGAAATGCATTCATCATAATGTTAGTAGTACTTTGAAATACTTGGAATTCTTTATCGTCTTGAACATGAATTTCCTTCACTTCGCGAGTCGGCAGTAACACCTGAGAATACAAAAATCCAAACACAAGGTATCACTACTCACCAAGCACTAAAATTTAAAACTACTAGTAGGACATTATACGAGATTCAAAACTAGAAGTACTAGGGTGAAACAAATCGACGACGAACAAACATTTAAAGTCAGCTTGATGAAAACAAAATTATTAGATACTCCAGCTTAAACATGAAAAGTCAGCTCGTAATTGTCGTCCGGATATTAAAAGTACCATGCATCAATTTTATTCTCCTGAATTCAAGAAATGTCAATAATTAAAATTCGTGTATGGCAGGATCAAGAAATTGTACCCAGAAAAATACATAACAAAATGACGAGGTAATTACCATGTAATAAAAATAACAAGAATTGGTCCATGCATTGTAGATGCCTCAATTTGGTTTACCATATTTCCAAAGCTGGGGTCCCAGAGGTTTGCTGTCACCCATGAGGTTTGTACCTAGACTACCCTATCATCTGGGAGTAGTGAACTCTGGCGCCCTCCCGGTAAGTTATAGTTATCCCTAAATTTTTGGTTTGGCAAATGTTTTTTTTTATTTACTTTTTGTAATTTTCTGTTCAGTTTTTCGTCATAATTTGTAGTACTAATCATTTGTCTCGATGGGATAAATAAAAAAAGTACAAAAATGCAGATTGAAGATGAAAAAAATTTACATAAGACGGGACTAAAGACGAAAATTCATAAAATGCAAGGTTTGACCAATATATAAATTCAAAAAAATAACAAGCTTTGTGCCCGTTCGATGCACGGGAACGGAAAAAAAAAAAAATAACGTGAACTCTCTCTATTGTCCCGTGCATTGAACAGATACAACGCTAGTTTTGAGGACAAATCATTTGTATTGATGAGCTAAATCAAATAAATACAAAAAACGTGGACTGAAGGTGAAAAATAATTCATATACCAAGTGTACAACGGCTAGTTTTTGGCTGCTGGTGGTGATGGTTGCTGGTGGTTATGGTGGTGGACAGTGAATCTGACGATTGTTCTTACCTGTGGTGTGAGGTTGGTGGTGGAGGTCAATCATACTTAAGGCCCCCACAAGTTCGATCACAAATTCGCAACAACAAACTTAAACCCAAATCTGCTACAGCTTTCCTTGGTGGTGGTGGTGGTGGGCAGGGTGGCTGGAGGGGTGGACCGGTGGAGGTGTTTGGGAAGCAGCTAGGGACAAAGTCAGAAATTAAGCGTTAGGGTGGCCCATATAAGTATATCCAAGAAAGAAGAGAAGTTACTTGTATTGATGAACTAAATCAAATAAATTAACGTGAACTCTCTCTATTGTCCTGTGCATCGAACGGATACAACGCTAGTTTCGAGGACAAATCATTTGTATTGATGAGCTAAATCAAATAAATACAAAAAATGTGGACCGAAGATGAAAAATTTTCATATAAGATGACAATAAAGACAAAAATACAAGCTATTATAGATATTTTTTGTCGCTTTAGTGGTTTTTTCTTGTAATTTTGGTCATAAATTTTTACATTTTAAATCTTCTTGTCGAGATGAATAATTAATGATTTTTTTTCACAACAAATTTAAAATAGACGAACAAATATACTGAAACAAAATTTAAGAAGAACGGGGCCAATTGGGAGGAGACATGCAATAAATCTAAACTTGCAATCATACTGGGACAAACCTTTAACTGTTGTGGGTGGTTCAGAACATTATTCAACTCCCCCAACCTCTTGAGATTCATCATTCACCCTCAAGCTTTCCCTCACGTATTGGAATTCCCGAGGAGTATGCACTGCATAGTTCCCTCGTCCAACATTCCATCCAAACTTGACACTAGGTATATGCTCAATAACCCAATAGTCTTGGCCTTTGTCTGGTCTCATTCTGTCGTAGAACTCTGTTGGCATAAAAACAATAGTAAGAGATTTGAGTTTGGTGAGGTTGCGGATGCCGGAGGGCACCTCCTTCAGTTGTGGGCACTCTCTGATCATAAGGTGCTCAAGAACGGGCAATCCTCCTTCCTCTATTATAACCGAATTCAATCTCCCTAAGCAAAGGAGGTATAGCCGCTTAAGCTTCGGAAACCCTCCGACGTCGAACTGCAATTGTTCTCCATCGTACCCTCGGTAAAAATTAAGTTGCATCAAATTAGGTAATGCTTGAAGAGCTTTTATTGCATGAGCACCGGTCAACCATGAATCCATTAGATCTAGGGAAACTAGATTATCGAGTCTCGATATCCAGTTCGGCGACATTTCCAAATGTCCGATCAAGTAGAGACGTTGAAGAGATTTGGGGGGAGAAGAAAGAGAATGCAAATCCAGAATCGTGTCACCTTGTATAAACCCAACCTGCAAAGATTGAAGGTGATTCATCTTCTCTATGGCGGTATAGAGAGCCTTCACGTGTTCTCTTTTCACGTCCGTAATAATCAACTTCCTCAATTGCCTCAAATTTTCTAGCTCTTTGATTAAATCGTCGTTTGCCCGTATTCTCTTCAACGTCTGCAACTCTTCTAAATGCCCAATCCCTTCTTGTATCTCCACCCCGTCATTTACGATAAGATGCCGCAACTTACGGAGTCTACTTAAGATCCCAATTTGTAGCACATACACCCGCGAGTGTTGCAAGTTCAAAGTTTGTAGGTTGTGTAAATTTCCAATGGACTTCGGAATTATCTCCACATTTGTCCTTTTGACACTTAAGTATCGCAAATGAAGAAGATTTCCCACTTCTTCATGAACTTGATCAAGAGGAGCATCCTGAAGATCTAGTACTTTCACAAGCTTGAAATTACCAGTTAGAGTGCCCAATAACTGCTGCTTTGGCAACTCCCCCACCGAGAAAACAAAAACAGAACGAATTCTTGATTTGGTACTACTCAAGGTTTCCCAATCCTTATCTGTTACGTTTCGCATCTGCATTGACCATCGTCGAGTTTCATTTTCCCAACTTGGATACGCTTCTCTCAAAACTTGACAAAAACCCAACTCCTCACACTTTGCGAGGATGACCTCGTGTACTACATCATGGACCTGACATTTTTTAATTCTACCATCCAATTTTGAATCTGAAACTTGAACCAAGCTTCTATGAATGAGCTCAGTCAACCATTCTTCTGCAACTTCTTCCAACGTTTTGCCTTTCTGTCCTTCAATGAAACCCTCGGCTATCCACAGTCGGATTAATCTTCCACGGGTGATTTGATAGTCCTCAGGTATTATGCCAAAGTACAAGAAACATGATTTAAGGTAGTACGGCAGGTCATGGTAACTAAGGAGCAAAATTTTTGTGACGTTTGTGAGATGCTGATTCCTTTCCAATTGGGATCCAAGGCTATCATAGAATCTTTGCCATTCGGATGCATCCTTACTTTTTGTGGACAAGAGAGCGCCTATTGTCACAATTGCAAGTGGTAATCCTTCACATTTTTTCAAAATGGCACGGGATACTGTCTCCAACTCGGGAGGACAACAACCATCAAAGTCCCGCTGGAACGCTTTCATGCAAAAGAGCTTCCAAGCCTCCTCTTTAATTAGGGGCTTCACCTTGCATATGTGATCCCATGAGGATTCCTTGCAAAAAGAAGCAACATCTTCCTTCCGTGTAGTGACAATTATTTGACATCCTTTGTCGTTTTTCGGTAAAGCGAGTTTTGCGATACTCCAAAAGTCAGTTCTCCATACATCATCAAAAACAATTAGATACCTCTTCTGAAGCAAATATTCTCTGAGCATATGAATGAGAGAATTTTGGTCCATCGTATCAATTCCCTCAGGTGCAAACTCCTTTCCTGTGTGACATAGCTCCTTTATCATTCTTCTAAAGATGTCCTCTATCTTGTATGATTGGGAGACCGATACCCAAGCTCGACAATCGAAGTTTTCAAGCACTTTACGGTTGTCGAAAACTGCCTTGGCAAGAGTGGTCTTACCACATCCTCCCATACCTACCAGTGAAGTGACCGTTCGGTTTGATTTTCCAGTTACCAGCCTGTGGATCAGTTCTTCCTTGGTTGAATCAATGCCCACGACTTCATCTTCCTCCATGAAAAGGGACGCAACACGAGGGTCATCGTATCCTTTTTCTTCTGTTTTACTGCTTGACCCATGTTCTAAGGAACTGAAACCATACCTATCAGCCCTTTCCTTGATATCACGAATAGTCTGTTTGACATCTTTAATTTGAGAGGCAAGATCATGTCGTAGCTTGAGTTTGGTGATTGAGCGAGCAAGTTTGTGAAGGAAACTGAGGAAACCATGCCGTTGCCGATTTTCTGCCAAGTGGAGTATGTATTCGTCCATGACGTCCTCGATTTCGTAAGCCACTGCCCTTACCTGTTTTACCCAAATTTTTACCCCTCCATTTTCTAATTCTGCACTTGAATCTGCTTTTTTAAGGAATGACATTATGCTTTCTAATTCATCTTTGATACTGGCAACTTCTGAGTGGATGTTCCACAACAAGTTCACTTCACTTAATAACAATGGCACCAAAGTACTATTGATAGCAGAGCTTACTGCCTCTGTCATTACATCAATTAACCTGATGGACACAACACAATTGATTAGTTTCAGAGCTGATAAATTTTCTTGGCTGATATATTTGTTATAGAATTGCCCAAACCAACACACACGCTCAATAGCACGAATAGTATATAAAAAGTGAAAATGATATTGGTACCGACCAATATCCTACCGAAATCTTACCGATGGCCGCGTCGGGCCATCTCCGGCCACCGGACGGCCGATCCGAGCCGTCCAAAAATTCTATAAAAAAAAACGAGGGGGTCCTTGCGGGAATCAACTGCACCCGATGTGTGTAGGGTTACATATATACACGAAAAATAGGGTGTTTGGATCAAGCACCCTACACACATCGGATGTCATTGATTCCTGCGGAGCCCCCTCACTTTTTTTTAATAGAATTTTTGGATGGCTCGGATCGGCTGTCCGGTGGCCGAAGACGACCCGACGCCGCCGTTGATACGATTTTGGGCAAACCATAGTTCACAAAGTCCGGTGTTTGGATCAAGCACCCTACACACATCGGATGTCATTGATTCCTGCGGGGGCCCCCTCGCTTTTTTTTAATAGAATTTTTGGATGGCTCGGATCGGCTGTCCGGTGGCCGAAGACGACCCGACGCCGCCGTTGATATGATTTTGGGCAAACCACAGTTCACAAAGTCCTGTGATACTCACCAGAGTGGCAAACCAAAGCCAAATCGGACTTCACAAATCCTACAATAGTAACCTACTATATTGCTGACTGAAGAGAAAAAAATACTTGACTTAAAAGATTGTGTGGAGTTTTTGTCTTGAATCCGAGGAACTTTGTTCGGACGGGTGTCATGTCCGTCCGGACGAACGATGACGATACTTCCACTGTTGTCCCAGCAAGTTTGCTCCGGACTAGAGTTGGTCTTGGTCCGGACGAGCGAGGTTGATTTTGTGCAATTTAGGATTTTGTTCCGTCTCTTGGTCCTTTATTATAAAAGGGGGTTTGGGGACTGCTAGTGTTATGGTTCTTTTGTTCAAGGGTTTCAATATTAGGGTTTTGTTCATCTCTTAGGGTTCTACCAAGAGTTTGTGTCTCCCTTTTGGGGACACCCTTTTGGGTTCCTCTAGAAATTTGTCCCTAGATATCTGTTTGGTGCTTCATTGAGAGTTACGGGTATAACTAGCTCTTTGTTTCTCTCCCCGTTTATAGTGAATCATCTTACTCGTCTCCCTGTGGAGTAAATTCTTGCTTTGTGCTTGAGTGAAACCACATATATCTTTGTGTTCACTTGTTTATCACTAGTTGATTTGTTATATTCTCAATTTTATTTTTGGCACAACAAATTGGTATCAGAGCACCGAGTTTTTAATCCGAGACCTTTGTTTTCCACTGCGTATTGTGCAATTGGTGATCGTTTCAATGGCGACTCATTTTGAAATTGTGAAGTTCTATGGGTAGAGCACTAGCTTCAATTTATGGCGTATTAAGATGAAGGCTTTGCTTGTTCAACAAGGATTACATAAGACTCTATTGAAAAAATCCAAGAAGCCTGCTAATATGCAGGATAGTGTTTGAGGATCTCGATGCGAATACACTTAGTTTGATTCAGTTGTGTTTAGCCGATGATGTGCTTCGCGAGGTTGGGGAGGAGAATACAACTGCCAGTATTTGGTTGACGTTGGAAAGCATATATATGACAAAGTCTCTTACCAACCGGTTGTATTTGAAGCAGCGCCTTTATACGTTTTGTATGAGGGAAGGTATGCCCGTAAAAAACCATCTAGATGACTTAAATCGAATTATTATAGATTTACAAAATATTGATGTTGTGATTGATGATGAAGATCAGGCCCTTATTATTTTGTATTCTTTGCCTGCAACTTATGAGGACTTTGTTACAACCTTGTTGTATGAGAAGGATACGATTTCCATGGAGGACAAGTCTAGTTTGTATTCGAAAGAATTGAGGAAAAAGGTGAGGGTGGTGATTTCGATGCTCAGGGTTTGATGGTGCAAAGAAGAACTACGAAGAGGCCAAATAATGGCAGTACAAGGGTTTTCGGCTCTCATTCCATAAATCAAGTTGAAGTAAAGTGTTTTTATTATCGAAAATACAGGCATATGGTGAGAAATTGTTCTAGGTTAAAAAATAAAGATAAGTTTGAGGAGAAGGTTGTTGTTGGTATTGTTGAAAAAGATTTCGACGATTCACTTATGGCTCTTTCTGTGAGTGTCAGTGATGTCTGTTCGAATACCAAATAGATTCTAGACTCCGGATGTTCTTATCACATGTGTCCGAATAAAGAGTGTTTCGATACTTATGAATCGGTCAGTTGTGGTACAGTTCTTATGGTGAATAACATGCCCTGTAGAATTATTGGGATTGGAACAGTTAAAGTCAGAATGCATGATGGTTTTGCGAGGATGTTGTTTGGTGTTCGACATATACCGGATTTGAAAAGGAATCTTATCTCTTTGGGTATTCTTGACTCTTTGGGTTGGAAGCATACCGCTAAAGGTGGAGTCTTGAGGGTTTCGAAGGATGCTCGTGTTTTGATGAAGGGTCGAAAATCGAATAACCTCAATGTGCTTGATGGTAGTGCGATTGTGGGTGCTACATCTTTGGGTTCTTCATCGGTGAATTCGAGGTTGACTCGATGTAGGGTTTTCAACTTCGTGGTGGAGTTGATTGTTAACTCCGTGGGGAGTTTGAGCAGATTTTCATGTGCATCTGGAAGGGATGCGTTGGGTGGTAGGTGCCCGTTGGAAGATGGAAACTCAATTTGCAGGCATGTGAGACTGGGCTTCCTGAGTTGTGTTTACAAGGTCAAGCAGGCGTGCTTGAGCCTTGCTCGTTTGTGATGTTGGTGATTGCCCTATGGGAGCGGCCCTGTAGAGGGCTTTTGGGGAGGATGAGCGATTGAAGGAAGGGATTGCCTATAGTGTTGAGTTGAAGAGAATTCAAGATAATATAGAGATTTATGGAGTTTTTGTCTTGAATTTGAGGAACTTCGTCCTAACAGGATTCTCGTCTGTCCAGATGTCTGGACGAG
Source organism: Rhododendron henanense subsp. lingbaoense (assembly GCA_020567845.1). Lineage (NCBI taxonomy): Eukaryota > Viridiplantae > Streptophyta > Magnoliopsida > Ericales > Ericaceae > Rhododendron > Rhododendron henanense. Next base: position 40,610,445 of record CM036316.1, on the reverse strand, counting down.
AGTCACGTCCATCCGGACGAACGATGATGGTACTTCCAGTGTTGTCCCAACAAGTCTAGTCTGGACTAGAGTTGGTTTTGGTCTGGATGAGCGAGGCCGATTTTGCGAGATTTTGTTCCATTTTTTGGTCATCTATTATAAATAAGGGGTTTGGGGCTGCTAGTATTATAGTAGTTCTTTTGTTCAAATGCTTAGATATTAGGATTTTGTTTATCTCTTAGTTAGGGTTCCACTAAGGTTTTGTGTCTCCCTTTTGGGTTAATTCCACCAGATATTTGTCCCTTAATATCTGTTTGGTGCTTCATTGAGAGTTATGGGTATAACCGGCTCTTTGTTTCTCTCCCTGTTTATAGTAAATCCTCTTGATCTTCTCCATATGGAGTATGTTCTTGCTTTGTGCTTGAGCGGAACCACGTATATCTTTGTATTCTTGTTTATCGCTTGTTGATTTGTTATATTTTCAATTTCATTTTCGGCACAACAGATTGTGCTAGAAGATCAATAGGGGGATAGACAACAACTATTGTTGGATTTATTCATCACTCTTTAACTAAATTCTAGATGAAATTTGTCTAAGAAATTTGAACATGATTTTTAGAGTAGAAGAAAAAGGCATGAACAGTCTTATTCAAGGTTTAAATACCGTACCCGCAAGAGTACTAGTTTCTATTGATATATGTACCAGGTACCGTTTCAATCTGATTGAAGCCATGAACAAATTTGACTGTCGGGTTGCGAATGGTTGGCCTAGTGGTCAATGGTTGGAATCGCTCGTAATTCTCGACTTCTAAAATTCATACGTGCTATCAATTCTTGCGGGGTCCATTCATACATGGCTTTTGTCCTATATCAAATTAGCCCGGCTAGTTGATGGTAAAATTTGGCAGCGGATTCGTCGCGTGAGCAGTCTAGGCCACCCTGGTTATAAAAAAATTGTGGATATTTCGTCGGATAAAATGTGTACTCAAGTAATCAGTAATCACCGCAATACATGAAATCAAAGATTCGATGATTGCGTGATGCGAAAAAGGAAGATATGCATCTATGGTACAATGTGTATACAAGTAAATAAAAACACTGGGAAATAAAGGAGCAGCAAGAGGGAAGGAAGATCAGAGGCGGCTCTATGAACGCGCCAAGCAGACCACTAGCTTAGTATATTGATTTTGATCCACAAGCCATATCACATTATCCAAAAGTTTAATCCAAAGGTACTAGTAGTAGCTTACACGGTTTCTTATATGCCCAAGATCACCCATATAGATTTCCGATATGGGACAGGATATTACAATATGAGCCTTCATGGTCAACTGAACATCAAAGCAAATTTTTTTTCCTTAGAATACATGTAAAAATTATGGGCTACCCTTTCTTTGAATACCCAACTTAAATATTAATGAACAACCAATTCTAATAGTCTTGAACACCTGACCCAAAACACCCAATCCAAAACCAGATGAACACTCAATCACAACCTAATTACAGCACGTAATTCATATTTAAACACCTAACACATTACTTGAAATAAAACTCATAATCATAATAAAGAAATTGAAAAAGAGAAAACAATTAAAAGAAGAATCTGTTGATGTAAGTATTATGCACTACGTTCTCTCTCCATCTTTATTATCGATGGTGTAAATGTGTTGATTTTGCATTTATGACAATAACTACTTTATTGTTTTTGTGTAATTAGCTTATAGAATTATGGGCAAAGTATTAAAAAAATTCAACTATATTGCAAACCCCATTAACTTAAATAATATTCTTTTGAATTTAAGACTATGATAGAAAATCTCATCATGTCATCCTAAATAACAACATATTTTCGAGAAGGTCAGCCCCAATATACTCGCTACAATTTCTTTCAAAAGAGTTTTACTAGATTAATACGTCGGTTAAACGTTGGCACAAAATATGAGATCTCATCTAGGACAACTTAAAAAAATTTCCTTCTCCATTCTCAAAATACTATATACTACGCAATACTACAACTTTTCAAAAAAATAATTTTTAGTTGAAAAAACAAGTATATATTTTTAAGTTATCATTTCACCTTGTAGTTATTTTTTTTAGAATAAAGGTTATTTTTTATCGCACTATTTATACTACTATATACATTTTGTACTTATAATATCTACCTAATAAAACACAAGGGTGTGGGGACCACACAAACACAAGTTGAAAGAAGGGCTGAGATTCATTTGATCTAGGGGTTGACAAGAAACTTTGCAAATGTAATGTAAGTACCCACATTCTTTGTAGTAATTGCACAAAGGAACTTTGCAAATGTAATGTAAGAGCCCACATTCTTTGTAGTAATTGCACAAATACCACCGATCTTCCAATTCCAAAACCCTATACGCAAATTGATAGTTCTTTGTAGCTAGTTTAAAAGTTTAGTTGGGGAGTGCCGTAAGCACGAGTAATTCTCTTTCGTGCCACTAAGAAGAGGATTGCATACTACACACTAATGAATCGATTTAGTGTTTGGGCCACTAGCTAGCAAGTGCCTTAGGCACGGGCAATTCCAACCGGGGTACGTAGTGCCGTAGGCACGAGCAAACACTAGTTAGTTAATAAATCAGCTAGTAGAGAGTTAAGGTAATTTTTGAACACCTTATTACAAATTCCTGGAGCCGCAACTGGGGAGATGATTAATTACTTATATTAGGGAGATATTGAGGATTTGGTTGCGTCCTCAGTCGACGGAGCACCTTGTCCTCACCCGAAGCCGGCCAGCGTGCTTACTGGATTGCAGTCTAGGGTGTGGGATTCTTAGCTTGTGTTTGGTTCATAGTCTGATTTCCATCAGGTTTTGTTGCGGTCTTTGATATGGAATGCCGCCATCCCGGGGCGACTGGATGTCTAGATACTAGTTCCACGTGTACCGATCCTTTGACAGTGTGTAGAGAACAATAGGCTCATGCATAGGCGCTAGACAGTAATTTCGCCTCTTTGTATTTCTTGTATATCTTTAGTTTAAGAGTTTGATTGTGGTTCTTTATCACTATATTCAAAAGGAAATCTCTGTAAGTGTCGAATGACTTTTATGAATGTAATGTGCTTCGGATAAAAAACAAAACAGAGAAACGAGACCCAATTCGCAAATGTAACAAATCTGAAAATGCACACAGAGGTTTTGAGAGCTTCTCTCTCTATTCGGAGAGAGAATGCACTCCCTTTGTCAAAAATCCACCACAAATCCGTTTTTGAGGTACCAAGCTCAAATCGGAAACATTTATGCTTTCTAATTTCTTCTTCGGAGGATTTTATACACCCAAACATTTCGGCTGGGTGCTTTCAAGTCCAGCACCGGAGTACTGTTGAGTATCCATGGCCGCAGGTGGAGCAGCCACACTACAACCCCGAACCAGAGACCCATCACTACTTCGCTAGATGGGGTGGGAACCGATGGCGACGCAGGGAATGGGAAAGTCTGGTGCGATCTGTCTAGGGGTCAAACGGATTCTCTCTTGAATCTCATGAATCAACTTAAATCTGGTGAATCGGTCCAGAGAGAGAAAGGGATAATCTCAGTCCCAAACATTATCTACCAACAACAGGTCTTCATCTTCTTCATCCTTGGTGAATCAACCCAACTTCATCTCGCAAAACCCGATCTGTCTAAGACCTGACGCCTAGCCGAATGGGTTTGAAGCGGACGGTGATGCGGGAATGGGTAAATTACTAGTGCGGCTGTGGCTTGCAGGGCAACAAGGAGGTATAGATCTGGAATCCAAACCACAAAGGAGCTCATTGATGCTTCTCAACAAGTTCTGGACTGAAATCGGAGGGTACATCTTATCCTATGTTAGAGTCTAGACCTATGGTTTAGGTGTTCTAGTTTGATTATTGCAATTTGATTGGTCTTAATCTCAATTAGTGGTTCAATTGTGGAACCTGTTCACTGTTCCCAAGCCGGAGCTACACGGTCAACCATGGCCGGAGCTATTGAGGCTGTAGGTAATATTGACCAGTTTTTCAAGGCCTGGGCAGGTTTTACCCAGGTGGGGCTCATTGCTCATATGCGCAGTTTAATTACTTGGCATCCAACCCGACTTGTAGATCATTATTGAGAACCTCGATGGGCAGTCACTTGTTGGACTAAGATCGGGTTCGTTCAGGCTCTTTGTTGAGCTTCTTTAAATCCCCAGTTTCTTTGCTTCTTTAGCCTGTTAGTTGTGCATAGTATGGCTGTGACCGTGGCTATCGTTGATTAGATTGGAGTTTGCGCTGATTGAAAGGGGTAGCTTCGTGGCTGCCATTGACTAGATCGGTGGTTGGGTTCTGATTGAAAAATGTAGCTACCGGGGCTGTCATTATTTAGATTGGTGGTCGTGCACTGATTGAAAGGGGTAGTTTCGCTGGCTGTCATTAATTAGATTGGTGGTAGTGCGCTGATCGAAAGGGGCAGTTTGGTTCACCTGCGGTTCGAGTGGCCACATTTTGTGGTTCCTCTTTCTGTCCCTCTTTTAGATTTTAGTGAGCCTAGGGGATTAGGTTGAGGGTGTAATAGTCTGGATGGAATGGGCGTGGTGTGCAGGGTACTTGGCAGGGTAGCCTTGTCGGATGCCGACATCTCCAGTTTGAGTCTCTTCTCGGTTTCTAGTCTCTTTGTAGTAGTTGTTCTCTTAGAAGTGGGTATTATGCTTGTTCTCTGGGTTTGTTAGAGTATTAGTTTCTTGGTTTGCTTATCCCATCTCTGGAGTCTGTGGTATCTAGTAGTTGGCTAAGAGTGGGTTGTTTTCTGGCGAGTCTTAGGCTTAGATGAGGGAGTATTAGGCCGGAAGGATTGGGCGTGGTGTGCAGGGTGGGGCCCTCTGTTGGATGCCGACATCTCTGGTTCGAGCCTCTTCTTGGCGGGATGTGCCAGGTAGTAGTAGTTCAATTTCAATTTCAAGTTATTACTAATTGTATCACTTCATATCATACCCCGTTATATGATCCTTCCGCTTAGATGGATAGTGTAACGGGGATATGATCGCAGCACACATGACACTTTTGTTATGTTATTTTTACTCTATCTTACCCTCCATGTTGGTTGTGCATGGGTTATTGCACTTTTTTCAATTTTTTTTTTCCTTTTATTTTCCTTCTGGGGTATGCCTCTTGTAGGCTGTACATTTGGTTAACATTTTTTAATTTCAAGCTAATTTATCCGCACAAAAAAAAAATCTGAAAAAGCAAATGAGATGGGTGATGATAACTGAAGATAAGAAAGCAATATTATAGCGTGTTTGGGTTTGTGGAGTGTGGATTCCATAGGTGAGAAGTCGACGGCCCCATACCGTTAAACTTTCTTAAAAAATAAGTATTTATTATTTGTAATTTTTAAACTTAAAATTAATAGACTTACTGAAATAATTGTTTGTACGGTATGGATTCTGTTTGTTAAAGCTTGATGAGATCTTTTGAAAAATGCAAAAAAATTGAAAAATTATTTTCATAAATACATTATTTTTAAGTTTGAAAATTACAAATAAATTCTTATTTTTTAAGAAGGCTTCCCGGAATACTTCCCGAAAAGGTAAATCAAAGTGAATCTGTACTGTGGATTTTTTTTTCGGTGTAATTTCGGCGTATATATTTTTGGTACTTAGAATTATTGATTCTAATGGCACGTGAACATATTCTTTATGTCTTCTCAACAAAAATTCTTTATGAAAAATAAACTGGTAAAAGGTTGGATAATATTTATCATTTATTTTAACAAAATATAACTTCAGGGTTTTTTTGGCTTAATAAGCAATTTAGATTTTTTTTTGTTGTCTTTATTCAAATTCTTTAACAAAAATTTTGTGTGATTCCCCAATTAGCTAGGTAGTTGAGTTCATCTGCATTAATTCACCAAAGTTGCAAATCAAAGTCAAATTGGACTTCACAAATCCAACAATAATATCCTATATTATTGACTAATGAATAGAAAATAGGGTAAAAACCAGAAACACCCCTTCATCTATATCACTCTTCATCACTTACACCTCTTCATCTATTAAACTCACCACATATGTTGTTAACAAAAAGAGTTCAATTACCTGATTGCCCTTAAGGCTTTCTCGGAAGAAATAGATTAAACCCTCACCAAACCCACCGCACCAAGGGACTAGTCGGTAGTAGATTCATTGGTGGATTTGGAACCATTGTTGGTAATGGGTATTGCTGGCAGATTATTCACGGCTAGCACAAAGATCTTAGGAGGATGGAGAACATCAATCATTTTTCATGTTTTCCAAAATGGAGGGCATAATAGACTTGTTTTTCATTTTTCCTTTCACTCCATCCAAAATTTAGACGAAAATTTTAACCAAGAGGGGTTAAGTGATAACGTTGAATAGATGAGGGGTGTAAGTGATGAGTTTTATAAATGATGGGGTTGAGGTGATAAAACGTGATAGATTAGAAGGTGTATCTGATTTTTATCCAAGAAAATAACACTTACTTTAAAGATAGTGGTAGAAGATCAATAGGAGAACAGACACAACTGGTGTTGGAATTACTCTTCACTCTTCAATAAAATGCTAAATGAAATATGTCTGAGAAGTTCGAACATGATTTTTGAAACTAGAAAAGAGGCCATGAACAATCTTATTTAAAGTTCTAAATACTGTAGCAGCGAGACTGCGAAAGTACCAATTTTTTACTGATACAATATGTACCACGTACCGTTACTGTTTGATTCAAGCTGATAGGTGCTAGAAGCACCCATTTAATCCTTCTAATTTATGCATTGTTGGTCCGTTTACATTGTTACTTGATATATATTTTAGTGTTTTGTGGTGTTTGTAGGCTTTGGAGACCGATGAGTGCAAAAATGTGCAAATTGAGAAGTCTTACGGAGGATTGCCCCGAACATTGGCTAGCATTCATTTGGTGGCGAAAATAGAACAAAAATAGAATTGGGTTGCTCCTGTTAGCCACTTGAATGAATAGTAAATTAAGGAAGTAACTCTTTGCAATGGGGTAAGGAATTGGCCAATGACAAGGAATTAAACTTTGACTAGGAAACATATATTAAGTATTTACATTGATTTAAACGCATTACCAAAGGAGAGGAGTTGGAATATGGAAAGGAGTCTTCCATTCCAAAGTGCCCAGATTTTCGGCACATGCATATAAGGAATGGCAGTAGGGTATAAAAGGAGGAGACCCACGCTATCACGGCAGTTCGGCAGAGGACGGAACAGGAGACGACTTCGCGAGGAACACCCGGTTACCATGAGCGGCTAACTCCATTCCCTAGGGAGAAGATGAAGCACCGTGCCAAGTAATTTTGTATATGTATATATAGGTTTAGGTTTTAATATTCGGATCGATTGTTTAACTAGAACTCGTTTCAGTTTTATGGAATGATTAATACTTTCAATTTGTTCCGTATTTATATTTGCGGTTTTCAAATACGGAGTTAAACAATAGTATTCTTTGATTGTGGTTGGAGTTCTGAGATAGATTATGCTCGTAAGACGGATCGTGCCGTTAGGCGGCTAGACCGGGCTAGTGAGACGGTCCGTGCTATGGGATAGTCTATGCCTTTTAACAACTCAATTATCTTCTTGACGATTATTCGGAAGGGATTGCAAACTCTAACGATAGTCTTAAATGATTCGAATGTTAAACCTAACCTATGCATATCGTTGAACATGGTCGGGGTGGATTCGAAACCCTAGGTCTTTTTCTCATCAGTTTTCAAATCAAATAATTAGTAGCTTTCTTAATTAATTAATTTTCTCAAATCAAACAACTCAATCTTTTCTCTTCCGAATTAATCTAAAAATCAATTGAAATTGTAGTAACTCAGCCTCACTGTCCCTGCGGATCGACACTCGGTCTTAACCACTATTCTACGGAGCAGTAGTTAACTCCAAGGTTTTATAAATTTATTTTTGACTCGAAACGACGCGGTCACAAGCCATGAACAAACTTGACTGCCGGGTTATGAAGGGTTGGCCTAGTGGTCAATATATGATTGGAACTTAAGATTTGCTCCTTCATAATTCTCGGCTTCTAAACCTCCTAGGTACTATCAATTCTGACTTATATGCTTTCTTAGTCCTTATAAAATAAATCAAGTTTAAACTTCTTCCTTATAAATTTTAAAGAGTTAGTTTCATCCTTGTACTTCGTTATCTACAAAATGCGGTACAATTTTTTGGTTGGCAATTTCTATTGACAAAACATATTTTTCTTTCATATTCTATTATTTATCGAGTTGTAAATTCTTTTAATTTTTCTAAGCATAGCGAATCTGTATAAGATTAGAGTGGAAGAAATTTATTTTATTGTAATTGAGTGTGTGTTTTGGGGAAGACAAAATGAAACTAGTAAAATGATGGATCACCGATTGATCGGATGGTCAGTCTAGTACTACTGCTTTGTTGGATGTACATACTAGTGGGAAACCGATCGATCTTCCAGTTGATCGGTTATGCGTGTTGTATTTATACACGTTTTATTAGTCTTCTAGGTCAACGAGAAAAAAACAGCAGCAGCCAAAAGAGAAGGGACGTGGGTCTTAGTTCGAAAGATGAAAGGGTATTTGTATCTTTGATTCTTGGAGTTCTTGTTCAATAGTACTCGAAGCCACTGTCAAACTTCAAGAAGAATTCACAACCTTGTTTCTACAAATTACTTAGAGTTGTTCTTCGGTGGATTTTTGAAGGATTGTGGAAGGCTTGAGGAGTCAAGGCAACGGTAATTAAATACTCGGTGTGTTGAACGAAGAGTCGGCAAGTAGTTCTTAGGATGATTTGCAAGAATTCAGAATCGTAGAGTAAAATTACTTGTAACTGCACAAGTTAATTATACTAGTATTTAATTATAGTATTTCTTTTTTTCTCTCTCTAGAATGGGAGCCTCTCTCTCTTCAATAGATAATGCCTCCCCGTAGTTGGAAATCATTTCTTTTCTTTTGGGATCCCTAAAGAAACCGTGATTTTTCTTTCATCCTCCCTAAACAGATTCGTTCTCCTTTCTAGAGATCTATTTATTCTTTTTCTGCTCAATTTCTCTTTTCTCTCTGTCTCTCAACCTTATCATTTTTTCTTTCTCTGGAATCTTTCCTGGCTCCCATGGACGATCCCACAGTCATCTGCTTAGACCAGAGTTTTGATGATTCATCTCATAAATCCAAGCATACGCTAGTGGGAAAGATCTTGTCTAGTTATGCCCTAAATAAGAGAGGGGTTTCAAACATGGTTAGTAAAGCATGGAGAACCAATGAAGAATTTTTTGTTTCTGCGTGGGGGGAGAATATCTATGTTTTCGGCTTCAAATCTGAAGAGGATCTATCAAGGAGTTGGGACGCTCGGGAAACCATCGAGGAGTTGGATTTCTCCCATAGCCCCCTTTGGGTTCAAATTAAGGGGCTTCCTCTGGGGTACTTTAATGTGAAAAGCGGAATGAAGATAACAGAAACCCTTGGAGAGATCATTTCAGTTGAAGATCCAGATGGGAGGGGGAAGTTGGCTAAGTTCATCCAAGTTTGTGTTTGGATCGATATCACAACTCAAAATGGGTTTCTTCCTCAGACGCAACGGGGAAGAAGACCTCTGGATCAAATTTCAGTACGAGCGGTTGTCCGATTTTTGTTACCAGTGTGGTCGTGTGGGTCACACCATAAATGACTGCCCGGAGCAAGGGTCAAATGACCAGGTGGCAAATCCTTTTGATAGCAGCTTAAGGCCAAAGATTTCTTGATTGGATACGATTCAATATGGGGATAAACAGCTGGAGAAGCTGTTTAACCCTCATACATGGAAGATTCAGGCGAGCGATGGTGGAAAGGAGGGCTGTGTGGAAGAGGAGGGTGGCGAGTGTGAGGAAATTGGTTTCGTTATCGCCAAAGGGACAAATAGTACGACGGGCAACTGTGAGGGAGCAGAGCACGTTGAGGCGGGATAGGTGTCGATGCAGGGGGAAGGCTCTAGCACGAGCAAGACAAATCCATATTCCAATTTGTTGGGTGGGCTGGCCTTTTGCAAAAATCCTAGTAACCAGGGGATTTTGGATTTGGGTGTGGTAAGTAAGATTCCCTTTGGGCCTTTTCCTTCTCTAAATGTTGAGAGGCCCATTTTGAGTAGGCCTCAATGCCATGTGGAAGAACCTAGTAGCCCAAGAGACTTTGAGAGGGCCGTTAGTGAGAATTGGGCTGAAATGACAAGTCTGTTACCCAGCTCCCCCAAGCCTATCCCATCAACATTGATGTGGGCTTGTCTTCTATTTTTAATAGACTTTTCTCAAGAGGAAAATTTCTGATGTGGAGAAGGATGCAGATCTTGCAACTCCTTTCCCTAGTCTTGGCTGGAAAGAAGCAGATACTTCAGTGGAAATCCCTCTGTGCTCCAAGCTTGTGTCCCCCTCCCTTTCTTCAACCCAAAGCTCTACATTTTCTTCTCCAGTGAGGGCGAGGGGTCGAGGAGGAAGATCCCCTGGGAGGGGGAGAATTTCCGAGTGTGGTCGTGGCAGAAAAGGAAGCTCACTGAGAGAGGAGGGTAAGGATTTGAACCTTGTGGATATCTATGTTCATCAATCTGATGCTCTTCTTGAGGGGCTTGGTTCTCAAGTTTTAAGCTCTAAGGGCATCGAGATGCTAGCTGATGGGACCAATGTGGTGGGATCGGATAAGGCTGTGGTAGCTTGCCTCAAAAAGCCACCGCTTCAATGGTGATGCTCAGCTGGAACGTTCAGGGGATAAGGTGACCCCTAACGTTCTAGATCTTACAAGGACTGTGTATAGTCCATTGCCCTCAAATGGTATTCCTCATGGAGACAAAGAATAATAGGGATATCCTAGAACAAATAAGGAGGAGTCTCCATTTTCAGAATAATAGTTATGTGGATCCTGAAGGAACAATAGGTGGTTTAGCTTTCTGGTTGACAGATGAGGTAATTTTAGATGTTTGCTATAAAACAAAAAATTTAATGAAGTGTGTTGTTAGCTGGCCTAGAATGAAGAACCCGTGGTTGGTTACTTTTGTTTACGCTCCTCCCATTTGGAACCAGAGAGTGGCGTTTTGGAATGTGTTGAAGGGTATAGCTAAGGAGAATGGTTACCCCTGGCTCTGCGTGGGTGATCTGAATGAGATTGGGTCTAGTGTAGAGAAACAAGGGGGTAATCGGTGCAGTCAAGGGAGGTTGGACCAGTTTCACAATCTTTTATTTGATTGTGGATTTATGGATTTGGAGTTTAAGGGGCCGAACTACACTTTGTCAAATAATCAAGGGGGGAGGATAATATCAGAATTAGCTTGGATAGGGCCTTAGCTGATGTGGAATGACGTAATCTGTTTCCTCTTGCTCAAGTTTTGCATGAGGTTATGATTGGGTCAGACCATTGCCCTTTGGTGATTAAATGCAAAATTCCTTTGAAAAGAGTCTTATACACTTTCAAGTTTGAGTCCATGTGGCCTCTCATCCTGATTGTGAACAGGTGGTGGCAAAAGAATGGGAATGCCAACATAGGAGATCAGATATGCATGGTTTGGTGCAAAGATTGAAGTGCTGTACTTTTGGTAAGGATAAGCTGTGGTTGAAGGTCTTGCAGGAAAAACTCTAGGGCATTCAAGCTGAACCGTACTCACAGGCTCGCTTTGAGCAGGAGAAGGAATATGTGAAGGAGGTTGAAATTCTGCTACTTAGAGAGGAAATGATGTTGCATCAAAGGTCAAGAATAGATTGGCTCTCTTATGGGGATCGAAACTTTGCTTTTTTTTTCATGCGAGTATTAATCAAAGGAGCAAAGAAACCAAATGGTTATACTAAGGACAAGCAGAGGGGAGCGGATAGAAAGTGAGGAAGGGATCAATGGTATGATTAAGGACTTCTTTTCGGGGTTGTTTTCGCATCTAGGACAGAGGGATTTTTCTGAAGCTATATCTGTTGTGAATAGCTGCATCACAGAGGACATGAATGCTAGGCTGATTAAAGAGGTGACTAAGGAAGAGATTAAGTTGGCCGCTTTTCAATTGGGATCCTTAAAAGCTCCTGGGCCGGATGGATATCCAGGCTTTTTCTTCCAAAATTACTGGATTACAGTGGGGGAGGGGCTTTGTAAGGCTGTGAAGAGATTTTTTACCTCAGGATATCATCTCAAAGAGCTGAACCAAACCAATATTGTGCTCATTCCTAAGGTACAATTTCCAGAAACTCTCTCTTAGTATAGACCTATTAGTCTTTGCAACTTTTCTTTAAAAGTGATTACCAAAGTTTTGGCTATTAGGCTAAAAGGCATTCTTCAGAAAATCATTTCTCCTAATCAATCGGCCTTTGTCCCGGGAAGATTGATCCGGGGTAATGTTCTTGTGGCCCATGAAGCTTTTCACTTTTTGAAATTAAAAAAGAAAAGGAAGAGATGGTTATATGGGTTTAAAGTTGGATTTTAACAAAGCCTATGATAGAGTGGAATCACTGGAATGGGATTTTATTGAAGAACTTCTTAAGAAAATGGGATTTCATGCTAAATGGGTGATGTGGATTATGCAATGTATTTCTACTGTGAAATCCTCTGTGGTAGTGAATGGTGAGGCTAGGGTGGGGGTTATGTCTGGGCGTGGGTTGAGACTGGGGGATCCTCTCTCCCCTTGTTTGTTTTGGTTAAAGATATTCTTTCTTAGATGATTTCTAAAGCTAAAGATGAAAAGCTAATTTCTGGTATTACTTTTAATCGACACTGCCCTCCTCTTTCACATATTTTTTTTGCGGATGATGCTCTTCTGTTTCTCAAAGCTGACTTGCAGAACTGTAGCAGAATCAAGTCTATTCTCAATGTTTATGGGGAGGCGTCAGGGCAGCGCATAAATTTTGATAAGTCTTGAATCTGCTTCTCCTCAAATCTTTGTGATGTTGACAAGCAATTGTGCAGTGATTTTATGGAGGTGCCTCTGATGAAGCTTGATTCCAAGTATTTGGGTCTCCCCTCTTTCTGGGGAAAATCCAAAGTGGAAGCCTACTCGTTTATTATTGAGAAAGCTTTGAAAAAGATGCAAGGATGGAAAGTAAAGAGAATGTCTCAATGAGGAAAGAAAATTATGTTGAAGTCAGTTGTTCAGGCCATCCCCAGCTACGCCACGCCGTGTTTTCTTTTGCCAAAAAAGCTGTGCGATAAGCTTACTTCTTATGTTTCAAATTTTTGGTGGAAAGGAGACCCTGAGAGCAAAGAAATACACCGGAGAAGCTGGGAAACCATGTTTAAGGCTAAGTCGGATGGAGGAATGGGATTCAGAAACTTCAGATCCATGAATGATGCTCACCTTGCTAGACAAGGTTGGAGGATGCTTAAAAACTCGAATTCTTATTGGGCAAAAATTCTGAAAGGGCTTTATTTTCCAAACTGTTCCTTTTTGGAGGCAGCTAGGGGTCACAGAGTTTCTTGGGCATGGCTGAAATTGTTGCATGGCAGAGAAACTCTTGTGAAAGGTCTTAGATGGCAAGTGCAAAATGGGGGGAAAAAAATCAGATTTTGGGAAGATAAGTGGATTCCAGGGCTTCCAAATTTCTCTCTTACCTCCACCAAGCCTTCCGGAGACGAGATTGAAAGGGTGAACGATGTGATTATTGCAGATGGAAGGGGCTGGGATAAAGTGAAGTTGATGCAGATTGTTTCTAAGGAGGAGGCAGATGCCATTTTAAAGATTCCTATTTCGAAGTATCAGAGAGATGACTTGCTGGTTTGGCATTATACCTTAAATGGAGAATACTCAGTAAAATCGGGCTACCATGTGGCAAATCAAGAGAGGACTAAAGATAAAGGGGAGAAGCCTTCAACCTCGTTGGTGATCAATACAAATTTATGGGCTATCATTTGGAAGTTGAAGGTGTCCCACAAAACTAGGCATTTCTGGTGGAGAGCTTGTAGCAATAGTTTAGCCACCAAAGAAAATCTGCTCAAAAGAAGGTGTGGACAATCTCAAATGTGCCTCATTTATAACCAATTTGACGAGACTGTTGAACATATGCTCTTTGAATGTCATTGGGCTCGTGCGGTTTGGTTTGGGAGCAACATTCAGTTGAATGTGGGGCAGGGGCACCCGATGTCGGTGATCAAATGGACTTCCCAAGTAGTTGATCAGTTTAAGAAGGAGGATGCGATGAATTATTTAGAACGGGTAGTCTATATCGCATGGTACATTTGGAAGGCGCGAAATGAGGTAGTTTTCAACTTGGGTCTGCCTAATCCAGAGTGGACTATGAGGAGAGCCCTTGAGGCTTTCCGTGAATTTTCAGATGTAGTGGTGCCTTCCCGTTTCCACATGGATAACCCAACTGTTGAGGACTTTATTTCCCAATGGAGGACTTCGGAAAATGGGTGTTTTAAGCTAAATTGTGATGCAGCAGTTGTAATCAGGGACAGCAAGGGCATCCTTGTGAATGGTTCAACTGGTTTGACTAACGTTTCGTCGACCCTTCAAGGGGAATTGGTGGCTATCCGTCAAGCGTGCGACATGATTTCAGATTTGGGATATCAAAATGCGCTAGTCGAGTCGGACTCTCAGGTAGCCATCAAGTTGAGTGTATCTGAATTGTTCCCTCCTTGGGAAGTCTCTGTAGTGGTTTGGGACATTGGGAGGATGAGAGAGGATTTGAACATCAGATTTGGATGGGTAAAGAGGACGATGGGTAAAGAGGACGGCTAACAGGCTCGCTCATGTGGTGGCTAAGAAGGCTTTGAAGGGTCTGCTTGCTAGAGATTGGGTGGTGTTTCTCCCAAATTTTGTTTGGGAAATTTATATAAATGGTCCTCATAGTTTCACCCGAGTCTCATTTCTGTCCTCCAAATATCAATTGCAACTCTTTTGACCTTCAAGTTTGATTTTTATACCAAATTGGTCCAATTGATAACTTTTGTCAGTCAAACTGGACGGAAAAAATCAGATTGATGTCAGTTTGGACGTCTACCCTCAATCTAATTTTTTCCATCCAGTTTGGCTGACAAACGTTATCAATTGGATCAACTTGGTACGAAAACCAAACTTAAAGGTCAAAAGAGTTACAATTGATACTTGGAGGATGAAAATGAGACTCGGGTGAAACTAGGAGGACAATTTCTATAAATTTCCCATTTTGTTTCCTTTGTTCTAGCTAGAGATTCTCTCCTTTGTGTGTAAGCCCTGAGGGCCTTTTTTATTATCAAAAAAAAAAAAACATTAATTTTCAATTCATACTTTATGATAGATTTCAATGTTACCCTTGTGTCAACTTCTTAACGGAAATTACTAACGCGCGTGGCTAACGGTCACTAATGTGGAAATGACATGGGCACCCCATCACCTATATATCTTTATCACTAAGCACCCTCATCTTAAAAACCTTTCATCGGCACCCTTCCATCTATTGGTAAAGGATGGCTTAACCCTGTTAATGGAATGTTGCAATTGACTAAATTATATATCCTGTCAAATTAAAATGGTGGGTTCTAATGTAATGGTTCTTCCGTCTCTCATCTTGGCTCCTCATTCCCTCCCCATTTATCCCTCTCAACCGGTTTAGGAATTTACATTTGACGTGTAAATGAATTTCTAATCTATCTTGGTTAATTAATGGGTTCCTGTGTTGGAATCATAAATATTTATCCTTGATTCTAAAATGGGCTCCTCCATTTTATGAAGAGAGAT
Source organism: Rhododendron henanense subsp. lingbaoense (assembly GCA_020567845.1). Lineage (NCBI taxonomy): Eukaryota > Viridiplantae > Streptophyta > Magnoliopsida > Ericales > Ericaceae > Rhododendron > Rhododendron henanense. The sequence goes on along the minus strand of CM036316.1, from coordinate 40,594,837 downwards.
TTGGTATGGAAAAGCCTCAATCCTAGTACCCAACCATCCTCCTTTGTGAAAACTGTAAAGCAATCGTTTACAACACAATTTTTCATGAAGATATCTAGTGATTCTTGGTCTATAGTTCTATTTTGATACTCGTGCCTATTGGATAGACAATATGTGTTTGATTAGTAGGCATAGTTTGGTTGGGGCAGTAAAAAAACAAATACTGTATATTTTTTTAAGGGTAATGAAGATTGGATTTTGATAGAGATGTTAGATTCGATGCAGACTAAGACAAAATTAGAGAGAGAAAAGGATGTGTACTGGTGTTTTTCAAAGGTTCCGTGTTCTTTCATCATGATGGAGAAGGGAAAGAGTACTGGTATGCGTCAAGTTTGTCGTTGACGAGTAATTTGCCGAAGTCTTTTGCAACTTTGAGGCATTTGGAATTGTTAACATTTTCTTAACATCAATTTATTCCGAATAGTTGTTTTTGGGTGTGATAAGTAAAAAATTATGATAAAAGAATCCAATACAATTTGTTGAACACGGGAAAAATTGGAAATAATTATTTGACCTTTATTGTCTTTGAGGAATCTAATATTTTCCAATTCAAACTATCTCTATGTTTGTCGAATACCAATTGGAATAATTCTTCAACAGATTCTTAACTAAAGGGTTTAAGTGATAACAGTGAATAGATGAGCGTGTGCTGATGAAAGGCTTTTAAGATAAAAGGGTGCTTAGTGATAAAGATAGATAGATGATGGGGTGTCCATGTCATTTCCACATTAGTTACTAGGGCTGTTAGCCGAGACCGGAAAATCGATCGAAACTGAAAAAACCGGACAAGATCGAATTTTTCAAACCGGTAGAATAATTTCGATCCTTATAAACCGGAAAAATAATTTCGATCCGATTTATGTGTTTTAAAGACCGGTCGGAACCGGATCGGTTATATATATGTATATTGGTCTAATAAATATATTTATTATATTAAAAAAGCTGTTTTTATGGGCTTAATTATGTTTTTATGGGTTGGGCTCAAAATTGATCCTTTTTTGTTGACCCAAAAAAAGGGGTTGAATTATGGGTTTTTGGTTGATATTTTGTAGTTTGAATTGTGGATTTTTTGATGTGTTAGGCCCAAATATGGCCCATAAATGAAAACCGGATAAACCGGATAACCGGTTTCAACCGAAAAATATGCCAAAACCGGTCGAAACTGGACCGGTATCACCCCTATTAGTTACCATTAGCCACGTAAGTAATTTCCATTAGGGAGTTGATGGAAAGATAACATTGAAATCTGACATATAAGGACGAAATTGACACTTTAAAATTTGTCAGGATGAAATTGAAACTTGATGTATTTTACGAGGACTAAGAAAGTAGATAAGTCTTCTTGCGGGGTCAATGCATACGTGGGTTTTGTCGCATATTAAGTTAGCCCCGCTAATGGATGGTAGAATTAGTCGGTGAATTTGTCGAGGTGCACGTAAGCAGTCTAGGACACCCTGGTTATAAATAAAAAATAAAAAATTGTGGGTTTTTTTCCCTCCAATAAATGGATTAAAGAACCCTAATGATCATTAATCACTGCAGTACATGAAATCAGATTGAAAGAGTTGATGATTGCTTGATGTGAAAAAGGAAGTTATGCATGCTTGTAGTGTACAATATATAGACACAACAAGAAAATAAACTCACAGAAAGAAAGAGCAGCAGGAGGGAATTGAAGATGATCAATTACCTCTATTATGGAGATTTACCGGGTGATGAAAACAGAGAAACGAGACCCAATTCCCAAATGTAATAAATCTGAAAAAGCAAATGAGAAGGGTGGTGACAACTGTAAGGTAAGAAAGGAATGTTATGGCGTGTTTGGGTCTGTGGATTCCTTACGTTTAAAGGTCAGATAATATTTGTCCTTTATTATAAAATGTAACTTTGTTGCGTTAATAGATGTGCGGTCAAGTTTTGGTAGACATACACTTTACCGGTTATGGGTCCTCCAAGATGAACAGTTTGTTATAGTCCGGAGATGGCTCAAAATATAGGTGTTTTGGAGAGATGATGAAGGGAGAAGAGCCGTTCCCGAATGCATCTCACCCTCAGTTTGAGAATCGCTTTTCTCTATAACTTGCCTCTTTAGAATTAATAATTCATGTAAAGGGTCCATAACTAAGCAGGGTGATGTATTTCCTTTTCAATTGAGTGAAATAAGATTTTAAGTACAAAAAAATGAATTTAGAGTAGTATAATGGAGATTAAATAATGCAAAAGACCTTTTAACACAATTGCATTTTAACACAATTGTCATTGTTGGTACGTGGACTGTATATTCTAACATAATCTCAAAGTCAAGTCAAGCAGAGCGTAGCGCATACAGTAACATTTAAACATAGCTCGTGCCAAATGGCATTACCAGTGTAAGTAGTATTGAACTAAAAGAGATTTAAGTATACATACCTGTGCCTAAAGGCATTACCAGTATAAGTACGTATTGATCTGAGCGAGCTCCACTATTGCAACAAAATGGAGAAATTCGGTATGGAGAGGAGCTGATTCCATTGATCGCTGTCGGAGCAAATATATTTTAGCTGCAGCCTCGGAATTGTTCGTATTCATTTTTATTTTTATTTTTTGGGAATATTTTTGCTCCAAGAAAATGAACCGTAGCAATTAATCTATCTTTGTCAAGCCCCTCTAATTTAATTGTAGGTTAGAAGTTTGGAACCAAGCTTTTATCGTATGAGAAATTTCACCATGATATTCCAAGTGCAAAATATCGGAGCAAGTATTGGAAATTTTTTATTAGATTATCTAACAAACACACTGCGTACAATGAGGAAAAAAAAAAATGTCTCTGTTAACTTAAATCACAATTATCAACTAATCATGGAAAAATTCTAAAATACCCTCCAAACCTTACACACGATGTTTTATAAACACTTATCTCTATTATAAAACAGAAGAATGTGGGGACAAGTTGTTGGAACGACTTATATTCATTTGATCCAAAGGCTGAAGTGCATCCTCCCAGTTCTCGGTTAAGTGCCCATGGTTTTCACCTAAATCATACAACTGCCATCCCCTTCTAACCGGGATGCACAGTGCCGTAGGTACGGGCTAATACTAGTACTTTAATAACCTTCAATTTTACTCATAAACTATTCTTTCATTATTCAATTAGCCTACTACCATCTAGTTCTGTAAAATTGCAAAAGGAATTTGCTTACTCGGACATGGACGACGGGATGAAAACGTTAGATAGCTGATTTGGCACTAAAATGGCAAGTTGGAAGGAAAATTTCAAAATACACCCCGAAAATTTTGAACTCTTTATCAACTAGACATCCAAAACTTTAATAAAATTCAATTAGACACCTAAACTATGAAGCTGTTATTCAATTAACCCCCTACAGTACGTGGCTTTTGTCTCATATATAATTGGCCCCACTGGTGGATGGTAAAATTAGTCCCCAAATTCGTCAAGGTATGTGTAAGCAGTCTAGGACACCTTGGTTATGAAAACGTTATGGATTTTCCCCTCCGACAAAATGGATTAAAGAACACACTAATCAATAATCACCGCAGTAGATGAAATCAAATTGAAAGAGTTGATGATTGCTTGATGTGAAAAATTAAAGGAAGATATGCATATAGTAGATACTATTTATTCAGATACAAGTAGATAAACACAAAGAAAGAAAGAGCTGCAGGAGGGAAGATGATCAATTACCTCTGTTATTGGGAGATTTTCATCAGGAGACCCAATTCGCAAGTGTAAATCCGAAAAAGCAAATGAGATATAGGATCTGATAATGGAAGATAAGAAAGGAATGTTAAAGCGTGTTTGGGTCTGCGGATTCTTAACGTGAGAAGTAGACATTCTATTTGTACTTTGGTCCTTTCAAAAGCAAATTCTAATGGCACGTGAACGTATTCTTTCTGTCTTCTTAATCTTAACAACAAAAATTCTCTATGAAAAATAAAATTGTGGGGGGTTCGGTTTATCGGTGTTGGAAAAATGTATGCATATTAATTTGTTGAAAAATTATATGTATTACAATTACATATTTATTTTGATGAATGTTGAAAAAATGATATTATCTATTTTGATGATGTTTCGGCAAATGCTAATCTATCGAAAAGTCTTTTTCGGAGTAAATTTTCTAGGCCTTGAAACATTGCATAAAGTCTCTTGGATTCAATGTTTAATATTTATAAAGACTTAATGAGCTCAATACATGTTTTAACGGAATTATTCAGATGAATTTTTGAGCTACAGGTTGACGAACCGGCTGACAAGCCGGCTATCTGAACAGAAGAGGTTGTCAACCGGAGTTCACCAGATGGCAGACTAGTTGAGAGAGCAGACGACCTCCTAGTTGACCGGTAGTACATTTCTGCAGATCAGTAAAGTTCCAACGGCTAAATTTTTTCCTAAATTAACTCTCCAACGGCTCCAATATTTTATTAACGGCTAGTAGGTGGATGGATGGCTATATAAGGCTTCAAGAACTCATTGATGAGTACCAATCCAAGCTACAACATTCCACATCATTCCAAGAGCAAATTCTCCAAAGATCAAGTCCAAAATTCTCCTAGTTCTTCCACTTTCATATTTTTCTTGAGAGAAAATTTGTACAAGTCGTGAGCGCTAATTTTCATACTTTCTCTACATACTTGTAACTCCTAAGCGAGTATTTGAGTCAAACACTTGAAATCTTAGAAGACCAAATTCGGGTTTGAATTTAGGTACGTGTTATTGTTTTCGAGAGGTTTTCGGAAAAAACTCTTACGGTTGTACTAGCTCCACGGGAAAACTAGGGGATAAGGTCGTTGTAAGCACCCACAAGACTTACTGCTTGTAATCTTTTTGAAGATTAAAGGAACCTTCAAGTAGTTGCTTGAGGAGAAGTGGACTAGGCCGGACCGTGGACAAATCCGGGCCGAACCACTATAATCGGGTTCTATCTCTCTAACTCTCTCTCTTTTATTTGTGCATATCGTTTTGATTAAAAGATTGTTAGAGATAATCTTTATTAGTAATTTTACTTAGCAACCCTATTCATCTCTGTTCTAGGTTGCCATTTTTGGGTAACAATTGGTATCAAAGCCTCGGCTCTTATTTGTAGACTTGACCGTCTAAGAGTTAAGATCCATGGCAACCACTAGTAGCATATCTTGCATCGAGGGTCAATCCTCAAATAGGCCTCCCTTGTTCACGGGTTCTAACTATAGCTATTGGAAAAATCGCATACAAATCTTTATTCAATCCACCGATTATGATTTGTGGAAAATTATTGCAAATGGTCCTATTAGTCCTACTAAGAAATCCGGTATTCCTAAGCTAGAGAGCGAATGGACCAACGTAGATAAGAGTAATGTAGAAAAGAACTTTAGAGCCATGAATCTTCTTTTTTGCGCTATAACTCCAAATGAATATGATTGTGTATACGCTTGTGAAACCGCTAAGGAAATATGGGATAAATTGAAAATGGCTCATGAAGGAGATAGTCAAGTTAAGGAGTCTAAAACTGATATCCTAAACTACTGTGAATCGTCAAATATTTATTTCATAAATCTATAAGAGTTTGTTCGTTTTGGTATTTTAAAAATAAAATACCAAAACGAATAAGAGAGAAATGAGAGTAATGATTGAAAGAAAATTTATTGAAGACCGTGCGTTGAGAGAGAATCTAAAATCCCAAAACAAACAAACAAGCTCTTTGTCGGGAAGCTCAATAGTTCGGATTAAGTTTTGGGCCCATGGTGATCTGTAAACTTCCAAGATGGGCCCGAAATTGGAGATTAGTTGGGCCACACAAGCGTGCTCAGCACACACGCAGGTTGAAGAACTGGATCATTTTTCCCACTGAGAAGCAGTCAGGTCAGGGCTTCAGCTGGGAAGTTGAAGATATTCCTCAAGTCCGAAACGAAGTGAGATGCGGACACAGGTCTCTCTCTCTCTCTCTCTCTCTCTCTCTCTTCCTTCCTTTTTGCGATGTATTTGTATGTCTGTCTGTGCGTGTTATACTGATTTGAATGGTTTCTGGAATCCCCTATTTGATCTCTCTGTTCTGTCCTCATACATATTTCCTGGGTTTTTTAAACGAAAATTCGCAGGAGGAATCGATTTCATGGTTTCTCAAGTTGTTGGCTTGAAGGTTAATTTGACTGTAATTAGCCTCAGTTTTCCTATTCTACCTTGCAACAGGCCTTTTGGATTATGTGTGTGTGTGTGTGTGAGAGAGAGAGAGAGAGAGAGAGAGAGAGGTTTCTTCCCAAAGTTCACTTGTAGGAACGAGATTTGGTGAGAAAATAAAATGGATTGGTAAAATATTGCAGCTCCAGCCCTCGCTCATCTCCTGAACTAAAAACTTGAGTGAAACCCTCAAAATTGAACTCAGCCCTTGTCTCGAAACTCATACCAAATTAAATCTTATTCGCTTTTTAAACCCAAATCAAGAAGAATATACCAAGTGTACAACGGCTAGTTTTTGGCTGCTGGTGGTGAGGGTTGCTGGTGGTTATGGTGGTGGACAGTGAATCTAATGATTGTTCTTACCTGTGGTGTGAGGTTGGTGGTGGTGGTCAATCATACTTAAGGCCCCCACAAGTTCGATCACAAATTCGCAACAACAAACTTAAACCCAAATCTGCTACAGCTTTCCTTGGTGGTGGTGGGCAGGGTGGCTGGAGGGGTGGAGGTGTTTGGGCAGCAGCTAGGGACGAAGTCAGAAATTAAGCGTCGGGGAGGCCCATATAAGTATATCCAAGAAAGAAGAGAAGTTACTTTTACAAAAATGATCTTTTGATGAAAATTATTAAATTGTTAGAATTGAAGGTATTGTGTATTATGCAAATAAGTGAAGTTTTGCTATATCTTTAAAGAAGTACTCTTGAAAGAAAGAGGCGACAATGAGAATTCTAGAAAATGTGGGGGACCATTATAAGTACTCCTCCAATTTTATCGGGATAGTATATAATAGTAGTTACTAGAAACTTCAGGGTGGCCATGGCAACACTTGGCCCCCATCTAGCTTTGTCCTTGGCAGAGCAAAGCTGGCGGAAGTGGATGGTGGCCGTGGCAACTAAAGGGGCAAACTTAAATGTTTTTGAAATGTTTTTAGCCAAGATTTTAGTAAGTAATGTGATTGCTGTGATGGTGACTAATACCAAATGGAGCTTTTCCTTTCTTCTTTTCTCATAAGGTTATAATGTCTTCTTGTAGTTTACATGGAGACACCTGTAGAGGACAAGTTCATCACCACAGAAAGTTTAGTGGGAGCAAAATTAGATTTACTTGATGTTGGAACAAATCAAGAACCAAATGTAGGTATGTCATTTGAATCAGATGAAGCTGCCAAAGCATTCTATGATGAATATGCCAGGCGGATAGGATTCTTAACTCGAATCGTATCAGCTCGTAAGTCAGAGTGTGATGGATCAGTTATATCCCGTTGACTGGCCTGTAACAAGGAGGGATATAATCGTAACAGTCGAAAGACTGGGCCATGCCGAATTCAAAAGCGAGAGAGCCACAGGGAAGGTTGTATGGCAATGGTTCTCGTGAAAAGAGAGAAGCTTGGGGAATGGGTTGTAACAAAATTTGTTAGGGAACACAATCATCCCCTGGAAGTTTCTTCGGAAAAATGGCGTCCAAATCCAGTAAGTTTTCCTTGAAGATGCAACTTTTAAAGTTCTTATATACATTAATACATATTCTCCCTCTATTTCCCTCTACCTCGTTGGATGTATGTTTTGGTAAGTATACTTATCCAGATATTGTGGAGATACTATGCAAGACTATTTACCAAATCGAAGCTAAGAAGTGCTGTAACTATAGAATCACAGTATTATGTCACAGTATTATGGTCAACCTTGGAAGCTTAGAATAATGGCACCATACCTTTGGGTTTTATGATACATTCATAAACAAGCTTCTGTGTTGAAAAATTTGAGGATTACGTTTCGCTGATGCATTACGGTGAATGAGTTAGATTTATTATTAGATTGCCTTAATCAAGGGCTTTTCACTGTAAAGGGACAAGTGACATCCAATTTAATCCATGAGAAGCTGTCGACTTCTGTTTCACCTGATTGTAAACATCCCTCCACGGGCTATGACCCTCATATAATAGCGGTGGTCAATCTTGCTGAAATGTAACCAAGTTTATCTCGTTTCTAGGAACAATTTAATGTAGCTGTCATCGCCGGAAAAAGAGGTTGGAACTTTGGTTGGGCTGCTTGGTCTGTCTTAAAGGACAACATCCTACTCTTCCATTTGGCATACTCCCGAAAAACGTTTGTCCCTCATTCTCTGAAATTTGCTTATTTTGTAAAATACCTCACTCTTGCTCAACTTTAACCCTCTCTCTTGGTGGCAACTCAGTTTTTTTTTTCTCTATTTCGTAGCCTTTGATTTCTTTGTGCAAAAATCTAGTGTGGTTCGTTAAAAAATCTAGTCCTTTCTTTATTTACGGTTTGAGTAGTCTAAAGTAGTTTCTCTATGCTATGGAAGAAGCCAACAAGGTGATGATTATTGTAAGTGAGAATTTTCTAAAATATTTGTAAAGTTTAACCATTTTGATCCCACCGTAGTCAAAAGTTCCCAAACCTACCACTATTTTCAATCTTATTCCTATAAATTCCCTAATATTGGACAAGCATTCAAGAAATTGGGAATCAAATATCAACAAACAATATGATGGAAAGAAGTTGGAGAAGTTGTCATGTCCTAGGATTTCTTGCACATCTCACAACAAGATACTAAAAAGCAAAACAGACCAAAACCACATTTGAACAACCCTTGGGCTACATGTTTGCCCCAATTTTTTTGAGGTCAGAGCCTATTCCTTTCGATTCTTAATATTTGTGCAATCATGGTAAATGCATATAGAAAGTGTTTTTTCCTTCGGCTAAGTTTTCCATATCTTGACATGTCAAATCACCTGATATTGAGATTGCTAAAACACAGGTTGATCAGGAAAAGACTAATGCAATCCCCTTATTCTATGAAACCTTATGGAAGTCTGAAGTTTAGAAAACCCTAATTCTTTTGATCTGATTTGGTTGGTTCATGAAGGACATATCTTATTATACTTGTCTGAGGCTTGTATAAGGTCGCTTTCAAGTCATTATTCATGCACTTATTGTTCTTTCTTACTTGTTTATTGCCCCTACTTTTTATCCTTTTTTTTTTTTTTCAAACTCTATTTTTTCCGTTAACTAGTCATTATTTTATCTGTGTGGAATGGTGTGATTTAATTTATCGGCTGTCTAGAGCAATGCTATACGCACACGTCGAAGCTGTGCACAACAGACTTTCCTTTCTGTCTTATGGTCAGGTGGGTTTTATATTAAAATTATGAGTTTTTTATGAAAACATCCCTTAAATTATCACTATTTTTTTTACTTCGTCCTCAAACTATCAAAATCACCTATTTTGTCCTCGAACTATCCAATTCTTACCTATTAAGTCCAAATCCTAACTCCATCGATGAATTTGGATGGAAAACTCACCATGTGCCAAGCACGGGAGTTTTTAAGGGTTAAAAATGAAATTTCATCTCTATAACTCCCACATTCGGAACCTCTTCTCTCTCTCTCTCTCATACTCTGTATGAGACAAACCCAAGTTCTCCCTCCTCTTCACACCCCCATAAACCCATTTGGGAACCAATTCCAAACCCATTACTCTACCAAACAAACCCAATTCCAGGCGGCCCCCCCACCCCCACCCCAGGCACACCTACCAAACCCATAAGAATTGTTGATATTTGTAGTTAGAAAACTTTTTTTCGTAAATCTCGCCTGAAATCTACCAAATCCCTTCCATTACATCATTCAATCTCTCTTCCCAATGAATCAAAATCAAATTGGGATATCAGGGGCTGATGTGATGGGGTGATTAATCTCACGATGTCAGATTGGGAGTTCCCCGATTCATTAATCAAAATACCACATCGACATCGGAGTTACCTGAGAATCCCGTGTCGTCGTCGTCGGAGACTAGGTGATTTAATACCTCGTCGAGTACAACAAAAAAATGAAAACCAAAGTTGGAATCTTGGCCGGGACAGTGTTTGAATTGTCGGAATTGATTAGCAGAATTTGTTTTCATCGTCGTGGTCGAGTTCATCTGGGTCGTCGTGGTGGTGTTTTTGCGTTTTGTCGTAATGAGAAGAGTGTGTTTATCCGAATTTATGAGTTATAGAGATGAAATACCATTTTTGCCCCTCAAAAACTCACATGCTTGGCACATGATGAGTTTTCCATCCAAATTGATGGATGGAGTTAGGATTTGAACTTAATACTCCGTAGGTGGGAGTTGGATAGTTCGAGGACGAAATAGGTGATTTTAATAGTTTGAGGACGAAGTAGAAAAAATGGTGATAGTTTGAGGGATGTTTTCATAAAAAAACTCTAAAATTATTGATTTTTGTGAATTCCGATGGCAGTCTTTTGACAAGGACCAGAAGATTAGAGAGCTATCTTCTCAGCTTCATCATGCAAATCAGCAGTTGGAAGCATGCCAAGAACAGCTAAGAACAATTACGGCATGTATGGAGGAACATACACAATGTCTATCAACAACGGTTGAAAGCGTTGTGAGCAATGTCAAACAAGTGGAATCCCAACAGCATGAAATTTCAGGACACTGCTAGGAACAAGTTGCAAAGTGACTAAATGTAAAGTGCAGCCCGTGCAGGAGTGCAAAGTGTACTTTAATAATAAAGTAAGTTAGTAATAGTTGCGCAACGTACCCACATAGAAACTAGAATGATAATTATTAATGACGCCGATAGTACGTGCAAATTAGTACTATTACTGTTCAGTTTGGTGATTCACTTGTGTGCAATTAGAGATGCAGAAATGCTAACCACACATATAGTATGTGCACAGATCGTGCACATACGGCTCTGTGGGGTCCACAATAGAGTCCTCGCAAACAATCCAAGTCGTGCAATAACTTTAAAATAATTTTCTAAGCCATCACGCTAAAAATCAACTTTATCGGATACCTCTAAGTGCTTGATCCAATCGTCTAAATGCTTCTTCAGATTCCAAAATTCTAAAGTCTAAGCGAAAATTTGAAAGATCAGATTAAGTATTTAGAGGTATTTGATTGACATATTTTGATACGTGATGACTTAAAAAATTATTTTAAAAATAATAGATGGCTTGGATCGTTTGTGGGGACCCCGTAATGGGCCCCACGAAGCTATATGTACATGATCTGTGCAAATACTCTCTGTGTGGTTAGCATTTCTGTTAGAGATGTGCTTTGTTTGTAAAGAAGTTAGAGTAATGATTTTATCCCAATCCCGATGCAGGAGTGCAAATTCCATAGTCAAGCTTCAATTATGCTACAGATGAACACACTTTGCACGCACGCATTCACGGGCTTACAAAGGTGGAGGGCACCATACACACTGCACTACATGGTCTGTGTAAATGTGTGTGTCTCTAGACCTTTTGTTAAGCTTTTGGGATCTTGACCTTCCGCCCCATCTTCATCTTCTTTTAATCTAGGAGTATTAGATTCAGGTTGTCAATGGTAGCAGATGTAAGACCCAATAATTTGAGTTTAGTTTCAGGTTGTCAATGGTAGTAGAGGTAAGACCCAATAATTTGAGTTGCGATAATTTCTGTCCCATGTAGAGGTCACGTGATGTTTCAACATCTTCTAGTAGCAAAATCACGGAGGGCTCTGAAAGATGTTGGAGACTGCATGACTTTGCTTCAGAACCATCGAGTATTTTCTCCTGTAAACGTAGTTCTATCAAATGATATGTAATGAAGTGTAGATGATCCTTTTTTTCTTACCAAATATAACATGTTGCCATAATCTACTCAATAATACAGACAATGTAACGAACAAAAATACGGACATTAGAATGTGTTGTCTTGGTACAACAAAAACAACAACTACAAGAAGTCTTGGTACAATAATAAACAACAAAAACAACAAGGACGACGACGACGAAAACAACAGTAGGTAAAATCATAGGGACCATTTTATTGCATGAGCACCGGTCAACCATGAATTCGTTAGATTTAGGGAAACTAGATTATCGAGTCTCGATATCCAGTTCAGCAACATTTCCAAATGTCCGAACAAGTTGAGACGTTGAAGAGATTTGGGGAGAGAAGAAAGAGAATGTAAATCCAGAATCGTGTCGCCTTGTATAGACTTAACCTCCAAAGATTGAAGGTGATTCATCTTCCCTATGGCGGTCCAAAGAGCCTTCATGTGTTCTCTTTTCACGTTCATAATACCCAACTTCCTTAATTTCCTCAAATTTTCTAGCTCTTTGATTAAATCGTCGTTTGCCATTATTATCTTCAACGTCTGCAACTCTTCTAAATGCCCAATCCCTCCTTGTATCTCCACCCCGTCATTTACGATAAGATGCCGCAACTTACGGAGTCTACTTAAGATCCCAATTTGTAGCACAGACACCTGCGAGTTTTTAAAGTTCAAAGTTTGTAGGTTGTGTAGATTTCCAATGGACTTCGGAATTATCTCCACTTTTGTCCCCTTGACACTTAAGTATCGCAAATGAAGAAGATTTCCCACTTCTTCATGAAGTTGATCAAGAGGAGCACCCTGAAGATCTAGTACTTTCACAAGCTTGAAATTACTGGCTAGAGTGCCCAATAACTGCTGCTTTGGCAACTCCCCCACCGAGAAAACAAAAACGGAATGAATTCTTGATTTGGTACTACTCATGGTTTCCCAATCCTTATTCGTTATGTTTCGCATCTGCATTGACCATCGTCGAGTTTCATTGTCCCAACTTGGACCCGCTTCTCTCAAAACTTGACAAAAACCCAACTCCTCACACTTTGCGAGGATGATCTCGTGGACTACATCATGGACCTGACATCTTTTAATTCTACCATCCATTTTTGTCTTTGAAACTTGAACCAAGCTTCTATGAATGAGCTCAGTCAACCATTCTTCTGCAACTTCTTCCAACGTTTTTCCTTTCTGTCCTTGAATGAAACCCTCGGCTATCCACAGTCGGATTAATCTTCCACGGGTGATTTGATAGTCCTCAGGTATTATGCCAAAGTACAAGAAACATGGTTTAAGGTAGTAAGGCAGGTCATGGTAACTAAGGAGCAAAATTTTCGTGACGTTTGTGAGATGCTGATTCCTTTCCAATTGGGATCCAAGGCTATCATAGAATCTTTGCCATTCGGATGCATCCTTACTTTTTGTGGACAAGAGAGCGCCTATTGTCACAATTGCAAGTGGTAATCCTTCACATTTTTTCACAATGGCACGGGATACTGTCTCCAACTCGGGAGGACAACAACCATCAAAGTCCCGCTGGAACGCTTTCATGCAAAAGAGCTTCCAAGCCTCCTCTTTAATTAGGGGCTTCACCTTGCATATGTGATCCCATGAGGATTCCTTGCAAAAAGAAGCAACATCTTCCTTCCGTGTAGTGACAATTATTTGACTTCCTTTGCTATTTTTTGGTAAAGAAAGTTTTACGATACTCCAAAAGTCAGTTCTCCATACATCATCAAAAACAATTAGATACCTCTTCTGAAGCAAATATTCTCTGAGCATATGAATGAGAGAATTTTGGTCCATCGTATCAATTCCCTCAGGCGCAAACTCCTTTCTTGTGTGACATAGCTCCTTTATCATTCTTCTAAAGATGTCCTCTATCTTGTATGATTGAGAGACCGTTACCCAAGCTCGGCAATCGTAGTGTTCAAACACTTTAGGGTTGTCGAAAACTGTCTTGGCAAGAGTGGACTTACCACATCCTCCCATACCTACCAGTGAAGTGACCGTTCGGTTTGAATTTCCAGTTATCAGCCTGTGGATCAGTTCTTCCTTGGTTGAATCAATGCCCACGACTTCATCTTCCTCCATGAAAAGGGATGCAACACGAGGGTCATCGTATCCTTTTTCTTCTGTTTTACTGCTTGACCCATGTTCTAAGGAACTGAAACCATACCTATCAGCCCTTTCCTTGATATCACAAATAGTCTGTTTGATATCTTTAATTTGAGAGGCAAGATCATGTCGTGGCTTGAGTTTGGTGATTGAGCGAGCAAGTTTGCGAAGGATACCGAGGAAACCACGCCGTTGCCGATTTTCTGCCAAGTGGAGTATGTATTCGTCCATGACGTCCTCGATTTGGTAAGCCACTGCCCTTACCTGTTTTACCCAAATTTTTGCCCCTCCATTTCCTAATTCTGCACTTGAATCTGCTTTATTTACGAAACACATTATGCTTTCTAATTCATCTTTGATACTGGCAACTTCTGAGTGGATGTTCCGCAACAAGTTCACTTCACTTGATAACAATGGCACCAAAGTACTATTGATAGCAGAGCTTACTGCCTCAAGTGCCATTACATCAATTTTCCTGCTTAACACGAAAAAATTGATTAGTTTCATAGCGTATATACTTTCTCAGCTGATACAGTGAGGAGTCGCCCAAACAAACACACAGAATCAATCAAGGAAAGAACGTAAACAGAAACGCAGAACACATGGATTTTACGTGGTTCCCCATTGAGTAATTGGGTGCTTCCACAGCTCTCACTTGTAAATAACAATAGTAATCCTATATTACCGACTGAATAAAAAGACGACTTACGGCAAAGATTGTGCTGGAAGATCAGTGGGCGAACAGACAACAATATTGGTTGGAACTACTCGTCACTCTTCTGTAAAATGATAGATCATATATTTGTCTCTGAGCATTGAAAACATGGATTTTAACAAGAAAAAGCCATGAACAGTCTAACTCCTAATTATTAGGTTGAACAGTTTGATTTTTCACAAAACTCAAAGGGGAATAACATATGGTATATAGAAGATATAGATATGAACATGTTCTGGAAAAAAACCCATTCAACCTGCATTTAGAATGCTTTATTCCAGTAAAAAGGAATTTCCTCAAGATTAGCGCGCGAAAGAAATTATTTTTCGGAATATGGTACCCTAAGCGGTGGGTATTTTCTGCAAAGAGTGAAAACAGAATTTACCGAAATATCAAATGTAGAAGAGATATTTAAAAAAAGGAAGAAAGATTTTTCAACTCACAATAATTACAAACTAAACAGTTCGATTTTCAGCCCCCAAAAAGTGGCATAGCATTATTGTAGAAGATAGCAGACAGAAATATGAACATGTACTCGGCAAGACTCATCAACCTGCATACAGAGTGCTTATCAAAAAAAAAAATGAAATTTGGGGAAAACAACTATATTATTCCAAAAATAGAACCTAATCTGCGGAAATTACTTTTTTTGGGGAAGAAAAACCAAGGCAGGGTCACTTTTGGACACAACTCACGTGTACTCACGTGTACGCATTGCCTGGGGAAATTGAACACAAGATCTCCGAGCTTATGGATGATCCCATTAAAAAACTTGAACTGGTCAAGGGTCGGGACTTAGGTACTCCATGTAAATTCTACGGTTCGAAACCTCCTATAAACTCTTTCGGGTCAGTCCATAGGGAATAAGGGCCTGTTTGGATGGGGGCTGCCAAAGGGGTATTAGTAATACCCCTCCTAAGACTGTGGACCCATGGTTAAGCCATGGTTTGGGAAACATTTTGCCGGGGGTTACACAGGGCCGGCCCAATGGGGAGGCCCAAGAGGCCGCCGCCTTGGGCCTCCATATTTTGGGTAAAAAATGGGGCTCCCCTTCCTCGATAAGTACATATATTTTCTGTATGCAATTATAATACAAACTCCTTTGGTGGTTCATTGGTAAAGTGTTTGTTTTTTCACATAAAATGCCTAGGTTCAAGTCCCGGTAGAGTACTTTTTTGAAGTATCTTTTTGCCAAAAAAAATTAATTTATGTAGGGCACTATTCTACCACTTGGCCTAGGGCATCCAAATACCTTGGGCCGGCCCTGCGGGGGTATTAGCTAAGTCCCGGATTCTCTTGTACCCCGAAGGAGGGATTATTTATGGGGAGGTTCTGGGGTGTTATTACATAATACCTCCGGATAATACCCCCTCTCTTCCATTTCAAATACAAAACAAACCTTATCCCTCATCCAAATTAAGTACTATTTAATCCTTCCATCACATCAATGTGGGCCCACCTTTCTTATATAATATCCCTACTATCTTATCCCCTTCATAACTGATACCCCCAATTCTTATCCCGCATCCAAACGGGCCCTAAGAGTGTTATATTTAATTGAACTCTCGGATTTAGTCCCAGGGACTAGTCCAGTTGAGGTAGACATATGCTAGCCCAGACCCCCTCAGTTATAAAAAAAGAAAAGAAGTTATGAATTTTTTTCTCTCCAATCCAATGGAGTTAAAGAACCCAATCAGTAATCACAGTAGTACATAAAATCTAATTGAACGAGGTGATGATTGCTTGAGCTGAAAGCTGAAAAGAAAGATATGTATGCAGCATAATGAAATATGGATTATTCTAACATCTGTCCAAATGGTGTAGGATAATAAGTAAAATGCGCATTCATATTCGAGAAAGATGTATTGATATTTGTGAAAATATATTAATATCCGTGAGATATGCATTGGTATTCGAACTTGTTTGAAATTATTGGCATATTATCCTCCTCCACTGGGCTGAGGTTAACAAGAGCGATGAAAATATAGCTATGCCACACTATATATACACGCAGAAAGAAAGAGAAACAGGAGGGAAGATTTCCGATTACCTCTATTCTGGAGAATGAAAACAGAGAAGTGAGATTATGAGACCCAAGTTGCAAATGTATATCTGAAAAAGCAAATGGAAAAGTATGTGGTGATAATTGAAGATAATAAATCAATGGTACAGAATGTTTGGGTCTTTGGATTCCTTTTGTGAAAGTCAACAGTCAAGTCTACTTTTTTTTTTTTGTAATAGAAGTGCATTAGATAAAATTTAACGGATACAAGTCTAGGGTATTTAAACCCCAAGTCTTCAAGTAGAAGGCTGCGTTCTTTTGAACTTGACTTAAACTTAACTTTAATCTGAAAATTTTATCCTTATTTGAATTTTTTTTCGCATTTGTTAATTTTGTGCCAAATTTTTGTGGTTTATTGATTCGTCTCGATGAGAGGAATCGAAAAAGTAATTTTTTTTTTACTTTTACCTAAGTATTTTGAGAAATAACCATTTTGTAGCGTCGAAATGTTATTTTTTTTCTTTCTTAAAGTGGTTATTTCTCAAAATACTTGGGTAAAAGTAAAAAAAAAAAAATTACTTTTCCGATTGGATGAATGTATAAATAAATCTAGTTTAAATTGGAGTGTGTTGAAGCTCATATTAAGTTTTCAAATCAAGCTGTAACAATTTACTAGTCGACTCGTTTAGTTTATGGCGTATAAAAATTTAAGTTGCTCGTGATCGGTTTGTGTTTGACTCGATTAAAGTTCTTATGAGGCCGACTCATCTTAAAGGATCTAGGGGTGCTGTAGTGCACCCCTGTATAGTGCATGTGTAGGGCGGCACACAGTCGTAGATCTCATCAATCAACGGTTCAGATAAAAAATCAATTATGACTGGTAAATCGGTTATAATTAGAAATTATATCTCAACCATTCATTGTCAAGATCGATGGCCCGTGTGCGCCCTACAGAATACCTTGCAGGGCCTAGCACTACAGGATTTTCCAATCCCATCTTCAAAATAAGCAGAGTTTCAATACATTTTTAATACTCGTTAAGTTTTCAAATCAACCAAGGAAAATTTTGGTGTAAGAAGAGTTTCCAGCATTTAGGTCTGGAAAAGAGAAAGGTACAAAAGAAGTGGTAATATCAAACAAAGGGCCATAGGGGAAAAGCCCTAAAAGATGAGAAACATCAAACAAAGTTGGAGCCATCATCCCACAGTTAAAACGAAAGTAATTAAAGAAGGGATCCCAAAAAGCCAGGGCTGCATGGATAAGGCTAGGGTTTTAAGGGATACCGTTTCGAAGCAGACAAAGGTTGTCTCTGAGACCAACCTTCACCAAATGATCGTTCTTTTTAGTGAACATACGCTTTGTCCACTGACACCAATTAGAGTCGGATATAGGCCAACAAACAAAATTCTTTCTTGGCCAGTGAACCCAGTCCAAATTATCATTATCACGAAGGATCTTCATTCTTCGAAGACCAGATAATGAACTGTGAATGCCAAAGGAAGTTCGTCGAATGCAGGCCCTAAGATAGGGGTTTTTGATGATTGAGGATTTGGAACAAAGATAGCATCAGAAAGATTGCTTTGAGGAGCCTGAGCCTTTGAGAGTTCATTGGCAATCAAGCGCCGAAGAGCATAAGAGGGTTGGCTTTCGACAACGTGAATTTGAGATGCCATTGAAGTTGCAGGAAGAGTGAAGAAGACAAAGTTGAGATTTGTGCGAGAGCTTCAGTGGAATTCAGAAGGAATTAGAGAAGAATTTGAAGTTCCCCAAGTTAAATATGTTCAGGGTTTTAGAAGCGAATCAAGTTTGAATTTCTCAACTGCAACGCATAAAAGAATATTGGATCCTGATTTTGAAATTTGGGTTGTGCCTAGATGAGTTATAAGAGTAAATTGGGCCCAAATGTTAAAACAACTATGATTTGTCAGTGTGAGCTTTAAATTGATAAAAGGAGATTGAAATAAAAACCATTTTTGGTATTTAATCCTTTCCGAATAAATATCAGATGTTTCGAAGCCCTCATTATCAGTTGAAATATTAAAGTAATTATGCAAAGAGAAATTTCATTAACCAAACTCACGATATTTACAAGAAGTGGAAATTGCATATTTACAAAAGAAACAAAGGGAAATACTAAATTCCTACTAACAGAAAACAATAAACAAAGATATTTTAGGCCTTCAAAGGGCTTGGGTGCTGAGAAGTAGCCTTCTTATTCTCGAAATAGTGAGGAAAAGACCAAGTAACAAGACTGTGGAACTTGGTCCATGCAAATTGGAGAAATTGCATCTCCATTTTCCTTGTGTCCTCATCAGCATCCAACTTCAACTTCTTTTCCAAAAGAGGCCTAAATCTAAGCACCAAAGCCTTAGCCTTCCTCTGGAGTTGGGCTTCCTTCCTTGGATACTTCCTCTGCATCTTCTTAAAGCGCCTTCGAAGTCACTTATCAGCATGACGAGGCACCACTTCAAAGGACTCAGACTTGAAGCTCTCAATCTGGTTGTGCAGCTTCTCAATCCTCTCCTTGGTAAGATCAAAATCTTGGAGATCGTGATTGAAAGTGTAAGCAACAGCATTGGCTTCGAGCCACATCCTGATCACTGGAAGAAAATCCAAAAAGCAATGGATTTGATAAGAAACCACAGGAGGAATGCTGCAGAGGACAAACGTTTCACAAGCCCATTTAAAATTGGTTAATGGGACTTGTTCTTCCAAGATAGAAATATCCAGGAAGGAAAAAGCAGCAAGGAGCTGCAGAGCTTTGCTTTTGTAAGAAGGAAAGATGGAATAGCCATAGTGCAATTAGAAGTGAGGAGGATTGTTGGCGAGACTGGCCACTTCCCCAAACCAATTAGGCTCCTCTGAGAGAGGAGTAAGGTCATTTGACTCTTCGAAGTCAGCAGGGTAGTGTGGAGTCTTCACCTCTGCAAGCCACAGAGTTCTTTGGTTTTGGGCCTAACGTTTAAAGTCACAGTAAGGGGCTGACCCAAGGTAATTCTCCTCTTGCATGAGGTAAGGAGAGAATTTGAGAAAGGAATAGATAGACTCTAGCATTCCCATATGCGTAGTGTCTCCACTAGATAGGGGCAAGAATTCACTTGCAAATAGGGTTCAAAAGTGGTGAAACCTATTGGGAGTTGGGTCAGGTTGGTCAAATTTGACCAAAATAACACCAGCATTGGTGTCAACAGGGTTTTCTTTCCAGTTTCCCCAACTAGACTCGTTGATAGAGTTCGCAAGGGTGGAAGAGTCTTCCCAACCCGAAGGAGAAAGGGAAGGGGCATGGAAAATTCGATCAGAAAGAATTTTGCCAGCCAGCATACGAGGAGAATTTGAAGGAGATATTTGAGGGGTGTTAGGTTCGGCATCGAGGTTTTCTAAAACGAGGTTGATTTCTGGAAGAGAGTCCATGACTAAAAGACTTGTTATTGAGAATAATTTGATTTCGAAGGGATAAGGAGACGATGTGATCTGTTAAACCCCAATAATGATCACTATTTATAGATGAATTAAATGAAGGAATGCATTCAGCTTTGAGAAGCTCAAGAGACGTGCATGGAAACAGATCTTTTTTCCATGACTCATGCATCCTTATTCGTAGGGAGACGTGGACAGTTACCATTAACACTTATTTAATTACTTTAAATAAGATGTTAATGCGGGGGTGTGTTTACATCCTAAAATATGCCACCCAACAAGAAAATTACACGTGGCACCAAACAGTGTATCACCCAATCAAAACATGTCATAATTAAGCTTGAATTACAAAAGATCAAAGGGTTTAATGATGATGTTATTTTAGTACTATATGTTATCATTTAGATTGGAAACGACCACGTTTGGTCATCGACAGATAGGAATTAAAACGATAATTAAGCACAATCGCTGATTAACTTTTAAAGCCATCAAACGGTGTCATTAGAGTCCCGTTTCACAAGAGAAATCGGTTATGTTTACAGGGAATCATCTGCGTAATTTATATCAAAGCACTAATCCATGTTGCACCAAAACAGGAACCCATTATCCAGAAGTTAACCACGATCAACATCAACAAACGTGGAAGGAGAAAAGTTTTCTGAGAAGACCAAGTCAAGCAATAGTTCGAAGGCCTTTGCAACCGTTTTTGGAGGGAATGAAGGGCAGTTTAAATCAAGTTTGAATTAAGACTTGGGTGCTAAAAGAAAACGTGGAGAATACGAATCGAAGACAGACCCATTGTCTATAAATAGAAGAAACAATTGAAGAGAGAAGCCCCTGACAAAAATTTATCATCTGACAATCCATACAAAATGGTTGCTCAGGGATCTAAAGTAGTTTAGGACTTAGAGTAATTTAGTTAGTTAAGTATTTTGCAAGTTTGAGGACTTATTTGCATGTAAGCTCACTTTTGATTAAATTCAAGTTATCTTACATCTTTCTGTCTTTTTCTTGCCAAAGAGTAGTCGAGTATAGGTTTGCTTTCGATTCAATTCAAGTGTGCTTATATTTCTATATTATTCTTGTCAAAATCTTAAGAGTAATTATATATAAACTTGCTTTTGATTAAATTCAAGCTTGTTTATGTTCAATTATCTTTTCTGATTGAAGAGCGTCAATTTGTTATTGATTGATACCTTTAGAAAAATCCTCTTAATTGAGGTAATCGAACGGATAACACAATTGCCTGATTAAATTAGCTATTTTGAGTTAATCTGAAAAGGATAAATTCTATTCTTTTCTGGCACGCCCGCACACAATCATTTTGCCAAAGGTTGAGCTAATTTAGCCCAACCAGGTACGGCATATTTTGGTCTTATTACGGAATATTTTAATCAATTTCCTTTGGTACTACACATTGTGGTAAGAAAACGTCAATTCATGGTCTAGTCATAACAATTTTGGTTTGTCATATAATTTGTGATATTTACATATGTACGTTTTCTTTTGATACGACATGTTGTGGTAAGAAAATGACAATTTTAGGTGTTGTCATAACAATTATGGTTATTTTATATAATTTGTGATATTTTACAAATATTTTTGGCCTGGTTATAACAATTGTTGATTCTGGTACGACATATTTTGATTTTGTTACGGAATATCATATGAGTCAAAGAATTTTTGGTACGACTCATTGTGGTACGATAATGCCAATTTATGGTGTTGTTATAACATTTATGGCCAACATTATTTAATTTTTGATATTGTATGCATATATTTGGTTGGGGTACAAGTATTATGGATTCTGGTACGAATAATTATGGTTACATGATAACAATATTTTTTAATTATGAGTAACCTACTAATGACCTGTTCAACAGGTAAATTTTAAAGTACAAGTCGTAACTAGCAACATAAATATGTATTAGAAAACCAAAAATCGGCATAATTAAAATAAAAAATTGTCATAATTTTGACATACGGTATACCTTGTGTACCATAGCTTTCTCTTAGTTTTTTAATATGCATGGTTGATAGTCTCGATGAGTTTTAAAACATGAATGGTTCGGAGTTTCAAGTGAAAAGCAACAAACACACACACACATAAATTAGCAAAATGAACAAGAATCAAGGAACAACTTTACAAACATCAAAAATTATCGAAATCAACATAACTAACAAGAGAACTCAGTATTTATGCAAACTTGACGACCACAAATATAGTGTCATCACAAGAGAACTCAGTATTTTGGCCGAAAAGATTATGAAAGGAACCAGAGATCCATAGATTCATACCAGAGAGTTGAAGCTTGTTATGGTTCCAAATGAAGGGGAAGCAATAGCATGATGGATGAAGACGATGAAGCAGCAGGGGATGAGATCTATAGACTATAGCAAGGGTACTGTGTATTATATATAGACACAAGTAGCTAAACACACATAAAAGAAAGAGCAGCTAGCAGGAGGGAAGATGATCAATTTACCTCTGTTATGAGAGATTTTCCGAAAAATGAAGAGAGAGAAACGAGACCCAATTCGCAAATGAAGTATGTGGTGATAACTGAAGATAAGAAAGGAATGGTACAGCATGCTTGGGTCTTCGGATTTCCTTTTGTGAGAAGTCAACAGCCAAGTCTACTTTAGTCCTTTCATAAACAAATTCTACTTTAATTTTAGTCCTTTCAAAAACAATTTCTCATTTGGTCAGCAGTATATGATATCTAATGGCATGTGAACATTTTCCATATGTCAAATAAACTGTTCAATAGAAGTCATTTATTTTATATAACAAAATGTAACTTTATCGATTCCCTCAGATGTCATTTATTTTATATAATATCTTTTCCAAGGGGGTTTTCGAATTACGATTAGGTTCATCAGTAAATTCTTCGAATGGAGAAGAAACTTCACAGACCACAGATGATCATGATTGTATTTACCGACACAAATTGTGAAATTCAGGCCATAGATTATGTGGCCGATACTGTGATTGATTTTTTGTGTCCATAGAATTGTTAGGTGCTATCTTTTTGTTGTCTATGAAAGGTTACTCTGTGGGAGATGAAAATGATGTCGCCTTCATTATTTGTCAGAGCATCTCCAACCCATTTCTAGAAGTCCAAAATGGAGAATGGATGTGACATATTGGAGGGAGATTTTGTAATTTATTCTCACTTTTTGCATTTTATGAGAGAATCAAGGAGAGACCCATCATACTTTTTATATATTTGGGTCTCCAAATTGCCTTTGGTTCTCCAAATTTGGAGACCCTACTTCTATTTTGGAAACAAAATCTCTAAAAAGTACGATGGGTCCCTCTTAAATTCTCTCATAAAATGTAAAAAGTGAGAATAAATTACAAAATCTCCCTCTAATATGTCACATTCATTCTCCATTTTGGACTTCTAGAGATGGGTTGGAGATGCTTTCAAAGGCCATTAATTTCAACCTTTGCTAACTCATTGACACATTCAACAAGTGTGGAAAGAAGAAATTCAGTAATCCAACTTTGGGTTAATTAATGATGCATTATGCTTCGGATGTTAAAAAATGTTATGTGCGATCTGATCTCAATCTAACACCTCAACTCTTTACATTGATCGCAAAGTCTTTTCACAATCGATGAAGCAGCAGGGGATGAGATCTGTAGACTATAGCAAGGGTACTGTGTATGGATTTTTCACAAGTGAAGAGTCGGAGTTCTCATGGATGTGGTCCATTGAAGAGTCAGAATTCAAATGGCGATGATCACAGAAAGTTCAACCAAGACAACTATCAAGTGAAGGACCAAAAAGGGAATCCTGAATAGGAAGTAATGACCTTGACGACCCGCCAAGCTACGACGATTTGTCCAGGTTCAATTATTAGGGTCAGGTCGCAATAAAGTAACTTCTTGAGAACTTTCTGCAATGGATATTCTGCCTAACCTTTGATAGGACCATGGAGGGGATTATTCGAGGTACACGTAAGCTGGTCCGGAACGATGACTTGTCCATTTGGAATGCAAAAACTACATATACCTTTTGGAATATGAGGAAAGCACACCTCAAATTGGGGGGAAAAAAAGAGAGGGGATTGGTGTTTTGATATATTTTAACATTAAAAACATGATTTTTGTTTATTTTATGGATTATTAGATGGAATATAGTAGTAGTTGCTCCGTACAAGACAAAGTAGTCGAGAGATATATAGCATCAAGTATTCGAAAATGGGCATGGAGTTCGGCTTTCGAATGGTTAGTAGGAAGAGAGAAACTTATTCAAGGTTTTACGCAATCTCAGCCATCCGTTTCGACAATCAATGGTTCGGATATACTAACATGAACCTAAGCAGGTAGCAGATATGCTAAAGTCTTTTCAGAATCTGTCTCAGCAATGCCAATTAAATCACTCCCCTTTAAGACCATTGGCCATCCTTGTGACTGAATAGGTGTTGACTCAAAACCAGTTGTAGTCTACTCCCATTCTATATCTGTAGCACCAGTTGTAGAACCAAAACCAGCAACGGCAAACCAGCGAGTACAAATATAACAGCAAGGCAGCAAATTCCACTAGGACACTTAAGCTAGCATTGATCAACTCCCCATCCCAACAGAACCCTTTGAATACCAGCTTAATTATAGCACCATTTTTAGAGCCTGAAAATGGTACACAATATCATAATAAGAAAGAAGATAATGCTGAACCAAGAAGAAATAAAAAGATCACATTGAGAGTGACAAATTCAATGAATGTTTTGGGAGGCACACGAAAAAATAAAAAACAAGTTTGATAGTTCTCTGCAGAGAGTTTTGAGAAGTTTAGTTGGTTTCTATTGAGATCCTACTTTAAGTACGGTATGGTAAATTGCTAGCCTTGTATCAATTTTGGCATCTCCAGTGGTATCAGTGATGAGTTTGCTCCACTTGCCAAAGATTTATAGTCTCTTTGCAGGTAAGTTTGATGGAAGATTGGGCATGGTTGTATGTCATCGTTAATCTCAAACATATGCCATTGATTAGGTTATTTTGCTGTGCCAAGTGGTCTAAGAAATTGTCAAGCCTCAAAACTCTCTGCATTCGAACTATCATCAGACACAGAACTCAACAACCAAAACTGATTGAAATTGGAAGGAACCCTAATTTTTTGTGCAAAAATCCCCAATATCTACGAATTGAAATTGGTTGTCGGCGGTCTTGGAGGCGTCTTCTTCGTCAGTGTCGTCGACAGCAGTGGTGGTTGGCAGGGGAGGGGAAACGTGCGTTCTTCGTTTTTTTTCTGGGACGTCCCCAAAATGACGTCGTTTTGAGGCGTGTAGTGGATGGTGTAGTGAATGATGTTGTAACGACCCGCTCCATCTTTGTATAATATTGTCCGCTTTGGACGCCCAAAGCCCATAGACTTCCCAGTGAGGTCACCCATCTCTGGACTACCCAGGATGAGCACGCTTAACTGTAAAGTTTCTACGCGCTTTGGCCCGCTCTCACGGCTTTAAAAGGCCTTGTACAAGTAGGAGAGATCTTTTCTTATAAACCATGACTTGCCACCTCCCGTTCGGATGGAGCCTACCATCCTGCAGTACCGCCGGTCACCGGAAAGCGGGGTGTCACAATCTACCCCCCTTAGGGATGTGCAACGTCCTCGTTGCACAGGCCTAGCAACCTTCCCCTGGTGGCCATGGTGTGGCACTTCTTTGTACAATATTGTCTGCTTTGGACGCCCAAAGCCCATAGACTTCCCAGTGAGGTCACCCATCCCTGGACTACCCCAGGGTGAGCACGCTTAACTATGAAGTTTCTACGCGCTTTGGCCTGCCCTCACGGCTTTAAAAGGCCTTGTACAAATAGGAGGGATCTTTTCTTATAAACCATGACTTGCCCCCTCCCGTTCGGACGGAGCCTAGCATCCTGCAGTACCGCCGGTCACCGGAAAGCGGGGTGTCACAGATGTAGTGTACGTAGCATTTCTGTTACACACAATTGCGGACGCACATGTATCTATCTCCTTTCTTTCTTTTTGTTCCCATCAATATACTACAGGAAAGTGTTTGATTGGTACGTGGTCCTGTTTTTTTTGACCATATGTGCTGGGTTCACAGTGATGTGCACATGATCAAGAGAATAAGGATCACTCTGTATATATTGATTTCTCTCTCTCTCTCTCTCTCTCTCTCTCTCTCTATATATATATATATATATATTACACATTTTTAAAGAAGGGATCGAGAATATGTTCCTTGGGCTATGATTTGATGCTCTGAACCTAACTAGTAAAGTTGCACATGCTTTGCACTTGGAGCTATTCCTATTAAAAGGATTTCTACTCCTACATAAAACTGAAGGGCAAATTTCACTCAGACCCACTGAGGTATCTGACAATGACAGAAGGTACCCCTCAGTTTTGAAAAATGACAGAAACCTCCCCTAATTCACAGTTTGGGTTTCATTCCGTTAGTTCCGTTAGTGAGATGGACGGAAAATGTACGGAAATGTACAAAAAATGAAATCTTCAATTTTATTTAGTTCTACAGCTATCTTAAGGCTCTCATTGAAAGTCCTAGAGCAAAAAATTAATTATGACCCTTTAGGATAAAATGATCAAAAAAATAAGATCTTCGCACCGATTCAAACGGATTGAAAATTGGGCACTTAAGTATCTTCTCTTCATTTGGTTCTATGGCTCTCTCAGGACTCTCATTGAAAGCCTTGGGGCCAAAAATTAACTATGACCATTTAGGATAAAATGATAAAAAAATAAAAATCTTCGCACCGATTCAAACGAATTAAAATTTGGAGCACTTAAATATCTGCTCTTCACACTACAACAAATTTGCCTTTTGGCGACAAGGATTGGCGACATAACAACAAATGCGTCGCCGTTGGATATGTATTGGCGACACACTTTGATGTCGCCAATAGTTTTCACATTTGGCGACGAGGTTTGGCGACACAACAAAAAGTGCGTCGCCGTTGGGTATGTATTGGCTACACACTTTGATGTCGGCAAAAGTTTTCACATTTGGCGACGCAAGTTGCATCGGCGAAGGGAAAATTCAGCAACACATTTGGATGTCGGCAAAAGGCTTCACATTCGGCGACGCAAGTTGCGTCGCAGAAAGGCAAATTTTTTGGCGGGAATATTTGCCGCGCTCAACTTTTCTTTTGGCGCTAAGCTGAAATGTTCAGCGACAGCCATACTGTCACTACAAGAAATCAAGCTTTTTAGCGTGGAATTTTTTTGCGAGGAAATCACTTTCCTCACTAAAGGAAGTGTATTGGCGAGGAAATTACGGTTTCCTCGCTAACGGGATGACAGTGGTGTTTTATTGCGTGGAAAAAATATTTTCCTCGCTAATACTTCCCGCCAAAAAATGTGGCAGGAATTTTTAATGTCAACGAGAAAAATGAATTTGCGAGGAAATACAAATTTTTCTCGCCAAAAGGCTTAGTGTTTTTTTTTTTTTTTGTGTCAAACTTATTTGGATGCTAAAGTTGTTAACATTTTGCAAGGATTTATGTTTCTCGCAAAAACATTGGTTATTTGCATGGAAATAAAGAATTGGTCACTAAAAGCCTATACTTACTTTTTGAGGGGAATTGCGTTCCTCCCAAAAAACGGTTATTATTTGCAAGAAAATAGTAATTTGTCGCTATAAGCCTATAATTCCTTTTTTTTTGGGGCAAATTTTACCCACGCAACAGTTAAAAGCATTTTGCGGGGAATCGTCATTGCGGCAAAAAGAAATTAACGTGTACAAAGAAATTAAAGTCTTATAGTGTACCACATGAGACCTTCTTTTACTATCAGAATCGCTATTGTTTTACGTAATATGGACTAAATCACTTTGTACTAAGAATGAAGTTGATCGCATATCGTTAAACACTTGATCGGACATAAAAATTTCATTTTATCAACGAATTTGCATACCGATGAAGGGGTTTTCTAAACCCGATGGAGCCAAAAATTCACGTGAATGATTTAGTCAACAAGCTCAAGGAATTCAACGGTATCGATCGCCATGTTTGTATTGTAGTTGCATGACTACTATACATTCACCTACAATAGACAACTTAGTTTACTACAAAGTAAGTTGAACGTATAGATTCTAAAGATTCTTGTTGAGTCTATTCTTATAATGGGCAATCTAAACCGTTAGAATTTCATAATTTACCAATTCAATTAGTGTCACCAAAATCGGAGATCATCGGATATCAACAACTAATTGATCGGAAGACATTTAATTCATCCGAAGGTATTAAAGTCTCATAATGCACCACCTGAACACCACTCGAGGTATTTATTTGCGATCAAAACCGTTCATCTTTTGTACCCTGTAGAGTAGATCATTCCTACCGAAAATGAAGTTTAACGGATACACGTAACCACCTCATTGGAATAGTTTAGTAATGCCAACAAATGATTAGACTCATCTAATTTTTTTATTGTATAAAAGTATTTCAATGAGGTAGTTACGGATGTCCGATCAATTTGAACTTTCACGTGGGAATTTAATTTGACGAGTCCTATAAGATGAATGGTTCGGATAATTGAGTAGAGATCCGGACGTTAAGAACTAATTGCACCGTTCATTGAACCGGCATCGTTTCATGTGTAATGCCCAATATTCCACGGGCACCGCTATTTGCAGCCACTTATTTTCTGAACGTAGCCTGTAAATAATATGATACACATCCGTTTATAATATGGTACATACGTTACGTTCAGAAAATTTGTGGCTGCAAATAGCAGTGCCCATATTCCGCTACAAATAGAATACTTAAAATGACACCGTTTAAGACTCACTATTTACCCAATATCCCTTCCAAAACACACTTCAATCTCCCGCAACCTAAGGCCCGAAAATTTTCAAGTCTCGCGCTAGAAAATTTTCCCATCACTTCCAATCTCCCGCTACCTAGGGCTGCCGCCTCTTCAGAGACCTGGAACGATCATCTCCAATAACCTCGTCTTCTCCCCCATTTCATCTCTTCCCCGAGCCAAACTCCTCAAAACCCTCGGCCAACGGCCTCATCTCCGACCTCGTCAATCGTGCGACTGCTACAGTACACGCCAGCAGCCCTGGCTGCTGTAGCCTCGCCTCGCCCCGTCTCTTTCTCTCTCTTTGGTAGTGTTGTGTTTGCTGTTGAAGGAAAATGCAGATACGGGCAAAGAAGTTGAGGACGGCGATGGCGCAGGTCTTGCATCAGAGGTAATTTCTTCTGGGTTTTCTTTTTTAGACTCGATTTTTGGTGGTTTCGATTTGTGGGTTTTGGTGGTTTCGATTGTGGGTTTTGAGAGAGAGAGAGAAGGGGTGACGGTGCTGGAGAAGGGGTTTCCGATTGTGGGTTTTCAGAGGGTTCGATTTTGGATTTTTTTGGGTTTTCTTTTTGGAGAATCAATTTCTATATAGAACCCTAATTTCTATGTAGAATCAATTTCTGTAGATAGTAGAAACCTGTGCAAAACCCTAATTTTGATTTGGGTTTCCTAGCAAATTGTGGGTTTGTGAATGACAGAGAGAGAGAGAGCGCGCGCAGTGGGTATGGCTGGCTGGTGGTGGTCGCTATGGGATGACAGTGCTCGAGATGGAGGAATGGTGGTGGCAGTGAAGAGAACAGAAGTAGCGATTGAGAATTTGACTGGGCTATTGGGTAGTGTAAGAATTTGGTGGCTAGGGAAAGTAGAAAATAGCACTTTTTAAGGCAATACAAGGAAGAGCTCAAGCGACAAAGCAACCGAAACATAGAAAAGAGGCATCGATCTGAATTTCAGAAGTGGTTTTTAGAACTTGTAAGGGTTGTGAGTTCTCTCTTTTAATAGGATTATAAGCATCATTTTATTTGTTGATTCGACTCACTTGTGAAAATAGGTGACACGAAATGGAAATGACCGTGGAAATGCTAATGGAAATGGAAATGGGAATGTGAGTGGCAGTGGAAGTGGGAGTTGGAATGGGAATGGAAATATTTATCAACCTATGTCTTACCCCTATTCAACAGGGTTCAGGTATGATCCTGTCAATAATACTTTAGGGAGGCTTATTTGATCAACTTTTGGTAAAATTTCATTTTTGAAATTGCTCTATTGTTACAATATTGAATAAGATAAAAGATGTTGGACCATCAGTGTACATTATTAGTCAATAACTGATGTAGAATATTAATTCCTGTGATTTTTATGGTGCTGAGGTTTTTGCATATTGCTTCTTCTGTAGTTTTCGTTGTCTGGGAATTATCCTTATCCCATGTTTTGCTACAAGGAGCACTATCACCCAAAATGCGACGTTTGCAAATATTTTGTAAGTATCTTCCAAGTGTCAAGAAATAACCTGTTGATTCTATCTCGCATAATCAGGTTCTAGTGCAAATGGGAAAATTTTAATTCTTCACAGTGCAACATGTACTGCATCAAATCTGTTTTGTTGTTTCCTTTTCTTTCTTTTTTTTCTTCCTTGGACTGAATCATGCTGAATTTTTTTGTGGCGATGTCAATAATGTTCATGCCTTTGAATGTCATATCATATAAAGCAATGAATTGATGTCCATGTATTTTGTTGACTTTGCTATTTCAAATGACAGTGCTTTAAATATATGGAAAAAAAATTGTATGTTGTGGTGACCACTGGCTTTTATTGTTGTTGTACATTCTTGTGAAATCTACTTGAGCTTTAATCATACGGATTATAATTGGAACTTAAAAGGAAAATAAAGC
The DNA here is from genome assembly GCA_020567845.1 of Rhododendron henanense subsp. lingbaoense. Classification (NCBI taxonomy): domain Eukaryota; kingdom Viridiplantae; phylum Streptophyta; class Magnoliopsida; order Ericales; family Ericaceae; genus Rhododendron; species Rhododendron henanense. The sequence goes on along the minus strand of CM036316.1, from coordinate 40,564,100 downwards.
AGCCGGACTGTTTTCTTTTCTTCCGTGACTTTATTTTGATGTCTCTTAAAACTATTGAGGAATATTAATGAAGAGATCAAAAATTCTGTTTTGCCATCAAATACTATCCTGAGATCAAAATCCTGTTCTGGGGTAACATACTAACCCAAGTATCCGGGTGGATTCCCTTGAAATTCTATTGTTGCCCTAGTTCCTTGGAGCAGGTGGTAGCACAACACACTTGCATTTAATATGTAGGCTAACAACTGCGCAACATGTCCTGGAAAGAACAATTGTTTCTTCTTTTTTTCTTTTGGTTGGACAAATTCTCTGCCATGCTCCTCTATTTGACTTCTGGAGACTAGAGAAATTTAGGGAAGCTTTCTTATAAGTAATTTTTTCTACCCAAATGTTAGCTTCTTGTTGCAATGGGGTCTCCACTCTCTGCTCCCATTAAAAATGCCGAGGGGAATGCCTAGAGAGTTGGATTAGCCAAACTCTTAACCAATTTATCAATGATGATACCAGGTAAATATAATCCAGTGTCATTCTAAATAAACTCAGCAAGCCCATATCCTCCACAAGGCTACTTTGTAGATTTACAAGAGTTGGTCTAACATAGCTTTAAATGTCCTCATGCAAATTTTTACCTGCGTTTCGGTTGGGAGAACGTGTTGCAATGTCTTAAACATCTTCGACTTCAAGTATTGCGAGTCTTGGACATTTGAACCTCTATTCTAACCTGGGCACCTAGGTTCATCTTATGTAAGGAAATCTCGGAAACACTAAAAGGTTTTGTGAATTGGCATCTTTTGTAGTGTGAAACTATTATACTTATCTTTCAAGTTCCATTTCTTATCAATTCATGCTGGTCCTTCAGAAGTTTTATGATATTTTTTTCAGATACCGACAAACGCTGCTGATCTTACAGAATATAGAGCACATCCTTTCTGGGTCCAGAAGTACTGCCCCTTTCATGAACACGATGGGACTCCTTGGTGCTGTAGCTGTGAGCGAATGGAGGTTAGTTTAACTTAAATACAATTGATCTAGCGATTTCTTTGGGTGTGCAAAGGGGCATCTCAATCCCATTCCCAGTGATTCCCTTTTTTCGTTCTTGCTAAATTTTAATTTCTAGTGTTGTACCTTATTTTTATCAGAAAGAGAAAGGGATTTTATTCCCTTCCTGTCTAATTAAAGATGGAAGTCAGTCTGAGTGGCCATACAGATTGAGATTACTTTGGAAAAAACTACTCAATAATTAACTATTCAAGAGTAACATTAGAACTTGATGAAGATGATCAATGTGTCAATAAATTATCTGAAAGGAAATACTAGAATGTCTCCCCATATTACAGACATCTGTATAAGCAATCTGTTTCTGATCTGTAGTCTACCAACTTTTTTTTCTGACCAATGTGTTTCTGATCAATGTCTGTAATAAGGAGACATTGATCAATGTGTCAATAAGCAATCTGTTTCTGATCAATGTGTCAAGAGTAACATTAGAACCAACTTTTTCTTTGTTGGTAGACTACAGATCAAAAACAGATTGCCGAATGTAAATTTCTACATATACATGTAATATGCTAACTAATTCAAATTGATGTAGGATAAGATTGCTAAAAAGCTAGCCGAGCAGTCGCAACCCGGTGTCACAAATCCTCAATCTGAGGTACAAGTTTCCATTGATGTGCTTGGGAAGAGATCGGGCTACTTGGAGGGATATGGAATTCGCAAGAGCACATATGCTACATAGTCTCAAGCAGTCCCAAATTCCGAGGTAGTTGCTCTTAAAGAAGTCGTGGCTGATCAAGCAAAACTCATAGCTGATTATGCTAAAAAATTTGAAACCATGATGCTCTTCATGGCTACCAAGAATGGAGTTGATCCAGCCACCATTCCGGGGTTGATTTCAAGTAAAGAAAATGGAGAAGACACTTCGATTGGACAAGACGATGGAATTTCAACTTAAATGGAGGTCGAACGTGTTGACTTTAGATCTTTTGAATCGATTTTTTGGATATTACGTTTGATGCAACTATGGTTGGTGATTACTGTTAATTTTTTTTGTATGCATAGACTTCTAGATAAGTTTTTGGATACATGGCTAGTGGAGTAAATTTGTGGAGACATGGCAGGTGGAGTACTAGTTTTTGGATACATGGCAGGTGGAGTAATCTTTTGGTTGCATTTTGGATGTTTGGATAAGTTTGGGATAATCATTTGGCTGTAATTTTTGGATGCTTTGGATGCTTGGATAATTGGTTTTTGGATTGTGATATATTTAAGGTATTAAAATGACCTATCTATGGATTTTGATGAACTTTTGAATGAGTTTGGAGGGGATGAATGTATTTACAAGTTACTGAAATTATGAATGAATAAATGCATGATATCAGGTTATAGGGAAAAATAGATTTAATATCTTCTTTATTTAAATTTTTTTTGCCGACGCAAAGTTTGTTGCCAAAGGTGCTATATTATCCCATATTAAATGCACTTTCGCCGACGCCAACTTGTGTCGCCAAATCCATTCCTTTTTGCCGACACAAGTAGTTTGCATCGGCAAAAACTATTGCCGACATAGCAACGCCGACGACGTGCCGACGCAAGGTCTTACGTCGGCGAAACTCTTTGCCGACGCAAATATGCCTTTGCCAACAACTTTTTTGCGTCGGCAGAACCTGATTTTGTTGTAGTGTCATTTGGTTCTATAGTTTTCTTAGGGCTCTCATTGAAAGCCCTAGAACGAAAAATTAATTATAACCCTTTAGAATAAAATATCAGAAAAATAAGATCTTCGCACCGATTCAAACGGATTGAAAATTTGAGCACTTAAGTATCTCCTCTTTGTTTAGTTCTATGGCTATCTTAGGGCTCTCATTGAAAATCTTAGAACCAAAAATTAATTATGACACTTTAGGATAAAATAATCAGAAAAATAAGATCTTCGCACCGATTCAAACGGATTGAAAATTTGAGCACTTAAGTATCTCCTCTTTGTTTAGTTCTATGGCTATCTTAGGGCTCTCATTGAAAATCTTAGAACCAAAAATTAATTATGACACTTTAGGATAAAATAATCAGAAAAATAAGATCTTCGCACCGATTCAAATGGATTGAAAATTGGAGCACTTAAGTATTTGCTCTTCATTGAAAGCCCTAAAACCAAATGAAGAGTAAAAATTTAAATGCTCCAATTTTTAATCCGTTTGAATCGGTGCGAAGATTTTATTTTTTTAATCATTTTATCCTAAATGCTCATAATTAAATTTTGGCTCTAGGGCTTTCAATGAGAGCCCTAGGAGAGTCGCATAACCAAATAGCAGATATTTAAGTACTCCAATTTTTAATTCGTTTGAATCGGTGCGAAGATCTTACTTTTCTTATCATTTATCCTAAATGATTATAATTAATTTTTGGCTCTAGGACTTTCAATGGGAGCCCTAAGATAGCTGTAAAACTAAATAAAATTGAAGATTTCATTTTCTGTACATTTCCGTACATTTTCCGTCCATCTCACTAACGGAACTAACGGAATGAAACCCAAACTGTGAATTAGGGGAGGTTTCTGTCATTTTTCAAAACTGAGGGGTACCTTCTGTCATTGTCAGATACCTCAGGGGGTCTGAGTGAAATTTGCCAAAAACTGAATCATATGCTTACTTCATTTGTGATATAGCATCTCCCGTGGAGTCTAAACATCATGTACCATCTATGGCTTAAGATTAATGTTGGAGTTTGTCCCACATCGGTTATTTATTACCTCCAAAATTAGTACTCCATGAGTCTGGGCGGCCTCTCAATTCATTGCCAATTAATTTTGAGTTGAATGCTTTAACATGCTCTCAGAACTAGGACTTTGGATAAGAATCTCTTGATTAATTGCTCCATTATTTGTGGCTTAAGTGCACTTTCTTTAGTTGCATGTGATTCCAATGTTATAGATCCTTAATCAGAGGTCACAGCAGTACATGAAATATAACTGAAAGAGGTGTGATGATTGCTTGAGGTAATGAAATATAGCTATACAAGACTATATACATGCAGAAAGAAAGAGCAGCAGGAGGGGATCGAGATGATCAATTTACCTGTACAATGCGAGATTTTCCGGAGAATGGAAACAGAGAAAGGAGACCGATACCCAATTCGCAATGATGCTTCAAATTTATTTTGTCCCTAGGATACCGTCACATGATGCTTCAAATTCATTTTTCAACACACATCTTTCGGTGCATAGAAGGACCAATGCTAACATGTATTGAACACGGGACCATGACTGTAAAAAAAAAAACCTATAGTTTTATCAATTCGCGTGGTGCCCATTTAATACACGGTACTAAAACAAACATTAATGTTATTTTTTTGTCCCGTCCATCAAATGGGCACAAACGCTAGTGCGATAATAATTGAAAATAAGAATGGAATGTTAAAACCTAAGGTAATTATGACCCGTTCGTTTTGATATTTTGAATTTGGATTTATAGGTAATGAGTATAGAAAGAAATAGAGTAATGATTGAAAATATGAATAATGATTGGAGAGAGATAGAGAAAAAAATATAAAGAAGAGTAATAAAAATTGAAGAGAAATAGAATAATAATTAAAATTCAAAACTATGGATATGTGGATTCCGGTGAGTTAATTCTACTTTAGTCAGTATATGATGTGTAAAGGTGAAGATATCTATTCTAATAAATACAACTATAAAGGAAGATAAGCTTTTGATGTGACTTGTTTTTTGAAGTTGTGTCCTAATTAAAATTCAAGTTTAACATCTGATTTGTATATACCATAAGTGTTTGTGTACCATAAAATAAATACTCCTACATCACAAGTGTATGAATCAAATAAGGAGAAAAGTGGGGCATGCATGGTTTTGTGCAAGGGACAGTCGTTTTTTGCTTTCATGGACCCAGGCGCCGTATTCAGCCACCATTCGGAAAAGCATCGCAAAACATGCTTTCTGTATTTGGAATTAATAGGGTCCATGAAAAGGGACCACGAAAAATGAATCAATTAAAAAATTGTACGAACTCCCAAAAGAGACTATTAAATGAGGATGGGAGAGTATATGCACTTGCACATTGTACAAGACAAGGAATTGGGAGATTACTACATAGCATACGACAATGAATTTCTGAAAATAATTAGGGAATGGTGAAAAATGAGATTGGATTCAAACCACGTATATATGTTTGATTTTTCTTTGCTCTTTTCCCATACTTCTGTATTTCTTCAAATAATCATATCGTTAGAGGTAAATAAATTGTTGCTCTTTTTACATGGGTCCCTTTGCATTAGCCCAAACATCTCCTCTGTCTGAAGCCAGGATCCCTCTCATGTGCCTCCATGTGAGCACATGAGTCCAAGATCTATTATCCATCTCCCCTAGGCCTAGCTAGTCAGACTCCTTTATTATTGGTTGGGCCCTACCCTTTCCTTCACTTGCTCAAGCATTTGTTCATCACATTCTTTCCCAGAGTACTTCCACAATGTTAAGTTTCAACTTTCAAGTGTCTAACTCCGCTTCTTCTTCTTTTTACTTAACACAGTCTCCCCAGATCGAGGGAGCAGTCCGTGTAATCTCGGTCATCTAAAAGTCTTTTAATTTTCATAGTTCAGATTTGTAGGAAGACTTATTTTCTTTTAACCCAGGGGCCCCGGCCCTGCTATGCACAAGTGTACAACATGGGTGTTGTGCATCATTGCCGAGATGAGATCCGAGCTGTCGGATGCACAATTCGACGGCTCAGATCGTGCACAACATGCATGTTGTCCCCCTCTTACCCCTGGGTTGTGGTTAATTGAAACCTCGTATGCATTATTCTGGAATATACATCCTATGACAAAATGAACCGTGGCAATTAGTCTTGCTTTTTGTCATGCCCCTGTGAATTTAATTGCAGGTTAGAAGTTTAAAACCAAGTTTAAAACCAAGCTTTATCATATGAGATATCTCACCATCATATTTCAAGTACAAAATATCAGAGCAAATATTGAATATTTTCGATAAGATCATCTAATAAACAATGTGCGTGAGTGAGTGTGTGTGTGCGCACGCGCGAAACGAGAAATGCCACTAAAAGCTTACATGACATTACTAACTAATCTTTACCCCATATATCACATTGTTAAAAAATCAAGAGTAAACACATAATAATGCTCTTACAGTCGTCCCAAAAGAAAAAAAATGTGTTCACCGAGCGCTTATGGATGCACTCGGTAATAAATCACAGAATCATGCACTGAATGTAAAAACGAAAAATTTGAGTTGTCATTGGGCTGCTGTTAGGGATGAAAGGATCGACAAGAAGTTATGAAAGGGAGGAAGAAAGCTACGTGTATGATCCGTACATCTGAAACCTAGTCACAGCTTAGAAGCTAGTCATCATCAAGTTCAATTTCTTTCATGGTGTTAACTCAGAATGTGCCTCAAGATCTTTAAGAATCATATGAAGCTGTTCCCGGAACGTTGAAGACCGTTCTCTTTCATGCTGCAGTTCATTGTTATGTTCAAGTATTTTCTTGTCTTTCTCTTCCTGCAGAAAGTATTGTAGATGCTTAAGGTCAGCTGCTACAATAGGAACTAAATATGAATCTGAAGAAGATCATAACTAGAAAACACCGTTTTAAATGTGACTTATAACACAAACAAAACAAGACAAAACTGAGAACATTTTGGTGGATACTCCATATAGCCATATATATATTGGAAACCTTTGACCCTGTTCGGTTTAGGTTTTGAGGGAGGTTTTTAAGAGTAATGAGTGGAGAGGGATAGATAGATAGTGAAAATTTATTAGGGACCGTGCGCAGAGGTTTTGAGACCCCCAAACGAAGAAGCCCTTATATAGACTAATAAGAACGAACTTCTGACAATTGGGTCAAGTTTCTTTCTAATTTCTCGCATGGAGTTTTTGTTTAATAAGGAATGGACCGCTTCTTCTGTATAAAAAATGGTCACATGCAAAATTACCGATTTTCTTTTCTCTTGGCATCATCTACTTTCCCCCTCCTCATAGAATGCTACCAACCACATCTGTCCCCTCTCCAACCAAGAAAATTCCAGTCTCTCAACAAACCCATTGTGCATCAATAAAATACTAACTACTCGTAGAAAGAAAAGCATTGCTTCTTATCGCCTATGCAACGTCCCTTCTTCCCTATTGGTGTATAACTTTCAACTCTACCACCAAGACTTGCCGTTCACCGCTTCAAGCACATATTAGCATCTATGGTGTAGCTTTGGCTAACATTAAGATTTCCAAGGTTTAACCCAAGGCTTAGCACATGAGCCCCTACTCATAGTAAGTTTTCAAGTAATCTCCACAAAAACAAATTTAGCAAAACTGAAGACACTGATATAGTGATATCTAAAATGCATGAGTGGCATCACTACAGGTGATAAGAGATCTGGAAAAATACCAGTAAGTTACCGAAACCAAAAGCAGCTCTGGTTAAGCAAAAGATTAGAGATCAGATGGCTGAAATTTGGATTGTGCAGTTGACTCTGCCATTCTATCCGGGGTGACATTGAGATTGAGACTCTTACAGGAAATAGATCTACAAAGAAATTGCCAATAAAATCATGATCTTGGTTATACATATTTCCATCTACTTGATAAGGGCAGACAATGGGGTACCACTATAATAGCAATTGACCCTCGATAACCATTACCAAAGGCCACAGGGAACTATTTACCTACCATTGTAAATTTTAGTACTAGCAACCACCTTCCCCAGACCCCAGATAACTATTGCAACCCTTAGCTCCTACCATACCCAAAACAAATGTTGGTGCGATTCTAGAGGAGGCTTAGCTAGGGAGCATATAAAGCAAGTTCCACAAACAGGAAACTGTGGCACATAACCAAGAAAATAGATATGTGGTGTTGTTTAAAACTGTGGCACATAAACAATAAGATAGAAAGCTAAAAGATGGACTCAAGATATGGATCAATTAATTCCTCCACTTCAATTATAAACACCACAAAACTTTGCAAAAGATTGTCCTTGGCAACTCAATTCAAGTGAAGTAACTGAAAAGGAAATTGAAGACTTTCGGAAGAAATAACAGTGCCTCCTGTAGAAATAAAGAGAACAAGATACGTGGAAGAAAAAAGTAATGTGGCTGTCCAACCAAACTGAAGAAATGATAGGGAAATACTCACCATCTGACAGACGTTATCTATGTTGTGAAAGCTCCTTCTCTAGAGGCTCAAACACCTTTAGATTGTTTACAACTTTTTGAACCTTCTTTGACAGTTGGTTACTATGCTCTTCAACCTCTTTCATAAAAGCAGTTAATTGGTCCTGATATAATGCACTTAGTCGTTTCTTCCCCCGGATCTCTGCACTCAGCTCTTGTATCTTCTTATCCTTTTCATCCTAACAAACGAATGAAACAAATTCATCAGATGTGACACAATTCAAGAGAATACTACATCCAAGTTGAGACCACAGACAGGAGAACTATATATTGCAGGTGTACTCTGCCTCCAATTACAACAACATAGCAACACCTTCACCATGCACATACAAATACAAAGCATGAATGTAAGAATAAAGACACCAGACACAACCTTCGTACATTCAATATTATTATCCCGCTAGTCCACGTTATTACTTAAAATAAATGATTCCTAGAGAAGATTACTTAAATAATCCAAATGTCGGAATAGAATTCCTCTGGTATCAAATTATTGGGATTTGAGTTGTCTGAGGCTGTGGATACCAACGGGTACCTCCTTCAATTGTGGGCAACTATAAATTTGAAGCTCCTTGAGAACGGGCAATCCTCCTTCCTCTATTATAATCGAATTCAGTCCCTTCAAGTCTTCGAGGTATAGCAACTTAAGCTTCGGAAACCCTCCGACATCGAAATACAACTGTTCTCCGTCATACCCGTTGAAGAAATCAAGTTTTATCAAATTAGGTAATGCTTGAAGAGATTTTATTGCATGAGCATCGGTCAGCCCTGACTGACTTAGAGTTAGGGAAGCTAGACCATTTTGGCAACGTTTCCAAATGTCCTTTCAATTAGAGATGCTGAAGAGATTCGGGGGGAGAAGAAAGAGAATGTAAAACAAGAATCTCGTTGGGAACGTTTCTAACCGTCAAAGATTGAAGGTGATTCATCTTCTTAATGGCGGTACAGAGAGCCTTCCAGTGTTCTCTTTTCAGGTTCCTAATACCCAACTTCCTCAGTTGCCTCAAATTTTCTAGCTCTTTAATTAAATCATCGTTTGCCTCGAGGTCCCTCAACGTCTGCAACTCTTCTAAATGTCCAATCCCTCCTTGTATCTTTACTCTGTAAGTTTGATAAGCACCCGAGAATGTAATAAAGGGTGCGCTAGTGTCTAGTCTTAGTTACTTTTTGTCATTTAATTAGTTGTTTTTAGTTACTTTTGCTCGTAAGGTGTTTTGGCTTTGTTTTGTAGAGAAACCTTTTAATTCAGGTATTTTAAAAGACCAAAGCGTGCCAAGGTTATTCAAGCTCAAAAGATGACCCGGTGGCCAAAGCTAGAAAGCGTGCCAAGGAAGCGAGGCAAGGCAACCCGAGCAAGACAATGGCCAAGGCGTGGCCCGAGCAAAAATAGCAAAGCAAGGCTACCAAGGCAAGTCAACGCGCGGTCAAGACCAAGTTCTGAAGATAAGCTCTTGGTACCGATGGCTAAGATTTGAGACATCGGTACCGAGCCCTTATCTCAGCCAGCAGCCATAACCTGCTAGGCATCGATGGCTAGGATTTCAGACATCGGTACCGAGAGCTTATCAGCATTTTAAGCCCATTGCCATCGGTACCGAGAGCTTACGAGGGGATCTTCAGAGCATCTTTTAGGAATATCCCATGCGCGTACCTTGGAGTATAAATACCCCGTGATATCACCATTACACGACTTGGACAGAAATGTACCCATTTTTAGATCTAGATCTAGGATTTCAAATTTCTTTACTTGTTCTTGAAGTGTTCTTAATTTCCAGCTCTCATTTCCGCATTTTCTACATTAGTAAGTTAATTTTGACTCTTGTCTCCTTAATTAAAGTTGTTTATTTTCTCCCGATCTATCTTTCTAGCTAATTTTCTTTTAGTGTTGTGTTCACAAATATGCTTTCTAAATTTTTGTTTGCCCTTATCTCCATAGATATGTGTGAATAGTTTCATAAGGTTGGGTCATGGGGTGACTAGCACCCCATGGCTTGAGTAAAAATTGTATTTTTCACCAAAAAAAGTTTGCAACTTTGTTTTGGAAATTGATGTGGGGCTTGGATTTATTTGTCAAATTACCGAGGTGATAACCTCCTTGATCATGTGTAGGTAAGAGTTTCGCCTACTTACCACACATGATGCTTGGAGCTCGGTCGCTCGAGGTGTTTGCTAAATGGATTCTATAGCTAGCTTGATTTTCGAACCTTCTTATCTTCCGGGTAAAACCGTGTATTGGGGTGAAAAATGTGGTTTTGCTTGAGTCGTGGGCGCTAGTAATTCCTAGACCTAACCTTCTTTTTATCTAGTTTATTCTCATTTAATTTAGCCTTTTTTAATTTCCACCGCATACGAAAAACTAAGTTGGCTGACTAAAAGCCGGAAACCATACTTGCATCTACAATCCATCAAGCCGTATTATTAATCCCTGTGGGTACGATCCCGGACTTCCGGATTTATTATGCTTCAATTGGACGCTTATACCCTACGCTTGGGGTGATCTCTCTTTGGATATACAATCGAGGAAACGAAGCATTTTTGGCGCCGTTGCCGGGGATTTCTTATTATGGCTTTATGGAGGCTTGACAAACCATTGTGAGTATTCCGCTTCTTTCTTTTAGTTTTAGTTAGTAGTTTATTTGTTAGTTGCTCGTATCTAATTCGGTGGATACCTCTAACCTGGTTTTATGCCAAACCTGAGGCGTAACGAAGCCGGAGTAGATATTGAGTTAGTTAGTTTAATTTAATCTGCATTGTTGAGCCGAGGCGGTGGCATAACCCCTCGCACTTTCTATTTTGTCTTGTTGAGGCGGCGGCCTAGCCCCTCCGGTCTGTTAGTTTGCTGGTAGTTAGTTGGTAGTTTTGTTTGTTTATGTCTGTTGTGTATCGGAGCCCAAATTCCAATCGGCTTCACCGTTCTTCATCGCCTCCGAGAATCCGTAGCATTGTCAGGGCGTATCCTGCCCACTCTCCACCGCGCAAAGTAAATCGAAATCACAATAGAAAATGCCCAATGGCCGATGAAGTTCCAGTTCGCTCTCTCCGTGATTATTTGAATCCAGAAAGGGCTCCTTCTGTATCGCCTATCGTTATACCTACTCCGACTGTTGGGACTACATTTGAATTCAAGTCTGAGTATCTTCGGGTTATTCCAGAATTTTGGGGGCGAGAGTTGGAGGATCTTGGAGAAAGAGCAATATTCAATCAAGGTCCTACCAGTTCAGGGAAATTTTCTATTGCTGAGCATAGTTCTTTTGAGACTCGTTTGGAAGAAATCGCTCGAAAGCTTGATAAGTTGGAATTGAAAGGTGTTCAATCTCATAAAGTTAAGGTGGTACGTCAAGTGGAAGAGATGTGCGTTATATGTGAAATGTGGGGACATTCTATCAAGGCATGCCCAAATATTCCCGCTTTGAAGAATGTCATAAACAGAATTGCTCCGGAGGAAATGAATGCGGTAAATCAATGGTTTGACCCCTTCTTTCAATAATACAATCCGGGGACACAACAACATATGACTTTCCAATGGAATCAATCGAATGATGTGGGCTCTTCCCAAATTTCACCTCCCGCTCCGCAATTACCATGGGAGCAACCTCCAAATGCTTTCTGTTTCCCTCAAGCGCAAGGTCCGCCGGGTTTCGTTCCATCCAATCCATTCCCAAGTTCGACTCAGTTTCAACAACAACCCCCGAGGTATTCTTTGGAGGATCAGATGAATGCTATCATGCAAGAGCAAATGACATTTAACGACCAACAATTCCAAATGATGGGAGAGATCAAGAACCAAATGGAAAAGTTGACCACGTCGGTGGGGATTCTACAACAAGAAAAGGGGAAGTTCCCTACCCAATCTCAAGCGAACCCCCAAGGCCAACACTTTGTTAGCTCTTCGGTGTTTTTTCCCGAGCAAGCAGAGTCTATCATCACATTGAGAAATGGGAAGACCGTGGAAAATGCTATCGTTGCTCCGCCGCTTACACCTACCTTGTTGCCTTCTCCTATCGAACGTTCAATTCCAACATCAACTCTTGGGGAATCTCCCAAGGAGGCAAGCAAGGAAGTTTCAGGAGACAATGAGAAGGAAAAGGGTAAAGAGAAGGAGAGCATAAAGGATCCTAAAGTTGTTCCAACACCGGTACCGTATCTACATCGCTTGAAGGCCTTGGCGAAACCGAATTTTAATTTGAAAGTTGCTCTTACAGCCGAAGAGGCTGAATTTCTCGAATCTTCCGAAGTCGGTTGTTTGTATACATTGTTGAATGAGGATGGAGCTTGTGATGTGAATTCTCGGACCCCAAAGTTTGAAGAATTTGAAGAGCTACCATCGATCGAGAAGAAGGTTCTTCCCTCTCTTGTGGATCCCCCTCTATATGATGATCCGGGGGGAAAATGCCTCAACGCTAAAGTTGCCTCTTCCGATCTCCCGTACCTTGATCCTTCCCCGGAAGAATTACTCCTTGCTCATGAGATGAACATGTTTGAAATGTCGGGTGCCTACTATGAAGATCCGTTGGCAAAACCTCTCACCGCCAAGGAAATGGATGCCGAAGTGGATTATTTGTATGCGTTGTTAGCTAAGCAAGATGCTTATGGACCAATCTTTGAAGAGTTGGAGCCCAAGGAAGCTACAATTGTCCCTTCGAGTTCTCCTTGCCATGATTCTCTCACCGCTAAAGAAATGGATGATGAGGTAGATTACTTATACTCTTTGTTAGAAAAACAAGATGCATGTGAGCCTATTTTTGAGAAGTTTCCAATCATAGAAGTAATTGATTTTCTTGGTGTTGATGATTTTCTTGTGGTTTATCATCCTTATATTGTAGATTTTGTCAACAACTTGAAAATTGATTTTGTTTGGGCTATGCACTTGGTGGAACTTAAATTTTTAAAACGAATTCGGCAATTACTTTACTCAAAGTACTTTTTCTTGTGGCATGGTCGAGTTCAATTTTTGGTAAAGAGTGTAGCTTGGAGTGCTCTATTTCTTCTAATAGTTATTAATGGCGTGCTAAATGTACATATGTGTTTTTCTTTTGTGCTTTGTCGTGTTTTGTGTTAGTTATGCATGTTTTATTTTGTCATGTTTTCTTTTCTTTTGTTTAGTATGCATGTTTAGGTTTGTTTTGTGTTTCATGTTTCGAATAAAGTCTTGGAGACGTTTCACATGAAAAGATTTCACCAACGTGTTAGTGTAAAAGGGCTTTCATTAGTTCTTCTTGGTAATAGTTTATCGTTAATGATCCATGCTCTCCGAATAGGCCCCTATCGGTGGCAACTTAGGTCTATGGGTGAGGTGTGATATTGCCTGGAGTGCACCTAGGTTGTATTGTATCTTACTTTGTTTTGATCGTAGAGGACGCTGAACTTCATTGTTTGGCGAGGTCGAGCGATAAATTTTATTACGGGCGCTAGCATAACAAATTCTCAACGGTCTAGTATAGCCACCCATTTCTTACCCCATCGGTAAGGGATGGGAAGAAAAGTATGACTCGTTTGATCGCGTGATGATCGGGTGGTGCATTGCATTCTGTGTTGCATTTTCTAAATCATTTTGCATGATCTTTTGTGTTTTTCTTTGTTTCCTGTTTTTATTTTTGGTTTGGTTTGAAGCCGGATAACATGGGCCGGTGTTACTAATGTCATTTGTTTTGTGGAAAGTCTTCCTCTTAAGTCTTCTGCAGGGTTTATTTGCTACCACACCAGCCTTGGTAGTTTGGGTCTAAAGCCGGGGTGAGTGAGGCATTCAGGAGCCCTAAGCATGGGTGCGGCTATGTGCTGCGGTTATTAGTCCGATAAAGCTTTGGATATGGCCCAGTGTGACTAGATTTGGTTTCGAGTGGGCAAAACCGAAAGAGTAAACCCTGGAAGCATCTATACAGACTGGAGCAAGCACTTGACATGAAACCCTCCTACTTGGTCGAGGTATTTAGGGGTTGACATTCCCCTTGGACGGTACATTCGCGCACTCTTCCTTTCTTCGCTCTTGTTCCTAATGCTATGAGGGCATAGCATCGCTTTAAGTTGGGGGGAGGGGTTAGCTTATGTGCTTTTTGTTTGCTAGTTGCTAGATTTTGTGAAAATTTTGAAATTTGAAAATTCAAAAACAATAGAAATTGAAAAATCCAAAAAAATGAGAAAATTAAAAATTTCAAAAATAAATAAAGGTTTTTAACTTGCAATTCGTTCCTTTTGTCATGTTTTTAGTTCTTTTTCATAACTTGTTGCATGCTCAATAATTGTAAGTTGGCAAGAGTTCGTAACAATCCTACGAGATTTTGGTGCTTCTCAATTTGCATGCTTAGTTGAAAATTGAACAGTTTAGGTTTTGAGTAAAGTTTTTTGAGCAAGCTGTGGCCATATCCCTACCTTTTCAATTCAATAAAATGCTTGTAGTTAGGTGAATAATCGCATGTCTATCTCTAATTGTGTTTAATGTCGATTTTCAATCATTTTGGAATCCAAAGCGCACTTAGGAGAAGATACAAGGCATTCTTTGCATGATTACACCACATATGAGTCCCCTAATCCTACTTTGCAACCTGTTATTTCTCCCGTTCTTTGCTTAACCTAGGAAACCGGTTGCTCGGAGGGATGTTGGGATGAGTTTTCATTGTTCAAGGAGATTTGGAGGTGGTGTGAAATGATAGAAGTGGTTGGAATGCGAAAAAAGTGAAAAATTGATACATGATTTCATACCTTTCCTCCCTTACTACAAAAGCAAAAATCCCAAATTTTCATGTTCCTTTCCAAAAAGCCCCAAAATTGGCTCCAATCTCTCTTACTACAAATCTCACCTCAAATGACCATATTCCTCAAAGAAATGAGATCAAAGAAATACTATGAAAGAGAAAAAGTGAATTTGAAAGAGGGTTGAATATTTTGATAAGAGAATTGGTTTGACTTATGGGCTAGCAATCATTCCGGATGAGAAAGAATCCGATGGAAAGGGGGGAGCTCGAGGCTCAATACCGTGAGAAGCCGGATGAGGATGGCGACTTGGTGTGATAGAGTCGGTGGTAGTAGTTTCTCATTAGTAGTTTAGTTGGTTGACATTGGTTTAGCCTATTTGGCTTTGACTTGGTTCATTTTGAGTTGGCGGCGGTCATTTGGGTAGATGACCAAGCTAGAAAATAGACCGTCGCCCATTTTTGCTAACCCTTTTCTTTGTAACCAAGGTCATTAGAAGCTTAAAAAAGTCCTTAGTTGATCTTTTGCGCGCTTGGATTCCTTTATGATTGACTGTCTGATATTTGCATAATTGGTTGTATAGCTTGCTTTCCTTTCGTTATCCAATAATCATCTGTTAGTTTTCAATTCTGTTGAATAAAGTGCTTTAGTTGTTTGAGGCGTAGTATTCCTTTTTCGCTATTGCCTGCCTGTCAAGCACTTCTTTCGGTGGATATGATTTAGTCTGAATTCGCAAGGTTTTGTGTCCCGTATCCTCCCATTGTTCGAGGACACAAACCTTTTTAGCTTGCTCTTAGACTTGCTTGATACTTAGCTTGTTTGGTTTGAAACTGAAACTGTGAGTTGCAGAAATGAAATAAAAAGCCGGATTGTTGAACTCTTGCTAGTTTACAATGTTGAGCATGTTCTAAGTTATGGTAGCGGAGGAATTGCAAGTTACTAGTTTTTAAATATTTTTGCGTTTTATTTGCTAGGGACTAGCAAACCTCAAGTTGGGGGGTGTGATAAGCACCCGAGAATGTAATAAAGGGTGTGCTAGTGTCTAGTCTTAGTTACTTTTTGTCATTTAATTAGTTGTTTTTAGTTACTTTTGCTCGTAAGGCGTTTTGGCTTTGTTTTGTAGAGAAACCTTTTAATTCAGGTATTTTAAAAGACCAAAGCGTGCCAAGGTTATTCAAGCTCAAAAGATGACCCGGTGGCCAAAGCTAGAAAGCGTGCCAAGGAAGCGAGGCAAGGCAACCCGAGCAAGACAATGGCCAAGGCGTGGCCCGAGCAAAAATAGCAGAGCAAGGCTACCAAGACAAGTCAACGCGCGGTCAAGACCAAGTTCTGAAGATAAGCTCTCGGTACCGATGGCTAAGATTTGAGACATCGGTACCGAGCCCTTATCTCAGCCAGCAGCCATAACCTGCTAGGCATCGATGGCTAGGATTTCAGACATCGGTACCGAGAGCTTATCAGCATTTTAAGCCCATTGCCATCGGTACCGAGAGCTTACGAGGGGATCTTCAGAGCATCTTTTAGGAATATCCCATGCGCGTACCTTGGAGTATAAATACCCCGTGATATCACCATTACACGACTTGGACAGAAATGTACCCATTTTTAGATCTAGATCTAGGATTTCAAATTTCTTTACTTGTTCTTGAAGTGTTCTTAATTTCCAGCTCTCATTTCCGCATTTTCTACCTTAGTAAGTTAATTTTGACTCTTGTCTCCTTAATTAAAGTTGTTTATTTTCTCCCGATCTATCTTTCTAGCTAATTTTCTTTTAGTGTTGTGTTCACAAATACGCTTTCTAAATTTTTGCTTGCCCTTATCTCCATAGATATGTGTGAATAGTTTCATAAGGTTGGGTCATGGGGTGACTAGCACCCCATGGCTTGAGTAAAAATTGTATTTTTCACCAAAAAAAGTTTGCAACTTTGTTTTGGAAATTGATGTGGGGCTTGGATTTGTTTATCAAATTACCGAGTTGATAACCTCCTTGATCATGTGTAGGTAAGAGCTTCGCCTACTTACCACACATGATGCTTGGAGCTCGGTCGCTCGAGGTGTTTGCTAAATGGATTCTATAGCTAGCTTGATTTTCGAACCTTCTTATCTTCCGGGTAAAACCGTGTATTGGGGTGAAAAATGTGGTTTTGCTTGAGTCGTGGGCGCTAGTAATTCCTAGACCTAACCTTCTTTTTATCTAGTTTATTCTCATTTAATTTAGCCTTTTTTAATTTCCACCGCATACGAAAAACTAAGTTGGCTGACTAAAAGCCGGAAACCATACTTGCATCTACAATCCATCAAGCCGTATTATTAATCCCTGTGGGTACGATCCCGGACTTCCGGATTTATTATGCTTCAATTGGACGCTTATACCCTACGCTTGGGGTGATCTCTCTTTGGATATACAATCGAGGAAACGAAGCAAAGTTCTGATAAGATGCCGTAACTTATGGAGTCTACTTAAGATCCCAATTCTTAGCTCATCCACTAGTGAGTATTTCAAATTCAAAGTTTGTAGGTTGTGTAGATTTCCAATGGACTTCGGAATTATCTTCACTCTTGTCCTCTTGACGCTTAAGTATCGCAAATGAAGAAGATTTCCCACGTCTTCATGAAGTTGATCAAGACAATCACCCTCAAGATCTAGTACTTTCAAAAGCTTGAAATTCCCTGCTAGAGTACCCAAAAACTGCTGCCTTGGCAACTCCCCCACCAAGAAAACAAAAACGGAACGAATTCTTGATTTGGTACTACTCATGGTTTCGAAATCCTTATTCGTTATGTTTTGCACATGCATTGACCATCGTCGAGTTTCATTGTTCCAAATTGGATCTTCTTTTCCAAAAACTTGGCAAAAACTCAACTCCTCACACTTTGCGAGGATGATCTCGTGGACTACATCATGGACCTGACATCTTTTAATTCTACCATCCAATTTCGTCTTCAAAACTTGTACCAAGCTTCTATGTACGAGCTCAGTCAAGTGTTCTTCTGCAACTTCTTCCAACGTTTTTCCTTTCTATCCTTCAATGAAACCCTCGGCTATCCACAGTTGAATTAGTCTTCCACAGGTGATTTGATAGTCCTCAGGTAATATGCCAAAGTACAAGAAACATGGTTTGAGGTAGTAAGGCAGGTCATCGTAACTAACCAACACAATTTTTGTGACATTTGTGAGATCCAAATTCCTTTCTAACTCGGATCCAAGGCTATAATAGAATCTTTGCCATTCGGACACAACCTTACTTTTAGTGGACAAGAGCGCGCCTATTGTCACAATTAATGCAAGTGGTAATCCTTCGCATTTTCTAGCAATGGCACGGGATACTTTCTCCAACTCGGGAGGTGTTTATACCACAATTTAGTAAAGTTGACCACTATTGGTTGACTAAGCTAAATCATAACACTTGGACGTCAGCAAAAGTGACGCAACACTACAAATGGACTGATCGACTGGTCGAGAATGTGTGTTTCATTCAAGGACGCGTGGCAAGTGACCAAGGAACAAGTAAAACTCATCTGGATCATGGCAAAGGCATTTGAAGACGAAGTGCACAAGGAAAAACTACCACATCCGGAACATGAGAGATCAAGAAAAGGCGAGAAGAATAACTACAATTCAAATTCAAGGAGGGAACATTTTCAAGTTCAAGTTCAAAATTCAGATCGAAGTGGCAGCCTATAAATACTAGAATTGAAGATGATTAGAACCCCCACTTAATCACCCAAAGGCTTCTATTTTATCTGTACTTTATTATCCTTGCACTTAGGAGTAGTTATAGCTTGTAATCATCCACTTGATCGTGCCCATACTGTCGATTGTACTTCTATCTTGAAGTGTAATAAAGTCCATTTGTTATTCTTCTCCCATCTGCCACCCATTTCATTAGTTTGCTTCCAAAGAAGTCCTGAAAACGGCAAGGAACCAAACTCCACCACCACAACATCCACATCCTAGGATCCCAAAAGTTCACTGCCGATTGTTGACAGCGAGTAAAAACAAAAAACAACAAACAATTTTGGCACTAGAAGGGGGCAACATTTCTAATTTGGAAGTAATGGCACTGTCAAAGAAATAGAAAGAAGGGCAACACCTTGATCCCAGTCACGATAGCACTGAGTCAAATGATGCTCAAGCGAATCTTGAACAAAGGATTCCAGAATATAGCTAAGGCAATGGCTCAATTCCAGTAGTATTGGACATACAAAGCCTTACCAGATAGTTGACACAGGTTTTGTCTAATCCAGAAGATGAATTGACACAGGAGTTGATCACCCTACTCAGAAGGGTTGTCACACCTTCGTCTTCCCTATCCATAGACACAATTGGAGTGGTTCATGAACGTTTGAACCCAGAGGCTGATATGCCTAGACAACCTTCCTCACAGGTATATTCAAACCCCGCCTTTGAGAATACGTTTACTGGAGCAATTCAAGGTCCATTAAGACCTAATTCGTGAAGACCAACTACGGTTAGACCGACGAGTTTTTATCAAAGTGTAACAAGTATCCCACCTCTTGGTACCTTTGGTATAGGGACCAGTAGTGGAATTGGGCAAAATGGCTCAAACCATAACAATGGTACTCACAACCAATATGTTTCCCCAGGGATCACTACAGTGAGTAATGGCCAATACGTGTATAACAATGGCCAATATGTGCCCAATAGTAGCAATGGGTTTGGCCAACAAATCCCTTGTGTGACACAGCCTACCATGGCTTAGAATGCACCAAATGCCATGCGAGGCCCAGAGCCCTTAAGAGATCCATTGAACATTAATAGAACTCAATTAATGGAAGTGATTCAAGACATGCATGGCCCAAGGCTAAGACGAGTGGAAAAACCCATGTTTAGAAAGCCATATTTGCATTGGGTTGATAGTGTTCCTTTGCCAAGGGGTTATAAAATCCTAGAGTTGTCACTTTTCAGTGGTGAGGAGAACCAGTCCATGATCGTACATGTAGGAGATTTTGCCTTCAGATAGGTGAAATAGGGATTGAAGACGTTTTTAAATTAAAACTCTTCCCACACTCTCTAACTAAAATTGCTTTCACATGGTTCATAAGTTTGCCTACCAACTCAATACATACATGGCAAGACATGGAGGACAAGTTTCATGCCCAATTCTATAGGCATGAGCCAGAGGTCTCAATTGCTGATTTGGCTATACTGAATCAAAAGCCAACAGAAACAGAAAAACACTTCTGAACCAGGTTTAAGAGGTTAATAAATCAGTGTCATTGCTATGTGCCAGAAACTGAAATAGTTAGAATAGCACAAGATGGTCTTGAGTATAGGTTCAAGAGACACTTTAACGGATCTAACTTTATTGATTTGTTCGAACTTTCAATGAGAGCCTCACAATTTGAGGCTATTCTCCAAGAAGGAGAACAACTTAAGAATACATCACTAGGAACATATTACCAAGACGTAGAAGGTGATATTGAAATTGATGTGACCCAAGTTATTGGGAAAACCCCTATAGTTTGTGACACGTTGACTAAGGTAGAAAAACCAATGAACATGTATTCTTCCCAGCCAAATTAGAAGGTTAACCAGGCCAACTATAGGCAATACTCTTTTGATTTGGCACAAGCAGACCAAATATTTGATGCACTATTAAAGCAAAAGTTCATAACTCTAAGCACTAGACATGTTATTCCTTCTGAAAGAGAAAAGATTGGAAAAGAATATTGTAAATGGCATAATTCATTCAGACATAGTACTAACAATTGTGTTACATTTCGTAACTGTGTGCATGATTTGATCCAGAAAGGGGCATGCTACAATATGCAAAAGGAAACAAGGAAGTCATGGGGATTGACATAGATCCCTTTCCGAAGGTCAAAGTTAAAATGGTTTCCGCCAACCTAGCCAAAAGGTTGGGTTCTCAAGTTGAGCGGAAGAAACAAAATGAGGAAGAGTATATGGAGACTAATGAGGAATCGTACTCTGCAAAGTCTCATATTCCAAAATTTCCAAATGATTATCTGTGCCTCAGGTGTGGTCGAGAAGTCAAGTTTGGAGAGGCCATGATAGCAGAAAAGGAACACAAGTCTGCATTCTCTAAATCTGGAATAAGGTTTAACACCATGGGTGGAAATGACCTCCAGATTTATGTTGGAGCAAAGCTGATCTATGAGGGAATAGACCCAGGGGTCTTCAACAGAATAGAATTTGATCATTCTTGATGGCCCATTCCTGTTTAGAGGGCATCCAGTAGTGCCTTCAAGGCCTGGCGTTCCTCCACAACAAGACTTAGAAGCAATGGGATACCAATTTCTTGGCAGAGGAAGGTATCCTAATCACAGGGGAGTTGGACCCAGACGAGGCATTGGGCCAAGAGGTGGAGCCCCTAGCCTTATGGACGTGGGGGGCACCAACCTAGAATGGTGTTGCCTCCCAACTCTGATCATGAGGAGTGGAGCACTATTAGACACCCTAAATTTCCTGCAAAAGGTTGGTACACCAGGGTGTCTGCTTCATAGAAGAGAAGGTTGCAAAAGAAGTTTGCAGCCAGGATGTATAATTATCCGTGGGGATATGCTATGGATCCAATGAGGAGACCTGATCCACCAAAGTCTACAGCCTCAAATATGGTTTAGACTAGAGATCAAAGAGAGTCCAATAATCAGGAAGAAAATACCTCTAAGCATGGGGGGCAAAATAGCAAGGGTGTGACTTCTGCCCAACCAAAAGGGAAGAATGAGTTAAAGTAGAGCTTGAAACAAAAAAAATGGAGGAGTTCCAAAAGCTAATGGAAGAAGATGATGATGACCTCCTTGACGAGTCAGACCATGAGCAAGAGGATTTGATCAAGGACACTACCCCTTCACCACAAAAGTCAGCTACATTTGGTGAAGCATTGGCTTCACTACAATTCGGGTCAGTACCTCCTAATTTTCAATGTAACATGATTATGGTTTTGCCAAAATAGTTTAAGGCAAAGCCAAATCAACCAACAACTTTGGTTGGTGACGTTGAAGACACAACTGAATCGACCGTAAAAATAGTAGAGAAAGGGAAGGATCCGCAATCACCGTCAATTAAGATAGAAAGAGATGAACAAGGGGATAATATAGTAGTTTTAAGAACCCCTGACAATGCTTTAATTAGGTATCTGAAACCACTCTACATAAAAGTACACATTAATGGCTAGCTTATCTCAAAGGTTCTAGGCGATAATGGGGTAGTTGTTAACATTCTGCCATAAAAAATGATGAAAACACTTAACAAAATAGATGAAGATCTTATCCCAACGGAGGTCACTATTGGTAATTTTTTGCAGGAGGGAGCTCTCCTACTAAAAGAGTTATATCTCTCCTATTACAATTAGGAACAAGGAGGATGAATACTACCTTATTTGTAATCGATTCCTCATCCAATTATAATGCCTTGTTAGGCAGGGATTGGATTCACATTAACGATTGTGTACCATCTTCTTTGCATTGGGCTCTTATCTTCATAAAGCAAGATCAACAAGGGGAAGCTGCAGAAATGGAGGTTTATTGGGCAGACTAACACTCATTCAAGGTAGAAACCAATAACGTGGAGGCCGGCTTGTATGAGGAAAGCCTTTGGCCCATGAAGATTGAAGACTCGGAAGTAAAGTCATCTGGAGCAAACTTGACCGAAAGTCAATTCCTCAGATACATCAAGGAGGGATTCAGGGAGTTGAGCAAGGATTTTGCAGGCCTAATGTCATCTCAAGGCCTGCTACGGTGAAACCAGCAGTTTTTAATGTTTAGGAACCTTACAAACGTTGCGAATGAAGAGCTGGCTGTAGTAAAAGCCACCTTCAAAAGACTATTTTCTTTCTTAGTCGATAGGAAATTGCAGGCAGAAGAGCCTATTTCTTGTAATTGGGCTGAATGTGTTTTTTATGATAACCCATTAACCATGAAAGAGTTAGGACTAGCAGATTTGAAGGCTGCACCAACCAAGATAGTTGATGTTAGGGTTGAGGTAAAGACCCAATGGAGGAATTTAACTTAGGAACTGCAGAAGATCCTAGGATAACATATGTAAATGCAACTTTGCTTGATGAAATAAAGGAAAAATTTAAGTATTTGTTGCTTGAATTTAAAGATTGTTTTGCTTGGAATTATTGTGAAATGCCAAGTCTGAACAGATCTTTAGTCCAACATAAAATACCCATTAAAGAGAATTATGTACCTTTTAAGCAAGCACCTAGAAGGATGAAAGATGATGTCCTTCCTCATGTGAAAAAAGAAATAGAGTGTTTGTTTGAGGCAAAGTTCATTCGACTAGTCAGATATGTTGAATGGATTTCAAATGTTGTTCCAGTGTTGAAGAAAAATGGAAAAAATCAGAATTTGTGTTGATTTTAGGGATCTCAATACAACTTCCCCTAAGGATGAATACCCAATGCCAATAGCTGACCTTTTGGTAGATTCAGCAGTGGGATATCATATGTTATCCTTTATGGATGGCAATGCTGGGTATAATAAAATCTATATTGCAGAAGAAGATACACACAAAACTGCATTTAGATGCCTTGGATATATAGGGACATTTGAATGGGTAGTTATGCCTTTTGGTTTGAAAAATGCAGGAGCAACTTACCAACGAACAATGAACTTGATTTTTCATGATTTGATGCACAAGTTCCTGGAAGTCTATATAGATGATGTAGTAATGAAGTCGAACTCAATTGAAGAACACTTGCATCACTTACGACAGACTTTAGATGAACCCACTAAAGTGTGTCTTTGGTGTTACAGCAGGCAATTTCTTGGGTTTTCTTGTTCATCAGAAAGGAATTGAGGTCGATAAGGCAAAAGCAGATGCAATATTGACAACACAACCTCCAACTAATAAGGAAGAACTGCAGCAGTTCTTAGGGAAAGTAAACTTTCTTAGGAGATTTATTTCAAATTTATCTTGAAAAACAATGGCTTTTTCCCCTTTGTTAAAACTAAAGTCAGAAAAAGATTTTAAATGGGAACCAGAACATCAAAAAGCCTTTGACATTTTAAAACAATCATTGACTAAGCCACCAGTATTGGTGCCTCCTATACAAGGAAAGCCTTTAAAATTATATATTTCTGCAACTCACCAGTCGGTAGCAAGTTTATTGGCTTAAGATAATAAAAAAAAAGGTCATGAACAATCCATTTATTATTTGAGTAGAAGATTGAATGACTATCAGATTAGATACACATCTGTTGAAAAGATATGTCTGGCCCTGTATTTCTCAGTAGTCAAGTTGAGACATTACTTATTACCATCAACGGTGCATATCATTTCACAAATTAATGTTATAAAATACATTCTATCCAGGCCCATTATGAGATGAAGACAAGGCAAATGGATCCTGGCCTTAATCGAGTACAACTTTCAATATTTGCCGCAAAAGGCAGTTAAGGGCCAAGCTTTAGCTGATTTCTTGGCAGATCATTCAAATTTACCTTTGGAAGAAGATGTTTTCGAAATCTATCTTGCTGAGATCAAGCCTTGGGGTTTGTCCTTTATGGATCAAAAACAGATAATGGAGTTGGTGCTAGTGTAGTACTAATTTCTCCAAAAGGAAATGTTTCAATTCTCTTTCCAGTTGGATGAAAATAGAATTCTGTCCAACAATCAAGCAGAATATGAGGCTTTAATCATAGGCTTGGAAATTGCAAGAGAATTAAACATTCGACATTTGCATGTTTCTGGGGATTCTCAGTTGGTCATTTGACAAGTATTGGGTCAGTATAAGTGTCACCACGTACCCTTTACTAAATGAACAACTGCATAAAGTAATAAGTCTTTTGCAAAGTTTTGATGATGTGCAATTTCAGCATATACTGAGACTTCAAAATGACGAGGCCAATCAAATGGCCCAAATAGCCTCTAGCATTAAGTTCTCTAAAGGTGATAATGAAAAGGTGATTAGGGTTTAGAGGAGGTTTATGCCATTCTCTATTGAAAGGGATGAAGACCAAAGAGATGTAATGACTTTAGACATCTCTAACAATTGGAGAATTTCGATCAAAAGATATTTAGTAAACCCCAATGAAAAGTTAGAAAGGACTATTCGACATAGATATTTTGTAATGACTTTAGACTACTGGAGCACGAAGAGGCTAAACTAAGTTGAATGTCTACCTTGGAAGGAAATTTCTTTGTGTCTAACAAGTCAGTTAGTTTGTAAGACTTTGGATCTGAAACTATGGCATATATGGCTTTTCTCTTAGGCCTTTTTGGAGCAACAACATTTTGAGGAGTAACTCGAACTAAGCCAGTCAAAGTGGCTTTTTGAGATTCTTTATTGTTGTCTCCTCTTTTCTTTGGCTCTCCGAAAGTCAATCTTCTTTTTCTTTTAGAATTCCTCACAACAGGAATTGAGGATATAGGGACAACATGCTCCACATGAAGAACAACAGCTTTTGAGCAATCATCTGGTAGTCGAGCAGATGAATCTAAAAACAAAAGGGGCATGTTACTAAAAAGAATGTCATAACACATGCAAACAACATTAGAATTGCAATTACCTGCTTGATACTGAAGAGATTTGTATTCTGAGTCAAGCCTATAGAGGCAATCATGAACAGAAGAAGCAAAGTAGATAGCCTTCATAACAGGCCACCAACTGTCAAAGGAGGAAGTGGTTCCAAAACTAACTTTGAACTTCTGGAGTTGAAAGTTGTCAATTTGCTGTTGAAGATTACTAACTATCGAGGTAATGACCTTTGCATCTCTCAATTTAATGGAAGGTCTATCCCCAGCTAGTTCGACAACCTCCGGATGAACAAAGGGCATGGGAATACCCTGAAGCAGCCAAAATTGTATAGCAAACTGGCAAGGAGAATAGCTTTGAAAGCTACAGTTTCCAAAAGGGGTGTTATTCAGAGCAAGGCCAGTAGGAATGTATCTTGGGACAAGGACGCTAGCCCAGAACAAGCGTTTATCTTCCAAAGAGTTGGCTGCTTACTTCCCGACCTTGCCTTCCAATAAGGTTGATAGAAACTCGAAGCGTAGGGCTAAGTCATCAGTAGCATAATAACCGGAAGTCCGGGATCGTTCCCACAGAGAATTCGAATTTAGCTTGATTCGGATTGAAGGTTTATATGGTAGGATTGTGGCGTTTAAGACGGCCAACTTGGCTTTGCTTTAAACGGAATGACTAACTTAAAAACTAGATTAACGCTTGATTAACTTAACGAGGCAAGTCTCGGAGTCTTCTAACCCTTGACAAAAGCCATTACCGGTTCTCGATTATAACTCAGGCGAGAGTCACGACCGCGCGCTCACGCCCGGAGGATTTCACTTTAATGACTACGTTTATCAATTGATGTGATTTTCCGGAGGCGAACCAACTTGTTTTTAATATTAATCGAACACAAAGGAGGCCACTAGGCCTCGGTGAGTTACTTGCCAAGACCGCTTGACTAAGCTCCTTACCAAGGGGTTAACACCCCTAGTTTAGACCGAAAATGCAAATTAAGCTCTATTCCGGAAAATCATGATTTAAAAGCCCGATGGCTCGAGAACCAAATAACAACCTAAGTCTTCGGGAAAGATTATCCCGAGACTTAGCCAATAAACTACTCACACATGGCTAAACCATAATCTAAAGCATAAAAACGAGACATAACTTTTAACCGATGGATTCGAAAATAAACTTGATATTATTGATAACCTTAACCGTAGCTACAACTTTAATAAACGACAAATTAACAAACGAGAAATACTTACTTGAGTTCTTAAGGAAATTACAAAAGAGGAAGCTTGGAGAAGACAACAATGGAAGAAAACAAACCTAAACTAACTAGCTATATGAGAGAGAAAAAGACTTCTAACCTATTTATACAAACAAATCTCTCAACAAAATATCCCAAAAATATCCTAAAAGTAGCTAGGAACAAAAATATCCCAAAAGCAAAAAGGGGAAAAAGCAGCAAATTCGGGCAGAAAAATCACAGCATGAACCGGTACATGGTTTTGGTCGTACCGGTTCATGGCTGTGAGAAATCTTCCAATCTTCAAGTTCTGGGGCCCATGAACCGGTACATGGTTTTACCCGTACCGGTTCATGCCTGACAAATTTTTGGGGCAACTTCGCGGGCTCGCTCCGGACACTCACGAACTCGGATATGGGTGTTCTTTGAACCGTTGGAAAGCTCGTCGAGTCTACTTTCTAACCCAAGTGGTTTGGATCCAATATCATTTGTACATCAAAAGTTATGACAATTCTACCTTCAGCTGGTCGGAAGATGAGTAGCTTTGGTAAAATCCTCACTTCTTCTTCAATTCCCTTGACCCTTGGGCGACCCGAGCAACCTCCAAACCACCTCTTCATGACTCCTCGGGCACCACAACATGGTGGCACGTGGCCTTGAGCACTTGGTTGCATCCGGAGCATTCCTTGGCGTTCAAACCCGCCTTATTAGCACGTTTCACCTGAAACACACAAAAACCTACCTTACGAGCAAAATGCGATAAAAATGAATAAATGGAAATGAACCACTACAAATAACAAGCTAAAAGCCCCCAAGATTATACAATCTTGGGTGCGGATCATTGGCCAAATCTGAAGAAGAAGGAGAGTTGTCTTCAAAATATTGCCTTAACCCCTCAGATGAGTATTCAAACTTGTCAAAGGGATTAAACATAGGCCAATTTTCTTTCTTGTCCTCATAAAAGAAAGTGAAATATCTTTGGAAAGATGTCTCTTCTCTATGGGTATCAAAGCTTAGAAAATGCTCAGCGTAGCTACGGCAAACTTTCCTATCCTCATCTGCTCTAAGTGGATTATATGACCTAGGCTTGATTTGTGGAAAATAAGCATAAAGCCAGGCCTGGAAAATCCAGAAAGGTCCACCACAAGAGTCTGCCACCTTTTTTATCAACAAAAGAGTACATTTCCCTATAAAAAGTTCCAAGAACAAACGGAGCTAGGGCCAACCTCTTGCCTTGTGCAAGACAAATGGCCAAGTTAAGATATTCTTTAGTGACTCTAAGACCAGGGACTGCTAAAAGGAATTTGCAGATCCAAAACAAGTAAAAAGCAATCTTCTCGTAGAAAGAAGGTGCAGTCGATTTTTTCTTAAAGTGTGTTTCCAACCAATGTGAAAAGCTTAACCCTTTTACTGGGAGAGTAAATGGTGATTCATAGTCATCAGGAGTAAGCAACGCATTTACCTCAAGGCCTATTGAGGGAAGGCCAGTTAAGTGAACAATATCCAAAATGGTTGGAGCCATTAACCCATTGGGCAAAATCAAAGCGTTCGAGGATTTTGACCAAAAACAGGCTGCTGTGGCGAGCAAGTTAGGGTTGATTTTCAGAGGGAATTGGGAAAGCTCAATAATTTCACAGATCCCCATTTTCTTCCAATCCTCGTAAATATATTTGGTCATATGCTTTACCCAGTATACCCAGTCCATCTCAACGGAAGTTGCCATGATCGAATATACGAATTCCTCTCCCATCCCGCCCTTTCAAGGAATGGCCGTTGAAGGAGAAGGGGGTCGCGATCCCCCACAGGATAAATTGTTGGGAATTCGTCTGGAACTGTTAAATTAAAGACGGGCCCTAAAATAAGACTTGAACCAGAACCAGCATTCTCACTTGCAACAAATATCTGAGAATGTCGACTTGCCTCATTCCGAAAAAGAGCAGAGATGCGAGGAGCGTTGACTTCCTCCGCCATCACAGTTGAAGCATCAGCCAGAGATTTGAGAGACTTCGACTTCGTTTGCTTGGGAGCCATAGCGGTCGGCTTAAAAAAGAGCTTTAGCGTTGCAAACGGTTTGGTGCCCCAAATTTAAAAGTGCTTCGCTTTATACAGATGATGACACTAAATGATACTTCCTTCGTCCGGATTTAATTGTCTCTGGTTCTATTCTAACCGGTTAAAAAATGAGCTATATCTTTGAATCTGTAATAAATTTCATATTGAATATTAATTTTGTTTGATAGATCTCGATTAGTTCTATAATATAATGTTTTTAAAATCACATAAAATATTATAAATTACAAGATATAATCGATTGAAAAACGACACGAACTCCAAAAAAAGGACTATTAAATCCGGACGGAGGGAGTATATTTACCGGAGTTAATCCTTAACTCAGGTAAATAAGGGGGCATTGTTTATACCATAATTTAGTAAAGTTGACCATTATTGGTTGACTCAGATAAATCACAACAATGCTACTCACACAACGATCTAAACACAACAACTTACACAACCTCTCACATACATGTGGGGCCCACACATAGTAGTGTGTGTGGAGCCCACATGGACATGAGAGGTTGTGTTTGGATTATTGTATGAGTATCATTTTTGGATATATCATAACACGTGGACGTCAGCAAAAGTGATGCAACAGGTCGAGAATGTGTGTTTCATTCAAGGACGCGTGGCAAGTGACCAAGGAACAAGTAAAACTCATCTAGATTGTGGCAAAGGCGATTGAAGACGAAGTGCACAAGGAAAAACTACTACATCCAGAACGTGGGAGATCAAGAAAAGACGATAAGAATAACTACCCAATTCAAATTCAAGGAGGGAACATTTTCAAGTTCAAGTTCAAAATTCAGATCGAAGTGACAGCCTATAAATACTAGAATTGAAGACGATTAGAACCCCCACTCAATCGCCCAAAGGCTTCTATTTTATCTATACTTTATTATCCTTGCACTTAGGAGTAGTTATAGCCTGTAATCGTCCACTCGACCGTGCCCGTACTGTCAATTGTACTTCTATCTTGAAGTGTATTAAAGTCCATTTGTTACTCTTCTCCCATCTGCCACCCACTTCACTAGTTTGCTTTCAAAGAAGTCCTGAAAACGGCAAGAAACCAAACTCCACCACCACAACATCCACATCCCAGCATCCCAAAAGTTCACTGTCGATCATCGACAGCGAGTAAAAACGAAAAACAGCAAACAGGAGGACAACGACCACCGAAGTCCTGTTGGATGTTTTCATGCAAAAGAGCTTCCAAGCCTCCTCCTCAATTAGGGGCTCCACCTTGTACACGTTATCCGATCAAGATTCCTTGCAAAAAGCAGCAGCCAACAGTATAGTGACAATTATTTGACTTCCTTTGCTGTTTTTGGGTAAAGCGAGATTTACAAATCTCCAAAAGTCAGTACTCTATACGTCGTCAAAATACCTCCTCTGAAGTAAATATTCTCTCAGCATATGAGTGAGAATTTTGGTCCATTGCATCAATTCCCCCGGGTGCGCACTCCTTTCTTGTCTGACATAACTGCTTCATCACTCTTCTAAAGATGTCCTCCGTCTTGTATGATTGAGAGACCAATACCCAAGCTTGGCAATCAAAGTGTTCCACCACTTTTTGGCTGTCGAAAATTGTCTTGGCAAGAGTGGTCTTGCCACATCCTCCCATACCCACTACTGAAGTGACTCTTCTGTTTGATTCTCTGATTAGCAGCCTAAGGATTAGTTCTTCCCGGGTGGACTCAATTCCCACGACTTCTTCTTCCTCAATGAAAAGGGATGCAACATGTACTGTTTCTTCTAATTTACTGCTTGACCCAAGTTCTTGTTGGGAATATATCCGGTAATCCCACCCACAACGAAAGCACAACAAACAAAAACAAATCACACAGCGAGAGAACACACAACCAAAATACATGGTTCCCCAAACTCAGGTACGTCCACGGGAGAGATATTTCACTATATGGAAAAATAGACGATTACAACGTGAGATGAAAAACCCTCTCGAGCTCCTAACACTATGGCTCACACAATGTTTTTCACTCACCCCCAACATCTCTATTTTCCCTCTCATCTATTCTCTCTCTCTCTCTCACACACAATCTCACGGTGGGGAAAGACCCCTGAAGGGGCTCCCGGACTTCCTCTCCTCTCTGCTCAGTCTCTCTCCCCCACTCTCCTCTTCACAGCACAAGGCCCATTTTATATGCACAAGAGAGTGGCTAACACAAAAAACTCTTCAACTGACCAAAGAAGAGTCTAGAACCCAATTGCCACAGTTGCTCCTTTAATGCATAGCCGCCCACCAACTCAATTCAAAAACACATTTACTTCTTTAGCCAATTAATTCCATTAAAATCTCTTTTTCTTTTTCAAACTGCATTTAATGTGAGAAAAACCCAACAGTTCTAAGGAACTGTAACCATATCTATCAGCCATTTTCTTGATCTCAGCAATATTCGTTTTTATATCTTAAATTTGAGAGGCGATATCATGCTGTGGCCTGAGTTTAGTGATTGAGCGAGCGAGTTTGCGAAGGAAACCGATGAAACCATGTTGTCGCCAATTTTCTGCCAGGTGAAGTATGTATTCGTCCATGACATCCTCGATCTGGTAAGCCAATTCCCGTACCTGCTTCACCCAATTTTTTGCCCTTTTGTTTTCTAATTTTGGACTTGAATCTGCATCTTTTAGGAATGATGTTACGCTTTCTAATTCAGCTTTGATGCTGGCAACTTCGGTGTGGATATTCCACAACAATTTCACTTCACCCGATAACAGCGGCACTAAAGTACTGTTGATAGCAGAGCTTACTGCAACAAGAGCCATTAAAGAAATTTTCCTGCTTAACACAACTTAATTGATTAGTTTCAGAGCTGATATAATTTTCTTGGTTGATTTAGTTGTTAAGGGATTGCCCAAACCAAAACAGACACACAATAGCACGAATAATAAATTAAGCAAAGAACGAAAAGAATAGCATGACGTAGAGATTTTAGGAGGTTCCCCAACTAGGTAATCGGGTCCATCTCTGATAGTTAGCAAAGTGGAAAACCAAAGCCAAATCGGAAGATCAAATGGGGGGACAGACAACACCTGTGTTTGGAACTACTCTTCATTATTCAGTAAAATGCCAGATGAAAGACCTCTTTGAGAAATTTAAAAATGATTTTTGAACTAGAACAATTGTGAAAGAGGAGGAGGCCAAAGCTATTTTATCCGTCCCTATTTCTTCTGAACTTCAAGAGGATGCTATGGTTTGGCATTTCAACTCTAAGGGGGAGTACAAAGTAAAGTCTGGCTATCGTATAGCGCGGGAGGCTCTCAACAAGGCTTTGGTGGAGGGTAGCAATCAGTCCTTTCAACCATCCCCAAGATCAGACACTTTGGAAGACATTTTGCGAATCTGCAAACGTTCCCCAAGATCAGACACTTCGGTGGTGTGCATGTATAAATATTCTTGCAACCAAGGAAAATCTTCATCGTCATAAATGTTCATTCACAAGTTATTTCCCTCTTTGTCTTTCTGAACCTGAATCTGTTGAGCATTGTTATTTACATATTTTTGGACCCGCCCGGTGGGGTTTGCTGTGTAATACTGACATTCGTGGGGCTGATGGTTCTATTCTCAAAACCAGGTGGATTGTTTGCAATCTGACAAGCGAAGGTTGTCTATGTTGAGCAAAGTGGCAACCATCGGTTGGTTTATTTGGAAAGGCCGCAATGAGTTTGGTTTTAATGGTTCCCCAGTTAATCCTATGATAGTTGTTAAGAAATATGAGGGTCCGTGGGCGGATTATTCCCATGCTAATTCTCTGGAGGAGCGAGGAGTTGACGATCAGGTTACGGCCACTTCACCCCCTCCTGTTGGGTTTGTTCTGGTTAATTGTGACGCTTCTGTGCATGCTTGAAAGTCTATAGCTACTTTGGCAGCGATTATCTGTGATAGTAATGGCAAAGTCATTGATGAAAACTGAGGCTCCTTAATTGGGAGATCATTCACATCTGCTTTTGTGAGTTGGTGCATCCTTGGGAGTGTGATCCAAGATATCAGGATATTGGCAAAGGGATTGCCCAGGCTCTTCTCGTGGATAGGTCGTTGAGGAAATGAAGCTGCTCACTGGGTTGGAATCTCCCTCAAACGTGGTGTTTCCTTCAGTGTCTGCTCATCCTTTTCCATTGTCTTCTATTTTGGATTCTGATGTAGCCTTTTTAGCATATTTTCTGAAGTTCTTAAAAAAAAGGAAACTAGAAAAAAGGGCCACGAAAGTGTTATTGAAGGTTCTGAATAGCGTACCTACCGATTTTTCTACTGATACCGTATGTACCAAGTAATGTTTCAGTCTTGTTAAGGCCATGAACAAACTTGACCACCGGGTTACGACTGGTTGGCTTGGTGGTCAAAAGTTGGAACTTAGGGTTTACTCCCTCATAATTCTTACTCCCTCTGTCCCGATTTGTTTGTCCATTCTAGAAAATCCAACTTTTTAAGGGAGCATAATTATTACACTTTTTGAATTTGAACTTTCCAAAGAATGCCCTCCAAATGAAATTGAACTTGTCACATCAATTCAAAAAGCAAGGGCAAATTAGTAATCTCATAGGATTTTTCATTTGATTTGTCAAACTAGACAAACAATTTGGGACACTAAAAAGTCAAAAAAGAGACAAACAAAATGGGACGGAGAGAGATGCATATAATGTACATAATATATAGACACACAAGTAAATGAACGTACGGAAAGAAAGAGCAGCAGGAGGGTAGATGATCAATTACCTCTATTATGACAGATTTTCCTGAGAATGAAAGCAGAGAAACCAGACCCAATTCCCAAATGTAAACCTGAAAAAGCAAGTGAAAGTATGTGAAGATAACAAACAAAGAAATGGTACAGCTTGTTTGGGTTAGATTCCTTTTGTTAAGTCAGCAATCTAATGGTCTGTTCTGTAGATTCCTTTTCTCTGGGTATAAAACTCTGTTTAAGTTTAGATAATATCCGTCAATTATTTTGTATAACAGAATGTAACCTTACGTGTTAATAGATGTTTGATCAAATCGATTTTTGGCAGACATTTACTCCTATTTTGGGATTTTGCAAGATGAACAGTTTGCATAATTTATTATCAACCGTGCTACTTGCACATATTTTTGTGCACATATATTTTTGTGGGGTCCATATCGGAGTCCCACAAAATGATCCGAACCCCTCATATATTTTGGAGGATTCCTATAAAAAAATCAGCTCCAACGGATATCGGCAAGGGCTTTTTCAAAATTCGTAGGGCAAAACAGAAAGATTCACCCTACGATTTCTAAAAAAGCCCTTACCAATATCTGTTGGAGTTGATTTTTTCCAAGTACCCTACAAAAAATATTTTAAAAAATATGAGCGATTCGAATCATTTTGTAGGACCCCAATATAAGCCCCACAAAAATGTATGTGCATGATATGTGCACAAAAATCTGTTTAGGAATAATTACTAATTTATTATAGTCCGGATGTGACTCATAAAATGAAAGTTTTGGAGAGATATGGAGGAATGAGGTATAAGGACGAGTTGATCTCTAAAGCATCACACCCTTGTTTTTTCCTTACATATTTCCTTTTGTATATTCATAACTAGCCCCTTTAGAAGCTTTTCAAAAAAAACCTAGCCCCTTTAGACTCCATGTAAAGGGTCCATAACCAAATAACTTCTCCAATATCCATGTTTTCCTCTTTCTGTAGAATTGTAGAAGCAGAGTGAATTGTTTTTTCCTTTCCATTGCAATGAATAAAGATAATTGTCTTTGTCGGCATACCGTACTTCCTAAACAAATCTTCTCAAAGTTGAACCAAGCGCACATACGGTAAGAAACCCGTTCTTACTTCTTAAAGGCACTACAAAAAATATAGCAGTTCATCTGAACAATCTCATCTATTCAAATAAAATTGCGGTGAGTTGATTTCGATGCATTATTATTCGAACAAAATGGAGAAATGGGGCGTAGAGAGGAGCTGATTTCGATGATTATTCCGTACTATATTCACCCAAACAAAATGAAGAGTAACAATTCATCTAGCATTTTTGTCTGCAAACAAAAAAAAAAACAATTCATCTAGCTTTATCATACGCATATGCCCGGA
The DNA here is from genome assembly GCA_020567845.1 of Rhododendron henanense subsp. lingbaoense. Classification (NCBI taxonomy): domain Eukaryota; kingdom Viridiplantae; phylum Streptophyta; class Magnoliopsida; order Ericales; family Ericaceae; genus Rhododendron; species Rhododendron henanense. The sequence continues at coordinate 40,529,393 of CM036316.1, read as the reverse complement.
AATCTCACAGTGAGATTTCAATCATAATACATTCGGAGAAAATATCTGTTTGAATGTGTAGTAGACCGAACCTGACCTCCCGAGCCCACGACCAAGTGGGCGGGGATCAAGGGTGGGATCAAGAACGTTGGCCGGACGAGCCTCCAGGTTCGGCTTAGACCGAGGCTCGGTTGCGATCTATGCTGCATCATCCCGACGGCCAAACCCATGAAGAGAATCTTTTGGGTTCGGTCACCTCCAAATCAAGAGGCTCGGTTGATGCTTCTCCTCACGAGTCACCCACCAAGTTCGGCCAGGTGTGGGGCTCGGCCAGCAATTCTGACGTATGCCCCCCCCCCGTGGTGGAGCGGTTACACTTGCAAATCATAATGAGCGCACATGGAAGGTGCCGGCTCACTCTAAAACGGTTACCAGATCTACTCAGTGATGTCACAATGGCATCACTTGACTCGTGCAAGGCACATGCCAGTACTTGGAGAGCAAGCCAAGCAGACTCTATAAATACCAAAGAATAACAACTCGAGGAGGTACAGACACAGACTCATACTCAAACCCTAGTCTCTCACCTTTCTCCCCGCACTTACTTATCCTCTCGCCGGAGGGCCTTGCCGGGCAACCCCGGCCAGGTCTTTAGTCGTGCGTTCATTGTGCAGGAAAGGGTGAAGAAGCTAGGTAACCCCTGAACCAACGGAGAAAGGACTCAGATCAAGAATTGCGGGCCACACGGAATGCTCTGGTACTTCACAAAGCATTCTCTCACTTCGTCATTGGAATTTTTTTGACAATATTATCTACGAAAAACTCTGCGTACAATGAAAACTGAAATGTCACCCTAAGCTTATAGAGTATTACACTGTCAACTGACATTCACAAACAAAGCCAAGACTAAACATATACTAATGCTCTTACATTCATCCCAGTATCACATCCTTGTGTTTCGGATAAAACATAAAACGGAAAAATTCACGTGAAGTTGAAATGGCATTTAGCCATTTAGGGATGAAAAGGATAAGAAGCCATCGGAAATGGGAGGAAGGAAGCTTAGCTACACCAGAACCCAGAGAACTGAAACCTAGTTGCTGTTCAAAAGCTAGTCATCACCAAGTTCAATATTTTTCATGGGGTTAATTAACCACTTCTTCAACTCTAATTGACGAAAACTCAGCATATTCCTGAATATCTTTAAGAATCAAGTGAAGTTGTTTCCGGAACATTGAGACCGTTCTCTTTTGTGCCGCAGTTCATTGTTAAGTTCAAGTATTAATTTCTTGTCTTTCTCTTCCTGCAAAAAGCATTGTAGATACTCAAGGTCAAGATGAATCTAAAAGATCATAACTAGATAGAACTGTTTGAAACGTGCCGTATAACTGTTTGTACCATATATTCACCGCCTGTCGATTATCGACCGGAAGATGGCGATTATGAGAATGCTTCCTATTTTATTATTTCGTATTAATAATATAACTAGTTTTTAGTATTTCTTTTATTATTGTTATTTGCATGTAGGACACTTGGCGCGCTCCTACATACTTTGAAGTTGAAGACAAGTTATTTGGACAAGTGGCATGTTCCTACACACTTTGGAGTTTGTGGGAAGTTATTTGGACACTTGGAAGATGATGAAGAGTAGTGAGAAGTTAGGAAGTTATTTCCTGCACATTTTCTCTATAAATAGCCTCTTTTGGCTTCATTGTAAACTCCTTCAACAAATCAAAGTCTTAACTTTGTTCTAATTTTTGTCTTCCTAGGAGTAGGATTAAATTAACTCCCTTACTTTCAACGAAGATCCGTCCTTATTGATTGTAATTCTACCTTGGAAAAATAACAAAGTCCATTTGTTATTTTTCTTTCGCTCCATCCCACTTCACTAAACCATCAATCCACTCCGCCCAATCGATGGGTCAATTCCGTTCTTCAAGATTGGCGGGTGACGATCTTCTTTTACGAGTCGATTCATTACCATCATTCATAAAATAGCATTTGATTCATTCGCCATTTCTCTTCCGGTGAAGTCCTGAAATACGGCAAGGAACCTCAAATCCGTTTGTGGAGACAAGCCGCATTCGCCTTTTCTTTTTGTTGTTGGCTTGTTGCTTTTGTTTTCGTTCTCTGTCGATTCGCTCTGGAGAAGGAAAAAATAGGTAAACAATTTTGGCGCTAGAAGGAGGGCATCATTACTAAATCGGAAGTAATGGTGGAGATCGATGTGAAAATGGATTGGTAAAATATTTCAGCTCCAGCCCTCGCTCATATCCTGAACTAAAAACTTGAGTGAAACCCTCAAAATCGAACTCAGCCATTGTCTCGAAACTCATACCAAATTAAATCTTATTCGCTTTTTAAACCCAAATCAAGAAGACCTAATTCATATACCAAGTGTACAACGGCTAGGTTTTGGCTGCTGGTGGTGATGGTTGCTGGTGGTTATGGTGGTGGACAGTGAATCTGACGATTGTTCTTACCTGTGGTGTGAGGTTGGTGGTGGTGGTCAATCATACTTAAGGCACCCACAAGTTCAATCACAAATTCGCAACAACAAACTTAAATCCAAATCTGCTACAGCTTTCCTTGGTGGTGGTGGGCAGGGTGGCTGGAGGGGTGGAGGTGTTTGGGAAGCAGCTAGGGACGAAGTCAAAAATTAAGCGTCGGGGTGGCCCATATAAGTATATCCAAGAAAGAAGAGAAGTTACTTTTCCAAAAATGATCTTTCGTGCGAAAGCATTATAAAAATTATTTAATTTTTAGAATTTGTTATAACTATAGCTTATATGTAAGTATGGAGAGATACTAAAGGGTTCTAGAAAGAAGGCCAGATGCTGGAGCGGAGTGGAGCGACGGCATCTTGCCCATCGCCGATAATCCAGTAAAAGTAGACTAGGCCGAAGGCCCAGGAGTTCCGTAAGTTGGGGGGTGCGGGGGGTGTAGCCCCCCGCGGTATGGTACGGCCGTACAAGGGTATTTTTGGGATAAGACCAAATACCAGGTTAGGGTTAGAATAGAATCGCTATAAATACTCTATGTTGTAAACCCTAGTTCATAACTGTGATAATAAAAGAACAGCCGCTCTCGCTCCCGTGGACGTACCCGGTTTTGGGGAACCACGTATATCTCTGTGTTAATTCTTTACTGTTTTATACTCGTAAATCGTGTGCGTGTGTGTGACGTGTTATGGTTTTTACGCAATCCTACAACGCCCCTACGGATCTTGGAACAATGGATCACAGAATAAAACAAACAAATACGTGCGTAGTGAAAACTGGAAAGAAAACGAGACACAAGATATACGTGGAAAAACCTCAACGTAAGGAAAAAATCACGGGAGCCACACCAGTCCACTATGAAATCAATCCAAGAGTACAAGTCTTCTCACAATCTCTCTGAGATGTGTTTTCTCTCGCCTCTCTCTTTTTCACGCTCAGAAAAAGTGATTACAAAACCCCAATACGCGCAGCCGTTCAACAAAACCCTAAATACACTTTAAGGCCCGAAGGCTCTCGGTAGCTAAGGCCCGAAGGCTCTCGGTAGCGCTACAAGCATTTTGCTGTAGCGCTAGACCACGCGGTAGCGCTACACCATTTCCTGTGTAGCGCTAGGAAGCCCTCTGGACAAAAGGCTGAAGGTTGTCTTACCCCAACAATCTCCCACTTGAAGATAACCTGAAGCATCCGCAAACAATCAACAGCAAACTCAAATAATCTCAATCAATCATGGACGTAGTCATCTGACCCCTCTTGGTGTGGCTCCAGGCCCATCATCTCTTCAAGCATGAAGGCCAACTAAAGTCGAACACAACTTCAGTTTCTAAACAGTAACAGACTTGGTCAACATATCTGCCGGATTTCGATCCCCCAAAATCTTCTCTAGCAACAAATCCCCATCTTCCAAAAGCGAGCGAATAAAATGATACCTCAAATCAATGTGCTTCGTCCTGGCATGGAACACTGGATTTTTGGCAAGGTGTATAGCTGTAAGGACCCGTAATTTCAAAAGTCATTAAAAGATTTATTCGATATTCTTATTGAAGGAAAAAGATGGAATTTGTTAAGTTTATTTGATTTGGGGTTAATGTGAAAGGATTGTTAGTGGAGGGAGTGCAAGTGTGAGTTGTGTGTGTGTGAGTATATATATGAGGAAGTGTGTGTAGGGGATAAAAAAATCCCAAAGCTCTCTCTCTCCTCCCTCCCGATCTCTCTCTCGGCTCCACTCTCTCTCTCACTCCCTCTTGCTCCCAATCAAAACCACTCGAAACCCATACGAACCCACCTCCGTTTTACGTTCTCAACGCGTTACCGAGCTTGAATTTCGTGGGTCTTGACCGGAGGAGGAGTATTTCGGTCGATTTCAAGATTTCGGAGTCAAAGGCTTGCGTGGCCCGATCTCCTTTCGTGTTTGCTCTCCAACTTCGAGGTAGGGATTTCTTGCTCTTTCTATATGCCTATGAGTTGAATTTGTGCTTTGATCGTGCTTGAAATCATTGGTTTGGTTGTTAGGAATAGTTTCAAAAATCTGCAGAAAATCCCTCGAACTGAACTGTTATCGATACCTTTGTGTTCCAAAACCCAGAAAATCACTTGTTATCGATACCATTTGTCCTTGTTATCGATACCCTTGCGTCTGGAGAGCTTTTTAGTCAAATGGTATCGATACCATTTGACTAGGTATCGATACCTTTGGCTTAGGGACAGTTTTACAACTTTTTTCTAAACTTCATCTTTTTGACCCCCGATCACTTCCAACACCTCAAAAACACTTTTAAACCGTCTCTAAGCTTGGTTGTTCGTCCCTTGATGATCCGTTGATCGTTTCCACTCTTTAAACAATCGTTAAATGTCATTTTAGCTTCATTGTAAATGAGAAACGTACCGTAAAGCTGGTTAAGAGTACCGTAGGCCATACGGGGTGCCATAGTCGGTATTATGGGTAGACGTGGGCATGTCTAGCACGATCTCTTGTCCTCTTGATTCGCCGAACTATTAGTTCCCAATGGCGTTTGTTGTTAAAGGTTTAAGTATCGATACAGGCGAGTCGTACGTTATATAATACTAGGGGTTGGTAGATTACTTAGAGCATAGTGACATATGTGGGGTATGATATGTGTTTATCCATTAGCCAATGTTATGCTATAGTTGATTGTTTAGAATGCTTGGAGTGAGATCCATGTTGTGAAAGAACTATTTGAGATGATAAGATAACTTGCGTCCTCATGACTTGTCGAGTCTTTCAAATTCTTGGGCACTCGTCCTATGAGATTTAAGTGTGGAAACCGATGAGTAGAGTATTGTCGGATTATATATGGACTTAATACATTACGTACGATACGGACTACATAAACTAATGAAAAGGCATGAACATGTATATTTGTGGAGTTACATAAAGGTTGATTGAAGTTTTGTGGTACAAACAATAGATTGATAATGAAGTTGATTGTGAAATGACGGATGGTCGGTTAAGCGATGTGCGTTTCCGCTAACCAAAGATTATTACTAATTGAGGGAATAGACTCGGGGTGACCCTGCGCTCGAGGGAACTAGACCCGAGGTGACCCAAGTGATTTTGTTATTGAGGGAATAGACTCGGGGTGACCCTGCGCTCAAGGGAACTAGACCCGAGGTGACCCAAGAGATTTTATTATTGAGGGAATAGACTCGGGGTGACCCTACGCTCGAGGGAACTAGACCCGAGGTGACCCTAGTGAACATTGATGGTATACACTTGTTTAAAAGAAAGGAAAGGTTTGTAAATAAGGGATTTAATGATGACGAGTGTGGACACAAGAATGATTGTAGTATCGTACGAAGAATAATAAGATGATTAGAATTGGTTATAGACTATGGTGGATAGACGTGAGTTTATTGAGGCATCTAGTTTCAGGAGTAAAAGGTTAGTGACCTCTCGGGGAAGTCTAGAATTCTTGATCAAAGCGTGCAGCTCGTTGGTAATCGTCCGTACTTTGGGTGTATCTGTCTTTACTCACTCATTCATGGTGCATGTTTCATTTCATTTCCATATAGTTTGGGCATAGAACTCTCTACTGGGCACGTGTTTTGCTCAACCCTATCCTTCTTTCAGGTACACTCGGAGATAGCGACATGGAGTGCTTGACTCGCATATTTTGACATCATCCCTTTGAAAGCTGATATGGAAATTACTTTGGCATGTTTTGTAAAACACATTGGCAGTGTAATACTGACTTTTATTATGTCTATCGTTTGATCATGGGGAACTGTAAACCCTAAAACTTCTTTTCTATCATGTTATTTGGATTGTCAAGCTCGATTAGAAACTTGAAACTTAATTTGCAATTGTGGAAATGAACCATGATTTGGGGTATTATCAGTATTATTGCGAGATATTGATTATTGAAAATCTTTATATTTTATGTTGAAAATCGAGGGCGTGACAACTTGGTATCAGAGCATAAGTTTAGAACACCTCGAGACCGTGGGGAGACTTTTAGTCTCATGGGTTCAAAGTCACTGCATCTTTTTACAAAACCATATGTGTGCTTGCATGAATGAGTTAGTACATTGATATGGCATTGCATTTAATTGCAATAGAGTGGTGTAGTGTTGTTTTCCATGCTGGAAAGGTCGGAGACTTGTTCAATATAGCGATGTGGCTAATGTCGATGACTTTCTTTCTTATGTTTTCGTAGTAAGATGTATTCGAGATGTGAGGTTAGGTGGGGTGAAATCGAGGATCGTGAGTGTCAGGGCCATAGTGCGTGCATGGAGGACGGGGCGAGTCAGCATACTAGGGATGAGGTAATGCTCCCTGAAATTGTTGAGAGCATGAAGGGTGTTGAGGTTCTGAAGATTGTGCAGATCGGTGTGAATACGGGGGAAACTAGATGTAGAGTCGTTAGTGCGAGGTCATCCTCAGAGAGTGTTGAGAGTTCAAGAAGGAAGAAACCTAGGATATCAAAGCCAGAGATTCAGAGTCAGCAGGACCTTAAGCCACCTCCTCATTTTGGGGCACCGAGAGTTCTCCTCAAGCATCCGATTGTGTGTTATCGATGTCGTCAGTTTGGCCACATACGTTCTCAATGTCCGCAGCGTGGAGGATCTTGTTATACTTGCGGCGAACTTGGCCACATGGCAAGAAATTGTCCTCAAGGATTGGGAGTACCTAGTAAATCGAGCTCCATGCAGCAGCATAAACGTACACCGAAACAACAGACGCAGTTCCGTAGCTAAACTATTCCCTTCTACTCTCTAGCTCTCAGAAATACTGGTTGTTTGAGGTATCTTCTCTTCTTTGTTGTACAACCCGCCCGTTACAATACTTTTGATATGGAAGCATTTCATCCATTAGGAATCATCTCTTTATTCATGTTCAGAATTGAAAATCAAGAAATCATAGTCCTCGCGTGTTAAAACATTGATAGATCATATATACCAAGATTAGAGGTTAATTGTTCCATATTGAAGTGTTCCCCTTGGCCTCTTTGATTTGCTTATAGTGAGATTTGATCTGAATTGGACAGGGATTGGTTGTAACCACGATGGGTGGCGATTTTATGAACGTGATTTAGTGAGAGTTGTTTCTTTTATTATCCTCTTTCATTGGCCTAGCTGATTAATGTTAGAATTGTATCGTAAGCTATCCCTGTGAAGTCTGTTGTGTTGTTGACCTGTCATGATCCTTGATATTCAAGTTAACTATTATGCTATCCATTCCTAGCTTTTCTTGGAAATATCCAAAATGTTGTGGCGAAGTATCATGTGACACTTTTACTATTGATATTGACGAATGTTTCTCGTATCCCATTTAGAGTCTTATTTTGACGTCATCCCACTTGAGATAAGTTTTCATTGATCAGTTTAGACTCCCTTGTCGCGACTAACATTTTCGTCGTTAGCTTATAATCGTTATTCCACGTGAGTATTTAGTTTGCAACTTCAACCTATCAAACCCAACCTATGGTCACACACTGTTTGACATACGAACTCGTTGGTACTGCCAATTTAGACTTTGTTGCTACCATTATCAACTGTGACGTCAACATTCGTTCTGATTCTTTAACTATGAAATCATGTGATTTGGACTTGTATCCATTTCGTATCTGTTTGCTTACCTAGACCTATTTGGTAGGATTGGACATCATTGTTACCTCTAATAATCTATCTGCTAGAACTTGTTACTCTAATATAAGTTCTTGTGTTGTAAATGGTGTTAAATCTTGTGGTGACGTATCCATTGAAATCCATCTGTTGGTGTCGGTCAATTTGAATTCACTTGTTATGGTTCCTCAACTCTAAAGGCATGTGATTCGTTCTATAACGTTCAACCTCAATCTATTAGAAGCCTTATCATTTCTGACATTGGACAAATTCTGATCTCGTATCAACTAGTTTATCAGAGGTCTGTTTTACTACCTTGTAGCTATCTGTAGTATCGACATCGTTCAGTTGCCAAGAGGTTGTTCACCGACTCCGTTGACTTGTAGAGCGATAGAAAGGTTATGAGTGATCATTCCAAGATCCTTTGGATCATCATGAGATTATGCATTGAGTTTGTTGTCTAACCGCTTTAAAGATTCCTTGTGATCTCTGAAATTCGGGTACCTCGTTATTGTTCTTTGAAATCCTTTGATTGGCGCTGTTAGAGTTTTGGAGTCTGTTCTTTTCATTTGGGATGTCAACCGAGTTCTTTTCATAATCTTAGAATTACTCAACCTGGTGCGAGAAGTCGGTGCGACTTTTAGAAGAATTGGTAAGTGTTCTAGGCTCACTAGATTTAGTATTAAGGAGCGCGGTGAAATCTATTCGCTAGCAATACTTGGAAACTCAAGGGAGAATGACTGAACAGATTAGGGTAATTCGTTAGACATTGCTAACCGCGCAAGGTTGACCAAGGGATTATGCCAACTGTCACTGTCATCCATAGCCATTCGAAAGGGAATCGCATGTTTCATAGAGCATCATCGCGTTAGAGTTTGTCTCGTCTTGGGAAGGAAAGAGAGCGTTCACCGCTGGAAAGATTGTTTAAGTGTCGGACACTAGGTGTGTGTTTTAGATAGCCAAGCGACTACCGATGAAATCCACTGGGAAGAGGCGCTTGATCACCGCCCATTCTGAATGGAAATCTTGGAAAGTCAATTGGATTGTCGGATTACGTTAAGGGGCAAGATTTTTTTTGTGTTTGGATAGATAATCGTGTGTAGAGACCTCGCGATGAAAGGGAGCTTAGAAATTGCGTACCGATTGGCATTGCTGCCGAGACTTTTGGGTATTTGTGATGCGTTATATATATACGAATATTGAGGAACTATGAGCCGAATTCAAGGTATGTGTTGGTGAAGTCCGAACTTGAGCTAGAAGCCGACGTGTCCCGTGGTGAGAAGCCGATACGTATCCTAGATTTGCGTGATTAAGTTTTAAAGGGTAAAACGGTGCCGTTAGTGCAAGTTTATGTGGAGAAATGAGGACAAGGTTAGAAAGAAATGCCTGCGTTTGTCTTGATGTTGTCGATATGAGTTTGACGTAGATTTACATGATTACTGAATAGTTGCATGATAAACCGTGTTATGGCTGAGGTATATCTGTGTGTTGGTTGGACCTGGCTTGGTAAATTTCGAGGACGAAATTTCTTTAAGGAGGGAAGGGTGTAAGGACCCGTAATTTCAAAAGTCATTAAAAGATTTATTCGATATTCTTATTGAAGGAAAAAGATGGAATTTGTTAAGTTTATTTGATTTGGGGTTAATGTGAAAGGATTGTTAGTGGAGGGAGTGCAAGTGTGAGTTGTGTGTGTGTGAGTATATATATGAGGAAGTGTGTGTAGGGGATAAAAAAATCCCAAAGCTCTCTCTCTCCTCCCTCCCGATCTCTCTCTCGGCTCCACTCTCTCTCTCACTCCCTCTTGCTCCCAATCAAAACCACTCGAAACCCATACGAACCCACCTCCGTTTTACGTTCTCAACGCGTTACCGAGCTTGAATTTCGTGGGTCTTGACCGGAGGAGGAGTATTTCGGTCGATTTCAAGATTTCGGAGTCAAAGGCTTGCGTGGCCCGATCTCCTTTCGTGTTTGCTCTCCAACTTCGAGGTAGGGATTTCTTGCTCTTTCTATATGCCTATGAGTTGAATTTGTGCTTTGATCGTGCTTGAAATCATTGGTTTGGTTGTTAGGAATAGTTTCAAAAATCTGCAGAAAATCCCTCGAACTGAACTGTTATCGATACCTTTGTGTTCCAAAACCCAGAAAATCACTTGTTATCGATACCATTTGTCCTTGTTATCGATACCCTTGCGTCTGGAGAGCTTTTTAGTCAAATGGTATCGATACCATTTGACTAGGTATCGATACCTTTGGCTTAGGGACAGTTTTACAACTTTTTTCTAAACTTCATCTTTTTGACCCCCGATCACTTCCAACACCTCAAAAACACTTTTAAACCGTCTCTAAGCTTGGTTGTTCGTCCCTTGATGATCCGTTGATCGTTTCCACTCTTTAAACAATCGTTAAATGTCATTTTAGCTTCATTGTAAATGAGAAACGTACCGTAAAGCTGGTTAAGAGTACCGTAGGCCATACGGGGTGCCATAGTCGGTATTATGGGTAGACGTGGGCATGTCTAGCACGATCTCTTGTCCTCTTGATTCGCCGAACTATTAGTTCCCAATGGCGTTTGTTGTTAAAGGTTTAAGTATCGATACAGGCGAGTCGTACGTTATATAATACTAGGGGTTGGTAGATTACTTAGAGCATAGTGACATATGTGGGGTATGATATGTGTTTATCCATTAGCCAATGTTATGCTATAGTTGATTGTTTAGAATGCTTGGAGTGAGATCCATGTTGTGAAAGAACTATTTGAGATGATAAGATAACTTGCGTCCTCATGACTTGTCGAGTCTTTCAAATTCTTGGGCACTCGTCCTATGAGATTTAAGTGTGGAAACCGATGAGTAGAGTATTGTCGGATTATATATGGACTTAATACATTACGTACGATACGGACTACATAAACTAATGAAAAGGCATGAACATGTATATTTGTGGAGTTACATAAAGGTTGATTGAAGTTTTGTGGTACAAACAATAGATTGATAATGAAGTTGATTGTGAAATGACGGATGGTCGGTTAAGCGATGTGCGTTTCCGCTAACCAAAGATTATTACTAATTGAGGGAATAGACTCGGGGTGACCCTGCGCTCGAGGGAACTAGACCCGAGGTGACCCAAGTGATTTTGTTATTGAGGGAATAGACTCGGGGTGACCCTGCGCTCAAGGGAACTAGACCCGAGGTGACCCAAGAGATTTTATTATTGAGGGAATAGACTCGGGGTGACCCTACGCTCGAGGGAACTAGACCCGAGGTGACCCTAGTGAACATTGATGGTATACACTTGTTTAAAAGAAAGGAAAGGTTTGTAAATAAGGGATTTAATGATGACGAGTGTGGACACAAGAATGATTGTAGTATCGTACGAAGAATAATAAGATGATTAGAATTGGTTATAGACTATGGTGGATAGACGTGAGTTTATTGAGGCATCTAGTTTCAGGAGTAAAAGGTTAGTGACCTCTCGGGGAAGTCTAGAATTCTTGATCAAAGCGTGCAGCTCGTTGGTAATCGTCCGTACTTTGGGTGTATCTGTCTTTACTCACTCATTCATGGTGCATGTTTCATTTCATTTCCATATAGTTTGGGCATAGAACTCTCTACTGGGCACGTGTTTTGCTCAACCCTATCCTTCTTTCAGGTACACTCGGAGATAGCGACATGGAGTGCTTGACTCGCATATTTTGACATCATCCCTTTGAAAGCTGATATGGAAATTACTTTGGCATGTTTTGTAAAACACATTGGCAGTGTAATACTGACTTTTATTATGTCTATCGTTTGATCATGGGGAACTGTAAACCCTAAAACTTCTTTTCTATCATGTTATTTGGATTGTCAAGCTCGATTAGAAACTTGAAACTTAATTTGCAATTGTGGAAATGAACCATGATTTGGGGTATTATCAGTATTATTGCGAGATATTGATTATTGAAAATCTTTATATTTTATGTTGAAAATCGAGGGCGTGACAATAGCACTCTGGCTGTCACTGAAAAGAACGCAGTTCTCTTGCTTCAAACCCAGCTCCTCCAAGAAGCCCTTCATCCAAACCATCTCCTTTGCAGCCTCAGTCACGGCCACATACTCAGCTTCTGTAGTAGATAATGTCACTAATTTCTGCAGACGTGAGACCCAGCTCACTGCTGTTAAACCCATAGTATAGATATATCCTGTGGTACTTCGCCGCGTATCATGATCACCGGCAAAGTCAGCATCCACATATCCCTGTACTGTCAATTTCCCTCTCCCAAAATAAAGTGGCAAATCAGTGGTACCTTTCAAATATCGCATAATCCACTTTACTGCTTCCCAATGCTGTTTCCCCGGATTGCTAGCAAACCTGCTCACAACTCCCACTGCATGGGCAATGTCTGGTCTCGTGTTCACCATCGCATACATCAGGCTACCCACGGCCGAGGTATACGGAACCTTGGCCATGTACTCTCTTTCTGCATCTGTCTTGGGTGATTGCCCCTGAGAAAGTTTGAAATGACTACCCAAGGGTGTGTCAACTGCCTTAGCACCCTGCATATTGAACCTCTCCAGAACACGCTCAATATACTCAGCTTGACTCAACCGTAAGGTTCCCTGAGCCTTATCTCTGCTGATTCTCATCCCAAGTATCTGCTTAGCTGCACCCAGATCTTTCATAGCAAACTCTGTTGCCAACTGCTGCTTCAATTTGTTGATCTCCCTAACACAGGAACCTGCTACAAGCATATCATCTACGTAGAGCAATAAAATGATGTAGCTAGACTCAAACCTCTTGAAGTAACAACAGTGATCCCCATTGCACCTTGTGTAGCCACTACACTGCATGAAACCGTCAAACTTTCTGTACCACTGTCTGGGAGCATGTTTCAAACCATACAGACTCTTCCTGAGCCTGCACACCATCTCTTCCTTGTCTTTCACAATGAAGCCAACAGGCTGCTTCATGTAGATTTCTTCATCCAAGTCCCCGTGAAGAAAAGCAATTTTAACATCTAACTGCTCAAGGTGGAGATTTTCAGCAGCAACCATACTCAGCACCACTCTGATAGTGGCCATCTTCACAACGGGTGAAAATATCTCTGTATAATCAATCCCCTCCTTCTGTTGGAAGCCCTTTACAACCAATCTTGCCTTGTACCTTTTCTTGCCATCACTCTCCTGTTTAAGCCGAAAAATCCATTTGTTCTGCAAGGCTTTCTTTCCTGCGGGAAGCTGAGCTAACTGCCAAGTATCGTTGGAATGAAGAGAATCCATCTCTTCCTGCATCGCAGTCTTCCACTTTGCTGACTCAGAAACCTGCATAGCCTCATCATAGCACTCTGGTTCTCCACTGTCCGTCAAAAGCAAGTAATCAAGCGAAGAAATATATTTCGGATTCGGCTTGTGTACTCTGGTTGTCCTCCTCAACTCTCTGACCGCTGAACTCACTACAAGAAAAAACACTTTTGCCGACTAAAATAATAGTCGCCAAATGGCAGTTTTTAGTCGCCAAAACCTTTCCGCGACTAATTTTTTGGTCGCCACTTTGGTCGGCGACACTTGGTCTGGGAAAGTTTTTGCCGACCAAAATTTTTTGTCGCCGAAACTTGTTTTTCCCGACAAAAAACTTTTGTCGCGAAAAGTTTTCGCGACTAACTTTAGTCGCCGTATCTAATTAATTCAAACTCTTCGAAAAATCATATTTACATACGGCGACCAAACTTTTGGTCACCGAATACAACTTTCCCCGACTAAAACATATTTGTCGCCAAATGTCATGTCAATTAAATAATATTAAAAGAAATTTAGGTGCCACGTGGCCCCATCTTTGTACCGCCACATGGATCATCCTGGAGCCTCCACGTGGCGCGTATGAAATAATCCAACCACATGCCTCTGCCAAGAATCGAACCGCCCACCTCCCATTCCTTATAAGGGCGCACAACCGCTGGGCTACACGCTTAACTTGTGCTTCATTCCTAAAGATAATATATATATTACGTAAGAAAAGAAAAGAAAATATATAAAACAATATTTATATATAATAATATATTATATTATTATATATTATATTATATATTATGTGCGAAAAATTATATATATAATATAATTTCGTTTATTATGATATAGTAATACATAGTAATAAATTAATTACATTTATAATTTACCCTTAAATAGTCATTAATTAATTTTTAACTTTATGCTCTCCTATTAGAGTCATATGACCAAATGAAAAACATATACTTAATTATAAAAGCCCTAGAGACAAATATTAATTATGACCCTTTAGTATAAAATGATCAGAAATCTTCTTCGTATATTTTTCATTACTGATACAACTGTTTTTTTTATATTAAAATTCGGAAATTCATAAGAACCTAATCTAAATTGATACTCCACTATCGCAAGACCCCAACCAAAATCCTTTCTTCTACCAAAAACGACTCTCTAAAACACTACTTTTGAGTCTTCGACATCTTTAAAAAAACTCTAATTTATAAAAAAAATTATCCTTGTCTCACTCCATTTCTTTATCACATTGAAGCTACCTTCTTCATCTTTTTTTTTTTATATAATTTTGTTACATGTCTAAGGTCATAATAGTCGAACATATCCCATATCAAATGAGTTTAACGTAACTTTTTTCCTGTCTTACTTTTTTTTTATAATTTTGTTACACTACTTTTTTTTCTCCGAAAATATAACAGAGAAAAATTCAAAAAGACCAATAAAAAAACACGAAACAACACATATCCAACAGATGAACGCCAACGGAAAACCTTAAAAAAGAAAAAATTGGAATAGCTAATTTAGACGTTCAATCAAATTCAAAAGAGTCCAGAGCAAAAATGTCATTGCCATTTGAATTCCAACAATGTCATGCCACAATTGAAAAATATTTTCATCGATGTAGATGGAAAAAATGATATCGGTAACTCATTTTGCAGTGGCTAGAAGTTGGACTATATATGATTCATTGAATAACAAGATTATGCAATCTGATTGATTCTTGTAAGATTAGCGTAAGAGTTGGATAAATTCTATTAGATTTTTCCTCTTCCTTATTTTAAACGAAGGTTTTCTCCGTTCATAGGAGCTTTTTTTTTTTGCTTTGTTGAGAATATATGGAAGAGAGAGAAACAAAAATTTCTTTTTTAAAAAAAAGTATAAGGAGAAAAGTGAGATTTAATTAAGGAGCTTTTTTTTTTTTTTTTGCTTTGGTTGCATTTAACATCAGATTTAAGAAGTTGCTGTTTAAAAAAAAAGTGAGATTTAATTAAGGAGTTAACAATAGAATACGGGTTAAACTTCGGTTAAGTAGATGGAATAAATATATAAGTTTATTATGATGTAATATATAAATTTTCGGCGACAAAATGACTTTTGGTAGCCAAATGGTAGCCTTTTGCCGACTAAAGATGTTTTAGTCGGCAAAGGTTCACACAAACGGCGACAAACAAATTTAGTCGCCAATTGGTTGCTTTTCCCGACTAATAGTTTTGTCGCCTAATGTTTTTCTTTTGCCGACTATTGGTTGGTCGCCAATTGTTTGTTTTCGGCGACCAAATGATCGTTGGTAGCCAAATGGTAGCCCTTCGCCGACTAAGAATGTTTTAGTCGCCAAAGGTCTAAAAAATCGGCGAGATGTAATATAAATTTTCGGCGACAAAATGACTTTTGGTAGCCAAATGGTAGCCTTTTGCCGACTAAAGATGTTTTAGTCGGCAAAGGTTCACACAAACGGCGACAAAACTAATTTAGTCGCCAATTGGTAGCTTTTCCCGACTAATATTTTTTGTCGCCTAATGTTTTTCTTTGCCGACTATTGGTTTGTCGCCAATTGTTTGTTTTCGGCGACCAAATGATCGTTGGTAGCCAAATGGTAGCCCTTCGCCGACTAAGAATGTTTTAGTCGCCAAAGGTCTACAAAATCGGCGACAAAAAAGAATTTAGTTGCCGAATGTCTACTATCGGCGACGAAAAATAATTTAGTCGCCAAAAGTTGACAATCAGTGACAAAAAATAGTTTGGTCGCCGAAAGTTTGTCGCCAAATGTGTTTTTTCTTGTAGTGACTAGTCCCTGTCTCTGGAGCTGCCTCATCTGAAACTGTCCCCTCTGAAACTGTCTCATCTAAAACTCTCTCCTCTGCCTGACCAGACCTCTGTTCAACCCTCCTGTCACCTGGAAGATCCTCCAACCCAAAGTACTCGGATGTATCTCCATCCGAAGTGGTACTCCCACTGCTCAGTTTGCTGTCCCTGTCTTTGTACATCACATTCTCATCAAACACAACATCTCTGCTTCTGATTATCTTCCCGGTTCTTGTTATCCCAAAAATGATAACCAAACTCATCTCCGCCGTATCCAATAAAGGTGCACTTCTGTGACTTAGCATCAAGTTTATCTCTGTCCTTGTCGCTAATATGCACATAGGAAATACAACCGAAAACACGTAAGTGTGAGAGATTTACCTCTTTACCACTCCAAACCTCCTCTGGTATGCCAAAGTTCAACGGAACTGATGGCCCAAGATTGATCAAATGTGCTGCTGTGCTGACTGCATCTGCCCAAAACATCTTGGACAACCCTGCGTGTATCCGCATGCTCCTAGCACGCTCAGTCAAAGTCCTGTTCATCCTTTCTGCAATGTCATTGTGCTGCGGAGTCCCTGGAGGTGTCCTCTCTAAACGAATCCCGGATAGAGCGCAGGCTTTCTTGAACTCCCCCAACTCATATTCTCCGCCGTTATCGGACCTCAACCTTTTCACAACAAAACCTGTTTCTAGGAACAATTTAATGTAGCTGTCATCGCCGGAAAAAGAGGTTGGAACTTTGGTTGGGCTGCTTGGTCTGTCTTAAAGGACGACATCCTACTCTTCCATTTGGCATACTCCCGAAAAACGTTTGTCCCTTATTCTCTGAAATTTGCTTATTTTGTAAAATACCTCACTCTTCTGCTCAACTTTAACCCTCTCTCTTGGTGGCAACTCAGTTTTTTTTTTTCTCTAATTCGTAGCCTTTTATTTCTTTGTGCAAAAATCTAGTGTGGTTCGTTCAAATTGTGTCTTCAATGTAGTAGAAGTCCTTTCTTTATTTACGGTTTGAGAAGTCTAAAGTAGTTTCTCTATGCTATGGAAGAAGCCAACAAGGTGATGACTATTGTAAGTGAGAATTTTCTAAAATATTTGTAAAGTTTAACCATTTTGATCCCACCGTAGTCAAAAGTTCCCAAACCTACCACTATTTTCAATCTTATTCCAATACATTCCCTTAAATTGGACAAGCATTCAAGAAATTGGGAATCAAATATCAACAAACAATGATGGGAAGAAGTTGGAGAAGTTGTCATGTCCTAGGAAAACAGACCAAAACCACATTTGAACAACCCTTGGGCTACATGTTTGCCCCAGTTTTTTTGAGGTCAGAGCCTATTCCTTTCGATTCTTAATGTTTGTGCAATCATGGTAAATGCATATAGAAAGTGTTTTTTCCTTTGGCTAAGTTTTACATATCTTGACCTGTCGAATCACCTGATATCGAGATTGCTAAAACACAGGTTGATCAGGAAAAGACTAATGGAATCCCCTTATTCTATGAAACCTTATGGAATTCTGAAGTTTAGAAAACCCTAATTCTTTTGATATGATTTGGTTGGTTTATGAAGGACATATCTTATTATACTTGTATGAGGCTTGTATAAGGTCGCTTTCAAGTCATTATTCATGCACTTATTGTTCTTTCTTACTTGTTTATTGCCCCTTCTTTTTATCTTCTTCTTCTTTTTTCTTTTTTTTCAAACTCTGTTTTTTCCGTTAACCAGTCATTATTTTAGCTGTGTGGAATGGTGTGATTTAATTTATCGGCTGTCTAGAGCAATGCTATGCGCACACGTCGAAGCTGTGCACAACAGACTTTCCTTTCTGTCTTATGGTCAGGTGGGTTTTATGTTAAAAATATTGATTTTTGTGAATTCCGATGGCAGTCTTTTGACAAGGACCAGAAGATTAGAGAGCTATCTTCTCAGCTTCATCATGCAAATCAGCAGTTGGAAGCATGCCAAGAACAGCTAAGAACAATTACGGCATGTATGGAGGAACATACACAATGTCTATCAACAAGGGTTGAAAGCGTTGTGAGTAATGTCAAACAAGTGGAATCCCAACAACATGAAATTTCAGGACACTGCTAGGAACAAGTTGCAAAGTGACTAAATGTAAAGTGCAGCCTGTGCAGGAGTGCAAAGTGTACTTTAATAATAAAGTAAGTTAGTAATAGTTGCGCAACGTACCCACATAGAAACTAGAATGATAATTATTAATGACGTCGATAGTATGTGCAAATTAGTACTATTACTGTTCAGTTTGGTGATTCACTTGTATGCAATTAGAGATGTGCTTTGTTTGTAAAGAAGTTAGAGTAATGATTTTATCCCAATCCTGATGCAGGAGTGCAAATTCCATAGTCAAGCTTCAATTATGCTACAGATGAACACACTTTGCACGCACGCATTCACAGGCTTACAAAGGTGGAGGGCTCCATACACACTGCACTGCACGGTCTGTGTAAGTGTGTGTGTCTCTATACCTTTTGTTAAGCTTTTGGGATCTTGACCTTCCGCCCCATCTGCATCTTCTTTTAATCTATTAGTTTCAGGTTGTCAATGGTAGCAGATGTAAGACCCAATAATTTGAGTTTAGTTTCAGGTTGTCAATGGTAGCAGAGGTAAGACCCAATAATTTGAGTTGCGAAAATTTCTGTCCCATGTAGAGGTCACGTGATGTTTCAACATCTTCTAGTAGCAAAATCACGGAGGGCTCTAAAAGATGTTGGGGACCGCATGACTTTGCTTCAGAACCATCGAGTATTTTCTCCCGTAAACGTAGTTCTATCAAACGATATGTAATGAAGGGTAGATGATCCTTTTTTTCTTACCAAATATAACATGTTCTTGCCATAAGCTACTCAATGATACAGACAATGTATAACAAACAAAAATATGGACATTAGAATGCGTTGTCTTGGTACAACAAAAACAACAAGTACAACAAGTCTTGGTACAATAATAAACAACAAAAACAACAAGGACGACGACGACGAAAACAACTGTAGGTAAAATCATAGGGACCATTTAAGTGTGGGGCAGAGATGCCCTTATTCATATTACACAACAAAGAAAATGAGAAACATCGGCGACCGAAATGCATTCATCATAATGTGAGTAGTACTTTGAAATACTTGGAATTCTTTATCGTCCTGAACATGAATTTCCTTCACTTCGTGAGTCGGCAGTAACACCTGAGAATACAAAAATCCAAACTCAAGGTATCACTACTCACCAAGCACTAAAATTTAAAACTACTAGTAGGACATTATACGAGATTCAAAACTTGAAGTACTAGGGTGAAACAAATCGACGACGAGCAAACATGAAAAGTCAGCTTGATGATAACAAAATTATTAGATACTCCAGCTTAAACATGAAAAGTCAGCTCGTAATTGTAGTCCGGATATTGAAAGTACCATGCATCAATTTTATTCTCCTAAATTCAAGAAATGTCAATAAGTAAAATTCGTGTATGGCAGGATCTCATGACAAGAATTGTACCCAGAAAAATACATAACAAAATGACGAGGTAATTACCATGTAATAAAAATAACAAGAATTGGTCCATACATTGTAGATGCCTCAATTTTGTTTACCACATTTCCTAGGCTGGGGTCCCAGAGGTTTGCTGTCACCCATGAGGTTTGTACCCAGACTGCCCTATCATTTGGGAGTAGTGAGCTCTGGCGCCCCCCGGTAAGTTATATATAGTTACCCCTAAATTTTTGGTTAGGTAAATTTTTTGCTGTTTTTTTTTTTGTTTGTAATTTTCTGTTTAGTTTTTTGTCGTAATTTGTAGTCCTAATCATTTGTCTCGATGGGATAAATAAAACAAGTACAAAAATGCGGAGTGAAGATGAAAATATTCACATAAGACGGCACTAAAGAAGAAAATTCATATAATGCAAGGTTTGACCAATATATTCTTTTAAAAAATAACAAGCTTTGTGCCTGTTCGATACACGGGAACGGAAAAAAAAATTAACGTGAACTCTCTCTATTGTCCCGTGTATCGAACGGATACAACACTAGTTTTGAGGACAAATCATTTGTATTGATGAGCTAAATCAAATAAATACAAAAAATGTGGACCGAAAATGAAAATTTTTCATACAAGATGACAATAAAGACAAAAATACAAGCTATTATAGATATTTATTGTCACTTTAGTGGTTTTTTCTTGTAATTTTGGTCATAAATTTTTACATTTTAAATCCTCTTGTCGAGACGAATAATTAATGAATTTTTTTTCACAACAAATTTAAATAGACGAACAAATATACTGAAACAAAATTTAAGAAGAACGGGGCCAATTGGGAGGAGATATGCAATAAATCTAAACTTGCAATCATACTGGGACAAACCTTTAACTGTTGTGGGTGGTTCAGAACATTATTCAACTCCCCCAACCTCTTGAGATTCATCATTCACCCTCAAGCTTTCCCTCACGTCTTGGAATTCCCGAGGAGTATGGTTTGCTGGGTTCCCTCGTCCATCAATCCAAATAAACTTGACATTAGGTATATGCTCAATAACCCAATAGTCTTGGCCTTTGTCTGGTCTCATTCTGTCGTAGAACTCTGTTGGCATTAAAATAATAGCAAGAGATTTGAGTTTGGTGAGGTTGCGGATGCCAGAGGGCACCTCCTTCAGTTGTGGGCACTCTCCGATCGCAAGGCTCTCAAGAACGGGCAATCCTCCTTCCTCTATTATAACGGAATTCAATCTCCCTAAGGATCGGAGGAGTAGCCACTTAAGCTTCGGAAACCCTCCGACGTCGAAATACAATTGTTCTCCATCGTACCCTTGGTAAAAACTAAGTACTATCAAATTAGGTAATGCTTGAAGAGCTTTTATTGCATTAGCACCGGTCAACCATGAATTCATTAGATCTAGGGAAATTAGATTATCGAGTCTCGATATCCAGTTCGGCAACATTTCCAAATGTCCATTCAAGTAGAGACATTGAAGAGATTTGGGAGGAGAAGAAAGAGAATGCAAATCCAGAATCGTGTCGCCTTGTATAAACCCAACCTCCAAAGATTGAAGGTGATTCATCTTCTCTATGGCGGTATAGAGAGCCTTCGCGTGTTCTCTTTTCACGTCCATAATACTCAACTTCCTTAATTGCCTCAAATTTTCTAGCTCTTTGATTAAATCGTCGTTTGCCATTATTCTCTTCAACGTCTGCAACTCTTCTAAATGCCCAATCCCTCCTTGTATCTCCACGTTGTAATTTACGATAAGATGCCGCAACTTACGGAGTCTACTTAAGATCCCAATTTGTAGCACAGACACCCACGAGTCTTTCAAGTTCAAAGTTTGTAGGTTGTGTAGATTTCCAATGGACTTCGGAATTATCTTCACTTTTGTCCTCTTGACACTTAAGTATCGCAAATGAAGAAGATTTCCCACTTCTTCATGAAGTTGATCAAGAGGAGCACCCTGAAGATCTAGTACTTTCACAAGCTTGAAATTACCGGCTAGAGTGCCCAAAAACTGCTGCTTTGGCAACTCCCCCACCGAGAAAACAAAAATGGAACGAATTCTTGATTTGGTACTACTCATGGTTTCCCAATCTTTATTCGTTACGTTTCGCATCTGCATTGACCATCGTCGAGTTTCATTGTCCCAATTTGGATATGCTTCTCTCAAAACTTGACAAAAACCCAACTCCTCACACTTTACGAGGATGATCTCGTGGACTAAATCATGGACCTGACATTTTTTAATTCTACCATCGAATTTTGTCTCTGAAACTTGAACCAAGCTTCTATGAATGAGCTCAGTCAACCATTCTTCTGCAACTTCTTCCAACGTTTTTCCTTTCTGTCCTTCAATGAAACCCTCGGCTATCCACAGTCGGATTAATCTTCCACAGGTGATTTGATAGTCCTCAGGTATTATGCCAAAGTACAAGAAACATGGTTTAAGGTAGTAAGGCAGGTCATGGTAACTAAGGAGCAAAATTTTCGTGACGTTTGTGAGATGCTGATTCCTTTCCAATTGGGATCCAAGGCTATCATAAAATCTTTGCCATTCGGATGCATCCTTACTTTTTGTGGACAAGAGAGCGCCTATTGCCACAATTGCAAGTGGTAATCCTTCACATTTTTTCACAATGGCATGGGATACTGTCTCCAACTCGGGAGGACAACAACCATCAAAGTCCCGCTGGAACGCTTTCATGCAAAAGAGCTTCCAAGCCTCCTCTTTAATTAGGGGGTTCACCTTGCATATGTGATCCCATGAGGATTCCTTGCAAAAAGAAGCAACATCTTCCTTCCGTGTAGTGACAATTATTTGACTTCCTTTGCTATTTTTTGGTAAAGCAAGTTTTACGATACTCCAAAAGTCAGTTCTCCATACATCATCAAAAACAATTAGATACCTCTTCTGAAGCAAATATTCTCTGAGCATATGAATGAGAGAATTTTGGTCCATCGTATCAATTCCCTCAGACGCAAACTCCTTTCTTGTGTGACATAGCTCCTTTATCATTCTTCTAAAGATGTCCTCTATCTTGTATGATTGAGAGATCGATACCCAAGCTCGGCAATCGTAGTGTTCAAACACTTTAGGGTTGTCGAAAACTGTCTTGGCGAGAGTGGTCTTACCACATCCTCCCATACCTACCAGTGAAGTGACCGTTCGGTTTGATTTTCCAGTTATCAGCCTGTGGATCAGTTCTTCCTTGGTTGAATCAATGCCCACGACTTCATCTTCCTCCATGAAAAGAGACGCAACACGAGGGTCATCGTATCCTTTTTCTTCTGTTTTACTGCTTGACCCGTGTTCTAAGGAACTGAAACCATACCTATCAGCCCTTTCCTTGATATCACGAATAGTCTGTTTGATATCTTTAATTTGAGAGGCAAGATCATGTCGTGGCTTGAGTTTGGTGATTGAGCGAGCAAGTTTGCGAAGGATACCGAGGAAACCACGCCGTTGCCGATTTTCTGCCAAGTGGAGTATGTATTCGTCCATGACGTCCTCGATTTGGTAAGCCACTGCCCTTACCTGTTTTACCCAAATTTTTGCCCCTCCATTTTCTAATTCTGCACTTGAATCTGCTTTTTTTACAAAACACATTATGCTTTCTAATTCATCTTTGATACTGGCAACTTCTGAGTGGATGTTCCGCAACAAGTTCACTTCACTTGATAACAATGGCACCAAAGTACTATTGATAGCAGAGCTTACTGCCACAAGTGCCATTACATCAATTTTCCTGCTTAACATGAAAAAATTGATTAGCTGATACAGTGTGGAATCGCCCAAACTAACACACACTAGCATGAAGAATCAATCAAGGAAAGAACGCAAACAGAAACCCATAACACATGGATTTTATGTGGTTCCCCATTGAGTAATTGGGTACTTCCATAGCTCTCACTTGCAAGTGACAAACCAAAGCGGAATCAGGTTACACAAACCTAACAATAGTAATCCTATATTACTGACTGAATAAAAAGACGACTTACGGCAAAGATTGTGCTGGAAGATCAGTGGGGGAACAGACAACAATATTGGTTGGAACTACTTTTCACTCTTCTGTAAAATGATAGATCATATATTTGTCTCTGAGCATTGAAAACATGGATTTTAACAAGAAAAAGCCATGAACAGTCTAACTCCTAATTATTAGGTCGAACAGTTTGATTTTTCACAAAACTCAAAGGGGAATAACATATATATGGTATATAGAAGATACAGATATGAACATGTTCTGGAAAAAACCCATTCAACCTGCATTTAATGCTTTATTCCAGTAAAAAGGAATTTCCTCAAGATTAGCATGCGAAAGAAATTATTTTTCGGAATATGGTACCCTAAGCGGTGGATATTTTCTGCAAAGAGTGAAAACAGAATTTACCGAAATATCAAATGTAGAAGAGAAATTAAAAAAAAAAAAGGAAGATTTTTCAACTCACAATAATTACAAACTAAACAGTTCGATTTTCACCCCCCAAAAAGTGGCATATCATGTAGAAGATAGCAGACAGAAATATAAACATGTACTCGGCAAGACTCATCAACCTGCATACAGAGTGCTTATCAATAAAATATAAAAAAATTGAAATTCCCCAAATTTGGGGAAAACAACTATATTATTCCAAAAATGGAACCTAATCTGCGGAAATTACTTTTTGTTGGGAAGAAAAACCAAGGCAGGGTCACTTTTGGACACAACTCACGTGTACGCATTGCCTGGGGAAATTGAACCCAAGATCTCCGAGCTTATGGATGATCCCATTAACAAACTTGAACTGGTCAAGGGTCGGGACCATGTAAATTCTAAGGTTCGAAACCTCCTATAAACTCTTTCGGGTCAGTCCATAGGGAATAAGAGTGTTATATTTAATTGAACTCTCGGATTTAGTCTCAGGGACTAGTCCAGTCGAGGTAGACATGCATATGCTAGCCCAGACCCCCTCAATTATAAAAAAAAAAGAAGTTATGAATTTTTTTTTCTCCAATCCAATGGCCAATGGAGTTAAAGAACCCAATCAGTAATCACAGTAGTACATAAAATCTAATTGAACGAGGTGTTGATTGCTTGAGCTGAAAGCTGAAAAGAAAGATATGTATGTAGGCTTCAAGGATGGGACCAGGGGGGGTCTAGTGGCGGCGGCCGCCACGACAAGAATTTTAGAAAATGTAATTATTATATGTAAAAAAAAATTATGCCCAACTTATATATATGGTCTCGCCACCACTAGATTTTTTTCTTATTTTTTGTTATATACTAGTCCTAAATTCCTTTTTTTTTTAAGCAAGGAAACCCAAAAAAATATCCCCAAACTAAATTCAATGGGCAAAGTGAAATAATATAAAAAAAAAAGAGGTATAATTAAGGGAAAAAAACTCCACAACTCAACCTAAAATATTAAACAAGTTAACCTAAATTAATAGGAGTACTTCGCAGTAGTACTATAACCTAAATAGGAGTACTCGGCAGACGGCAGTAGTGCTATAGTGGATTCATTTTCTATTTACGATTCTCGGTTTCAAATTTCCGACACCAGCACCGTGTGGGTTTCTTGTTTAGTGCAGTGGTCGACTTCCGATTTCCGAAACATTAAAAAACCATTTATCGTTTGGCGTTTTGTGTGGATTTCACAAACTTCATTGGAAAAAGGTTAGTCTTCTTCAATTTTTTAATATTCAATTGAAGTTAGAGAAATTAGTTCAACTTGTTTAGTGTTGAAAGAGATCATCAATGACAAAGATAGCACCTCTACTCAACGTGCAGAAGCAGATGGAGCTTATGATGCCATTACCAATACTTTTGAATTTGTGTTCATCTTACATCTTATGAAGGAAACGATGGAGATAATTGATGACCTTTGTCAAGCTTTGCAGCGTAAATCTCAAGACATTGAATGCAATGCATTTGGTAACCACAACCAAAGTGCTAATTCAAAAGTTTAGGGAAGAAAGACTGGTTCTTTTGCTAGAGAAAGTCACTCTATTTTGTGAAGAACATGGGATAACTGTTCCAAATATGAGCTCCCCTCATACAGGAGGTCGAGGTCGTGTTCGAAAAGATCCCATCACTATTGGGCATCATTTGCAGGTCGATATTTTTATGGGCACGATCGATTCTCAATTGCAAGGATTAAATACCAAGTTCAAAGAAGATACAATAGAGTTGCTCATTCTTAGCACAGTTTTAGATCCTCGGGATGGCTACAAATCATTCAAAGTCGAAGACATTTGCAAGGTTGCTGAGAAATATTATCCTTCTGATTTCACAGAGCAAGAGAAACTACACTTGAGATTTCAGTTACAAAATTATGAGCTCGATATTTTCAAGCATCTGGAGTTTCAAAATCTAACAACCAATGCAGAGTTATGTCAAGTGCTAAATAAGACAAGAAAGTCTGCAATTTATCCTCTTGTTGATAAATTGATTCGTCTTATATTGACTTTGCCTGTTTCAACAGCTACGACAGAGCGTGTATTTTCAGCTATGAAACTCGTGAAGACTAGATTGCGCAATAGAATGGAGGATGATTTTCTGGCAAGTTTATTGATCACATACATTGAGAAGGACATCGCTAGAAGTTTTGACGCCGATTCTATCATTGATGCTTTTAATGACATGAAAGAGCGTCGGGCACAATTCAAGATGCCTCACTTTAGTAGAGAGATTAAATTAAAGTTGGTCTTTTTTTGTACTCCATGTGCAAAAGACAAACATCATTTATTATATTTTTTATTATGTTATTTTAATTTTTTCTAGAGTCGATGATTTTTAATATTGTAATGCATCTTTTTATATTTTTAGTATACATTTCGCCACTGCTAGGGTAAAATCCTGGTTCCGTCCAGCGTAATGAAATATGGATTATTCTAAAATCTGCCTAAAGGGTATAGGATAATAAGTAAAATGCGCATTCATATCCGATAAAGATGTATTAATATTTGTGAAAGTGTATTATTATCCGTGAGATATGCATTGGTATTCGAACTTGTTTGAAATTATTGGCATATTATCCTCCACCCACTGGGCGGAGGTTAGCAAGAGTGATGAAAATATAGCTATGCCACACTATATATACACACAGAAAGAAAGAGAAACAGGAGGGAAGATTTCCAATTACCTCTATTCTGGAGAATGAAAACAAAGAAATGAGACCCAATTCAAGTTGCCAATGTATATCTGAAAAAGCAAATGGAACAGTATGTGGTGATAATTGAAGATAATAAATCAATGGTACAGCATGTTTGGGTCTTTGGATTCTTTTGTGAAAGTCAACAGTCAAGTCTGCTTTTTTTTTTTGTTGTAATAGAAGTGCATTACATAAAATTTAACGGATACAAGTCTAGGGTATTAAACTCCAAGTCTTCAAGTAGAAGGCTGTGTTCTTTTGAACTTAACTTACACTTAACTTAAATCTGGAAATTTTATCCTTATTTGAATTTTTTTCGCATTTGTTAGTTTTGCGCCAAATTTTTGTGGTTTATTGATTTGCCTCGACGAGAGGAATCGGAAAAGTAATTTTTTTTTACTTTCACCCAAGTATTTTGAGAAATAACCATTTTTTAGCGTCAAAATGTTATTTTTTTTCTTCTTAAAAGTGGTTATTTCTCAAAATACTTAAGTAAAAGTTAAAAAAAATTACTTTTTTGATTGGATACATGTATAAATAAATCAAGTTTAAATTGGAGTGTGTTGAAGCTCATACTAAGTTTTCAAATCAAGTTGTAACAATTTACTAGTCGACTCGTTTAGTTTATGGCGTATAAAAATTTAAGTTGCTTGTGATTGGTTTGTGTTTGACTCAATTAAAGTTCTTATGAGGCCGACTCATCTTAAAGGATCTAGGGGTGCTGTAGTGCACTCTCGTATAGTGCATGTGTAAGGCGGCACACAGACGTAGATCTCATCAATCAACGATTAAGATAAAAAATCAATTATGACTAGGAAATCGGTCATAATTAAAAATCATATCTCAACCATTCATTATCAAGATCAATGTCCCGTGTGCGCCCTATAGGGTGCCTTGCAGGGCCTAGCACTATAGGATTTTCCAATCCCATCTTAAAAATAAGCAGAGTTTCAAAACATTTTTAATACTCGTTAAGTTTTTAAATCAACCAAGGAAAATCTTGGTGTAAGAAGAGTTTCCAGCATTTAGGTCTGGAAAAGAGAAAGGTATAGAAGAAGTGGTGGTAATATCAAACAAAGGGCCATAGGGGAAAAGCCCTAAAAGATGAGAAACATCAAACAAAGTGGGAGCCATCATCCCACAGTTAAAACGAAAGCAATTAAAGGAGGGATCCCAAAAAGCCAGGGCTGCATGGATAAGGCTAGGGTTTTGAGGGATACCGTTTCGAAGCAGACGAAGAAGGTCTTTGAGACCAACCTTCACCAAATGATCGTTCTTTTTAGTGAACATACGCTTTGTCCACTGACACCGATTAGAGTCGGATATAGACCAACAAACAAAATTCTTTCTTGGCCAGTGAACCCAGTCCAAATTATCATTATCACGATGGATCTTGCATTTTTCGAAGACCAGATAATGAACTGGGAATGCCAAAGGAAGTTCGTCGAATGCAGGCCCTAAGATAGAGGTTTCTGATGATTGAGGATTTGGAACAAAGATAGCATCAGAAAGATTGCTTTGAGGAGCCTGAGCCTTTGAGAGTTCATCGGCAATCAAGCGCCGAAGAGCATAAGAGGGTTGGCCAAGGCTCTCGACAACGTGAATTGAGACGCCATTGAAGTTGTGGGAAGAATGAAGAAGACAAAGTTGAGATTTGTGCGAGAGCTTCAGTGGAATTCAGAAGGAATTAAAGAAGAATTTGAAGTTCCCCAAGTTAAATACGTTCAGGGTTTTAGAAGCGAATCAAGTTTGAATTTCTCAACTGCAACGCATAAAAGAATATTGGATCCTGATTTTGAAATTTGGGTTGAGCCCAGATGAGTTATAAAAGTAAATTGGGCCCAAATGTTAAAACAACTACTCCCTCCGACCCCTTTTTAAAGTCTAGTATTCCATTTTGGGCTGTCCCTTAATAAGTGTCCATTTTGTAAAGTTAGTGGGTAAAAATTGATACATTTTCCATTTTGCCCCTAAAAGTAGATTCCATTTTAAAAAGTTAGTGAGTAAAAGCGTAATAATGATGTCTTCATAGAGGTTAAATAGGGAAAGTGGAGATAAAAGTTGATGTGAAAGGTGTAATAATGATGTTTTCTTAATAAGTTGGAGTTACGAAGCGGGACATTTAAAAAGGGACGGAGGGAGTATGATTTGTTAGTGTGAGCTTTAAATTGATAAAAGGAGATTGAAATAAACACCTTTTTTGGTATTTTATCCTTTCCGAATAAATATCAGATGTTTCGAAGCCCTCATTATCAGTTGAAATATTAAAGTAATTATGCAAAGAGAAATTTCATTAACCAAACTCACGATATTTACAAGAAGTGGAAATTGCATATTTACAAAAGAAACAAAGGGAAATACTAAATTCCTACTAACAGAAAACAATAAACAAAGATAGTTTAGGCCTTCGAAGGGCCTGGGTGCTGAGAAGTAGCCTTTTTATTCTCGAAATAGTGAGGAAAAGACCAAGTAACAAAACTGTGGAACTTGGTCCATGCAAATTGGAGAAATTGCATCTCCATTTTCCTTGTGTCCTCATCAGCATCCAACTTACCAAAGCCTTAGCCTTCCTCTAGAGTTGGGCTTCCTTCCTTGGATACTTCCTCTCCATCCTCTTAAAGCGCCTTTGAGGTCCCTTGTCAGCATGACAAGGCACCACTTCGAAGGACTTAGACTTGAAGCTCTCAATCTGGTTGTGCAGCTTCTTAATCCTCTCCTTGGTAAGATCAAAATCTTGGAGATCATGATTGAAAGTGTAAGCAGCAGCGTTGGCTTCGAGCAACATCTTGATCACTGGAAGAAAATCCAAAAAGCAATGAATTTGATAAGAAACCACATGAGGAATGTTGCAGAGGACAAGCGTTTCACAAGCCCATTTAAAATTGGTTAATAGGACTTGTTCTTCCAAGATAGAAATGTCCAGGAAGGAAAAAGCAGCAAGGAGCTGCAGAGCTTTGCTTTTGTCAGAAGGAAAGATGGAATAGCCATAGTGCAATTGGAAGTGAGGAGGATTGTTGGCGAGACTGGCCACTTCCCCAAACCAATTAGGCTCCTCTGAGAGAGGAGTAAGGTCATTTGACTCTTCGAAGTCAGCAGGGTAGTGTGGAGTCTTAACCTCTGCAACCCACAAGGTTTTTTGGTTTTGGGCCTGACGTTTAAAGTCACAGTAAGGGGCTGACCCAAGGTAATTCTCCTCTTGCTTGAGGTAAGGAGAGAATTTGAGAGAGGAATAGATAGACTCTAGCATTCCCATATGCGTAGTGTCTCCACTAGATAGGGGCAAGAATTGACTCGCAAATAGGGTTTAAAAGTGATGAAACATATTAGGAGTTGGGTTAGGTTGGTCAAATTTGACCAAAATAACACCAGCATTGGTGTCAACAGGGTTTTCTTTCCAGTTTCCCCAACTAGACTAGTTGACAGAGTTTGAAAGGGTGGAAGAGTCTTCCCAACCCAAATGAGAAAGGGAAGGGGCATGGAAAATTCGATTAGAAAGAATTTTGCCAGCCAACATACAAGGGGAATTTGAAGGAGATATTTGAGGGGTGTTAGGTTCGGCATCGAGGTTTTCTAAAACGAGGTTGATTTCTGGAAGAGAGTCTGTGACTAAAAGACTTGTTATTGAGAATAATTCGATGTCGAAGGGATAAAGACGATGTGATCTGTTAAACCCCAATAATGATCACTATTTATAGACGAATTAAATGAAGGAATGCATTCATCTTTGAGAAGCTCAAGAGACGTGCATGGAAACAGATCTTTTTTCCATGACTCATGCATCCTTATTCGTAGAGAGATGTGGGCAGTTACCATTAACACTTATTTAATTACTTTAAATAAGATGTTAATGTGGGTGGTGTGTTTACATCCTGAAATATGCCACCCAACAAGAAAATTACATGTGGCACCAAACAGTGTATCACCCAATCAAAACACGTCATAATTAAGCCTGAATTACAGAAGATCAAAGGGTTTAATGATGATGTTATTTTAGTACTATATGGTATCATTTAGATTGGAAACGACCACGTTTGGTCATCGACAGATAGGAATTAAAACGATAATTAAGCACAACCACTGATTAACTCTTAAAGCCCTCGAACGGTGTCATTAGAGTCTCATTTCACAAGAGAAATCAGTTATGTTGACAGGAAATCATCTGAGTAATTTATATCAAAGCACTAATCCATGTTGCACAAAAACAGGAACCCATTATCTAGAAGTTAACCACGATCAACATCAACGAACGTGGAAGGAGAAGAGTTTTCTGAGAAGACCAAGTCAAGCAACAGTTCGAAGGCCTTTGCAACCATTTTTGGAGGGAATGAAGGGCAGTTTAAATCAAGTTTGAATGAAGACTTGGGCGCTAAAAGAAAACGTGGAGAATACGAATCGAAGACAGACCCATTGTCTATAAATAGAAGAAGCAATTGAAGAGAGAAGCCCTCGACAAAAATTCATCATCTGACAATCCATACAAAATGGTTGCTCAGGGATCTAAAGTAGTTTAGGACTTAGAGTAATTTAGTTAGTTTAGTATTTTGCAAGTTTGAAGACTTATTTGCATGTAAGCTCATTTTTTATTAAATTCAAGTTATCTTACATCTTTCTGTCTTTTTCTCGCCAAAGAGTAGTCGAGTATAGGATTGCTTTCGATTCAATTCAAGTGTGCCTATATTTCTGTATTATTCTTGTCGAAATCTTAAGAGTAATTGTATATAAACTTGCTTTTGATTAAATTCAAGCTTGGTTATGTTCAATTATCTTTTCTGATTGCTGTTATTGATTGATACCTTTAGAAAAATCCTCTTAATTGAGGTAATCGAACGGATAACACAATTGCCTGATTAAATTAGCTATTTTGATTTAATTTGAAAAGGATAAATTCTATTCTTTTCTGGCTCGTCCGTACACAATCATTTTGCCAAAGGTTGAGCTAATTTAGCCCAAACAGGTACGACATATTTTGGTCTTATTACAAAATATTTTAATCAATTTCCGTTGGTACTACACATTGTGGTAAGAAAACGTCAATTTATGGTATTGTCATAACAATTGTGGTTTGTTATATAATTTGTGGTATTTACATATGTTTTCTTTTGATACGACACGTTGTGGTAAGAAAATGACAATTTTAGGCGTTGTCATAACAATTGTGGTTATTTTATATAATTTGTGGTATTTTACAAATATTTTTGGCTTGGGTATAACAATTGTTGATTCTGGTCCGACATAAGTTGATTTTGTTACGAAATATCATATGAGTCAAAGAATTTTTGGTACGACTTATTGTGGTACGATAATGCCAATTTATGGTGTTGTTATAACATTTGTAGCCAACATTATTTAATTTTTGATATTGTACGCATATATTTGGTTGTGGTACAAGTATTATGGATTCTGGTATGAATAATTATGGTTATATAATAACAATATTTTTTAATTATGGGTAACCTACTAATGACCTGTTCAACAGGTAAATTTTAAAGTACAAGTTGTAACTAGCAACATAAATATGCATTAGAAAACCAAAAATTGGCATAATGAAAAGGGGAAACTACAGTAAGCCCCCTCCGACTATACCTCGGTAACGAGTTGCCCCCTTCATCGTTTAACTCGGACACTTTCAAGGGGTTCTCCCCCCACCAGTGAGTTGTGTGTGAGAGCAAGAGGTATGGATTTCTCCCCATCATCAGTGGAGAGAACAAATCATGAGTGAAGTGATTTGAGGTGAGTTGAGTGTCTCCTCCTCGTCCATTGTATTTGTATCTACCTGTGGAGGGCGTGGTCCGGCGGAGGGACCATGGCGGTGGCCACGTCGCACCTGTTTGCCGAACCAGTGAATCTACCATCCATGAGTCGGCGGGTTGGGTCGGTAGCCGATCCGAGTCCAGCCGGGGCCTGGTTAAGTTGACTGTGGTGTTGATCTGAGGGAGAGTATGGTTTGGTTCGGCGGTTCCCTGCCGAACGGGTAGGAGATTGCTCCGGTAGGAGCTTAGTCAGTTCCTTGACGTCCGTCCGGCGGAACCTATTATCACCGAGCCTCCTGTCCCCTAACTTGAAGAGGAAGTTAGGAAGAGATGGGCAGGAGCAGGCAACCTCGCGTCTTATCCCATCCCTTATATTTAGGAGCGAAATGTGGGGGATTGGATAGGTCAAAGATTGGGAAGTCTATCTGCGTCCGAAGTTGGCGGGCTCATGACACAGCGCGTGGTAGGCTTATGGGAGCTGGACTCTGCGCTCCCTTTGGCTATAAAAGGAGGGATTCCCCTCTTTTATGAGGAAACACTTTCTCAAACCCTAAAATACACTTCGATATCTCCTCTCCTGTTACTGACTAGAGCGTCGGAGTGCCTACCCCGGACCACCACGCTCCGGGTTTGGGCACTAACGCGGTTGTTTCGTGTGCAGGGCTGACCCGTCTTCGTGCAAACTACAACCATCCAATCTACAAGGTCCAACCGAAGAAAGCTTGCCACCACAATTGGCGACTCTGCTAGGGAACATTGTAACAGACACATCTTGTGGTGAAGCTTTCTTTCCGTTCTTCTCTTTTCCCAGTTCAAGATGACTGGCACGGACGGACGACTTCTTGGCCTCGCTCACTTCGATCCAAACCTGGGTCACCACTCCTCCCAGCGGACGGGGTTAGGGCTGAATGGCACCCCCACTGGGGGACCCGGCGACTCCAGGGTGGCGGGTTCAAACATCCCTGCCCCTACCAACCAGCCTTTAGGAACGGCGGCGTTCCACATAGATGGTATGCACCGCTCTGCAGCAAGCTTCATAGTTCCTCCTCCCCCGTCGGAGCTCCCGGTGAGCATGGCGGAGGAGTTGTTGCAACTGAGAACACAAGTACAAGAGCTCCAGGCACATCAGAGCGTCCCACCAGTTTCCAGGTCGCGGGAACGGCGACGGAGGAGGAATGCTTCCCAGCCGACCCAAACAGCTGACACTGTTAGGGCCTCCGCCTTTACAAGGCTCGGCCCACTGTGTCGCATTGATGCTAGCGGCTGTGTCCATCTGGAACCCGGACACCGAACCGGTCAGCAAGACGGTGCGTCCGAAAACGACAATGTTCGCCGAGCATTATTTCCAACGACAAGCGCCACGGCGTCAAGCGCTCGTTCAAAGTCAAGGGGAAGGCCGGACCAGACACAAGGAATTCCTCGGCTCGGAGACGGAAGAAATGACGCAGGAGATCCTCTTGATCTCCCTGTTGGGTCGCGAGGTCACCAGGACAACCAGAGAACGAACAGATCTGAGGGGCGGCGATACGAAGATCAGGAAAGGGGAACGAGCACTCGGCTCCGACAGAGGTCACCAGGCCATTCTACCAGTCGTTCCCACCACCAGCCAAGGCAGTCTGACCAGGTTCACCACCGGCGATCGCCGGGTCGATCTGTCGGACGGTCCAGACCTCAAGAGGAGGACAGCCAGGGGCTGCTACCGGAGGAGAGGTGCGAGATCAGCGCCGGCGGCGGGGCTTTAACAGTGGTAAATACTCGCACCGGCGAAAGAATCACTTACCGGGCCGCCCAGCGTCAGGAAGAACCCCCGGTAAAGGGAAACAGGAGGGGCTCGGGGTCGAAGCGCCGAAACCCCGAGCCAAGTGTCGGCGGCCGAGGGGTTCGGACCTCACCGACCCATAAGAGGTCAAGGGATGACGCTCGAGAGAAAAGCTTCGCGCCTTTGGCGGTCGTTCCGCCGAAGGAAGTGGTTGCAGCAACCTCTGCAAAGAGCGTCTCCCTCTTTTCCAAGGCCATAGCGGATGAGGTTCCCCCTCCCCATTTCAAGGTCCCCAAATTCACCGTATACAACGCAAAGTCGGACGCGCCGACCCATGTGTAGCAATTCAAGTCCATGGCTGCGCTCTGCGGATTGAGCGAGGCAATGATGTGCCGAACGTTCTCGCTGAGCCTCCCATACACTACCATGCTGTGGTATATGCAGTTAAAACCAGGTTCAATAAGCAGCTTCGGCGAATTGGGGCGTTCGTTTACGGCACGATTTGTGGCAAGTAACCGGAGGCCAAAGACAATAGAAGCCTTAATAGACCTTCGGCGGAAGACCGGTGAGTCCTTGAAGGATTATTCTGAGCGCTTCTATAATGTATACAATATGGTTGAGAGCTGTGACCAGAAGACTGCAGCTACGTCGTTTAAGCGTGGACTGGATAGAAATTCTGACCTATTCAAAGAATTGATGCTACGGCCGCCGAACGATATGACAGAACTCATGCATACCGTTGCCCGGTACATAGAGCTTGAGGAGTACATCGGTGGTTCTGATGTTGCACTGGTGGCCGAGTAGGGTAAAACGGCGGCGAAGGAAGTGAAGAAGCAAGTTAATGTGGTGTCCAAGAAAGAGGGCGCAGGGTTCGGCGGAAACAAAGGAAGAGGAAAGGCATGGGATCGCCCACCGAGCGATGGGCGGGACCACCTTGCCATCACGACCTACTTCAAGGAGCCAATCTTCCGTATGCTCCGAGAGTGTGGACGGCTTCCTGGTTTCCAATGGCCAACAGGGGCGGTAGAGAAATTGGGAACTGCCGACGGCCGGGAACCGAACCAGAGGGTGTACTGCTCATTCCACAACGAACAGGCCAGGGCACTATACGACGGCATGCCAGCCGTACAAAGTCTACCTCGAAGAACTTGTCCAGCAGGGAAGGATGGATCGGTGGATTGACCGAAATAAGTCGCCGGACGCAGGGATACAGCCACGGGCCCGGATTCTAGATGGCGTTGTACAATGTATCCATGGCCCGATGGATCCACGCCGAGCCGATCGGCTCCACAAAGAGCTTTGTCATCCTTCACACGAGGTAGTGGTGGTGCAACATTCTTTAAAACGAAAGATGGAAGCTCGTCATGCATGGGAGATAACGTTCACCGAACAGGACTTGGAGGGATTGTCCTTGCCCTATAACGATGCCTTGGTCCTATCAATTCCCTTCCAGCGGAAGATGGTCCGTCGAGTGTTGGTCGATCAGGGTAGCTCGGCGGAGATCCTCTACTACTCGGCGTTCCAGGCTCTTGGACTCTCGAAAGATTGTTTGTTACCAGTAGATCCCCCTCTTGTAGGCTTTTCTGGGATTCCGATTTACCCGCTCGGCAAGATAGTGCTCCCAGTCTATGCCGGCTCGGTGCAGCTAGATGTGGAGTTTATCGTGGTCAACTCGCCGAGCCCTTACAACGCAATCCTAGGCCGCAATTGGTTGCACGGTATGAGGGCCGTTGCATCAATGCTCCATCAATGCGTACGGTTCATCGGCGAGTCTGGGCGGCAGGAAACAATTCGAGGAGATCAGATGGTTTCGAAAAAATGTTTCGTTAATTCCATCCGTAGGTCGAAGGAGGTTCAGTGGA
The DNA here is from genome assembly GCA_020567845.1 of Rhododendron henanense subsp. lingbaoense. NCBI lineage: Eukaryota > Viridiplantae > Streptophyta > Magnoliopsida > Ericales > Ericaceae > Rhododendron > Rhododendron henanense. The sequence goes on along the minus strand of CM036316.1, from coordinate 40,493,251 downwards.
TCGAAGTCCCAGAGTTACCGGAGGGGAGCAAGCTCGGCGAAGCCATGAGGGAGGAACTACAAGGTCCAGAGGAGGTCGGTAGACCAGCCAGTGATAGGGCTGTGGAGGATCTGGTCCAAGTACTAATTAACGAGGACGGAACGCGTTTCTTATTGGTCGGCTCGGAATTAGATGAAACTGAGCGTGATCAATTAATCCAGTTCCTCAAAGAAAACATAAAGGTTTTTGCTTGGACTCCTTACGAGATGCCGGGCATGAGTCCCGATGTGATCAAGCACTCTCTAAACGTTGACCCAGGAAGGAAACCCGTCATACAGAAACCTCGCCGATCCTCGGCTATGCATGAGAACGCCGTGAACGAGGAGGTCGAATGCCTTCTTAATGCCGGGGCTATCCGTGAGGTCCAATACCCGACATGGCTGGCGAATCCAGTGGTAGTCAAGAAGAAAAATGACAAGTGGTGTGTATGCATCGATTTCACCGATCTAAACGATGCGTGTCCCAAGGATTGTTTCCCATGTCCATGGATCAACCAGTTGGTGGACGCCATAGCCGGGTACGCACGGCTGAGCTTCATGGATGCGTACCGTGGGTATCACCAGATCGCCATGAATGAGGACGATCAAGAGAAGACAGCCTTCATCACTTCCAACGGCACCTATTGTTACCTGGTGATGCCGTTCGGCCTGAAGAACGCCGGGGCTACATTCCAACGTATGATAACCTTGCTATTCAAGGGATTGTTGGGCCGAGTGATGGAAGCATACATCGACGACATGGTAGCAAAAAGCAAGGACGCCGCCGATCATATTGTCCACCTCGGCGAGATATTCGACGTGTTGAAAAGGTTCGGTCTGAAGCTGAACACCGAGAAATGTGCGTTCGGCGTTGGGTCTGGGAAGTTCCTTGGACACATGGTTACACACCGGGGAATTGAGGCCGACCCAAGTCAGATCAAGGCCATACAAGAAATCAGGGCTCCGGCCACGGTGAGGGAGGTTCAGCGTCTCGCCGGCATGGCTGCCGCCCTTAACCGCTTCATCAGCAAGTCTTCGGATATTTGCCGGCCTTTCTTTCAATCAATAAAGGGCAACAGCCGAAGAAGCTTCGTGTGGACGCCGGACTGCGATAGCGCACTCGGCGAACTGAAGAGATGTTTGTCCCAAACTCCTTTACTGGTTGTGCCCAAGGAAGGGGATGAGCTCCACCTCTACCTTGCAGTTTCCGAACATTCCGTTAGTGCCGTACTGGTTCGGTAGGAGACCTCAAAGTGTGTAATGGGCACGGACCAATAGCCAGTCTACTATATTAGCAAGGTGCTCTTGCCCGCCGAAACTCGCTACCTCCCAATAGAAAAGCTAGCTCTGGCATTGGTAATGGCAAAGAGGAAGCTTCTGCCGTACTTCCAAAGTTTCACCATTGTGGTCGTTACTGAGTACCCTCTGAAGACGGTCTTACGCAAAGCAGATCTCTCTAACAGGTTGTGCAAGTGGTCCTTGGAGTTAGCAAACTTTGATAACTGTTACCAGGCCAGAACGGCAATCAAAGGTCAGGTGTTGGCTGATTTTGTCGCCGAGTTCTCCCCTGGGGTGGAAGACGGCGACGGCTACGACGAGGTCCTGGCCAAAGACTCCACCGTGCCGGCCCCCGGACCACGGTCGAGCCATCCAGCTCACGAAGAGTATATCACGAAGCGGCCCATCCCTTCGCGCCGAGCGAGTCTGTTCACCGGGCACGCCTGGAGACTCCACGTCGACGGAGCGTCTAATAACCGAGGGGCTGGTGCCGGGATTGTTCTAGTATCCCCGAGCGGGACCTTGCACAAGCATTCATTGAGTATTGGGTTTCCAGCAACGAATAATGAGGCGAAGTATGAGGCCCTCATTGCCGGGCTCAAATTGGCTCGGCATATGGGTGCTGACGAAGTTCAGGTTTACAGCGATTCCCAGCTCGTTGTTAATCAGCTCAATGATGATTATGAGGCCAAGGATGCACACATGAACAAGTATTTAAGCCAAGTGGTTGCCTTGGCTGGTTCGTTCAAGAATGTATTTTTTGACCATATTGGTCGAGATCTCAATTCTCACGCCGATGCACTTGCCGGTCTGGGAGCCGTCTGTGCCGATCAGGGAGGCGAAAGAACGATAGTCCTCGGCGAGGTTCCATCACCGAGCTTCGAGCCAGAATCACAAGAAGTGATGGACATCCATCAGGCACCCAGCTGGATGGACCCTCTCGTCTCTTATTTGAAGCATGCCGTACTACCTGCCGATCGCAAGGAGGCCCATAAGATCCGTTGTCAATTTGCTTCTTATTTCATTGATTCCTCCGGCACTCTGTACCGCCGATCATACACTGGTCCTGACCTCCGTGTGGTGCATGAGCAGGAGGTCCCCGGCATCCTCAAGGAGTTGCATGGTGGAAGCGCTGTTTGTCACACCGGCGGCCGGTCCTTAGCTGACCGTGCCCTTTCCCAGGGTTATTGGTGGAAACAAATGGTACATACGGCTACAGAATTTGCCAAGCAGTGCAAGTCTTGTCAGAAGCATTCTCCCCTTCTCAACCAGCCGACCCTACCTTTGCAGCCCGTCACCAGCCCTTGGCCCTTCGCTCAATGGGGGGTGGACATTATTGGCAAGTTGCCTAAAGCTACCGACGGTTTTACGCATATCATTACTGCTACGGATTATTATACAAAGTGGGTAGAAGCCAAAGCGCTCATAACGATCACGGCCGCCGATGTGGAGAGTTTCCTTTGGAAGCAAATTTTTACCAGGTTCGGCGTCCCGTACGCCATTGTGTCAGATAACGGGACCCAGTTCGTAGCCGACGTGATTAAGGCCTTGTACAAGAGGCGCGGCATACAGATGAAGACAGCTTCCGTCTCTTATCCTCAAGGAAACGGATAGGCCGAAGCTGCCAACAAGGCTATCTCCGCCGGCTTGAAGCGCCGACTCACAAACAAGCGCGGCAAGTGGGCGGAAGAGTTGCCTGATGTTCTATGGGGCTACCGCACCACTCCACGGCGTGGCACTGGTCGTACTCCTTACTCCATGGCGTTCGGCGTCGAGGCCGTACTCCCTGTGGCTGTTACTCGACCCACGTCTCGAACTGCAACGTTTGATGTCCCAACGAACGATGCAATGCTAGCCACCGAAGCAGATCGAGCAGACGAGCTTCGAGACAATGCCCACGTAAAGTACGCGGCTTATCAGCAGCAGTTGGCTCGGAGTTATAACAAGAATGTGCGGAACCGCCCTTTCAATTTGGATGATCTTGTCCTTCGGCAGATAGTCCAGAAGAAGCATTTGAAAAAGTTCATGCCGAAGTGGGAAGGTCCATTCCAGGTAGTTAAAAAGGTTGGCTACGGCTCATATGAATTCGCCGAGATGGATGGAACGACGATTCCGAACCACTGGAACGCCAAGCTGCTTCGAAAGTTGTACACTTAGATGTCTTTTGACTTTTCGCCTCGGCTATGTGTTAAGCCTTCAGTTTTTATTAAGAAGTTTGTTTCAATAAGACAAGTTTGTTTTGTTTAAATATGTGATCTGTTACCCTCGGCGGTATTATTATGCTCGTTGAGACCTGAAACGCCGAGGCACGCCTTTTCAGTTTCTGTTCGGCAAAGACTTTGCATGCCATATCCTGAAGGGGGCATTCCCAGCTTCTACCGATCCTTTTGATCCGGCGGAACCAACCTCGGTGGTGTGTTTCCTCCGGATCAGGGGCTGGGTACGGCAAGCTGGGACGGATAATTGTTAAACCATGTGCATGAAGTGCAATACGTGGTCTTAACATGCATGAAGTGCAATTAGTATGAAACATAACAGAATACTTAGAAACTTTGTTTATAACAAAATACTGGTCCAGTACAAAACAGGGGCTCGGCTCGACAAGCTACTTTCTGCCGACCCCAGATTCTACGACATATGCAAAAGAATTTCTAAACTACGGTGGAGCCGTCAGTAGGCTTCGGCGGCTCGACGGTGGTAGGATTGGGCAGCTCGGCAGGACTCAGCGGCTTGTCAACGGTAGGATTGGGCTGATCGGCGGAGTTTGGTGGCACGTCAGCGGTTGGGTTGACTTGTTCGGCTGGAAGCAGGTGTCTCGGCAGATCCACAGGTGGCACCACCGGAGGCTCCCTTCGGTGGTCATCCTTGGGAACCTCGGCATAATCAAGGCCGACCTGGTATCCGCGGAGGAAAGAGGAGGCATGAGCGTCTTCGGTTCCTTTCAGCTCTCCGTCTCTGAAGGCCTTTTTGACAAGGGCTTCCACCTGCGCCTGATGTAGGTGGAGAAAAACAGATGGTACCTAGAACAGCGTTGAGTCTCTTCCCTTCACGTGCTATCTAATCGGAACCCTAGTACCTTCGCCTGAACCCTAACCTGTAAAACAGACAAGGGGTGAGCGCACCTCTACCTCTCGTGGCAAAGGCCCTCTGATGCCTAAGTTAGTATCTCGTACTGTATCAAAACCCTAATTATCAAAAGGAAGTGTAGACTGAATGCAACTTATTGCGTACCTCTTTCCTCCAGTTTTACCTCGTATTTATAGATATGAGCATGCTTGCTTTCTAAGTACCCTTGCTGCCCAGGTCTCCTGCCTCGTGTAGGAACCCTGGCTTTCTTGGGGATCTCTTGCCCAATCAACCGAGATCCCTTCCTCATAGGGTCTCTTCTCACCATAGAACTCATCCCTTAATAGGACTGTCTCTTGACTCATCTTTGCTGAATATCAGGTTTATCTTACAGAACACCCCTATTGCCTTATCTCTTAAGACAACGCTTCATCAAGTACTCCATCTGTTCGGCATATGCCCCTACCGAACAGACTACACAAATAAATGACTTCTCATGCCACTGGCCCATCTAGGCCGAACAGAATGTATCAGCTAATGACGTCTCATACCACCGGCTTATCTCAGCCGAACAGATCGTCTAATCCGGTGCCTCCTCATAGCACTGGACCTTACCGCCGCCGTTCGTCTTATACGGGGTCCCATATCACTTTCCTCATTACACGGATCTGGCGCATCACGTGTTCGGCCCTTTATTGTACTTGTTCGGGAATACCTCCCTATAATTGCTCCCCAGCTTCTGCTCATTACTATTGTTTCGAAGATAATGAGTAAAGCTCAAAGAATGGTCTTAAGGCCAAACAAATCAGATCCCGTGCAGATATAGTCATTGGGCTTCCCATTGATGTCTCTTGGCGGTTTAGTCATAAATTTCTCGAAATAATGACTCCACGTGGCGTGTTTCGTACACCTCGCATTAAATTCGAACTGATGTTTTGGACAAACGCCGTTTGCACGTTTAGCCATCCACCTCCTGTGGCCGTTACTTTTCATTTAACGTCGTTTAAAAGAGACGTTTCATCTCCGTTTCTTTTCTCTTAAACCTAAAAAGGTATCTTTTTTGGTTTCTTCCAAAGAAAACTCAAAAAATCTGGTCTTTCTCTCTCCTAAACCAGGCGAAACCCCTTCTCTTCATTCCGCCATTGCCGCCGTCTGCAAGCTCGATCGTTCTTCAGAAACACCTTCGTAAGACTCTTATTTCAATTCTGTCTTCGTTTTATTCTGAGATTCTCGTTCCCAGTTTCCTTCTCATCTAGGGATTTCGTCCCCATTCCCAGATTGCAGTTTTAGTATTCCTCAGTTTATCCATGGCGGATGAAGCTGATAGTGGCGTCAAGCCAGGAAAATTTAGAAAATTCTGCGAGACACCCGCTGCAATGGCGGCGTTCAGGACTAAATAAAACATACCAGAAACTGTTGGTTTAGAACTCGCCCCCTTAGGTGCGACTAGAAATGCCTGTAAATGGGATAGAACGTGCATTCCAATCGTGGGTATTGTTGAGGGTGGAGTTCATTTCCCCCTCGATCCATTACTTCGTCGAACTCTTAATTGGTATCGACTCAATCCCATGCAAGTGTCTACTAATTTTTTCAGATTAGTAATGGGAGTTGTAGCTTTGAACAAAATCCTGGGGACCAATTTAGGAATCTGGGACATCCAGTGGTGGTATAGCATTGTATTGAATCGAGAATACAATACTTACTATCTAAAAGTGAGAAAGGCAGATAAGCGTTTCTTGCTTAACCTGCCAGACTCTGCTCGGGACCACGAGATGGACTTCCTCTACGTAACTGGAGCTTTTGAGCCCATGGGAGAGGATGGCCAGGTGGTGGGCGTCCACGTCCCTCATGAATGGGGCTTCCCACGTACGCCTCTACTTTCTGTCTTTTTTCTTTAAGTTAAGTCACTTATTCCTCATATACCATCGTTTTCCTACTGAGAGTTTCACTTCTTTTGTTGTTTCAGCCGAAAACGCCAACAGACGCCCAAGAAGGGAGCCAAGCTATATCTGAGAAAGAGATATCAACAAAGTCTTAAAGTACAAAGGAGAGCCAGGTACCCGAACTGCCGGACGGGGACGCGACGCCAACGTTTTACTGGGATACGACCCTGCCTATAAAGGCTTTATTGACAGAAGACTTGCTCATCCGAGTACCAGCGGCGCCTCTATATCCGCCACTCCTCAACCAAGGAATTCGAGATCTAGTGCTGGTGTGACGATTGCCGGACAGCAAGACGAAGTACCAGTATCCGAAGGCATCCCATTGCCTCGTTTGGTACTTAGAAGATCGTCTAGAAGACAGGCCACTATAACCCAGCAACAGCCCGAGCAACCAGCAACCGAACGTGATACCAGCCAATCGTCCTCTCGTGGATATTCCCCATCTCCTCCTGATTCGGGTACAATGTCTCAACAACCTCTCAACTTGATTTCTCTCATAACTGTCTCTTCCCGTGGACGTGGCTCTTCGGGCCGTGCTTCATCCACGGGAAATACTCCCCCTCCTCCCAGACGCATAAGAGGTCGTGGGAGCAATTTATCTCCTCGGGAATCCGAGTCTGGCTTGGATGCCGGGGATGCTCATCGGGACAAATGTTCCAGAGACCAATCCACAGGAGATGGGGCAGCACAGGTCACTGGGGTAAACGAACTGGCTTCTACCCCGAACATTCAGCCACCTCCTCAATCCTGGGCCCCTCAACTCATCAGAGGTGACCGGCCAGTGACCGTGGGGGATAGTGCTAGCTCTTCTGAGACTGCTTTGGCCCTCACCCAAGCGCTGCTACTGCCCGTGGATATGCAGAAAGAGGCCACCTCCTCATCTGATCGGTTGATATCGACCGGGCTAGTAAATGGGATCAAGGTAAAGTACTTTCATTACTTTATCAATACTTCGACATATAAGATTTTCTACTCAAATTGATTCATTCCATCATTTATGAATCTCACCAGTTCATTCAAAAGATGGTCACTCTTGGCCATAAGCTGCAAGAGGTTGAGCCCGAAAGAAACAGACTTCTGAGGGACAAAACTAGACAGCTCCAAACCATCACGAGGCTGGAGAGGGAGAGAGACAAAGCAAAATTGGAAGCTGATGAGATGAAGTCGAAGATGGAGGCTGCTGAGGATAACCTCAGACAAGCTTTGGCAGAGATTGATGCCACTAAAAAAGCTGCTTATGATGGTGGATATCAGAAGGGTTTCGATAGGGCGACAGCTAGCTATGTAGAGCAAATGCCGGGCATTCAGGACCATCTATGGGCTGCTGGGTGGGAGGCAGGTTTGATCAAGATCGGTGCTCCTGATGATTCGACCCTCTGGGTCGACAACGACTTGCCTAGCAAATGTGTCCAGCCATCTCATGATTCCGAGGAGCCTCCTCTCGATGATATTGAAGAGCAAATTGATGATTTTGCTAACGCGGATGAAGATATACAGATGGAGACGCAAGTTGCTCAATCTGGATCTCAAGAAGCCCACCCTGAGCATCCAACCATTGAAGGCACAACTACTGAACCTGTCAATTTGGAGGAGCAACCTGCTGAAGGCAGCAACACCGCTGAGGTTCCAAGCAACACCCCCCCAGAGGTCCAGAACCTGGACTGACTTGGTAAGTTCTAATTCAGCCTCTTGAACATTTAAGAACAATTTGCTGGTCCTGCGTGACCGTAATCTTCAGCTCTGCGTGGCATCAGTGTACTCTAACATACTCTTAACGCTGGTATTTGGCCCTTCGTGGCATTACTTTGTTTGCTCGGCCCTTCGTGGCTTTTCGAATACTACAGGTGGCCCTTCGTGGCTAGTCGTTCAGTTCTATTTGCTAAGTCTTTCATACTTAGTCATCTTTTCGTACTGGTTAGGTGTTTGATTTTTACCAAACGTGCTTACATTTTGGATGTTCATTCTGTGTGTATTTATCTGTTGGTGTACATACCAGTGTTCATTCCAGATGTCTCGTGCTTCGAAATATATCTAAGTTTATTCATACTTTAGATAAGTCTACGCATTTTCATACGCTCCCCAAGCTCCACATACTTGGACAAACTCCCAAGTGTATTCTTACTTGGCTGTGGCGTTGCTTCTTCGTAAGCATTTCGTACTTAATTGGGTTTTATAAAAGTATTTTCGGACTTGACAAAGAGACAAGTTTATCGTTCTTGCTCGTAATTTTGAGTTTTATCATACCCAAAAGGAATCCATATATCTGATTGATAACATGTTTAGACAAAATTTCGTTATGTCTTATTCCCCAAGTTTTTCGTACTTTGGAATTCATTTGAGTTTCTCATGCTTAAATGGGATTTTAAGTTTCTCGTACTTAAAAAGATCGTTGGAGTTTCTCGTACTCATGCATACCAATTTCTTTTGTATGCTATAAGGTATTTCGTACCTATGCTAAGTCTTTCGTACTTATATTGTTAGCACGTATTTTCGTACGTCTAAAACATATATACCAATTACCTGCTCCCCAATATGAAGGAGGGACAGTTTGGCCATTATTCGTATTCATAAGTCAAAAAACATCCATATACGGAGGAAACAAAATTTCTGAAAAATCAAGTATGTTGTGAAAACATAACTTTTATTCATAATTCTCGAACTCAAGGGGTCGTTAGGCGTACTCCTTGCAACTAAAAAACAAAGGGACTTTCTTCGTAATCCCCACGCAATAACATAATCCTAAAACGGAATTAAAACAAAGGAATTGTCTTCGTAATTCCCACACAATAACATAATTCTAAAACAGAATTAAAAAACAAAATCAAGTCCTTTAACACAAAGAACTTTCTCAAATTGTGGACATTCCAAGGCCTTGGCACCGGATTCCCGTCCAAGTCTGCCAACCTATAAGCTCCAATGCCCACAATTTCAGTCACTCGATATGGACCTTCCCAATTAGCTCCAAGCTTTCCCTCATTAGCCACTTTGGTGTTGCCAAGTACTTTTCGAAGCACAAGGTCTCCAATGCCAAACTCTCGAGGGTGGACATGTTTATTGTAGCCTCTCATTAGCTGTTCCTGGTACGAGGCCAGGTGGACCAGGGCCCTTTCTCTCCTCTCCTCGGCCAGATCAAGCTCAATTTCTAAAGCCCTGTCATTCCCCCCACTTTCAACCAATGCAGTCCTATTGGTTGGAAGTCCAATTTCCAGGGGGATGACTGCCTCTGTACCATATGCTAATGAATAGGGGGTCTCTCCCGTAGACCTCCTAGGCGTTGTTCGGTGAGCCCACAACACCAGGGGTAGTTCATCAGGCCACTTGCCTTTTGCCTTGTCTAGCCTTTTCTTGATCCCATCAAGAATGGTTTTGTTGGAAGCTTCTGCTTGCCCATTGCTCTGAGGGTAAGCAGGGGTTAAGTAATAGTTCCTTATCCCATATTGGGAATAGAATGTCTTGAACTTTTTCTAAAACTGTGCCCCATTATCGGTGATCAAAGAGTAAGGAACTCCAAATCGAGTGATAATACTCTTCCACACAAACCTTTCTATCATAGGTTCAGTGATTTTAGCCAAGGGTTCAGCTTCAATCCATTTGGTGAAGTAATCAGTAGCCACTAACAGGAACTTTCGATTTCCTGTTGCTTTATGGAGTGGACCCACGATGTCTATTCCCCATTGGGCAAATGGCCAAGGGCTAGTTAAAGGTACCAGATCCTCGGCCGGTGTCTTTATCATAGGTGAAAACTTCTGGCATTTCTCACAAATCTTAACATAGACCTTGGCATCCTCCTGCATGTGCGGCCACCAGTACCCTTGGGTAATTGCTCGGTGGGCAATAGATCTGCCCCCAGCATGGCTTCCACATGTTCCCTCGTGGATCTCGTGGAGGAACTTCTGCACCATCTCAGGGTGCACACAAAGCAAATAAGGCCCAGTGAAGGACTTCTTATATGGCTTCCCCTCGGGGGATAGCCAAAACCTTGCAGACTTGGTTTTGATCTTGTGTGCCTCCTTTTTATCTAAAGGGAGTTTTTCGTCTCGTAAAAACTCTATGATTGGATCCATCCAACTTGGTCCTTGGTTCACGTCCAGGATCAAGTCCACACTTCTGCCAATGCTCGGCTCGGCCAAGTAGTCAACTGCTACCTTTCGGTTAAACTCAGTTGGTACAGCTGCAGCCAACCAAGCTAAAAAATCTGCATGAGAATTTTGTCCAGAGCTTATCTGTTCTATAGATACCCTTTTGAAGGTGTTCAGTAAAGCTCTGGCCGCCCCCACGTAGGCTGCCATCTTCTCATTTCGAGCTTCATACTCGCCGGACAGTTGGTTTACCACCAACTGTGAATCACAGTAAACCCTGATTCTCTTAACCTTCAGAGTTTTGGCGCTGTTTAAGCCAACCAGAAGGGCCTCATACTCTGCTACATTGTTTGATGCACTGAAGCCCAGCCGAACAGACTGTTCCAACATAACACCCCCAGGGGGGAACAAAACAATGCCAATACCAGAACCAGTGTTACAGGCAGAACCGTCAACAAATAGTTTCCATTCTAAAGGATCCTGTTCGGCAGGGGCCTTTCCTTTCCTCTTAGATAGTTCAACTTTCTGCTCCTGTCTCGTAGGTGGCCGAGGTGCTACAGTTGGTGAAAATTCTGCCACAAAATCAGCCAACACTTGGCCTTTGATTGCAGTGCGCGGCTGGAAGTCAATATCGTATTGACTTAACTCAACAGACCAAGTTGAGATCCGCCCAGAAAAATCCACCTTTCGCAGCAGTGATCTTAATGGAAACTCAGTGTAAACCACGACCTTATGGCTTTGGAAATAATGGGGCAACTTTCGAGTTGCTGTTCTTAATGCAAGGACCAGCTTTTCAAGGGGCAGATACCTCGTTTCTGCGTCTAGAAGTGTTTTACTCACGTAATAAACGGGGATCTGTTCGGGTCCCTTGTCCCTTAACAGAACCGCACTCACAGCATGTTCAGAAACTGCTAGATATAAAATCAAAATCTCACCTGGGTCCGGAGTCGACAGGAGGGGAGCTTGAGCCAAATACTTCTTTAAGTCTTGGAATGCCTGCTCACATTCTGGTCCCCATTCGAACCCTTCTCTTTTCTTGAGTAACTGGAAGAAAGGCCTACATTTATCACTTGAACGGCTTATGAACCTGTTTAGGGCCGCAGCCATCCCTGTCAGCCTCTGGACTTCTTTCGTAGTCTTAGGACTTTGGAGTTTCTGTAAGGCCGTTATCTGATCAGGATTTGCCTCGATTCCTCTCAGAGTCACCAGGTGGCCCAGGAATTTCCCAGAGCCAACTCCAAACGCACATTTCGAGGCGTTGAGTTTCAACTTGTACTTCCTCAGAATTCCAAAGGCTTCTTTCAAGTCTAGAATGTGCCCTTGTTTTGTCCTGCTTTTGACTACCATATCGTCTATGTATACCTCCATAGTTTGGCCACGAAGTTTTCTAAACATGATTGTAGCCAGCCTTTGGTAAGTTGCTCCTGCGTTCCTCAGTCCGAATGGCATAACATTGTAACAGTACAACCCTCGCGGTGTAATGAAAGAAGTCTTTTCTTGGTCAGGCCCAAACATGGCAATCTGATGGTATCCTCGATACGCGTCGAGGAAGCTCATTCGTTCATACCCAGCAGTGGCGTCAACCAATTGATCAATCCTTGGGAGCGGGAAGCTATCCTTAGGACAAGCTTTATTCAAGTCTGTGAAGTCTACACAGACACGCCATTTCCCATTCTTCTTCTTCACAACTACAGTATTGGACAGCCACTCCGGGTAATAGACTTCTCGTATTGCTTTAGCCTCTAGCAAACGATCCACCTCTTCAATAACAGCGTCAACATGCTGTACTGCTGCCCTTCTTTTCTTCTGAATAACGGGCTTATGCTGCGGGTCAACATTCAGGTGGTGACAGATCACATCTGCATCCACTCCAGGCATCTCCTCTGGTACCCATGCAAACACATCAAGATATTCTTTCAAGAAACTTATCAATTCGGACTCTTCCTCATCCGGTAGTGACTCCCCAATCAGAAAATACCTCTCGGGATCAGTTTCGTTGATCCGTATTTTCTTTAGGCCTTCCACTACTTTCTCTGTTGGATCTCTTCCAACATCCTCAACAGTCGGTCGATCTGGTTCCTCCACTGTATGAACCTGATGGGCCTTTGGAACTTTCTTGATAATGGAAATCAAGCACTGTTGTGCTGACTTTTGATTTCCCTTTATCTTTTCGATCCCGTTGGACCCTGGGAATTTCACCATCTGGTGATAGGTAGAAGAAACAGCCCTCATCTTATGTAACCAAGTTCTTCCTATAATTGCATTATAGGAGGATGGGACGTCGACGACCAAGAAGTCTGTCCTTAGGACCACTGTCCCTGCCCGAACAGGTAAAGTTACCTTCCCGAGGGGCCACACAGCACTTGCACCGAATCCAACCAAAGGCGTAATAGATTGTTCCAAATCTGTCTGCTTCAATCCCAGCTTTTTGAATGCATCATAGTACAACACCTCTGTGCAGCTCCCCGAATCTACCAGGATTCTCTCAATGTCATATTCCCCAATTCGTAGGGTTATGACTAATGCATCGTTGTGAGGCACCTGAACCTCTCCCAGATCCTCATCCGTAAAGACTATAACATCGTTGGGCATGTCATTATCTCGCCCTCTTTTATTCCCCACTCGCATAACATACTGGTCATGCTTGACCTGCCTCTGCATCAGTCTTACCTCATTCCTCGTATAAGGTGTGGCCAATCCATGTATCATATGGATTACGCCCCTAGGATTCTGTTCGTAATCCAGCTCCATCGTTTTCCCTTTATCTTTGGGATCCTCCTGAATGAATTCCTTAAGATAACCTCGAGAGACCAAATCGTCGAGATGTCTTTTGTACATCTCACAATCCTCTGTCATATGACCCCAATCCTTGTGGTAACTGCAGTGCTGATTCGTAGCGCGTTTTGCTTCCTTATCTCCACCTAGACTTGGGGGCCATTTGAAGAAAGGCTGATTCTTTATTCGATAAAGAATCCTATAGATTGGTTCTTTCCAAACCGTGGTTATTGAAAAGAACGACTTAGGATCAGGTGCCTGCTTTTCCTTGTAAGGCTCTTTCTTAGCCTGCCCATATTCTTTCCGATAGGTCTTGGGCTCTGGCTTATCTGCCCTCTTTGCTGGGGTTTTTGGCTGTTCGGCAACAACTCTGCCTTCCTCCCGGAGTATGTCATCCTCCATTCTTGCGTGTTGTTAGATTCGCTCCATTAGCCTTGCCAATAATGCAACAGGATGCCTATTCAATGACCGGCGTAACTCGCCCCGAACAGGCAGGCCAGTTTTGAAGGTAGCAATGGCATACTCCTCACTGCAACTATCTATCTCGTTAAAGGTCTCCCAGTATTTCTTTGCATAGTCTCTGATCGGTTCGTTATCCTCCTGCTTCATCATTGAGAGACTTTCAAATGTCTTGGGAGCCTTCCTACTTGTCAAGAACCGAGCAGTGAACTCTTCTGCTAACTGGGTCCATCCTCGTATGGAACGTGGTTCCAACTTATGGAACCATGATAAAGCCACTTTTCCCAAGCTTGAAGGGAACATCTTACACATAATGGCGTCATCTCCATCATGCATTAACATTGCCTGTTGGTAATGTTGTACGTGAGCAACAGGATCCGCATTTGTCTCGTAAAGTACGAACGTCCCATGCTTCACTCTGCTCGGCAGGCGCGCATCCTGTAGCCTTTTTGAAAAAGGTGATGCTGCTATATTACTCAAGGCTCGCCTCGCTGCTTCTCGTGCAGTCATGGATCCATCTTCTCGCTTTTGGGACTGGTGGGTCACTGCCCTGTTCCAATCATTATCAGGTCTTTCGTACCTGTCCCTGTGGTGTTTTCTTACGCCTCCCTCGGGCGAGGAGCTTCGGCTCCTGCTTCCCCTGTAACGTGGGGGAGTTCTTTGCTTGCTTGGACTTCAGCTCCTTCTTTTTCGTGAAGAAACTCTTTTCTTAGGAGGAGTAGGGCTTCTGGACTTGCTTCTTCTTCTTCGTGAAGGGGCCTTTGTGTATTGCACCATGACCAGTTCGTCTTCCCTGGATCTCCTTCCTGATAACCCAGAGTCCTCAGGATGTTTACGGATCCGCTCTAACTCTCGGATCTCTCGTTCCCTTTTCCGAATTAGTCGAGCATATTCCTCGACTTCCTGCCTCTTTTTATCGAGGATATCCTCGTTGCTGTGCACACTTTTCGAATGTGCAACTGATTCTCCCTTATGATGGGAATTGCTCCTTCGCGTGGAGGTTGTAACTATTTTGCCCTCCCTGTTTTTGGAGTTGTCATGGATGGTAAGAGGATCCCTGCTCGTTGTCCTCTTATCATGCCCGCTGGTTGGCTTTCTCGGAGCACCTGGTAGGGATTTATCTCCTCCTCCACCAGCCTGGTTTTTATCAGTGATCGGTGTGACTGGATCTACCTCCACCATGGTCGTATTTCAAAAGGGAACTCTTTCGTTTCCCACAGACGGCGCCAATTGTAGGTGGAGAAAAACAGATGGTACCTAGAACAGCGTTGAGTCTCCTCCCTTCACGTGCTGTCCAATCGGAACCCTAGTACCTTCGCCTGAACCCTAACCTGTAAAACAGACAAGGGGTGAGCGCACCTCTGCCTCTCGTGGCAAAGGCCCTCCGATGCCTAAGTTAGTATCTCGTACTGTATCAAAACCCTAATTATCAAAAGGAAGTGTAGACTGAATGCAACTTATTGCGTACCTCTTTCCTCCAGTTTACCTCGTATTTATAGATATGAGCATGCTTGCTTTCTAAGTACCTTTGCTGCCCAGGTCTCCTGCCTCGTGTAGGAACCCTGGCTTTCTTGGGGATCTTTTGCCCAATCAACCGAGATCCCTTCCTCATAGGGTCTCTTCTCACCATAGAACTCATCCCTTAATAGGACTGTCTCTTGACTCATCTTTGCTGAATATCGGGTTTATCTTACAGAACACCCCTATTGCCTTATCTCTTAAGACAACGCTTCATCAAGTACTCCATCTGTTCGGCATATGCCCCTACCGAACAGACTACACAAATAAATAACTTCTCATGCCATTGGCCCATCTAGGCCGAACAGAATGTATCAGCTAATGACTTCTCATACCACCGGCTTATCTCAGCCGAACAGATCGTCTAATCCGGTGCCTCCTCGTAGCACTGGACCTTACCGCCGCCGTTCGTCTTATACGGGGTCCCATATCACTTTCCTCATTACATGGATCTGGCACATCACGTGTTCGGCCCTTTATTGTACTTGTTCGGGAATACCTCCCTACACCTGATAGTAGTCGCCGGCCTCGTTGTAACCAGCATCGCCGGCCTCCTCGAGCTTGGCCGGCAGCTCATCCTCTATCCGTTGCTTCTCCTCTTTCAGTCGGTCCCGCTCGGCTTCAACTTCCTTGAGCTGCAGCAGCAAGCGGTCCCTCTCTTCCAAACCAGTCGAGGCTTCAGCAACTTTGGCCTCCAGCGCCTCGATCTAGTCGGCGGCCTCCTTCACCTCCTTCCTCATTGCCTGCAGGTCCCCCCTTTGGGTCTTCTTGGTTTTAAGGAGGACCTCCATGTCATTGAAGGCCTTGATGGCACGTTGCCCGGCCTACAAGAAAAGGGAATTAACACCTGGAAAGGGAGGTGAACCTTAAAAAAGACACGAGGGAAATCCATACCTTGGCAAGGAAGAGGCAGAGTTCGGCCATGTTCTTGGCTTTCGCCGACTCTAGGCTCTCCATGTCCTTTGGGAGGGCCAGGCCCTTCAGAAGGGTCATGGCCAAAAGGGGGTTCTCCTCCAGGCTATCGCCGATCGTGATCATATGCCCATCAGGGCACTGAAAGTCCGGAACAAAGAGCTCACCCTCGGCGAGGCCAGTGTTGAGGATCTCCGCATCCCCTTTTGCGGGTCTAGCCTTCTTCCCAGCCCCTTGGTCCTCCCCCTCGGCGACCGGGCGCTTTTCTCTTCGGCGGGTGTTGCGGGGTTTCTCAGTAGGAACGGCAATGGGCTGACCCTGGGGCTCCGGCTTGTCGATGGGGGCTTCCACCGTTTCTTCCTTCCTCTGAGGCAGCCCGGAGGATGAGAGGTCTTGGGCCAAGTACTGCAACTGCAGTGCTTGCCCGGCAACAGAAGCCAGGTCGATTGTCTTCCTCACCATGTTCTCCTTATTTTTTCGGTTAACGTACCCGTTGTAGAAAGGGGTGTAACCGAGGAGGGTCGGCGCGTCTCGATTTGGGCACCGGAGCAGGGCAATCAGGTTCGGCCACCTGCCTGTAATAAGGAGTCCCTTGTTCGGTGCAGAGCAATCTGCAAGTAAAAGAAAGAAATCAATATGATGTACAAAGGTAAATATGGAAGTCAGTACAGAAAGGGAGATGTATACCAGGCTTGTCCCCGTGGCCGGGGAACCCTCGCACTCGAGGAATTCTGTAAGGCCTCTCGACCGCCGAACCTCTCCTAGTTGGAAAGGGATCGTCAAGTTGGGGGTTAATGGGACCCCACTCGAAATTGCCGGACACTTTGACCAGAACCCCTCCCCACTTTTCAGTGTCATAGAGGCGGTCCACCAGGTGATCAAAGTACTGGCGGGTGGTGAGGTAGTACTTGTCGTACTTGGGGCTCCTTGATACCATGTACATTAGCATCAGGTCCCCAAGGGTGAACGACAGGTGGTTGATCTCGGCTAACCTTATCGCCGAGCACAGGATGCGCCAGCTGTTGACCGCCACCTGGATCGGCGCAAGGTTGTAATCTGCCAGGAAGTACCGGAGTAAGGGGTTCATCGGGAACCTTACCCCTCCCTCGATAATGGCGTAGAGAGGAAGGGCGATGAAGTCTTCGCCGAAGGGAATCCTCTCGGAGGTTACCCTTTCAACAAGGACATCATCCGAGATCGAATATTTGGTCCGGAAGGCCTGTGTGAAACCACCCGGACCGTCGCCGTAGAAGTGGCTGTACGGCATGGGTCCGAGACCCGTTGGTAGCGGGGGGATGAGGTCAATGTCCCTCGGCGGGGGTGGTTCGGCACCTCCTTCTGCGTCAGAGGTGCTCGGCGGCGGACCAGCTGATGTCGATGTGCTGGCCTGGGCCCCGGTGGCTGCTCGCTCCCTACCAGTCTCTTTTGGGATGGAGCCGTGCGTGTCGTCCTCGGCGGACTCGCCGGGAGAGTCACTCCGCCCGTAGAGTATGTCCCTGGAGGATCTGTCATCCACCTGAAGGGGGACGTGGATGCCGGGGATGATTGGACCCCCGGCACTCCGGGCAAAGTTGCTTGAGCTTTCGTTGAAGCTCCTATACCCTCTGCCGAGCTCCTGGATGGTCTCTTGAAGGTCTGGGTAAGCTTTGGGATCGATGCTCGGTGAGTAGAAGTTTGGATCCACCATGCTGAAGACCTAGACAGAATAAGAAATGGAAGGGGTGATGAGAATTCCTACTTCAGCATGGCTACTCATGTGCATCTAATCCCTGCCGAGGGGGGTCCTCTGGGATCCTCCTCGGCGGAAGTCGTGGGTTCTATCAAATGTTGAAATTGGCACGGAGGAGGACCGTCGTTGTTGGCGGTCCAGACGGCGGGCTACGGCCGCGGGCGGCCATGGGAGATCGACAATGTTCAGATGAGGAATGCTTTTTGTGCAAGTGTGGGGGTGTGAGTGATGTTGCATCTTGTAAAGCTCATGGAAATGAATCGAAAGGGATGGCGGAGTTACCTGGAAATGCTGGAACTGGACAGCGGTGAGTGGCGGAGCAGCGGAGGCGATCGAAATGGCAGCAGAAGTTGGAGTTGCAGAGCGAGGAGGCGAGAGCAGAAAGTGTTTTTCTGTCCCGCCTCCCCGCTTATATAGCGGATGGATTGGCTGGGTGGAACCCTAAGAGTCGACGCGGGAACCGAAGCGTCGCCGCTCCGCCCACTCTAGTCATGCCACGTGGAAAGCCTGCACCATTCCGTACCGGCATCGTCTCCCCTTCCACCACGTGGCACCCCACGCCATTTCAGTTTCAGGATGGACCGTTCGATCTCTGACTCCCAACGGTCCCATCAGCCCCCGTTGCAGCGGATGCATCATTACCATGGGGGTTCGAGAAGGGTCTTCCCCAACCCTCCTTGGCCCGGCGGAGTATGCTCGGCACATTTGCCTCAGGGCGCCCTCGGTAGACTGTTTTGCTAAGATGGTCAACCCCTCCCACCTTTTGCAAGGGAGAAAGAGGTTGAGGGGCTATTGTGGAGGGCGTGGTCCGGCGGAGGGACCAAGGCGGTGGCCACGTCGCACCTGTTTGCCGAACCAGTGAATCTACCATCCATGAGTCGGCGGGTTGGGTCGGTAGCTGATCCGAGTCCAGCCGGGGCCTGGTTAAGTTGACCGTGGTGTTGATCTGAGGGAGAGTATGATTTGGTTCGGCGGTTCTCTGCCGAACGGGTAGGAGATTGCTCCGGTAGGAGCTTAGTCAGTTCCTTGACGTCCGTCCGGCGGAACCTATTATCACCGAGTCTCCTATCCCCTAACTTGAAGAGGAAGTTAGGAAGAGATGGGCAGGAGCAGGCAACCTCGCGTCTTATCCCATCCCTTATATTTAGGAGCAGAATGTGGGGGATTGGATAGGTCCAAGATTGGGAAGTCTATCTGGGTCCGAAGTTGGCGGGCTCATGACACAGTGCGTGGTAGGCTTATGGGAGCTGGACTCTGCGCTCCCTTTGGCTATAAAAGGAGGAATTCCCCTCTTTTATAAGGAAACACTTTCTCAAACCCTAAAATACACTTCGATATCTCCTCTCCTGTTACTGACTAGAGCGTCGGAGTGCCTACCCCGGACCACCACGCTCCGGGTTTGGGCACTAACGCGGTTGTTTCGTGTGCAGGGCTGACCCGTCTTCGTGCAAACTACAACCATCCAATCTACAAGGTCCAACCGGAGAAAGCTTGCCACCACACTACCCATAGTGAAATATCTCCTCTCCTGTGGATATACCCGATTTTAGGAAACCATGTATATCTTTGTGTTGTGTGATTGATGTGTGTAATTGTTTACCACAAGCTTCCGCTATCCAACAAATTCCACTAGGACACTTAAGTATTGATCAACTCCCCATCCCAACAGAACCCTTTGAATACCAGCTTAATTATAGCACCATTTTTAGAGCCTGAAAATGGTACACAATATCATAATAAGAAAGAAGATAATGCTGAAGCAAGAAGAAATAAAAAGATCACATTGAGAGAGTGACAAATTCAAGTGCCAAGGCTAACATTCAATGAATGTTTTGGGAGGCACACGAAAAAATAAAAAACAAGTTTGATAGTTCTCTGCAGAGAGTTTTGAGAAGTTTAGTTGGTTTCTTCTGAGATCCTACTTTAAGGGGGTGTTTGGGAGCCCTTGTTTTGCATTTTCCAATTCCCTTTTTTGGATTTTGGGTGTTTGGTAGAAAAAAGGAAAATGGATTTTGGTAAAATGGATTTTTCAATTTCATGTTTCCAGGCAAAAACGAAAAAACTGGTTTTTGGAGCTTTTTGGATTCCTATTTTCCCATTCTCAAATCCAGTTGTGCCAAAAAGACAAGGCTACCCTCTCTCTTTTTGGATAATTCCCATTTTGCCATGGTTTTGTTAACGTTACAACTGGAGAAATTCACTTCACAGTTCTGACATACATCCAGAGACCAAACACGAGAAGAGAGAAGACGATCCGGAGCAGCCGACTGGACCTTCGGGCTTCGACCAAAGAGGGAAAATCGTTCACCTCTTTCACACTTCTGCATCTCCCACCACAAGAACAGGGAGAATTTCTTCTGGGTTAGAATTATGGTTTCCATTAAGAATCTGACCATAGAAGAACCCAGAACATGCATAAAATAGACTCTGTATCTTCCATTCCAACATACAAATTTTGACAAAAATTAAACCCACGAAACATGACAAATTGTACTGTTTCGAAACTTTACAAAACCCACCAGATTTAATTTCGAAACCCATTGAGTGGCTTCACCAGATTCAATTTCGAAACCCTATGGTCTCCGAGACCACCTCTCCCAGATCCGCCCCGCCGATTTTGATTTTGTATGAGAGAGAGAGAGAGAGGAGGAGGAGGAGGGGTTGGGCTGTTGGTTTTTTAGGAGGAAATGGGCTCTTGATTTGCAGAAATGGAGATTGGGTATGGGAGGAGGAGAGAGAGAAATGGGTTTGGAATTGGTTCATGCGTGGGTGAAAGAGAGACAAATTTGGTTTGTCTCAAAACAAGGGCAATATAGTAAAAAATAACTCATAACTCATTTTTATCACATATTTCCCAAACACTACTCTTGCTGTAAAATGCATTCTACACATATCATCCAAACACTCTATCAAATTCAAAACACATTCCGACCAAAATTGAAAAAGCCAAAAAGCCAAAAAGTAAAAAATGAAAAGCCAAAAAGTAGGCTCCCAAACACCCCCTAAGTACGGTATGGTAAATTGCTAGCCTTGTATCAATTTTGGCATCTCCAGTGGTATCAGTGATGAGTTTGCTCCACTTGCCAAAGATTTATAGTCTCTTTGCAGGTAAGTTTGATGGAAGATTGGGCATGGTTGTATGTCATTGTTAATCTCAAACATATGCAAGTGATTAGGTTATTTTGCTGTGCCAAGTGGTCTAAGAAATTGTCAAGCCTCAAAACTCTCTGCATTCGAACTATCATCTGACACAGAACTCAACAACCAAAACTGATTGAAATTGGAAGGAAGCCTAATTTTTTGTGCAAAAATCCCCAATATCTACGAATTGAAATTGGAACCCTAGTTCGATCGATACAAGCATTTGAGATCGAGAGAGAGACCTTCGTCAGCGTACGCCTATGGTGGTCGAGTCCTTCGTCAGCGTTCGAGATCATTACCAGCGATTGTGGTTCGAAGCTCGTCGGCGTACAGCAGTGGTGGTTGTCGACGGTCTTGGAGGCGTCTTCTTCGTC
Source organism: Rhododendron henanense subsp. lingbaoense (assembly GCA_020567845.1). Classification (NCBI taxonomy): domain Eukaryota; kingdom Viridiplantae; phylum Streptophyta; class Magnoliopsida; order Ericales; family Ericaceae; genus Rhododendron; species Rhododendron henanense. Next base: position 40,471,960 of record CM036316.1, on the reverse strand, counting down.
GGTGTCGTTGATAGCGGTGGTGGTTGGCAGTGGGTTGGGTTGGGTGTGGTGCTCGATCTCTCTCTTTGTGGAATGACTGAAGCGTATGAGAGGGGAAACATGCGTTCTTCGTTTTTTTTTTTTTTGGGACGTCCCCAAAACGACATCGTTTTGGGCGCGTGTAGTAGATGGTGTAGTGAGTGATGTAGTTTACGTAGCATTTCTGTGTAACACAATTGCGGACGCACATGTATCTTATCTCCTTTCTTTCTTTTTGTTCCCATCAATATACTACAGGAAAGTGTTTGATTGGTACGTGGTCCTGTTTTTTTTGACCATATGTGCTGGGTTCACAGTGATGTGCACATGATCAAGAGAATAAGGATCACTCTGTATATATTGATTCTCTCTCTCTCTCTCTCTCTATATATATATATATAATCCGGCTCTTTTGAGGACCACCTCATTTTTAAAGAAGGGAGAATATGTTCCTTGGGCAATGATTTGATGTTCTGAACCTAACTAGTAAAGTTGCACATGCTTTGCACTTGGAGCTATTCCTATTAAAAGGATTTCTACTCCTACATAAAACTGAATCATATGCTTACTTCACTTGTGATATAGCATCTCCCGTGGAGTCTAAACATCATGTACCATTTATGGCTTAAGATTAATGTTGGAGTTTGTCCCACATCGGTTATTTATTACCTCCAAAATCTATATAATATGACAGGGTGGTTTTTGAATCCCCTATTTTTTCTCCTATATTTTGGACCCTAGGATTGGTACACATTTTTCCGACGGCTGAGATTACACCTTATTGAGATTGATTATACCTTATATTTAGCTAGCGATATATGGAAAGGATAGTACAATTATTTATCATACTTCTATTCCTGGCCGAGATTGATTATACCTTATAGTTATCTAGCGATATATATGGACAGAAGGAATATTTGGAAGAAGAATTAAGGAAACCTAAAATTGTGATTCAATATATTTCAAATCTCCAAACGTCCAAACACTATAGGGAATTACTGATATGGAAACAATCAATTGGACAGTAGTAAACTACTAAACTTTACGTTCCAAGCACTTTCAGAAATTTTGGGAAATAAGGCTCCTACTAAAATCTTTTGATATATATAATTATTACTATATCTTTCCATGCCATTTTCTAAAGGAAAGAGATTGCACCATTTTGCTTCATAGCAATTAGCCATTTAGAAGTTCAAAACATTTGCTGAACATTTTTGGATTTTTATTTTTATCCTATTAATTTGATTTTCGAATTTGGTGTCATGATCATAAGAGTTCTCAGGTAGCGTAGAAGTAATGGATCCATTATTTTATTTTTATCCTGTTAATTTGATTTTCGAATTTGATACATAACTTTTACAAAAGCAAAGGTGGGGATGTTGACAAAAAATCAATAGTTGGAATGGTGAAGACAGAGAGTACAACAAAGGGTTGCAGCAACATTCGCAATATACAAGGTAAGTGCCAAGTTCATGAAAAATAATTTTTCGGTCGTTCAAAAAAACAATCTTGAGAAATTTATGTTGTATTGTTAAGGTTGATTTGTTTGAATGCGGATAATCACATCATCGTGGCTGACTTTACTGTAATTCATCTCACTTTGAAGGTAAACCTTCCTCTAAGCATTTTATTTTTTTAGTTTCTTCCAAGTTTCTGGAGGTAAATTATATGAATAATTACATTAGAATGGCCGTTGATTTTTGTAATTATTTTCAAATTTTGGTTTTGCTTCCCAATTGTTGGAGATCTTTGTTGCTTAATTAGAGTTGGTTCTATGAATTCATCATATATATGCGTCGGTTTTAATAGAGACAAACATCACACAATTAAGTATTGAGTAGAAGTCAGAGTGTTCTTATCCGGTATAGCACGGGTTTTATGCTAGAATAATGTGATATATATCTGTGGGTAGCACAATGTTTCGTGAGAAGTGTCCTGCGATCGACACACGCCATTTACAGTTTTGTCTCGAATTTTAGACGGAAATGTAGTATTTTTAAGGGAACCCTCAAGTTATGCACTGCAAATTATCAATCAGTTTAAACCTGTACATACACAACTGCTCTCTCTCTCGAACCTGTACATACTTAATAAATTTGCTTTGGTTTCATATGCTTTGCTTCGTATATGCTACAATGAAACCAATCAACTCGCTTATGTCTTTCCTAAGTCTTTCACTTCAGTTCTCTCTTTCTATTCTGTCCAAGTCGGCTTCGAACATTGAAATCAACTTTCCCTGAACTTTGCCTCATTTACATGGTAAGCTACATAAGAGGTTTCAATTCAACATTATAAGAAAGGTGCAAAAAGTTTGTACCCTATCAATTCGTTGGTGATTCTTGGTGATAATGATTTTCTGATTCGAGTATAATTATTGGAAAATTTATAGAAATGGTCCTCCTGGTTTTATTCGAGTCTCATTTTCGTCCTCCAAGTATCAATTACAACTCTTTGTTTGTTGACGCATGCCAAATCCTTGATTTCTCTTTGTTGCTAGATGCATGCCAAGGACATAGAGGCTCAACTAAAAAATCTGACTTTACCAAATAATTAAAAAATCTAGCAGTTAAATTTTTAGCAGATTTGTGTAACCTAGAAAGACTCATACTTAATCTCTTACCATTAGGTGGAATGATAATCAGATTTGATGATGCTGTTGCTGGTTGAGCTAACGTAAAAATATTTAATCTAGCAAAGGGTTGAATTTTTTTTAGAACGTAGTAAACTCATATTGAAATGTTTGTGAATAGGTGGGATGATATTTGGGTTTGTCACTTCAGTTACTATTACATTACATTTGGAATTTAAACTCATTGCATTGTCATTCAATTGAAATTAATATTAAAATGTTGGAATGAGATTTTTGGGTATCATTTTTCATTATCCGTAACCCTTTTACTGCTTATATCAAATTAGCTTATCCCAATCTTTTGGGTTCTTAACTAATCCCAATCTTTTGGGTTCTTTCCCTCGCGTTAGGCATCTTTCAATCTTGGGATTAGAGGAACTTAAAGGCAATGACTAGGAATGGGAAGACAACACATGTGGGCAATGGAGAGGAAGATTCACAGGTATCACCTTTAGGCATATCTTCTATATTTCTTTTGAAAAAAACAACTAACTAAACTACAGTTTGATAGTGTTTTAACAAATCACAAGGACAATCTGTCAAATTTGTTGGAGTTGATTTGCGCACACCTGCATTCAGTCATGGGCAACTATATGTGGCATTATCAAGGTGCACGTCTTTTGACTGTATAACTGTCCTTCTCCCCGAAGAAGAAACAGATTCCACTACCAATATTGTTTACCCTGAAGTTCTGCTGTAATTTGCTTTATCATACCAGGTACAACGAGTTGTAGAGTATTATAATTTAATTTTCCTCTGTTATCATATATCATCCCTTAAACAAATGACTTGGCGTACTAACTGGCTTCTGTTGACATATCATTCTTTTTTAGGATTGTGATCGAGAAGCCTCGAAGCTCAAAAGGATCAATATGCTTGAAGATTTTTAGTCTTGACTTGTTTCATGTTCTCTTTTTAGATGTCTCCTCGAGGCACCCATTTTCATTAATGTATATCATTTTTTATTTTCATTGGTGTTTTGGATGGTGTTTTTTGATTTGATCAAGATTTATGCGTTTGAGTTTGTTCTATGCGTTTTAGTTGGTTAAATTTGTTGTTCAGTTTTAATTTACGTGTGCTGAATGTTCGAGCCGTGCCTTCAGGCACGGGCATTCGCTGGTTACTATACGAGTCAGGGCGACCTCTCAATTCATTGCCAATTAATTTTGAATTGAATGCTTTAACATGCTCTCACAACCAGGGCTTTGGAAGTCTTTTGGACAAGACTCTCTTGATTAATTGCTCCATTATTTGTGGCTTAAGTGCACTTTCTTTAGTTGTGATTCCAATGTTATAGATCCTTAATCAGAGGTCACAGCAGTACATGAAATCTAACTGAAAGAGGTGTGATGATTGCTTGAGGTAATGAAATATAGCTATACAAGACTATATACATGCAGAAAGAAAGAGCAGCAGGAGGGGAGATGATCAATTTACCTATACAATGCGAGATTTTCCGGAGAATGGAAACAGAGAAAGGAGACCGATACCCTATTCGCAAATGTAAAACTGAAAAACCAATGAAGCATCTATCTATCATTCATCCATCTATATGTTGATCTATCAATCAATTAATATCTAAATGTGAGTGAGCCTCCAAAACTCGAATCCTTAATTCTCATAATATTGTTTTTTGTTTTTTTGTTTTTTTAATAAGAGAGAGACATGGGGGAGGGAGGGAGAGAGTGAGACATGGGGAGGATGTGAATACAGAGGAAAATTTTTTCTATGTCCCTAGGATACCGTCAATATGTCCCTAGGATACCGTCAATGATACTTCAAATTCATTTTGTCCCTAGGATACCGTCACATGATGCTTCAAATTCATTTTTCAACACACATCTTTCGGAGCATAGAAGGACCAATGCTAACATGTATTGAACACGGGACCGTGACTATAAAAAAAAAAAATTATAGTTTTATCAATTAGGGTGTTGCCCATTTAATACACGGTACTGAAACAAACATTTATGTTATTTTGGGTACAAACGCTAGTGCGATGATAATTGAAAACAAGAATGGAATTTTAAAACCTAAGGAAATTATGACCCTGTTCGTTTTGATATTTTGGATTTATAGATAATGAGTATAAAAAAATAGAGTAATGATTAAAAATATGGATAATGATTAGAGAGATACAGAAAAAATAAAAATAAAAATTAAAAAGAAATAGGATAATAATTACAATTTGCTTTTCCCCCACCCCTGACACACCCCCCCCCCCCGGTTTTCCCCTATTACCCCCAGCCCCCCCTGTAATACCCCGACTTTTAATTATGTTCATAATTTAAGTATGTGTTGAGCTTGATATTAATTATGTGAGTTATTGGACTTAATTTGCTAGCTTAGTGAGATTGGAACATAAGTTGGCACATGACACACACACACCCAATAACTTTTCTATTAGTCTAGCAAAACAAAACCGATTGTTTCTACATTCTTCTATTCTTGTTTCTATCTACCACGTTTTGAGAGAGAGAGAGAGAGAACGAGAACGGAGCAGCAAGAAGAAGAAGAGGAAAGGGAAGATTAAGGGAAAATCTAGGGTTTAATCTTGCATAGCTTGGTAATTCTTGCATCTCTTTCTTAAATCTATGTTTTGTATGTTGAATTCTATGCCCTAGTTGATTGATTTCAAGTTTAGTTAGATTAGAAGCTGGGTTTTGATGTGGAGTTGAATGAATTCTCTCTTGATTGTCTTGAATTTGTGTAGTTTAAGTGCTTAGGACATGAACTACATGATTTTGAAATCTGCAGCATTGAAAACCTTGAATCTGTCCTGTTTTTGGGGATTTTTTTTGAGGCAGTTTCTGAGCTCTGAAAATTATGAGATTTTTATTGAGAGTTCCTCTATGAGTCCTTTGTCTATGGTAAAAATTTCGGGATCAGATTCGAAGTATTAAATTCTGTAGAAATTCGTAACCTAGAAGCACGCAATTTCGGACTGTGCTGACTGCACAGACACGTGTTACGGAAACGGTCATATTTTTTAGCTCGAGCGATGAAATTGCGATCCGATTTCTGATTTTGAAACTAGATTCATAGACCTTAAAAAGTATGTAGAGCTTGTGCGTTAGTTATTCTTGTGCAAAGTCAGTTTTTGCGTTAAAGTTTATGGAACTGCAGATTCTGTGACTGTTTTCTTGGGACTAGTTATCTAACTTCTTTAAATCGTTCTTAAATGTGTTTAGGACCTCAAGGGGCGGGTCAGGGTCGTGACAAAGTTTTTGGTATCAGAGCATGAGCAATACGTTAGGACAATGAGACGCACGGTTAGCAATGACTCACACACAAGCCCTCAGAGCTTTAGGACAAGTAAAGTCTATGTGCTAAGTGAGCCATATTGGATGCTATGCTATGAAATTATTAATGCGATTGTTACATGACTATATGTGCATAATTTATGTGATCATGATATGAATTGTACAATGTGAATTTTGTCTCTTTTGATTTAGCAAATGGAGCATCGGGATATTCCAGAGGGGGCACTACCTCCACCCCCACCCCCACCTCCACCTCAAGATAGGTTGGAGAGAATGGAGCGGATACTTGAGGGAATACTTGGGGTAATGAACCAGCAAGCCCAGCAAAATCAGCCACCGCCTGTTGTGATTGGAGAACCTGCTAGAGTTGGGCCGATTAGTATCAAAGATTTTCAGAAAATGAAACCTCCAACCTTTGAAGGGGGAATTGATGGGCTAAAGGCTTATAATTGGGTTCAGGGTATGGAAAAGATATTTTCAGTTATTCAGGCCCAGTGTCCAGAAACGCACAAGGTGGTTCTTGCTACCTACAACTTTGAAGGAGAAGCTCATAGATGGTGGTTACAACAAAGAGAAAGGGAACAAAACATGAATTGGACTCGGTTTAAGGAGATGTTTTATGGGAAGTACTTTCCACAAACTTTTTAGGACAACAAATGTACTGAGTTCATTAATTTGAAGCAAGGAAACATGACAGTGTCTGAATACGATAAAGCTTTTACCGACTTGAGTCAATTCGCACCACACATGATTTCAACGGAGAATCTTAAAGCAAGGAGATTTGAGGAAGGTCTGAAGGATGGTCTTCGTAAGCCAATCAAGATACTTAGGCTGCCAACATATACGGATGTACTGAATGTGGCTTTAATGGCAGAAACCGATAATGAGAAATCGAACACTTCTGGTAATGAACAAAGGAGACAAGTCAGTTATGTGCCACCAAGGAATCAGGGAGGCAGCAATCCATATAAAAAGCAGAATACCGGAACATCTGGGTGGAGTCAAGGTAGTAGTAGTGGAGGAAATCAGAACCGGCCATGTGGGAAGTGTGGTAAGGTACATACCGGGCAATGCTATCGAGATGCTGGAGCGTGTTATAAGTGTGGACAGGTGGGACATTTGATGAGAAATTGTACGAATGCACCAAGGCCGGGATTTGTGGATAGACGTGCGACTTCAATGGGTTCGGGGTTTGTGCCAAGACCAACAGCCACTACTAGTTCAGCGCAGAGTTCAGGAGCGAAGTTAGATTCAGGAAAGAGGCAGGGCAAGATGTTTACAATGACGCCAGGGGACTCCCAAAACACAAATTCAGTGGTGTCAGGTACTCTCCATATTTGTGGTCATTTAGCTCATGTACTTATTGATTCGGGATCTACGCATTCATTTGTTTCTGCACAGTTTGCTATTAAATTGACTAGACCACTTGAATCACTTGACTACGAATTGCACGTGTCACAACCTATGGGTAGTGGTGTTATATGTTCTACAGTCTATAAGGCATGTGATATATTAATTGGAAGTGCGCATCTGTTAGTTGATCTAATTCCTTTAAATATGAGTCATTTCGATGTCATACTGGGGATGGATTGGTTGACTTCCAACTTTGCCACGATAGATTGTATTGCCAAAAGGGTTATGATTCAGATACCAGATAAGGGAGATATTACCTTTGAGGGAAAAGCAGTGGTTCCACCGCCTTATTTGATATCTGTTATGCATGCTCGAAGATTGATAAATAAAGGGTGTCAAGGTTATCTGTGTTCAATTCTTACTACTGAATCTGGAGTAACTACTTTGCAAGATATCCCTATTGTTAATGAGTTTCCTGATGTGTTTCCGGAGGATTTGCCTGGTCTATTGGTTGACAGGGAGATAGAGTTTGTTATTGACCTTGTTCCGGGGACTCAACCGATTTCTAAGACTCCATATCGAATGGCACCGTTGGAGTTGAAGGAATTGAAAGTTTAATTGCAGGAATTACTCGACAAGAGGTTTATCAAACCAAGTATCTCGCCTTGGGGAGCACCGGTCTTATTTGTGAAGAAGAAAGACGGTACCATGAGGCTTTGCATTGATTACCGGGAGCTGAATAAGGTGACTATCAAGAATAGGTATCCACTTCCGAGGATTGATGATTTATTCGATCAACTACAAGGAGCGAGGGTGTTTTCTAAAATTGATCTTCGATCGGGCTACCATCAGTTAAAGGTAAAGGCAGAGGATGTTGAGAAAACAGCGTTCAGAACAAGGTATGGACATTATGAATTTTTAGTCATGCCTTTTGGGGTTACTAATGCACCGGCGGCTTTTATGGATTTAATGAATAGGGTGTTCAAGTATTACCTAGATGAATTTGTTGTTGTATTCATTGACGACATACTTGTGTACTCTAAGACTCCGGAACAGCATGCCGAGCACTTGAGGATGGTTCTACAAACACTACGGGAGAATAAGTTATTTGGCAAACTGAAGAAATGTGAGTTCTGGCTATCTAGTGTTGCATTCCTTGGACATGTGATTAGTGGGGATGGTATTACAGTTGATCCACAGAAGATTGAGGCGGTAATGAATTGGCCAAGACCGACTACGGTGACAGAAGTTCGTAGCTTCTTAGGATTGGCTGGATACTATCGGAAATTTGTGAAAGACTTTTCTAAAATTGCAGGGCCATTGACTGAATTGACACGGAAAGAAGTTCCATTTGTGTGGACGGAGGAGAGAGAAAGTTGTTTCTTAGAATTGAAAGAGCGGCTAGTTACAGCACCGATTTTGACTTTGCCATCGGGAACAGAGGGATTTGTGATCTTCAGCGATGCTTCACATCGAGGTTTGGGTTGTGTTCTGATGCAGCACGGAAAGGTGATCGCTTATGCTTCATGCCAACTGAAATTGCATGAAAAGAATTATCCCACACATGATCTGGAGTTAGCGGCAGTGATCTTTGCTTTGAAATTGTGGCGACACTATTTGTATGGGGCGTCATGTGAGATTTATACGGACCATAAGAGCTTGAAATATCTTTTCACGCAAAAGGAATTGAACTTGAGACAGCGTAGATGGCTTGAGTTGATGAAGGATTACGATTTGACGATTCAATATCATCCGGGCAAAGCAAATGTGGTTGCAGATGCCTTGAGTCGAAAATCATCAGGTGAGTTGTGTTATTTACTTACCTCTCAGCGAGAATTGATTAAAGAAATGGAAAAGTTGGAACTAGAGGTTTCTATTCATGGCACCGATGCTATATTGGCTGCTTTTACTGTTCAACCCGTGTTATATGAAACTGTCAAACAAAGGCAATCAGAGGACGAGTTTTTGAAAGACATTATCGATGTTTGGGAGACTAAACCTAAAGAAGACTTTACCTTTAATGATGGTGTACTGAAATTCAGAAACAGGGTTTGCGTGCCTGATGTGTTTGAGATTCGAAGACAGATTTTGGAGGAAGCTCATAAATCCAGATTTGCAGTGCAACCTGGAAGCACCAAAATGTATAGAGATCTTAGGGAAGTGTATTGGTGGCCAGGTATGAAAAGGGAGGTAGCTGAATTTGTTTCGCAATGTCTAACGTGTCAACGAGTTAAAGCAGAGCATAAGAATCCAGCGGGGTTGCTTCAATCATTGCCTATACCGGAATGGAAATGGGAGCATATCATGATGGACTTTGTTGTGGGATTGCCGCGTACACAGAAAGGAAATAATGCGATTTGGGTAATTGTAGATCGTTTAACAAAATCTGCTCACTTTTTGCCTGTAAATGTTTCATTTAGTTTGGAGCAGTTGGCTGAACTGTACATTAAGGAAATTATACGATTACATGGTACGCCAGTGTCTATTGTGTCAGACAGGGATTCGAGATTCACTTCTAATTTCTGGAGGAGTTTGCAAAAGGCTATGGGCACAGAATTGAAATTCAGTACAGCATTTCATCCACAAACCGACGGTCAGTCCGAAAGGGTTATACAAGTTTTGGAGGATATGTTACGGGCTTGTGTTTTGGATTTTCAGGGGAGTTGGGAGAAACATTTGCCTCTGGCAGAGTTTGCATATAACAATAGTTATCAGGTGAGTATAGGTGTGGCACCGTACGAAGCACTATATGGGAGAAAATGTCGATCGCCAATATGCTGGACCGAAGTGGGGGAGAGGAGACTTGAGGGGCCAGCACTTGCCGATGAAACTACCGAAAGAATTCGGGTTATTCAGGAGAGGTTGAAAGTGGCACAGAGTCGGCAAAAGAGTTATGCAGATTTGAAAAGGAGACCGTTGAAATTTGAAGTTGGGGATCTTGTATTTTTGAAAGCGTCGCCAATGAAGGGAAAAAGGCGGTTTGGAAAGGCAGGAAAGCTACAACCAAGGTATGTTGGACCATTTGAAGTTCTAAATAAGGTTGGTGAGGTGAGTTATCGGTTAGCGTTACCGCCGGAGTTGTCCTATGTTCACGATGTTTTCCATGTGTCCATGTTACGTCGATGTTTGCCTAACTCCGATGAAAGGTTGCTTGTGACAACACCTACTGAACTTCGGGGAGACTTGAGATACGAGGTGAAGCCGGAAAAGATCATTGGCCGAAAGGACAAAGTTCTTAGGAACAAAGTGATACCGTTAGTTAAAGTGTGGTGGACTAATCAACGTGGGGGAGAAGCGACATGGGAAACGGAGGAGGACATGCGGAAGAAGTATCCGTATCTCTTTCCAATACAAGGTAACTTAAGTTTGAGGACAAACTTCTATAAGTGGGGGAGGGTGTAATACCCCGACTTTTAATTATGTTCATAATTTAAGTATGTGTTGAGCTTGATATTAATTATGTGAGTTATTGGACTTAATTTGCTAGCTTAGTGAGATTGGAACATAAGTTGGCACATGACACACACACACCCAATAACTTTTCTATTAGTCTAGCAAAACAAAACCGATTGTTTCTACATTCTTCTATTCTTGTTTCTATCTACCACGTTTTGAGAGAGAGAGAGAGAGAACGAGAACGGAGCAGCAAGAAGAAGAAGAGGAAAGGGAAGATTAAGGGAAAATCTAGGGTTTAATCTTGCATAGCTTGGTAATTCTTGCATCTCTTTCTTAAATCTATGTTTTGTATGTTGAATTCTATGCCCTAGTTGATTGATTTCAAGTTTAGTTAGATTAGAAGCTGGGTTTTGATGTGGAGTTGAATGAATTCTCTCTTGATTGTCTTGAATTTGTGTAGTTTAAGTGCTTAGGACATGAACTACATGATTTTGAAATCTGCAGCATTGAAAACCTTGAATCTGTCCTGTTTTTGGGGATTTTTTTTGAGGCAGTTTCTGAGCTCCGAAAATTATGAGATTTTTATTGAGAGTTCCTCTATGAGTCTTTTGTCTATGGTAAAAATTTCGGGATCAGATTCGAAGTATTAAATTCTGTAGAAATTCGTAACCTAGAAGCACGCAATTTCGGACTGTGCTGACTGCACAGACACGTGTTACGGAAACGGTCATATTTTTTAGCTCGAGCGATGAAATTGCGATCCGATTTCTGATTTTGAAACTAGATTCATAGACCTTAAAAAGTATGTAGAGCTTGTGCGTTAGTTATTCTTGTGCAAAGTCAGTTTTTGCGTTAAAGTTTATGGAACTGCAGATTCTGTGACTGTTTTCTTGGGACTAGTTATCTAACTTCTTTAAATCGTTCTTAAATGTGTTTAGGACCTCAAGGGGCGAGTCAGGGTCGTGACAAAGTTTTTGGTATCAGAGCATGAGCAATACGTTAGGACAATGAGACGCACGGTTAGCAATGACTCACACACAAGCCCTCAGAGCTTTAGGACAAGTAAAGTCTATGTGCTAAGTGAGCCATATTGGATGCTATGCTATGAAATTATTAATGCGATTGTTACATGACTATATGTGCATAATTTATGTGATCATGATATGAATTGTACAATGTGAATTTTGTCTCTTTTGATTTAGCAAATGGAGCATCGGGATATTCCAGAGGGGGCACTACCTCCACCCCCACCCCCACCTCCACCTCAAGATAGGTTGGAGAGAATGGAGCGGATACTTGAGGGAATACTTGGGGTAATGAACCAGCAAGCCCAGCAAAATCAGCCACCGCCTGTTGTGATTGGAGAACCTGCTAGAGTTGGGCCGATTAGTATCAAAGATTTTCAGAAAATGAAACCTCCAACCTTTGAAGGGGGAATTGATGGGCTAAAGGCTTATAATTGGGTTCAGGGTATGGAAAAGATATTTTCAGTTATTCAGGCCCAGTGTCCAGAAACGCACAAGGTGGTTCTTGCTACCTACAACTTTGAAGGAGAAGCTCATAGATGGTGGTTACAACAAAGAGAAAGGGAACAAAACATGAATTGGACTCGGTTTAAGGAGATGTTTTATGGGAAGTACTTTCCACAAACTTTGAAGGACAACAAATGTACTGAGTTCATTAATTTGAAGCAAGGAAACATGACAGTGTCTGAATACGATAAAGCTTTTACCGACTTGAGTCAATTCGCACCACACATGATTTCAACGGAGAATCTTAAAGCAAGGAGAGTTGAGGAAGGTCTGAAGGATGGTCTTCGTAAGCCAATCAAGATGCTTAGGCTGCCAACATATACGGATGTACTGAATGTGGCTTTAATGGCAGAAACCGATAATGAGAAATCGAACACTTCTGGTAATGAACAAAGGAGACAAGTCAGTTATGTGCCACCAAGGAATCAGGGAGGCAGCAATCCATATAAAAAGCAGAATACCGGAACATCTGGGTGGAGTCAAGGTAGTAGTAGTGGAGGAAATCAGAACCGGCCATGTGGGAAGTGTGGTGAGGTACATACCGGGCAATGCTATCGAGATGCTGGAGCGTGTTATAAGTGTGGACAGGTGGGACATTTGATGAGAAATTGTACGAATGCACCAAGGCCGGGATTTGTGGATAGACGTGCGACTTCAATGGGTTCGGGGTTTGTGCCAAGACCAACAGCCACTACTAGTTCAGCGCAGAGTTCAGGAGCGAAGTTAGATTCAGGAAAGAGGCAGGGCAAGATGTTTGCAATGACGCCAGGGGACTCCCAAAACACAAATTCAGTGGTGTCAGGTACTCTCCATATTTGTGGTCATTTAGCTCATGTACTTATTGATTCGGGATCTACGCATTCATTTGTTTCTGCACAGTTTGCTATTAAATTGACTAGACCACTTGAATCACTTGACTACGAATTGCACGTGTCACAACCTATGGGTAGTGGTGTTATATGTTCTACAGTCTATAAGGCATGTGATATATTAATTGGAAGTGCGCATCTGTTAGTTGATCTAATTCCTTTAAATATGAGTCATTTCGATGTCATACTGGGGATGGATTGGTTGACTTCCAACTTTGCCACGATAGATTGTATTGCCAAAAGGGTTATGATTCAGATACCAGATAAGGGAGATATTACCTTTGAGGGAAAAGCAGTGGTTCCACCGCCTTATTTGATATCTGTTATGCATGCTCGTAGATTGATAAATAAAGGGTGTCAAGGTTATCTGTGTTCAATTCTTACTACTGAATCTGGAGTAACTACTTTGCAAGATATCCCTATTGTTAATGAGTTTCCTGATGTGTTTCTGGAGGATTTGCCTAGTCTATTGGTTGACAGGGAGATAGAGTTTGTTATTGACCTTGTTCCGGGGACTCAACTGATTTCTAAGACTCCATATCGAATGGCACCGTTGGAGTTGAAGGAATTGAAAGTTTAATTGCAGGAATTACTCGACAAGAGGTTTATCAAACCAAGTATCTCGCCTTGGGGAGCACCGGTCTTATTTGTGAAGAAGAAAGACGGTACCATGAGGCTTTGCATTGATTACCGGGAGCTGAATAAGGTGACTATCAAGAATAGGTATCCACTTCCGAGGATTGATGATTTATTCGATCAACTACAAGGAGCGAGGGTGTTTTCTAAAATTGATCTTCGATCGGGCTACCATCAGTTAAAGGTAAAGGCAGAGGATGTTGAGAAAACAGCGTTCAGAACAAGGTATGGACATTATGAATTTTTAGTCATGCCTTTTGGGGTTACTAATGCACCGGCGGCTTTTATGGATTTAATGAATAGGGTGTTCAAGTATTACCTAGATGAATTTGTTGTTGTATTCATTGACGACATACTTGTGTACTCTAAGACTCCGGAACAGCATGCCGAGCACTTGAGGATGGTTCTACAAACACTACGGGAGAATAAGTTATTTGGCAAACTGAAGAAATGTGAGTTCTGGCTATCTAGTGTTGCATTCCTTGGACATGTGATTAGTGGGGATGGTATTACAGTTGATCCACAGAAGATTGAGGCGGTAATGAATTGGCCAAGACTGACTACGGTGACAGAAGTTCGTAGCTTCTTAGGATTGGCTGGATACTATCGGAAATTTGTGAAAGACTTTTCTAAAATTGCAGGGCCATTGACTGAATTGACACGGAAAGAAGTTCCATTTGTGTGGACGGAGGAGAGAGAAAGTTGTTTCTTAGAATTGAAAGAGCGGCTAGTTACAGCACCGATTTTGACTTTGCCATCGGGAACAGAGGGATTTGTGATTCAATGATTCAAAATCTTCTAGGTGCTATCAACTCTTCTGGTCAGTCTATACTGGATCTAATCGTCCCAGGGACTAGACTAGTCGAGCTACACATATGCTAGCCTAGAAAAAAAAGAAGCTTTTTTTCCCCTCCAATCCGATGGGATTAAAGAATCCTAACCAATAATCGTAGCAGTACAAGTGAAATGTAACTGAAAGAGGGAACATGATCAAGTACCTCTATAATGCGAGATTTTCCGGTTAAGATGGCCTTGTGCCGCAAAAGTGACTGATTATGAAGGGAGGTTCACCATAATTGACAGCGGCGCGCGCGTAGGGAGGTTTCGAGTGAGGTTCTTCTATGGAAGAAATGAAAGTGAGCAATGTTTGTCTTTGTGGGCATAGTTTGTATGTAAGGAAATGGATTTGGACAATATGAGGTGACGATTTGCAAGAAAAACTAGCCTTGTTTGCTCATAGCCTTGTTTGCTCATGCTTGTCACTATGTTCAAGTGGGCATTTCGTGTCGTGTGAGGTTGGAACAATATTACACACACGAAAACTTTTCATATTGTTTATTTTACACCATTAGTTGTTAAGGGGAACAACATTTTCACGGAGCTTTTTATGAATAGTTGTTTACGGAGGTGAATCTCGAGCGTTCAAAGTATTTTGGAATGTCCGGATTCTAATGGAATGAGTTTCCCGGCCGGAAAGAGTTTCATTTAAATCCGGATTGTCCAAAGCCGAAACGGACGGCCGAAATCGCGCGGTTCCGTAAATAACTCTATCTCGTTGTTAAAATGACATTATGTTGATAGACTTGTACAAGGAAAATTTTGCCACTGCACGTTTTGGTAAATTAATTGTATACTATATATACTGGCAAACAATCAAATACTCCTCTGTAAACTCGCAAACAAGTGCAAGTAGTATAATTTCCTTGGAATTAGTGAGGCGTTATCAATTGCCAATATCGGTCCTTTTTAAAAAAATTAATAGTTTGAACTTTGAATGGTACGTACGCCAATATATTTCAAAGAGAAAATCTTTTTAATAGCGGAGCTGGAAATATCTATTTACGGAGCCAATCGCGACGGTCCGGATGTTAATGTAACTTCATTAAAATTCAGACCGTCCAGAACACTTTTGGATGGTCGCGATTGGTTGCGGCTGTAAAGAATTCGTTCACGGTTGAGCCGTGATCAATAAGTTTTTCTCTATTTTAAAACTATTTATTAAGTTTGTCTCTTTCTCAGGTCTTTCCAAAAGTCTGAATAAATGGCTTAAGTAATGTAATCGTTGTCCAAACAAGGATTAATATTGTTTAATGTGTTTTGGTACTTGAAATTGATCATATCGCTCATTGCATGGGCCCCTCGTTAGGAGATGTTTGGTATGTTTGCTTTCATTTTCTCCTGGTTTCTCATGTTCTGTTTTCACTTTCCTTTCCTCTTTATCATTGCGTTTGGCTTGGCACCAAATCAAGGAGACACTTGAATAATTTCTTCGAAGTTATATTTGCAAAATCAATCAAGTTTTGATCAGAAGAAGTAAAGCAATTCAAGTCCATTTTATTTTGGATTTTTAGTTCCAGGTACCGTTGTTTCAGTCTGATTCAGGCCATGAACAAGCTTGACCGCTGTGTTACGAAAGGTTGGTCTCGTGGTCTATGGTTGGAACTTAGGGTTTGCTCTCTCATAATTCTCAGCTTCAAAACCTTTGAGGTGCTATCAATTTTTATGGGGTCAATCCGTACTTAGCTTTTGTCCTAAATTCAATTGGGCCCTGCTAGTAGACTGTAAAATTAGTATCGTTGACGTGCATAAACAGTCCCGGACACCCAGATTAGAAAAGAGTACGTTATTGATTTTTTCCTCAAATCCAATGGACTTAAAGAACACTAATCAGTAATCACAGCAGAATGTGAAATCAAATGTAAAGAGTTGATGTTTCTTTCTTTTTTGAACTGGTCAATGCCATATGTCATTTAAAGCCTGAAGGCATTACAAAAATCATCTAAAGATAATGAGTGAACCAAAACTACCAAAACTTAGACACAGACGCCTACTGCAAATGCAGGCTGGTGAAACATCAGGACATAAGAACCATTCACAGAAGAAATCCAACAAGGATTCCCAGTTCAAACCCTAAGAAAGCACATAGTGAAAAAGAAAGATATGCAAATAGTGTATAATGTTAGTTTTTTCCTATTAGTGTGGCCCACTAGCTTCCACGTTTTGTGCATGTGGGACTCCACTATCAGATAAGCCAATGAAGTGATATGGTTCATTACGATAACTAATTAGAATTATAGATGAAGGAAAACTCTTGATAATAAAAGAGACCTTGATGGATTAGGTGTCTTTTAATAATTATCTCTAAGGCCCTCTTCTCTCCTCTATAAAAGGTAGAATACCCTCCCCTTATTCTTACGGACAGAGAGAAGAAAGTGAGCCAAGAATTAAGGTGTTTCTATCTAAGGGGTTTGTTCTCTTTAATGGTACGCTATTTATTGTTCTTGAGATGTGTTGAATTCAAGATCCTGTTATATCTGTTTTCCGCATAATAGTTTTAATACAGATATAGATTTACATATAACTATTACATGTATCCTATCGAGTCCCCGTCTACAAATTATGGGACTTGATAGGATACATGAAATAAGTTGCGTGAAAACAGAGCAACGAGACCCAATTCGCAAATGTAAATCTGTAAAAACGAATGAAGTATGTGATGGTAATTGAAGACAAGAAAGAAATGTTAATTAAAGCATCCATTTGGTGAAATTTCTTAATCCTTCAATAAACAAGTTTTACGTTAGTCACCAGGATATGATATCTAATGGTTTCGTGAACATTATGCAAAATAAGGAGAAAACTATGCCACAAGAGAATTTTTTTCACCCATTACTATACGCACCCCTGCTAATTACCATTAGATCTTTGAATTTTGGATCCTATCCGTTGAATTTTTAATTGGGCGTTAAGCGCAACTGGTGAACCCACTTCAACTCGCCAATGGGCTCTAGCCGATTGGGCATCTCGTGGTCCTCCCTATGTGGGAGGTTAGGGTGGGAGGTCAGGGTTCGAGTCTCATCATGGGCGTTTGGGATTCGGGATTATAGATAACCTCTGAAATTCCTTTTGGACTAACCCCCGGATGTATACAATATTGAAAAAAAAAAAAAACCCACATCAACTCCGACGACGTCGGGCGTTTGCTTCGTAGTTGATGTGAGGAATCAAAAGACAGAATCCGGAGAATAAATATTAAATAAAGAATATTAAGTGGAAAATATTGATCTACAGGGGAAAAAAATATTAGGTGGATCAGAAGTCAGAATAAGGAGAAATATTTTTGACCATGCGAGCCTGCTTTTTTTGAACGGCGAGAAGAAATTTTTTTATTAACCTTTGAAATTGTTACAATGATTAATAGGATAAGGAGAGAACGTAAAGTCCAATCCGAGACCCAATCCCATAATTGACAAGATGCCAACAAGGCAACACCCAATGGGAACAAAGCCCCAACCCGACCATGCGAGCCTGCTAATGCAATAGTATATCACTGGAGGACGCGCAGCTGGTATTCTTAATTAAGGTACTTCCTTAACAAATACTCAAATATTCAGCTTCGAAATAACTGAGATCCCTTATGCTTTACCATTTCCATTCCAACATTTAATTTGTAGTACTATACATTGTTGCAGGGCGGTGGAGTGATAACTGAACGTCGCTATGGCTGTGGTCACTGCGTACTGAGAGTACTTCACTTCTTTCTAATTTGGCCTCTGTGTCGTCATATCAACCTTTTTCTCCCTTAATGATTGTGGAATTCGGAATCTAATGATTTCGCACCTCAAACAATATAGATTGCTGGTATTGTCATAGTAAATATTGTTCTTTATAACTAGCTGCAATCTGGTTTACTTGATCCAGGAGCTAGTATTACGTATACAAGAGAGAGATGTTTCTGCTGCAGCTGAGCTTCTTAGAAGAGGTGATGTTAATAGAGATGGCAGCATTTCCGCCTATGAATATTGGGGGTATAGTTATATTTATACCGAAAGTCCTTTCAAATAATAAAAAGAGAGTGTTTTACCGAAAGTGAAGTGACAAGATTCGGACATAAGATAGTCAAAAAGACAGGGCAAAGGAAAAGGACCTTCTTCAGAACTTGGGAAATACCGACGAAGATTGGCAGGGCAAGAGCCTCTTTAGAGTAGCTCTAATGAAATGGATGAATCAACTGCAATGCAATAGCTAAACCCGACCTTAAAACATTTACAAGAAGCAGTTGTAAGAAATTGCATTGCAAACAAATGTGTGATTATCCTTCTAAATCGTTCAATGTGGTCGAATCAGCTTGGAAAATTTCTCGTTTGTCTAAATCTTGTCTTGTTGAGTTGTCTCCACTGAGCCAATGACAAGTTCATTGGTTTCTAATGGTCAGAATTTAATCATGAAGCGGGTGACTGAATGCTCACCGGGCTCACTAAACGATCCAATTTCAAGCCGCTGACACTGTAGTTTAATATTGGAACGTATTATATATACAATAATACAGACATAGGATATGTTGCCTGGGTACAAGAAGTCTTGGTACAATAACAAACAAAAGACAATGCCAAAAACAACATCAGTCAAAATCATAGCGACCATTTAAGTGTAGGGCAGAGATACCCTTATTCATGTCACACAACAAAGGAAATGAAAACCAACGGCAACTGAAATGCATTCATCGTGATGTGAATGATGTGAGTACGAAGTACTTTGAAATACTTGGAATTCTTTATCGTCCTGAACATGAATTTCCTCCAACTTCAAGTGCTGGGAGTAAAACCTGAGAGTACAAAAATCCAACTCAATGTATCACTACTCACCAACTACTAAATTGAAAACTACTAGTAGGACACTACGAGATCTAGAACTTGAAGTACTGGGGTGAAACATATCCACGATGAGCAAACATATAATAAAAGAAAAGAACTATAAAGATGGAAAAAAAAATTTCTCACAAAATTACCAAAAGAGATTAATCTAAAGAGATAGATGCTGATAAATGTCTATATACCACCATCGATCATGGCGCTCCTATTTTTTACATCCTCCAAACCAAACCTAGGGACACTAAGCCATCAGCTAGCCGCAGCATACACACAGCTAGCCAAGTTATACATAACTAGTTCCAGGCATATCTACCTAGCCACCTCACAAGTTAAAGGCAAATCCTTAGGATTTTTTACTATAAGCCTCCAATTTATTGACGATAATAAAATTAATTAGATAGCTTAAACATAAAAAGTAAGCTTGTAATTATAATCCGGGATATGACAAGTACCGTGCATGAAATTTCTGCTACCTCCTAAATTCAAGAAATGTCAATAAGTAATCGAATATGGCATGACCAAATGACAAGGATTGTACCCAAAAAGAGAACAAAATGATGAGGTAATTACTTTTTTAGCCTCCTCTTGTCAAGATGAATTTTTTTTCGACTTTAGTGAATTTGCGGTTCTGGTCATAATTGATTACTTTTTAGTCTCCTCTTGTCAAAACGAATGATTATGCGCCAATCAAAAAAAAAATTAATGCAAAAATATAATGTAAATATAAAAAAGATTCAAATTAAGTAGACGAACAAATATACCAAAACAAAAAATTAAGAAGAACGGGGCAAATTGTGATGAGATATGCAATAAACCTAAACTTGCAATCAAAGTAGGACAAACCTTTAATTGTTGCGGGTTTGTTCATAACAACAATCTAAATAACCGTCTGGCTTCCCTCACGTCTTGGAATTCTCGAGGAGTATAAAATCTAGATAACCCTTCATCCTTCCAGAAAAACTTGACAGTGGGTATATTCTCAATAATCCAATAGTCTTGGCCTTTGCGTGGTTGCATTCTGTCTAAGAACTTTGTTGGCATTAACCGAAAGACAAGAGATTTGAGATCTCTGAGGCTGAGGATACCGGAGGGTACCTCCTTCAATTGTAGGCAACGAACAATTTGAAGCTCCTTGAGAACGGGCAATCCTCCTTCCTCTATTATAATTGAATTCAATCCCACCAATTCTTCGAGGTATAGCGACTTAAGCTTCGGAAACCCTCCAACGCTGAAATACAATTGTTCTCCATCATACGCGTTGCAGAAACAAAGTTCTATCAAATTAGGTAATGCTTGAAGAGCTTTTATTGCGTGAGCACCGGTCAACCCTGAATAAACTAGATTTAGGGAAACTAAATTATCGAGTCTCGATATCCAGTTTGGCAACGTTTCCAAAAGTCCCCTCAAGAAGAGATCCCGAAGAAATTCGGGGGGAGAAGAAAGAGAATGCAAATCCAGTATCTCGTTGCCGTTTATAGCCCAAACCCTCAAAGCTTGAAGGTGCTTCATCTTCTCGATGGCGGTACATAAAGCCTTCCCTCGTTCTCTTTCCAAGTTCCAAATACCCAATTTCCTCAATTGTCTCAATTTTTCTAGCTCTTTGATTAAATCATCATTTGCCTCCAAGCCCCGCAATGTCTGCAACTCTTCTAAATGCCCAATCCCTCCTTGTATCATCAAAGCTCTTCCGATAAGATGCCGCAACTTACGAAGTCTGCTTAAGATCCCAATTTGTAGCACATCCACTAGCGAGTACGCTAGATTCAAAGTTTGTAGGTTGTGTAGATTTCCAATGGAATCCGGAATTATCTTCACTCTTGTCCTCTTGACACTTAAGTATTGCAAATGAAGAAGATTTCCCACTTCTTCACCAAGTTGATCAAGAGGAGCATCCTCAAGATCTAGTACTTTCAAAAGCTTGAAATTCCTAGCTAGAGTACCCAATAACTGCTGCTTTGGCAACTCTCCCATTGAGAAAACAAAAATGGAACGAATTCTTGATTTGGTACTACTCATGGTTTCCAAATCCTTATTCGTTATGTTTCGCATATGCATTGACCATCGTCGAGTTTCATTATTCCAACTTGGATCTTCGTCTCTCAAAACATGGCAAAAACTCAACTCCTCACACTTTGCGAGGATGATCTCGTGGACTACATCATGGACCTGACATGTTTTAATTCTACCATAAAAATTTCTCCCCGAAACTTGAACCAAGCTTCTATGAATAAGCTCAGTTAAGTATTCTTCTGCAACTTCTTCCAACGTTTTTCCTCTTTGTTCTTCAATGAAACCCTCGGCTATCCATAGTCGGATTAGTCTTCCACGGGTGATTTGATAGTCTTCGGGTATTATGCCAAAGTACAAGAAACATGGTTGGAGGTTGTAAGGCAGATCATGGTAACTAAGGAGCACAATTTTCGTCACGTTTGTGAGACGCGGATTCCTTTCTAACTGGGATCCAAGGCAATTATAGAATCTATGCCATTCGAATACATCCTTACTTTTAGTGGACAAGAGAGCACCTATTGCCACAATTGCAAGTGGTAATCCTTCACATTTTCTCACGATGGCACGGGATACATTCTCCAACTCGGGAGGACAACCACCACCGAAATCCCGTTTGAAAGTTATCATGCAAAAGAGCTTCCAAGCCTCCTCCTCAATTAGGGGCTCCACCTTGCAGACGTGATCCGATGAGGATTCCTTGCAAAAAGAAGCAACATCTATGCTGCGTGTAGTGACAATTATTTGACTTCCTTTGCCGTTGTTCGGTAAAGCGATTCTTACGATTCTCCAAAACTCAGTAGTCCATACGTCATCGAAAACAAGTAGATACCTCTTTTGAAGAAAATATTCTCTCAGCATATGAATGAGAGAATTTTGGTCCATCGTGTCGATTCCCGCAGGTGCACACTCCTCTCTTGTCTCACATAGCTGCTTCATCATTCTTCTAAAGATGTCATCTGTCTTGTATGATTGAGAGACCGATAACCAAGCCTGGCAATCAAAGTGTTCAATCACTTTTGGGTCGTCAAAAACTTTCTTGGCAAGAGTGGTCTTGCCACATCCTCCCATACCTACTAGTGAAGTGACCGTTCGATTTGATTCTCCAATTATTAGCCTGTGGATCAGTTCTTCCCGTGTGGACTCAATGCCCACGACTTCATCTTCCTCAATGAAAAGAGAGGCAACACGAGGGTCATCCTGTATTTTGTCCTCCGGGTTACTGCTTGACCCGTGTTCTAAGGAACTGAAACCATACCTATCAGCTCTTTCCTTGATATCACGAATATTCTGTTTGATACCTTGAATTTGAGTGGCGATATCATGTCGTGGCTTGAGTTTTGTGATTGAGCGGGCAAGTTTACGAAGGAAACCAATGAAACCACGACGTTGCCGATTTTCTGCCAGGTGAAGTACGTATTCGTCCATGACATCCTCGATCTGGTAAGCCAATTCCCGTACCTGCTTCACCCAATTTTTTGCCCTTTTGTTTTTTATTGGAGTTGAATCTACATCTTTTAGGAATGACATTATGCTTTCCAATTCAGCCTTGATACTGGCAACTTCTCTGTTGATATTCCCCAATAGGTTCACTTCGCTTGATAACAATGGCACCAAAGTACTGTTGATAACGGAGCTTACTGCAGCAAGAGCCATCAAGGAAATTTTCCTGCTTAACACAACTCAATTGATTAGTTTCAGAGCTGCTATAATTTTCTTGGCTGATTTAGTTATTATTGAATTGCCCAAACCCAAACAGACACACACGAATAATAAAGAACGCAAAGAAATAGCATGACAGAGACATTTATGTGGTTCCCCAACTAGGTAATCAGGTCCATCAGTGGTTCACAACTTCACAACAGTCCTCTGATAGTTAGCGAAGTGGAAAACCAAAGCCAAATCAGTTTTCACAAATCCACAAACATCACCCTATATTACTGACTGGATAGAACAGAAAACTTAATTAACTTAAAAGTTTTTCTGGCTATCATTTAGCATGGGAGGCTCTCAACAAGGCTTTGGTGGAGGGTCCCAATCAGTCCTTTCAACCATCCCCAAGATCAGACACTTTGGAAGACTTTTGGAGAATATGCAAACGCTCGCCAAGATCAGACACTTTGGGGGCGTGCATTTAGAAATATTCTCGCACCCAAGGAAAATCTTCATCGTCGTGGGGTTTGCTTTGAACCTGAATCTATTGAGCATTTGTTATTTACATGTTTTTGGCCCCACCCAGTGGGGTTTGCTTCGTAATATTGCCATTCGTGGGGCTGATGGTTCTATTCTCAAAACCAGGTGGATTGTTCGCAATCTGACAAGCAAAGGTTATCTTTGTAGCCTTTTTGGCATATTTTCTGAAGTTCAAAAAAAAAAAAGGAAAAAAAACTAGAAAAAAGAGCCACCCATACCAACTAGAGCTAGTACTGATTTTTCTACAAATGAAGTATATATGTACTGAGTACCATTTCAGTCTTATTCAAGCCATAAACAAACTTGACCACTGGGTTAGGTATGGTTGGCCCGGCGGTCGATGGTTGGAACTTAGGGACATAATCACATGGTTGAGCCATGCTACTCAATGTCCTCATTTGGTGCCGACTGGGGAAAACACTCGTACTAAATAAGGCCTTATTCTTAACCAGCCACAGACACGCGTCCTCATCTCCACAGGCTTGGGCCCATCGCTTTGGTCTCGCATTGCTCATTATCTCTTTTTGCAATATCACCTTCTCATGTGATTTTTGGGATTAATTGAACTCTTTTGGGGGTAAAACATAAACTCTGCATACACTCAAGCCGTTAGTCTCCATGATTAGCTTCAGTGGTTGGTGTTCTTATCTTTTTTTGCAATAAAATTGAGCAAAGTAGGATGCATGGACGAGACAATGAAATTAATGAAGGCGGAGAGGACAATGGATTTCAAATTGGAATGAAGGAGTTTGCCAAAGCACAAAAGAATTGGAAAGGGTTTTGAAGGGGTGGGAGTGGCCGACGAGGATGAGGGAGTTAATCATACAACATAAATGGATGTGCTCTTGTAAAAATTATGGGCTTTTATCCGATACAAGATATCAACAAATTTTTTTTTTCTCAACAAAAAAGAATTATTAATTTTTTAAAAAGTATATAAAGATTAAACGGATCAAGGTTAGAGCAGCAATTGCCACCCAAAACCGGAAGGCATGATGCCAACCAAAATTAACAAAAAAAAAGACCATCAGAGTACGCCAGCCAAAACAAGTCATAAATAATTTTTCTCGATGAAAATATGTTATCTCGGTGCCTAGGCCAGAACTATTGGCAAAAGATAATAAGTATATAATGACAAATAATTTCGGATATCAATACATTTTTTTCAAATATCGGTACACTTTTTATCAATGGGGGGAGGGGTTGCGGTGAGTGGTCTAAAGTGGAGCCGTGGAGGCATCACACATCAAAAATAAGCAAACGGGGGGAGAGAGAGAGATAGAGGTGCGAGGTCTAAAGTGGAGCTGTGGAGGCGCCGCACATCAAAAATAAGCAAACCGGGGGGAGAGAGACAGAGACAGAGGTGCGAGATCTAAAGTGGAGCCGTGGAGGCACCGCACATCAAAAAGAAGCCAACTGGGGGGAGGATAGACAGCGGTGCGAGATCTAAAGTGGAGCCGTGGAGGCTTTTTGACTAATGTATATACACAAATCCAGCCCCGGCCAATTTATTGAGGATGGGAGGATGGGAAGCTGAACCGAACTGATTTTATGTGATTTCGTTAAAACTCAAAGAAGACCAAAGCGTTTGCCATTAGAAATCAAACCAAATCACAAGTTTCGATTTCCGGTTCAGTTTACCCTCTCTTTTTCCACCCGTACTAACATAATTAACGCCGTCTTGTTGAATTTTGTCGGCCAAAATACGTGAGTCAGAAATGAAATTCCGCCACCTCATTGACATGAACGCTCTTTAGAATAATATGAAAGTCGTAGAGACAAAAATTAATTATAACCCTTTAGAATAATATGATCAGAATAACAAATATAGTGAAAATTTGTGTCAAATAGAGTGAAAATTTGAGCACTTAATTTTTTTAGACTGTTTATATATTAAAAATATGGTTAAAAAATTAAGTGCTCCAATTTTTAATCCGTTTAAACCGGTGCGAAGATCTTATTATTCTGATTATATTATTCTAAAGAGACATAATTAAATTTTATTTTTAGAACTCTCATAATCACATTTTTCCTACATAGGATTGCAAATAAAGAGGGTAAGGATTTTTTTCCTCCGAAACGTTGCCATTCTAAGGGGTGGGCAGGGGCTGCTGTGCCATGGAGGCAGCAGAGCCCCCCCCCCCCCCCTGCTCCCCTTTTAGGGTCTGTACCACTTTTCAATAATTTATATCTCGCAATATATAATTTGTCTGTGATTTTAAAAATATTGTCAAATAGAATTAATTGAGTTCTATTAAACATAATCTATATTGCATATAATGTTTATAACTGATTTAGAAATATAACTCACTCTTTATCCGATTCTCATTTTCCTATACTACTGCACTTACTAGTTCTCCTAAACTTATTGGAAAATAAGTTTGTTTTGTTCTTATTTGATTTTTTTTTTTTGTATTTGTTAGTTTTACGCCAAAAATTTGTGGATTATTTATTCGTTCCGACTAGAGGAATCAGAAAAATAATTTTTTTTTTACTTTTACCCAAATATTTTAGAAAATAACCACTTTTTAGAAAAATAAATCAACTTATTTTAGGAAATAACCACTTTTGTCTATTGGTTTCCTCCTTATATTATTTTTGTGGAAGCCCGATATTTGTTAGCCCAATAATAATTTGGTTGGCCCAAAAGATTTATTTCTTGGTGGGCTTGTTTTTGTGGAATGTTCTACACATCAACGGGAGAGAAGAATTAGCAAGAATGGAAAACACCAGAGAGATCAATTGGGGATCATATTACATCAACCCTTCCCCCAATCCCGCAATGGCGGGAGTCTCGTGCACTGAATTTGTCTTTTTTTAGCAAATTGATCTTCAATTTGTTTTTTCGGCAACAAAAACACATAAATCGTTTTCGAAAATACATTTTTGTGCTCCAAAATGGATTCTAATATATGTGTTTTAAATTTTTATGTTAAACTATTTGGCTACGTACTTGTCTTTTAAAAATATATCAATCGATATCGAATGAGCAAGGTAGATTTTTAATGCGGCTGATGGTCTCAACGAGTTTTAAAACATGAATGGTCCGGAGTTTCGAGTGAAAACCAACAAAAACACACATAAATTAGCAAAATGAACAAGAATCAACAAACAACTTTACAAAACGGCGAAAATTATCGAAATCAGCATAATTAACAAGAGAACTCTGTATTTAGGCAAACTTGACGATCACAAATATAATTTCATCACAATAGAACTCAGTGTTTAGGCCAAGCATCGAAATTTTGGCAGAAAATATTATGAAAGGAACCAGAGATCGATCCATAGAAGATGCATACCAGAGAATTGAAGCTAGCTTGTTATGGTTCCAAATGAAGGGGAAGCAATAGCATATATGATTGATGAAGACGATGAAGCAGCAGGCAGGGGAGATCTATAGTCTATAGCAAGGGTACTGTGGATGGATTTTTCCCAAGTGATTGTGAAAAAGGATTGGACCGAGCAATTTCAGAACCGTGTCCTAATACATGGACGGGGTCCATTGAAGAGTCAGAGGGTTTTTTTTTTTCCTTTTTCTGAAGACAACCCAATCACATACTCCCTCCGTCCCAAAAAGATGACAATTTTTGAAACTTGCGTCATTTTTCATCGTTTATATATTTCAATCTATAATGTTTTTCATGAGTTTGAAAACTTTGTATAATAGAACTAATCGAGAACTATCAAACAAGATCCATATTGCATATTTTTTGAGATCCATATTGAAAAATATAAGGAATTGAAATTGGCACAGTTATCAAAAATTGACATTCAATTTGGGACGGAGGTAATATCATTTTAACGGCCCAACGGCACTTGCAATGAAATCCAGCCAAAGTTGCAGAGATGAGAAATCATGTGCATCCCAACCAATAAATATACAAATTCACCTAATTACTTCTATCAAGACACAACACAACTGCACAAATAGAACCGACACTTCTTGTCAACCAATAGAGCCAATCAACGAAAATGAAATAGGCACCAAAGCGATCACATGGTAATGTTCTGAGAAAGTTCAACCAAGGCAATTACTTAAACTTCAGAATATACCCCTCTAGAAAGCAAACAGTTCCTGGCAAAATAAAAATACAACAAATATCAACAATGGTGTAGCCAGAAATTTAGGTTGGTGGGGACACCATGGAGCATAGTTTTAGAATTTTCTATTTTTTAATTGTAGTAAACAACCATAACATGAAAGAAATGAACTTAAGACATAAAATTTGCTACAACACACACACACACACACACATACATATATATATATATATATAACGAGTCTTTATAGAAAACAAATACGTAAAAAAGTACTTTTTAAAAAACTTGACAAAGATACTAAGGAGTTAAGTGTTATAAGAGAAAAAATGTGTATAATTTTTTTAATACAAATTTTGATGACATTTATAATTTAGAGTAAAGTAAAATTAATGAAAATTGCAATGGAGGAGCGTGCCCCCACCAGGCACCATGGCTCCACCACTGATTATAACAAGTGAAGTACCAAAAAGATTATAACAAGTGAAGTACCAAAAAGGGGGTGCCTTGTTCTCACGGGGGAATGCCCTTAGAGTTTGTAGTTGGGTTTGAGCTTTTCAATAAAAAGTATTTGTCAAAAATAAAAAAACCAAAAAGGGAATACAGAATAAGAAGTAATGACCTTGAGGACCCGCCAAGCTACAATGACTTCTCCAATTGATTCTTGGAGTCAAACCATAATAAAGTAGTACTAACTTTTTGTGAATTTTCTAGTTTCGACGTGGATGATTTATTTTTGATGGACCGACGATGGAATTAATAGAGGTGCGTGTAAATTGACTACCTGACTTGGAAACCTCAAAAAAAAAAAAAAAATGACAGACTCCGGTTGAAATGCACAAGCTACGTATACCTTTCAAAATATATGAGGAAAGCGCACGCCAAATTGGAAAATGGGGGGAAGGCTTGGACACAAAGTCCTTCTCCTCATTAAACCATATTGACATTTTCCTTACATGTTACAACCACTTTTTGTGTGGTCAGCCAAAATATGTTACTTTCATAATAGTAGAACTAGTCACACCGTTCCAATCAATTCTTCATTTGTTCTCTACAATTTTTTCCTCCAAACTTCCCTTCAAATCTTTCCCAATTTCGTCCCCGAATTTTCACCCACCACCATATGGTGTTTGTTTCCTGCATCCTGCATTTTGATACAGGGCATGTTTTTTTTTTGGTAATGCAGGGTGTTCCGGGCCAGTTTGCGCCATTGCACGCACCTTGGACTAATTCCTACAACCCCTCCCACAGCCATTTCATTCGCTTAGGTGTGGGGTTGAGATGGCCCCAAGAGTTATTGACAATGAGAATCGAATCTAAGATCTTAGGATGGAGCAAACACCTAAGTTCCAAACCAAAACCACCGTTCCAATCAATTCTTCATTTGTTCTCTTTTTACTCCTATTTCATAATCCGGTATTTGTTTGTACACGGAATTAAGGCCGGATTGGACAAAAGTGAACTATTTGTCCATTTAGTACCGGACCCCGTTGGGGGATTAACTAATACAGTACCAGAGGGAAAATTCCCCTTCTCCATATTATTTCCCTCCACATCCAACTGTCCGAAATAATCCCAATCATCTTTATCCCACATTTATCTCACTCTAACCACCCGCCCTACCTATAGCAAGTTATGTGTGTGCCCAATCTGGCACCTCCACAGCAGTTGTTTAAGTTATAGATCAAGAAGTCGATCCAGGATGGTGGAAAGGACAGTTAGAGCTGGGCGGGCTTGCCAATTAGTCCAGATTAGTGAACTTTTTTTTTATGTTCGACCACGAAGCGGAGTCAAACACAGTACAACTAGTCTAATATTCACATAATCAAATACACGTGGACCCTATCACCCTACTTGTCCTCTCTATTCTATTCTTAGTCCCATCTTATCCAATCTTTCTAAGAAATTTTCCGACAATCAAACGTAACGTGCCCGTGCCCATATCCACATCTTCATTAAGACTCTGCATTCACATCCACAATTTTAAGTCTGTTGAAGATGATCAATTGAGCATTGAATTTTGGGGCCCTGCAATTGATCGCAGCAAGTGGGCAATCGATATCGATCATGAATGGTAGGCTTATTTATTTCTTTCAAGTGAATGTAAGGTTGAAATTGTAGATACTATAGTATAAAGTGGGAACAAAGCTGGAATTTTAGTTTTTTTTTTTTTTTTTTCCCGAGAAAAAGGCAGATTTTTCTTTGTTGGCAGACTGTGTTCTAGTAATCAAAGTCAAGCCAAGCGATGATGATGATAATAATAATAATAAGTCAAGCCAAGCGCTTACTGTGAAAAATTTATTAAAAGGCACTACGAATATTATTTCTCATCTGAGCAATTTCCACCATTTGTATTTTTGATAACCAAATATCCGAGTCAACTTGCGCACACCTTGACTAATTCAGGGGCTTTGAAACTAACGAGCGGACAAATCTCCAATTGACTCCAACGTTTGAAATGTTTGGTCTTTGTGGGCGATCTCCACTATTCCAAAGAAATGGAGGAATTCGATAGAGGAGCTGATTCCACTGTTTACAGCAGTATATTTTAGCTGCGACCCTGAGTTGTGGTCAATTGAAACCTCGTATGCAGTATTCTAGACTAGAATATACTTGCTCTGACAAAATGAACCGTGGCAATTAGTCTTCCTCTTGTCAGCCCCTGTGAATTTAATTGCAGCTTAGAAGTTTAAAACCAAGCTTTATCATATGAGAAGAGATCTCTTCAGTCTCACCATCGTATTTCAAGTACAAAATATCAGAGCAAATATTGAACATTTCGGATAAGATTATCTGATAAACACAGTGTGTGTCTGTGTGTGTGCAATAAAACGAGAAATGCCACTGAAAACTTACATCACACTAGTGTTAACTAATCTTCACCCCATACATCACATTGTTAAAAAGCAATGACACAGACTTATTGTACACAGATCCCGCACAGATTTTTGTGTGGGTCCACTACTGGTCTCACACAAACAATACGAGTCGTTCATTAAATGTAAAATAATTTTTCAAGTGCCCCCGCAAAAAATCAGCTCAATCCAATACCTAAAGGTACTTGATTCAATCATTTAACATTTCATTATCCTGAAAACCAAATGAAAGTTTGATGAGCATTTATAGGTATCGGATTGAGCTGATTTTTCACAGGGGCCTTTGAAAAAATGTATTACAGTTAATGAACGGCTCAGATCGTTTGTGTAGGACCTTAGTGGGCCCCACACAAAAATATGTGAAGATCTGTTACCTTTTTATCTGTGTGTATAGCACAGTTGGTTAAAAAGTCTTGAATAAACACATACTAATGCTCTTACAGTCGTCCCAAAAGAAAAAGAGTGTGGTTACCGAGCGCTTATAGATGCACTCGGTAATAAATCACAGAATCATGCACTGAATGTTGCATAATACGAAAAATTCGAGTTGTCATTGGGCTGCTGTTAGGGATGAAAGGACAAGAAGTTGTGAAAGGGAGGAAGAAAACTATGTGTATGATCCGTACATCTGAAACCTAGTCACAGCTTAGAAGCTAGTCATCATCAAGTTCAATTTCTTTCATGGTGTTAACTCAGAATGTGCCTCAAGATCTTTAAGAATCATATGAAGCTGTTCCCGGAACGTTGAAGACCGTTCTCTTTCATGCTGCAGTTCATTGTTATGTTCAAGTATTTTCTTGTCTTTCTCTTCCTGCAGAAAGTATTGTAGATGCTTAAGGTCAGCTGCTATTCCTGCAGAAAGTATTGTAGATGCTTAAGGTCAGCTGCTACAATAGGAACTAAATATGAATCTGAAGAAGATCATAACTAGAAAACACCGTTTTAAATGTGACTTATAACACAAACAAAACAAGACAAAACTGAGAACATTTTGGTGGATACTCCATATAGCCATATATTGGAAACCTTTGACCCTGTTCGGTTTAGGTTTTGAGGGAGGTTTTTAAGAGTAATGAGTGGAGAGGGATAGATAGATAGTGAAAATTTATTAGGGACCGTGCGCAGAGGTTTTGAGAGCCCCAAACGAAGAAGCCCTTAAAGAACGAACTTCTGACAATTGGGTCAAGTTTCTTTCTAATTTCTCGCATGGAGTTTTTGTTTAATAAGGAATGGACCGCTTCTTCTGTATAAAAAATGGTCACATGCAAAATTACCGATTTTCTTTTCTCTTGGCATCATCTACTTTCCCCCTCCTCATAGAATGCTATCAACCACGTCTGTCCCCTCTCCAACCAAGAAAATTCCAGTCTCTCAACAAACCCATTGTGCATCAATAAAATACTAACTACTCGTAGAAAGAAAAGCATTGCTTCTTATTGCCTATGCAACGTCCCTTCTTCCCTATTGGTGTATAACTTTCAACTCTACCACCAAGACTTGCCGTTCACCGCTTCAAGCACATATTAGCATCTATGGTGTACGTTTGGCTAACATTAAGATTTCCAAGGTTTAACCCAAGGCTTAGCACATGAGCCCCTACTCATAGTAAGTTTTCAAGTAATCTCCACAAAAACAAATTTAGCAAAACTGAAGACACTGATATAGTGATATCTAAAATGCATGAGTGGCATCACTACAGGTGATAAGAGATCTGGAAAAATACCAGTAAGTTATCGAAACCAAAAGCAGCTCTGGTTAAGCAAAAGATTAGAGATCAGATGGCTGAAATTTGGATTGTGCAGTTGACTCCGCCATTCTATCTGGGGTGACATTGAGATTGAGACTCTTGCAGGAAATAGATCTACAAAGAAATTGCCAATAAAATCATGATCTTGGTTATACATATTTCCATCTACTTGATAAGGGCAGACAATGGGGTACCACTATAATAGCAATTGACCCTTGATAACCATTAACAAAGGCCACAGGGAACTATTTACCTACCATTGTAAATTTTAGTAGCAACCACCTTCCCCAAACCCCAGATAACTATTGCAACCCTTAGCTCCTACCATACCCAAAACAAATGTTGGTGCGATTCTAGAGGAGGCTTAGCTAGGGAGCATATAAAGCAAGTTCCACAAACAGGAAACTGTGGCACATAACCAAGAAAATAGATATGTGGTGTTGTTTAAAACTGTGGCACATAAACAATAAGATAGAAAGCTAAAGGATGGACTGAAGATATGGATCAATTAATTCCTCCACTTCAATTATAAACACCACAAAACTTTGCAAAAGATTGTCCTTGGCAACTCAATTCAAGTGAAGTAACTGAAAAGGAAATTGAAGACTTTCGGAAGAAATAACAGTGCCTCCTGTAGAAATAAAGAGAACAAGATACGTGGAAGAAAAAAGTAATGCGGCTGTCCAACCAAACTGAAGAAATGATAGGGAAATACTTACCATCTGACAGACGTTATCTATGTTGTGAAAGCTCCTTCTCTAGAGGCTCAAACACCTTTAGATTGTTTACAACTTTTTGAACCTTCTTTGACAGTTGGTTACTAAGCTCTTCAACCTCTTTCATAAAAGCAGTTAATTGGTCCTGATATAATGCACTTAGTCGTTTCTTCCCCCGGATCTCTGCACTCAGCTCTTGTATCTTCTTATCCTTTTCATCCTAATAAACAAATGAAACAAATTCATCAGATGTGACACAATTCAAGAGAATACTACATCCAAGTTGAGACCACAGACAGGAGAACTATATATTGCAGGTTTACTCTGCCTCCAATTACATCAACATAACAACACCTTCACCATGCACATACAAATACAAAGCATGAATGTAAGAATAAAGACACCAGACACAACTTCGTACATTCAATATTATTATCCCGCTAGTCCACGTTATTAAACGCATGCCTTAGGAATGGGTCAGAAGACTTGAACTATCACCTTTGCAGGGAGGGGAAAAAGGTGAACACAAGTTTTCAATCCATGTGATTGAACAGTTGACCCTAAATACTCAATCCATGCTAGCAATCAATCACAGAGAAGTAGTTTCAGCTAAAGAACTTTCTGTCAAAGACATAAGCTGTCCACAGCATTGATAGAGTTGGAGACCGAAGATTGGTTATTAATTATATGGAAGATAAGCAGTCATATAGTTGTTTTCAGAAAATGCCTTGCGAAAAACTAAATGAATGCATGCTTACCATTTACAGAACGTATAAATTTTAATAAAACCCCAGAAGTAAATGTCAATAAAACCCCAGAAGTAATAAGTGAAATATACAAAAGCTGCCCCTCAAAGGAGTTAAAAAGAACTCAGGAAGCCTCACCATAGCCGGACGTACTTCCCGGGGGGCTGCCACAAGGGGGTGATTATGATCTTTCACAAATTTTGTGACAACCCATTTTCCAGCTTTGTCGGACTTTACTAGGATCATAGCCTTACATCCTTCCCTTGTGCTTTCCCTTTGCTTCCTAACCGATCCCAAGGTACCCTATGTACTGAGACAATGGCCCTCCTTATTGCATCCAAGTTGGCGGGAAAGAATCTTCCCATCAATCTCTGAACAATGGCAAGACATTACACGCATCACAAAGCCTACCCGCCTTGCATAGTCATCATAAAATACTTTGGCAGCTTCCTCAGATCTAAACTCCAACCCTCGAATGGTTCTGGAATTGGTCTTCCTGTAGAACAACTCTCTATTGGTCTAGCCCCCTCATCCGAATCCACTGCAGATTAACAAGAATCACAGCCTTTTAAACCCATCAAACACTTTACTTATTCACTGAAATAAACAAAAAAAATTCACGAGATAACAAAGACGTAAACTTGACAAACTACTGAGAAAATAGCAAAACTAACGACGAAGACTAATTAAAAAGAAAAACTACGTGGTCCTTATTGCTCACTAGCTTAAGTAGATGTGTTCAAAGAAAACCATGAATATTCTCGTTCTTCTCCTCTTAGAGCTTCCCCAATGAAAAAGCTATAAGGGTTGCTACAATGCTACTGCAAAAGAATATTGAACCTCAACTTTTTCCTCTCCAACAATTAGCTAACTTTTTGCTATATTTAGCCAAATTTGGCATGATGTTTCATTATAACTGTAGTAGGCCGAACATCACTGACCAAGCATGATAGATCCGTGTTCGGCGAAACAATCTAACCATCTTGCCAGATAGGTCTGGTTCGCCGAACATAAAGGTCTGGCAGGCAGTAAGTGGCAACATGCGTGGTCGGCAGTACAAACTAGGGGCTGATTCATGAGTTGGTTAATTTGCTTTTGGAAATTGAGGTCATTTCATGCACTAGGAAATCATTAATTATCCTTTTCAAATTGTTTGAATATATGTTAACTCCTTGGGGGAGTGGTTGCCAGACTTGTTCCAAGAGCCGGAGAGCCGGTGGATCATGTCTTTTAAAGCTTACTTTGGATTTTTTTATAGGAAAAAACTTACTTTTCATGGTCCGCGCGCATAGAAAGTTAGTGAAAACTAAAGCAAAATAATTAGATGCCAAGAAATAAAGGAGAATTGGGACAAGACAAGTAATGAAAGTGGTTATGAGCGTGATTGATGGACCAAAAGAAACCTTATCTGTTCACCCAAAAAAGAAGAAATTAAATAAGACTTATTTAGGTGCTCATATGTCTCCTGTTATTGATACCGTTATGTTACGACTTATATGTGCCGAAACCGCGACGTCACAGCAACCGATGCCAATATTTCGAACTATGGCTCCGATAGAAACTAAAGATGAATCTAAAGAAGATCATAACTACAAATCACTGTTTTAGACGTGAGTTGTAACACAAACAAAACAAGCCAAAACTGAGAACATTTTGATGATTACTACATATAGCAATTGAAAACGTCATAGGCTAATTAGAACAAACTTCTGACAATGGATGCAAATTTCTTTGCAAATTCTCACATCGCGTATTTGTTTAACTAGTGAAAGGTGTGATATGCTACACCCGTTGTTCTATGCTCATTGCTCAATGGCTTGTTGCGTTCAATTGTTGGTTTGAATTAATAGATTAGTGGTTGAATTTAGTGGTAGCTTAAGAAATTGCTCTATTGCTAACTCATGTTATTTTGTATTCAACGGGAAACTGAGTGTTCTGGTAATCAAAGTCAGATTTTTTTTTTTCCTGGGTAAAGGCAGATTTTTCTTTGTTTGCAGACCGCGTGTTCTAGTAATCAAAGTCTAGCCAAGGATGATAAAATAATGACCATAATAATAATAAGTCAAACCAAGCGAGTACTACCGATATTATTGCTCATCTAAGCAATTTCAACCATTTTTATTTTTGATAACCAGATATCTGAGTCAACTACTTGTGCACACCTTGACTAATTTCGGAGCTTTGAAACTAACGAGCGGACAACTTACCTTAAAGATTGTGTTGGAGATATGTACTAAAGACAAAAACTGTGGTTGGAACTACTCTTCACTCATGTAAAATGATAGATTAAATATTTGTCTCTACGAAATTTTTTTTTAAAAAAAATGATTTTTAAACAAGAAAAAAAACCACGAACAGTTTAACTCCTAATTATTTTGGTTAAATGGTCTGATATTCACAAAAATCAATGGTGAATAACATATAGAACCTAGAAGCTACGAATATGATCATGTTCTGAGTAAAAATCCATCATCATGTTCAACCTGCATTTAGAATGCTCTATTGAAGTTAAGCGAATATCTTATTTTTCAGATATGATATCCTAAGCAGTGGATATTTTCCCCATCGATGGTATTATCTACCGTTCATGCAAAGTGTGAAGACAGGATTTTTGATGTACCTGCAACAACGCAAAAGTCACATGTACCCCAAGGCATTGCTTGGGGAAATTGAACACTAAGATTTTCGAGCTTATGGATGATCCCAGTAACAAACTTGAACTGGTCAAGGGTTGGGGCTTTGATACTCCTTGTAATTCAATGGTTCAAAACCTTCTAGGTGCTATCAACTCTTCTGGTCAGTCTATACCGGATCTAATCTTCCCAGGGACTAGACTAGTCGAGCTACACGTATGCTAGCCTAGAGTACACCCTCAGTTATCAAAAAAAGAAGCTTTTTTTCCCTCCAATCCGATGGGATTAAAGAATCCTAACCTATAATCGTAGCAGTACAAGTGAAATGTAACTGAAAGAGGGAACATGATCAAGTACCTCTATAAATGCGAGATTTTCCGGTTAAGATGGCCTTGTGCCGCAAAAGTGACTATTATGAAGGGAGGTTCACCATAATTGACAGCGGCGCGCGCGTAGGGAGGTTTCGAGTGAGGTTCTTCTATGGAAGAAATGATAGTGAGCAATGTTTGTCTTTGTGGGCATAGTTTGTATGTAAGGAAATGGATTTGGACAATATGAGGTGACGATTTGCAAGAAAAACTAGCCTTGTTTGCTCATGCTTGTCACTATGTTCAAGTGGGCATTTCGTGTGTGTGAGGTTGGAACAATATTACACACACGAAAACTTTTCATATTGTTTATTTTACACCATTAGTTGTTAAGGAGAAAAACATTTTCATGGAGCTTTTTATGAATAGTTGTTTACGGAGGTGAATCTCGAGCGTTCAAAGTATTTTGGAATGTCCGGATTCTAATGGAAAGAGTTTCCCGGCCGGAAAGAGTTTCATTTAAATCCGGACTGTCCAAAGCCGAAACGGACGGCCGAAATCCCGCGGTTCCGTGAATAACTCTATCTTGTTGTTAAAATGACATTATGTTGATAGACTTGTACGAGGAAAATTTTGCCACTACACGTTTTGGTAAATTAATTGAATACTCCCTCCGTCCCTTTTTAAATGTCCTGCTTCGTAACTCCAACTTATTAAAAAGACATCATCATTATACCTTTCACATCAACTTTTTCCTCCACTTTCCCTATTTACCCATCATCATTACACTTTTACTCACTAACTTTTCAAAATGGAATCTACTTTTGGGGACAAAATAGTCAATTCACCAACTTTTACCCACTAACTTTACAAAATGGACACTTATTAAGGGACAGCCCAAAATGAAATACTGGACTGTAATAAAGGGACGAAGGGAGTACTATATATACTGGCAAACAATCAAATACTCCTCTGTAAACTCGCAAACAAGTGCGAGTAGTATAATTTCCTTGGAATTAGTAAGGCGTTATCAATTGCCAATATCGGGCCTTTTAAAAAAAATTAATAGTTTGAACTTTGAATGGTACGTACGCCAATATATTTCAAAGGGAAAATCTTTTTAATAGCGGAGCTGGAAATATCTATTTACGGAGCCAATCGCGACGGTCCGGATGTTAATGTAACTTCATTAAAATTCAGACCGTCCAGAACACTTTTGGATGGTCGCGATTGGTTGCGGCTGTAAAGAATTCGTTCACGGTTGAGCCGTGATCAATAAGTTTTTCTCTATTTTAAAACTATTTATTAAGTTTGTCTCTTTCTCAGGTCTTTCCAAAAGTCTGAATAAATGGCTTAAGTAATGTAATCGTTGTCCAAACAAGGATTAATATTGTTTAATGTGTTTTGGTACTTGAAATTGATCATATCGCTCAATGCATGGGCCCCTCGTTAGGAGATGTTTGGTATGTTTGCTTTCATTTTCTCCTGGTTTCTCATGTTCTGTTTTCACTTTCCTTTCCTCTTTTATCATTGCGTTTGGCTTGGCACCAAATCAAGGAGACACTTGTATTATTCCGTGAATGGGTTATCGATTTCGTCCGTCATTGGTTTTTGCATGTCACGTTTTTGTAGAAACTAATTCTCTTTTCTTAAGAGTTTATTATTGTTGTGATTGATTCACGGGTTAGTAGCATAATTCACGGGCTATGATTGTTGGCACTTGAATCTCAGTTTGCAAAGTTTACAAGTAAATTTATGTTTCCCTTCTTGGACTTCGCATATCATCTGCCGTAATGGACTTTTCTACATGGAGCATATTATTTTACTCCTTGTTAATTAATAGCCTATTAATGCTACTGTTATTTGATGAAGCAATACATGGTAGATTGATTGAATCGTAATTTTTTGATTCATGTACTGATCATAATTACTGGACTGGAAAACATATACACGTTTTTTTTGTAATGTATATGTATGGATATTGTTTTCATTATGGCTATGGTCAGTAATAAAAATAAAGATCATGGTCCCATGCTTACAATAAATTAATCTATTTTTGTCAGATTATGTTTTCTGCAATAATGCATGATTATTTTGAAGTATTTAATTGGGAAAGTTTTTCTATTAAGTGTTACTGTATATGTGAGAGTTATGGTTATATTGAATGTCATTGAACGGATAATCAATCACATAAAAAAAAATATACTTAATTGTACTCCCTCCGTCCCTTTTTAAGTGTCCTGCTTCGTAACTCCAACTTATTAAAAAGACATCATCATTATACCTTTCACATCAACTTTTTCCTCCACTTTCCCTACTTACCCATCATCATTACACTTTTACTCACTAACTTTTCAAAATGGAATCTACTTTTAGGGACAAAATAGACAATTCACCAACTTTTACCCACTAACTTTACAAAATAGACACTTATTAAGGGACAACCCAAAATGGAATACTGGACTGTAATAAAGGGACGGAGGGAGTATATTTTATTTTTCGGTAGTAGTGATTGAATAAAAGAATGACATTGGCATAACTCGAATAAAAGAATAGAGTATATCATTGGTTAGTTGGATAATCATAGGGATTACTAACTTGGTAGTCACCAAAGTGACCTAGGTTAGTGAAACTTATGAATATTGAACTACATTAAAGTTTTGTTAATAGGGTAACAATTAAGTCAATGATATTCTCGATTGCAGTCATAATTATAAGAATGGGACTAGGCCCAAAGGAGAGTCACATTTAAATAATTATGAACTGGGTAGGGTGAGTAATTTATGCAACTTAGCGGGTTAGGATTGGATATCCAAGATAACATGACTAACTTGATAAACTGTATAAATTATTTAGACCTACTTAGGTGATTATGTTGCACCTAAATAATGAGTGAACAATAGGTATGCTTAGGTTTCGCCCAAAGGAGGACCTAGGTGATGTCAATAGTTCATCATTATAGATGTCCTAATTAATGAGTGAACAATAGGTATGCTTAGGTTTCGCCCAAAGGAGGACCTAGGTGATGTCAATAGTTCATCATTATAAATGTTTATAATTCTCAAAGCTTTTATTAAGTATTGTCCTATTTTGTTTCCTGTTACAGTTCCTTATTTCACTGCACTAGAATACCTAAAGGCTGGGGAAGATTGCTTTAAATTTGCTGATAAGTCACTTGGAGGTACGATTATGGCTGAGTTAACCACCATGAAATATGATGGTAGTCGTGGAGTTCAAGAGCACATCTTGAACATGTATGACAAAGTTGCAATGCTTGCAACCTTGGGAATTCAAGTGAATGAGTCTTTCCTTATTCAGGCTATACTCAACTCACTTCCAGCACAGTTTGGCTCATTCAAAATTCATTGTAATGCCAACAAGAAAGAGTGGAGTTTGAATGAGCTAACAAACTTGTGTGTTCATGAGGAAGTGAGATTGAGAAAGGAAAGGCATTACACTGCATTGGCAGTGACTCAAGTTGCTATGAAGGAAAAGGGTAAAGTGAGAAAATATTCACCAATGAAAGTCAGTGAACCTGAGAAAAGTAGTCAGGCTCATAATGGTTTCATTGTCAAGTGTCACTTTTGTGGCAGTAAGGGACATGTGAAGGAGGACTGCAATAAGCGTAAGGCTTGGTTCGAAAAGAAGGGTAATAATCTTTCTTTTGTATGTTACGAATCAAATCTTGCTGAAGTTCCTTCTAATACTTGGTGGATAGATTCTGGAGCTACGACTCACA
The DNA here is from genome assembly GCA_020567845.1 of Rhododendron henanense subsp. lingbaoense. NCBI lineage: Eukaryota > Viridiplantae > Streptophyta > Magnoliopsida > Ericales > Ericaceae > Rhododendron > Rhododendron henanense. The sequence goes on along the minus strand of CM036316.1, from coordinate 40,431,610 downwards.
TTACGAATTCCTTGCAGGGATACCTTTCAACCCGGAAACTGGAGGAAAGTGAGAGATTTGTCTTTATGGGGAACCGTCTCAAGGCTGAAGTGGTGGCTATTGGTCCCTATCGCTTGGTTTTAGAGACGGGTCATCAGATAGATCTTGAAGACACTTTTTATGTTCCCTCCATTTCTAGGAATTTGGTTTCTTTATCTAGATTAGATTGTTCTGGATATTCAATTTTATTTGGTTGTCGAAAACTCAAATTGATGTTTAATTCAATAATGGTTGGTTCTGGTGATTTATATGATGGTTTATATAAAATTGCCTTGAATCATGAGTTTGCACAATCATTAGTGACCCTGCATTCGGATGTTGGTTTAAAACGTGGTCGAATTGACGAAAAATCATTTACCCTGTGGCATAGACGATTGGGGCATATCTCCAAGGATAGAATTCATGACAGATTGGTGAAGAATAGGATTTTAGAAGACCTAAATTTCACTGATTTTGAAATTTGTATGGATTGCATTAAGGGAAAGCAAACCAAACACACAAAGAAAGGTGCCACTAGAAGCAATGCACTTCTTAAGATAATCCACACTGATATTTGCGAAAGTCCTATTCCATGTTTTACTGGACAAAAATACTTTATCACCTTTATAGATGACTTCTCACGTTATGGTTACGTATATCTAATTCATGAAAAGTCTCAAGCCGTTGACATCCTAGAGGTGTACATTACTGAGGTCGAGAGACAATTAGATAGAAAGGTCAAAATAGTGAGATCAGATAGAGGTGGTGAGTTTTATGGAAAATATGATGAGTCAGGCCAAAATCCTGGCCCATTTGCCAAACTATTAGAAAAGCGAGGCATTCGTGCTCAGTACACAATGCCTGGTACGCCACAGCAGAACGGTGTTGCTGAGAGGCGTAATTGTACACTTATGGATATGGTTAGAAGTATGATGAGTTCTTCAAATGTACCTGTTTCCTTGTGGAGTGAAGCATTAAAGACCGCGATGTATCTCTTAAACATGATTCCTAGTAAGGCGGTTGCAACTACTCCTTTTGAGTTATGGACTGGTAGGAAGCCAAGTTTAAGACATTTACATATTTGGGGTTGTCCAGCGGAAGCTAAAATATATAATCCACAAGAGAAAAAGTTAGATTCTCGAACAATTTCTGGATATTTTATTGGTTATCCAGAAAAGTCTAAAGGGTACAAATTTTACTGTCCTAACCATAGTACGAGAATAGTTGAAACCGAAAATACGAAATTCCTAGAGAATGGCGAGAATAGTGGGAGTGAGAAATCAAGAAAGGTTAATTTCGATGAAGAAAGAGTTGATATCCCAACAATTCTTCCTCGTCGAGAAGTTGTTATTCCTCGACAAGTTGAGGAAAATGAACAACATATAGGTAATGATTCTCCACTTCATGAGGATACCACCATTGAAAATATTGTAGAACCACCACAACCGACAGTTCTGAGAAGATCTCAGAGGGAAAGAAAGTCTGCCATTCCAGATGATTATGTGGTGTATCTACAAGAATTGGATTTCGATATTGGGATTAAGAAAGACCCGGTTTTGTTTTCACAAGCCATGAATAGTGATGATTCTAATAAATGGTTTGACTCTATGAATGATGAGTTGAAATCAATGGACCAGAATAAAGTTTGGGATCTCGTTGAATTGCCTGCTAATTGTAAGAAAGTCGGCTGTAAGTGGGTCTTTAAGACCAAGCGCGATGCAAAAGGCAATATTGAACGATTTAAGGCCAGACTTGTGGCCAAGGGTTTCACTCAAAAAGAAGGCATTGACTATAAGGAGACCTTCTCTCCTGTGTCAAAGAAGGACTCACTTAGAATCATTTTGGCCCTTGTAGCTCATTATGACTTAGAGCTGCATCAGATGGATGTGAAAACCGCTTTTCTGAATGGTAGTTTGGATGAAGATATTTACATGGAGCAACTTGAAGGATTCGCAATAAAAGGGAAAGAGCATTTGGCATGCATATTAAAGAGATCCATATATGGTCTTAAACAAGCTTCCAGGCAATGGTACTTAAGGTTTAATGATACCATTACGTCCTTCGGTTTCAAAGAAAATGTTGTTGATCAGTGTATATATCTGAAGGTCAGTGGGAGTAAGTTTATCATTTTGGTACTATATATGAAAGATATTTTGTTAGCCAGTAATGACCTTGGTTTATTACATGAAACTAAGGGATATCTCTCGAAGAATTTTAAAATGGTTGATATGGGTGAGGCAGCTTATGTTATTGGCATAGAGATCTTTAGAGATCGATCTCGAGGACTGCTAGGACTGTCTCAGAAGGGGTATATTAACCAAGTTCTAGAGAGATTCAATATGCAGCTTTGCTCAGTAAGGGATGCATCAATTATTAAGGGTGACAAATTTAATGAAAGCCAGTGCCCAAAGAATGACTTGGAAAGGAAGCAAATGGATGAAATTCCATATGCATCAGCATTAGGGAGTTTGATGTATGCCCAGACTTGCACTAGACCGGATATTAGTTTTGCAGTAGGGATGCTGGGCAGCTATCAAAGTAATCCAGGAATGAAATATTGGAAAGCAGTGAATAAGGTTATGAGAAACCAAGGACTATATGCTTACTTATAGAAAATCGGATCTTTTGACATGATTGGATACTCGGATTTAGATTTTGTTGGTTGTCTCGATAGCAGAAAGTAAATATTATTGTTTATTTTTCTTTCTGTTAGATGCTAGAGCAATCTCATGAAATGTGTGAAGCATTCTATAACTTACTGCTTCATACATAATGGAAACTGAGTTTGTGGCGTGCTTTGAGGCCACATATCATGTTTATAGTTGTGGAACTTCATATTTGGTCTTGGTGTTGTCGACTCAATTGTCAGACCGAATGAAGATTTATTGTGATAATTCCGCTACATTTTTATTCTCTAAGAATGTCAAGTATTTAAGTGATTCCAAGCACATGGAAGTAAAGTACCTTGTTAGAGAAGGAGTCCAGAAATGACAAGTGTCAATTGAAAATTGACTGACTACCACTCTTATGATTGTTGATCTGTTAACGAAGGATTGTCACCAAAGACTTATAACATGTTGTCATGATGAGTCTTTTAACAACCCTTGATTGAGTGATTACTGTGCATGACACTGTTTAGCGCAAATAAAAGTTTGTTTCTGATTTTCCTATTTCCAATTATACGTGCTCATATTATTTTGGATGATATTCAACAGGAAATGTCTTGACAAGACAAATTACAGGGGCTTTAGGCATTACAGCCTAAATAATGATATTTTTCCCATTATGGACTTGGTTAGTGAAGGTTATCAATGGTGTGGTGCATAGAAGGGAATATGGCATGATGCTATACAACCGCTATGACTCACATTGGTGGTCTAAATTAATCACAGTATTAAAGTTTCTAATTGGTTTGAACCTATTGGCTGTTTTATATCCGTGATCACGTGTCAAAGTTTTTTGTGTGGAGCCCACTCGAGTCGTTTTAAACAAAATGCATATTTTGAAGAAATACACTTTGCATCACAATCGGCTTGATGGGCCAAGTGGGAGAATGTTAGTTTTTTCCTATTAGTGTGGCCCACTAGCCTCCACGTTTTGTGCATGTGGGACTCCACTATCAGATAAGCCAATGAAGTGATATGGTTCATTACGATAACTAATTAGAATTATAGATGAAGGAAAACTCTTGATAATAAAAGAGACCTTGATGGACTAGGTGTCTTTTAATAATTATCTCTAAGGCCCTCTTCTCTCCTCTATAAAAGGTAGAATACCCACCCCTTATTCTTACGGTCTTTCCATCAATTAAAGTACTGGGGTGTTTTAGAAAAGTAGAGACAGAGAGAAGAAGGTGAGCCAAGAATTAAGGTGTTTCTATCTAAGGGGTTTGTTCTCTTTAATTACGATGGCCAACCAAGGTACGCTATTTATTGTTCTTGAGATGTGTTGAATTCAAGATCCTGTTATATCTGTTTTCCGCATAATAGTTTTAATACAGATATAGATTTACATATAACTATTACATGTATCCTATCGAGTCCCCGTCTACAAATTATGGGACTTGATAGGATACATGAAATAAGTTGCGTGAAAACAGAGCAACGAGACCCAATTCGCAAATGTAAATCTGTAAAAACGAATGAAGTATGTGATGGTAATTGAAGACAAGAAAGAAATGTTAATTAAAGCATCCATTTGGTGAAATTTCTTAATCCTTCAATAAACAAGTTTTACGTTAGTCACCAGGATATGATATCTAATGGTTTCGTGAACATTATGCAAAATAAGGAGAAAACTATGCCACAAGAGAATTTTTTACACCCATTACTATACGCACCCCTGCTAATTACCATTAGATCTTTGAATTTTGGATCCTATCCGTTGAATTTTTAATTGGGCGTTAAGCGCAACTGGTGAACCCACTTCAACTTGCCAATGGGCTCTAGCCGATTGGGCATCTCGTGGTCCTCCCTATGTGGGAGGTTAGGGTGGGAGGTCAGGGTTCGAGTCTCATCATGGGCGTTTGGGATTCAGGATTATGGATAACCTCTGAAATTCCTTTTGGACTAACCCCCGGATGTATACAATATTGAAAAAAAAAAAAAAACCCACGTCAACTCCGACGACGTCGGGCGTTTGCTTCGTAGTTGATGTGAGGAATCAAAAGACAGAATCCGGAGAATAAATATTAAATAAAGAATATTAAGTGGAAAATATTGATCTACAGGGAAAAAAATATTAGGTGGATCAGAAGTCAGAATAAGGAGAAATATTTTTGACCATGCGAGCCTGCTTTTTTTGAACGGCGAGAATAAATTTTTTTATTAACCTTTGAAATTGTTACAATGATTAATAGGATAAGGAGAGAACGTAAAGTTCAATCTGAGACCCAATCCCATAATTGACAAGATGCCAACAAGGCAACATCCAATGGGAACAAAGCCCCAACCCGACCATGCGAGCCTGCTAATGCAATAGTATATTACTGGAGGACGCGCAGCTGGTATTCTTAATTAAGGTACTTCCTTAACAAATACTCAAATATTCAGCTTCGAAATAACTGAGATCCCTTATGCTTTACCATTTCCATTCCAACATTTAATTTGTAGTACTATACATTGTTGCAGGGCGGTGGAGTGATAACTGAACGTCGCTATGGCTGTGGTCACTGCGTACTGAGAGTACTTCACTTCTTTCTAATTTGGCCTCTGTGTCGTCATATCAACCTTTTTCTCCCTTAATGATTGTGGAATTCAGAATCTAATGATTTCGCACCTCAAACAATATAGATTGCTGGTATTGTCATAGTAAATATTGTTCTTTATAACTAGCTGCAACCTGGTTTACTTGATCCAGGAGCTAGTATTACGTATACAAGAGAGAGATGTTTCTGCTGCAGCTGAGCTTCTTAGAAGAGGTGATGTTAATAGAGATGGCAGCATTTCCGCCTATGAATATTGGGGGTATAGTTATATTTATACCGAAAGTCCTTTCAAATAATAAAAAGAGAGTGTTTTACCGAAAGTGAAGTGACAAGATTCGGACATAAGATAGTCAAAAAGACAGGGCAAAGGAAAAGGACCTTCTTCAGAACTTGGGAAATACCGACGAAGATTGGCAGGGCAAGAGCCTCTTTAGAGTAGCTCTAATGAAATGGATGAATCAACTGCAATGCAATAGCTAAACCCGACCTTAAAACATTTACAAGAAGCAGTTGTAAGAAATTGCATTGCAAACAAATGTGTGATTATCCTTCTAAATCGTTCAATGTGGTCGAATCAGCTTGGAAAATTTCTCGTTTGTCTAAATCTTGTCTTGTTGAGTTGTCTCCACTGAGCCAATGACAAGTTCATTGGTTTCTAATGGTCAGAATTTAATCATGAAGCGGGTGACTGAATGCTCACCGGGCTCACTAAACGATCCAATTTCAAGCCGCTGACACTTTAGTTTAATATTGGAACGTATTATATATACAATAATACAGACATAGGATATGTTGCCTGGGTACAAGAAGTCTTGGTACAATAACAAACAAAAGACAACGCCAAAAACAACATCAGTCAAAATCATAGCGACCATTTAAGTGTAGGGCAGAGATACCCTTATTCATGTCACACAATAAAGGAAATGAAAACCAACGGCAACTGAAATGCATTCATCGTGATGTGAATGATGTGAGTACGAAGTACTTTGAAATACTTGGAATTCTTTATCGTCCTGAACATGAATTTCCTCCAACTTCAAGTGCTGGGAGTAAAACCTGAGAGTACAAAAATCCAACTCAATGTATCACTACTCACCAACTACTAAATTGAAAACTACTAGTAGGACACTACGAGATCTAGAACTTGAAGTACTGGGGTGAAACATATCCACGATGAGCAAACATATAATAAAAGAAAAGAACTATAAAGATGGGAAAAAAATTTCTCACAAAATTACCAAAAGAGATTAATCTAAAGAGATAGATGCTGATAAATGTCTATATACCACCATCGATCATGGTGCTCCTATTTTTTACATCCTCCAAACCAAACCTAGGGACACTAAGCCATCAGCTAGCCGCAGCATACACACAGCTAGCCAAGTTATACATAACTAGTTCCAGGCATATCTACCTAGCCACCTCACAAGTTAAAGTCAAATCCTTAGGATTTTTTACTATTAGCCTCCAATTTATTGACGATAATAAAATTAATTAGATAGCTTAAACATAAAAAGTAAGCTTGTAATTATAATCCGGGATATGACAAGTACCGTGCATGAAATTTCTGCTACCTCCTAAATTCAAGAAATGTCAATAAGTAATCGAATATGGCATGACCAAATGACAAGGATTGTACCCAAAAAGAGAACAAAATGATGAGGTAATTACTTTTTTAGCCTCCTCTTGTCAAGATGAATTTTTTTTCGACTTTAGTGAATTTGCGGTTCTGGTCATAATTGATTACTTTTTAGTCTCCTCTTGTCAAAACGAATGATTATGCGCCAATCAAAAAAATATTAATGCAAAAATATAATGTAAATATAAAAAAGATTCAAATTAAGTAGATGAACAAATATACCAAAACAAAAAATTAAGAAGAACGGGGCAAATTGTGATGAGATATGCAATAAACCTAAACTTGCAATCAAAGTAGGACAAACCTTTAATTGTTGCGGGTTTGTTCATAACAACAATCTAGATAACCGTCTGGCTTCCCTCACGTCTTGGAATTCTCGAGGAGTATAAAATCTAGATAACCCTTCATCCTTCCAGGAAAACTGCTCCCAGAAAAACTTGACAGTGGGTATATTCTCAATAATCCAATAGTCTTGGCCTTTGCGTGGTTGCATTCTGTCTAAGAACTCTGTTGGCATTAACCGAAAGACAAGAGATTTGAGATCTCTGAGGCTGAGGATACCGAAGGGTACCTCCTTCAATTGTAGGCAACGAACAATTTGAAGTTCCTTGAGAACGGGCAATCCTCCTTCCTCTATTATAATCGAATTCAATCCCTTCAAGTCTTTGAGGTATAGCAACTTAAGCTTCGGAAACCCTCCGACATTGAAATACAATTGTTCTCCATCATACCCATTCAAGAAACGAAGTTCAATCAAATTAGGTAACGCTTGAAGAGCTTTTATTGCATGAGCACCGGTCAACCTTGAATGAACTAGATTTAGGGAAACTAAATTATTGAGTCTCGATATCCAGCTTGGCAATGTTTCCAAAAGTCCCCACAAGAAGAGATCCCGAAGAAATTCAGGGGGAGAAGAAAGAGAATGCAAATCCAGTATCTCGTTGCTGTTTATAGCCCAAACCCTCAAAGCTTGAAGGTGCTTCATCTTCTCGATGGCGGTACATAAAGCCTTCCCTCGTTCGCTTTCCAAGTTCCAAATACCCAACTTCCTCAATTGTCTCAATTTTTCTAGCTCTTTGATTAAATCATCATTTGCCTCCAAGCCCCGCAATGTCTGCAACTCTTCTAAATGCCCAATCCCTCCTTGTATCATCAGGAGTCTTCCGATAAGATGCCGCAACTTACGGAGTCTGCTTAAGATCCCAATTTCTAGCACATCCACTTGCAAGTATGCCAAATTCAAAGTTTGTAGGTTGTGTAGATTTCCAATGGAATCCGGAATTATCTTCACTCTTGTCCCCTTGACACTTAAGTATCGCAAATGAAGAAGATTTCCCACTTCCTCACCAAGTTGGTCAAGAGGAGCATCCTCAAGATCTAGTACTTTCAAAAGCTTGAAATTCCTAGCTAGAGTACCCAATAACTGCTGCTTTGGCAACTCTCCCATTGCGAAAACAAAAATGGAACGAATTCTTGATTTGGTACTACGTATGGATTCCAAATCCTTATTCGTTATGTTTCGCATATGCATTGACCATCGTCGAGTTTCATTATTCCAACTTGGATCTTCTTCTCTCAAAACATGGCAAAAACTCAACTCCTCACACTTTGCGAGGATGATCTCGTGGACTACATCATGGACCTGACATGTTTTAATTCTACCATAAAAATTTCTCCCCGAAACTTGAACCAAGCTTCTATGTACAAGCTCAGTCAAGTGTTCTTCTGCAACTTCTTCCAAGGTTTTTCCTTTCTGTCCTTCAATGAAACCCTCGGCTATCCACAGTCGAATTAGTCTTCCACGGGTGATTTCATAATCCTCAGGTATTATTCCAAAGTACAAGAAACATGGTTTGAGTTTGTAAGGCAGGTCATGGTAACTAAGCAACACAATTTTTGTGACGTTTGAGAGATCCGAATTCCTTTCTAATTCAGATCCAAGGCTATCATAGAATCTTTGCCATTCGGATGCAACCTTACTTTTAGTGGACAAAAGAGCGCCTATTGTCACAATTGCAAGTGGTAATCCTTCACATTTTCTAACAATGGCATGGGATACTCTCTCCAACTCGGGAGGACAATGACCACCAAAGTCCTGTTGGAATGTTTTCATGCAAAAGAGTTTCCAAGCCTCCTCCTCAATTAGGGGCTCCACCTTGCAGACGTGATCCGATGAGGATTCCTTGCAAAAAGAAGCAACATGTTGGCCGCGTGTAGTGACAATTATTTGACTTCCTCTGCTATTTTTGGGTAAAGCGTGTTTTACAAATCTCCAAAAGTCAGTACTCCATACGTCGTCAAAAACAATTAGATACCTCTTCTCATGTAAATATTCTCTCAGCATATGAATGAGAGAATTTTGGTCCATCGTGTCGATTCCCGCAGGTGCACACTCCTCTCTTGTCTCACATAGCTGCTTCATCATTCTTCTAAAGATGTCATCTGTCTTGTATGATTGAGAGACCGATAACCAAGCCTGGCAATCAAAGTGTTCAATCACTTTTTGGTCGTCAAAAACTTTCTTGGCAAGAGTGGTCTTGCCACATCCTCCCATACCTACTAGTGAAGTGACCGTTCGATTTGATTCTCCAATTATTAGCCTGTGGATCAGTTCTTCCCGTGTGGACTCAATGCCCACGACTTCATCTTCCTCAATGAAAAGAGAGGCAACACGAGGGTCATCCTGTATTTTGTCCTCCGGGTTACTGCTTGACCCGTGTTCTAAGGAACTGAAACCATACCTATCAGCTCTTTCCTTGATATCACGAATATTCTGTTTGATACCTTGAATTTGAGTGGCGATATCATGTCGTGGCTTGAGTTTTGTGATTGAGCGGGCAAGTTTACGAAGGAAACCGATGAAACCACGACGTTGCCGATTTTCTGCCAGGTGAAGTACGTATTCGTCCATGACATCCTCGATCTGGTAAGCCAATTCCCGTACCTGCTTCACCCAATTTTTTGCCCTTTCGTTTTTTATTGGAGTTGAATCTACATCTTTTAGGAATGACATTATGCTTTCCAATTCAGCCTTGATACTGGCAACTTCTCTGTTGATATTCCCCAATAGGTTCACTTCGCTTGATAACAATGGCACCAAAGTACTGTTGATAACGGAGCTTACTGCAGCAAGAGCCATCAAGGAAATTTTCCTGCTTAACACAACTCAATTGATTAGTTTCAGAGCTGCTATAATTTTCTTGGCTGATTTAGTTATTATTGAATTGCCCAAACCCAAACAGACACACACGAATAATAAATCAAGCAAAGAACGCAAAGAAATAGCATGACAGAGACATTTATGTGGTTCCCCAACTAGGTAATCAGGTCCATCAGTGGTTCACAACTTCACAACAGTCCTCTGATAGTTAGCGAAGTGGAAAACCAAAGCCAAATCAGTTTTCACAAATCCACAAACATCACCCTATATTACTGACTGGATAGAACAGAAAACGTACTTAATTAACTTAAAGTTTTTCTGGCTATCATTTAGCAAGGCTTTGGTGGAGGGTCCCAATCAGTCCTTTCAACCATCCCCAAGATCAGACACTTTGGAAGACGTTTGGAGAATATGCAAATGCTCGCCAAGATCAGACACTTTGGGGGCGTGCATTTAGAAATATTCTCGCACCCAAGGAAAATCTTCATCGTCGTGGGGTTTGCTTTGAACCTGAATCTATTGAGCATTTGTTATTTACATGTTTTTGGCCCCACCCAGTGGGGTTTGCTTTGTAATATTGCCATTCGTGGGGCTGATGGTTCTATTCTCAAAACCAGGTGGATTGTTCGCAATCTGACAAGCAAAGGTTATATCTATGTTGAGCAAAGTGGGAACCATCGGTTGGTTTATTTGGAAAGGCCGCAATGAGTGCTGTGGTTTTAATGGTTCCCCAGTTAATATGAGGGTCCTTATTCGCGTGCTAGTTTCTCTGGAGGTGCGAGGAGTTGACGGTCAGGTTACGGTCTCTTCTCAGGCCAAATGGGCACCCCTCCTGTTGGGTGTGTTATGGTTAATTGTGATGCTGCTATGATCTAACTTCCAAGATATCAGCATATTGGCAAAGGGATTGCCCTGGCTCTTCTCGTGTATAGGTCGTCGAGGAAATGAAGCTACGCACTGGGCTGCAACTTGCAACCTCCCTCAAACGAGTGTCTTTTTATCCTTTTCCGTTGTTTTATATTTTGGATTCGGATGTAGCTTTTGTCTGTGTAGCTTTTTTGGCATATTTTCTGAAGTTCAAAAAAAAAAAAAGGAAAAAAAACTAGAAAAAAGAGCCACCCATACCAACTAGAGTACTGATTTTTCTACAAATGAAGTATATATGTACTGAGTACCATTTCAGTCTCATTCAAGCCATAAACAAACTTGACCACTGGGTTAGGTATGGTTGGCCCGGCGGTCGATGGTTGGAACTTAGGGACATAATCACATGGTTGAGCCATGCTACTCAATGTCCTCATTTTGTGCCGACTGGGGAAAACACTCGTACTAAATAAGGCCTTATTCTTAACCAGCCACAGACACGCGTCCTCATCTCCACAGGCTTGGGCCCATCGCTTTGGTCTCGCATTGCTCATTATCTCTTTTTGCAATATCACCTTCTCATGTGATTTTTGGGATTAATTGAACTCTTTTGGGGGTAAAACATAAACTCTGCATACACTCAAGCCGTTAGTCTCCATGATTAGCTTCAGTGGTTGGTGTTCTTATCTTTTTTTGCAATAAAATTGAGCAAAGTAGGATGCATGGACGAGACAATGAAATTAATGAAGGCGGAGAGGACAATGGATTTCAAATTGGAATGAAGGAGTTTGCCAAAGCACAAAAGAATTGGAAAGGGTTTTGAAGGGGTGGGAGTGGCCGACGAGGATGAGGGAGTTAATCATACAACATAAATGGATGTGCTCTTGTAAAAATTATGGGCTTTTATCCGATACAAGATATCAACAATTTTTTTTTTTCTCACCAAAAAAAATTATTAATTTTTTAAAAAGTACATAAAGATTAAACGGATCAAGGTTAGAGCAGCAATTGCCACCCAAAACCGGAAGGCATGATGCCAACCAAAATTAACAAAAAAAAGACCATCAGAGTACGCCAACCAAAACAAGACATAAATAATTTTTCTCGATGAAAATATGTTATCTCGGTGCCTAGGCCAGAACTATTGGCAAAAGATAATAAGTATATAATGACAAATAATTTCGGATATCAATACATTTTTTTCAAATATCGGTACACTTTTTATCAATGGGGGGAGGGGTTGCGGTGAGTGGTCTAAAGTGGAGCCGTGGAGGCATCACACATCAAAAATAAGCAAACGGGGGGAGAGAGAGAGAGATAGAGGTGCGAGGTCTAAAGTGGAGCTGTGGAGGCGCCGCACATCAAAAATAAGCAAACCGGGGGGGGGGGGGGGGGGGGAGAGACAGAGACAGAGACAGAGGTGCGAGATCTAAAGTGGAGCCGTGGAGGCACCGCACATCAAAAAGTAGCCAACTGGGGGGAGGAGAGACAGCGGAGCGAGATCTAAAGTGGAGCCGTGGAGGCTTTTTGACTAACGGTCCCGCTAATAGGTGCCCCTGGGGCATAAGTTTGGGGCACTAGTTTACGGTTTCTTAAATGCTCTAGGTGCAATAAATATTCTTAATCCATAAATTGTGTTTATGGGTACTCACAAAACATTATTTTTCATCACTATTTTCTAAATTACCCATAAATGTTTGTAATACCATTTTTTTAATGACAATACTACCCTCATTTCCTTTTAGTAAAAATTAGGTAGGTGAAAGGTTTTCAGTGCAAATAAAAAAATTACGTACAATATAAAAGAATCCTTTTTTTTTTGGTCAGCTACAAGGAGAGGAAAATACTTTTCGATTCGGTGATATGAGAAAGATGCTCAATCAGTTGGGTCAACTTCATCAAAACAATGATCAGAAAAAAAAAACTAACCTTCTCCGGACATGTAGTAATTCGAACCACCGTTTAATGGTTTGAACAAGCCAAGAAGTACTCGTAAAATCATTTTTTCACAAATTTACAAGAAGACTTTCATAATTTGATACGCATATGGGATTGACATCCACATTTCAATGATAGTCAGTTACGTTGTTCTTTGAAAGGGTCCATAATTTTCGAAGGTGTCTTTCCTTCACGGTGGCAAAAAAAAGTCTCGCCTTTTAACTTCTCCATTTTTTGTGATGAATCGGCCTTCGGATGGCAAAACCATTTCTATTGGCATAATTTTTATAAAAAACGAAAGCGTCCTCTTCGCTGAGAAAACACTGTCTGAGAAAAGGTTGAAAGTCATTTTCCACTAAATTGTTCATCTCTTCGATACTTCCACCGGATTCTATATTTTCATCTTCCAGAGGAATTTCATTCAAGTCAAAAGTATTTCTTCTTTTTATTTGGTTTAACTCACAGTCCAAACATTTATCGTATATTATCCTACAAATTAAAATACCAATATTTGGTGAAAATAGCAACACAAAAAAAAAAAAAACCTCTTTATCCAATCAAATAATATAAAATTCTTTCCAAATAACTAAAAAAAAAGATATGAAAATGAACATAAGTAAAAGTTCATACCTTTGTAATGTCCTTGGGAAAAGAAATGTAACGAGCTTGAGAACACAATTTGTAACAACTTGACCTTGAGAACACGGTATTTTTTTTTTTGTTTGAAATCGCCGGTCCTAGGCCCACCCACGGCGGCCGGGTAACACCCGGTTTGACACCAAAGGGAGGAACTAAAGATTGCTCCAATTACCTGTTGTTATAGAAAGAAACTGGCGCCAATTATCCTTCCAAATAACTTTCATATGAAGAGTCATTTGTTGAACTAAATTTTTTGTTTTTCTCACCTTAAAGAGTGAAGAATGAGAAAAGTCACATGGTCATTTTTGTCATTCAAAATGTTGTTTGACTTTTTTTAATGGAGTAGTTTATATTTTCAATGTCATTATTAGTAGATGTTGAAATGGGTATTAAAAATTATAATTAAAGCATTTAAAGTGCTTCAAACTAGTGCCCCAGGGGCACCTTGTAGCATTTGCCTTTGACTAATGTATATACACAAATCCAGCCCCGGCCAATTTATTGAGGATGGGAGGATGGGAAGCTGAACCGAACTGATTTTATGTGATTTCGTTAAAACTCAAAGAAGACCAAAGCGTTTGCCATTAGAAATCAAACCAAATCACAAGTTTCGATTTCCGGTTCAGTTTACCCTCTCTTTTTCCACCCGTACTAACATAATTAACGCCGTCTTGTTGAATTTTGTCGGCCAAAATACGTGAGTCAGAAATGAAATTCCGCCACCTCATTGACATGAACGCTCTTTAGAATAATATGAAAGTCCCAGAAACAAAAATTAATTATAACCCTTTAGAATAATATGATCAGAATAACAAATAGAGTGAAAATTTGTGTCAAATAGAGTGAAAATTTGAACACTTAATTTTTTTAGACTGTTTATATATTAAAAATATGGTTAAAAAATTAAGTGCTCCAATTTTTAATACTTTAAACCGGTGCGAAGATCTTATTATTCTGATTATATTATTCTAAAGAGACATAATTAAATTTTATTTCTAGAACTCTCATAATCACATTTTTCCTACATAGGATTGCAAATAAAGAGGGTAAGGATTTTTTCCTCCGAAACGTTGCCGTTCTAAGGGGTGGGCAGGGGCTGCTGTGCCATGGAGGCAGCAGAGCCCCCCCCCCCCCCCCCCCCGGTCCCCTTTTAGGGTCTGTACCACTTTTCAATAGTTTATATCTCGCAATATATAATGTTGTCTGTGATTTTAAAAATATTGTCAAATAGAATTAATTGAGTTCTATTAAACATAATCCATATTGCATATAATGTTTATAACTGATTTAGAAATATAACTCACACTTTATCCGATTCTCATTTTCCTATACTACTGCACTTACTAGTTCTCCTAAACTTATTGGAAAATAAGTTTGTTTTGTTCTTATTTGATTTTTTTTTTTTTTGTATTTGTTAGTTTTACGCCAAAAATTTGTGGATTATTTATTCGTTCCGACTAAAGGAATCAGAAAAATAATTTTTTTTTATTTTTACCCAAATATTTTAGAAAATAACCACTTTTTAGAAAGAAAAAAAATCAACTTATTTAACTTATTTTAGGAAATAACCACTTTTGTCTATTGGTTTCCTCCTTATATTATTTTTGTGGAAGCCCGATATTTGTTAGCCCAATAATAATTTGGTTGGCCCAAAAGATTTATTTCTTGGTGGGCTTGTTTTTGTGGAATGTTCTACACATCAACGGGAGAGAAGAATTAGCAAGAATGGAAAACACCAGAGAGAGCTAGCATCAATTGGGGATCATATTACATCAACCCTTCCCCCAACCCTGCAATGGCGGGAGTCTCGTGCACTGAATTTGTCTTTTTTTTAGCAAATTGATCTTCAATTTGTTTTTTCAGGCAACGAAAACACATAAATCGTTTTCGAAAATACATTTTTGTGTTCCAAAATGGATTCTAATATATGTGTTTTAAATTTTTATGTTAAACTATTTGGCTACGTACTTGTCTTTTAAAAATATAACAATCGATATCGAATGAGCAAGGTAGATTTTTAATGCGGCTGATGGTCTCAACGAGTTTTAAAACATGAATGGTCCGGAGTTTCGAGTGAAAACCAACAAAAACACACATAAATTAGCAAAATGAACAAGAATCAACAAACAACTTTACAAAACGGCGAAAATTATCGAAATCAGCATAATTAACAAGAGAACTCTGTATTTAGGCAAACTTGACGATCACAAATATAATTTCATCACAATAGAACTCAGTGTTTAGGCCAAGCATCGAAATTTTGGCAGAAAATATTATGAAAGGAACCAGAGATCGATCCATAGAAGATGCATACCAGAGAATTGAAGCTAGCTTGTTATGGTTCCAAATGAAGGGGAAGCAATAGCATATATGATTGATGAAGACGATGAAGCAGCAGGCAGGGGAGATCTATAGTCTATAGCAAGGGTACTGTGGATGGATTTTTCCCAAGTGATTGTGAAAAAGGATTGGACCGAGCAATTTCAGAACCGTGTCCTAAAACATGGACGGGGTCCATTGAAGAGTCAGAGGGTTTTTTTTTTTTCCTTTTTCTGAAGACAACCCAATCACATACTCCCTCCGTCCCAAAAAGGATGACAATTTTTGAAACTTGCGTCATTTTTCATCGTTTATATATTTCAATCTATAATGTTTTTCATGAGTTTGAAAACTTTGTATAATAGAACTAATCGAGAACTATCAAACAAGATCCATATTGCATATTTTTTGAGATCCATATTGAAAAATATAAGGAATTGAAATTGGCACAGTTATCAAAAATTGACATTCAATTTGGGACGGAGGTAATATCATTTTAACGGCCCAACGGCACTTGCAATGAAATCCAGCCAAAGTTGCAGAGATGAGAAATCATGTGCATCCCAACCAATAAATATACAAATTCACCTAATTACTTCTATCAAGACACAACACAACTGCACAAATAGAACCGACACTTCTTGTCAACCAATAGAGCCAATCAACGAAAATGAAATAGGCACCAAAGCGATCACATGGTGATGTTCTGAGAAAGTTCAACCAAGGCAATTACTTAAACTTCAGAATATACCCCTCTAGAAAGCAAACAGTTCCTGGCAAAATAAAAATACAACAAATATCAACAATGGTGTAGCCAGAAATTTAGGTTGGTGGGGACACCATTGAGCATAGTTTTAGAATTTTCTATTTTTTAATTGTAGTAAACAACCATAACATGAAAGAAATGAACTTAAGACATAAAATTTGCTACAATACACACACACACACACATATATATATATATATATAACGAGTCTTTATAGAAAACAAATACGTAAAAAAGTACTTTTTAAAAAACTTGACAAAGATACTAAGGAGTTAAGTGTTATAAGAGAAAAAATGTGTATAATTTTTTTAATACAAATTTTGATGACATTTATAATTTAGAGTAAAGTAAAATTAATGAAAATTACAATGGAGGAGCGTGCCCCCGCTAGGCACCATGGCTCCACCACTGATTGTTATAGTGAAGTACCAAAAAGCAAAAATTCTAACAGCAGAGACAATTTGCAGAGATCCACGCAAAGACAAACGCGTTTGGCCCCATTTCGGATCCCAAAAAAATCTAGAAAAATATTCATAAATTTTTGAATATTATTTTACGGAGCCTTGTAAAAAATCAGCTCCTGCGGATATCGATAAGTATTACTTTTGGATTTGTAAGGGCGAAACTGCTCAGTTCGCCCCTACGAATCCAAAAGTAATACTTATCGATATCCGCAGAAGTTGATTTTTTATAAGGCCCCATAAAATAATATTCAAAAATTTATGGATATTTTTCTAGATTTTTTTGGGACCCGAAATGGGGCCAAACGCGTTTGTCTCTGCGTGGGTCTCTGCAAATTGTATCTGCACATAACAGAGCTGTACCAAAAAGATTATAACAAGTGAAGTACCAAAAAGGGGGTGCCTTGTTCTCACGGGGAAATGCCCTTAGAGTTTGTAGTTGGGTTTGAGCTTTTCAATAAAAAGTATTTGTCACAAAAAAAAAAAACCAAAAAGGGATTACAGAATAGGAAGTAATGACCTTGAGGGCCCGCCAAGCTACAATGACTTCTCCAATTGATTCTTGGAGTCAAACCATAATAAAATAGTACTAACTTTTTGTGAATTTTCTAGTTTCGACGTGGATGATTTATTTTTGATGGACCGACGATGGAATTAATAGAGGTGCGTGTAAGTTGACTACTTGACTTGGAAACCTCAAAAAAAAAAAAAGAAATGACAGACTCCGGTTGAAATGCACAAGCTACATATACCTTTCGAAATATATGAGGAAAGCGCACGCCAAATTGGAAAATGGGGGGAAGGCTTGGACACAAAGTCCTTCTCCTCATTAAACCATATTGACATTTTCCTTACATATTACAACCACTTTGTGTGGTCAGCCAAAATATGTTACTTTCATAATAGTAGAACTAGTCACACCATTCCAATCAATTCTTCATTTGTTCTCTACAATTTTTTCCTCCAAAATTTCTCTCCAAACTTCCCTTCAAATCTTTCCCAATTTCGTCCCCGAATTTACACCCACCACCATATGGTGTTTGTTTCCTGCATCCTGCATTTTGATACTGGGCATGTTTTTTTTGGTAATGCAGGGTGTTCCGGGCCAGTTTGCGCCATTGCACGCACCTTGTACTAATTCCTACAACCCCTCCCACAACCATTTCACACGCTTAGGCGAGGAGTTGAGATGGCCCCAAGAGTTGTTGACAATGATAATCGAACCTAAGATCTTAGGATGGAGCAAACACCTAAGTTCCAAACCAAAACCACTTTTTCAACCCTTGGGGTTTGATACTGTGCATGTTTGATGGTGGGATAAGAGATGTTAGACTAACAAGAGGAATCAAGGGCGGACTTACATGTTTTCTTTTTACTCCTATTTCATAATCCGGTATTTGTTTGTACACGGAATTAAGGCCGGATTGGACAAAAGTGAACTATTTGTCCATTTAGTACCGGACCCCGTTGGGGGATTAACTAATACAGTACCAGAGGGAAAATTCCCCTTCTCCATATTATTTCCCTCCACATCCAACTGTCCGAAATAATCCCAATCATCTTTATCCCACATTTATCTCACTCTAACCACCCGCCCTACCTATAGCAAGTTATGTGTGTGCCCAATCTGGCACCTCCGCAGCAGTCGTTTAAATTATAGATCAAGAAGTCGATCCAGGATGGTGGAAAGGACAGTTAGAGCTGGGCGGGCTTGCCAATTAGTCCAGATTAGTGAACTTTTTTTTATGTTCGACCACGAAGCGGAGTCAAACACAGTACAACTAGTCTAATATTCACATAATCAAATACACATGGACCCTATCACCCCACTTGTCCTCTCTATTCTATTCTTAGTCCCATCTTATCCAATCTTTCTAAGAAATATTCCGACAATCAAACGTAACGTGCCGGTGCCCATATCCACATCTTCATTAAAACTCTGCATTCACATCCACTATTTTACGTCTGTTGAAGATGATCAATTGAGCATTGAATTTTGGGGCCCTGCAATTGATCGCAGCAAGTGGGCAATCGATATCGATCATGAATGGTAGGCTTATTTATTTCTTTCAAGTGAATGTAAGGTTGGAATTGTAGATACTATAGTATAAAGTGGGAACAAAGCTGGAATTTTAGTTTTTTTTTTTTTTTTTTTCCCGGGAAAAAGGCAGATTTTTCTTTGTTGGCAGACTGTGTTCTAGTAATCAAAGTCAAGCCAAGCGATGATGATGATAATAATAATAAGAAGTCAAGCCAAGCGCTTACTGTGAAAAATTTATTAAAAGGCACTATGAATATTATTTCTCATCTGAGCAATTTCCACCATTTGTATTTTTGATAACCAAATATCCGAGTCAACTTGCACACACCTTGACTAATTCCGGGGCTTTGAAACTAACGAGCGGACAAACCTCCAATTGACTCCAACGTTTGAAATGTTTGGTCTTTGTGGGCGATCTCCACTATTCCAAAGAAATGGAAGAATTCGATAGAGGAGCTGATTCCGCTGTTTACAGCAGTATATTTTAGCTGCGACCCTGAGTTGTGGTCAATTGAAACCTCGTATGCAGTATTCTAGAATATACTTGCTCTGACAAAATGAACCGTGGCAATTAGTCTTCCTCTTGACAAAATGAACAGTTTTAATAAAAGAAAGTGTAAAAAAACTATTTTTTCAAAAAAAATAAAAACTGTTTTAAAAAGTATTTTTGTTGTAAACATGTTGAAAATAGAAGAAAGAAAGTTTTTGTGTAATGATGGTATACTTTATTGAGAAAATGTGAAAACAATTAAATTTGATTATTGGCAAAAGGTTTATAGTTTTGATTATCCAAGGGCTAAAATTTGATGAGTTGCTAAGATGTTTCTAAATTTGGTTATTCCAATGTGAGCTCTTTTTGAGCAAATGTTGCTAACTTTATAAACCTTTTTGTTTTGATTATACCACTGTGGATGCTCTAAGGCCAAAATCCCGAGATTACATACATCGAAACATTTTAGGCCCCATTTTTGAAAGGGAAATAAATACTTATTTTTTAAGAAGGCAATTTCAAGCTCAAATATTGAACATTTCGGATAAGATTATCTGATAAACACAGTGTGTCTGTGCAATAAAACGAGAAATGCCACTGAAAACTTACATCACACTAGTGTTAACTAATCTTCACCCCATACATCACATTGTTAAAAAGCAATGACACAGACTTATTGTACACAGATCCCGCACAGATTTTTGTGTGGGCCCACTACTAGTCTCACACAAACAATACGAGTCGTTCATTAAATGTAAAATATTTTTTCAAGTGCTCCCGCGAAAAATCAGCTCAATCCAATACCTAAAGGTACTTGATTCAATCATTTAACATTTCATTATCCTGAAAACCGAATGAAAGTTTGATGAGCATTTATAGGTATCGGATTGAGCTGATTTTTCACAGGGGCCTTTGAAAAAATGTATTACAGTTAATGAACGGCTCAGATCGTTTGTGTAGGACCCTTAGTGGGCCCCACACAAAAATATGAAGATCTGTTACCTTTTTATCTGTGTGTATAACACAGTTGGTTAAAAAGTCTCGAGTAAACACATACTAATGCTCTTACAGTCGTCCCAAAAGAAAAAGAGTGTGGTTACCGAGCGCTTATAGATGCACTCGGTAATAAATCACAGAATCATGCACTGAATGTTGCATAATACGAAAAATTAGAGTTGTCATTGGGCTGCTGTTAGGGATGAAAGGACAAGAAGTTGTGAAAGGGAGGAAGAAAGCTATGTGTATGATCCGTACATCTGAAACCTAGTCACAGCTTAGAAGCTAGTCATCATAAAGTTCAATTTCTTTCAAGGTGTTAACTCAGCATGTGCCTCAAGATCTTTAAGAATCATATGAAGCTGTTCCCGGAACGTTGAAGACTGTTCTCTTTCATGCTGCAGTTCATTGTTATGTTCAAGTATTTTCTTGTCTTTCTCTTCCTGCAAGAATCATAGTAAGTTTTCAAGTAATCTCCACAAAAACAAATTTAGCAAAACTGAAGACACTGATATAGTGATATCTAAAATGCATGAGTGGCATCACTACAAGTGATAAGAGATCTGGAAAAATACCAGTAAGTTACCAAAACCAAAAGCAGCTCTGGTTAAGCAAAAGATTAGAGATCAGATGGCTGAAATTTGGATTGTGCAGTTGACTCCGCCATTCTATTTGGGGTGACATTGAGATTGAGACTCTTACAGGAAATAGATCTACAAAGAAATTCCCAATAAAATCATGATCTTGGTTATACATATTTCCATCTACTTGATAAGGGCAGACAATGGGGTACCACTATAATAGCAATTGACCCTTGATAACCATTAACAAAGGCCACAGGGAACTATTTACCTACCATTGTAAATTTTAGTAGCAACCACCTTCCCCAGACCCCAGATAACTATTGCAACCCTTAGCTCCTACCATACCTAAAACAAATGTTGGTGCGATTCTAGAGGAGGCTTAGCTAGGGAGCATATAAAGCAAGTTCCACAAACAGGAAACTGTGGCACATAACCAAGAAAATAGATATGTGGTGTTGTTTAAAACTGTGGCACATAAACAATAAGATAGAAAGCTAAAGGATGGACTCATGATATGGATCAATTAATTCCTCCACTTCAATTATAAACACCACAAAACTTTGCAAAAGATT
Organism: Rhododendron henanense subsp. lingbaoense; assembly: GCA_020567845.1. Lineage (NCBI taxonomy): Eukaryota > Viridiplantae > Streptophyta > Magnoliopsida > Ericales > Ericaceae > Rhododendron > Rhododendron henanense. Next base: position 40,409,917 of record CM036316.1, on the reverse strand, counting down.
GTCTTTGGCAACTCAATTCAAGTGAAGTAACTGAAAAGGAAATTGAAGACTTTCGGAAGAAATAACAGTGCCTCCTGTAGAAATAAAGAGAACAAGATACGTGGAAGAAAAAAGTAATGCGGCTGTCCAACCAAACTGAAGAAATGATAGGGAAATACTCACCATCTGACAGACGTTATCTATGTTGTGAAAGCTCCTTCTCTAGAGGCTCAAACACCTTTAGATTGTTTACAACTGTTTGAACCTTCTTTGACAGTTGGTTACTATGCTCTTCAACCTCTTTCATAAAAGCAGTTAATTGGTCCTGATATAATGCACTTAGTCGTTTCTTCCCCCGGATCTCTGCACTCAGCTCTTGTATCTTCTTATCCTTTTCATCCTAATAAACAAATGAAACAAATTCATCAGATGTGACACAATTCAAGAGAATACTACATCCAAGTTGAGACCACAGACAGGAGAACTATATATTGCAGGTGTACTCTGCCTCCAATTACATCAACATACCAACACCTTCACCATGCACATATGAATACAAAGCGTGAATGTAAGAATAAAGACACCAGACACAACCATGTGAAAACAAGTTTTCAATCCATGTTAGTCCACGTTATTAAATGCATGCCTTAGGAATGGATCAGAAGACTTGAACTAAATCACCTTTGCAGGGAGGGGAAAAAAGGTGAAAACAAGTTTTCAATCCATGTGATCGAACAGTTGACTCTAAATATACTACAAGAAATATTGGCTTTCCCGGCGTTTATAAAACGCCGGAAAAAGTGAAATAAACGCCGGTAAAAGTCTTCCCGACGTTTTTCCCGGCGTTTGTCGTAAACGCCGCGACTGCCGTAGTCGGGAATAGTTCCCGGCGTTTATTAAAACCCCGGTAATAGTCCTAGCGTTTTTAACATCATTGCCGGCGTTTATGACCTCCATGGCCGGCAAACTTTTCCGATCCGGCAGGACATTACCGGCGTTTACAAAAACGCTGGGAAAAGTTTTCCCTGGTAAAAAAAAATCTTGGGTATTTCTTTTTCTTTTTCTTATTTTTTTGGTCTATTAATATGGGGAATTTCTGTACAATAAAAACTTGCAATTATTGTACACCAACGATTGACAAATATTACAAAATAGGATGTCTAAAGCTTCTAAATTCATTACTAATCCATCAAAACTATGAAATACATAAATTTCTAACAATTTATATTACATTGTCTCATCCACATAAGTGGAATATTTTGCAACCAATCACAAACATAATAGGAAAAAGAAGTTCCCTTCATCAGATGTCTTTCAATGTCATCAAATAACCTGCACATAACATAATGCCAAAAGATATGTTAACATTGTAGCAAAAAAGAAGACACTTATAAAAGGAAAAAACAAAAAGAAGAGGGAAACAAGAAATAACTCAAGCTCAAACATTTCTATGCTATTTGAAAGGAAGTCTCAACTCTCAAGGGTGACCGCAGACCTTATTCAGCAAATAAAATTAAGTTTTCCATGTTTAATCACCAAATTTCAGAACCTAATCATAGTTCCAGCACTTATATACAAATAGAGAAGTAATATTAGTTGAAAACTGGAGAATAAATAATATGAAAGCAATAAAAAATGAAACTATGAAATAGGGCATTACAATAGGTACTAACCTCCAACCACCAAAGCAATTTGTCACCTAGCATTGTAGAAGAGTTCCATGTAACCTTCCCTTGAAACAAATAAATGTCACGGTACCAAAGCAAAGATTGTACTTCCTTATGTTGCAGAGATGTACCACAATTGCACTTCAAATGAAATCAGACCCACCTCAATCTCTGGTTATCTCCCACTAGTTGCACCTTCCTGTATGACGGAACAAAATGGTAATACATAAAAGTAAAAAAAAAAAAAAAAACTCAAACGGAGAATTCACCAAATACTCACTGGGCAATGCATAGAGATTATGCAAATCATAGTACAATGTTTCGTTAATGTACATTCCAAGCACCTGACAATAGTTTCCTGTAGCCGCGAACTCGATAACCAAATGCTTAAATTCCAAAACCATGGGCAGCACAGAAGAATGGTGAGCAGGGAAAAGCCAGTGTGCCTTAAGTATTGAAAATCCACCTACAGAAACTAAAGTCTCTCTATGGGTGCCTAGATTTCACCTAGCATCAGAGTTCCTGCATGGTTACCTTGGTTCGGGATTAAACAGAAGACTTAAACACCATCCTGCATCAATCATAAGCTAAAATGTTTATGGTTCACTAACCCTCTCCAAGTCCCGCTTGAGAAACAGGGTCCCATTTTTGCCCTTCTTTCATAGAGCTACAGAAATTTCATAATGAGAATATGCCCTTCGAAAAGAGAAAGCGCTGATAATTTTAAACAGAGGCACATTAACGCATCCGTAACACTTGAGTAAAAAATGTTGGTGGCGCAATAACTTAATGACTGAGAATGCCAAAGGCAATATCTAATCCAAGCAAGATTCATTTCTGACCTTGTTGATACAATATTAACAATACATCATACATGGATGAAGCTTTACTGACTTATGCTTAATATGATAAATACACAGTTGCAACATGTCCATATTTTACAAGTTCATCGCAATAATAGGCATGCAAAAACTTTGCAATTGTATGAAGAGTGGAAAACAACCTACAATATACAAAGGAAGGAAAAGAAGCAAAAGAAAAGTCAATGTTAAAGCATCCAACGCAAAAACAATTGAAGGTTGTAATTAACAAATGAGGGACAAGCTCTAACAGTCAACATGCTATTGCTAATGCACGATATTTACAAGAGCTATGAATAATTGAAACATTTCATTTGAAAACCTGTAAGCTTACTTCATCAATTCAAATTCACAATCTGGTGGCACGAAACTAACAGTCTTTTCTGAGTTGAACCTTGTCAGGTTTATGCATTGATGGAAAGTCACATCATCGAGCTCAATAGTTTTCCCGTTGCACAAGGTAGCATGATCAATGATTGGGTAACAGTGGAGGCATAAGAAAACTATCAATCAGATATGCAAATCAAAATAGCATTATTAGCCAAACAAAGTAATAGAAGCAAAACTAATTTTAGTCTTTATAAACTGCATATTCACATAAATTAAACATTTTCATCCAACATCTGAAATAACTTCACAAAAACCCTCTCAAGAGATGATTGAGGATAAAGTTTCCCAAAAATGTTAAATACGAAGGCATTTGGTTCGACTTAAGAATGCACTTTTGCAGCAAAGGAACATCCATAAATTATGAAACAGATTCATCAGAGCAATGATTAGGGTTTGGTCACAGGGTTGTCAATGAAAATTGTGTCAACAAGGCAAAAAGTTGGTACAACGGGTGGACACCATGACTGGAATGTTCTGGAGGTAAACCTCTTCGGATTTATACGTTGAATGTGGGGGAGTCACCCCCTCCCCTCCCCTCTTTCTTTTTCTTTCTTCTGCATTGAGAGAATTATTGAAACGTCTATGTATTTTACGTTTACAAGACATAAAGTAGAGCTGCTCTTCCATATCATGGTAAATCACATATCATGGTAAATCACATATCATGCAGCTCAGGGCTCAGGAAATAGAATCAATAAAACTAAGTCAAGAAGATTACAAGGAAAATAACGATCCAAAACTACAGACACGATATAACACAAGACACATTTCTGACCTGATAAACCCAATCAAACTCAGCCCACAATTGATGACCAGAAACTAAAACAAAGAGACGGAAACAGATTAAAAGAGCAACACCTGTGTAGAATCCATCAAACCTGAAGAAGATCGAAGTTGAAAGGCTCTAATCTGGTTCGAAATGTCCCCAATCAGACAAGTTGTGCGAAATCCATAGTTGCACGCAGAAAAGGGGTCGAAATCCACTCGGAATAACTTCGGGAATCTTATTAGGGCTTAAAACTTCGACCCAACTCGATTTCGTAAACCAAAGATGTAGATTAGGACTCGATTATCCTCGAATCAGGTACAACTAGGCTTGGAACAGAGAAAGCAGCCTTCGAATCAACTCAATAGGCTTCGATTAAGGACTGATTCGCACGGTTTAAAGTACGATTTAGGGTTACCTTGAAACGAAGAGAAAAAAAGGAAGATAAGGGGTAAAAACAGTACAAGTCGCTGGTGAGGTTGACGGAGGTGGTGCCGGTGCTAGCCGATGAACGAAGAACGAGGCGTGAAAGGAAAGCTATGCGAGGTTAGGTTGGGTAGAGAGAGAAACCCTTGGTTTTTTGTTGTACGAGTAGTTGGGACTTGGGAGGCAGACTGTGTAATTTTAGAGTGAAGACTTTAGATAAAAGGGGATAGTGTAATTTTAGCACGGAGGCCTCCGCTCCGCTACAGTCACTTTTGGACTTTACCCGGGGTTTGGTACAAGCGCCGGAAACAAACTGCCGCTTATTCCTCTTTTTCTTGTAGAAATCAATGCTAACAATCAATCACAGAGAAGTAGTTTCAGCAAAAGAACTTTCTGTCAAAGACATAAGCTGTCCACAGCATCGATAGAGTTGGAGACCGAAGATTGGTTATTAATTATATGGAAGGTAAGCAGTCATATAGTTGTTTTCAGAAAATGCCTTGCGAAAAACTAAATGAATGCATGCTTACAATTTACAGAACGTATAAATGTTAATAAAACCCCAGAAGTAAATGTCAATAAAACCCCAGAAGTAATAAGTGAAATATACAAAAGCTGCTCCTCAAAGGAGTTAAAAAGAACTCAGGAAGCCTCACCATAGCCGGACGTACTTCCCGGGGGGCTGCCACAAGGGGATGATTATGATCTTTCACAAATTTTGTGACAACCCATTTTCCAGCTTTGTCGGACTTTACTAGGATCATAGCCTTACATCCTTCCCTTTGCTTCCTAACCGGTCCTAAGGTACCCTGTGTACTGAGACAATGGCCCTCCTTATTGCATCCAAGTTGGCGGGAAAGAATCTTCCCATCAATCTCTGAACGATGGCAAGACATTACACGCATCACAAAGCCTACCCGCCTTGCATAGTCATCATAAAATACTTTGGCAGCTTCCTCAGATCTAAACTCCAAACCCTCGAATGGTTCTGGAATTGGTCTTCCTGTAGAACAACTCTTTATTGGTCTAGCCCCCTCATCCGAATCCACTGCAGATTAACAAGAATCACAGCCTTTAAACTCATCAAACACTTTACTTATTCACTGAAATAAACAAAAAAAAAAAATCACGAGATAACAAAGACGTAAACTTGACAAACTACTGAGAAAATAGCAAAACTAACGACGAAGACTAATTAAAAAGAAAAACTACGTGGTCCTTATTGCTCACTAGCTTAAGTAGATGTGTTCAAAGAAAACCATGAATATTCTCGTTCTTCTCCTCTTAGAGCTTCCCCAATGGAAAAGCTATAAGGGTTGCTAGTTGCTACTGCAAAAGAATATTGAACCTCAACTTTTTCCTCTCCAACAATTAGCTAACTTTTTGCTATATTTAGCCAAATTTGGCATGATGTTTCATTATAACTGTAGTAGGCCGAACATCACTGACCAAGCATGATAGATCCGTGTTCGGCGAAACAATCGAACCATCTTGCCAGATAGGTCTGGTTCGCCGAACATAAAGGTCTGGCAGGCAGTAAGCGGCAACATGCGTGCTCGGCAGTACAAACTAGGGGCTGATTCACCAGGATTGAGAACGAATCCTTAGCGCTCGGCAGATAGGATCGGGAACGAACGAAGCGCCATCTCAACCACGTGGTTGCAACCGCCTCGACCGTGACGTCATTCGAGCGGTTACGCAATCAGATAATCATAAGCGCGCATGGGTGTGGAGGTAGAATGATTGTAGCAGTAAACTCAAAATCATTCACCCTACTAGTAGAATCCCTATCTTGTTTGATAGTGAGGCCCCGTTCGGCTAAATAAGCTAAGTGACTTCTTTTTTTTTTATCCTTATTCAAATTTTTCCGTATTTGTTAGTTTTTCGTAAATTTTTAGGGGATTATTGCATCGTCATAACGAGAGGAATCTAAAAAGTAAAAAATTACGATCGAAACCTAATTTTTTTGAATAAAAACAAAAATAAGCCAATAAGTCAATTTTTTTGTCTTTATTAAAAAAAATTGTATTTCGATTGTAATTTTTTACTCTCTAGATTCCTCTCGTCATGGAGATGCAATAATCTCCAAAAAATTGACGAAAAACTAACAAATACGAAAAAAATATAATAAGGACAAAAAAATAAGTCACTTAGCTTATTTAGCCGAACGGGGCCTGAGCAAAGTCAAATTTTTAACTAAAAAAAACAAAACGAAAACCGTGCTTTTCTCAGCACACTCCAGATTTTGGTACAGTACTATTTTTTTTCTCTCAAAATCATTCACACTGGTGAGTGAGAAATTTTTCAAGACCTCTCCGTACTATTTTTTAGGGGTTTGTGGTTAGTTTCACAAAGGGAGCTCACCTTCTCTGGGACTCGATTTCAAGACCTCTCCGTTACAAGGGACCTGAGTTGTTTAGTTTAGGGATTTTCATCCGTCAAATATTTATGTCGTCGCTAAATAATTGAGACATTTAATAAGTTTTAAAGTGTGAATCGTCAAATATTTATTTCATAAATCTATAAGAGATTGTTCGTTTTGGTATTTGGATTTTAAAATTCCAAAACGAACAAGAAAGAAATGAAAATAGTGATTGAGAAAAAATTTATTGAAAACCGTGCGTTGGGAGAGAATCTAAAATCCCAAAATGAACAAGCTCTTTGTCGGGAAGCTCAATAGTTCGGATTAAGTTTTGGGCCCATGGTGATCTGTAAACTTCCAAGGTGGGCCCGAAATTGGAGATTAGTTGGGCCACATAAGCGTGCTCAGCACACACGCAGGCTGAGGAAAACTGGATCATTTTTCCCACTGAGAAGCAGTCAGGTCAGGGCTTCAGCCTGGAAGTTGAAGATATTCCTCAAGTCCGAAACGAAGTGAGATGCGGACACAGGTCTCTCTCTCTCTCTCTTCCTTTATGCGATGTATTTGTATGTCTGTGCGTGTTATACTGATTTGAATGGTTTCTGGAATCCCCTATTTGATCTCTCTGTTCGATTTCATGGTTTCTGAAGTTGTTGGTTAATTTGACTGTATCCTGAACTAAAAACTTGAGTGAAACCCTCAAAATCGAACTCAGCCCTTGTCTCGAAACTCATACCAAATTAAATCTTATTCGCTTTTTAAACCCAAATCAAGAAGACCTAATTCATATACCAAGTGTACAACGGCTAGTTTTTGGCTGTTGGTGGTGATGGTTGCTGGTGGTTATGGTGGTGGACAGTGAATCTGACGATTGTTCTTACCTGTGTCGTGAGGTTGGTGGAGGTGGTCAATCATACTTCAGGCCCCCACAAGTTCAATCACAAATTCGCAACAACAAACTTAAACCCAAATCTGCTAAAGCTTTCCTTGGTGGTGGTGGTGTGCAGGGTGGCTGGAGGGGTGGAGGTGTTTGGGCGGCAGCTAGGGACGAAGTCAGAAATTAAGTATATCCAAGAAAGAAGAGAAGGTATTGTGAAATTAAGTATATACAAAAATGATCTTTCGTGCAAAAGCATTATGAAATTTTTTAATTTGTTAGAATTGAAGGTATTGTGTATTATGCAAATAAGTGAAGTTTTGCTATATCTTTAAAGAAGTACTCACTAAAGAAAGAGGCGACAACGAGAATTCTAGAAAATGCGGGGGACCATTATAAGTACTCCTCCAATTTTATTGGGATAGTATATAATAGTTATTAGAAACTTCAGGGTGGCCATGGCAACACTTGGCCCCCATCTAGCTTTGTCCTTGGCAGTAGCGGAGCTGGCGGAAGTGGATGGTGGCCGTGGCAACTGAAGGGGCAAAATTAAATGTTTTTGAAATGTTTTTAGCCAAGATTTTCTCACCCTTTCTTTTCTCATAAGGTTATAATGTCTTCTTGTAGTTTACATGGAGACACCTGTAGAGGACAAGTTCATCACCACAGAAAGTTTAGTGGGAGCAAGATTAGATTTACTTGATGTTGGAGCAAATCAAGAACCAAATGAGGGTATGTCATTTGAATCAGATGAAGCTGCCAAAGCATTCTATGATGAATATGCCAGGCGGATAGGATTCTTAACTCGAATCGTATCATCTCGTAAGTCAGAGCGTGATGGATCAGTTATATCCCGTCGACTGGCCTGTAACAAGGAAGGATATAATCGTAACAGTCGAAAGACTGGGCCATGCCGAATTCGAAAGCGAGAAAGCCACAGGGAAGGTTGTATGGCAATGGTTCTCGTGAAAAGAGAGAAGCTTGGGGAATGGGTTGTGACAAAATTTGTTAGGGAACACAATCATCCACTGGAAGTTTCTTCGGAAAAATGGTGTCCAAATCCAGTAAGTTTTCCTTGAAGCTGCAACTTTTAAAGTTCTAATATACATATTCTCCCTCTATTTTCTTTTACCTCGTTGGATGTATGTTTTGGTAAGTCTACTTATCCAGATATTGTGGAGATACTATGCTAGTATCTCAGCAAGACTATTTACCAAATCGAAGCTAAGAAGTGCTGTAACTATAGGATCACAGTATTATGGTCAACCTTGGAAGCTTAGAATAATGGCACCATACCTTTAGGTTTAGGGATGGCATTTGGGGCAGAAATTGGCAAATCCGTACCCAATACCCGAAACCGAATGGCTGCCCAAATCTGCCCCGAAACCCGAACGGGTAGAGGAGTGGTGAACCATAACCGAACCAAACGGGTTTCGGTTATTCCCCGAACCGAATGGATAACCGAAACAATCAAATGAAACAAGCTATGAATCAAACGAAACAAGCTGAACCAAACGAAGAACAAGGGGAAAAAAGAAATTCATGCTATTATTCTTCACAGGAGTTCCAAACCGGAAAAAGAAAACCCAGATCTTAGTTCATACGTAGCTTTTATTCTTCACTTTTTTGCATCAATAAACAATCTGTGAACCTTAACCCAGGATCTAGTAATCTGAACCTTGACCAAGTTCCTTCTTCCACCAGGCATCACAATTGATTTTAACCTTTCCTTGAGCAGGAGCTTTCCACTTGGGCTGTGGAATCGGAGAAGCAACTTGATTAGTCAATTCCACGATTGAACGAGGAAACCCACAATGAGGTCAGATAGAGATAGATGCATGTACGCCTATATAGAGAGAGAAACAAACCTGGTTGCTAGAGAGAAAGGATCGGTACAGCGAGAGAGAGAGAGAGATGAAAACCCTACACGCCACTTATACTTATATATATACAAAGGGTATTTTTTAAATTTTAATATCAGTTAAACCATAACCGAACTGATGAAAGGATCGGTACAGAGAGAGAGAGAGATGAAAACCCTACACGCCACTTATACTTATATATATACAAAGGGTATTTTTTTAATTTTAATATCAGTTAAACCATAACCGAACCGATACCTGTTCGGTTATCCAAGGCCTCAACCATACCCATACCCATACCCACGGGGAATTTTTCGGTTATGGTTCGGAGAAAAACTTCGGTTACGGTTCGGGTACCCAAATTGGGTTATGATACATTCATAAACAAGCTTCTGTCTTGAAAAATTTGAGGATTACGTTTCGCTGATACATTACGGTGAATGAGTTAGATTTATTCTTAGAATGCCTTAATCAAGGGCTTTTCATTGTAAAGGGACAAATGATATCCAATTTAATCCACAAGAAGCTTTCGACTTCCGTTTCACCTGATTGTAACCATCTCTCCACGGGCTATGACCCTCATATAATAGTGGTGGTCAATCCTGCTGAAATGTAACCAAGTTTATCTCGTTTCTAGGAACAATTTAATGTAGCTGTCATCACCGGAAAAAGAGGTTGGAACCTTGGTGGGGCTGCTTGGTCTGTCTTAAAGGATGACATCCTACTCCTCCATTTGGCATACTCCCGAAAAAACGTTTGTCCCTCATTCTCTGAAATTTGCTTATTTTGTAATATACCTCACTCTTCTGCTCAACTTTAACCCTCTCTCTCGGTGGCAACTCATTTTTTTTTTCTCTATTTTGTAGCCTTTGATTTCTTTGTGCAAAAATCTAGTGTGGTTCGTACAAATTGTGTCTTCAATGTAGTAGAAGTCCTTTCTTTATTTAAGGTTTGAGAAGTCTAAAGTAGTTTCTCTTCGCTATGGAAGAAACCAACAAGGTGATGATTATTGTAAGTGAGAATTTTCTAAAATATTTGTAAAGTTTAACCATTTTGATCCCACCATTGTCGAAAGTTCCCAAAGCTACCACTATTTTCAATCTTATTCCCATAAATTCCCCTATATTGGACTAGCATTCAAGAAATTGGGAATCAAATATCAACAAACAATGATGGGAAGAAGTTGGAGAAGTTGTCATGTCCTAGGATTTCTTACACGTCTTAGAACAAGATACTAAAAAGCAAAACAGACCAAAACCACCTATGACATTTGGATTTTGATAACATTTGAACAACCCTTGGGCTACATGTTTGCCCCAGTTTTTTTGAAGTCAGAGCCTATTCCTTTCGATTCTTAATATTTGTGCAATCATGGTAAATGCATATAGAAAGTGTTTTTTCCTTTGGCTAAGTTTTCCATATCTTGACCTGTCAAATCACCTGATATCGAGATTGCTAAAACATAGGTTGATCAGGAAAAGACTAATGGAATCCCCTTATTCTATGAAACCTTATGGAAGTCTGAAGTTTAGAAAACCCTGATTCTTTTGATCTGATTTGGTTGGTTTTTGAAGGACATATCTTATTATACTTGTCTGAGGCTTGTACAAGGTCGCTTTCAAGTCATTATTCTTGCACTTCTTGTTTGTTCTTACTTGTTTATTGCCCCTTTTTTATCTTTTTTTTTTTTTCAAACTCTGTTTTTTCCGTTAACCAGTCATTATTTTAGCTGTGTGGAATGGTGTGATTTAATTTATCGGCTGCCTAGAGCAATGCTATGCGCACACGTCGAAGCTGTGCACATAATTAAGGCTGTGCACAAGAGACTTTCCTTTCTGTCTTATGGTCATGTGGGTTTTATGTTAAAATTATTCATTTTTGTGAATTCCGATGGCAGTCTTTTGACAAGGACCAGAAGATTAGGGAGCTATCTTCTCAGCTTCATCATGCAAATCAGCAGTTGGAAGCATGCCAAGAACAACTACGGCATGTATGGAGGAACATACACAATGTCAAACAAGTGGAATCCCAACAGCATGAAATTTCAGGACACTGCTAGGAACAAGTTGCAAAGTGACTAAATGTAAAGTGTAGCCTGTGCAGGAGTGCAAAGTGTACTTTAATAATAAAGTAAGTTAGTAATAGTTGTGCAACGTACCCACATAGAAACTGGAATGATAATTATTAATGACGCCGATAGTATGTGCAAATTAGTACTATTACTGTTCAGTTTGGTGATTCACTTGTGTGCAATTAGAGATGTGCTTTGTTTGTAAAGAAGTTAGAGTAATGATTTTATCCCAATCCTGATGCAGGAGTGCAAATTCCATAGTCAAGCTTCAATTATGCTACAGATGAACACACTTTGCACGCACGCATTCACAGGCTTACAAAGGTGGAGGGCTCCATACACACTGCACTGCACGGTCTGTTTAAGTGTGTGTGTCTCTAGACCCTTTGTTAAGCTTTTGGGATCTTGACCTTCTGCTCCATCTTCATCTTCTTTTAATCTATTAATTTCAGGTTGTCAATGGTAGCAGATGTAAGACCCAATAATTTGAGTTTAGTTTCAGGTTGTCAATGGTAGTAGAGGTTAAGACCCAATAATTTGAGTTGCGAAAATTTCTGTCCCATGTAGAGGTCACGTGATGTTTCAACATCTTCTAGTAGCAAATCACAGAGGGCTCTGAAAGATGTTGGGGACTGCATGACTTTGCTTCAGAACCATCGAGTATTTTCTCTTGTAAACGTAGTTCTATCAAATGATATGTAATGAAGGGTAGATGATCCTTTTTTCCTTACCAAATATAACATGTTCTTGCCATAATCTACCCAATGATACAGACAATGTATAACAAACAAAAATACGGACATTAGAATGTGTTGTCTTGGTACAACAAATGTGTTGTCTTGGTACAACAAAAACAAGTACAACAAGACTTGGTACAATAATAAACAACAACAAAAACAACAAGGACGACCACGACGAAAACAACAGTAGGTAAAATCATAGGGACCATTTAAGTGTGGGGCAGAGATGCCCTTATTCATATTACACAACAAAGAAAATGAAAAACATCGGCGACCGAAATGCATTCATCATAATGTGAGTAGTACTTTGAAATACTTGGAATTCTTTATCGTCCTGAACATGAATTTCCTTCACTTCGTGAGTCGGCAGTAACACCTGAGAATACAAAAATCCAAACTCAAGGTATCACTACTCACCAAGCACTAAAATTTAAAACTGCTAGTAGGACATTATACGAGATTCAAAGCTTAAAGTACTAGGGTGAAACAAATCGACAACGAACAAACATGAAAAGTCAGCTTGATGATAACAAAATTATTAGATAGCTTAAACATGAAAAGTCAGCTCGTAATTGTGGTCCGGATATTAAAAGTACCATGCATCAATTTTATTCTCCAAAATTCAAGAAATGTCAATAAGTAAAATTCGTGTATGGCAGGATCTTATGACAAGAAATTGTACCCAGAAAAATACATAACAAAATGATGAGGTAATTACCATGTAATAAAAATAACAAGAATTGGTCCATACATAGTAGATGCCTCAATTTTGTTTACCATATTTCCTAAGCTGGGGCGCGGTCACCCATGAGGTTTGTAGCCAGACTGCCCTATCATCTGGGAGTAGTGAGCTCTAGCGCCCTCCCGGTAAGTTATAGTTACCCCTAAATTTTTGATTTTGTAAATTTTTTGCTTATTTTTTTTATAATAATTTTCTGTTTAGTTTTTCGTCGTAATTTGTAGTACTAATCATTTGTCTTGATGGGATAAATAAAAAAAGTACAAAAATGCAGAGTGAAGATGAAAAAAATTCACATAAGACGGCACTAAAGACGAAAATTCATATAATGCAAGGTTTGACCAATATATTCTTTCAAAAAATAACAAGATTTGTGCCCGTTCGATGCACGGGAACGGAAAAAAAAAATTAACGTGAACTCTCTCTATTGTCCCGTGCATCGAACGGATACAACGCTAGTTTTGAGGACAAATCATTTGTATTGATGAGCTAAATCAAATAAATACAAAAAATGTGGACCGAAGATGAAAATTTTTCATATAAGATGACAATAAAGACAAAAATACAAGCTATTATAGATATTTTTTGTCGCTTTAGTGGTTTTTTCTTGTAATTTTGGTCATAAATTTTTACATTTTAAATCCTCTTGCCGAGATGAATAATTAATGAATTTTTTTTCACAACAAATTTAAAATAGACGAACAAATATACTGAAACAAAATTTAAGAAGAACGGGGCCAATTGGGAGGAGATATGCAATAAATCTAAACTTGCAATCATACTGGGACAAACCTTTAACTGTTGTGTGGGTGGTTCAGAACATTATTCAACTCCCCCAACCTCTTGAGATTCATCCTTCAGCCTCATGCTTTCCCTCACGTCTTGGAATTCCCGAGGAGTATGCACTGCACGGTTCCCTCGTCCATCATCCCAATAAAACTTGACATTAGGTATATGCTCAATAACCCAATAGTCTTGGCCTTTGTCTGGTCTCATTCTGTCGTAGAACTCTGTTGGCATTAACAAAATATCAAGAGATTTGAGTTTGGTGAGGTTACGGATGCCGGAGGGCACCTCCTTCAGTTGTGGGCAATCTCCGATCGTAAGGTTCTCAAGAACGGGCAATCCTCCTTCCTCTATTATAACCGAATTCAATCTCCCTAAGTAATTGAGGTATAGCCACTTAAGCTTCGGAAACCCTCCGACGTCGAAATACAATTGTTCTCCATCGTACCCTCTGAGAAAACAAAGTAGCGTCAAATTAGGTAATGCTTGAAGAGCTTTTATTGCATGAGCACCAGTCAAGCATGAATTTATTAGACTTAGGGTAACTAGATTATCGAGTCTCGATATCCAGTTCGGCAACATTTCCAAATGTTTGATCAAGTTGAGATGTTGAAGAGATTTGGGGGGAGAAGAAAGAGAATGCAAATCCAGAATCGTGTCGCCTTGTATAAACCCAACATCCAAAGATTGAAGGTGAATCATCTTCTCTACGGCGGTATAGAGAGCCTTCGCGTGTTCTCTTTTCACGCCCTTAATACTGAACTTCCTCAATTGCCTCAAATTTTCTAGCTCTTTGATTAAATCGTCGTTTGCCATTATTGTCGTCAACGTCTGCAACTCTTCTAAATGCCCAATCCCTCCTTGTATCTCCACCCCGAGATTTCCGATAAGATGCCGCAACTTACGGAGTCTACTTAAAATCCCAATTTGTAGCACATCCACAAGTGAGAATTTAAAATTCAAAGTTTGTAGGTTGTGTAGATTTCCAATGGACTTCGGAATTATCTTCACTTTTGTCCTCTTGACACTTAAGTATCGCAAATGAAGAAGATTCCCCACTTCTTCATGAAGTTGATCAAGAGGAGCACCCTGAAGATCTAGTACTTTCACAAGCTTGAAATTACCGGCTAGAGTGCCCAAAAACTGCTGCTTTGGCAACTCCCCCACAGAGAAAACAAAAACGGAACGAATTCTTGATTTGGTACTACTCATGGTTTCCCAATCTTTATTCGTTACGTTTCGCATCTGCATTGACCATCGTCGAGTTTCATTGTCCCAATTTGGATATGCTTCTCTCAAAACTTGACAAAAACCCAACCCCTCACACTTTACGAGGATGATCTCGTGGACTAAATCATGGACCTGACATTTTTTAATTCTACCATCCAATTTTGTCTTTGAAACTTGAACCAAGCTTCTATGAATGAGCTCAGTCAACCATTCTTCTGCAACTTCTTCCAACGTTTTTCCTTTCTGTCCTTCAATGAAACCCTCGGCTATCCACAGTCGGACGATTAATCTTCCACGGGTGATTTGATAGTCCTCAGGTATTATGCCAAAGTACAAGAAACATGGTTTAAGGTAGTAAGGCAGGTCATGGTAACTAAGGAGCAAAATTTTCGTGACGTTTGTGAGATGCTGATTCCTTTCCAATTGGGATCCAAGGCTATCATAGAATCTTTGCCATTCGGATGCATCCTTACTTTTTGTGGACAAGATAGCGCCTATTGTCACAATTGCAAGTGGTAATCCTTCACATTTTTTCACAATGGCACGGGATACTGTCTCCAACTCGGGAGGACAACAACCATCAAAGTCCCGCTGGAACGCTTTCATGCAAAAGAGCTTCCAAGCCTCCTCTTCAATTAGGGGCTTCACATTGCATATGTGATCCCATGAGGATTCCTTGCAAAAAGAAGCAACATCTTCCTTCCGTGTAGTGACAATTATTTGACTTCCTTTGTTGTTTTTCGGTAAAGCGAGTTTTACAAATCTCCAAAAGTCAGCACTCCAAACGTCGTCAAAAACAATTAGATACCTCTTCTCAAGTAAAAATTCTCTCAGCATATGAATGAGAGAATTTTGGTCCATCGTATCGATTCCCGCAGGTGCACACTCCTTTGTTGTTTGAAATAGCTCCTTTATCATTCTTCTAAAGATGTCCTCCATCTTGTATGATTGAGAGACCGATACCCAAGCTCGGCAATCGTAGTGTTCAAACACTTTAGGGTTGTCGAAAACTGTCTTGGCAAGAGTGGTCTTACCACATCCTCCCATACCTACCAGTGAAGTGACCGTTCGGTTTGATTTTCCAGTTATCAGCCTGTGGATCAGTTCTTCCTTGGTTGAATCAATGCCCACGACTTCATCTTCCTCCATGAAAAGGGACGCAACACGAGGGTCATCGTATCCTTTTTCTTCTGTTTTACTGCTTGACCCATGTTCTAAGGAACTGGAACCATACCTATCAGCCCTTTCCTTGATATCACGAATAGTCTGTTTGATATCTTTAATTTGAGAGGCAAGATCATGTCGTAGCTTGAGTTCGGTGATTGAGCGAGCAAGTTCCTGAAGGAAACAGAGGAAACCACACCGTTGCCGATTTTCTGCCAAGTGGAGTGTGTATTCGTCCATGACGTCCTCGATTTGGTAAGCCACTGCCCTTACCTGTTTTACCCAAACTTTTGCCCCTTCGTTTTCTAATTCTGCACTTGAATCTGCTTTTTTTAGGAAAGACATTATGCTTTCTAATTCATCTTTGATACTGGAAACTTCTGAGTGGATGTTCCACAACAACTTCACTTCACTTGAGAACAAAGTACTATTGATAGCAGAGCTTACTGCCTCTGCCATTACATCAATTTTCCTACATAACATGAAAAAATTGATTAGTTTCATAGCGTATATACTTTCTCAGCTGATACAGTGTGGAGTCGCCCAAACAAACACACACTAGCATGAAGAATCAATCAAGGAAAGAATGCAAACAGAAACGCAGAACACATGGATTTTCCGTGGTTCCCCATTGAGTAATTGGGTACTTCCACAGCTCTCACTTGTAAATGACAGACCAAACCAGAATCAGGTTACACAAACCTAAAAATAGTAATCGTATATTACTGACTGAATAAAAAGACGAGTGGAGTATTGATTCCTCTCGACGAGAGGAATCGGAAAAGTAATATTTTTTTTTTACTTTTACCTAAGTATTTTGAGAAATAA
The DNA here is from genome assembly GCA_020567845.1 of Rhododendron henanense subsp. lingbaoense. Classification (NCBI taxonomy): domain Eukaryota; kingdom Viridiplantae; phylum Streptophyta; class Magnoliopsida; order Ericales; family Ericaceae; genus Rhododendron; species Rhododendron henanense. The sequence goes on along the minus strand of CM036316.1, from coordinate 40,393,170 downwards.
CCATTTTTTAGCATCAAAATGTTATTTTTTTTCTTCTTAAAAGTGGTTATTTCCGATTGGATAAATATATAAATAAATCAAGTTTAAATTGGAGTGTGTTGAAGCTCATATTAAGTTTTCAAATCAAGCTGTAACAATTTACTAGTCGACTCGTTTAGTTAATGGCGTATAAAAATTTAAGTTGCTCGTGATCGGTTTGTGTTTGACTCGATTAAAGTTCTTAGGAGGCCGACTCATCTTAAAGGATCTAGGGGTGCTGTAGTGCACCCCCGTATAGTGCATGTGTAAGGCGGCACACAGCTGTAGATCTCATCAATCAACGGTTCAGATAAAAAATCAATTATGACTGGTAAATCAGTTATAATTAAAAATCATATCTCAACCATTCATTATCAAGATCGATGGCCCGTGTGCGCCCTACAGGGTGCCTTACAGGGCCTAGCACTACAGGATTTTCCAATCCCATCTTAAAAGTAAGCAGAGTTTCAATACATTTTTAATACTTGTTAACTTTTCAAATCAACCAAGGAAAATCTTGGTGTAAGAAGAGTTTCCAGCATTTAGGTCTGGAAAAGAGAAAGGTATAGAAGAAGTGGCGGTAATATCAAACAAAGGGCCATTGGGGAAAAGCCCTAAAAGATGAGAAACATCAAACAAAGTGGGAGCCATCATCCTACAGTTAAAACGAAAGTAATTAAAGAAGGGATCCCAAAAAGCCAGGGCTGCATGGATAAGGCTAGGGTTTTGAGGGATACCGTTTTGAAGCAGACGAAGAAGGTCTCTGAGACCAACCTTTACCAAATGATCGTTCTTTTTAGTGAACATACGCTTTGTCCACTGACACCAATTAGAGTCGGATACAGGCCAACAAACAAAATTCTTTCTTGGCCAGTGAACCCAGTCCAAATTATCATTATCACAAAGGATCTTGCATTCTTCGAAGACTAGATAATGAACTGTGAATGCCAAAGGAAGTTTGTCGAATGCAGGCCCTAAGATAGGGGTTTTTGATGATTGAGGATTTGGAACAAAGATAACATCAGAAAGATTGCTTTGAGGAGCCTGAGCCTTTGAGAGTTCATTGGCAATCAAGCGCCGAAGAGCATAAGAGGGTTGGCCAAGGCTCTCGACAACGTGAATTTGAGGCACCATTGAAGTTGCAGGAAGAATGAAGAAGACAAAGTTGAGAGCTTTAGTGGAATTCAGAAGGAATAAGAGAAGAATTTGAAGTTCCCCAAGTTAAATACGTTTAGGGTTTTAGGAGCGAATCAAGTTTGAATTTCTCAACTGCAACGCATAAAAGAATATTGGATCCTGATTTTGAAATTTGGGTTGTGCCCAGATGAGTTATAAAAGTAAATTGGGCCCTAATGTTAAAACAACTATGATTTGTCAGTGTGAGCTTTAAATTGATAAAAGGAGATTGAAATAAATACCTTTTTTGGTATTTTATCCTTTCCGAATAAATATCAGATGTTTCGAAGCCCTCATTATCAGTTGAAATATTAAAGTAGTTATGCAAAGAGAAATTTCATTAACCAAACTCACGATATTTACAAGAAGTGGAAATTGCATATTTACAAAAGAAACAAAGGGAAATACTAAATTCCTACTAATAGAAAACAATAAACAAAGATAGTTTAGGCCTTCAAAGGGCCTGCTTGCTGAGAAGTAGCCTTTTTATTCTCGAAATAGTGAGGAAAAGACCAAGTAACAAGACTGTGGAACTTGGTCCATGCAAATTGGAGAAATTGCATCTCTATTTTCTTTGTGTCCTCATCAGCATCCAACTTCAACTTCTTTTCCAAAAGAGGCCTAAGGCTAAGCACCAAAGCCTTAGCCTTCCTCTGGAGTTGGGCTTCCTTCCTTGGATACTTCCTCTGCATCCTCTTAAAGCGCCTTCGAAGTCGCTTGTCAGCATGACAAGGCACCACTTCAAAGGACTCAGACTTGAAGCTCTCAATCTGGTTGTGCAGCTTCTCAATCCTCTCCTTGGTAAGATCAAAATCTTGGAGATCGTGATTGAAGGTTTAAGCAACAGCATTGGCTTCGAGCCACATCCTGATCACTGGAAGAAAATCCAAAAAGCAATGGATTTGATAAGAAACCACAGGAGGAATGCTGCAGAGGACAAGTGTTTCACAAGCCCATTTAAAATTGGTTAATGGGACTTGTTCTTCCGAGATAGAAATATCCAGGAAGGAAAAAGCAGCAAGGAGCTGCAGAGCTTTGCTTTTGTCAAAAGGAAAAATGGAATAGCCATAGTGCAATTGGAAGCGAGGAGGATTGTTGGCAAGACTGGCCACTTCCCCAAACCAATTAAGCTCCTCTGAGAGAAGAGTAAGGTCATTTGACTCTTCGAAGTCAGCAGGGTAGTGTGGAGTCTTCACCTCTGTAAGCCACAGAGTTCTTTGGTTTTGGGCCTGACGTTTAAAGTCACAGTAAGGGCTGACCCAAGGTAATTCTCCTCTTGCTTGAGGTAAGGAGAGAATTTGAGAGAGGAATAGATAGACTCTAGCATTCCCATATGTGTAGTGTCTCCACTAGATAGAGGCAATAATTGACTTGCAAATAGGGTTCGAAAGTGGTGAAATTAACCTATTGGGAGTTGGGTCAGGTTGGTCAAATTTGACCAAAATAACACCAGCATTGGTGTCAACAGGGTTTTCTTTCCAGTTTCCCCAACCAAACTCGTTGACAGAGTTCGCAAGGGTGGAAGAGTCTTCCTAACCCAAAGGAGAAAAGGAAGGGGCATGGAAAATTCGATCAGAAAGAATTTTGCCAGCCAACATATGAGGGGAATTTGAAGGAGATATTTGAGGGGTGTTAGGTTTGGCATCAAGGTTTTCTAAAACGAGGTTGATTTCTGGAAGAGAGTCCATGACTAAAAGACTTGTTATTGAAAATAATTCGATTTCGAAGGGATAAGGAAGACGATGTGATCTGTTAAACCCCAATAATGATCACTATTTATAGACGAATTAAATGAAGAAATGCATTTAGCTTTGAGAAGCTCAAGAGACGTGCGACATGGAAACCGATCTTTTTTCCATGACTCATGCATCCTTATTCGTAAGGAGACGTGGATAGTTACCATTAACATTTATTTAATTACTTTAAATAAGATGTTAATGCGGGGGTGGGGGGTTTACATCCTAAAATATGCCACCCAACAAGAAAATTACACGTGGCACCAAACAGTGTATCACCCAATCAAATCACGTCATAATTAAGCCTGAATTACAGAAGATCAAAGGGTTTAATGATGATATTATTTTAGTACTATATGGTATCGTTTAGATTGGAAACGACCACATTTGGTCATTGACAGATAGGTATTAAAACGATAATTAAGCACAACCGCTGATTAACTCTTAAAGCCATCAAACGGTGTCATTAGAGTCCCGTTTCACAAGAGAAATCGGTTATGTTTATAGGGAATCATCTACGTAATTTATATCAAAGCACTAATCTATGTTGCACAGAAACAGGAACCCATTATCCAGAAGTTAACCACGATCAACATCAACAAACGTGGAAGGAGAAGAGTTTTCTGAGAAGACTAAGTCAAGCAATAGTTCGAAGGCATTTGCAACCGTTTATGGAGGGAATGAAGGGCAGTTTAAATCAAGTTTGAATGAAGACTTGGGCGCTAAAAGAAAACATGGAGAATACGAATCGAAGACAGACCCATTGTCTATAAATAGAAGAAACAATTGAAGAGAGAAACCCCCGACAAAAATTTATCATCTGACAATCCATACAAAATGGTTAAGTTGCTCAGGGATCTAAAGTAGTTTAGGACTTAGAGTAATTTAGTTAGTTTAGTGTTTTGCAAGTTTGAAGACTTATTTGCATGTAAGCTCACTTTTGATTAAATTCAAGTTATCTTACATCTTTCTGTCTTTTTCTTGCCAAAGAGTAGTCGAGTACAGGTTTGCTTTCGATTCAATTCAGGTGTGCCTATATTTCTGTATTATTCTTGTCAAAATCTTAAGAGTAATTATATATAAACTTACTTTTGATTAAATTCAAGCTTGTTTATGTTCAATTATCTTTTCTGATTGAAGAGCGTCAATCTATTATTGATTGATACGTTTAGAAAAATCCTCTTAATTGAGGTAATCGAACGGATAACACAATTGCTTGATTAAATTAGCTATTTTGAGTTAATCTGAAAAGGATAAATTCTACTCTTTTCTGGCACGCCCGCACACATTCATTTTGCCAAAGGTTGAGCTAATTTAGCCCAAACAGGTACGACATATTTTGGTCTTATTACGGAATATTTTAATCAATTTCCTTTGGTACTACACATTGTGGTAAGAAAACGTCAATTTATGGTCTTGTCATATAATTTGTGGTATTTACATATGTTTTCTTTTGATACGACACGTTGTGGTAAGAAAATGACAATTTTAGGTGTTGTCATAACAATTGTGGTTATTTTATATAATTTGTGGTATATATTTTACAAATATTTTTGGCTTGGGTATAACAATTGTTGATTCTGGTACGACATATTTTGATTTTGTTACGGAATATCATATGAGTCAAAGAATTTTTGGTACGACTCATTGTAGTACGATAATGCCAATTTATGGTGTTGTTATAACATTTATGGCCAACATTATTTAATTTTTGATATAGTATGCATATATTTGGTTGGGGTATAAGTATTATGGATTCTAGTACGAATAATTATGGTTACATAATAACAATATTTTTTATTTATGGGTAACCTACTAATGACCGGTTCAACAAGTAAATTTTAAAGTACAAGTCATAACTAGGAACATAAATATGCATTAGAAAACCAAAAATCGGCATAATGAAAATCACAAATTGTCATAATTTTGACAAACGGTATACCTTGTGTACCATAGCTTTCTCCTAATTTTTTAATATCCATGGTTGATAGTCTCGATGAGTTTTAAAACATGAATGGTTCGGAGTTTCAAGTGAAAAGCAACAAACTCACACACATAAATTAGCAAAATGAACAAGAATCAAGGAACAACTTTACAAACAACGAAAATTATCGAAATCAGCATAACTAACAAGAGAACTCATTATTTATGCAAACTTAACGACCACAAATATAGCATCATCACAAGGGAACTCAGTATTTTGGCCGAAAAGATTATGAAAGGAACCAGAGATCCATAGAAGATGCATACCAGAGAGTTGAAGCTTGTTATGGTTCCAAATTAATGAAGGGGAAGCAATAGCATGATGGATGAAGACGATGAAGCAGCAGGGGATGAGATCTATAGACTATAGCAAGGGTACTGTGTATTATATATAAACACACATAAAAGAAAAGAGCAGCTAGCAGGAGGGAAGATGATCAATTTACCTCTGTTATGAGAGATTTTCCGAAAAATGAAGAGAGAGAACGAGACCCAATTCGCAAATGTGTACCTGAAAAAAGCAAATGAAGTACTATGTTGTGATAACTGAAGATAAGAAAGGAATGGTACAGCATGTTTGGGTCTTCGGATTTCCTTTTGTGAGAAGTCAACAGCAAAGTCTACTTTATTCCTTTCATAAACAAATTCTACTTTAATTTGTACAGCATGGTTGGAATTACTCTTCACTCTTCTGTAAAATGATAGATCATATATTTGTCTCTGAGCATTGAAAACATGGATTTTAACAAGAAAAAGCCATGAACAGTCTAACTCCTAATTATTAGGTTGAACAGTTTGATTTTTCACAAAACTCAAAGGGGAATAACATATGGTATATAGAAGATACAGATATGAACATGTTCTGGAAAAAACCCTTTCAACCTGCATTCATTTAGAATGCTTTATTCCAGTAAAAAGGAATTTCCTCAAGATTAGCGTGCGAAAGAAATTATTTTTCAGAATATGGTACCCTAAGCGGTGGATATTTTCTGCAAAGAGTGAAAACAGAATTTACCGAAATATCAAATGTAGAAGAGAAATTAAAAAAAAGGAAGAAAGATTTTTCAACTCACAATAATTACAAACTAAACAGTTCGATTTTCACCCCCGAAAAGTGGCATATCATGTAGAAGATAGCAGAAATGATGCAGTCAAAATTTGAAAACAATTTAAGTATTTCAGTTTTATTAGTATAATGTGAGTCAAAGAGTCTTTTATCATTTTTTGTGTTAGTTAAAGAGTCTTATCATTTTCTATGTTAGTCAAAGAGTCTAATTGCCGTTGTATTTGTTCTATGAGTCTTCCTAGTTTTTCGGTGTCAAAGTCTAATTTTCATTATGAGTTGTCTCGAAAGTTTAAGTTTGTATTTCCTATTCTTGGAGGGTTGTTCCTTGAAATCCTATATAAGCTTTGCTAGTGAAATGAAATAGGGAGAGTTTGAGTTTATGAAAAATATTTGCAAGTGTTTTCTTGCTTGAGTGTGAGTGATTCCTCTGACAATCAAGTGTGTGACTTGGTCGCGTGAGTGTCTTCCGCGATTAGCAACGTCGAGTGACTTCCGTTGCCCCCGGTGAGTGTCTTCCCGGGACTATCCCAACCTCGCGGGTTTCGGCCTGCATCAAATTGGTATCAGAGCTAGAAAAATCCAGATTGCGGCGATTTTTCTTCGTTATCAATAACTATGCCTCCGAGGCAACAACAATATGTTCAGAGCTCTTGGGTTATCAAGGCTACGGTGGTTCAACATCAGCCAGAGGAGCAGCAACAAGAATATCAACAACCATTTCAAAATCCACATCATGCGGAGGACGAGAACGATTTCAAGGTGGAGGATGCTACTATTAAGTGGCCTTTTACATCAAAAATTATTCCAGATCCAATTGTGGATTGGAGTAAACCACCAATTTTTGATGAAGAAACGACTATTGTTGAAGAAGTTTCTAAAGCAAGTGATGAGATCCGAATATGTGGTGAGTCTTTCGAGCAACAAAATGTAGATCCATTTTGGAAATTTATTGAAGGCTCCGCAAGCAAAAATCCATGGGTTACGTACCTAGAGCAGAATTTGAAGGAAATCGTTCATTCAGTTTTTGGTGACATTTTAAAGTTCGTATGTGGAAAAATTAATTTCAAGTACAAGGGTGATGCAGACAAGATTCGGCATTCTAAATTGTTTCAAACCATGGAAACTCGAGGACGAGTTTTTTTTTCAAAGAAAGGGAGAATGATGCAGTCAAAATTTGAAAACAATTTAAGTATTTCAGTTTTATTAGTATAATGTGAGTCAAAGAGTCTTTTATCATTTTTTGTGTTAGTTAAAGAGTCTTATCATTTTCTATGTTAGTCAAAGAGTCTAATTGCCGTTGTATTTGTTCTATGAGTCTTCCTAGTTTTTCGGTGTCAAAGTCTAATTTTCATTATGAGTTGTCTTGAAAGTTTAAGTTTGTATTTCCTATTCTTGGAGGGTTGTTCCTTGAAATCCTATATAAGCTTTGCTAGTGAAATGAAATAGGGAGAGTTTGAGTTTATGAAAAATATTTGCAAGTGTTTTCTTGCTTGAGTGTGAGTGATTCCTCTGACAATCAAGTGTGTGACTTGGTCGCGTGAGTGTCTTCCGCGATTAGCAACGTCGAGTGACTTCCGTTGCCCCCGGTGAGTGTCTTCCCGGGACTATCCCAACCTCGCGGGTTTCGGCCTGCATCAAGAAAGAAATATGAACATGTACTCGGCAAGACTCATCAACCTGCATACAGAGTGCTTATCAAGTAATTGAATTTCCCCAAATTTGGGGAAAACAACTATATTATTCCAAAAATGTAACCTAATCTGCGGAAATTACTTTTTGTTGGGAAGAAAAACCAAGGCAGGGTCACTTTTGGACACAACTCACTTGTACACATTGCCTGGGGAAATTGAACACAAGATCTCCGAGCTTATGGATGATCCCATTAACAAACTTGAACTGGTCAAGGGTCGGGACTTAGGTACTCCATGTAATTCTAAGGTTCGAAACCCCTATAAACTCTTTCGGGTCAGTCCATAAGGAATAAGAGTGTTATATTTAATTGAACTTTCGGATTTAGTTCCAGGGACTAGTCTAGTCGAGGTATACATATGCTAGCCCAGACACCCTCAGTTATAAAAAAATAAAAAAAGAAGTTATGAATTTTTTTTTCTCCAATCCAATGGAGTTAAAGAACCCAATCAGTAATCAAAGTAGTACATAAAATCTAATTGAACGAGGTGATGATTGCTTGAGCTGAAACCTGAAAAGAAAGATATGTATGCAGCGTAATGAAATATGGATTATTCTAAAGGGTGTAGGATAATAAGTAAAATGCCACACTATATATACACGCAGAAAGAAAGAGAAACAGGAGGGAAGATTTCCAATTACCTCTATTCTGGAGAATGAAAACAGAGAAATGAGATTATGAGACCCAAGTTGCAAATGTATATCTGAAAAAGCAAATGGAAAAGTATGTGGTGATAATTGAATTGCCCAAACCCAAACATGACAGAGATATTTATGCGGTTCCCCAACTACGTAATCAGGTCCATCAACGGTTCACAACAGTCCTCTGATAGTTAGCGAAGTGGAAAACCAAAGCCAAATCGGTTTTCACAAATCCACAAACATCACCCTATATTACTGACTGGATAGAACAGAAAACTTAATTAACTTAAAGGTTTTCTGGCTATCATTTAGCATGGGAGGCTCTCAACAAGGCTTTGGTGGAGGGTCCCAATCAGTCCTTTCAACCATCCCCAAGATCAAACACTTCGGAAGACTTTTTGAGAATATGCAAACGCTCGCCAAGATCAGACACTTTGGTGGCGTGCATGTAGAAAAATTCTCGCAACCAAGGAAAATCTTCATCATCGTGGGGTTTGCTTTGAACCTGAATCTATTGAGCATTTGTTATTTACATGTTTTTGGCCCCACCTAGTGGGGTTTGCTTTGTAATATTTGTAAACTTAAATAATACCATACCGGTATACGCAGCGGAAATAAGATCGAACTAACCTCTAGCCATTGTTGTTCAAATTGAACGACACACACATATTAGATCTTAGATGTCTTCCAACCTATGCATGTCTTGAGTTACCTTGATTGATGGATATTATAGGCTTATATAGATGCTAGGTTAGGGACCCTTAATTTTCCTCAAGAAACCTTATAGTTTCCCTCCATCATGGAAACACACTTATAGAGATAATGGAAAGCCAAAAGCTTTTGAAACCACCACTACATATAATGTAAGTGGGCAACTAACTATAATCACACATGTGACTAGGTGGGCCCTAAAATATTTTTTACATTCTCCCACTGGCCCACGAGACACATGTATATCACGTTAGTGATAAATACTTTAATATGACCATATAACTGAAATTGCCCATATCCTTGAAATTCAGAAAACCTCATACTCCATTGAAAAATATCAAACATGAATCATAGCGGTAGTGCCGTAACTAATAGGCATTCCCTTCCATGTATTACAATGTGTGACACTTTCCAACGAGTACCGGACAAGACCGAATAAGATAAACTTGATAAATAACTAACTAGTAGTTATTTAGGGTCCTTTTTATTTATCCCAACGGATAAACTTTATACGTACTTTTTACCTTATGTGCACATGTACGTCTTTATTATCTAAGAACACTTATAATGTGACAAAAATTATATTGAGCAACATACAAGAGAAAATCATCATAAAATGAGCTAACAAGCCATGTATTCACTACATGACATAAACTGTTTGCTGATAGAAATTAGCTCAATTCTTTATGCTTAATAGTCACAAATTTTGTTTATGAATTTTCTCTCTCCTAATGAGGCACTTTATGTCGATATACGTTATTCGGATTTTATCTTTATCTTAGAGTAAACCATAACCGAAATAAACTTCATGATGGTCTCAATATAATATCGACAACCTGAGACCCTTTATAACATGCTAATGCTATGTAGTTTCATGCATAACTCCCACTAATTTCTGCATTCGTGGAAAATAACAACTCGAGACATGATTAATGGGATGCATGTAAAACAACCTAAAATTCTTGGTTCTTTATAAGTACCTCATCAAACCTTTATTTGTAGCCTTCTAATGCTTCATATCATGGTCACTTGAATATCTACCCGGTAAACTCTTGACCAATATTCATATAGCCCAGAAAAATGTATATACTTCCACTAACCTTACAGAATATACTTTTTCTCTATTTAGAAGCAAAAATGACCAATTTTTTTTTTTTTGGGCAAAACTCTTTTCTCGATGCTATCCATGGTAAAACTATATTGGATATTCCAATGGTCCTTAAACCACTAATATAGATAAAGAAATCTAAATGGATATTACTTTGAACATTAATCCTAAAAGGTTAAACTTCTCCCACTATTAATGTTCTAATTTTATTTTGCGCACTTGATTATGTGACTATAGATATGTTTCATTCACATAGCGCAAAATCATGACTCCTGCATCGGAGAAAAGGGAATTTCTAGATAGTCAATATAATTCCCGCAACTTTCTAGCAGAATTCGAGAATCAACTTTATAAGCAGTTTGAATGGCTACAACAACCAAGAAATTATGATTTTCAATTTATTTGTAAATTCTAACCTTCCTGTGGGTACAGGTGCATCACACATGAATTTACATCACTTTATGAATACGATAAATGATCAAAATAATGAGAACAAATTCTCCATACCTGTAGGCATAGAAAAAGTTTATTCTCGACTTTCAAATGATTATCTTACTTAACTTAAATCACAAAAATAACAACCTCCTTGCAAGAGTCATTTTCATGAATTAACTTCAACTTTTATGCTAATCTTTAACTTAATAAAGTATATTCAAACCTCCCTGTGGGTAAAGGCTGCAATATGCACTAAATCTACTTCATTGCAACAACAAGAAGACTAGCAAACTTCGAACATCAACATAAAATGCATAATAACGGGAAAATTTTCTATTTTCATGCGGAATTTTTCATTTTGTCCCAAACAAACTAGTAAAATTAATTATTCTCCTGTGGGCAAAAATAATTAATCTTAATTCAAGCTTAATGGTAGATGCCATTTAACGCACTCAAATATAGTCCAACGACTATTCCACTTGAGACCGTCTTCACATCAAACATTATAATATTTCGAGATTCTGTGGCTAATCTCAAAATATATATTACTGTATATGATGTTTCAAGTCACCTCAAAAACATCAACCAAATTTTAATGGGACAACCCTCATAACGTCCACTCCTACCATTAGTAGATCTCATGATCAAAGTTAGAACATAGATCACAATCATGCATAGTAAGTAATATGGACTTTAAATGAAATCAAACTTTACTATACATAGTCCGAATATGCAGAAAACATCAAAGCGTATTGGTAGAACCAGTGCCCAATTAATTCTTACCAATAAGCTTTATTCATGATCTACAAAGGCAGAATCAACCAATATGCCCACATAGAACCAAATAGATTTGCACATGCTAAACTTGGATTTAATTATCTTTGATGCCTAGATCCCATAGTTGCGGTATCTTTGAGACCAAATTCTATGACCAAGTAATTGTGAAAGATCTTGGAATGAAGTACATAAAAGTAAGAGAATTTGATCCACTGGACACATAAAGTATAAAAAACTTTATGACCACACTACTGCAAACTAGCATGTGAAGGAACATGAACGATCATAACCACATACCAATGACTGTATGCAATCATATTTGTTTCACTATATCTAACCAAAGAGCGTAGAGCAAAACAGAAATCACTTTTCAAGTATTCAATTATGACTGCAGTTTGATCATGTTCTACCGCAAACGGGATAAATCAAACATGTGTACATATGCAGGAACTTTAAGAACTGTATACTAAACAACATGGATTAGAGGTTGCTCTGATACCACATGTACACTTAAATAATACCATACCGGTATACGCAGCGGAAATAAGATCGAACTAACCTCTAGCCATTGTTGTTCAAGTTGAACACCGAACACACACGTATTTAGATCTAGGTGTCTTCCAACCTATGCATGTCTTGAGTTGCCTTGATTGATGGATATCATAGGCTTATATAAATGCTAGGTTAGGGACCCTAAATCTTCCTCAAGAAACCTTATAGTTTTCCTCCATCATGGAAACGCACTTATGGAGATGGTGGAAAGCCAAAAGCTTTTGAAACCACCACTACATATAATGTAAGTGGGCAACTAACTATAATCACACATGTGACTAGGTGGGCCCTAAAATATTTCTTACAATATTGCCATTCCTGGGGCTGATGGTTCTATTCTCAAAACCAGGTGGATTGTTCGCAATCTGACAAGCAAAAGTTATCTATGTTGAGCAAAGTGGCAACCATCGGTTGGTTTATTTGGAAAGGCCGCAATGAGTGCTTTGGTTTTAAATTTTTAATGGTTCCCCAGTTAATACGAGGGTCCTTATTCGCGTGCTAGTTTCTCTGGAGGAGCGAGGAGTTGACGGTCAGGTTACGGTCTCTTCTCAGGCCAAATGGGCACCCCCTCCTGTTGGGTGTGTTATGGTTAATTGTGATGCTGCTATGATCTAACTTCCAAGATATCAGCATATTGGCAAAGGGATTGCCCTGGCTCTTCTCGTGTATAGGTCGTCGAGGAAATGAAGCTGCTCACTGGGTTGCAACCTCCCTCAAACGAGATGTCTTTTTTTATCCTTTTCTGATGTTTCATATTTTGGATTCAGATGTAGCTTTTGTCTGTGTAGCCTTTTTGGCATATTTTCTGAAGTTCAAAAAAACAGGAAAAAAAACTAGAAAAAAGAGCTACCCGTACCGACTAGAGTACTGATTTTTCTACGAATAAAGTATGTATCGAGTACCGTTTCAGTCTCATTCAAGCCATGAACAAACTTGACCATTAGATTAGGTATGGTTGGCCTGGTGGTTGATGGTTGGAACTTAGGGACATCTGCTCCCTCGTAAGTTAGCTTTTAATCCTCATAGGTGGAATCAATTCATGCGGAGCCAATCCTTACGGCTTCTATCCCTTTTTAAATTGGCTCCCGCTAGTGGATGGCAGAATAAGCCCACGAATTCATCGAGGTGCATCTGTGGATTCTTTTTTGAGAAGTCAAACAGTCAATTCTACTTTCTTCAGCATTTATTGGGTTCTAATGGCACCTAATGGCACGTGAACATATTGTTTATATGTAAAACAGGAGAGAAGAATTAGCAAGAATGGAAAACACCAGGGCGAGCTAGCATCAATTGGGGATCATATTACATGATCAACCCTTCCCCCAATTCCGCAATGGAGGAAGCCTCGTGCACTGAATTTGTCCTTTTTTAGCAAATTGAGATCCTCAATTGGTTTTTTCTGTAAAGCAACAAAAACACATAAATCGGCTCGGAAAATACATTTATGTTGTCCAAAATGGATTCTAATATATCTGTGTTTTAAATTTGTATTTTAAACTATTTGGCTACATATATACTTGTTTTTAAAAAATATATCAGTTGATATCGAATGAGCAAGGTAGATTTTCAATGTGCTCGATGGTCTCGATGAGTTTTAAAACATGAATTTGTTTGAGTTTCAAGTGAAAAGCAACAAAAACACACATAAATTAGCAAAATGAACAAGAATCAAGGAAAAACATTACAAAATGTAGTTCCCAATTGGGTAATTGGGTACTTTCACAGCTCACATTAGTCTCGTCATATTCAGCGAAGCGATAAACCCAAGCAGAATCAAGTTACACAAGCCTAACAATAGTAATCTTATATTACTGATTGAAAAGTACAACTTACCTTAAAGATTGTGCTGGAAGATCAGTAGGGAACTGACAAAAATTGTGGTTGGAACTACTCTTCACTCATGTTAAATGATAGATGTAATATTTGTCTCTACGAATTAAAAAATATTAATTTTAAACAAGAAACACAATTCACAGCTGAGATCGATGTCCGCATTTTCCCAAAATAACGGCATCCGTATGAGAAGCTGATTGTGTGTGTATCAAGTCAGGACCATCAGGACCTCCCCTTTCCCGATCGAATTTCGATGATCTGAGCCGCTCAATGTGTTCAAAACGTGATTTGTAAGGTACCCGCGAAAAATAAACAAAAAAAAATGACTTGAAAGGGCTTCATCCAAACAGTTTTTTATTGAACGGTTCAATAAAAAACTGCTCAAATCAAACCCTTCTCGGTCATTTTTTTGCCGATTTCTCCGGGTACCTTTAAAATCACGTTCTAAACACAATGAGGGGCTCGGATCATCAAAATTCGATTGGGAAAGGGGAGTCCGCATTTTTAGAGGTTCTCATTTGAAACATATATATATATATATGTAGGTATACGGTCAGCCTCCCAAGAGGGGGTCATCATTTTAGTTAAAATGCGGACCTCCTTATTTCTCCCATTTTCCAATCAAATTTCAATGATCCGAGCCGCTCAATGTATTCAGAACGTGATTTTAAGGGCACCCTCAAGAAATCGGCAAAAAAAATGACCGGAAAGGGCTTGATTTGAGCAGTTTTTATTTGAACTGTTTGATAAAAAACAAACAAAAACTGATCGGATAAAGCCCTTCCCGGTCTTTTTTTTTGCTGATTTCTCGCGAGAACCCTTAAAATCACATTCTAAACACATTGAGCGGCTCGGATCATCAAAATTTGATCGGAAAAGGGAGGTTCGCATTTTATTAAAATGAGATGGTCCTTACGGGAGACGGACTGTGTGTGTATATATATATATCGAATAACTGTTCATCATCAATCCCTTTTATATTATTTTTCACTTCTCTCTCCTAGTTTTTCTTATATTATTAAATAGTCTCAAAAAATTAAGTGCTTTAATTTTCAATCCGTTTGAATCGGTATGAAGATCTTATTTTTCTGATCATTTTTTTCTCTAAAGGATTGTAATTAATTTTTGTTTCTAGGGTTCTCATAATCAAATATCTGCTCTTTATTTGGGACCTTGTAGAGCATATACTTGATTATGAGAGCCCTAGAGACAAATTAATTATAACCCTTTAGGATAAAATGATTAGAAAAATAAGATCTTCGCATTGGTTCAAAATAGTTGAAAATTATAGCACTTAATTTTTTAATCATATTTTTAATATATAAAAATCTAAAAAAATTAAGTGCTTCAATTTTCAATCCGTTTGTTGCTTTTTGATCATATTACTCCAAAGGTCATAATTAAAATTCGTCTCTAGGGCTCTCAAAATCAAGTATCTTGCTTGTAAGATCTTGGCCAAATAAAGAGCAGATAATTGATTATCAAAGCCCTAGTGACAAAAATTAATTATAATTCTTACAATAATATGATTAGAAAAATAAGATTTTCACACCAATTCAAACGGATTAAATTTTTTTTGGGACTGCAACTAGGCTACAGCCCAAGCCAGCCTTGGGGCAGTTCCGCCCTCAGTCGCCCTAATCAAGGGGTCACAGGCTACAACAAGACTGTACACGACAGAAAGAAATAGCAGAGGAAGGGAAGATGATCGATCAATTACCTATATCAGGAGAGATTTTTCCAGAGAAACGAGAAACCCAACTCCCAAATGTAAAATCTGAAACAGCCAATGAAGAATGTGATGAGATATTTGGGTCTGTGGATTCCTTTTGAGTCAACAGTCAATTCCACTTTAGTTAGTATATGATGTGTAAATGTGAAGATATTCTAAATAATTGGTGCTTTTGCACACAATTTCTCTCTTTAGGTTAATGATAATGAAAAGTAATGCTGGGTTCTACAGTGATGTGCACATGATCAAGAGAATAAAGATCACTCGTATTATATAGATTTCTCTGTTATTATATTGTCCATATTGAAAGAAGGGAGGATATGTTCCTTGGGCTATGCTTTAAAAAATGAAATAACTTTAGCTCTGTTCGGTAAAGTTGCCGGTCTTTTGTTTTTCATAATGAGTTTTTGAACTTAGGCTTTGTATGGTAAAGTTTTCAGTTTTTTGTTTTTCGTTTATGAAAAATAAGATATGAGTTTTTGTTTATCTATTAAAAAATAAAAACAAAAAACATGTTTGGTGACCATAATAATTTTTGTTTATTTATTTTTCGGGCTGCCAAAAACGTTTTCAAAACAAATGAAATCGCAATTTTTGTGTTTCTAGAATTTCCGTAAACTAGTAGAATTGATTATGCATTTTATAAACAAAAACAGTAACATAAACATATTTATTATGTCTGTTTCAAAAAATATAAAAAATAAAAACAAAAAACTGGAAATTTTTTTTTTTCCAAACAGAGCCTTATAATGATTCGAATTTCATATTCTGCCAAAATACCACTAGAACGGTATGATTGCTCTTTTCTTTTCTTTTTTGACACTGAAGCAAGGCATTTTTAAAAAAAAATTAATGAACGATTTCAATCTTTTGGGTGAAATCCAAAAAAAGGCTCCGCACGACGATTTGGTCGATACTTTGTCAACAGTACCCATAAACGGGTTCAACTCCACCCATTAGAATACAGAAAGTCTGTCCACACAGAAATTATATGTACAAATCGTGCATAGATTTTTTTGTGGGATTCATCACGAGTCCCACACAAACGATTCGAGTCGTTCATTAAATGTAAAACACTTTTTCAAGGGTCCTCATGAAAAAACAGCTTAATCCAATACCTATAGGTACTCCATTCGATCATTTAACTTTTCATTTTTCTAAAATCTCAATGAAAAGTTAGATGATTGGGTCGAGAACTGTTAGGCATCGAATTGAGCAGATTTTTAATAGGGATCCTTGAAAAAAGTGTTTTACATTTAATGAATAGCTTGGATCATTTGTATGGAACCCGTGGTGGGCCCTACAAAAAAATCTGTACACTTTTGTCTGTGTGGATAGACTGGTTCATTAGAATATCACCCACCAACTGTACCCAAATTTAATTTCATACGAATCCCTGACCTAATACCCACCAACTCCACCTGCTCCATTAGAATATCACCCACGAACAACACCCAAATTTTATTTTAGGGTCATGGTAACTGGTAAGATATATGACAGAGAAAATATGAAAGGGTCAATGGAGAATGGATGGCTCGGATTCACAATCAGTATGAATCTGAGTCGTCCATTCTCTTTCAAAGACAATTTCATATCTTCTTTTTCATGTATAATAGCATTTCTCTTTATTTTATACAAATTCCCGACCTACTCCACCCAATTTTAATTGGCTTATCTACTTTAGTTTCATTTTCGTCTTTGTAAAAAAATTTATTTCAATTTTATCCTTGCAGTTTATTATGCTTTTCAATGTTACCTTTTCGTCAATAAGTGAACGGAAATTGCATAGGTGGCAAAGGTATTAGGCTAAATGACTCTAATACCCCTATCCTTTTTATTTTTTAACGTGTACCCGTCTTTTATTTTGGATAAGCATACTCCATATATGTGCTTTCTCCCCCCTCTCTCTCTACAACAAAATCTCTACTAATATTTTTCTCTCTAATTACATTTGCGTTTTATACCAACATCTCGGGCATTTTCAAATCACAAAATCTATACATTAACACCCTCCACTCTTCACTCCCTCAAGTCATTAACCACCACACTCGATTCCAACAATAGCAACCATGGCTACCTTGTTTCCCCTATCAATATTTGCAGCAAATTACATTTCAAATTAAATGGGTTTATATTTTTCCCCATCAAAAAAAAAAATCACAATTTTAACCGAATGATCTCCCTTTTTTCCCTATCAATTGCAATTTTAACCAAATGAGTCTACAATGTTTTCCAATAAACGGCAATTTTAACCAAATGGGTCTACCTTGTTTTCCAATAAACGGCAATTTTAAACAAATGGGTCTATCTTTTCCCCTATCAATTGTAATTTTAACCAAATGGGTCTTACCTTTATCCCCTGTCAATTGCATTTTTAACCGATGAAAAAAAAGAGGGTTAACAATTTTAAAAAATCAGACTCAAAATCACTAATGTACAGAAATTGGGTTTGTCATTACCGGCGACGGGGTCTGACTGACGGCTATCACCTCGGCTCAATCGTAGAGAGGGGATGAGGGAGATAGATTTCAGTATAGACAGTACGAGATAGAAAGAGAAGAGAGGAATTGTGCGTGTGTGCGTGATATATATGGGTATGCTCTATACAATGGTAGAGCCAGGTATTTCTTTCAGAGGGGCACCTCTTTACAACCAACCAATGATCATTCTTGCAGTTCTGCAATTGATTGTTCGACTTATATTTTGAAAAGCTAGAAAATGAGTTGGATGGACTAAACATGTCAAACAAATTAAGTAGCAATTTATTTATTTTTACTTTGACTACACATGAACAATTTAGTGCTGGCAATACGAAAAAGTACGAAAAGAAAATCAAATTATGTGTAAAAAAAAGTTACAAAATTTAATTTAGTGCATTTTTCGAGTCAAGGGGGTTCGCTTTGAACCCCTTCAACACCATGTGGAGCCGCCAATGATTTTGAGGTGACGATTTGAAAGAAAAACTAGCCTTGTTTGCTCATGCTTGTCACTATGTTCAAGTGGGCATTTCGTGTGTGTGAGGTTGGAACAATATTACACACACGAAAACTTTTCATATTGTTAATTTATGTACACCATTAGTTGTTAAAATGACATTATGTTGATAGACTTGTACAAGGAAAATTTTGCCACTACACGTTTTAATATATTAATTGTATATATACTGACAAACAATTAAATGCTCCTCTGTGAACTCACAAATGGAGTGGAGTGCAGTTGGTGCCTCCCTTATACTCCCATGCATATAGACAAGGTACGATTCCCGTAAGCACCCAATATCAATGGCGGAACCATATGAGGGCTCCCTTGGGCTGTAGCCCAAGTGTACCTTCATAAGACCCCAAAAAACAAATTATATGTAATATTTCAGTCTAAATATTTTTAGTCCAACTCATTTTTGTTCTCAACCCAACCCACCATCCCATTCAGCCCAACCCGCCAGTCAAACATCGTAGGGTACAACTTAAATAATGTACGTTTATAGATGATTTTTATAGATGATGTTTACTATGTGAAACATCGTAGGGTACATTAGATAGTGTATGCTTTTTAGTACTTTTCTTTTATTTATTTTTGAACATTTAGATATTTATGTACGATCGGTGGCGGCTCGAGGATTTTGTATTGGGTGTTCAAAAACTTTCTTTATATAAACCCACCAATATATTCACAAGTAACACAGTTTCTTGTGCGAGTATGAATAATGCAATCAAGAAATTTCACAAAAATTGTCCACTATGCCACACAAGAACTCAAAAAAGTTATTTTAGTAAAAAAAAATACACATTTTTTGGCAAGTGTAGATAACAATGAATTTTTTTAGTTTATGAAAAAAAAACTATCTAGATTGATATATGGATATTCGTAGTATATTGAGGTGAGTGTTTAAATACAAAATAACGTAATTAGGCTATTTAAATTGGATTGATTTGTGGATTGATTTTTTGGGCCTGGTATTCAAATATTTCTGTATTGGGTGTTCAAAAGAAAAGCTGGCGTAAAATTTCGACATGTATTATGAACAAAAAAAATAAATTTTGAGGGTGTTCATGTGACCATCCAAAGGTCAATGTGGAGCCGCGCAAGTAGTACGAGTTTGCCTCTTTTTGGTTCATGCATATAAAGTTTGAGTTAGCCTAGGGCGGAATAAATTTCTGGTTCCGCCCTTGCCCAATATCCCCTCCCCAGATCCCCTAGGATAGAGTAAATTAAGATTAACGAATGACAAAAAAAAAAAAAAAAAAATTGCAAACAAGTGCAAGTAGTAACACGGATTTGGTCTTGTGTATATATAAAGCTCTTGCTCCTCATGGTATAAAAGCAAGTATAATTTCCTTGGAATTAGAAAGACGTTATATCGATTGCCAATATCGGGGTTTTAAAAAAGAAAAATTAATAGTTTGAATGGTATGTACACCTATATATTTCAAACCTATTTATTTTAAGTTTGTCTCTTTCTCAGGTCTTTCACAGAGTCTGAATAAATGGCTTAAGTAATGTACAGTAATTGTTGTCCAAACAAGGATTAATATTGTTTAATGTGTTTATGTACGTGAAATGGATCATACTCCTTCCGTCCCAATTTAAATGCTCTCTACGGGAGACCATGTGACTTTGGCCTCGAAAAATAAAGTACTTTCGGAATTAATGTTTAACTTTGTTTTGCATTGTTCAAAAGATCTCAATGAGTACTTTCAAACGGTGCAAAAGAAAATCAGGAAAAAAGATTATGAAAAATACAATTTTTTTGAAAATTAAAATGACATGACTTTAGGTAGGGAGCATTTAAAATGAGACGGAGGGAGTATCACTCAATGGGCCCCTCGTTGGGAGATGTTTGGTATTCCTGGCTAGAGAAGGTTGTTGCTTTTATTTTTTTTGAGGAAAGTCCACTTTCACCCCCTGTGGTTATCGCCATGTGCGGATACACCCCATATGATTTAAAAGCGTGCACATAACCCCCTGTGGTTTTCAAATTGTGCGGATAGACCTCCTGCCGTCATATTTTCCATCCATATTAATGGAGGTGTATCTCACACACCTCTAGAATGTAATCTGAGTCGTTCATAATGTATTAAATAAAGAATAGATTATCTCTGTAAAAAATCATTTTAATCAAGCATCAATAACCCAGTGATCTAATTTTTAGTAAATTCAAATTTGAAATTTTAATTTCATAACAAAATCGATTTGACCATAAGCTTTTCATTTTTTGATTGACTTGAATTTTGGCATAGACGTAGTACTCGTCAAAATTTACAATATCAACGGTTTGGATTCAATTTTTGGTATACGGGATGGTGTGGTTAGATTTAAAAAAGAAGAAGAATCAAGGGACGTGATGGGGGTATAACGGTCTTTTAATGTTGTTTCCTTTAATATGGATGGAAAATATGACGGCAGGGGGTCTATCCGCACAATTTGAAAACCACATGGGGTTATGTGCACACTTTTAAATCATAGAGGGTGTATCCGCACATGACGATAACCACAGGGGGTGAAAGTGGACTTTCCTCAAAAAATTAGGGTGTATCCGCACATGACGATAACCACACGTTTCCTCTTTTATCATTGCGTTTGGCTTGGCACCAAATCAAGGAGACACTTGAATAATTTCATCCAAGTTAGACTTGCAAATATATCAATCAAGTTTTGATCAGAAGAAGGAAAGCGATTCAAGTACATTTTATTTTGGATTATAGTTCCAGGTACCGTTGTTTCAGTCTGATTCAGGCCACGAACAAGCTTGACCGCTGTGTTACGAAAGGTTGGTCTCGTGGTCAACAGTTGGAACTTAGGGTTTGCTCTCTGATAATTCTCAGCTTCAAAACCTTTGAGGTGCTATCAATATTTATGGGGCCAATCTGTACTTAGCTTTTGTCCTAAATTCAATTGGGCCCTGCTAGTAGACTGTAAAATTAGTATTGTTGACGTGCGTAAATAGTCCCGGACACCCAGATTATAAAAGAGTACGTTATTGATTTTTTCCTCAAATCCAATGGACTTAAAGAACACTAATCAGTAATCACAGCAGAATGTGAAATCAAATGTAAAGAGTTGATGTTTCTTTCTTTTTTTGAACTGATCAATGCCATATGTCATTCAAAGCCTGAAGGAATTACAAAAATCATCTAAAGATAATGAGTGAACGAAAATTACCAAAACCTAGTTACAGGCGTCTACTGCAAATGCAAGCTGGCAAAACATCAAGACATAAGAACCATTCACAGAAGAAAGGGCAAAGTACGGATTACCTCCCTGAGGTTTGGACATGTGGCAGATAACCTCCCTGACGTTAACTAACGACCACATAACCCCCCTATGGTTTTGGAGTAAACTGCAACCGTTAGGTTTTCCATCCAAACTAACGAAAGGTGTAACACACACCCCTATTGTGAGAGTGAGAATGGGAAAAAAAATTAAATAAAGGTAGAGTTTCGGGTAAAATGACAACACTACCCTTCTCCATCATCTTCTCCAACAAATTACTCCGTAGAACATAAAGAAAACCAACCACAGACCATTCCTAGCCACCGACAACCTGTGAAACCCTAGCTAACGCTGCCGCCCATTACGGTGGCAGTCGCCCATCTTCTCCCACTATCCTCTGTCCTCTGTCCTCTCCTCTCTCCAAAGCCTTCCAATCTCACATCTTTTGCCTCCGTACGTTGGGCTTTCCTTTGTCGCCGGGTCTGTTCACTGATCGCCGTCTCGCTTGCTCCGCGATCGCCATCACCGGGTACCGTAATCGACCAGTCGCAGAGGATGTCGCCGATGCCGGAGAGGTCGTTGTCAATGATCGTGGACATCAATGACGGAAGCAACGTGAAGAAGGCCTTGGGGTTGAAGAAATCGTCGTCGTCGAAAAAGGGTCAGATCCGACTACATGTACATATTTACATCCTAGTTAGTTTGTGCTGATAATTAGAGTTTTGATTTAAGAATTCGAAGCAGAATTGGTCCTCTTTACTTTCTTGCTTGATGGCAGATTATCAAGACTTTTAATAAATTGAGCTTCATAATTTCGTTTTTGGTGTTCTGGACTGAGATCTATCGATAGCGTTTTTTTTTCATTTGATTCTTTTTCAGTGAAGAAACAACGGGAAGTAATCAAGATTTGAAGTGCAAAATATCTTCAATTATTTGGATTGATTTCATAAAAATCACACTGAAAAAATACTGGAATTGCTTAGCAAGAAAAAATTTACTGGAATTGATTTTTTTGTTACTTTACGTTTTCTATGCAAGAAGAGAGAGAGAAGACATAGTTACAGAGGTAGAGGAAGGAGAGGGAGAGAGAGAAGAGAAGACATAGTTACAAAAGTATAGGGGTATTAGAGTCATTTAACATTTTCTGTTAACGGAGTTAGGAATGCACTTTACTCCAAAACCATAAGGGGGTTATGTGGTAATTAGTTAACGTCAGCGAGGTTATCTGCCAAACGTCCAAACCTCAGGGAGGTAATCCGTACTTTGCCCCAGAAGAAATCCAACAAGGATCCCCAATTTAAACCCTAAGAAAGCACATAGTGAAAAAGAAAGATATGCAAATAGTGTATAACTATTACATGTATCCTATCAAGTCCCCGTCTACAAATTATGGGACTTTTTTTTTTCACGGAAAGAGATAATAATTTTATTAAAAGGAAAGATGGCCCGAAGACCGTACAACATCAAGGGCAAGGTTAGCCAAACAATGGGGGACAGGACCCCCCCAATTCTCTAACCTAACACCTAATAGGGATTGCTTAGCCAACGAATGGGCTACCCTATTGAAAGAACGATTAACATATTTAAAAACACAAGAGGAAAACAAATGAATAAGCTCTAAACAATCAGAAAGAATAGAGCTACAATCGGAGAAAGATTTTCCAACTTGAGTAAGAGCTTGCACAATCTGAATAGAATCACCTTCGACAATAATACTAGAGAAACCTTTGTTCGCAGCAGTAACCAGCGCTTCACGGAAGCCCAGTGCTTCCGCAGTTCTCGGGGAGAATAAACCAGGAAAAGAAATGGATGCCGTTCCCAAAATTTACCCCGCATGATCTCGTGCTACTATCCCAACACCAACCAAACCACCACTCTTATCCACAGCACCATCAACATTAAGTTTAATGATACCAGGAGGGGGGAGACACCAATTAACAGGAGGGGAAGGAACAGCATTATTAATTAGAGGAAACACAAGTAGGTGCATTGGCATCCTTGAATTCAGAACAGATCGCAAAACTTTCTTCCAAGATTCTGGAGTTATTCCATTTTTTACTTTCAAAGTGGGTTTTATTGCGCGCCTTCCATAAGAACCAGCAAATTGACGCAAGAAGTGCCCCCATATCAGTACCACCAACATATGATTGGGAGATGATAGCAAGATTAAACCACCAATCTAAAAAATGAGCCGAATCCCAGGAACTAGAAACAGTATGAGCAAAGGGGGATTGACACCACACATCTCTCGAAAATTTACATTGAAAGAGCATATGTTCCAAGGTTTCATGCTTGGAGCTGCACCTTGGACAATATGGGGAAATGTCTATGTTCTTCCGATTTAAATTATCGAGAACTGCAACTGCATTATGGGAACAATGCCATAAAAACATCTTAATTTTGTTTGGAACAGGTAAAGACCATAAGCTTTCCAAAAAGAATCCGTAGGGTTACCTGAGCTAGGTCCCCCACGTTCACGAAAATGGTTTGGAGCAGTACACCTTCTAGCCAGGTGGTAGGCCGACTTGACAGTAAAAGACCCATTATCAGTATAGTGCCATATTCCTTTATCACCAACACCGTGGAAGCTAATAGGGATTGAGATGAGAGATTCCTCATCAATCTTCGAGAAAAGCGATTTAACGAGAGGGATATTCCAGCTATGGGTATCGGTATCAATAAGATCAGAGACGAAGCGAACATGGCTAAAGGGGGCATCTGGTGGTGGAGGTGTACTTAGAACTTTGAAGGAGAGGGAACGGGGAAGCCATGGATCACGCCAGATATCAATTGAGGAGCCATTACCCACATTCCAGCGCCACCCCCTACGAAGAATGGCTCTACCTGCAACAATACTCCGCCAAGCCCAAGATGACGTTGACGAGCTAGGGCAGCAAGCATCCCAAAAAGAAGTGTTGTGGAAATACTTGCCTTTGAATAGGCGCTGGCATGAGGATTGGGGGTTTTGTAGCAGCCTCCATCCTTGTTTGGCAAGAAGAGCAGAGCAACAAGACCCAATTCGCAAATGTAAATCTGTAAAAGTGAATGAAGAATGTGATGGTAATTGAAGACAAGAAAGAAATGTTAATTAAAGCATCCATTTGGTGAAATTTCTTAATCCTTCAAGAAAAAAAAGTTTTACGTTAGTCACCAGGATATGATATCTAATGGTTTCGTGAACATTATGCAAAATAAGGAGAAAACTATGCCACACGAGAGAATTTTTTTACACCCATTACTATAGGCACCTGTGCTAATTACCATTAGATCTTTGAATTTTGGATCCTATCCGTTGAATTTTTAATTGGACGTTAAGTGCAACCGGTGAACCCACTTCAACTCGCCAATGGGCTCTAGCTCAGTTGGCATCTCGTGGTCCTCCCTATGAAATTGTTACAATGATTAATAGGACAAGGAGAGAACGTAAATTCCAATCCGAGACCCAATTTCATAATTGGCAAGATGCCAACAAGACAACACCCAATGGGAACAAAGCCCCAACCCGACCATGCAAGCCGCTAAATGCAATATATCACTGGAGGACTCGCAGCTGGTATTCTTAATTAAGGTACTTCCTTAACAAATACTCAAATATCCAGCTTCCAAATATCTGAGATCCCTTATGCTTTACCATTTTCATTCCAACATTTGTAGTACTAAACATCGTTGCAGGGTGGAGTGATAACTGAACGTTGCCATGGCCGTGGTCGCTACGTACGGCCGGTTTGTCCATATGACAAAATGAAGTAGGTACTCTTTCATTTGCTTGAGAGTACTTCACTTCTTTCTAATTTGGCCTCTATGTCGTCATATCAACCTTTTTCTCCCTTAACGATTGTGGAATTCGGAATCTAATGATTTCGCACCTCAAACAATATAGATTGCTGGTATTGTCATCGTAAATATTGTTCTTTACTTGCTGCAATCTGGTTTAATTGATCCAGGAGCTAGTATTACGTATACAAGAGAGAGATGTATCTGCTGCAGCTGAGCTTCTTAGAAGAGGTGATGGTGATGCCTTAGAGTCAAAAGAGTCTCTTTTGATGGATCTGTTAATAGAGATGGCAGCATTTCCGCCTATGGATATTGGAGGCATAGCTATATTTATACCAAAAGTCCCTTCAAATAATAAAAAGAGAGTTTTACCGAAAGTGAAGTGACAAGGTTCGGACATAAGAGAGTTAAAAAGTTTCGTAAAATCTAGAAGTGACGAACCCATATACTTTGAAAAGACGGGTACAAAGGAAAAGGACCTTCTTCAGAACTTGGGAAATACCGACAAAGATTGGCAGGGCAAGAGCCTCTTTAGAGTAACTCTAATGAAATGGCTGAATCAACTGCAATGCAATAGCTAAACCCGACCTTAAAACATTTACAAGAAGCAGTTGTAAGAAATTGCATTGCAAACAATGTGTGATTATTCCTACATGGTTCAATGTGATCGAATCAGCTTGGAAAATTTCTCGTTTGTCTAAATCTTGTCTTGTTGAGTCGTCTCCACTGAGCCAATGACAAGTTCATTGGTTTCTAATGGTCAGAATTTAATCATGAAACGGGTGAATGAATGCTCAACGGGCTCACTAAACGATATGTTGCCTTGGTACAACAACAAACAAAAGACAACGCCGAAAACAACATCAGTCAAAATCATAGCGACCATTTAAGTGTAGGGTAGAGATACCCTTATTCATGTCACACAACAAAGGAAATGAAAACCAGCGGCAACTGAAATGCATTCATGGTAATGTGAATGATGTGAGTACGAAGTACTTTGAAATCCTTGGAATTCTTTATCGTCCTGAACATGAATTTCCTCCAACTTCAAGTGCTGGGAGTAAAACCTGAGAGTACAAAAATCCAACTCAATGTATCACTACTCACCAACTACTAAATTGAAAACTACTAGTAGGACAATATGAGATCCAGAAATTGAAGTGCTGGGGTGAAACATATCCACGATGAGCAAACATATAATAAAAGAAACGAACTATAAAGATGGAAATTTTTTCTCACGAAATTACCAAAAGAGATTAATCTAAAGAGATAGATGCTGATAAATGTCTATATAACACCATCGATCATGGCGCTCCTTATTTTTACATCCTCCAAACCAAACCTTGGGACACTCAGCCATCAGCTAGCCGCAGCATGCACACAGCTAGCCAAGTTATACAAAACTAGTTCCATGCATATCTACCTAGCCACCTCACAAGTCAAAGTCAAATCCTTGGGTTTTTTTTACTATAAGCCTCCAATTTATTGACGATAATAAAATTAATTAGATAGCTTAAACATAAAAAGTAAGCTTGTAATTATAGTCCGGGATATGACAAGTACCATGCATGAAATTTATGCTCCTAAATTCAGGAAATGTCAATAAGTAATTGTATATGGCATGACCAAATGACAAGAATTGTACCCAAAAAGAGAACAAATTTTTGGGAGTACTGAGCTCTCGCTTCCCGGTTGGTTACATATATATGTTCTCCCTAAATTTTTGGTCAGGTATTTTTTTTTGCTGTTTTTTACTTTTTTGTAATTTTCTGTTTAGTTTTTCATCTTGATTATTAGGACTAATCATTTTTCTCAATGAAATAAGTGAAACAAATACAAAAGTGTGGACCGGTGATGAAACAAGTTAATATAAGACGACACTAAAGACAAAAAAAAAATACCTGTCCTTTGATATTTTTTCCCTCTATAGCGATTTTTTTAATTTTAGTTATAATTTTTTACTTTTTAGACTCATCTCGTCAAGACAGATGATTAATACAAAAATATTACATAAATCTATAAAAAAAAATTATTATAGGCAAACAAATTTACCGAAACAAAAATTTAAGAAGAATGAATTGTGATGAGATATGCGATAATTCTAAACTTGCAATCAAATTGGGACAAACCTTTAATTGTTGCGGGGTTGCTTTGAACATTATTCAACTCCCTCCAACTCTTCAGGTTCATCATTTAGCCTTTGGCTTTCCCTCACGTCTTGGTATTCCTGAGGAGTATCAACTCTAAATAACCCTCCATCATACCATACAAACTGGACACTATGTATGTGCTCAATAACCCAATAGTCTTGACCTATGCCTGGTTGCATTCTATCTAAGAACTTTGTTGGCACATCCCAAAAGACAAGAGATTTGAGTTCTCCAAGGTTGCGGATACCGGAGGGCACCTCCATCAGTTGTGGGCAACAAACAATTTGAAGCTTCTTGAGAACGGGCAATCCTCCTTCCTCTATTACAAGTGAATTCAATCCCTCTAAGCCTCTGAGGTATAGCGACTTAAGCTTCGGAAACCCTCCTACGTCGAAATACAATTGTTCTCCATCATATCCGTTGAAGAAATTAAGTTCTACCAAATTAGGTAATGCTTGAAGAGCTTTTATTGCATGAGCACCGGTCAATCCTGAATGAACTAGTTTTAGGGAAACTAGATTATCGAGTCTCGATATCCAGTTCGGTAATGTTTCCAAATGTCCATACAAGTAGAGATGTTGAAGAGATGCGGGGGGACAAGAAAGAGAATGCAAATCCAGAATCTTGTCGCTACCTATAGCCCAAACTGACAAAGATTGAAGATGATTCATCTTCTCGATGGCCGTACATAGAGCCTTCCCATGTTCTCTTTTCAGGTAACAAATACCCAACTTCCTCAATTGCCTCAAATTTTTTAGCTCTTTGATTA
Organism: Rhododendron henanense subsp. lingbaoense; assembly: GCA_020567845.1. Lineage (NCBI taxonomy): Eukaryota > Viridiplantae > Streptophyta > Magnoliopsida > Ericales > Ericaceae > Rhododendron > Rhododendron henanense. The sequence goes on along the minus strand of CM036316.1, from coordinate 40,364,809 downwards.
AATCATTGTTTGCCTTCACGTATTGCAACGTCTGCAGCTCTTCTAAATGCCCAATCTCTCAAAAAGCATTTTTCAAAAAATTCCCACTAGATTTCCTCTACTTCCAACATTTCTCTCTCTATCTCTCTCCACTTATTACCCCCCTACTATTTTTGAAAAAAAAATTCAAAACACAAACCAATCACAGCATAAATCCTTCTTGGTTAGAGTCTGTTCAGATTTCTAAGCACAAATTTGTATTGGGGAACCATTGCATAAAACAAGCATGCATGTCCAACCATAGCGGGTCGATAACCATAAAACTAGATAGTGAAGTAGCAAGAAATAAAACACAAATGAAAAAGCTGCAGAGATTTCCTGACATTTCGATCCACAGAGCCAAAAATTCATTTTTATTGGTACTAATCCTAGACTCTGCTCAGAATTGAGAAACTGAAAAGGAGAAAAACCTTTAGGTAAACATGCTATATAGTCCATATTGATGAGCCTTTCCTGATATTCCTGATCACTAATCTCAAAAACAAAAGGTCTTGAAACCTTATGACCAGACTTCGTCACATGAAAGATAGGACTATCAAATGGGTGGCTCTCATCTGGGATAGGAACCGTCCTGATCACATCCTCCTTCGAAACCCCATTGCAAAGATCCACATCAACCAGATGATTGTCCTCAGCAATTTTCTCAATAGCCCATACATCATCCTTATCCAAGACAGGCCAGGATTCATGGTGATGAGGCTATCTCTCCCTTTGCACTTACATTCACAAATGGCTCCCATCAAATTGTTGACCACAACTTGTTCTTTCACTGCCCGGATTGGATACACTCTTCCATAAGCCTCCAATTTTCTCAATAACACTGAAAGACTTGGTAGAGACCTGCACTTTACTTGAAGAGTAAGATATACCTTTCGCGGTATCTTCATCCAGAGTGATTGACTTGCCCCAAAATACTTCCAGCGTTGAAGAAATTGTTAGTTCCCCCTTCTCCAAATTACTATCATTACTAGCTTCATCTCTTTTGCTGGACTCCCCAGAAGGGTTGGGGAAGTTCTTGATCAAAGGGATCTTTACACTACTCCATCCTTTCCTAATTGTTAGTCCCTCTTAGGGATTCCAACTTTTTAAGGTGATACGCAATGATTACACGTGGATTCAAATTTGATGACATCATTTCCATCATTATCCATATATTCTACAACCCTTCTATTCACTTATGAGGGACATTTTTGGAAAATAATCAGATTTCTATTTCCACTTTTAGAAAAGAACCAACATTTTGGAACATCCAAAAAAGGAATAGTGTACTAACAAGGAATGGATGTAGTATTGTCTTTCCCTCCAATTGTATTTACATTCGAATCCAGGCCAACTCTATTCTTCAAAGGTTTTTCCCCCAAAGTTCCAAAAGCAGCAAACTTAACAAACAGCTTCCTATCTTCAATCCAAAATCCATAAAAGAACAACATTCTCAGGAAGATTGTCAACAAATAGAGGGAACAATGTTGTTTGCTCAGACTCTCTATCCATAGCCACACGACATCGATCACCCATGAGGAGAAATGGAAAACAATATTCACTTCATCTAATGAATAAAGAGTAGATCAACAAAATATACACCAAATATACACCAACAAACCACTAATCACCAATCTCCAGCAAAAACAGAGACCTAAAACCTTACTAAAACAACACTCATTTCATGACAAAAATCAGCTAAACAGAGGGAAAGCAAACAGCAGCAGACCACCCCAGGCACTAGAAATCCAATTCCATAAAAAAAAACGACAAACAGCCTATGATAAGGGCAGGCTGCCATCCGGTGGTAATCGGTGATGGCAGAAAGGAGAATGTGAAAGAGATGATTGGCGATGGCGAGATAGAGCGATTGACTGGCAAGCAGATTGGAGGATCAGGATATGTCGGAAAAGGGCGAAACAAAGGCAGCAGCAGCAAGGGCAATGGAGGACGACAGCGTCAAGGGACAATGAAAGACAATGGCTGCTATATCAAAATGATACAGAACAAGGGGTGGATGATCCTTTTTTTTTTTTCCCCTCTACATTTAACCCAAAAAAAAAACATGTTATTGTCATAATCTACTCAATAATAATACAAACATAGAATATATTTCCTTGGTACAACAACAAACAAAACACAACACCGAAAACAACAGCAGTCAAAATCATAGAGACCACTTAAGTGTGGGGCAGAGATACCCTTATTCATGTTACACAACAAAGGAAACGAAAACCAACGTACGGCAACCGAAATGCATTCATCATAATGTGAATAGTACTTTGAAATACTTGGAATTCTTTATCGTCCTGAACATGAATTTCCTCCACTTCGTGTGTTGGCAGCAACACCTGAGAACACAAAAATCCAAATTCAAGGTATCGCTACTCACCAAGTACTAAATTGAAAACTACTAGGAGGATATTACGAGATCCAGAACTTGAAGTACTGGGGTGAAACATATCGACGTTGAGCAAACATAAAATGAAAGGAAAATTCGTAATTATAGTCCGGGATATTACAAGTACCATGCATGAATTTTATGCTCCTAAATTTAAGAAACGCCAATAAGTAAAATTCGTATATGGCATGAGCTATGACAGGAATTGTACCAAAAAAAAAAGAGAAAAAGAAAAATGACAAGGTAATTACCATGTAATGAAATGTGTTGTGCGCACTCCAGGATCTCAAACCAAACACACTCACACGCACTAATCAAACACAGAGATTTCTGGAGAAAATTTCACTATAATCACAATAGTTACAAAAAAAACTCTGACCGGTGAAACAAAAGTCCAAAAGACATTTAAGGCTTAGTCACGCGAGAATCAAAACACGGGGATCCGGTGCCTAAAATCTCAGCCATTGGTGGCTGAGATCTTTGAGTTTGGGGCCTGGGTCACTCTCAATTGGGACCCCTCTCATCAATTGGTAAAATCCAACAAAATGTACCCACCTGGCCACCAAAACCACCCTGGGTAGGTTCAATTAAGGGCTTGGGTCAGATGTGCACCAGTTGCTTTTCTCCTTGGTTTCTTTGATCTTTGTAATCTTTTAAAGATTAATAAAAATTATTTTTTGCTATTCCAAAAAAAAAAAAAAAACTACTTCATCTGTTCCTTTTTAAGTGTCCTGCTTCGTAACTCTAACTTAGTAAGGAGACATCATCATTATACATTTCACATCAACTTTTATCTCTATTTTCCCAATGGAGACATTATCATTACACTTTTACTCACTAACTTTTCAAAATGGAATATACTTTTATGAGCAAAATGGAAAGTGCAACAACTTTTACCTACTAACTTTACAAAATGGACATTTATTAAGGGACAACCCTAAATAAAATACTGAACTTTAAAAAAAGGACGGAGGGAGTAGCTTGTAATTATAGTCCAGGAAATTACAAGTACCATGAATAAATTTTATGCTCCTAAATTCAATTAGGGAAATGATTTTACCACACCCTTTTTTGTTAACGCTACACCCTGCAAGTGTATTTTTGCACCAAAAATACACTTGCAAGGTGCGGCGTTAACAAAAAAGGGTGTGACAAAATCACTAGCCATTCAATTAACGTCAATACGGTAAAATTCGCATATGGCATGAGCATGTTGACAAGAATTTTACCGAAAAAAGAACAAAATGATGAGGTAATTACCATGTAAGGAAAAGTACCCAGGCCACCAAATGACCAAAACCACCCTGAGTAGGTTCAAGGAGGAGCGACGAAATGGTATATTTCTCGATCTATATTATAAAACAGAGCGGTTTTTGTCTACACATATAAACATGAGCACTTCTATAGTAGTTAATCACCTTCAAGCTAAGATCGTAGCCGTCCGATTAAGAGGATATTTTCTTAAGTTATACTTTGATTTGGTGTTGTGGTAATATACACACTTTCATTTCCAATTTATTACCTTTTGGTTTTTTCCATTTTAAGTTGTTATTTCAAGAGGGTAGATAATTAACCTGTAAATTATTACATTTTTTATTTCTTCTCTCTACCTTGGCATGAGATTTTTAAAATGAGGCAGAGAGTGAGTAGGTTATATTGGACGGGTAGAGCAAACAACTTATTTAAGTTGGGACTGTATTTCGTTTGAACGTGTCTTTAGGCACGGGCATCCACTAGTTGATCTATACGTTGTAGATGCTTCAATTTTGTTTATTGTACTTCCTAAGCTGGGTCCCATAGATTTGCTCACACCTGTGAGGTTTGTACCCAGACTACCCTATCACCTGAGAGTAGTGAGCTCTCTCTAAATATTTGGTCTGGTAACTTTTTACATTTTTTTATTTTAATTTTCTGTTTAGCTTTTTGTCATTTGTGTCAATAAGATAGATCAAATAAGTACACAAATGTAATATCAAAAAAAAAAGTACATAAATGTGGACCAAAGATGAAAAATGTTTATATGAGATGACACTAAAATAAAAAAAATACCAGTCATTCTGATTTTTTTCGTCTTTAGTGAATTTTTTTCAATTTTGGTCATAATTATTTACTTTCTAGCCTCCTCCTGTTAAGACAAATGATTAATGCAAAAATATAACATAAATGTAAAAATGATTCAGAATAGAAGAACAAATATACCAAAACAAAAATTTAAGAAGAACGGGGCCAATTGAGATATGCAATAAATCAGAACTTGGAATCAAACTGGGACAAACCTTTAATTATTCAACTCCCCCACCCTCTAATGGTTCATCATTCAGCCTCCGGCTTTCCCTCGCATCTTGGTATTCCCGAGGAGTATACAGTTTAAATAACCCTCCTCCATCCTTCCAGAAGAACCTGACAGTGGGTATATGCTCAATAACCCAATACTCTTGGCCTTTGCCTGGTTGCATTTTGTCTAAGAACTCTGTTGGCATTAACCCGAAGACAAGAGATTTGAGTTCTCTGAGGCTGAGGATACCGGAGGGTACCTCCTTCAATTGTGGGCAATCAACAATTTGAAGTTGCATAAGAACGGACAATCCTCCTTCCTCTATTATAATTGAATTCAATCCCTTCAACTCTTCGAGGTATAGCGACTTAAGCTTCGGAAACCCTCCGACGCTGAAATATAATTGTTCTCCATCGTACGCGTTGCAGAAACAAAGTTCCATCAAATTAGGTAATGCTTGAAGAGCTTTTATTGCATGAGCACCGGTCAACCCTGAAAAATATAGAGTTAGGGAAACTAGATTATCCATTTTCGATATCCAATTTGGCAACGTTTTCAAACGTCCACGCAAGTAGAGATCCCGAAGAGATTCGGGGGGAGAAGAAAGAGAATGCAAATCCAATATCTCTTTGCCGTTAACAGCCCAAACCCTCAAAGCTTGAAGGTGCTTCATCTTTTGGATGGCAGTACAGAGAGCGTTCCCTTGTTCTCTTTTCAGAGACCAAATACCCAATTTTCTCAATTGCCTCAAATTCTCTAGCTCTTTGATAAAATCATCGGTTGCCTCCAAGCCTCGCAATGTCTGCAACTCTTCTAAATGCCCAATCCCTCCTTGTATCGTCAGTGCTCTTCCGATAAGATGCCGCAACTTACGGAGTCTACTCAAGATCCCAATTCGTATCACCTCCACATGAGAGTAAGCCAAATTCAAAGTTTGTAGGTTGTGTAGATTTCCAATGGACTTGGGAATTATCTTCACTTTTGTGCGCTTGATGCTTAGGTATCGCAAATGAAGAAGATTTCCCACGTCTTCATGAAGCTCATCAAGAGGAGCATCTTGAAGATCTAGTACTTTCAAAAGCTTGAAATTCACAGCTAGAGTACCCAATAACTGCTGCTTTGGCAACTCCCCCACCAAGAAAACAAAAACGGAACGAATTCTTGATTTGGTACTACTCATGGTTTCCAAATCCTTATTCGTTATGTTTCGCATATGCATTGACCATCGACGGGTTTCATTGTTCCAATTTGGATCTGCTTCTCTCAAAACATGGCAAAAACTCAACTCCTCACATTTTGTGAGGATGATCTCGTGGACTACGTCATGGACTTGACATCTTTTAATCCTACCATCAAACTTTCTCCACGAAACTTGAACCAAACTTTTGTGAACAAGCTCAGTCAAGTGTTCTTCTGCGACTTCTTCCAACGTTTTTCCTTTTTGTCCTTCGATGAACCCCTCAGCTATCCACAGTCGAATTAGTCGTTCACGGGTGATTTGATAGTCCTCGGGTATCACGCTAAAGTACAAGAAACATGGTTTGAGGTAGTAAGGCAGATCATGGTAACTAAGGAGCACAATTTTTGTGATGTTTGTGAGATGGGGATTCCTTTCTAACTCAGATCCAAGGCTATTATAGAATCTTTGCCATTCAGATACAACTTTACTTTTAGTGGACAACAGAGCTCCTATCGTCACAATAGCTAGTGGTAATCCCTCACACTTTCTAACAATGGCACGGGATACTTTCTCCAACTCGGGAGGACAATTACTACCGGATTCTCGTTCGAACGTTTTCATGCAAAAGAGCTTCCAAGCTTCCTCCTCAACTAAGGGTGCTAGCTTACAGACTTGATCCGATGAGGATCCCTTGCAAAAAGAAGCAACATCTGCACTGCGTGTAGTGACAATTATTTGACTTCCTTTTTTGTTTTTCGGTAAAGCAATATTTACTATTCTCCAAAAGTCTGCACTCCACACGTCATCGAACACGATTAGATACCTCTTCTTAAGTAAATATTCTCTCAGAATATGAATGAGAGAATTTGGGTCCATCGTGTCGATTCCCTCAGGTGCACACTCCTTTCTTGTCTCACATAGCAGCTTCATCGTTCTTCTAAAGATGTCCTCCATCTTGTATGATTGGGAGACTGATATCCAAGCTTGGCAATCAAAGTGTTTAATCACTTTCTGGTTGTCGAAAATTGTCTTGGCAAGAGTGGTCTTGCCACATCCTCCCATACCTACTAGTGAAGTGACCGTTTGGTTTGACTCTCCGATTATCAGCCTGTGGATCAGTTCCTCCCGGGTGGACTCAATGCCCACAACTTCATCTTCCTCAATGAAAAGAGATGCAACACGAGGGTCATCATTTACTTTCTCTTCTATTTTACTGGTTGACCCATGTTCCAACGAACTAAAACCATACCTCTCAGCCCTTTCCTTGATCTCACAAATAGTCTGTTTGATAACTTGAATTTGAGAGGCGATATCATGTTGTGGCCTTAGTTTAGTGATAGAGCGAGTGAGTTTGCGAAGGAAACCGATGAAACCACGCCGTTTCTTGTTTTCTGACAGGCGAAGTACGTATTCGTCCATGACGTCCTCAATCTGGTAAGCCAATCCCCTTACCTGTTTCACCCAATTTTTTGCCCTTTCGTTTTCCAATTTTGGACTTGATTCTGCATCTTTTAGGAATGACCTTATGCTTTCTAATTCAGCCTTGATAGTGGCAACTTCTTTGTGGATATTCCGCAACAACTTCACTTCACTAGAAATCAATGGCATCAAAGTACTGTTGATAGCGGAGCTTACTGCAACTAGTGCCATTAGATCTACTTTCCTGCATAACACAGCACAATTGTTAGTTTAGTAGCTGATATATTTCTGTGGCTGATACAATGTGGAATCTCCCATGCACACGCGCGCGCACACACATACTAGCTAACATGAGGAATCGATCAAGCAATGAACGAAAATAGAAATTGGGTACTCCACAGCTCACACCAGATCTCATCATAGTCAGCGAAGTGACAAGCTAAAGCGGAATCATGTTACACAACCGTAACAAGAGTAATGACGAGCGCTATTTAGAATACTGGACTTCGGGTTGGTGCTGTGCTGTGAGGTGCACATCACCGTGCTGCGCACCTCCGAGCCGTCGGATAGTGCATCCGACGGCTCGGATCTCATCTCGGCAACCAACGATCGAGAACCGTTCATTGCCGAGATAAGATCCGAGTCATTGGATGCACGATCCGACGGCTCGGAGGTGCGCAGCACAGTGCTGCGCACACCACAGTACAGCACCATCTCCATTTCTAAAATATTGGGTAGTGTATTGAATTTTTTTTTAAACATCCCTCGAAAATTCCTGGAGCTGCCACCGTAAGCAATGGATATTTTCCCCATTGATGGTATTATCTACAGTTTATGCAAAGGGTGTAGACAGGAGTTTTGATGTACCTACAACCACCCACTACTCACACGTACGGCATTGCCTGGGGAAATTGAATACATGATCTTCGAGCTTCTGGGTGATCCCAATAACAAAACTTGAATAGGGGAAACAGGGGGTCGGGACTTAGGTACTCCTTGTAATTCTAAGGCTCGAAATCTCCCAGTTGTTATGAACTCTTTTGAGTCAGTCCATACGGGACAACAGCGCCATATCTAATCGCCCCTTGGTAAGCCCTGGGATTAGTCCCAGGGAGACGAGTCGAGGAAGATGTATCCAATGGAATTACATAACCCAAATCAGAGGTGATGATTTGCTTGAGGTGAAAATTGGAAAGAAAGATACATATGCAGCGTAATGAAATATAGCTATACACGCAGAAAGAAAGAGAAACACAGGAGGGAAGATGATCAATTACCTCTATAATGCGAAATTTTCCGGAGAATGAAAACAGAGAAATGAGACCCAATTTGCAAATGTAAATCTGAAAAAGCCAATGAAGTATGTAATGATAGTAGAAAATAAGAGAGAAATGTCACTTCATGTTTGGGTCTGTGGATTCCTATTGTGAACAGCCAAAAGTCAGTCGCAGTCTTTGTTGAAATTATTTCTCTTTCAATTTTATTTGTTGGGTCGAGCTTGCAGTGATTATGAACTTATTTTCAATTTGATGTGATTCTACTTTTATTCTATTACCACTTGTAATAAAATAAAATCGGGAGTGGTAGTTTCCATTGTCATTTGCAGATTTCAAAATAAATTAAACTTGGTTAGTAGTAAGGAGAAATCCGTAGTTTCCATTGTTATTTTCGGACTTCAACATAAAAGAAATTTGGTTTAATAGTTACACGCGCGTATTTGTCTTAGTAAACATTGAATAATGAATCACATATATGTTAATGAAGCGGCCCCTACGCGTAAATAAGAAAAATATTAATAAAATTGGTAGTGGTAGTTTTCATCGTCATTTGCGGGTTTCAAAATAAATTAAATTTTGTTAGGAGTTAGGAGAAATCCGTAGTTTCCATTGTCATTTTCGAACTTCAACATAAAAGAAATTTGGTTAATAGTTACATGAATTTGTCTTCGTAAACATTGAGTAATGAATGGCATATATGTTAATGAAGCAGCCCCTATGCGTAAATAAGAAAAATATTAATAAGATCGGGAGGGGTAGTTTTCATCGTCATTTGCGGGTTTCAAAATATATTAAATTTTGTTAGTAGTTAAGAGAAATCCATAGTTTCCATCGTCATTCTCAAACTTAAAAATAAAAGAAAATTGATTAATAGTTACACGAATTTGTCTTCGTAAACATTAAATAATGAATCACATATATGTTAATGAAGCGGCCCCTACATGTAAATAAGAAAAATAAAAATAAAATCTGGAGTGATAGTTTGGGTTTCAAAATAAATTAAATTTGGTTAGTAGTTCGGAGAAATCCGTAGTTTCCATCGTCATTTTGAGACTTCAAAATAAAAGAAATTTGATTGATAGTCACACAAATTTGTCTTCATAAACGTTAAATAATAAATGACATACTATATATTAATGAAGCAGCCCTCACGTGTAAATAATGAAACGTGCAGCTTGCAAAAGTACTCTTTATAATAAGACAAAAGCTAACTGGTGCCATATTGCACCCGAGAGCTGCTTTTCCCCCGGACACCCCCCGGCCCCACCTCCCTTTTCCCGGACTACCCCCGCCTCTCTCTCCCTCTCTCCCTCCCTTTTCTTTCTTTCTTTCTTTCTTTCTTTCTTTCTTTACATTACAGTTTGCTTTTTTTTTTTTTCCTTTTCTTTCCGGCTTACTTTTTTTTTTCCATTTTATTTCATTTTATATCTTTCCAGTTTGAATTTTTTTTCTTTTTTTTCTCTCTTTAATAATAGGTTCAAGTCTAATTCTAGGCTTTGTAAAGTAATTGAGAGAAAAAAAAGTGTTTCAATTGATCATGTTTATCCGACTGTTTTATTTTTATTTTTTTTTCCTTTATAGATTAAAAATATAGTTACAAAAATAAGTGTAGTGATTCAATCCGTTTGAACCAGTGCAAAAATGTTATTTTTCTGATCATTTCATCCTAAATGGTCGTAATAAATTTTTGGCTCCAAGGCCTTTCAATGGACACCCTAAGAGAGTCCTGAAACTAAATAATGAGTTTTAGGGTGCTCGTTGAAAGGCCTTAGAGCAAAAAATTCATTAAGATTACAATTAGTGTTCGGGAACTAATTACGAAATGTATTTTGCAAACGACATACTAATCCAGAATACAAATGTTATATTTAGGATTATTATTTTTAACTATAGTACAATTTAATAAATTTGTTAACCGTTATTTAGCATAGATCCTCTTAACTGATTCAGTAGTATGTTGCTTCAAAACAACAGGCACGAAAATCCTCGTTCTAGCATGAGCCGTCCACCTGGTGTTACTAGAAAATCCTAATAACCGTCTGGGAAAAAGTTGTTAATCTCAGCATGGGTTAAGTGTTTCAATTTTCAATCCGTTTGAACCGGTACAAAGATTTTTGGCTCTAAGGCATTTCAACCAGTAATTTTAGTAGAACAAGTTTGGTAGCTATTTTTAGTACTTTAACTTAACATGCATTTTTAAACACAAAAAGAAAATATAACTAAAATTTTTACTAGAAAAGGTGAGTAGAAATATTCTTTTTTCCAAATTCTGCTCCCGGCGCGCTTATACCCCTTTCTTTATTTATTTAATTACTTTTATCTTATTTATTTAATTTCTATAAATACACCCTTTCTATATTAAAAAATATAATTCAAGAATTAAGTGCTCCAATTTTCAATTCAATTTAACCAGGGCGAAGATCGTATTTTTTGATTATTTTATTCTAAATGGTCATAATGATTTTTTTTTTTGCTCTTAGGCCTTTCTACGAACATCCTAAGACTCATTATTTAGTTTTAGGGCTCTCTTAGGGTGTCCATTGAAAGGCCTTGGAGCCAAAAATTTATTACGACCATTTAGGATGAAATAATCAGAAAAATAACAATGATCAGCAATTTGCCTTATTGGATCCTCCTAGGGTGTCTATTGAAAGGCCTTGGAGCCAAATGGATTGAAAATTGAAACACTTATTTTTTTGTAATATATATAGGAAAAAGAAAAAGCAAAAACAAACGGTCGGATTCATTAGAAAAATAAGTTTATTCATTAAACAGTAAGATTCAAACGGATTAATTTTTAACTATATTTTTTAATATGCAAAGATGTTTTTTTCTGATCATTTCATCCTAAATGGTCGTAATAAATTTTTGGTTCTAAGACTTTTCAATGGGCACCCTAAGAGAGCCCTGAAACTAAATAATGAGTCTTAGGATGTTCGTTGAAAGGCCTAAGAGCAAAAAAAATTTAATTATAACCATTTAGAATAAAATGATCAAAAAATACGATCTTCGCCCTGGTTAAATTGAATTGAAAATTGGAGCACTTAATTCTTGAATTATATTTTTAATATAGAAATAGTGTATTTATAGAAATTAAATAAATAAGATAAAAGTAATTAAATAAATAAATAAAGGGGTATAAGCGTACCGGGAGCAGAATTTGGAGGAAATATTGATTAGAATTTGTGTTTTTATGTATGGGTAAATGGGAAAAGAAACAAATAAAGAAAATAATTGAAAATTAAAAAAAGAAAAAAAAAGATTCAAACTGGAAAGAAAGAAAAGGAAATAAAAAGAAAAAAAAATTCAAATTAGAAAGAAAGAAAACGAAATAAAGAGAAAAAAATAGAACTGAAAAGAAAGAAGGGGCGGGGTGAAAATTTGAGCAATAATTATATATTAAAAAATGTGGTTAAAAAATTAAGTGGTTCAATTTTTAATCCGTTTGAACGGGTGTGAAGATCTTACTATTCTGATCATATTATTCTAAAGAGACATAATAAAATTTTGTCTCCAAGGCTCTCATAATTACGTTATGTTTTCCAGGATTGATGATGGTAAGAAATTTTTATTTAAACAAAACGGTGCTGTTAAATGTTTTTAAGGGGAGAGAGAGAGGAGGGGGGGCCGGATAGTTTGTGAAAAGGGTTGTGGGGTCGGCAGGGGGTGTGTCAGGGTGTGAAAAAAGCAATTTGCATTGCACCCATTAAGTGGCCCAATTTGACAATAATTTCTGACTGTAAGGCTCCGTTCCGGAAACCTTCTTAAAAAATAAGTACTTATTTCACTCACTTCTTTTTTGAAAATAAGAACCACCTTCTTATTTTTCCCAAACAAAAAGTTTCTTTCACATTTTCAAACTCAAATATAACATAAATGAAAAAAAAAAAAAATTTTTTTTTGCACCGTATTAAAGATCTCAATGAGATCTATCAAACAAGATCCATAGTGATATGAAAATTATTTGCGTAAACACATGATTTTTGAGCTTTAAGTTACTTTATACAAAAAAATAAGACTGGAAACGGAGGTAATTGGCGCCGGCGGACGGAAATCGTACCGGCGGCCGGCCGGGCCGTCTCCGGCCACCGGACGGCCGATCCGAGCCGTCCAAAAATTCTAAAAAAAAAAACCAAGGGGAACTTCATACGTACACGGAAAAGGGGTGCTCGGATCAAGCACCCTACACACCTCGTATGCCATTGATTCCCGCGTTGGCCCCCTTGGTTTTTTTTTTTAGAATTTTTGGACGGCTCGGATCGGCCGTCCGGTGGCCGGAGACTGCCCGGCGCGGCTACCGGTACGATTTCCGTCCGTCGGCCCTCATTCCACCTATATAAATTCTTCCAAGCCTTCTTCTTTTTCTGGAACACCCCTTATTATTCAACAAAAAAGAAGCTCTTATTCTCGTTCTGGAACGGAGCCTAAGTCTTCTTCTTTTTTTATCCGTACTGACTACAGTTGCAGCTTTCAATAATGACTGTCCTTTCACTTTTTAACCCAAGCTATGTTTTGTCTACTGCACTTTCGCATCACATGCATGTAGGCTCTACTTCAGATTCTAAAAACGAAAATGATACACCCACCGCGGCTCCCCCACTGCACCGCCCACCGCACGCGCGTTAGGCCCAATCCGGCCACCGGACGGCAAATCCAAGCCGTCCAAAAATTCTGGAAAAAAATATCGAGTGGGTCTTCGCAGGAATCAACGGCATCCGACGTATATAGGTGCTCGATCCGAACTTCCAAAAATTATATGATCCGAGCCGTTAAAAAATGGAAGATTGGTTCGAGCACTTACACACGTCAGATGCCGTTAATTCCCGCGATGGCCCACTCGGTGTTTTTTTTTTACAATTTTTGGACGGCTCGGATCGGCCGTCCGGTGGCCGGAGTGGGCCCGGAGCGCGTGCGGTGGGCGGTGCGATGGGGGAGCCGCGGTGGGTGTATCATTGTTCTTCTAAAAAATATAGAATGATGTTCATAAATTTTAAAATATTTTTTTATGAGGTTGATTTTTATCGTCCATATGAATACATAAAGGCCTTGTTCGTTTTGATGTTTTACTTTGTTTTTCAATTATTATCCTATATCTTTCTTCAATCATTATCTTATTTCTCCAATTATTAATTTCATTTTTCTCTCTATCTTTGTCGACTCATTACCACTCTCTCCAATCATTATCCTTTTTCTTTCTCCACCTACTACCAAAATTAAAATACTCAAAGTTACCAAACGATTAAGACCAAAAAATACTTACCAATATCCGTTGAATCTGATTTTTTATAGAAACTCATAAAAAAATATTGGTTTTTTACAGGGCCCCAAAATAAGCTCACACCAAAAAAAACTTATTTTGGAAAATACTTTAAGCTTTTTTAAAAAGTCATTTTAGTACTTTTAGCACTCTTGCAAAACTCACCTAACTCCTAACTCCTAACTCCCTACAATGTTGAAAAAAATTGCACAAAAAAAGTAATAAAAAGTTACGGAGAGAGTGCCAGTCTGGGCAACAGGTAAAGGAAAAGGCTGAGAGTAGTACATCATGTGGAGTATGAATGTCCTGTCAACTGTTTGATTTACTCTTCTTACGAGATTAAAGGGTGCTATATAGCACCCATTAGCATGACCGTTATAATAAAGCGTAACATATTAGTCTCCATCATCATTTGTCACATTTCAAAACAAATCAAACCTGTCCTTAACAAAAGGAGGAGTAGGCCCCACAAATATTAGAGGATGTGTTCTACTAACTAAAATAAGTACTTTATTTTGTTGGAAAATGAAATTTTACCAAAGAGAATTTGGTGGGACCCACACCGTGTGAGGTGGGCCCAACAACAGTGAACAAATTCCATTAAGATATGAATGAGAAATTGTCTCATTATGGGAATTGGAAAAGCCAAATGATGTGCGTGAGTGCCATCACCAAACACCTAAATTAGACTGGGGCCGGGGCCGGAGCTCAGGATTCATGGGCCCGCGACCTGTGGTTCGAGGTCTGTGGTCTAATCTAGATTGGTTTGGAATTGATTGTGCTTTATTGGGTTTGTACCATTCACGTTTGGATGATCCAGTTACAGAATCAGTTGTGCGCGACTGATTAACGTTGGGTTGAATGCCTAGAATAAAACCCACGATTTGATTATAGAATCAATTACTGGATTAATGGCTGTAGCAGTTTTCTCCAGAAATTGAATTCCTCGTATTCAATTCCCTATATTCAATATGAATATTGAATTGGCCCTATTGAATGGGTAGCTCCCCCTATTGAATTCTCGTATTCAATGAGAAGGCTCCTCATCGATTATATAAAGGAGTTCGGCTCTTTTGTTTCTAGACACCAAAAAATCGAAAGCTTCTCTTCTACTCCTGCAATTGTTCTTCCTTTCGAGAGAGAGAGTACAGACACAAGTTGGTTCGACGGGCAGTCTACGGCGGTGCTCCGGCGGCTGAGTGGAAACCGAGTTAACCCTGAGAGACAAACACCGACACAACCTCTAGAACCGGTGAGATGGCGAATTTGTCTTAAGGGCACCGTTGTACAAAAAGGGTCTCGGTTTGCAGTTTCTAACACCCTTACTTACAGTTTTTGTCTATATTCCACTTGGATTTTTTCAATTCGGCTAACCTACTGTCCTGATTAGTTGGTTTTGGAGTTTAGGACTCTTGGGTTTGGAACAGTAGAGTTCTCACAGGAAAGCAATAGTACGGCAATATTGAATGTAGAGCAGTTTCTGTTTTGCAAGATATTATGATTATTCAGGTATCTTTATTGCCGGCATGTTAGTATACAAAATTCGAGGAAAAACTTAGTAATGACATAACTGTTATGTTATTGTCTGATAATTGTTGCAATTATTGTCTGTCCCTGTTTCTTCTGAAGTTCAAGAGGATGCTACGGTTTGGCATTTCAACTATAAGGGGGAGTACAAAGTAAAGTCTGGCTATCATATAGCATGGGTCCCAATCAGTACTTTCAACCATCTCCAAGATCAGACACTTCGGTGGCGTGCATGTAGAAATATTCTCGCAACCAAGGAAAATCTTCATCATCGTTAGTGTTCATTCATGTTTTCTTTCCCTATTTGTCTCTCTAATCCTGAATCTGTTGAGCATTTGTTATTTACATGTTTTTGGCCCCACCCAGTGGGGTTTGCTTTGTAATATTGCCATTCGTGGGGCTGATATTTCTATTCTCAAAACCAGGTGGATTGTTCGCAATCTGACAAGCAAAGGTTATCTATGTTGAGCAAAGTGGCAACCATCGGTTGGTTTTATTTGGAAAGGCCGCAATGAGTTTGGTTTTAATGGTTCCCCAGTTAATCCTAATGATAGTTGTCAAGAAATATGAGGGTCCTTATTCCCGTGCTAGTTCTCTGGAGGAGCGAGGAGTTGACGCTCAGGTTACGGTCTCTTCTCAGGCCAAATGGGCACCCCCTCCTGTTGGGTGTGTTATGGTTAATTGGGATGCTGCTGTGATCTAACTTCCAAGATATCAGCATATTGGCAAAGGGATTGCCCTGGCTCTTCTCGTGGATAGGTCGTCGAGGAAATGAAGCTGCTCACTGGGTTGCAACCTCCCTCAAACAAGATGTCTTTTTATCCTTTTCCGTTGTTTCATATTTTGGATTCAGATGTAGCTTTTGTCTGTGTAGCCTTTTTGGCATATTTTCTGAATTTCAGAAAAAAAAAAGAAAAAAAAAACTAGAAAAAAGAGCCACCTTTACCAACTAGAGTACTGATTTTTCTTTGAACAAAGTATGTACCGAGTACCGTTTCAGTCTTATTCAAGCCATGAACAAACTTGACCATTGGCTTAGGTATGATTGGCCTGGTGGTCGATGGTTAAGTTGGAACTTAGGGACATTTGCTCCCTCGTAAGTCTTAGCTTTTAATCCTCCTAGGTGGAATCAATTCATACGGGGCCAATCCTTAGGGCTTCTATCCCTTTTTAAATTGGCCCCCGCTAGTGGATGGCAAAATAAGTCCACGGATTCATCGAGGTGCGTCTGTGGATTCTTTTTGTGAGAAGTCAAACAGTCAATTCTACTTTCTTCAGTAGTACATGATATCTAATGGCACGTGAACATGGAGTACTGTTTATGTAAAACAGGAGAGAAGAATTAGCAAGAATGGAAAACACCAGGGCAAGCTAGCATCAATTGGGGATCATATTACATCAACTCTTCCCCCAACCCCGCAATAGCCGGAGCCTCAAGCACTGAGTTTGTCCTTTTTTATCAAATTGATTTTCAATTTGTTTTTTTCGGTAAAGCAACAAAAACACATAAATCGTTTCCGAAAATACATTTTTGTGTTCCAAAATGGATTCTAATATATCTGTGTTTTAATATTTTATGTTAAACTATTTGGCTACGTACTTGTCTTTTAAAAATATATCAGTCGATATCGAAAGAGCAAGGTAGATTTTTAATGCGGCTGATGGTCTCAACGAGTTTTAAAACATGAATGGTCCGGAGTTTCGAGTGAAAAGCAACAAAACACACATAAATTAGCAAAATGAACAAGAACCAACGAACAACTTTACAATACGGCGAAAATTATCGAAATCAGCATAATTAACAAGAGAACTCAGTATTTAGGCAAACTTGACAATCACAAATATAATTTCATCACAAGAGAACTCAGTATTTAGGCCAAGCATCGAAATTTTGGCAGAAAAGATTATGAAAGGAAGCAGAGATCGATCCATAGAAGATGCATACCAGAGAATTGAAGCTTGTTATGGTTCCAAATGAAGGGGAAGCAATAGCATATATGATGGATGAAGACGTACGATGAAGCAGCAGGCAGGGGAGATCTATAGTCTATAGCAAGGGTACTGTGGATAGATTTTTCCCAAGTGATTGTGAAAAAGGATTGGACCGAGCAATTTCGGAACCGTGTCCTAAAACGGGGTCCATTGAAGAGTCAAGAGGTTTTTTTTTGTTTTTTTTTCCTTTTTCTAAAGACAACGCAATCACATACTCTCTCCGTCCCAAAAAAGATGACAATTTTTGAAACTTGCGTCATTTTTCATCGTTTATATATTTCAATCTATAATATTTTTCATGAGTTTGAAAACTTTGTATAATAGAACTAATCGAGAACTATCAAACAAGATCCATATTGCATATTTTTTGAGATCCATATTGAAAAATATAAGGAATTGAAATTGGCACAGTTATCAAAAATTGACATTCAATTTGGGACGGAGGTAATATCATTTTAACGGCCCAACGGCACTTGCAATGAAATCCAGCCAAAGCTGCAGAGATGAGAAATCATGTGCATCCCAACCAATAAATATACAAATTCACCTAATTACTTCTATCAAGACACAACACAACTGCACAAATAGAACCGACACTTCTTGTCAACCAATAGAGCCAATCAACGAAAATGAAATAGGCACCAAAGCGATCACATGGTGATGTTCTGAGAAAGTTCAACCAAGGCAATTACTTAAACTTTAGAATATACCCCTCTAGAAAGCAAACAGTTCTTGGCAAAAAAAAAAATACAACAAATATCAACAATGGTGTAGCCAGAAATTTAGGTTGGTGGGGACACCATTGAGCATAGTTTTAGAATTTTCTATTTTTTAATTGTAGTAAACAACCATAACATGAAAGAAATGAACTTAAGACATAAAATTTGCTACAATACACACACACACACACACACACACACATATATATATATATATATACACTAATCTTCTAATGAGGACCTAAAATAAGGACCTAAAATGAGGACTACCCCATTTCTTCCCTTTCCCGATTGAATTTTGATGATCCGAGCCGCTCAATGTGTTCAGAACGTGATTTTAAGGGTACCCGCGAGAAATCGGCAAAAAAAATGACCGGGAAGAGCTTGATTTGAGCAGTTTTTATTTGAACCGTTCGATAAAAAATAAATAAAAACTGCTCAGATGAAGCCCTTTCCGGTCTTTTTTTTTGCTGATTTCAAGCGGGTACCCTTAAAATCACGTTCTGAACACATTGAGTGGCTCGGATCATCAAAATTCAATCGGAAAAGGGAGGTCCTCATTTTATTAAAATGAGGTGGTCCTTATATAACGAGTCTTTATAGAAAACAAATACGTAAAAAAGTACTTTTTAAAAAACTTGACAAAGATACTAAGGAGTTAAGTGTTATAAGAGAAAAAATGTGTATAATTTTTTTAATACAAATTTTGATGACATTTATAATTTAGAGTAAAGTAAAATTAATGAAAATTACAATGGAGGAGCGTGCCCCCGCTAGGCACCATGGCTCCACCACTGATTATAACAAGTGAAGTACCAAAAAGCAAAAATTCTAACAGCAGAGACAATTTGTAGAGATCCACGCAAAGACAAACGCGTTTGGCCCCATTTCGGATCCCAAAAAAATCTAGAAAAATATTCATAAATTTTTGAATATTATTTTATGGAGCCTTGTAAAAAATCAGCTCCTGCGGATATCGATAAGTATTACTTTTGGATTTGTAAGGGCGAAACTGCTCAGTTCGCCCCTACGAATCCAAAAGTAATACTTATCGATATCCGCAGAAGTTGATTTTTTATAAGGCCCCATAAAATAATATTCAAAAATTTATGGATATTTTTCTAGATTTTTTTGGGACTCGAAATGGAGCCAAACGCGTTTGTCTCTGCGTGGGTCTCTGCAAATTGTCTCTGCGCATAATAGAGCTGTACCAAAAAGATTATAACAAGTGAAGTACCGAATTTACACCCACCACCATATGGTGTTTGTTTCCTGCATCCTGCATTTTGATACTGGGCATGTTTTTTTTTGGTAATGCAGGGTGTTCCGGGCCAGTTTGCGCCATTACACGCACCTTGGACTAATTCCTACAACCCCTCCCACAGCCATTTCATTTGCTTAGGTGTGGGGTTGAGATGGCCCCAAGAGTTATTGACAATGAGAATCGAATCTAAGATCTTAGGATGGAGCAAAAACCTAAGTTCCAAACCAAAACCACTTTTTCAACCCTTGGGGTTTGATACTGTGCATGTTTGATGGTGGGATAAGAGATGTTAGACTAACAAGAGGAATCAAGGGCGGACTTACATGTTTTCTTTTTACTCCTATTTCATAATCCGGTATTTTTTTGTACACGGAATTAAGGCCGGATTGGACAAAAGTGAACTATTTGTCCATTTAGTACCGGACCCCGTTGGGGGATTAACTAATACAGTACCAGAGGGAAAATTCCCCTTCTCCATATTATTTCCCTCCACATCCAACTGTCCGAAATAATCCCAATCATCTTTATCCCACATTTATCTCACTCTAACCACCCGCCCTACCTATAGCAAGTTATGTGTGTGCCCAATCTGGCACCTCCGCAGCAGTCGTTTAAATTATAGATCAAGAAGTCGATCCAGGATGGTGGAAAGGACAGTTAGAGCTGGGCGGGCTTGCCAATTAGTCCAGATTAGTGAACTTTTTTTTATGTTCGACCACGAAGCAGAGTCAAACACAGTACAACTAGTCTAATATTCACATAATCAAATACACGTGGACCCTATCACCCCACTTGTCCTATCTATTCTATTCTTAGTCCCATCTTATCCAATCTTTCTAAGAAATATTCCGACAATCAAACGTAACGTGCCCGTGCCCATATCCACATCTTCATTAAGACTCTGCATTCACATCCACTATTTTACGTCTGTTGAAGATGATCAATTGAGCATTGAATTTTGGGGCCCTGCAATTGATCGCAGCAAGTGGGCAATCGATATCGATCATGAATGGTAGGCTTATTTATTTCTTTCAAGTGAATGTAAGGTTGGAATTGTAGATACTACTGAGTATAGTATAAAGTGGGAACAAAGCTGGAATTTTAGTTTTTTTTTTTTTTTTTTCCCCGGGAAAAAGGCAGATTTTTCTTTGTTGGCAGACTGTGTTCTAGTAATCAAAGTCAAGCCAAGCGATGATGATGATAATAATAATAATAAGTCAAGCCAAGCGCTTACTGTGAAAAATTTATTAAAAGGCACTACGAATATTATTTCTCATCTGAGCAATTTCCACCATTTGTATTTTTGATAACCAAATATCCGAGTCAACTTGCACACACCTTGACTAATTCAGGAGCTTTGAAACTAATGAGCGGACAAATCTCCAATTGACTCCAACGTTTGAAATGTTTGGTCTTTGGGGGCAATCTCCACTATTCCAAAGAAATGGAGGAATTCGATAGAGGAGCTGATTCCGCTGTTTACAGCAGTATATTTTAGCTGCGACCCTGAGTTGTGGTCAATTGAAACCTCATATGCAGTATTCTAGAATATACTTGCTCTGACAAAATGAACCGTGGCAATTAGTCTTACTCTTGTCAGCCCCTGTGAATTTAATTGCAGCTTAGAAGTTTAAAACCAAGCTTTATCATATGAGAAGAGATCTCTTCAGTCTCACCATCGTATTTCAAGTACAAAATATCAGAGCAAATATTGAACATTTCGGATAAGATTATCTGATAAACACAGTGTGTGTGTAATAAAACGAGAAATGCCACTGAAAACTTACATCACACTAGTGTTAACTAATCTTCACCCCATACATCACATTGTTAAAAAGCAATGACACAGACTTATTGTACACAGATCCCGCACAGATTTTTGTGTGGGCCCACTACTGGTCTCACACAAACAATACGAGTCGTTCATTAAATGTAAAATATTTTTTCAAGTGCCCCCGCGAAAAATCAGCTCAATCCAATACCTAAAGGTACTTGATTCAATCATTTAACATTTCATTATCCTGAAAACCAAATGAAAGTTTGATGAGCATTTATAGGTATCGGATTGAGCTGATTTTTCACAGGGGCCTTTGAAAAAATGTATTACAGTTAATGAACGGCTCAGATCGTTTAAGTAGGACCCTTAGTGGGCCCCACACAAAAATATGTGAAGATCTGTTACCTTTTTATCTGTGTGTATAGCACAGTTGGTTAAAAAGTCTCGAGTAAACACATACTAATGCTCTTACAGTCGTCCCAAAAGAAAAAGAGTGTGGTTACCGAGCGCTTATAGATGCACTCGGTAATAAATCACAGAATCATGCACTGAATGTTGCATAATACGAAAAATTCGAGTTGTCATTGGGCTGCTGTTAGGGATGAAAGGACAAGAAGTTGTGAAAGGGAGGAAGAAAGCTATGTGTATGATCCGTACATCTGAAACCTAGTCACAGCTTAGAAGCTAGTCATCATAAAGTTCAATTTCTTTCAAGGTGTTAACTCAGAATGTGCCTCAAGATCTTTAAGAATCATATGAAGCTGTTCCCGGAACGTTGAAGACTGTTCTCTTTCATGCTGCAGTTCATTGTTATGTTCAAGTATTGTAGATGCTTAAGGTCAGCTGCTACAATAGGAACTGAAGATGAATCTGAAGAAGATCATAACTACAAAGCACCGTTTTAAATGTGACTTATAACACATACAAAACAAGCCAAAACTGAGAACATTTTGGTGGATACTCCATATAGCCATATATTGAAAACCTTATAGACAAATAAGAACGAACTTCTGACAATGGGGTCAAGTTACTTTCTAATTTCTCACATGGAGTTTTTGTTTAATAAGGAATGAACCGCTTCTTCTGTATAAAAAAATGGTCACATGCACTTCGTGAGCAACCATGTCTGTCCCCTCTCCAACCAAGAAAATTCCAGTCTCTCAACAAACCCATCGTACATAAATAAAATACTAACTACTTGTAGAAAGAAAATCATTGCTTCTTATCGCCTATGCAATGTCCCTTCTTCCCTACTGGTGTATAACTTTCAATTCTACTGCCAAGACTTGCTGTTCACCGCTTCAAGCACATATTAGCATCTATGGTGTAGCTTTGGCTAGCATTAAGATTTCCAAGGTTTAGCAAAGGCTTAGCACATGAGCCCCTACTCATATTAAGTTTTGAAGTTATCTCCACAAAAACAAATTTAGCAAAACTGAAGACACTGATATCTAAAATGCATGAGTGGTATCACTACAGGTGATAAGAGATCTGGAAAAATACCAGTGAGTTACGGAAACCAAAAGCAGCTCTGGTTCAGCATAAGATTAGAGATCAGATGGCTGAAATTTGGGTTTTGCAGTTGACTCTGCCATTCTATCTGGGGTGACATTGAGATTGAGATTCTTGCAGGAAATAGATCTACAAAGAAATTGCCAATAAAATCATGATCTTTGTTTTACATATTTCCATCTACTTGATAAGGGCAGACAATGGGGTACCACTACAATAGCAATTGACCCTCGATATTCATTAACAAAGGCCACGGGGAACTATTTACCTACCATTGTAAATTTTAGTAGCAACCACCTTCCCCAGACCCCAGAATCCCAGATAACTATTGCCACCCTTAGCTACTACCATACTCAAAACAAATGTCGGTGCAACTCGAGAGGAGGCTCAGCTAGGGAGCATATAAAGCAAGTTCCACAAACAGGAAACTGTGGCACATAAACAATAAGATAGATAGCGAAAGGATGGACTCCAGATATGGATCAATTAATTCCTCCGCTTCAATTATAAACACCACAAAATTTTGCAAAAGATTGTCCTTGGCAACCCATTTCAAGTGAAGTAACTGAAAAGGAAATTGAACTTAAAGAGACTTTTGGAAGAAATAAACAGTGCCTCCTATAGCAATAAAGAGAACAAGATACGTGGAAGAAAAAAGTAATGCGGCTGTCCAACCAAACTGAAGAAATGATAGGGAAATACTCACCATCTGACAGACGTTATCCATGTTGTGAAAGCTCCTTTTCTGGAGGCTCAAATTCCTTTAGATTGTTAACAACTTTTTGAACCTTCTTTGTCAGTTGGTTAATATGCTCTTCAACCTCTTTCATAAAAGCAGTTAACTGGTCCTGATATAATGCACTTAGTCGTTTCTTCCCCCGGATCTCTGCGGTCAGCTCTTGTATCTTCTTATCCTTTTCATCCTAATAAACAAATGAAACAAATTCATCAGATGTGACACAATTCAAGAGAATACTACATCCAAGTTGAGACCACAGACAGGAGAACTATATATTGCAGGTGTACTCTGCCTCCAATTACATCAACATAGCAACACCTTCACCATGCACATACAAATACAAAGCATGAATGTAAGAATAAAGACACCAGACACAACTTCGTACATTCACTATTATTATCCCGCTAGTCCACGTTATTAAACGCATGCCTTAGGAATGGGTCAGAAGACTTGAACTATCACCTTTGCAGGGAGGGGAAAAAAGGTGAACACAAGTTTTCAATCCATGTGATCGAACTGTTGACCCTAAATACTCAATCCATGCTAGCCATCAATCACAGAGAAGTAGTTTCAGCTAAAGAACTTTCTGTCAAAGACATAAGCTGTCCACAGCATCGATAGAGTTGGAGACCGAAGATTGGTTATTAATTATATGGAAGGTAAGCAGTCATATAGTTGTTTTCAGAAAATGCCTTGCGAAAAACTAAATGAATGCATGCTTACAATTTACAGAACGTATAAATGTTAATAAATCCCCAGAAATAAATGTCAATAAAACCCCAGAAGTAATAAGTGAAATATACAAAAGCTGCTCCTCAAAGGAGTTAAAAAGAACTCAGGAAGCCTCACCATAGCCGGACGTACTTCCCGGGGGGCTGCCACAAGGGGATGATTATGATCTTTCACAAATTTTGTGACAACTGACAACCCATTTTCCAGCTTTGTTGGACTTTACTAGGATCATAGCCTTACATCCTTCCCTTGTGCTTTCCCTTTGCTTCCTAACCGAGATCCCAAGGTATCCTGTGTACTGAGACAATGGCCCTCCTTATTGCATCGAAGTCGGCGGGAAAGAATCTTCCCATCAATCTCTGAACGATGGCAAGACATTACACGCATCACAAAGCCTACCCGCCTTGCATAGTCATCATAAAATACTTTGGCAGCTGAACGAATTTGGAGAGAGAAAGAATTGAGCGTGAGAAATCTCTCATCTGATTTCATTAATAGAGAAAAGGGGAATATATACAACCCTACAATACAAATGACTAAAGAACCCTTTTGTACAAAGAATCTAACAAATAGCACCCTAGCTAAAACCATCTAACCAACTGAGACATGTCTCATTACATGATAGCCTATACAATCTAACACTCCCCCTCAAGTTGGTGCATAGATATTAATCATGCCCAACTTGGAGAGGATACGATGAAACACCTTACTACTAAGACCTTTAGTAAACACATCAGCTAATTGGTCCTCGGATTTCACATAAGGCATGCATATTACACCACTGTTCAGCTTCTCTTTGATAAAGTGTCTATCAATCTCTATATGCTTTGTCCGATCATGTTGAACAGGGTTATGAGCGATATTGATAGCAGCCTTGTTATCACAGTACAGCTTCATAGGACTGTGATCAGCAATTCCCAAATCATGCAAAAAGGTTTGAAGCCATAAAAGCTCACAAACACCATGTGCCATGGCTCTATACTCAGCTTCTGCACTTGACCTTGCTACCACAGATTGCTTTTTGCTTCTCCACGTAACTAAATTCCCACCAAGGAAAGTGCAATAGCCAGAGGTAGAACGTCTATCATCAATTGATCCTGCCCAGTCTGCATCAGTGAAGGATTCCAACCTCAAATGACCATGGTTTGAAAACAAAATACCTTTGCCTGGAGAGGATTTTAGGTACCTCAAGATACGATAAACAGCATCAAGGTGAGAAGAACGAGGGTCATGCATAAATTGACTGACAACTCCCACCGCATAAGAAATGTCTGGACGTGTGTGAGATAAGTATATCAGACGACCCACAAGTCTCTGATATCTTTCCTTATCCGCATGCTCTCCCACGCTGCCAAGATGATGATTGACCTCAATAGGAGTGTCAGCGGGCTTGCACCCCAGCATCCCTGTCTCCTCCAAGAGGTCAAGAATATATTTCCTTTGGGAAATGAAGATCCCTTTCTCAGATCTAGCCACCTCCATGCCAAGGAAATATTGCATCGCCCCCAGCTCCTTAATTTCAAATTCCTTGGCAAGAAGAACTTTAAGCATCTGAAGCTCATTCACATCATCACCTGTCATAATTATGTCATCCACATAAACTATAAGGATGGCAATCTTACCATCACTCCTCTTGGTGAACATAGTATGATCAGCATGACTCTGCGTGTATCCAAGTCTCAACATGGCCTTGAGAAATCTGTCAAACCACGCTCTTGGTGATTGTTTCAAACCATAGAGGGCCTTCTTCAACCTACACACCTTGCCCTCAGTGGCAGGGGAAGAAAAACCAGGTGGTATATCCATATACACCTCTTCTTCCAAATCACCATGAAGAAAAGCATTCTTCACATCAAACTGTTGAAGTGGCCAGTTTAGAGTAGCAGTACAGGACAACAAGGTGCGAATAGAGTTCATCTTGGCCACTGGAGCAAAGGTTTCCTCATAGTCAATGCCATATGTCTGAGTATAGCCTTTGGCAACCAATCTTGCCTTGTACCTCTCAACAGTGCCATCAGCTTTATGCTTAACCGTGAACACCCATTTACATCCCACTGCATTCTTTCCCCGAGGAAGAGACACTAACTCCCAGGTGCCATTTTTCTTCAAGGCCTTCATCTCCTCTACCATAGCTTCATTCCACTTAGGAATTGCAAAAGCTTCCTTCCAACCCTGTGGAATAGGTATAGAAGAAAGAGAAGAAAGAAAGGTAGAGTACGAAGGTGACAGACGAGAATATGAAACAAATTGCGAAATGGAATGTTGGGTACATAATCGAGCCGGCACTTTATGTGTTCGAACTGGCTTTCTATGAGCAATAGGCACATCAAGATCATCAAAAGGAAGGGATATAGAGGAAGGAGATTTACCAGAAGACTCAGCTGAAGCGTCAGGAACTGGAACTGGTGGTGATGATTGGTACTGTGGTAATGCACCAGGTTGGCCCTTTTTCTTGCGAGTGAAAGTTTTTAACTCAGGTCTGTCCAATCTTTCTCTTGCATCTGGCATTATTCTTTCTCTAGATTCAGGTTCCTCTCTCTCCCCTTCAGGATTACTAAGGCTAGGAGAAGCCTCCTCCCCCTCACCAATGTTCTCCCCTGTACCAACATTCTCCCCCTCACCAACAGTTGGGGGAAATGACCACAAATCAAAACCACAAGATGTCAACATCTCTTCCCCTCTAGAACTCTCCCCCTGAAGAGATGGGGACGAGAGAGGGTAAAAGGGTTGGTGTTCCCAAAAGGTGACATCCATTGAAACAAATTTCTTTCGAGAAAGAGGGTCATAGCAATGATACCCCTTTTGAGTGGGGGAGTAGCCAAGAAAAACGCATTTACGAGCTTTAGGATCTAACTTTCCACCGGGGTGGTGAGGAGCATGCACATAACAAACACAACCAAAAATCTTAGGAGGAAGAGTAAAGACCCGAAAGTTACCAGGAAGAAAATCCAAGGGAGTCCGGAATTGAAGAACACTGGATGGCATTCGATTAATAAGATAAGAGGCTGTAAGGATAGCCTCGCCCCAAAAATGTTTAGGAACATTCATAGTAAACATAAGAGAGCGAGCCACCTCAGCCAGATGCCGGTTCTTCCTTTCCGCAACTCCATTTTGCTGCGGCGTATCTACACAAGTGGTTTGGAAAAGAATACCATGGCCATCAAGATATGACTTGAAGGGACCGTTCATATATTCAGTCCCATTGTCACAACGAAGTATCTTGATATTGGTATCAAATTGTGTGTGCACCATCTTATGAAATGACTGGAAGCATGAGAAAACTTCACTTTTTGCTCGAAGTAGATACACCCAAGTTATACGAGAATGACAATCAATAAAGGTAACAAAATAGCGATAACCAGAATTAGAGGTAATGGGAGAAGGACCCCAGACATCAGTGTGGACAACCATAAAAGGAGAAGCACTTCTCTGATGAACAGGAGCATAAAAGGAACGTCTATGTTTTGCAAGTTCACAAGCTTCACAAAAGAACCTACTTCTAGAACATCGTTTAGTTAAAGTAGGGAAAAGTTTCTCTAAAATACCAAAAGAAGGGTGGCCAAGTCTACGGTGCCACTGATGCAATAGAGGAAGAGCTGAACCCGTATCCGCCTCAAGGGCATGACCCAATGATAAGGGTGTAAAAGAAGGACAAGGCACAGACTCCAAAAAATACAGGCCATCCTGAGCTCTACCGGTACCAATCGTCTTTTGGCCTGTTCCCAGTTCCTGAAAGACACAATGAGTGGGAAAAAATGTCACTGAACAATTCAAAGATTGTGTGAGACTACTAACAGATATAAGATTAGT
This sequence comes from Rhododendron henanense subsp. lingbaoense, assembly GCA_020567845.1. Lineage (NCBI taxonomy): Eukaryota > Viridiplantae > Streptophyta > Magnoliopsida > Ericales > Ericaceae > Rhododendron > Rhododendron henanense. The sequence goes on along the minus strand of CM036316.1, from coordinate 40,336,910 downwards.
AGTAAAATTTGGAACATGGAGAACGGAAGAAAGAGGTAAGGTAGGTGAGCAGCGAATGGAACCTTTCCCTGAAATAGCAGATAGGGATCCATCAGCTACTCGTACTTTGTCCTTACCGGAGCAAGTAGAGTAGGAATCAAAAAAGGATGAGCAACCTGTCATATGGTCCGTGGCACCAGAATCGATTATCCAAGGAATAGAGATAGAAGCTGGAGAAATATGAGCTTGTATACCTGAGTTGGCAGAGTGGGAGGAAGTAGTGGAATTAGAAGCCATAGAGGATGGAGGACCTTGGTTACTCATTAGCCGCCTGAGAACTTGCATCTCTTCGGGAGAAAAAGAATCACAAGTATCAGATATAGAGTCACCAGCAGACTCTGTGGCATTGGCATAAGAGCGCACAGAACCACCACTACGACCACCTCGGTGTCCCCGTGAGTTAGGTTTACCATGTAACTTCCAACAGTATTCCCTGGTATGACCATTTTTATCACAATAGTCACAATGGAGTGAGGCTCGATCAACCGAAACACCTTTGGCCTTCAACTGGCTCTGTCCTGTTTTACCATCCCGTGGAAAGGGAATAGATACCAAGGCTGAGTGATCTGGAGTGGATGCCATCAAGGGAGGAGCCATAGAATTTCTGCGAGTCTCCTCTTGCTGAATACTTGCATAAGCCTCGCCAAGAGAGGGAAGAGGGGTACGACTCAGCACATGCCCACGGTGCTGATCATAATCCACATCAAGACCTGCCATAAAGTCATAAACACGATCTTTCCCAACCATTTGTTGGAAAGCAGCTGCATCAGTAGCACAAACAGGCCGATAACTTTGATAAAAATCAAGTGCCTGCCAGAGCCCCATTATCTCTGCATAATAGTCAGCAACTGGTCGATTGTTTTGCACAACGGCCTTGAGTTTCTTCCTCAACTCAAAAATTTGGGCGTCATTCCCTTTTTGAGAATAAGTCTCTGCCACGGCATCCCAAACCTGCTTTGGCGTATCAAGATACATAAAGCTATTCTGAATAGTAGAAGACATCGAATTAAACAGCCATGTCAAGACCAAGGCATTATGATTGGTCCATTTTGTGAGATCTGGTCCCTCCGTGGGTTTCACCACATTCTCAGTAAGGTAGTGTAGGAGACCCTTAGTGGTGATAGCTAGTGTAAACGCACGTGACCAAAGTAGATAATTGGAACCATCTAACTTGACGCGGCAGATATCCATCGGAGTGTTGTCAAGAAAAGGACTATAACCCATTCCACTGTTTGAACTAGACTTACCAGTTCCTTCATTTGAAAATGGATTCTCCTCTGACATATTGAAGGCTCAAAAACAGTGGACTGCCGAAAAAAGAAGAAGTTGCACAACTGAACAATACAAACACAAATCACTGTTCAAGTGCAGCAAACGCCCCCTAAATAGTGGGTTACGAGTAAACTAACCACAGGTTTCGAAACACATGAAAAAGGGACCTCGGATAACCAGGCCCAGTCACTTTCAGAAGCAAAGAGGCGGTAGCGGAAGCTTACAGAGATGATCAACAGCAACAAACATAAAGAACGAGCACATACCAGATCTTGGAAGCAATAGGCAGCAGAAAACACTCAAAACGAGTCCAACCGGAGGTAGAAAGACCTCAAACGAGAACAACCTGGGTTCGCCGAAGTTCGCCGGAGGTCGCCGGTAGTCGGCGAGAGTCCAGGTGGGAAAAAGATCCGGTGCCCTAGATCGTGATGCTTTGATACCATGAACGAATTTGGAGAGAGAAAGAATTGAGCGTGAGAAATCTCTCATCTGATTTCATTAACAGAGAAAAGGGGAATATATACAACCCTACAATACAAATGACTAAAGAACCCTTTTGTACAAAGAATCTAACAAATAGCACCCTAGCTAAAACCATCTAACCAACTGAGACATGTCTCATTACATGATAGCCTATACAATCTAACAGCAGCTTCCTCAGATCTAAACTCCAAACCCTCGAATGGTTCTGGAATTGGTCTTCCTGTAGAACAACTCTCTATTGGTCTAGCCCCCTCATCCGAATCCACTGCAGATTAACAAGAATCACAGCCTTTTAAACCCATCAAACACTTTACTTATTCACTGAAATAAACAAAAAAAAATCACGAGATAACAAAGACGTAAACTTGACAAACTACTGAGAAAATAGCAATACTAACGACGAAGACTAATTAAAATGAAAAACTACGTGGTCCTTATTGCTCACTAGCTTAAGTAGATGTGTTCAAAGAAAACCATGAATATTCTCGTTCTTCTTCTCTTAGAGCTTCCCCAATGGAAAAGCTATAAGGGTTGCTACTGCAAAAGAATATTGAACCTCAACTTTTTCCTCTCCAACAATTAGCTAACTTTTTGCTATATTCAGCCAAATTTGGCATGATGTTTCATTATAACTGTAGTAGGCCGAACATCACTGACCAAGCATGATAGATCCGTGTTCGGCGAAACAATCGAGCCATATATCTTGCCAGACAGGTCTGGTTCGCCAAACATAAAGGTCCGGCAGGCTGTAAGCGGCAACATGCGTGCTCGGCAGTACTAACTAGGTGCTGATTCACCAGGATTGAGAACGAATCCTTAGCGCTCGGCACCATGTGCCCGGCAGATAGGATCGGGTACAAACGAAGCGCCAGCTCAACCACGTGGTTGCAACTGCCTCGACCGTGATGTCATTCGAGCGGTTACGCAATCAGATAATCATGAGCGCGCATAGGTGTGGAGGTAGAATGATTGTAGCAGTAAACTCAAAATCATTCACCCTACTAGTAGAATCCCTATCTTGTTTGATAGTGAGGCCCCGTTCGGCTAAATAAGATAAGTGACTTATTTTTTTTATCCTTATTCAAATTTTTTTTGTATTTGTTAATTTTTCGTAAATTTTTAGGGGATTATTGCATCGTCATGACAAGAAGAATCTAAAAAGTAAAAAATTACGATCGAAACCTAATTTTTTTGAATAAAGACAAAAATAAACCAATAAGCCAATTTTTTTGTCTTTATTCAAAAAAAAATTGGATTTCGATTGTAATTTTTTACTTTTTAGATTCCACTCGTCATGGAGATGCAATAATTCCCAAACAAATTGACGAAAAACTAACAAATACGAAAAAAAAATTAATAAGGACAAAAAAATAAGCCACTTAGCTTATTTAACCGAACGGGACCTAAGCAAAGTCAAAATTTTAATTGAAAAAAACAAAACGAAAACTGTGCTTTTCTCAGCACACTCCAGATTTTGGTACAGTACTATTTTTTTTCTCTCAAAATCATTCACACTGGTGCATGAGTGAGAAATTTTCGGTGCCGGGTGGATATATCTCACGTGGTACTCGTTCGGCATATCCGAGCAGTCCAATACACTTTTGAAAGGTTCGGATTGAAACCCTCTTTCTCTTCTCACCCCAACACTTGAGGGTTCATGATTATGTGAGCTATTTTTGACTCAATTGATCACCCACAAGCCATCATCTTGTCTCTTACAACAGAATACAAAAGGACAATTTATGAGACGAGTTGCTGTTTTTTTTTTGCCGTTTCTCTAAGGGAACATGCCACTTATTCCGGTAACAACCACTCCAATCACAACTGATGATGAGATATCTATCTTGTTTGGAGTTTTTGATAGATATTGCATATCATTGCATTGAGAAAAACTCTCGAAGAGTATTGAGAAGTTCTTCCCGAGATTCAAATTTCCAACCAAATTGCGCAAGCATATCCTTCTGTTTGTTTTCTTGATTTTGCATGTCAGTTCTGTGTTCATCAATCTGATCACTATAACTTCCATGGAGGCATTCAATTGGTTGTTCACGGTCCATGGTTCAATTGGGAAACAAGTTCCATAACTTGCCGCTTTTGACCAAAAGAGGTCAATTGAGTAATTCTACACAACAGAGCATTTAATGCTCGTGGCATTAGATAAATTGCTCGTGACACTAGGGGCTTCCGAAAAGGGAAAAAAGGGGGTTTGAAATTAACTACTCCAGGAGTATTCTACGGCTATAGAAAGTGGCCCAAGAAAATGGGATCACGATCATGTGCACACTTACTATGACCAGTTTATGTGTGTGTCTGGAGTTATTGCCAGTTTAATGCTTTGCATGCAAATATTATCTATGGAAAGGTCCACCAGATTGGTGACCAAAATGGGCTCACATCCATCATTCAGTTACATAACACTTTTAGTTTTTTTTTTTTTGACAGAAGATAAGATGTTAGGGGTTAGTGTCACAAAGGGAGCTCACCTTCTCTACGGGGACTCGAATTCAAGACCTCTCCATTGCAAGGGACCTGAGTTTAGGGATTTTCATCCGTCAAATATTTATGTGGTCGCTAAATAATCGAGACATTTATTTATTTAAGAGCTTGTTCTTTTTGGTATTTGAATTTTAAAATCCCAAAACGAACAAGAGAGAAATGAGAGTAATGATTGAGAAAAAATTTATTGAAGACCGTGCGTTGAGAGAGAATCTAAAATCCCAAAACGAACAAGCTCTTTGTCGGGAAGCTCAATAGTTCGGATTAAGTTTTGGGCCCATGGTGATCTATAAACTTCCAAGATGGGCCCGAAATTGGAGATTAGTTGGGCCCCATAAGCGTGCTCAGCGCACACGCAGGCTGAGGAAAACTGGAGGTCGGGGCTTCAGCTTGGAAGTTGAAGATATTCCTCAAGTCCGAAACGAAGTGAGATTTGGACACAGGTCTCTCTCTCTCTCTCTCTCTACCTTTATGCGATGTATTCGCAGGAGGAATCGATTTCATGGTTTCTAAAATTGTAGGTTAATTTGACTGTATCCTGAACTAAAAACTTGAGTGAAACCCTCAAAATCGAACTCAGCCCTTGTCTCGAAACTAATACCAAATTAAATCTTTTTTGCTTTTTAAACCCAAATCAAGAAGACCTAATTCATATACCAAGTGTACAACGGCTAGTTTTTGGCTGCTGGTGGTGATGGTTGCTGGTGGCTATGGTGGTGGACAGTGAATCTGACGATTGTTCTTACCTGTGGTGTGAGGTTGGTGGTGGTGGTAAGGGCGGTACTGTGTATGGGCTACAGTAGGCTGTAGCCCAGGTGGATTTTGAAGAACAAAAAAAAAAAAAAAAAAAATTTATGTAGAAAACACAGCCCATACAACTTCTAACCCATTTAGCCCAACCCATTTTTCCACGGACATGACTACAGAGAATAATAATGGCAATTCAATTGGGAATTACGTCGGCAATAGTAGCGTGGCCCCCGCTAGCCACGCCCCACGGCTGGAAATTATAATTAAAAAGTAGAGAAGGATTTTTTGCTCCATATATATTAATATATATAGATGCCCACGGAAGATAGGAAAGAGGAGACGGCTGCCGTGGAGTAGAACGGGGGCTGCCGAGATCTCTTTTTGTTTCATACTTTTCTTCCGAATTTTGTTCCTTTCAAGTTTTCAAGTTTTGTTCAATTATTCGCATTCAGGTAACTTGTTTTGATTTTTGTTCTTTATAAAAGTTGTTCGTTGATTCTTGTTTAACTTAGATCTTTTGTTTATTTTCTATCCCGTATTTAGAAGCATATTTCAAATTAGGGTTTCTCGTGTTTCTTATTCAATGCATAGTGAGTAGTTGGAATTTTGAGAATGCACAAGAATCCAAGACAATAGTTTATTCTCTTGCCGTTATTATTGTTGTTTATTCTCCAGTTGGCAATCCACTTGATAGTCTTGATTTGGAAATATTTATTAGTCTTTGGAATTAGGGTTTTTTGATACTAAGTTTAGGGCTTTTTAATTTGTGTTTAAGCTTATTAGAAATGAAATGCAAGACCCTTGGACCAGTATCTACTACACACTGCGGTCTCCCATTCGCTTGCGACGTTTAATATTTGTAAGTATTCACTTATTATGCAGAGCACTGGTTGGTGTGCTTAGATTTGTATTGAATTATATTGTTAAGTGCAGAGCACTGGCTGGTGTGCTTAGATTTGCTCTTATATTGTTAAATGCAGAGCACTGGCTGGTGTGCTTAAATTTTTACTGATTTAGTTGATGCAAATTAAGCACTGGCTGGTGTGCTTATATTGGTTTTAATTGTTGGTTCTTACAATGTTACTCTTTTAGGTTTAAATTATAATGGAACAACAACAAAAAAAGGGAGGAAAAACTCTTATGTCGTTCTTCAAACGAAGAGTGAATATATCAGAAAGTGATGCTCCTTCTCAGTTCAATGTTGATACTTCAATTAACGATGAGCAACCTCCGCCTAAAATCCAAAGAGTTGAATTTGATGATACTTCTCTTGTACGGGAGCCGGGGCTACGTTTTCCGATATGGGAACATCCCGTTAATCAACATGATGAGATTAGACGAGCTTATATTAAAGCGGGGCCATATCAACCTAATTATCCGGAATTTCCACGGTCCAAGTTTGGAATTCAATATCGTCGATTTCAATCCTCTTGGTTCAGCAAATTTCCTTGGTTAGAGTATTCCCCGCAAAAAGATGCAGCATTTTGTTTTCCATGCTTCATTTTTGAAAAGAAGACAGCAAATCGTTCTACATTAACTGGTGCGGGGTTTACAAATTGGAAGGTGGTTTTCGATGCCTTTTCGATGCATGTAGGAGGTCCTAATTCACCACATTCCAATGCTGTGAATTATTGTGATGATTTAATGAATGTTGGTCGGCATATTGACAAAGTAATGAATGCACAATCTTCAGAAGATATTCAGAAAAATAGGTTGCGGCTTATGGCAACTATTGAGAGTATTCGATGGCTTACTTTGCAAGGATGTGCTCTTAGAGGTCATGATGAATCTGTTGATTCAAAAAACCGAGGTAATTTCATTGAATTGATAAAGTTTGAGGGAAAATTGGATGATAATATTGCTGATGTTGTCTTAGAAAAAGCTCCAAAAAATGCAAAGTATACCTGACCATTAATTCAAAAGGAGATTTTGCATATTTTTGGTAACAAAGTGAGAAACAAGATTCGTGAGGAAGTTGGGGATGCCAAATTTTGTATTCTGGTAGATGAAGCAAAGGATGCATCTAATAGAGAGCAAATGGTAATTGTTTTGAGATTTGTTGATGTCCAAGGATTTTTACGGGAGCGCTTTTTCCATATTGTGCATGTTAAAGACACCACTGCATTAACTCTGAAGAAAGAGATATCCGATATCCTCACTCGTTACAATTTGGACATTCACAATATGCGTGGTCAAGGGTATGATGGTGCTAGCAATATGCGTGGTGCATGGAATGGATTACAAGCCTTATTTCTTAAAGATTGCCCGTATGCTTATTATATACATTGTTTTGCCCACCGACTACAACTAGCATTAGTTGCTGCTGCTGAAACTGAGAGCTCTATTTGGTTGTTCTTTTCGAAGTTGACTTCCATTGTCACTCTTGTTGATGCTTCTCCAAAACGACATACTGAGTTACAATCTGCCCAAGCCATTGAAATTGAACATATGTTAGATATCGGTGAACGTGAGACGGGTAGAGGGGCTAATCAGATTGGTACTTTGCATCGACCTGGAACAACTCATTGGAGCTCTAATTTTGATTCTATTTGCAGCTTGGTTGACATGTTTACTGCAACTATTAAAGTTCTTGAAATAATGTTTGAGAAGGGATCCTCTAACTCTATACGTGGGGAAGCTAAAGGTGCTTTGCTTGCGATGAAGTCATTTGAGTTTATATTTATTTTGCATTTGATGCATAGAATTATGGGAATTATTGATTTGCTTTGTCGAGCCTTGCAACACAAATCTCTTGACATCATAAATGCTATGGACTTGGTCTCTACTACAAAAGCACTCCTTTACACCTTGAGAGAAGAAGGTTTTGACCCTCTTATGATGCATGTGAAATCAATTTGCACAAAGTACGATATTGATATGCCTGACATGAGTGTTCGTTACAAAACAGCTACGGGTCGTACTTGTCAGCAAAAGGATGTTCTCACAGTTGAGCATCATTACCACATTGATATATTCAACGCCGCAATAGATTTTCAGTTGGTGGAGTTGAATGACAGATTCAACGAGGGGGTAATGGAACTCCTTGTCCTTAGCTCGGCTTTAGAACCTAAGGATGGCTTTAAATCATTCAACGTTGATCATATTTGCACTCTTGCCGAGAAATTTTATCCTGATGATTTCACAAATCAGGAGAGACATTATTTGAGGTTACAGTTGGAACATTATAAGCTTGATGTACCTCGTCAACAGAAATTCCAGAATATGACCACCATTTCTGAATTATGTCAAGGATTAGTTGAGACAAAAAAGTCGGAGAGCTATCATTTGATCGAAAGGTTGATTCGCCTTGTTGAAACTCTTCCGGTTACCACGGCAACAGCGGAAAGAGCATTTTCAGCTATGAAGCATGTGAAAACTAATCTGCGCAACAAAATGGAGGATGATTTTCTAGCGGATTCTATGATTATGTACATCGAAAGAGATCTTGTCCAAGACATCGACTCAGATTCGATAATAGATGATTTCTATTCTGTGAAAGATCGTAGGGTACAACTTCGATAGTGTACGTTTTTTTGTACTTCTCTTTTATTTATTTTTGTTCGATCACAAATTCGCAACAACAAACTTAAACCCAAATCTGCTACAGCTTTCCTTGGTGGTGGTGGGCAGGGTGGAGGTGTTTGGGAAGCAGCTGGGGACGAAGTCAGAAATTAAGTGTCGGGGTGGCCCATATAAGTATATCCAAGAAAGAAGAGAAGTTATTTTTCCAAAAATGATCTTTCGTGCGAAAGCATTATAAAAATTATTTAATTTTTAGAATTGAAGGTATTGTGTATTACGCAAATAAGTGAAGTTTTGCTACATCTTTGAAGAAGTACTCACGAAAGAAAGAGGCGACAACGAGAGTTCTAGAAAATGTGGGGGACCATTATAAGTACTCCTCCAATTTTATTGGGATATTATATAATAGTTACTAGAAACTTCAGGGTGGCCATGGCAACACTTGCCCCCCATCTAGCTTCGTCCTCGCCTCCTCGGCAGTAGCGAAGCTGGCAGAAGTGGATGGTGGCCGTGGCAACTGAAGGGGCAAAATTAAATGTTCTTGAAATGTTTTAGTGAGTAATGTGATTGCTGTGATAGTGACTAATACCATATGGAGCTTTTCCTTTCTTCTTTTCTCACCCCTTCTTTTCTCTTAAGGTTATAATGTCTTCTTGTAGTTTACATGGAGACACCTGTAGAGGACAAGTTCATCACCACAGAAAGTTTAGTGGGAGCAAAATTAGATTTACTTGATGTTGGAACAAATCAAGAACCAAATGAGGGTATGTCATTTGAATCGGATGAAGCTGCCAAAGTATTCTATGATGAATATGCCAGGCGGATAGGATTTTTAACTCGAATCGTATCATCTCGTAAGTCGGAGCGTGATGGATCAGTTATATCCCGTCGACTGGCCTGTAACAAGGATGGATATAATCGTAACAATCGAAAGACTGGGCCATGCCGAATTCGAAAGCGAGAGAGCCACAGGGAAGGTTGTATGGCAATGGTTCTCGTGAAAAGAGAGAAGCTTGGGGAATGGGTTGTGACAAAATTTGTTAGGGAACACAATCATCCCCTGGAAGTTTCTTTGGAAAAATGGCGTCCAAATCCAGTAAGTTTTCCTTGAAGCTGCAACTTTTAAAGTTCTTATATACATATTCTCCCTCTATTTCCCTCTACCTCGTTGGATGTATGTTTTGGTAAGTATACTTATCCAGATATTGTGGAGATACTATGCTAGTATCTCAGCAAGACTATTTACCAAATCGAAGCTAAGAAGTGCTGTAACTATAGGATCACAGTATTATGGTCAACCTTGGAAGCTTAGAATAATGGCACCATACCTTTGGGTTATGATACATTCATAAACAAGCTTCTGTCTTGAAAAATTTGAGGATTACGTTTCGCTGATGCATTACGGTGAATGAGTTAGATTTATTCTTAGATTGCCTTAATCAAGGGCTTTTCATTGTAAAGGGACAAGTGACATCCAATTTAATCCACGAGAAGCTGTCGACTTCCGTTTCACCTGATTGTAACCATCTCTCCACTAGCTATGACCCTCATATAATAGTGGTGGTCAATCTTGCTGAAATGTAACCAAGTTTATCTCGTTTCTAGGAACAATTTAATGTAGCTGTCATCGCCGGAAAAAGAGGTTGGAACTTTGGTTGGGCTGCTTGGTCTGTCTTAAAGAACGACATCCTACTCCTCCATTTGGCATACTCCCGAAAAACGTTTGTCCCTCTTCTGCTCAACTTTAACCCTCTCTCTTGGTGGCAACTAAGTTTTTTTTTCTCTATTTCATAGCCTTTGATTTCTTTGTGCAAAAATCTAGTGTGGTTCGAACAAATTGTGTCTTCAATGTAGTAGAAGTCCTTTCTTTATTTACGGTTTGAGAAGTCTAAAGTAGTTTCTCTATGCTATGGAAGAAGGCAACAAGGTGATGATTATTGTAAGTGAGAATCTTCTAAAATATTTGTAAAGTTTAACCATTTTGATCCCACCGTTGTCGAAAGTTCCCAAAGCTACCACTATTTTCAATCTTATTCCTATAAATTCCCTTATATTGGACAAGCATTCAAGAAATTGGGAATCAAATATCAACAAACAATGATGGGAAGAAGTTGGAGAAGTTTTCATGTCCTAGGATTTCTTACACATCTTAGAACAAGACACTAAAAAGCAAAACAGACCAAAACCACCTATGACATTTGGATTTTGACAACATTTGAACAACCCTTGGGCTACATGTTTGCCCTAGTTTTTTTTGAGGTCAGAGCCTATTCCTTTTCTTTTTTTTTGGTACTTCGGAATATTCTATTCCTTTCAATTCATAATATTTGTGCAATCATGGTAAATGCATATAGAAAGTGTTTTTTCCTTCGGCTAAGTTTTGCATATCTTGACATGTCGAATCACCTGATATTGAGATTGCTAAAACATAGGTTGATCTGGAAAGACTAATGGAATTCCCTTATTCTATGAAACCTTATGGAAGTCTGAAGTTTAGAAAACCCTAATTCTTTTGATCTGATTTGGTTGGTTAATGAAGGACATATCTTATTATACTTGTCTAAGGCTTGCATAAGGTCGCTTTCAATTCATTATTCATGCACTTCTTGTTCTTTCTTACTTGTTTATTGCCCCTTCCTTTTTTTATCTTTTTTTTTTTTTCCAAACTCTGTTTTTTCCGTTAACCAGTCATTATTTAGTTGTGTGAAATGTTGTGATTTATGGGCTGTCTAGAGCAATGCTATGCACACACGTCGAAGCTGTGCACATAATTAAGGCTGTGCACAAGAGACTTTCCTTTCTGTCTTATGGTCATGTGGGTTTTACGTTAAAATTATTGATTTTTGTGAATTCTGATGGCAGTCTTTTGACAAGGACCAGAAGATTAGAGAGCTATCTTCTCAGCTTCATCATGCAAATCAGCAGTTGGAAGCATGTCAAGAACAGCTAAGAACAATTACGGCATGTATGGAGGAACATACACAATGTCTATCAACAACGGTTGAAAGCGTTGTGAGCAATGTCAAACAAGTGGAATCCCAATAGCATGAAATTTCAGGACACTGCTAGGAACAAGTTGCAAAGTGACTAAATGTAAAGTGCAGCCTGTGTAGGAGTGCAAGGTGTACTTTTATAATAAAGTAAGTTAGCAATAGTTGCGCAACGTACCCACATAGAAACTAGAATGATAATTATTAATGACGCCGATAGTACGTGCAAATTAGTACCATTACTGTTCAGTTTGGTGATTCACTTGTGTGCAATTAGAGATGTGCTTTGTTTGTAAAGAATTTAGAGTAATGATTTTATCCCAATCCTGATGCAGGAGTGCAAATTCCATAGTCAAGCTTCAATTATGCTACAGATGAACACACTATGCACGCACGCATTCACAGGCTTACAAAGGTGGAGGGCTCCATACACACTGCACTACACGGTCTGTGTAAGTGTGTGTGTCTCTAGACCCTTTGTTAAGCTTTTGGGATCTTGACCTTCAACTCCATCTTCATCTTCCTTTACTCTATTAGTTTCAAGTTGTCAATGGTCGCAGATGTAAGACCCAATAATTTGAGTTTAGTTTCAGGTTGTCAATGGTAGCAGAGGTTAAGACCCGATAATTTGAGTTGCGAAAATTTCTGTCCCATGTAGAGGTCACGTGATGTTTCAACATCTTCTAGTAGCAAAATCACGGAGGGCTCTGAAAGATGTTGGGGACCGCATGACTTTGCTTCAGAACCATCGAGTATTTTCACCTGTAAACGCAGTTCTATCAAATGATATGTAATGAAGGGTAGATGATCCTTTTTTTCTTACCAAATATAACATGTTCTTGCCATATAATATACTCAATAATACAGACAATGTAACAAACAAAAATACGGACATTAGAATGTGTTGTCTTGGTACAACAAAAACAACAAGTACAACAAGTCCGGGTACAATAATAAGGGTTATTTGCAAGGACACCCCTTCAACCATTACGTTTTGTCAACATAACCCCTTCATGTTTAAAACTCATCAATCTCACCCCTTATCTATCAAAACTCATCAACTACACCCCTTCCGTCCAATTCTGTTAAGAAATATTAACTTTTTGGACGGAAAATAAGTATTTTGGACGGGAAAAAAAAATGTAACCCTGAAATGCCCTCCCATCTCCTCTCCTCTCCTCCCCCACTCATCTCCTATCCTCTCCAAACCCAGATTAACCCAAAATCTCGTCTGCCCCAAACCGAGTTTCTGACTTCCACGCGCCACCTTCAATCGGCGCGTGAAGCTTATCCCCGAGGTCTTCGGCGACGTTCCGACATGATTCTGAATCGTCTCAACGAGACGAACGAGACCCTATGCTCCAAACTTTTGTACGATCTCTCGTTCTCCGATCGACCTTGGAGCCGCCACTACCGCCTCCGCCCGCCGCCGTTCAAATTGACCGTACGACCTCCTCCAGTGACTAAACTCAACCGCGTCACCACCAACGTGATCATCTCAGTGAGGTTTACCTAGCCCACTGATCAAAATCGATTTTCGAGAACCTTCGATTTTGACCAGATCTGGAACAGTAACAATGGAGGTTCTGTCCTCGAATTAATGGCGGCCTCGAAGAGCTACTTCCCGAGAGCAAGCTACCGATTCCTGTCCAGCGACCGAGACGCTCCAATCATTTCGAGCTCGACGAATCCTAACAAATCGGACTCTATCTTAGAGCTCAACCTTCGGTAGCTTGCCCACTGATCATTGCTTTTGCTTCCTCCGCCACCCCGACGTCCTCGCCAAACAAATCCAGTTCCAATTCTTATGGAAAACTTCACTGTTACGCGGAAAACTTCACTGTTACGCCCTGGGATCTGGGTCTGTTCCCAATATTTTCATCTCCACTTCCCTCATCAATTTTTATGTGAAATTTGATTCATTGGGTGATGCCAACAAAGTGTTCGATGAAATTCCTCAACCAAGTTTAGTTTCTTGGAATTCTTTGATCTCAGGGTACATGCATTCCGGGCAGTTTCAGAGTGCATAGGGTTTGTTTTTTCAATTGGACAGGTCTGAGATTTGTGTATAGGATTTGTGCAGATTTGTGGCCAACTAAGCTTGTTGCAGTTGGGATTTCGGCAGAAAAGAGGGGAGGTGAGAGTTGTGGTGGTGGGATTTCGGCAAAAATGGGTGGAGGAGAGGGTGGGAGTGGTGTGGGTGGTGGTTGGGAGAGGGGATGAGTTTTTGCTAATTTTTTGTTTTTTGTTTTTCTGAAAAAACGTGGGTACTTTTAACATGACAAGGGTATCTTAGTCTTTTCTCTTGTTTCCATCCAAAATTTTAACGGATTTGGACAGAGGGGGTGATGTTGCTTAGTTTTGATAGTTGAGGGGGTGAAGTTGATGAGTTTTAAACATGAGGGGGTCATGTTGACAAAACGTGATAGTTGAAGGGGTGTCCTTGTAAATAACCCCAATAATAAACAACAACAAAAACAACAAGGATGACGACGATGAAAACAACAGTAGGTAAAATCATAGGGACTATTTAAGTGTGGGGCAGAGATGTCCTTATTCATATTACACAACAAAGAAAATGAGAAACATTGGCGACCGAAATGCATTCATCGTAATGTGAGTAGTACTTTGAAATACTTGGAATTCTTTATCGTCCTGAACATGAATTTCCTTCACTTCGTGAGTCGGCAGTAACACCTGAGAATACAAAAATCCAAACTCAAGGTATCACACTACTCACTGTGGGTGAAGCGGGTTCTTGTGGAGTCGCTTACGTGTACAAAAGTGAGCTGGAGAGGTGCGATTGGCCGATAATTAGTACCAAGGGGAAAAGAGGAATGATCTCGTGGGGTGAGGGCTAGAGCAAGAGGTACGGAAAAGACAAAGGCAACGTGTCTCCTTTGTTTTCCGTGGGGGGAATGACGTCTGCCCTTTTCTGGAATCAAAAGAGTGAGGTCACCTTCTCTCCGGGGAAGAATGTTCTCCTTCCTCAGAATCAGTGCTCTCTCTCTCTCCTTTTCCAGAAAAGTCAGCCTCTGGCAATCATTGGGAATGTCAGGGGTATTTATAGGGCACATGGGCCTAGGTCAGGCCCAGGACGGCGCTCCTATAAGACCCCAACACGTGTCCCTCCCGTACCTCCAGGTCGCGCAAGACTCGTCCTCCCGCGGAGGATTTTCCGCGGGGGGACTCGCGCTTCCGCGACGCTACCTCCATCCCAAGCCACAAGAGCTTCCCCAATTCCCGCGAGAGCAAGGTCGCGACCCGCGGCGATCGTTTGCCTCCCGCGGGGTCCCTTCCGGGCCTGCCTTTTAGGCCAGAATAGGATCCCGGGGTCTTCTTATAGTTTCTGTACCAATTCCGGTACGTCTTTCAATTTTCCCTAGCGGGGCCCGCGGGGGGTCCCACGGGGTCTTCTCTTCCGCGGGTCAGTTCCGCGGGCATCCATCTTACGGGCTACGTGTTTCCTTTCCATTGGTCAGTCAAACGTCTTCTCGGAATAGTGTTTTGACTGAGATTGACTTCCCGCGTGGACATGATCGCCACGTGTCCACGGCCAATTGGTTGGTCAAAAGGTCTTCTTTGATGATCTGTCAATAATTTTGACCGCGCCTACACTCACCAAGCACTATAATTTAAAATTACTAGTAGGACATTATACGAGGTTCAAAACTTGAAGTACTAGGGTGAAACAAATCGACGACGAACAAACATGAAAAGTCAGCTTGATGATAACAAAATTATTAGATACTCCAGCTCGTAATTGTGGTCCGGATATTAAAAGTACCATGCATCAATTTTATTCTCCTAAATTCAAGAAATGTCAATAACAAAATGACGAGGTAATTACCATGTAATAAAAATAACAAGAATTGGTCCATACATTGTAGATGCCTCAATTTAGTTTACCTTATTTCCTAAGCTGGGGTCCCAGAGGTTTGCTGTCACCCATGAGGTTTGTACCCAGACTACCCTATCATCTGGGAGTAGTGAGCTCTGGCGCCCTCCCGGTAAGTTATAGTTACCCCTAAATATTTGGTTTGGTAAATTTTTTGCTCCTTTTTTTTTTTTTTTTTTTTACTTTTTGTAATTTTCTGTTTAGTTTTTCGTCGTAATTTGTAGTACTAATCATTTGTCTCGATGGGATAAATAAAACAAGTACAAAAATGCAGAGTGAAGATGAAAAAAATTCACATAAGACGGCACTAAAGACGAAAATTCATAAAATGCAAGGTTCGACCAATATATTCTTTCAAAAAATAACAAGTTTTGTGCCCGTTTGATGCACAAGAACGGAAAAAAAAATTAACGTGAACTCTCTCTATTGTCCTGTGCATCGAACGGATACAACGCTAGTTTTGAGGACAAATCATTTGTATTGATGAGCTAAATCAAATAAATACAAAAAATGTGGACCAAAGATGAAAAATTTTCATATAAGATGACAATAAAGACAAAAATACAAGCCATTATAGATATTTCGTGTCGCTTTAGTGGTTTTTTCTTGTAATTTTGGTCATAAATTTTTACATTTTAAATCCTCTTGTCGAGACGAATAATTAATGAATTTTTTTTACAACAGATTTAAAATAGACTAACAAATATACTGAAACAAAATTTACTTGCGATCATACTGGGACAAACCTTTAACTGTTGTGGGTGGTTCAGAACATTATTTGAAAAATCCTAGATCCTCTAGGATTAAAGATTTGCTATGTTTTAATCTCAATCAATGATTCACCATGCGATAAACAAAATCAATCTCACAAACGGAAAGCAAACAAATAACGAACACCAAGATATACGTGGAAAACCCAAAACAGGAAAAAACCACGGGAATGAATTAAACACTACTAAACACGAGGTTACAAGAACTCTTACGATAAGTTTGAACTCCACAAACCTAAACCTAGATGCTCTTGCCGAATCCACATACACCTCTCTGAATGCTTGACCGCCGCTGCCTTGAATCCACAAGCCTTCCGTTTGCCTCCCGAAAATCCACCGAAGGACTTGAACTTGCCTAGGAATCCTCCTTAGCGTTTTTCTCAAATAAGTTGAAAAAGATATTAAAACCTCTTGGAGATATCGTATATGGTCAATGATCCATCAATTGGATTGGAACTCCAAGATTCAAAGCAAAAAAAAAGAACATTGATTATTTGAACTTCAAATCCGCATCGGCTTTTTTCCGCGGCTCCAATCTCTTGTTCTTTAATCTTTTAAAGCATATAGCCGGTTTTGCTGCCACACATAATCAGTAACCTAGTTGCCAACTATAGGAAGATATTTATAGTAGCCAATTAGTCTCGTGCCCTAGCAGCCAATAATTTAGACAGGAGTCCTCGATTGATCTCCGATTGATACCCCGATCAATCCAGTCCAAATTAGCTCGATTCACTCACTCTCAATTACACAATATTGATTTCCTTCCACTTCCTAAACAGACATTATAAAAACAAAATAAAAAAAAGAATACAACTCGATAGACGGAGATAAACGCCAATGTGTGCTTTGTCGTGAAATTGCCTTGTCGGACCGCTTTTCCACCATCTCTCCTAAAACCAATTGGTTGTAGGAAGGGTTTCAATTAAGTCTTTTATAGCATTCGATATCGCACCCGCAAGTCTGTTTTTAGAGCGGTCGCAGGGAGTGGCATTGTGTAACCAAATCCATGGGGGCACTCCGGGCCCAACAATCCCTCCCTCACGATGACGCTCCCGCGACTTGAACCCATGACTTCCTGGCTCTGATACCACTTGTTGGACCGCTTATCCACCATCTCTCCTAAAACAGACATTCTAAAAACAAAATAAAAAAAAGAATACAACTCGATAGACGGAGATAAACGCCAATGTGTGCTTTGTCGTGAAATTGCCAAATAAGAGAGACCACAGAATACGGACCTTACATTATTCAACTCCCCCAACCTCTTGAGATTCATCATTCAGCCTCAAGCTTTCCCTCACGTCTTGGAATTCCCGAGGAGTATGCATTTTAAAGTTCCCTGGTCGATCATCCCAGAAAAACTTGACATCAGGTATATGCTCAATAACCCAATAGTCTTGGCCTTTGTCTGGTCTCATTCTGTCGTAGAACTCTGTTGGCATTAACCAAAAGACAAGAGATTTGAGTTTGGTGAGGTTGCGGATGCCGGAGGGCACCTCCTTCAGTTGTGGGCAATCTTCGATCCTAAGTTTCTCAAGAACGGGCAATCCTCCTTCCTCTATTATAACCGAATTCAATCTCCCTAAGTGTCGGAAGTATAGCCGCTTAAGCTTCGGAAACCCTCCGACGTCGAAATACAATTGTTCTCCATCGTACCCGCGGTAAAAACTAAGTCGCATCAAATTAGGTAATGCTTGAAGAGCTTTTATTGCATGAGCACCGGTCAACCATGAATTCTTTAGATTTAGGGAAACTAGATTATTGAGTCTCGATATCCAGTTCGGCAGCATTTCCAAATGTCCCATCAAGTAGAGATGTTGAAGAGATTTGGGGAGAGAAGAAAGAGAATGCAAATCCAGAATCGTGTCGCCTTGTATAAACGAAACCTCCAAAGATTGAAGGTGATTCATCTTCTCTATGGCGGTATAGAGAGCCTTCACGTGTTCTCTTTTCACGTCCATAATACTCAACTTCCTTAATTCCCTCAAATTTTCTAGCTCTTTGATTAAATCGTCGTTTGCCATTATTCTCTTCAACGTCTGCAACTCTTCTAAATGCCCAATCCCTCCTTGTATCTCGACCCTGTAACTTCCGATAAGATGTCGCAACTTACGGAGTCTACTTAAGATCCCAATTTGTAGCACAGACACCCACGAGCCTTTCAAGTTCAAAGTTTGTAGGTTGTGTAGATTTCCAATGGACTTCGGAATTATCTCCACTTTTGTCCCCTTGACACTTAAGTATCGCAAATGAAGAAGATTTCCCACTTCTTCATGAATTTGATCAAGAGGAGCACCCTGAAGATCTAGTACTTTCACAAGCTTGAAATTACCGGCTAGAGTGCCCAATAACTGCTGCTTTGGCAACTCCCCCACCGAGAAAACAAAAACGGAACGAATTCTTGATTTGGTACTACTCATGGTTTCCCAATCCTTATCCGTTACGTTTCGCATCTGCATTGACCATCGTCGAGTTTCATTGTCCCAACTTGGATATGCTTCTCTCAAAACTTGACAAAAACCCAACTCCTCACACTTTACGAGGATGATCTCGTGGACTATATCATGGACCTGACATTTTTTAATTCTACCATCCAATTTTGTCTCTGAAACTTGAACCAAGCTTCTATGAATGAGCTCAATCAACCATTCTTCTGCAACATCTTCCAACGTTTTTCCTTTCTGTCCTTCAATGAAACCCTCGGCTATCCACAGTCGAATTAATCTTCCACGGGTGATTTGATAGTCCTCAGGTATTATGCCAAAGTACAAGAAACATGGTTTAAGGTAGTAAGGCAGGTCATGGTAACTAAGGAGCAAAATTTTCGTGATGTTTGTGAGATGCATATTCCTTTCCAATTGGGATCCAAGGCTATCATAGAATCTTTGCCATTCGGATGCATCCTTACTTTTAGTGGACAAGAGAGCGCCTATTGTCACAATTGCAAGTGGTAATCCTTCACATTTTTTCACAATGGCACGAGATACTGTCTCCAACTCGGGAGGACAACGACCATTCAAGTCCCGCTGGAACGCTTTCATGCAAAAGAGCTTCCAAGCCTCCTCTTTAATTAGGGGCTTCACATTGCATATGTGATCCCATGAGGATTCCTTGCAAAAAGAAGCGACATCTTCCTTCCGTGTAGTGACAATTATTTGACTTCCTTTGTTGTTTTTCGGTAAAGCGAGTTTTACAAATCTCCAAAAGTCAGCACTCCAAACGTCGTCAAAAACAATTAGATACCTCTTCTCAAGTAAAAATTCTCTCAGCATATGAATGAGAGAATTTTGGTCCATTGTATCGATTCCCGCAGGTGCACACTCGTTTGTTGTTTGAAATAGCTCCTTTATCATTCTTCTAAAGATGTCCTCCATCTTGTATGATTGGGAGACCGATACCCAAGCTCGGCAATCGTAGTGTTCAGACACTTTAGGGTTGTCGAAAACTGTCTTGGCAAGAGTGGTCTTACCACATCCTCCCATACCTACCAGTGAAGTGACCGTTCGGTTTGATTTTCCAGTTATCAGCCTGTGGATCAGTTCTTCCTTGGTTGAATCAATACTCACGACTTCATCTTCCTCCATGAAAAGGGACGCAACACGAGGGTCATTGTATCCTTTTTCTTCTGTTTTACTGCTTGACCCATGTTCTAAGGAACTGAAACCATACCTATCAGCCCTTTCCTTGATATCACGAATAGTCCGCTTGATATCTTCAATTTGAGAGGCAAGATCATGTCGTGGCTTGAGTTCGGTGATTGAGCGACCAAGTTTGCGAAGGAAACCGAGGAAACCATGCCGTTGCCGATTTTCTGCCAAGTGGAGTATGTATTCGTCCATGACGTCCTCGATTTGGTAAGCCACTGCCCTTACCTGTTTTACCCAAATTTTTGCCCCTCCATTTTCTAATTCTGCACTTGAATCTGCTTTTTTAAGGAATGACATTATGCTTTCTAATTCATCTTTGATACTGGCAACTTCTGAGTGGATGTTCCACAACAAGTTCACTTCACTTAATAACAATGGCACCAAAGTACTATTGATAGCAGAACTTACTGCCTCTGCCATTACATCAATTAACCTGATGGACACAACACAATTGATTAGTTTCAGAGCTGATAAATTTTCTTGGCTGATATATTTGTTATAGAATTGCCCAAACCAACACACACGCTCAATAGCACGAATAGTATATAAAAAGTGAAAATGATATTGGTACCGACCAATATCCTACCGAAATCTTTTTTTTTTTTTTTTTTGATAGGCAAAGAAAATATATTAGAAACTCGAAAAAGGGTACATCGAGAAGGATAGGGCAAGCATCATTGCAATCATATGCTAGCCAACAATCCAAATAGAGAAGAAGAGAAGACCAACCAAGAGTTGGGAAAAAAAATAAAATTACAAAAGGACTCAGATTTTATGCTTTCTAATGCCATCCAAATGGCTACCGAAATCTTACCGATGGCCGCGTCGGGCCATCTCCGGCCACCGGACGGCCGATCCGAGCCGTCCAAAAATTCTATAAAAAAAAATGAGGGGGTCCTTGCGGGAATCAACTGCACCCGATGTGTGTAGGGTTACATATATACACGAAAAATAGGGTGTTTGGATCAAGCACCCTACACACATCGGATGTCATTGATTCCTACGGGGGCCCCCTCGCTTTTTTTTAATAGAATTTTTGGATGGCTCGGATCGGTTGTCCGGTGGCCGAAGACGACCTGACGCCGCCGTCGATACGATTTTGGGCAAACCACAGTTCACAAAGTCCGGTGTTTGGATCAAGCACCCTACACACATCGGATGTCATTGATTCCTGCGGGGGCCCCCTCGCTTTTTTTTAATAGAATTTTTGGATGGCTCGGATCGGCTGTCCGGTGGCCGAAGATGACCCGACGCCGCCGTCGATACGATTTTGGGCAAACCACAGTTCACAAAGTCCTGTGATACTCACCAGAGTGGCAAACCAAAGCCAAATCGGACTTCACAAATCCTACAATAGTAACCTACTATATTGCTGACTGAAGAGAAAAAAATACTTGACTTAAAAGATTGTGTGGAGTTTTTGTCTTGAATCCGAGGAACTTCGTTCGGACGGGTGTCATGTCCGTCCGGACGAACGATGACGATACTTCCACTGTTGTCCCAGCAAGTTTGCTCCGGACTAGAGTTGGTCTTGGTCCGGACGAGCGAGGTTGATTTTGCGCGATTTAGGATTTTGTTCCGTCTCTTGGTCCTTTATTATAAAAGGGGGTTTGGGGACTGCTAGTGTTATGGTTCTTTTGTTCAAGGGTTTCAATATTACGGTTTTGTTCATCTCTTAGGGTTCTACCAAGAGTTTGTGTCTCCCTTTTGGGGACACCCTTCTGGGTTCCTCTAGAAATTTGTCCCTAGATATCTGTTTGGTGCTTCATTGAGAGTTACGGGTATAACTAGCTCTTTGTTTCTCTCTCCCCGTTTATAGTGAATCATCTTACTCGTCTCCCCGTGGAGTAAATTCTTGCTTTGTGCTTGAGTGAAACCACATATATCTTTGTGTTCACTTGTTTATCCTAGTTGATTTGTTATATTCTCAATTTTATTTTTGGCACAACAAATTGGTATTAGACACCGAGTTTTTAATCCGAGACCTTTGTTTTCCACTGCGTACTGTGCAATTGGTGATCGTTTCAATGGCGACTCATTTTGAAATTGTGAAGTTCTATGGGTAGAGCACTAGCTTCAATTTATGGCGTATTAAGATGAAGGCTTTGCTTGTTCAACAAGGATTACATAAGACTCTATTGGAAAAATCCAAGAAGCCTGCTAATATGCAGGATAGTGTTTGAGGATCTCGATGCGAATACACTTAGTTTGATTTAGTTGTGTTTATCTGATGATGTGCTTCGCGAGGTTGGGAAGGAGAATACAACTGCCAGTATTTGGTTGACGTTGGAAAGCATATATATGACAAAGTCTCTTACCAACCGGTTGTATTTTAAGCAACGCCTTTATACGTTTTGTATGAGGGAAGGTATGCCCGTAAAAAACCATCTAGATGACTTAAATCGAATTATTATAGATTTACAAAATATTGATGTTGTGATTAATGATGAAGATCATGAGGCCCTTATTATTTTGTATTCTTTGCCTGCAACTTATGAGGACTTTGTTACAACCTTGTTGTATGAGAAGGATATGATTTCCATGGAGGACAAGTCTAGTTTGTATTCGAAAGAATTGAGGAAAAAGGTGAGGGTGGTGATTTCGATGCTCAGGGTTTGATGGTGCAAAGAAGAACTACGAAGAGGCCAAATAATGGCAGTACAAGGGTTTTCGGCTCTCATTCCATAAATCAAGTTGAAGTAAAGTGTTTTTATTATCGAAAATACAGGCATATGGTGAGAAATTGTTCTAGGTTAAAAAATAAAGATAAGTTTGAAGAGAAGGTTGTTGTTGGTATTGTTGAAAAAGATTTCGACAATTCACTTATGGCTCTTTCTGTGAGTGTTAGTGATGTCTGTTCGAATACCGAATAGATTCTAGACTCCGGATGTTCTTATCACATGTGTCCGAATAAAGAGTGTTTCGATACTTATGAATCGGTCAGTTGTGGTACAGTTCTTATGGTGAATAACATGCCCTGTAGAATTATTGGGATTGGAACAGTTAAAGTCAGAATGCATGATGGTTTTGCGAGGATGTTGTTTGGTGTTCGACATATATCGGATTTGAAAATGAATCTTATCTCTTTGGGTATTCTTGACTCTTTGGGTTGGAAGCATACCGCTAAAGGTGGAGTCTTGAGAGTTTTGAAGGATGCTCGTGTTTTGATGAAGGGTCGAAAATTGAATAACCTCAATGTGCTTGATGGTAGTGCGATTGTGGGTGCTACATCTTTGGGTTCTTCATCGGTGAATTCGAAGTTGACTCGATGTAGGGTTTTCAACTTCGTGGTGGAGTTGATTGTTAACTCCGTGGGGAGTTTGAGCAGATTTTCGTGTGCATCTGGAAGGGATGCGTTGGGTGGTAGGTGCCCGTTGGAAGATGGAAACTCAATTTGCAGGCATGTGAGACTGGGCTTCCTGAGTTGTGTTTACAAGGTCAAGCAGGCGTGCTTGAGCCTTGCTCGTTTGTGCTGTTGGTGATTGCCCTATGGGAGCGGCCCTGTAGAGGGCTTTTTGGGAGGATGAGCGATTGAAGGAAGGGATTGCCTATAGTGTTGAGTTCAAGGGAATTCAAGATAATGTAGAGATTTATGGAGTTTTTGTCTTGAATTTGAGGAACTTCGTCCTAACAAGATTCTCGTCTGTCCAGATGTCTGGACGAGAGTCACGTCCATCCGGACGAACGATGATGGTACTTCCAGTGTTGTCCCAACAAGTCTAGTCTGGACTAGAGTTGGTTTTGGTCCGGATGAGCGAGGCCGATTTTGCGAGATTTTGTTCCATTTTTTGGTCATCTATTATAAATAAGGGGTTTGGGGGCTGCTAGTATTATAGTAGTTCTTTTGTTCAAATGCTTAGATATTAGGATTTTGTTTATCTCTTAGTTAGGGTTCCACTAAGGTTTTGTGTCTCCCTTTTGGGTTCCACCGGATATTTGTCCCTTAATATCTAGCTATTTGGTGCTTCATTGAGAGTTATGGGTATAACCGGCTCTTTGTTTCTCTCCCTGTTTATAGTAAATCCTCTTGATCTTCTCCATATGGAGTATGTTCTTGCTTTGTGCTTGAGCGGAACCACGTATATCTTTGTATTCTTGTTTATCGCTTGTTGATTTGTTATATTTTCAATTTCATTTTCGGCACAACAGATTGTGCTAGAAGATCAATAGGGGGATAGACAACAACTATTGTTGGATTTATTCATCACTCTTTAACTAAATTCTAGATGAAATTTGTCTAAGAAATTTGAACATGATTTTTAGAGTAGAAGAAAAAGCCATGAACAGTCTTATTCAATATTTAAATACCGTACCCGCAAGAGTACAAGTTTCTATTGATATATGTACCAGGTACCGTTTCAATCTGATTGAAGCCATGAACAAATTTGACTGTCGGGTTGCGAATGGTTGGCCTAGTGGTCAATGGTTGGAATCCCTCGTAATTCTCGACTTCTAAAATTCATACGTGCTATCAATTCTTGCGGGGTCCATTCATACATGGCTTTTGTCCTATATCAAATTAGCCCGGCTAGTTGATGGTAAAATTTGGCAGCGGATTCGTCGCGTAAGCAGTCTAGGCCACCCTGGTTATAAAAAAAATTGTGGATATTTCGTCGGATAAAATGTGTACTCAAGTAATCAGTAATCACCGCAATACATGAAATCAAAGATTCGATGATTGCGTGATGCGAAAAAGGAAGATATGCATCTATGGTACAATGTGTATACAAGTAAATAAAAACACTGGGAAATAAAGGAGCAGCAAGAGGGAAGGAAGATCAGAGGCGGCTCTATGAATGCGCCAAGCAGACCACTAGCTTAGTATATTGATTTTGATCCACAAGCCATATCACATTACCCCAAAGTTTAATCCAAAGGTACTAGTAGTAGCTTACACGGTTTCTTATATGCCCAAGATCACCCATATAGATTTCCGATATGGGACAGGATATTACAATATGAGCCTTCATGGTCAACTGAACACCCAAACAAATTTTTTTTCCTTAGAATACATGTAAAAATTATGGGCTACCCTTTCTTTGAATACCCAACTTAAATATTAATGAACAACCAATTCTAATAGTCTTGAACACTTGACCCAAAACACCCAATCCAAAACCAGATGAACACTCAATCACAACCTAATTACAGCACGTAATTCATATTTGAACGCCTAACACATTACTTGAAATAAAACTCATAATCATAATAAAGAAATTGAAAAAGAGAAAACAATTAAAAGAAGAATCTGTTGATGTAAGTATTATGCACTACGTTCTCTCTCCATCTTTATTATCGATGGTGTAAATGTGTTGATTTTGCATTTATGACAATAACTACTTTATTGTTTTTGTGTAATTAGCTTATAGAATTATGGGCAAAGTATTAAAAAAATTCAACTATATTGCAAACCCCATTAACTTAAATAATATTCTTTTGAATTTAAGACTGATAGAAAATCTCATCATGTCATCCTAAATAACAACATATTTTCGAGAAGGTCAGCCCCAATATACTCGCTACAATTTCTTTCAAAAGAGTTTTACTAGATTAATACGCCGGTTAAACGTTGGCACAAAATATGAGATCTCATCTAGGACAACTTAAAAAAATTTCCTTCTCCATTCTCAAAATACTATATACTACGCAATACAACAACTTTTCAAAAAAATAATTTTTAGTTGAAAAAACAAGTATATATTTTTAAGTTATCATTTCACCTTGTAGTTATTTTTTTTAGAATAAAGGTTATTTTTTATTGCACTATTTATACTACTATATACATTTTGTACTTATATTATCTACCTAATAAAACACAAGAGTGTGGGGACCATACAAACACAAGTTGAAAGAATGGCTGAGATTCATTTGATCTAGGGGTTGACAAGAAACTTTGCAAATGTAATGTAAGTACCCACATTCTTTGTAGTAATTGCACAAAGGAACTTTGCAAATGTAATGTAAGAGCCCACATTCTTTGTAGTAATTGCACAAATACCACCGATCTTCCAATTCCAAAACCCTATACGCAAATTGATAGTTCTTTGTAGCTAGTTTAAAAGTTTAGTTGGGGAGTGCCGTAAGCACGAGTAATTCTCTTTCGTGCCACTAAGAAGAGGATTGCATACTACACACTAATGAATCGATTTAGTGTTTGGGCCACTAGCTAGCAAGTGCCTTAGGCACGGGCAATTCCAACCGGGGTGCGTAGTGCCGTAGGCACGAGCAAACACTTGTTAGTTAATAAATCAGTTAATAGAGTTAAGGTAATTTTTGAACACCTTATTATAAATTCCTGGAGCCGCAACTGGGGAGATGATTAATTACTTATATTAGGGAGATATTGAGGATTCGGTTGCGTCCTCAGTCGACGGAGCACCTTGTCCTCGCCCGAAGCCGGCCAGCGTGCTTACTGGATTGCAGTCTAGGGTGTGGGATTCTTAGCTTGTGTTTGGTTCATAGTCTGATTTCCATCAGGTTTTGTTGCGGTCTTTGATATGGGATGCCGCCATCCCGGGGCGACTGGATGTCTAGATACTAGCTCCACGTGTACCGATCCTTTGACAGTGTGTAGAGAACAATAGGCTCATGCATAGGCGCTAGACGGCAATTTCGCCTCTTTGTATTTCTTGTATATCTTTAGTTTAAGAGTTTGATTGTGGTTCTTTATCACTATATTCAAAAGGAAATCTCTGTAAGTGTCGAATGACTTTTATGAATGTAATGTGCTTCGGATAAAAAACAAAACAGAGAAACGAGACCCAATTCGCAAATGTAACAAATCTGAAAATGCACACAGAGGTTTTGAGAGCTTCTCTCTCTATTCAGAGAGAGAATGCACTCCCTTTGTCAAAAATCCACCACAAATCCGTTTTTGAGGTACCAAACTCAAATCGGAAACATTTATGCTTTCTAATTTCTTCTTCGGAGGATTTATTCACCCAACATTTCGGCTGGGTGCTTTCAAGTCCAGCACCGGAGTACTGTTGAGTATCCATGGCCGCAGGTGGAGCAGCCACACTACAACCCCGAACTAGAGACCCATCACTACTCCGCTGGATGGGGTGTGAACCGATGGCGACGCAGGGGAATGGGAAAGTCTGGTGCGATCTGTCTAGGGGTCAAACGGATTCTCTCTTGAATATCATGAATCAACTTAAATCTGGTGAATCGGTCCAGAGAGAGAAAGGGATAATCTCAATCCCAAACATTATCTACCAACAACAGGTCTTCATCTTCTTCATCCTTGGTGAATCGACCCAACTTCATCTCGCAAAACCCAATCTGTCTAAGACCTGGCGCCTAGCCGAATGGGTTTGAAGCGGACGGTGATGCGGGAATGGGTAAATTACTAGTGCGGCTGTGGCTTGCAGGGCAACAAGGAGGTATAGATCTGGAATCCAAACCACAAAGGAGCTCATTGATGCTTCTCAACAAGTTCTGGACTGAAATCGGAGGGTACATCTTATCCTATGTTAGAGTCTAGACGTATGGTTTAGGTGTTCTAGTTTGATTATTGCAATTTGATTGGTCTTAATCTCAATTAGTGGTTCAATTGTGGAACCTGTTCACTGTTCCCAAGCCGGAGCTACACGGTCAACCATGGCCGGAGCTATTGAGGCTGTAGGTAATATTGACCAGTTTTTGAAGGCCTGGGCAGGTTTTACCCAGGTGGGGCTCATTGCTCATATGCGCAGTTTAATTACTTGGCATCCAACCCGACTTGTAGATCATTATTGAGAACCTCGATGGGCAGTCACCTGTTGGACTAAGATCGGGTTCATTCAAGCTCTTTGTTGAGCTTCTTTAAATCCCTAGTTTCTTTGCTTCTTTAGCCCGTTGGTTGTGCGTAGTATGGTTTTGACCGTGGCTATCGTTGATTAGATTGGAGTCTGCGCTGATTGAAAGGGGTAGCTTCGTGGCTGCCATTGACTAGATCGGTGGTTGGGTTCTGATTGAAAAAGGTTGCTACCGGGGCTGTCATTGATTAGATTGGTGGTCGTGCACTGATTGAAAGGGGTACATTCGCTGGCTGTCATTAATTAGATTGGTGGTAGTGCGCTAATCGAAAGGGGCAGCTTGGTTCACCTGCGGTTCAAGTGGCCACATTTTGTGGTTCCTCTTTCTGTCCCTCTTTTAGATTTTAGTGAGCCTAGGGGATTAGGTTGAGGGTGTAGTAGTCTGGATGGAATGGGCGTGGTGTGCAGGGTACTTGGCAAGGTAGCCTTGTCGGATACAGACATCTCCAGTTCGAGCCTCTTCTCGGTTTCTAGTCTCTTTGTAGTAGCTGTTCTTTTAGAAGTGGGTATTATGTTTGTTCTCTGGGTTTGTTAGAGTATTAGTTTCTTGGTTTGCTTATCCCATCTTTGGAGTCTGTGGTATCTGGTAGTTGGCTGAGAGCGGGTTGTTTTCTGGCGAGCCTTAGGCTTGGATGAGGGAGTATTAGGCCGAAAGGATTGGGCGTGGTGTGCAGGGTGGGGCCCCCTGTCGGATGCCAACATCTCTGGTTCGAACCTCTTCTTGGTGCCATGTTCCTCTGTAGTAGCTGTTCAGCTTCCATTGATGTCGTATTGCTTTGTTGCTACTTGTCCTCAGTGTTGGTTATCATTTGGTCATCTCTGGCCGTGACTATTTATTTTATTTCCTAGCCTGGCGGGATGTGACAGGTAGTAGTTGTTCAATTTCAATTTCAAGTTATTACTAATCGTATCACTTCATATCATACCCTGTTGTATGATCCTTCCGCTTAGATGGATAGTGCAACGGGGATATGATCGCAGCACACATGGCACTTTTGTTATGTTATTTTTACTCTACCTTGCTCTCCATGCGGGTTGTACATGGGTTATTGCACTTTTTTCAATCTTCTTTTTTTTCCTTTTATTTTCCTCATCGGGTATGCCCCTTGTAGGCTATACATTTGGTTAATCTTTTTTAATTTCAAGCTAATTTATCCCAAAAAAAAAAAAAAATCTGAAAAAGCAAATGAAATGGGTGATGATAACTGAAGATAAGAAAGCAATATTATAGCGTGTTTGGGTTTGTGGAGTGTGGATTCCATAGGTGAGAAGTCGACGGCCCCATACCGTTAAACTTTCTTAAAAAATAAGTATTTATTATTTATAATTTTTAAACTTAAAAATAATGGACTTACTGAAATAATTTTTTGTACGGTATGGATTCTGTTGATAAAGCTTGATGAGATCTTTTGAAAAATGCAAAAAAATTGAAAAATTATTTTCATAAATACATTATTTTTAAGTTTGAAAATTAAAAATAAATACTTATTTTTTAAGAAGGCTTCCCGGAATACTACCTGAAAAGGTAAATCAAAGTGAATCTGTACTGTGGGTTTTTTTTTTTCGGTGTAATTTCGGCGTATATGTTTTTGGTACTTAGAATTATTGATTCTATTGGCACGTGAACATATTCTTTATGTCTTCTCAACAAAAATTCTTTATGAAAAATAAACTGCTAAAATGTTGGATAATATTTATCATTTATTTTAACAAAATATAACTTTAGGGTTTTTTTTGGCTTAATAAGCAATTTAGATTTTTTTTTTGGCTTAATAACCAATTTAGATTTTTTTTTGGTCTTTATTCAAATTCTTTAACAAAAATTTTGTGTGATTCCCCAATTAGGTAGTTGAGTTCATCTGCATTAATTCACCAAAGTTGCAAATCAAAGTCAAATCGGGCTTCACAAATCCAACAATAGTATCCTATATTATTGACTAATGAATAGAAAATAGGGTAAAAACCAGAAACACCCCTTCATCTATATCACTCTTCATCACTTACACCTCTTCATCTATTAAACTCACCACATACAACCCTTCATCTATCCAATAATCCATTAGAGCATCAGCAGTGGAATAAGCAAATGTGAATAATCAAAATATATGCCACATCAGATTTTGATTATCCATTTAGAGGTTGTTAAAGTTAGCAATGTTAAATCCCATATTGGTTATTTTTTGCCCATAATCAAAATCAATGGGCCCTTCAAACTTTTTCCCTTCATTTCACGCATATTTTTGGAAAAAACGGTTTTTGAAGAAAAAAACAGTTTACGTTAAAAAGAATTGTATAAAAAAAAGTTTTCGAAAGAAAAAAGAGTTTTTCAAAAAACACACTTTGTTCACTTAAAAACTATAAATATAGTTTTGAGAAATTTTGAAAGAATTGTATTTACACAAACAGTTTTGAATTTTTAAAAACTATAAATACAGTTTTTTTTAAGACATATTTTGTGTAAAAATTAGTTTTAAAATTTCAAAAACCATTTACCAAAAAAACAATTTTGTGTAAAAGAGTTTTGTAAACAGTTTTGAAATTTCAAAAACAGTTTTTTTAAAACTGTAATAACCCGTAATTTCTAATTAATAAAAATATTAAAAAGTATTAATAATTCTAATAATACTATTTTCCTTATTAGATAATATTAGATAATTACAAAAAATTAGTTATTCTATCCTATTTATCCCTTTTATTTATTTTTAATTGCATGCATGCATACCAAACTCTTCCACCTCTTCCTCTCCTATTCCTACTCGATCTCTACCTCTCCCCTGACCAGATTTTCGTCCATATTCCGCTCCTATCAAAACCTGAGAGTTTGAAACCTTTTCGAATACGAATTATTCACCCTCGTCGAAAATTCTCTTATAAATAACCCTTAAGCCCGACCCTAGGGTTCACCACGAATTTATTCATACCCTACCAGTCCAGAAAAGAGAGAGAATTCGAAGAAAATCGAACTCCAATCCATGGAGTTTTAGAGAGAGAAAGAAAGAGAGATCAAAGTGGGTTTCGTAATTGCAATCAATCGAAACCCGAATTCATCATTCCAATCATCTTCTGCAATCCCAAGCATCCCCAAGCATCGTCCAATTCGAGCCCAAGGTCCCCCGTTCTCCCAAACCGAAGTCATCTTCTTCAAAAGTTCAAGATCCGTTCTTAATTAATTCGATCCGAATCGAGGTACTATAATCTATTCCAAACACTCCTCTAAGTATATTTAGTGTTTTTAAGCATAACCCTATGCCCCTTATGGTACCATGCATCGAAAACCGTGATGAAAACAAAAAAAATTCGAATCTGACCCGAACCTTGCGGCCACAAGGTGCGGACCGCAAGAACCAGTCGCAAGTTCGCGGCTAGAGGCTCAGCCACAAGGTTGACTGGTCCAACCTTGCGGTTTGGACTGTTTAGTTTCGAAAGCGTTTTGCTACCTCCCGAACATCGTTTTCGACTCCCGATCTATTTTTCCTAGACTTCTAACACTTCAAAGATCATACCTTGTTAATGTCATATTTTTTAATGTTATTATCTATTTAATAATTATTTATTTGATTTCATGTAAAATTTTGTAAACGAAAAATCCATACGACTTTCTAAACCATTTTATAAATTCCCGTACTATTTTTTTTAGATTCTTTACATCTCAAAGATGATATGTTGTTAACCTCAACATATCTTATTTATTAAAATAATTTATTATCCATTTATTTTACCTTTGACAACTTAAAATATCATCTTTATTTCTTTTTAATGATTCCGTGACCCTCTAGACCCACTTTTTGATATTCGAACATGTTACGTAGGACCGTAGGACTCCTTTTAGAGCCATGCTACTTATTCTAGTGTTGTTATTTATTTATTGTATTTATTATGATCATTAACCAATTTATTTTCCTAAATAAAAATTTATATAAGCCTAGATTATATTCTTTTTAATAAAACTTTTATTTAATAAAAGTTCCTTACTTTATTAATAAATTGTTGATCATACAGGACAAAGGGCAACGGCCCATTCATAAAAGGTTATGTGATTTAATGCATATTGTTTATTTCAACTATTATTCTGTTAGCTTAATTATTATTTCCAATCGCTGATTGATATGTTAGATTGGACCCTAGAGACATGGGGTGGTATGCGAAATAGAAATCACCTAGACGATGTTAGTTAATGGATGAATTGGAAAGTTTTTGTTTTAAATTGCCTGCAGGCGTGATTTTGAAATATGATGAGATTGTGATGAGAATTGAAACTGGCGAGAGTCCAGTAATGAATTGATATACTGGCCAGAGTCCAGAGGTAAATCGAGAGTCCTGGCGAGAGTCCAGTGGTAAATTGAGAATCCTGGTGAGAGTCCAGTGGAACATCGATAGTCTTGGCGAGAGTCCAGTGGAACATCGAGAGTCCTGGCGAGAGTCCAGTGGTAAATTGAGAGTCCTGGCGAGAGTCCAGTGGAAAATCGAGAGTCCTGGCGAGAGTCCAGTGGTCCAGTGGTAAATTAAGAGTCCTGGCGAGAGTCCAGTGGTAAATTGATAGACTGGCGTGTGTCCAGTGATGATTGTGAAATGGTTGTGATGTGGTATATAAGATAGGCGAACCCTAGTTGTGATTCAGGCATGATAAGCTATCCCCTTGTTGTAGTTATTGTAACTTAGGTTATCTACGACAGCAAATGGAAGTGATCTCATGGGACCGAGCATAACTAGCGGTTGGGGAGGAAAGATCTTGTGGATGAGATCTTAGATTTCACGATAAGTTAACGGATAGTAAATAAATGATTAAAGTAATATATCTCTGTTTTACATATTCATACTATGTTTATCTTGCTGATTGCTAGTTGTAAAGTAAGAGGGGTAGTTGGGTTGGATTATTCTACTGGGTGATTTATCACTCACGGATACGTCTGTATCCTGGTAAATCGATTGCTTCGGCGATCAATTTGCCAGAGGATGCAGGATTCAATGGAGAGGATCTCACGATGGTACAATTTCAAGGAGAGACACAGAATCCCGAAGGCGAACAATATTATGCAGAGGAGAATCCAGAAGTGGGAGTTGAACCCGAGTACGCTTGGGATCCGTATCAGACTTAGAAGTCGGCTCTGATACTTTATCTATTTTATTATCTCAAAGACTATCATTAGGATTTCCCAGTGGTTTGTAATAAATGAATCTCTACGTTGAGAATTCTGTTTTGAATTTAAACTTTAATTTAGTAAATTTTCCAGACATTTTTATTTAAATGCTTTCGATTTTGACTCCGAAAATCGGGGCGTTACAACTTGGTATTAGAGCCTTAGGTTCAACCCTCAGCCTTAGGTAGATTGGGTAGATTCACATTAGACTGAGTTTATCACTACACTGTTAAGATAACGCTATTTGAAATATACAAATATATATAGATTCTTATAATAAACCCCCCCTTACTAAATTATAACATAACGATATCTAGATGGACGAAGCAAGAAACAACCAGAATAACGAGCAAAACAATGGACAAAATGGAGCCCCTCAACTCAATGGTCAGGTTGGGGCTACCGAACTAGTCCAACTCATGCAAGCATTTATTGCCGCTGCGACTGCAAATAACCAAGGTCAACGCGGAGCCCCACACACACCTAAAGGACTGATGACCAGGAGTCAGGCGCTGAATGAATTCTGCAAGCGTCGCCCGCCCTACTTTCAAGGAGAACCTAACCCCACAGCTGCGGAAGCCTGGTTGGAGGAAATCAAGAAAATCCTTGAAACCCTAGATATCCAAGAAGCCAGCAATCGAATTGCTTTAGCTACCTATCAGATGCAGGGTGAAGCTCAACATTGGTGGAACCTGATGAAGAACACCCATGATGTGGCGACAATGACTTGGGAAAGGTTCGAAGAAATCTTCTTTGACAAGTACTTCCCAACACCTGTCAAACAGGCACTGGCCTTGGAATTCCTGAACCTCGAGCAGGGCACAATGACCGTGACCCAATACGCGGCACGATTTGAAGAATTGTCACGCTATGGCGTAACAATCATACCTACTGATGACGACAAGGCAAGGAAATTTGAATGGGGGCTCAATGAGACACGCCGAGCAGTGGTGGCACATACACTTCCCACTTACTCGCGAGTGGTGCAATGCGCACTTAAGATGGAGAGAGAAAACCTGGATTTCAAGACAAGGCGTGAGCAGAAGAAGGTCATACCTGCAGTTGGAGGACCTATCCGCACCAACCCTAACAACAGGAGTACCCTAATCTTTCAACTCTACCCCCAAAACTACCCTCGCTCTCAATCAACACAGTTCAACCCAGCATGGAGGAACCCCAACCCAGGATTAAATCGAAACCCGAACCCAAATCCAAACCCGATCCAAATACCGAACCGAGGCCTAAATCCTAATCTTGGACCAAACCGCAACCTCTTTCCCCAGAATCAAAACCTAGACTCCCGCTGTTTTTACTGCCTAGAGGAAGGACATATCAGGAGATATTGTCCTAAGTTAAACGGCGCTGGAAACTATGGAGGACCGCCACAAAACCAGGTCAGGACTGCAGGACTTGGAAATCAGAATCAGAATCAAGCTAGGCCGGTTTGGAATAATAACCAACCCGGAGGACAGAACCAGCCTCGTGGTGGGTGGAACCAACCACCAGCTCGCCCTCTTCAGAACCAAGGATCAAACGGGCCAATCCAGCCCAATGCAGGAAGGGTGTTTGCACTGCAAGGAACAGAAGAAGAGATGGACCCTGCAGTAATCCAAGGTACCCTCACTCTTTATACTACATGCGTTCAAGCATTATTTGATTCTGGAGCTTCACACTCATTCATATCTGCCACATGTGTATCTGCACTTGGATTAGAAACTGAAACCCTAAAAACAACTATGCATGTGACCTCACCATTAGGGGGTAAGATTCCGATAGTACTAATCTGTAAGGGGTGCGAACTAGGAGTATCGAGTTTACGGTTAACGTGCGATTTACGAGTAATCGAAATGACGGACTTTGACGTCATACTTGGGATGGACTGGCTGACTGCACACCGAGCTGTCATAGACTGCCATCGAAAGATGGTGACAGCTTATTCACCAGATGGAACTTGTTTCAAATTTAAGGGGGATAGACAAGACCCTTGTGCACCCAACACACACAAAACAAAGTGGCATAGAGAACTTTCGGGATGGTTAGCAAGCCTTATGTTGGAGGAAACGGACCGAATGGAATTGGGTCTTCCTCACATCGTCTGCGAATACGAGGATGTATTTCCCAAAGAGTTATCAGGATTACCGCCGCCAAGGGAAATGGATTTCTCCATCGAGTTACAACCCGGCACGGCCCCTATTTCTATGGCCCCGTATCGGATGGCGCCAGTAGAACTGCGAGAATTGAAAACGCAACTTCAAGAACTCTTAGAAAATGGTTTCATCCGACCTAGTACCTCACCATGGGGAGCCCCTGCTCTATTTGTCAAGAAGAAAGAGGGAACGCTCCGACTTTGTATAGACTACCGCCAACTCATCAAGGTCACAATCAAGAACCGATACCCCCTACCGAGAATAGACGACTTGTTCGACCAACTGAGAGGGTCGACCTGTTTCTCGAAGATTGATCTAAGATATGGATATCACCAATTACGAATTCGAGATGGTGATATACCTAAGACGGCGTTCCGCACGCGCTACGGACACTACGAGTTTGTAGTCATGCCGTTCGGTCTAACCAATGCACCTGCAGTTTTCATGTGTCTGATGAACCAAATTTTCACCCCGTACTTGGACAAATTCGTGGTAGTGTTCATTGATGACATTCTTATTTACTCTCCCATGGAGAAAGAACATAAGGACCACTTGAGAATTGTCCTCCAAGTACTTCGAGACAATCATTTGTATGCAAAGGCAAGCAAGTGCGAATTTTGGATGAAAGAAGTAAAATTCCTAGGACACGTGGTGTCAGAGAAAGGAATTTCAGTTGACAACAGCAAAGTAGAAGCAGTCATGGACTGGAAAAGACCTTATTCGGTGTTCGAGATTAGAAGTTTCTTGGGATTAGCCGGCTACTACAGAAGATTCATTCAGGATTTCTACATTTTGGGAAAACCATTGACACGACTGACCCAAAAAGGTGTTAAGTTTGAATGGAACGAAGCATGTGAGAGATCTTTCCAAGAACTTAAGAAGAGATTGATTAGTGCTCCTATATTGATCGTACCTGAACGAGACGCAGGGTATACTGTATACTGCGACGCATCCAAAGATGGATTGGGAGCTGTACTCATGCAAAATGGAAAAGTCGTTGCTTACGGATCCCGACAGTTGAGGCCGCATGAAAGGAATTATCCAACACACGATTTGGAACTGGCAGCAGTAGTGTTTGCCCTAAAGTCTTGGTGACATTATCTATACGGAGTGCAGTTCGAGGTATTCACGGACCACAAAAGTTTGAAATACTTGTTTACCCAGAAAGAGCTAAACATGAGGCAAAGGAGATGGGTGGAATACTTAGAAGATTTTAACTTCACAATGTCCTATCATCCTGGAAAAGCAAACGTAGTCGCTGATGCGCTGAGTCGCAAGAACCGAGGACAAGTGGCTAGTTTAGCTATAAGAGAATGGAAGATGATGGAGGATCTTAACGGATTCAAGCTGCAGCCAACCGCAGAAGGCACCAACGCCTGTCTCTTCGCCATAGCCGCAACCCCAGCTTTACACCGAGAGATCCTTTTAGCCCAAACTTTTGAACAAGAATGTGATTTCATTAGACACCAACTCTCAATTGGAAAAGCAGCTGTCGGATGGACAATCCACACTGATAAAAGCCTTCGCTTCCAAGGAAGGATTTTTGTACCAGACATCGGTACCCTCCGAGAAGCAGTACTTAAGGAATTCCACCATTCCAACTTCGCCGTCCATCCAGGGAACACCAAGATGTACCAAGATCTCCGCCGACAGTACTGGTGGACTGGAATCAAGAAGGACGTGGCCAAATACGTTTCAACATGCCTCACATGTCAACAAGTGAAAGCGGAACATCAGAAGCTCGGTGGAACCCTGCAACCCTTGCCCATACCCGGATGGAAGTGGGAACATATCGCCATGGATTTTGTGATAGGACTACCTAGGTCTCCGCAGTCAAACACCGCCATTTGGGTGATAGTCGATCGTTTAACAAAATCCGCCCACTTTTTACCCATGAAGATGACAGACTCAATGGACTCTCTCAGCAGACTCTACATCCGAGAAATCGTGCGATTACATGGTGTACCCGTATCCATTGTGAGTGATCGAGATTCAAGGTTCACGTCAACCTTTTGGGAAAGCCTACAGAAAGCGTTGGGAACCGACCTTCGTCTCAGTACCGCATTCCACCCATAGACGGACGGACAATCCGAAAGAACAATCCAAATCTTAGAAGACATGCTCCGTGCCTGTGCTTTGGACTTTAAAGGAAGTTGGGAACGACACCTACCCTTAGTTGAGTTTGCCTATAACAACAGCTATCAATCCAGCATAGAGATGGCACCATACGAAGCTTTGTATGGGCGACCTTGTCGATTGCCAGTTTGTTGGGCTGAACTGGGAGAAGCAAGCTTACTAGGACCAGAGTTAGTCCAAGAGACGACAGAAAAGATCATAACCATTCGCCAACGGCTCCTGACAGCACAGAGTCGACAGAAGAGCTACGCCGACAAGAGGACCAGACCGTTGACCTTTCAGGTTGGAGAACATGTGTTCTTAAAGATCCGACCACGAAGAGGAGTTATCCGATTTGGAAAGAAAGGGAAGCTATCACCACGATACATCGGTCCTTTTGAGATCCTAGAGAAAATTGGAGAAGTGGCGTACCGCTTGGCACTACCGCCACAACTAGACCGAGTTCACAACGTGTTCCACGTGTCGATGCTCCGAAAGTACATGACGCATCCTTCCCACATCATCAATTGGGAAAACATCGAACTCAACGAGGACGTCACCCTCGAGGAACAGCCAGTGGAGATCGAAGACTATAGTGAGAAATGCATTCGAGGCAAAACCATTCAACTCGTCCGAATCCTTTGGCGACATCGAGGAATTGAGGAATCAACCTGGGAACGAGCGGATACTATACGCGCCAACTATCCGAATCTGTTTCCTCCTGAAGGTACACTTTAATTTCGAGGATGAAATTTTATTAAGGGGGATAGGTTGTAATAACCCGTAATTTCTAATTAATAAAAATATTAAAAAGTATTAATAATTCTAATAATACTATTTTCCTTATTAGATAATATTAGATAATTACAAAAAATTAGTTATTCTATCCTATTTATCCCTTTTATTTATTTTTAATTGCATGCATGCATACCAAACTCTTCCACCTCTTCCTCTCCTATTCCTACTCGATCTCTACCTCTCCCCTGACCATATTTTCGTCCATATTCCGCTCCTATCAAAACCCGAGAGTTTGAAACCTTTTCGAATACGAATTATTCACCCTCGTCGAAAATTCTCTTATAAATAACCCTTAAGCCCGACCCTAGGGTTCACCACGAATTTATTCATACCCTACCAGTCCAGAAAAGAGAGAGAATTCGAAGAAAATCGAACTCCAATCCATGGAGTTTTAGAGAGAGAAAGAAAGAGAGATCAAAGTGGGTTTCGTAATTGCAATCAATCGAAACCCGAATTCATCATTCCAATCATCTTCTGCAATCCCAAGCATCCCCAAGGATCGTCCAATTCGAGCCCAAGGTCCCCCGTTTGCCCAAACCGAAGTCATCTTCTTCAAAAGTTCAAGATCCGTTTTTAATTAATTCGATCCGAATCGAGGTACTATAATCTATTCCAAACACTCCTCTAAGTATATTTAGTGTTTTTAAGCATAACCCTATGCCCCTTATGGTACCATGCATCGAAAACCGTGATGAAAACAAAAAAAATTCGAATCTGACCCGAACCTTGCGGCCGCAAGGTGCGGACAGCAAGAACCAGTCGCAAGTTCGCGGCTGGAGGCTCAGCCGCAAGGTTGACTGGTCCAACCTTGCGGTTTGGACTGTTTTGTTTCGAAAGCGTTTTGCTACCTCCCGAACATCGTTTTCGACTCCCGATCTATTTTTCCTAGACTTCTAACACTTCAAAGATCATACCTTGTTAATGTCATATTTTTTTTTATGTTATTATCTATTTAATAATTATTTATTTGATTTCATGTAAAATTTTGTAAACGAAAAATCCATACGACTTTCTAAACCATTTTATAAATTCCCGTACTATTTTTTTTAGATTCTTTACATCTCAAAGATGATATGTTGTTAACCTCAACATATCTTATTTATTAAAATAATTTATTATCCATTTATTTTACCTTTGACAACTTAAAATATCATCTTTATTTCTTTTTAATGATTCCGTGACCCTCTAGACCCACTTTTTGATATTCGAACATGTTACGTAGGACCGTAGGACTCCTTTTAGAGCCATGCTACTTATTCTAGTGTTGTTATTTATTTATTGTATTTATTATGATCATTAACCAATTTATTTTCCTAAATAAAAATTTATATAAGCCTAGATTATATTCTTTTTAATAAAACTTTTATTTAATAAAAGTTCCTTACTTTATTAATAAATTGTTGATCATACAGGACTAAGGGCAACGGCCCATTCATAAAAGGTTATGTGATTTAATGCATATTGTTTATTTCAACTATTATTCTGTTAGCTTAATTATTATTTCCAATCGCTGATTGATATGTTAGATTGGACCCTAGAGACATGGGGTGGTATGCGAAATAGAAATCACCTAGACGATGTTAGTTAATGGATGAATTGGAAAGTTTTTGTTTTAAATTGCCTGCAGGCGTGATTTTGAAATATGATGAGATTGTGATGAGAATTGAAACTGGCGAGAGTCCAGTAATGAATTGATATATTGGCGAGAGTCCAGTGGTAAATCGAGAGTCCTGGCGAGAGTCCAGTCGTAAATTGAGAATCCTGGTGAGAGTCCAGTGGAACATCGAGAGTCTTGGCGAGAGTCCAGTGGAACATCGAGAGTCCTGGCGAGAGTCCAGTGGTAAATTGAGAGTCCTGGCGAGAGTCCAGTGGAAAATCGAGAGTCCTGGCGAGAGTCCAATGGTCCAGTGGTAAATTAAGAGTCCTGGCGAGAGTCCAGTGGTAAATTGATAGACTGGCGTGTGTCCAGTGATGATTGTGAAATGGTTGTGATGTGGTATATAAGATAGGCGAACCCTAGTTGTGATTCAGGCATGATAAGCTATCCTCTTGTTGTAGTTATTGTAACTTAGGTTATCTACGACAGCAAATGGAAGTGATCTCATGGGACCGAGCATAACTAGCGGTTGGGGAGGAAAGATCTTGTGGATGAGATCTTAGATTTCACGATAAGTTAATGGATAGTAAATAATCGATTAATGTAATATATCTCTGTTTTACATATTCATACTATGTTTATCTTGCTGATTGCTAGTTGTAAAGTAAGAGGGGTAGTTGGGTTGGATTATTCTACTGAGTGATTTATCACTCACGGATACGTCTGTATCCTGGTAAATCGATTGCTTCGACGATCAATTTGCCAGAGGATGCAGGATTCAATGGAGAGGATCCCACGATGGTACAATTTCAAGGAGAGACACAGAATCCTGAAGGCGAACAATATTATGTAGAGGAGAATCCAGAAGTGGGAGTTGAACCCGAGTACGCTTGGGATCCGTATCAGACTTAGAAGTCGGCTCTGATACTTTATCTATTTTATTATCTCAAAGACTATCATTAGGATTTCCCAGTGGTTTGTAATAAATGAATCTCTACGTTGAGAATTCTGTTTTGAATTTAAACTTTAATTTAGTAAATTTTCCAGACATTTTTATTTAAATGCTTTTGATTTTGACTCCGAAAATTGGGGCGTTACAAAAACACACACTTTATTTACTTACAGTTTTTAAAATTTTTGAAAAAACAATTTTTCGTAAAAAAAAAAACGTTTCTGAAAAAAACAAAAAAATTCTGAAAAATACAGTTTTTTAAAATTATTTTTTGAAAACATTGTTGGGAGAGAGAGAGAGAGAGAGAGAGAGAGAATGTTTTTGTGTAATGATGGTGTACTTGATTAAGAGATAAAAATTTGGTTATTGGCAAAATGTTGCTAGTTTTTATTATTCAAAGGCCAAAATTTGATGAGTTACTAAGAGGTTGCTAAGTTTGGTTATTCCAATGTGAGCATTTTTTTGAGCAAATATTGCTAACCTTAGCAACATTTTAGTTTTGATTATTCCACTGTAGATGCTCTTAAGGGGTTACGCTGTTAACAAAAAGAGTTCAATTACCTGATTGCCCTTAAGGCTTTCTCGGAAGAAACAGATTAAACAAGCCCCCCCCCCTCTGTGTGTGTGTGTGCGCGCGCGCGCGCGCAATGACACCTCTCTCCAGAGCCATCGCCTCTGTCACCAAACCCACCACACCAAGGGACTAGTCGGTAGTAGATTCATTGGTGAATTTGGAACCATTGTTGGTAATGGGGTATTGCTGGCAGATTATTCACGGCTAGCACAAAGATCTTAGGAGGATGGAGAACATCAATCATTTTTCATGTTTTCCAAAATGGAGGGCATAATAGACTTGTTTTTCATTTTTCCTTTCACTCCATCCAAAATTTAGATGAAAATTTTAACCAAGAGGGGTTAAGTGATAACGTTGAATAGATGAGGGGTGTAAGTGATGAGTTTTATAAATGATGGGGTTTAGGTGATAAAACGTGATAGATGAGAAGGTGTATCTGATTTTTATCCAAGAAAATAACACTTACTTTAAAGATAGTGGTAGAAGATCAACAGGAGAACAGACACAACTGGTGTTGGAGTTACTTTTCACTCTTCAATAAAATGCTAAATGAAATATGTCTGAGAAATTCGAACATGATTTTTGAAACTAGAAAAGAGGCCATGAACAATCTTATTTAAAGTTCTAAATACCGTAGCAGCGAGATTGCGAAAGTACCGATTTTTTACTGATACAATATGTACCACGTACCGTTACTGTTTGATTCAAGCCATGAACAAACTTGACTGCCGGGTTATGAAGGGTTGGCCTAGTGGTCAATATATGATTGGAACTTAAGATTTGCTCCTTCATAATTCTCGGCTTCTAAACTTCCTAAGTGCTATCAAATCTGGCTTATATGCTTTCTTAGTCCTTATAAAATAAATCAAGTTTCAACTTCTTCCTTATAAATTTTAAAGAGTTAGTTTCATCCTTGTACTTCGTTATCTCCAAATAGCGGTACAATTTTTTGGTTGGCAATTCCTATTAGCAAAACATATTTTTCTTCCGTATTCCATTATTTATCGAGTTGTAAATTCTTTTAATTTTTCTAATTAAGCATAGTGAGTCTGTATAAGATTAGAGTGGAAGGAATTTATTTTATTGTAATTGAGTGTGTGTTTTGGGGAAGGCAAAATGAAACTAGTAAAATGATGGATCACTGATTGATCGGATGGTCAGTCTAGTACTACTGCTTTCTTGGATGTACATACTAGTGGGAAACCGATCGAGTGACCGATCGATCTTCCAGTTGATCGGTTATGCGTGTTGTATTTATACACGTTTTATTAGTCTTCTAGGTCAACAAGAAAAAAACAGCAGCAGCCAAAAGAGAAGGGACGTGGGTCTTAGTTCGAAAGATGAAAGGGTATTTGTATCTTTGATTCTTGGAGTTCTTGTTCAATAGTACTCGAAGCCACTGTCAAACTTCAAGAAGAATTCACAACCTTGTTTCTACAAATTACTTAGAGTTGTTCTTCGGTGGATTTTTGAAGGATTGTGGAAGGCTTGAGGAGTCGAGGCA
Source organism: Rhododendron henanense subsp. lingbaoense (assembly GCA_020567845.1). Classification (NCBI taxonomy): domain Eukaryota; kingdom Viridiplantae; phylum Streptophyta; class Magnoliopsida; order Ericales; family Ericaceae; genus Rhododendron; species Rhododendron henanense. The sequence continues at coordinate 40,294,419 of CM036316.1, read as the reverse complement.
AAGGTAATTAAATACTCGGTGTGGTGAACGAGGAGTCGGCAAGTAATTCTTAGAGTGATTTGCGAGGATTCAGAATCGTAGGGTAAAATTACTTGTAACTGCGAGGATTCAATAGTATTTCTCTCTCTAGAATGGGAGCCTCTCTCTCTTCAATAGAGAATGCCTCCCCGAAGTTGGAAATCATTTCTTTTCTTTCGGGATCCCTAAAGAAACCGTGATTTTTCTTTCATCCTCCCTAAACAGATTCGTTCTCCTTTCTAGAGATCTATTTATTCTTTTTCTGCTCTATTTCTCTTTTCTCTCTGTCTCTCAACCTTATCTTTTTTTCTTTCTCTGGAATCTTTCCTAGCTCCCATGGACGATCCCACAGTCATCTGCTTAGACCAGAGTTTTGATGATTCGTCTCATAAATCCAAGCACACGCTAGTGGGAAAGATCTTGTCTAGTTATGCCCTAAATAAGAGAGGGGTTTCAAACATGGTTAGTAAAGCATGGAGAACCAAGGAAGAATTTTCTGTTTCTGCGTGGGGGGAGAATATCTACGTTTTCGGCTTCAAATCTGAAGTGGGTCACCTGGTGATTTTACGCAAATGGGACGCTCAGAAAACCATCGAGGAGTTGGATTTCTCCCATAGCCCCTTTTGGGTTCAGATTAAGGGGCTTCCTCTGGGGTACCTTAATGTGAAAAGTGGAATGAAGATAACAGAAACCTTTGGAGAGATCATTTCAGTTGAAGACCCAGATGAGAGGGGGAAGTTGGCTAAGTTCATCCGAGTTCGTGTGTGGATCGATATCACAAAAACCCCTAAAAAGGGGTTTCTTCCTCAGATGCAACGGGGAAGAAGACCTCTGGACCAAATTTCAGTACGAGCGGTTGTCCGATTTTTGTTACCAGTGTGGTCGTGTGGGTCACACCATAAACGATTGCCCGGAGCAAGGGTCGAATGACCAGGCGGCAAATCCTTTTGATAGCAGCTTAAGGCCAGAGATTTCTTGATTGGATACGATTCAATATGGGGATAAATAGCTGGAAAAGCTATTTAACCCTCATACATGGAAGATTCAGGCGAGCGATGGTGGAAAGGAGGGCTGTGTGGAAGAGGAGGGTGGTACGTGTGAGGAAATTGGTTCCGTTATTGCCAAAGGGACAAATAGTACGACGGGCAACTGTGAGGGAGCAGAGCATGTTGAGGCGGGATAGGTGTCGATGTAGGGGGAAGGCTCTAGCACGAGCAAGACAAATCCATATTCCAATTTGTTGGGTGAGCTGGCCTTTTGCAAAAAATCCTAGTAACCAGGGGATTTTGGATCTGGGTGTGGTAAGTAAGATTCCCTTTGGGCCTTTTCCTTCTCTAAATGTTGAGAGGCCCATTTCGAGTAGGCCTCAATACTATATGGAAGAACCTAGTAGCCCAAGAGACTCTGAGAGGGCCGTTAGTGAGAATTGGGCTGAAATGACAAGTCTGTTACCCAGCTCCCCCAAGCCTATCCCCATCAACACTGATGTGGGCTTGTCTTCTATTTTTAATAGTATCTCAAGAGGAAAATTTCTGATGTGGAGAAGGATGCGGATCTTGCAACTCCTTTCCCTAGTCTCGGCTGGAAAGAAGCAGATACTTCAGTGGAAATCCCTCTGTGCTCCAAGCTTGTGTCCCCCTCCCTTTCTTCAACCCAAAGCTCTACATTTTCTTCTCCAGTGAGGGCGAGGGGTCGAGGAGGAAGATCCCCTGGGAGGGGGAGAATTTCCAAGTGTGGTCGTGGCAGAAAAGGAAGCTCACTGAGAGAGGAGGGTAAGGATCTGAACCTTGTGGATATCTACGTTCATCATTCTGATGCTCTTCTTGAGGGGCTTGGTTCTCAAGTTTTAAGCTCTGAGGGCATCGAGATGCTAGCTGATGGGACCAATGTGGTGGGATCGGATAAGGCTGTGGTGGCTTGCCTCAAAAAGCCACCGCTTCAATGGTGATGCTCAGCTGGAACGTTCAGGGGATAGGGTGACCCCTAACGTTCTAGATCTTACAAGGACTGTGTATAGTCCATTGCCCTCTAATGGTTTTCCTCATGGAGACAAAGAATAATAGGGATATCCTAGAACAAATAAGGAGGAGTCTCCATTTTCAGAATAGTAGTTATGTGGATCCTAAAGGAACAATAGGTGGTTTAGCTCTCTGGTTGACAGATGAGGTAATTTTAGATGTTTGCTATAAAACAAAAAATTTAATGAAGTGTGTTGTTAGCTGGCCTAGAATGAAGAACCCGTGGTTGGTTACTTTTGTTTACGCTCCTCCCATTTGGAACCAGAGAGTGGCGTTTTGGAATGTGTTGAAGGGTATAGCTAAGGAGAATGGTTACCCCTGGCTCTGCGTGGGTGATCTGAATGAGATTGGGTCTAGTGTAGAGAAACAAGGGGGTAATCGGTGCAGTCAAGGGAGGTTGGACCAGTTTCACAATCTTTTATTTGATTGTGGATTTATGGATTTGGAGTTTAAGGGGCCGAACTACACTTTGTCAAATAATCAAGGGGGGGAGGATAATATCAGAATTAGCTTGGATAGGGCCTTAGCTGATGTGGAATGGCGTAATCTGTTCCCTCTTGCTCAAGTTTTGCATGAGGTTATGATTGGGTCAGACCATTGCCCTTTGGTGATTAAATGCAAAATTCCTTTGAAGAGAGTCTTATACACTTTCAAGTTTGAGTCCATGTGGCCTCTCATCCTGATTGTGAACAGGTGGTGGCAAAAGAATGGGAATGCCAACATAGGAGATCAGATATGCATGGTTTGGTGCAAAGATTGAAGTGCTGTACTTTTGGTAAGGATAAGCTGTGGTTGAAGGTCTTGCAGGAAAAACTCTAGGGCATTCAAGCTGAACCGTACTCACAGGCTCGCTTTGAGCAGGAGAAGGAATATGTGAAGGAGGTTGAAATTCTGCTACTCAGAGAGGAAATGATGTTGCATCAAAGGTCAAGAATAGATTGGCTCTCTTATGGGGATCGAAACTTTGCTTTTTTTTCATGCGAGTATTAATCAAAGGAGGCAAAGAAACCAAATGGTTAAACTAAGGACAAGCAGAGGGGAGTGGATAGAAAGTGAGGAAGGGATCAATGGTATGATTAAGGACTTCTTTTTGGGGTTGTTTTCGCATCTAGGACAGAGGGATTTTTCTGAAGCTTTATCTGTTGTGAATAGTTGCATCACAGAGGACATGAATGCTAGGCTGATTAAAGAGGTGACTAAGGAAGAGATTAAGTTGGCCACTTTTCAATTGGGATCCTTAAAAGCTCCTGGGCCGGATGGATATCCAGTCTTTTTCTTTCAAAATTACTGGATTACAGTGGGGGAGGGGCTTTGCAAGGCTGTGAAGAGATTTTTTACCTCAGGATATCATCTCAAAGAGCTGAACCAAACCAATATTGTGCTCATTCCTAAGGTACAATTTCCAGAAACTCTCTCTTAGTATAGACCTATTAGTCTTTGCAACTTTTCTTTAAAAGTGATTACCAAAGTTTTAGCTATTAGGCTAAAAGGCATTCTTCAGAAAATCATTTCTCCTAATCAATCGGCCTTTGTCCCGGGAAGATTGATCCGGGGTAATGTTCTTGTGGCCCATGAGGCTTTTCACTTTTTGAAATTAAAAAAAAAAAGAGGAGATGGTTATATGGGTTTAAAGTTGGATTTTAACAAAGCCTATGATAGAGTGGAATCACTGGAATGGGATTTTATTGAAGAACTTCTTAAGAAAATGGGATTTCATGCTAAATGGGTGATGTGGATTATGCAATGTATTTCAACTGTGAAATCCTCTATGGTAGTGAATGGTGAGGCTAGGGTGGGGGTTATGTCTGGGCGTGGGTTGAGACTGGGGGATCCTCTCTCCCCTTACTTGTTTGTTTTGGTTAAAGATATTCTTTCTTAGATGATTTCTAAAGCTAAAGATGAAAAGCTAATTTCTGGTATTACTTTTAATCGACACTGCCCTCCTCTTTCACATATTTTTTTCGCGGATGATGCTCTTTTGTTTCTCAAAGCTGACTTGCAGAACTGTAGCAGAATCAAGTCTATTCTCAATGTTTATGGGGAGGCGTCAGGGCAACGCATAAATTTTGATAAGTCTGGAATCTGCTTCTCCTCAAATCTTTGTGATGTTGACAAGCAATTGTGCTGTGATTTTATGGAGGTGCCTCTAATGAAGCTTGATTCCAAGTATTTGGGTCTCCCCTCTTTCTGGGGAAAATCCAAAGCGGAAGCCTACTCGTTTATTATTGAGAAAGCTTTGAAAAAGATGCAAGGATGGAAAGTGAAGAGAATGTCTCAATGAGGAAAGAAAATTATGTTGAAGTCAGTTGTTCAGGCTATCCCCAGCTACGCCACGCCGTGTTTTCTTTTGCCAAAAAAGCTGTGCGATAAGCTTACTTCTTATGTTTCAAATTTTTGGTGGAAGGGAGACCCTGAGAGCAAAGAAATACACCGGAGAAGCTGGGAAACCATGTCTAAGGCCAAGTCGGATGGAGGAATGGGATTTAGAAACTTCAGATCCATGAATGATGCTCACCTTGCTAGACAAGGTTGGAGGATGCTTAAAAACTCGAATTCTTATTGGGCAAAAATTCTGAAAGGGCTTTATTTTCCAAACTGTTCCTTTTTGGAGGCAGCTAGGGGTCACAGAGCTTCTTGGGCATGGCTGAAATTGTTGCATGGTAGAGAAACTCTTGTGAAAGGTCTCAGATGGCAAGTGCAAAATGGGGAAAAAATATTAGATTTTGGGAAGATAAGTGGATTCCAGGGCTTCCAAATTTCTCTCTTACCTCCACCAAGCCTTCCGGAGACGGGATTGAAAGGGTGAACGATGTGATTATTGCAGATGGAAGGGGCTGGGATAAAGTGAAGTTGATGCAGATTGTTTCCAAGGAGGAGGCAAATGCCATTTTAAAGATTCCTATTTTGAAGTATCACAGAGAGGACTTGCTGGTTTGGCATTATACCTCAAATGGAGAATACTTAGTAAAATCGGGCTACCATGTGGCAAATCAAGAGAGGACTAAAGATAAAGGGGAGAAGCCTTCAACCTCGTTGGTGATCAATACAAATTTATGGGCTATCATTTGGAAGTTGAAGGTGTCCCACAAAATTAGGCATTTCTGGTGGAGAGCTTGTAGCAATAGTTTAGCCACCAAAGAAAATCTGCTCAAGAGAAGGTGTGGACAATCTCAAATGTGCCCCATTTATAACCAATTTGACGAGACTGTTGAGCATATGCTCTTTGATTGTCATTGGGCTCGTGCAGTTTGGTTTGGGAGCAACGTTCAGTTGAATGTGGGGCTGGGGCACCCGACGTTGATGATCAAATGGACTTCCCAAGTAGTTGATCAGTTTAAGGAGGATGCGATGAATTATTTAGAACGGGTAGTCTATATCGCATGGTACATTTGGAAGGCGCAAAATGAGGTAGTTTTCAACTCGGGTCTGCCTAATCTAGAGTGGACTATGAGGAGAGCCCTTGAGGCTTTCCGTGAATTTTCAGATGTAGTGGTGCCTTCCCGTTTCCACATGGATGACCCAACTATTGAGGACTTTATTTCCCAATGGAGGACTCCGAAAAATGGGTGTTTTAATCTAAATTGTGATGCAGCAGTGGGAAAGAATGAAGAGGAGGCGAGTGCAGCAGTTGTAATCAGGGATAGCAAGGGCATCCTTGTGAATGGTTCAACTGGTTTGACTAACATTTCGTCGCCCCTTCAAGGGGAATTGGTGGCTATTCGTCAAGCGTGTGGCATGATTTCAAATTTGGGATATCAAAATGCGCTAGTCGAGTCGGACTCTTAGGTAGCCATCAAGTTGAGTGTATCCGAATTGGTCCCTCATTGGGAAGTCTTTGTAGTGGTTTGGGACATTAGGAGGATGAGAGAGGATTTGAACATCAGATTTGGATGGGTAAAGAGGACGGCTAACAGGCTCGCTCATGTGGTGGCTAAGAAGGCTTTGAAGGGTTTGCTTCCTAGAGATTGGGTGGTGTTTCCCCCAAATTTTGTTTCCTTTGTTCTAGCTAGAGATTCTCTCCTTTGTGTGTAAGCCCTGAGGGCATTTTTTATTATCAAAAAAAAAAAACCATTAATTTTCAATTCATACTTTATGATAGATTTCAATGTTACCCTTGTGTCAACTTCTTAACGGAAATTACTAACGTGGCTAACGGTCACTAATGTGGAAATGACATGGGCACCCCATCACCTATATATCTTTATCACTAAGCACCCCTCATTTTAAAAACCTTTCGTCGGCACCCTTCCATCTATTGGTAAAGGATGGCTTAACCTTGTTAATGGAATGTTGCAATTGACTAAATTATCCTGTCAAATTAAAATGGTGGGTTCTAATGTAATGGCTCTTCCGTCTCTCATCTTGGCTCCTCATTCCCTGCCCATTTATCCATCTCAACCGGTTTAGGAATTTACATTTGACGTGTAAATGAATTTCTAATCTATCTCGGTTAATGGGTTCTTGTGTTGAAATCATAAATATTTATCCTTGATTCTAAAATGGGCTCCATTTTATGAAGAGAGATTTGGTATGGAAAAGCCTCAATCCTAGTACCCAACCATCCTCCTTTGTGAAAACTGTAAAGCAATCGTTTACAGCACAATTTTTCATGAAGATATCTAGTGATTCTTGGTCTATAGTTCTGTTTTGATACTCGTGCCTATTGGATAGACAATACGTGTTTGATTAGTAGGCATAATTTGGTTGGGGCAGTGAAAAAATAAATAGTATATTTTTTTAAGGATAATGAAGATTGGATTTTGATAGAGATGTTAGATTCGATGCAGACTAAGACAAAATTAGAGAGAGAAAAGGATGGTGTACTGGTGTTTTTCCAAGGTTCCGTGTTCTTTCACCATGATGGAGAAGGGAGAGAGTACTGGTATGCGTCAAGTTTGTCGTCGATGAGTAATTTGCCGAAGTCTTTTGCAACTTTGAGGCACTTGGAATTGTTAACATTTTCTTAACATCAATTTATTCCGAATAGTTGTTTTTGGGTGTGATAAGTAAAAAATTATGATAAAAGAATCCAATACAATTTGTTGAACACGGGAAAAATTGGAAATAATTATTTGACCTTTATTATCTTTGAGGAATCTAATATTTTCGAATTCGAACTATCTCTATGTTTGTCGAATACCAATTGGCATAATTCTTCAACAGATTCTTAACTGAAGGGTTTAAGTGATAACAGTGAATAGATGAGCGTGTGCTGATGAAAGGTTTTTAAGATAAAAGGGTGCTTAGTGATAAAGATAGATAGATGATGGGGTGTCCATGTCATTTCCACATTAGTTACTAGGGCTGTTAGCCGAGACCGGAAAATCGATCGAAACCGAAAAAACCGGACAAGATTGAATTTTTCAAACCGGTAGAATAATTTCGATCCTGTTCTGGTTTATAAAATTTTATAAATCGGAAAAATAATTTCGATCCGGTTTATGTGTTTTAAAGACCGGTCGAAACCGGATCGGTTATATATATGTATATTGGTCTAATAAATATATTTATTATATTAAAAAAACTGTTTTTATGGGCTTAATTATGTTTTTATGGGTTGGGCTCAAAATTGATCCTTTTTTGTTGACCCAAAAAAAGGGGTTGAATTATGGGTTTTTGGTTGATATTTTGTGGTTTGAATTGTGGATTTTTTGATGTGTTAGGCCCAAAATATGGCCCATAAATGAAAACCGGATAAACCGGACCGTATTATCTCAACTGGTTCTGGTTTCTAAAAATCTCAAACCGGATAACCGGTTTCAACCGAAAAATATGCCAAAACCGGTCGAAACTGGACCGGTATCACCCCTATTAGTTACCATTAGCCACGTAAGTAATTTCCATTAGGGAGTTGATGGAAAGATAACATTGAAATCTGACATATAAAGACGAAATTGACACTTTAAAATTTGTCAGGATGAAATTGAAACTTGATGTATTTTACGAGGACTAAGAAAGTAGATAAGTCTTCTTGCGGGGTCAATGCATACGTGGGTTTTGTCGCATATTAAGTTAGCCCCGCTAATGGATGGTAGAATTAGTCGGTGAATTCGTCGAGGTGCACGTAAATAGTCTAGGACATCCTGGTTATAAATAAAAAATAAAAAATTGTGGGTTTTTTTCCCTCCAATAAATGGATTAATTAAAGAACCCTAATGATCATTAATCACTGCAGTACATGAAATCAGATTGAAAGAGTTGATGATTGCTTGATGTGAAAAAGGAAGTTATGCATGCATGTAGTGTACAATATATAGACACAACAAGAAAATAAACACACAGAAAGAAAGAGCAGCAGGAGGGAATTGAAGATGGTCAATTACCTCTATTATGGAGATTTTCCGGGTGATGAAAACAGAGAAACGAGACCCAATTCCCAAATGTAATAAATCTGAAAAAGCAAATGAGAAGGGTGGTGACAACTGTAAGGTAAGAAAGGAATGTTATGGCGTGTTTGGGTCTGTGGATTCCTTACGTTTAAAGGTCAGATAATATTTGTCCTTTATTATAAAATGTAACTTTGTTGCGTTAATAGAAGTGCGGTCAAGTTTTGGTAGACATACACTTTACCGGTTATGGGTCCTCCAAGATGAACAGTTTGTTATAGTCCGGAGGTGGCTCAAAATATAGGTGTTTTGGAGAGATGATGAAGGGAGAAGAGCCGTTCCCGAATGCATCTCACCCTCAGTTTGAGAATCGTTTTTCTCTATAACTTGCCTCTTTAGAATTAATTCATGTAAAGGGTCCATAACTAAGCAGGGTGATGTATTTCCTTTTCAATTGAGTGAAATAAGATTTTAAGTACAAAAAAATGAATTTAGCTGATTCCATTGATCGCTGTCGGAGCAAATATATTTTAGCTGCAGCCTCGGAATTGTTCGTATTCATTTTATTTTATTTTTTGGGAATATTTTTGCTCCAAGAAAATGAACCGTAGCAATTAATCTATCTTTGTCAAGCCCCTCTAATTTAATTGTAGGTTAGAAGTTTGGAACCAAGCTTTTATCGTATGAGAAATTTCACCATGATATTCCAAGTGCAAAATATCGGAGCAAATATTGGAAATTTTTTATTAGATTATCTAACAAACACACCGCGTACAATGAGAAAAAAAAATGTCTCTGTATCAACTAAACATCCAAAACTTTAATAAAATTCAATTAGACACCTAAACTATGAAGCTGTTATTCAATTAACCCCCTACAGTACGTGGCTTTTGTCTCATATATAATTGGCCCCACTGGTGGATGGTAAAATTAGTCTCCGAATTCGTCAAGGTATGTGTAAGCAGTCTAGGACACCTTGGTTATGAAAACGTTATGGATTTTCCCCTCCGACAAAATGGATTAAAGAACACTAATCAGTAATCACCGCAGTAGATGAAATCAAATTGAAAGAGTTGATGATTGCTTGATGTGAAAAATTAAAGGAAGATATGCATATAGTAGATACTATTTATTCAGATACAAGTAGATAAACACAAAGAAAGAAAGAGCTGCAGGAGGGAAGATGATCAATTACCTCTGTTATTGGGAGATTTTCATCAGGAGACCCAATTCGCAAGTGTAAATCCGAAAAAGCAAATTTGATACAGGATCTGATAATGGAAGATAAGAAAGGAATGTTAAAGCGTGTTTGGGTCTGCGGATTCTTAACGTGAGAAGTCGACATTCTATTTGTACTTTGGTCCTTTCAAAAGCAAATTCTAATGGCACGTGAACGTTATTCTTTCTGTCTTCTTAATCTTAACAACAAAAATTCTCTATGAAAAATAAAATTGTAGAGGGTTCGGTTTATCGGTGTTGGAAAAATGTATGCATATTAATTTGTTGAAAAATTATATGTATTATAATTACATATTTTTTTTGATGAATGTTGAAAAAATGATATTATCTATTTTGATGATGTTTCGGCAAATGCTAATCTATTGAAAAGTCTTTTTCGGAGTAAATTTTCTAGGCCTTGAAACATATATTGCATAAAGTCTATTGGATTCAATGTTTAATATTTATAAAGACTTAATGAGCTCAATACATGTTTTAACGGAATTATTCAGATGAATTTTTGAGCTACAGGTTGACGAACCGGCTGACAAGCCGGCTATCTGAACAGAAGAGGTTGTCAACCGGAGTTCACTAGATGGCAGACTAGTTGAGAGAGCGGACGACCTCCCAGTTGACCGGTAGTACATTTCTGCAGATTTCTGCAGATTAGTAAAGTTCCAACGGCTATATTTTTCCTAAATTAACTCTACAATGGCTCCAATATTTTATTAATGGCTAGTAGGTGGATGAATGGCTATATAAGGCTTCAAGAACTCATTGATGAGTACCAATCCAAGCTACAACATTCCATATCATTTCAAGAGCAAATTCTCCAAAGATCAAGTCCAAAAATATTCTCCTAGTTCTTCCACTTTCATATTTTTCTTGAGAGAAAATTTGTACAAGTCGTGAGCGATAATTTTCATACTTTCTCCACATACTTGTAATTCCTAAGCGAGTGTTTAAGTCAAACACTTGAAAGCTTAGAAGACCAAATTCGGGTTTGAATTTGGGTGTTACTGTTTTCGAGAGGTTTTCGGAGAAAACTCTTACGGTTGTACTAGCTCCATGGGAAAGCTAGGGTATAAGGTCGTTGTAAGCACCCGCAAGACTTACTGCTTGTAATTGTTTTGAAGAGTAAAGGAACCTTCAAGTAGTTGCTTGAAGAGAAGTGGACTAGGCCGGACTGTGGACAAATCTGGGCCGAACCACTATAATCGGGTTCTATCTCTCTAACTCTTTCTCTTTTATTTGCGCATATCGTTTTGATTAAAAGATTGTTAGAGATAATCTTTATTGGTATTTTTACTTAGCAACGCTATTCATCTCCGTTCTAGGTTACCATTTTTGAGTAACAATTGGTATCAAAGCCTCAGCTCTTGTTTGTAGACTTGACCATCTAAGAGTTAAGATCCATGGCAACCACTAGTAGCGTATCTTGCATCGAGGGTCAATCCTCAAATAGGCCTCCCTTGTTCATGGGTTCTAACTATAGCTATTGGAAAAATCGCATGCAAATCTTTATTCAATCCACCGATTATGATTTGTGGAAAATTATTGCAAATGGTCCTATCATTCCTACTAAGAAATCCGGTATTCCTAAGCTAGAGAGCGAATGGACCAACGTAGATAAGAGTAATGTAGAAAAGAACTTTAGAGCCATGAATCTTCTTTTTTGCGCTATAACTCCAAATGAATATGATTGTGTATCCGCTTGTGAAACCGCTAAGAAAATATGGGATAAATTGAAAATGGCTCACGAAGGAGATAGTCAAGTTAAGGAGTCTAAAACTGATATTCTTGTGCATAGTTATGAGCTTTTTAAAATGAAACCGGAAGAGTCTATTTCTCAAATGTTTGCTAGATTTGCTAGTATTACTAACGGTTTGAAAACTCTTGTCAAGACATATAGTCAATCCGAGATGACAAGGAAGGTGCTCCGGTCCATGCCATCAAAGTGGGATACTACCACTTCAATCATCCTTCAATCCAAAGACTTCTCAAAATATACAATGGATCAACTCATGGGATCTCTCATGACCGAAGAAATCCATATCAATCTCAAAGACAAGAAAGAAGAGAAAGTCAAAAACTTTGCTCTCAAAAGCACCTCACGCAAGTCCAAAATCCAAGATGATGACTCAAGTGATGAAAGCGAGGACGAGGAAATTGATCTCATCACAAAGTTGCTCAAGAAACTCCTCAAAAATATAGCATCTCGCAAAGGTAGAGGGTTTCCAAGAAATGATGGAGGCAAAAAAGAAAGTATTAAAAAGGATCCAATCATTTGCTATGAGTGCAAGAAGCCCGACCACATCAAAAGCAAATGTCCATACGTCAAGAAATATTCAAAAAAGGACAAAAGGAAAGCTATGATGGCCGCATGGGACAATAGTGACGATAGTAGCTTCAATGAGGAGGATGGTCTGTCGTTTTCGTACCAAAAATATAATTTATAAAATAGGGAATTAACAATTATCCCGAAGAATAGCAGTTAAGTCCGAGATCGTCCACGGAGAGTAAAAAGCTAAGTTGCAATACGTTCAATTGATTTCTAATTTAATTCTGAAAGGAAAAGGTTTGGATTTGAGTTGATTTGATTTGATTAAACTAAAATTAAACTAGAAAGCGATTAAAGGATTTTGAAACAAATGAGAGAAAGGACTAGGGTTTCCGATTCAGTCTCCCCTTGTAACGCAATTGTTTCGAAACCTAGGGTTCATATTCAACATTTAACCAGACCACCGTAGGGTAGCAATTCCTATCGATAATCCCCAAAAATATAATTAAGATTCGTACTCCGTATAGTCTATCTCAACACGGCACGGATCGTCTCATTGGATTTAACCACGGCACGACCCGTCTCACATCGTATAGTCTATCTCAAAGCCTATCTCGGAACACTCAAAACCATTGTATGACAGTGCTTGAAATCATGGATACAAACACATTCGAATATTGGAAAAATATAAAACTTCATAAAAAGTTATGAATCGATCAAGTCACACAATCAAGTTGAATATAAAACCCTAAAAATCTAACAACTACGCTACTTGGAGAGACCTCCTCGTTACCCTAGTCAAGAAGTTTAGCCACTCATGGAGTTAGAACAAATAACCAGGCAAGAATAAAGCTCCATTGAACAACAAACTAAAAGCTTTAAAATGAATGAAAAATGAATAAAACCCAAAGCTCCGTTGTTGCTGGTTTGTCTGTGATCCACGAGGCGTGATCGAATTGCTTTGTCTCCTGATGGCAGCCCCGTTCTCTCCGTTGCCGCGTGGGACAAAGATCTTGATAGCAGCCACCGTTCTCGGTTCTGCCGTGGGAATCAGATCTCCCAAACAAAACCCTTGCTGCCCTTTTATATTTGCCGTGAGGCACCCATGGATGGGCCGCCGTTCTTCTCTAATTTGGAGTAATTAAGTTCTCCAATTGGCCCATTAATGATCCTAATTAATTTACGTTGGCCTCCACTTGCTTTTCTTAGTTAGCCTACAAAACTTCAGTCAATTGGCCCATAATGAACTTGCTTTCTATGTAGGTCCATCGCATAGAATTATTCTCCCATGAAATAATTCTCAATTTAGCTCTATGTACTGTCTAATTGCTCCGAAAGACCTGAAACGGAAAAAACGAGTATCAAACTCCAAATAATATAATACATGGACATAACAAGTCTAAGTTAGGGGGCGTAAATGGGCACATTTACGCACCTATCAGAGGATGAGCAACAAGAGGTCGCTAACTTGTGTTTCATGACCACCGAAGAAAACGAGGTAGATCTCGACTCATCCTATTCTTTTGTTGAATTGCTTATAAAGAATTGAAAGTTGATTTTGAAAAAGTTGTTTCAAAAAACAAATATCTAAAGAAAATGGCCAAACAACTTTCAAAAGAAGTAAGTGATCTAGTTGAAGAAAGAGATATCTTGGAAGAAGAAAATGAGTCTTTGAAAATCTCGTTGGAAAAGGAAAAGGAAGTTTTGAAAAATATTCCTCAAGATGAATCTCTAGTCAAACAAGTTGATAATTTGACAAACTCTCTTGTTAAACTTACCAAAGGTAAAGACGGCTTAGATATTCTTCTCGAAAGACAAATGGTTTCTTTTCACAAAGCCAGAATTGGGTATAATCCCACTCAACACAAAAATCTTTTTGACAAGGATCTTCCTCCAACTAGTTATCCTAAGCTCACTTGTCATTTTTGTAGAAAGATTGGTCATATTTCTCCAAATTGCCATATGAAAATCTTTCCAAACGGTAGAAAGACTTGGGTTCCTAGAACCATGTTAATGCTAACTTTCAAGGACCCAAAATGATGTGGGTACCAAAAGTCTAGACTTGATTGTAGGTGTGCTTGAAAAGTAAATGGTAGGATCAAAGCCAATGAGCACATCAACAAAGCTTGACAACAATGAGAATGGGGGAGAAAGATGAAAGAAGATATTATCCTTCGCCACCGCAATGACATTCCTACCTTCCCTCCTCACACCCATGTTGATGATGTCTCAAAGAGGGAGAAAAGTCTTGGTTTTATGTTTTTAGTTTGTGTGAATTCTATGGCTTAGGGCTTGAATTTCTCATAAATACTTTGCCTAAATGAAACTAACCTTGCAGGGATCACTTTGTGATCATATTGTTGCATATGCCTCTCATATTTCTTAAAAGATCTTATTTAGGGGGAGCATATACTAAGGGGAAGATTTATTGACATAATCTTTGTTTTGCATAAAAATTACTCCCTCCGTCCCTTTTTAAGTGTCCTGCTTCGTAACTCCAACTTATTAAAAAGATATCATCATTATACCTTTCACATCAACTTTTTCCTTCACTTTCTCTACTTACCCATCACCATTACACTTTTACTCACTTACTTTTCAAAATGGAATCTACTTTTAGGGACAAAATAGACAATGCACCAACTTTTACCTACTAACTTTACAAAATGGACACTTATTAAGGGACAACCCAAAATAGAATACTAGACTCTAAATAAGGGACGGAGGGAGTATCATTTTTGTACCATCATCAAAAAGGGGGAGATTGTTGGAAAAATGTATGCATATTAATTCGTTGGAAAATTATATGTATTACAATTACATATTTATTTTGATGAATGTTGAAAAAATGATATTACTCCCTCCGTCCCTTTATTACAGTCCAGTATTCCATTTTGGGCTGTCTCTTAATAAGTGTCCATTTTGTAAAGTTAGTGGGTAAAAGTTGATGAATTGTCTATTTTGTCCCTAAAAGTAAATTCCATTTTGAAAAGTTAGTGAGTAAAAGTGTAATGATGATGGGTAAGTAGGGAAAGTGGAGGAAAAAGTTGATGTGAAAGGTATAATGATGATGTCTTTTTAATAAGTTGGAGTTACGAAGCAGGACATTTAAAAAGGGACGGAGGGAGTATCTATTTTGATGATGTTTCAGCAAATGCTAATCTATCGAAAGGTCTTTTCAGAGTAAATTTTCTAGGCCTTGAAACATTGCATAAAATCTCTTGGATTCAATGTTTAATATTTATAAAGACTTAATGAGCTCAATACATGCTTTAACGGAATTATTCAGATGAATTTTTGAGCTACAGGTTGACGAACCGGCTAACAGGCCGGCTGTCTGAACAAAATAGGCTGTCAACCGGAGTTCACCAGATGACAGACCGGTTGAAAGAGCGGATGACCTCCCGGTCGACTGTCCGGACGACCGGTAGTACATTTCTGCAGATTTCTGCAAATCAGTAAAGTTCCAACGGCTATATTTTTCCTAAATTAACTCTCCAACGGTTCCAATATTTTATTAACGGCTAGTAGGTGGATGGATGGCTATATAAGGCTTCAAGAACTCATTGATGAGTACCAATCCAAGCTACTCCCTCCGTCCCTAAATAAGTGTCCGGCGCGCAAACCTAGGCCTTGCAAAAGATGCATGTTTTTTGTTAAAAAATCTAAATTTTTTTCACAATCTAATAGAACTCATTGCTATCTATTCATTTGTGAAAAAAAATTGATTTTTTTAACGAAACAAATGCATATTTTTAAAGGCCTAGGTTTGCGCGCCGGACACTTATTTAAGGACGGAGGGAGTACAACATTCCATATCATTCCAAGAGCAAATTCTCCAAAGATAAAGTCCAAAATTCTCCTAATTCTTCCACTTTCATATTTTTCTTGAGAGAAAATTTGTACAAGTCGTGAGCGATAATTTTCATACTTTCTCCACATACTTGTAATTCCTAAGCGAGTGTTTGAGTCAAACACTTGAAAGCTTAGAAGACCAAATTCGGATTTGAATTGGGGTGTTATTGTTTTCGAGAGGTTTTCGGAGAAAACTCTTGCGGTTGTACTAGCTCCTTGGGAAAGTTAGGAGATAAGGTCGTTGTAAGCACCCGCAAGACTTACTGCTTGTAATCTTTTTGAAGATTAAAGGAACCTATTCTTGTTAAAATGATATGATTCCAATTGAATGCACTGAAAATTCTGATTTTATGGAGCACTGGACTAAGTTGATTTATCCAATCGAATGCACTGAAAACAACTTGGGCTCAGTTGATAGAGTTACAGATGGAGTAAGGCTCTTTGCTTTCGTAGTGTTATTATGGAATCAAATTTGAGTGAATTTCAGTTCCTTTAAGCCCATATTTTATATATGAAGTTCATGTAAGAATTAGTTAATTTGGAGATTTGTACTCTCGCTATTTGGTTTGGTTACTTAGGTTGCATTAATAAATGCAAAATCGATGCAGGTGGTTATGGAGTGGCTACAGGAGGACCGTTGGCCTGGGGTCTATGTCACAACAAAGAAATGAGTCCTAGCCATTCGTACAGTGACGACTATTACAAATTAACCTATCCCTGCAGTCCCGGCGCTGAATACTATATATGGTCGTGGTGCTTTGCCTATTTACTGGTATTATATCTGATCTTCTCTCAATCTTCTCAGGTGTTTTATGTATCTTTTGTGGGTGTCCTGTCATTGATGTCAACGCAATCGATGAATCCAACGAAACCAGGTCTGACTGAGCATGCTTTTGGTAGGATTGTGTCTTGACGCAACGTAAGGTGAAATGACATCCGGTTATGTCTATAAATGTGGCTTTACTAATTTTGTATTTACAAAAGCAGTCTATGTAGTATAAACAGATAAGCTGAAGGTCTTTGGTGACTACACAAGGTTCATGGCCTGTCAATTGAGCGACAATTGAGATATGTGTGGGGATCTTTTAAAGTTGTTTCGCGATATTCTCTGGTTACGTTTTCTGGTGTTTTTCGTGATTTGTGTCTGAAAAATTGCGAACATTCATACGCTCTAAACAGTCACTTTTGATCTACATCCACTGCTATGGTCGATAAAGGGATGTAGAATTGTACTTACCATTTTCCCCTTTCACTTGGGAAAAAGATCCTGTTACAAGTCATCAAAACTGTTGTGGATAAGTTTAGCTGTTTTAGACAGAACTTGCAGTGTCTAAATTCCATTGTTATATTCTTGTGTACAGGAACTACAACTACGGAGCTACCGGGGAAGCCCTAAATGTAGACTTGTTGAACCATCCAGAATACATAGAACAGAATGCCACCCTCGCTAACTGGAAGCCGACCAAGAATGACACAGCGGCCAAACGGCTCCCCGGTTTCGGCACAACAATGAATGTTCTGTATGGAGACAACGTTTGTGGTCAAGGGGACATCGATTCCATGAACAACGTCATCTCTCACTACCTGTATTATCTTGACACCGTGGGTGTCGGCAGAGAGGAGGCCGGTCCGCATGAAGTACTGTCTTGTGCTGAGCGGAAAGCTTTCAACCCTTCGTCATCCGGTACTGACGCTGCTTCTTGAGCACTTAGCTTGATCGTGCATATGAAGAGTACGTACCAACCACGTTTTGTCGTAATATTGCTGATTGATCTCTCTCTTTAAATAAGAGAACGGTCCCGCTAACAAGCGCCCCTGGGGCATAAGTTTAGTGCATTAGTTTAGTAACCATAAATGATGTGCTTATCCTTAATATGCTTTGTATTGATTGTCTTCTCATGAGAATTGCTAATCAATCTTGTATTTACTACACTCGACATTAATGGTTTAATCAACAACAATATTAGTTTGGGGGGAAAGACTACAATACACACCCCTTATTTGGGTGTGTATAATATGCACTCCTAAAATGTTATGAATTATAGAGAAAATGTTACGAATCGTATTGTTAAAAAGTTACGAATCGTATAAAGGTTACGAGATACATCAATTTGTTATGAATCATAATGAAAATGTTACGAATCGTACTACTGAAAAGTTATGAATTCTAGAACAAAAGTTACGAAACACACTAAAATGTTATGAATGAATCATAAAATAAGTGCATATGGTACACCCTTTTAAGAGATATGTATTGTAGACTTTCCCTAGTTTGGGATAATAAACAACCTTAAATGCATGTGATTGAAATTCTGAGGAGTAGTTTCTAGTAGTACCCCTATACTCAAATATAATTTGTTCCGTTCTAGTTTTTTACAGGAAGATAAACTAAAAAAGCAGAGAAAAACAAAAACAAGCAATCTATAATCAGAGAATAGGACATTTTCAGGAAGAGAGGGAGAGAGAGAGAGAGAAGAGGGATGAGCGCTACCCCTTGTCATCCTCCTCAACCTTACAAAATGGATTTTTTTTTGTTCTTATTCAATTTTTTTGGTATTTTTTTAGTTTTTCTTTAATTTTTTGTGGATTATTATGTCGTCATGACGAGAGAAATCTAAAAACTTTAAAATTACTATCGAAACTCTCTTTTTTTTAATAGAAACAAAAATAAGCCAATGAGTAGCTTGTTTTCGTCTTTATTTAAAAAAAAAGATCGGGTTTCGATGTTAATTTTTTACTTTATAGATTTCTCTCATCATAACAAAGTAATAATTCACAAAAAAATTGATGCAAAACTAACAACTGCGGAAAAAATTGAACAAGGACAAAAAAAGTAATCCATTTGGATCATTTGGCAAAAATAGGCCAAACAAGTAAGGAGCTCAATAAAAAAAACAAACTCATTAAAGAACAAATTGTTACAAACAATTGCCCACCAATACTATCCCGTTCTTATTTATCCAAGAAAATTTCAGTCATTTAGTATGTGGATATGTGAATATATAGCAAACATAAACCTTGAGTTTAATTTTTGAAACAAAAAACGGGGGTAGATTTGTCACTATCACCGGTTGATACAACTACATTTAATACAAGTAGTTGGAGAACTCCCCATTTACCAATGCAATTAATTATCTTTACAAGTTAAAATGGTGTTTACCAACATTTTAGCTCATTTAATATGTTTTTCCTTGTGCCCCAGGGGCAACCGTTAGCATTTGCCATAAGAGAATACACCAGTAGAAAAACAAGATTGGTTTTGTGCAGTTGCTTTGGTGGTGGTGTGGAGACGTTGGATTAATTCATTTTGCTCTTTGTAATCTGTGTATACTGTCACTATGAGACTCCCCATCTTGTATGCTCCTCCATTTTTATATGTACATGCATTGTTTCAACTGCTTAGAACTGGGGAAGAAAAATAAAAAAAAGCTAGCTCTCTCTCTCTCTCTCTCATGTTCTAGGGTCTCCTCCAAAAGCATAATGTTTATTAGGTGCAATTTCACATAAACAATGCTAAGGACATCTATATATAGGAGTACACAGATCCAAACACAGAATTATCCAGAACCGTCTTTATGTGTATGTAACCTATCATATGAAACCTATATGCATCGGACGGTTCCAGATTTGTGCACGTTTGTTTATGTAGCATTGTTTTGATTTCACATTCATGAGTGAAGCAATTTTTTGGTGATGACTGGGTAAATACATTTTACCCACTAAATCATCACCATTATGGTCATTAAGTCCTATACTTTAGATGGGTAGGTGAAGGGGAGGTCCAGAGAGAGAGAGATGGAGATGTTAGGTTTTGGTTGTAATCAAAATGGGCCAGTCTTTGGTATGGGTTTATGGTGAACGTCTATTTTGTATCTAAAACACGTGAGCATCTGCCATGTGATGCCCCAACTCTTTTAACCAACACGCAATAATTATGTGGATCCCACAACCCACATAGATGTGTGGTGAATAAGAAAATCGGAGCATCACTTGCCGATGCTCTGGGACCATCCAGTAATCCCTAATCACACCCATAATTAAGCTGCACCAAAAGGGGGACATGTGATCAGATTTATAAACCAAAGAATAACAATCACAAGTCTTATTGTCAACCCAAAAACAAACTGGGTCTGTGCAAGGAGGTTTTTTTGCATAATCAGTAGGATTGGAAGCAAAAAGGCCAACGGATTTAAAAATCCGACCGATCCTATCCTACCCAACCAATGTGGAAAAGCTGAAAAGAGCAAAGAAAATTATACACGCACACAGTCGTCAAATGAAAACCAAAGCGCGCGGCAGAGGCTTCAAAATTTCACACAGCTGAATTTACATGTTTTAAACATCGGGAGGTGGTGGCAGTGCGGAAGACCTCAGAAGCGGTTCGAGAGCCTTGACTACAACGCTCATGTTTGGTCGGGACTCGGACTCAAACTGCACACATCGTGCGGCCACATCTGCGAGCTGAATATTACCAAAAGACAATTGCAATGTTAGTTGCTCCATGTGAATGAGTAATCCTCTCGGCATTTGTGTGTGTGTGTGAGAGAGAGAGAGAGAGAGAGAGAGAGACCTCGGCGACTCCTTCGGGAGGATATTCTCCCTTGAGCTTTGGATCTACACATTGTTCCACTTGTTCTTCACTTAGTCTTTGGATCTACAAAATGCATTTAATTTACTCAAATGCTTTGATGTTAAAAAAAAAACTCACTGAAAAAGAAAAACCAAACAAAAAGAAGAACAAGCAAACATGAAAACTGACAAATAAGAAATGAAAATAACAGGAAGGAATGTGAAAGAGTTGTCGGAAACAGCATGTGTACAATTTATGGGAGAAAAAATCCTGACATAGGAAACAAAGACTCACCCAATTAACAAGACTTTGTTGGTCACTAGGCAGGGTATGATCAATCGGTTTGCGGCCAGTCAAAAGCTCTAGCAGAACCACCCCAAAGCTATACACATCACTCTTCTGTGTAAATTGCCCAGTCATTGCATAGCTGCATGAGTTTTTTTGCCATCAAATCAATTACACACGACTTATCTAATCGTAATGGTCAACTTCCCCACTAAGACAATCTCAAATCAATGTACAGTAGGTATTAAACAAATATCTCCTTCAAGGAAAAGCACAGTGCTGATCGCATTGATGCATGTGAGAAAAAACTATCCAAAATTACAATATCTTGTCCGATATTTCTGCTATCTCAACCACAAAATGGCAGCATAACTGATTGAAATGTATCTTGATGCTAATTATGCCATGATATCCAATGGAGAGCCACATAATTACATGAAAGAGGGGTTTTAGAGGAATTACTCTGGTGCGTGATACCCAAACGATCCCAAAACTCGAGTAGAATAAAGCAGAGAAGCCATGTCAGGAGCCTGATTTGAAAGGTTAAAATCTGCAATTTTGGCCTTAAAGTCTTCAAATAGAAGCACATTGCTGGATCTGATATCCCTGTGTATTATGGAAGGTTGAAATTTCTCATGCAAATACTCTAATCCCCTTGCTGCATCAACAGCAATTCTAACCCGTTGAATCCAGTCCAGAACAGGTCCTGGTTGTGCTCCTTGAACTCCCTTTCTCCCTGTTATGTGCAAATAATACAAGAAATATATAGCTTCCCAATTTACGTTAAATTCAAATTGAAGACTAATTCAGTGACGGAAAGAAGCATTCTTTCTGCATACCATGCAAAACATCATGTAGAGAACCCATGGTTGCAAACTCGTATTCTAGAACACGATCATTGCCTTCAACACAGTAACCCAGCAACTCAACCAGATTTTCATGTTTCAGTTTTGAAACCATGGAAACCTAAATTGAAAAGTAAAAGTTTTAGTATATGAATGATTGCACTTACTAAAAATCAGGAATCTCATGTTTAAGCAACAAACCAAGAAAATTAAACTGATATATTTTGTGTCATAAATATTTTGGACACACCTGAGTCAAAAACTCAGCATTTGACTCAGGTTTAGCTGCAACATGAAGCTTTTTAATTGCCACAGCTTTTCCATCACTTAAGCTATCAGAGTATACTCTTCCGTAGGATCCTACACCAATCAAGGACTTCGACCCAAAATTATCAGTTTTTTCTTTCAGCTCAGCTAAGGACAGCGCTGGCACTTCAATAGGTGGTACTTCTTTTTGAACTTCAGGTTTCACAAGGGCCGATGCCTTTGACCCTTTCTGAGAACCTAAAATAGATACCATAAGAAGAGGTCAAAAAAACTAACAATCAAGGGAAAGCTAAAAAAAAAACTGAGATTTACCCAAAAAAAAAAAACTGAGGGCAGATAGGAAGAATTCCCTCATAGAAGGTAGCGAGCCAATATGAAACTTACTGTAAATTAATGCATTCGTCGTCACTAATAAACGAGTAGTGCTATAGGTACCAACGCCCCCCTTAGGGAAATCGTACCGACGGCCGCGCCGGGCCATCTCCGGCCACTGGATGGCCGATCCGAGCCGTCCAAAAATTCTAAAAAAAAAAAACTAAGGGGGCCCGTGTGGGAATCAATGGCATCCGATGTGTCTAGGGTGCTTGATCTAAACACCCAATTTTTCGTCGGCCGTCCGGTGGCCGGAGACGGCCCGGCACGGCCGTCGGTACGATTTCCCTGGGGGGCATCGGTACGTATAGCTTTATTGCTAATAAACACAAGGAAGCTAATTTGTACTTCCCTACAATACCTTCATCTTTGGAGTAGAATTAGTTCAAAAACAACGAACGGTCAATGCCAGATATTTACTACGAGACTAACAGATTCACAGATAACAAAAAACAACACCAGAAATGCATTAAAGGAAAATGTGCCAGTGAAATCTACTTTTGACAGAAAACTTGAGACCAAAAATTATACTTTTGGGCATAATAATAAGCCTACTATTTATTCAAAGAGTTGAGTTCATAGTTAACACAGTTGCCTTCCAGTAATAGGGTTGCCAGTTAAATCCATATCCCAACTGCATCTAATATAGGTAATTGGTAACTAGTGGTTGAGCATAAATTCAGAAATCTCCTCAAGATCCATGAACATACATGACATGAAGAGACCATGTTCCAATAAATTGTAGAACCGATTTCTTGGCAACATAATCGCGTTAACAATGGAGAGAACCATCATTCTTAGCCGCATCAAGAATCATCAAAAAGTCAACAAATATATTAAAAATTAATCACAGGTAACAATAACCACAATTAATTCACTGCATTAAATAAGAACCACAATCATGCTTACATACCATCTGCTGGCATCCCTGGGTTTCCGAAAGACTCATGTTTAGGTGAAGGGTAGGACTCTTCCACTCTAGAAGTACAACACAACCACCTACACATCCTTGCTTTCTTTCTCAAAGATAAAAATCCTCCTCGGCACTGGTATTCCGAAGAAGTACAAAATAGCCAGGAGGATGCGTGTGTGCCTGCTGCCTGTGAAACTAGTTACATAGGTAGGATTCAATCAGAACAGCAAAATATCCAAGCTATCCACACAATTCCGTCATACAATCAGAACCATGTACTAAACTAATGAACACATCAGAAGATTGAAAAAGAAAAAGTTTCTATTATGATTGTCTTTTCATCTAAAGAACGCACTTTAGAAACCACACTACTACAATAATAGATATGGGTCACATTAAGGAGATTCACAAAAATCACGGTTTTCAGTGAAAGCGTGATAAAAAGTGGTGCATAAAATTTTTTATTGTAATTTAAGTCCAAAACTGAGATAAAAAGTGGGTTTTAGCGTGAAATAAAAGACCTCGCTCTTGCGGTGAGGTAAAAGAAAAATAACCTCACCCTTGCGGCATGATAAAAGATTTTAGGACCGAAAAAAATGAGATAAAAGATCTCGCTCTTGTGGAGAGATAAAAGAGAAAAGATCTCGCTCCTGTGGCGTGATAAAAGATTTTAGGACAAAAAAGAATGAGATAAAAGATCTCGCTCTTGTGGTGAGATAAAAGAGAAAAGACCTCACCCTTGTGGCTTGATAAAAAAAAAAAGAGGAAAAGACCTCACCCTTGTGGCGTGATAAAAGATTTTAGGGCGAAAAAGATTGAGATAAAAGATCTCACTCTTGTGGCGAGATAAAAGAGAAAAGACCTCACCCTTGTAGCGTGATAAAAAACTTTAGCGCAAAAGAAAAAGTGAGATAAATGATCTCACTCTTGCGGCAAGATAAAAAGCCTACCCATTTAGGCGCGCGGTCTGAATTTTCATGTGGGCGGACCGGTACTCATTTAGGCTGGCCTTGAAAAGTTATGTGAGGAAAACGATGTCGTTTAAGGACTTTGAAATTTTTATTTTTATTTTTTTTTACAAAAGATAAGAAGATAAGCCTTAATTACACTCGCCCCCAAAATTTTTTACGTTTCATCTTCATCTTCACGCCCAAAAAGATCAATCGAGAGAGAGAGAGAGAGTGAGAGAAGGCAAATCTCACGACTGGGTTCCACCAGTGCCCAGTTGTTTCTTCGACGACGGGAGGACTATTCCACCAGTGCCTGATTTTCACGTGAGCGAGCTGTGATCTTTAGGTTTATCGTAGTAGTGAAATTTAGTTATTGTCGGATGTCTTTCAAGTGTTTGACACATTAGGTAAAAAAACAATTATATTATTATGGCTTAGCCTTGTCTGAAAATGATTAAAATCCAATTGGGAAGCCAACATTGAAATTGAAATTCAATATAAACACAAAATCCATGTGAAATGGTTAATTTATAAAAAAAAATCTAAAGTTTGTCCATGATGTTACAATCTGTAGGTTGTGACAATTTTCATAAAAATACAAAGTGCGCATTACAACAAAAAAAACACTATTGTCTACTAAATTTACTGGCTAAAACTAAATTTTTCGCCCCAAGAAAATCCTTTGGTGACCAGCTAATTTGATTGGCAAAAGATATGATGTCATATTTTAAATTTTTTTTAAACAATGTTTGTATATGTATTTTTATATATTTTAATATCATGTTAATTACATTTTAAAAAATTCAACAAATTTTAAGGAAAAAAAAAATTTCCCACTTGAGGAAGTAAGTATAATTTTTTTTGTTTTCCTAATGTAATAGAAGTTCTTGGCAAGGTTAAAGGTAAGGGTTTGGGAAATCAACCAAGAGTGCGTGGGCTCGAAACTTAACAATGACAAGAAAAGATGGTCTAATAGATACAAAAAAAAAGATCAAGCGCAATGATTTTTCATCTCAGTTTATGGTGTGATTATTTTGAACTTTCAATCACGGTTATAGACCGTGATCTAAAGTGACATACTATCACACCCAAAAAAGAAAAACGATCACACTCAAGAGAAACAATCACGGCTTATAACCATGATAAAAGAGAAACGATCACGCCTTTTGACCGTGATTAATTGTTTCTCTCTTTCAATTACAGTTTATAACCGTGATAAAAGAATGACTTACAATCACACCCAAATCCATCACTGTAGCAGGAGCATATGGAAAACTTACAATTATAGCCAATAGCTGTGATCTTTATGGTTTATTGTAGTAGTGAGTGAATTTTGCTATACAAAGGATAGGAACTCAAGATTGAAGTTATTAATTTGTAGGTACACACCCCTTATTAAGGGGTGTATCGTACACACTATGATTTTAAACTATTGGATTTAAAAATGAATGATCCGAACCACCCATTTATTAAATAAATTAATAAAATGAAAAAGAGCTGAGC
Source organism: Rhododendron henanense subsp. lingbaoense (assembly GCA_020567845.1). Classification (NCBI taxonomy): domain Eukaryota; kingdom Viridiplantae; phylum Streptophyta; class Magnoliopsida; order Ericales; family Ericaceae; genus Rhododendron; species Rhododendron henanense. The sequence continues at coordinate 40,268,998 of CM036316.1, read as the reverse complement.
AGGTAACCGGTTGTTCTCTCCTCCCTCGCCCTCTCACCCTCTCCCTCTCCAAAAAATGACCACAAATTATATAACATAACCATAACTTTTATGACGATACCAAAAATTGGCATTTGCTTACCATAATGTGTCGTACCAAAAGAAATTAATTTAAATATTCTGTAGCAAGACTAAAATATGTCGTACCACAATTAACAATAGACTTTAATGCATTCAGACACGTTAAATGTCATTTGGTTACATATTGGTCGATATCCCATGATTTCTAATTTTGATGACAATGTTGAATATTGTAGGCCTTCACGTTCTAACTGTTCTGATCGATCATTTTATAAATATACTCGGTAACAATATTTAGAATATTTCCTTAAAAAAAACAATATTTAGAATTTGTACATTCAATATACTTTATATGAAACTAATTTCTCTGTTGTAACTGAATATACGGTAGACTTGTGACCGCGACACAATAATAACGATCAAAATTATTGATTTTGTTATGCTTGTTGATTAAATAATTCACGTAAATTTTTGGCTTGTTCGGGTTTAGAAAACCCTTTCATCAGCACTCGAATTCAATCATAAAATGATATTTTCGTTTGATTAAGGGTCTAACGATAAGTGATCAATTTCATTCTTGGTACATTGGAGTATAATTTTTTCATATTATGTAAAAGATAGACGGATCCGATCGGAAAAAAATGCCTTAGATGGGGCTCGAGTGGTGCATTATTAGACTTTAATGTATCTGAATACCTTAAATGTTTTTCGATTATGCAGTTGTTGATATCTGATGATCTTTGATTTTAGTGACAATACTGAATATCGTATAACTTGATATTCTAACAGTTTTGATCAATCATTCTAGAAATATACTCACTAATGACATTTAGAATGTACATTCAATTTATATTTGATATGAAACCTAGTCCTCTTCTATAGTTGGATGTAGAGTAGCCTTGCCATCATGACATAATAGTAACGATCAAAACCGTTGATTTCGTTATGTTTGTTGAATAAAGTCATTCACGTAAATTTATGGCTCGATCAGGTTTTGGAAGCTCCATCATTGGAACTCAAATTTAATAATAGAATGATATTTTTCATCCAATTAAGTGTCTAGTTATAAGCGATCAAATTCGTTCTTGGTACAAATAATCTAATAGATATTGTGTAAATGATAGACGGTTCTGATAAAAAAAAAATACCTTAGGTGGGGCTCGAATGGTGCATTAATATATTTTAATGTTATATTGAACTTGAACAACTGAATTTGCCAAAGTATAAAACTTCAATGACTAACTATGTATTTTATACTAAAAAAATCTATAAAAATTAAAAACAAATAAAGACAAACGATCAAATTAGAGACATATTATTACACATCAAACAAGACACGGACTACCAAGCCATATCTTTCTCGTTTTACATTTTAATAAAATATATTTTATTTGACAAATACAATATTAGGAGCATATTATATGTACAGGGTCAGCCTTATACTTTTGGAAGCCCTAAACGTACAAGCTACACAGAGCTTTTCTATTATAATTATTGAATCTGAAGACAAATCATGAATAATTCTTGTTAGTTTTAGCAAATAAAATATTGTAAAAAACCTTAAATAAAACATAAGGGTAAAATATTTACGAAATGGATGGAATAAAAAATACATTTGTATTGTGTGAAAAGTATAGGTATTAACTTGTATACCATGTATTGTGTTGTGTGTGATGGTCTTGTGGTACAAATGCCATCAAAACTTATTTTTTAGCTAGGTTCGAATCTCAATAGGTGAAATCTTATGATGAGGTATTTTTTTTTTAAAAAAAGAGAGTAAATGAATGGCACGAGACTTGAACCCTTGATCTTGTAGGCAAATGTCAGAACTCCAACCACTTACCGCAGCTACACAATTGAGAATTTGTAATTTTAAAGGCTATTAATTATATAATACTCCATCATATGTGGGGTCCCCATTTTTGGGCTAAGAATTTGAAAAAATTTGTACACGTTGTGAACATGTAACATTGCTTTTTAATTTTCTTAGAATAATTGAGGTTATATTATTTAGTTTGTGATATTTTACACTTTTATGGTAGAAATTTTAAAATTTGAAAAAATTATGTGGCGGGAATTGAAAATAATTAGGTTAAATTTCGTACAATACATTGTGCTAAGGTAACGACAATCTATGGCATTGTTATAATATTTGTGATTATTTTATTCAATATGTGGTATTTAATTTACGTATATATTTTGCTTCGGTATAACTATTGTGCATTTTTTATGACATATTTTCATTTTGTTATGGAATACATCATCACACAAAAAAAAAAAAAAAAACGACAAGTTGTGGTAAGGTAACGTCACTTTATGATTTTATTATAACAATTGTGGTTATATTATTTAATTATGGTATGGTATTTTGCCAATTATAACTATCGTTAACGGAACATTTTGATTGAATTTTTTTTATGCGACACGTTGTGGGTATGAAAACGTTAATTTATGGTGTTGTCATAACAAATTTGGTTATATTTGAATTTGTGGTATTTTAGACATGTCTTATTATGGAATATTTTAATTATTTTCCTTTGGTATAACACATTGTGGTAAGGAAACGTCAATTTATGGTATTGTCATAACAATTGTGGTTTGTTATATAATTTGTGGTATTTACATATGTTTTCTTTTGATACGACACGTTGTGTCAAGAAAATGACAATTTTAAGTGTTGTCATAACAATTGTGGTTATTTTATAAAATTTGTGACATTTTACAAATATTTTTGGCTTGGGTATAACAATTGTTGATTCTGATACGTCATATTTTGATTCTGTTACAGAATATCATACGAGTCAAAGAATTTTTGGTACGACTCATTGTGGTAAGATAATGCCAATTTATGGTGTTGTTATAACATTTGTGGGTAGAATTATTTAATTTTTGATATTGTACGCATATATTTGGTTATGGTACAAGTATTATGGATTTTGGTACGAATAATTATGGTTACATAATAACAATATTTTTTAATTATTAGTAACTTGCTAATGACATTTTCAACAGGTAAATTTTAAAGTACAAGTCGTAACTAAAATCATAAATATGCATTAGAAAACCAAATATCGGCATTATGAAAATCACAAATTGTCATAATTTAGACATACGGTATATCCTGTGTACCATAGCTTTCTTCCAAAATAAATTAAACTTGGTTAGTAGTTAGGAGAAATCCGTAGTTTCCATTGTTATTTTCGGACTTCAACATAAAAGAAATTTGGTTAGTAGTTACACGTATTTGTCTTAGTAAACATTGAATAATGAATTACATAGCCCAAATCAGAGGTCACAGCAGTACATGAAATCTAACTGAAAGAGGTGATGATTTGCTTGAGTTGAAAATTGAAAAGAAAGATACGTATGCAGCGTAATGAAATATAGCTATACACGCAGAAAGAAAGAGAAACACAGGAGGGAAGATGATCAATTACCTCTATATTTCGAGATTTTCCGGAGAATGAAAACAGAGAAACGAGACCCGCTAATGTAAATCTGAAAAAGCCAATGAAGTATGTGTGATGATAGCTGAAAACAAGAGAGAAATGTTACACAAATTTATTTTTGTAAACATTGAATAATGAAATTTGATTAATAGTTACACGAATTATAGTCTTTGTAAACATTGAATAATGAATGATGTACTCCAGCGGCCCCTACGTGTGAATAAGAAAAATATTAATAAATTCGGGAGTGGTAGTGTTCATCGTCATTTGCGGGTTTCAAAATAAATTAAACTTGGTTAGAAGTTAGGAGAAATCCGTAGTTTCCATTGTCATTTTTGGACTTCAACATAAAAGAAATTTGGTTAATAGTTACACGAATTTGTCTTAGTAAACATTGAATAATGAATTACATATATTTTAATGAAGCGCCCCTAAGCGTAAATAAGAAAAATATTAATAAAATTGGTAGTGGTAGTTTTCATCGTCATTTGCGGGTTTCAAAATAAATTAAATTTTGTTAGTAGTTAGGAGAAACGCGTAGTTTCCATTGTCATTTTCGAACTTCAACATAAAAGAAATTTGGTTAATAGTTACACGAATTTGTCTTCGCAAACATTGAGTAATGAATGGCATATATGTTAACGAAGCGGCCCCTATGCGTAATATATTAAATTTTGTTAGTAGTTAGGGGAAATTTGTAGTTTCCATCGTCATTTTCAAACTTCAAAATAAAGGAAATTTGATTAATAGTTACATGAATTCGTCTTTGTAAGTATTGAGTAATGAATGGCATATATGTTAATGAAGCGACTCCCACGCGTAAATAAGAACAATATTAATAAGATCGGGCGTGGTAATTTTCATCGTCATTTGTGGGTTTCAAAATATATTAAATTTTGTTAGTAGTTAGGAGAAATCTGTAGTTTCTATCGTCATTTTCGAACTTCAAAATAAAAGAAATTTGATTAATAGTTACACGAATTCGTCTTTGTAAACATTAAATAATGAATGACATATATGTTAATGAAGCGGCCCCTACATGTAAATAAGAAAAATAAAAATAAAATCGGGAGTGATAGTTTGGGTTTCAAAATAAATTAAATTTGGTTAGTTGTTCAGAGAAATCTGTAATTTTCATCGTCATTTTCGGACTTCAAAATAAAAGAAATTTGATTATTTGCACGTGGGGGCCATTTTATCAACTTCCAAGATATAAGCATATTGGTAAAGGGATTGCCCTGGCTCTTCTCGTGTATAGGTCGTCGAGGAAATGAAGCTGCTCACTGGGTTGCAACCTCCCTCAAACAAGATGTCTTTTTATCCTTTTCCGTTGTTTCATATTTTGGATTCAGATGTAGCTTTTGACTGTGTAGCATTTTTGGCATATTTTCTGAATTTCAAAAAAAAAACTAGGAAAAAGAGCTAGCCGTACCAACTAGAGTACTGATTTTTCTATGAATAAAGTATGTACCGAGTACCGTTTCAGTCTTATTCAAGCCATGAACAAACTTGACCACTGGGTTAGGTATGGTTCGCCTAGTGGTCGATGGTTGGAGTGGTCGATGGTTGGAACTTAGGGACATTTGCTCCCTCGTAAGTCTTAGTTTTTAATCCTCCTAGGTGGAATCAATTCATGCGGGGCCAATCCTTAGGGCTTCTATCCCTTTTTAAATTGGCCCCCGCTAGTGGATGGAAAAATAAGTCCACGGATTCATCGAGGTGCGTCTGTGGATTCCTTTTGTGAGAAGTCAAACAGTCAATTCTACTTTCTTCAGCAGTACATGATATCTAATGGCACGTGAACATATTGTTTATGTATAACAGGAGAGAAGAATTAGCAAGAACAGAAAACACTAGGGTTGGGGATCATATTACATATTGAGATCATCAATCGATCATGTACTGGGTTTGCCCTTTCTTAGCATATTGAGATCATCAATTTATTTTTCTGTAAAGCAACAAAAACACATAAATCGGTTCCGAAAATACATTTATGTTGTCCAAAAAGGATTCTAATATATCTGTGTTTTAAATTTGTATTTTAAACTATTTGGCTACATATATACTAGTCTTTTAAAAATATATCAGTTGATATCGAATGAGCAAGGTAGATTTTTAATGTGGTCGATGGTCTCGATGAGTTTTAAAACATGAATTGGTTTGAGTTTCAAGTGAAAAGAAACAAAAACACACATAAATTAGCAAAATGAACAAGAATCAAGGAACAACTTTACAAAATGGCGAAAATTAATTAACAAGAGAACTCAGTATTTAGGCAAACTTAACGATGACAAATATAATTTCATCACAAGAGAACTCAGTATATAGGCAAACTTAACGATTTCAAATATAATGTCATCACAAGGAATCGAACTCAGTATTTACGCCAATTAAGCATCGAAATTTTGGCTGAAAAGATTATGAAAGGAACCAGAGATCCATAGATGCATACCAGAGAGTTGAAGCTTGTTAGGTTCCAAATTAATGAAGGGGAAGCAATAACATGATGGATGAAGATGATGAAGCAGCAGGGGATGAGATCTATATAGACTATAGCAAGGATACTGTGTATGGATTCTTCACAAGTGATTGTGAAAAAAGGATTGTACTGAGCAATTTCGGAACCGTGTCCTAATAACATGGACGGGGTCCGTCCATTGAAGAGTTAGAGTTCTCATGGTGAAGGACCAAAAATGGAATAGTGAAGAAGTAATGACCTTGACGACCCGCCAAGCTACAATGACTTGTTCAATTGATTTTTGGAGTCAAACCTAATAAAGTAATTTTTCATGAATTTTCTAGTTTCGACGTGGTCTTTGATGGACCGATGAGGGGATTACTAGAGGTGCGCATAAGTCGGCTTGGACATACTTAACCTCTAAAAAGTAAAAAACGATGACTTGTCCGGTTGGAATGCACAAGAAATATATGAGGAAAGCGCAGGCCAAATTGGAAAAAATGGGGGAAGGCTTGGACACAAAGTCCTTCTCCTCATTAAACCATATTGACATTTTCCTGACATATTACAACCACTTTGTGTGGTCAGCCAAAATATGTTACGGAGTACTTTCATAATAGTAGAACTAGTCACACCATTCCAATCAATTCTTCATTTGTTCTCTACAATTTTTTCCTCCAAAATTTCTCTCCAAACTTCCCTTCAGATCTTTTCCAATTTCGTCCCCAGATATACACCCACCACCATATGGTGTTTGTTTCCTGCATCCTGCATTTTGATACTGGGCATATTTTTATTTTTTTTGGTAATGCAGGATATCCTGGGTCAACTTATGCTGTTACGCGCACCTCAGACAAATCCTATAACCTCTCCCACAGTCATTTCACACGCTTACGCGTGGGTGTAAGATAGCCCCAAGAGTTGTTGACAAGGAAAATCGAACATAAGATTTTAGGATAGAATAAACACCTAAGTCCTAGACTAAGACTACTTGGCCAATCCCTTGGGGTTTGATATTGTGCATGTTTGATGGTGCGATAAGGCCGGATTACCGGACCCCATTGGGGGATTACTAATACAATACCAGAGGGAAAATTCCCCTTCTCCATATTATTTCCCTCCACATCCAACGGTCCGAAATAATCCCAATCATCTTTATCCCACATTTATCTCACTCTAACCACCCGCCCTCCCTATAGCAAGTTATGTGCGTGCCCAATCCGGCACCTCTGCAGCAGTTGCGCGTTTAAGTTATAGATCAAGAAGTAGATCTAGGAAGGTGGAAATGCCTGTCAGAGCTAGGCGGGCTTGCCAATCCGTCCAGATTGGTAAACTTTCTTTTTATGTTCGACTAGGAAGCAAAGTCAAACACAATACAACTAATCTAATATTCACATAATCAAATACACGTGGACCCCATCACCCCACTTGTCCTCTCTATTCTATTCTTAATCCCATTTTATTCAATCTTTCTTAGAAATATTTCGACAATCAAACGTGTCCATATCCACAGCTTCACTAAGACCCTGCATTCACAACCACTATTTTACGTCTGTTGAAGATGATCAATTGAGCGTTGAATTTTGGGGCCCTGCAATTGATCACAGCAAGTGAGCAATCGATATCGATCATGAATGGCAGGCTTATTTATTTCTTTCAAGTGAATGTAAGGTTGGAATTGTAGATACTGGAGTATAGTATAAAGTGGGAACAAAGCTGGAATTTTAGTTTTTTTTTTTTTTTTTTTTCTGGAAAAAGGCAGACTTTTCTTTGTTGACTGCGTGTTCTAGTAATCAAAGTCAAGCCAAGCGATAATAATAATAATAATAATAATAATAATAATAATAATAATAATAATAATAATAATAAAGAAGAAGAAGAAGTCAAGCCAAGCGCTTACTGTGAAAAAATTATTAAAAGGCACTACCAATATTATTGCTCATCTGATCAATTTCCACCATTTGTATTTTTGATAACCAAATATCTGAGTCAATTTGCGCACACCTTGACTAATTCCGGGGCTTTGATACTAACGAGTGGACAAACCTCCAATTGACTCCAACGTTTGAAATGTTTGGTCTTTGTGGACGATCTCCACTATTCCAAAGAAATGGAGTAAACACATACTAATGCTCTTACAGTCGTCCCAAAAGAAAAAGAGTGTGGTTACCGAGCGCTTATAGATGCACTTGCACAGTAATAAATCACAGAATCATGCACTGAATGTTGCATAATACGAAAAATTCAGAGTTGTCATTGGGCTGCTGTTAGGGATGAAAGGACAAGAAGTTGTGAAAGGGAGGAAGAAAGCTATGTGTATGATCCGTACATCTGAAACCTAGTCACAGCTTAGAAGCTAGTCATCATCAAGTTCAATTTCTTTCAAGGTGTTAACTCAGCATGTGCCTCAAGATCTTTAAGAATCATATGAAGCTGTTCCCGGAACGTTGAAGACTGTTCTCTTTCATGCTGCAGTTCATTGTTATGTTCAAGTATTTTCTTGTCTTTCTCTTCCTGCAGAAAGTATTGTAGATGCTTAAGGTCAGCTGCTACAATAGGAACTAAAGATGAATCTGAAGAAGATCATAACTACAAAGCACCGTTTTAAATGTGACTTATAACACAAACAAAACAAGCCAAAACTGTGAACATTTTGGTGGATACTCCATATAGCCATATATTGAAAACCTTGTAGACTAATAAGAACGAACTTCTGACAATTGGGTCAAGTTTCTTTCTAATTTCTCACATGGATTTTTTGTTTAATAAGGAATGAACCGCTTCTTCTGTATAAAAAAATGGTCACATGCACTTCGTGAGCAATATTCAAGTGCAAAATTACCGATTTTCTTTTCTCTTGGCATCATCTACTTGCCCCCCTCCTCATGGAACGCTACCAACCACGTCTGTCCCCTCTCCAACCAAGAAAATTCCAGTCTCTCAACAAACCCATCGTACATAAATAAAATACTAACTACTTGTAGAAAGAAAATCATTGCTTCTTATCGCCTATGCAATGTCCCTTCTTCCCTACTGGTGTATAACTTTCAATTCTACTGCCAAGACTTGCTGTTCACCGCTTCAAGCACATATTAGCATCTATGGTGTAGCTTTGGCTAGCATTAAGATTTCCAAGGTTTAGCAAAGGCTTAGCACATGAGCCCCTACTCATATTAAGTTTTGAAGTTATCTCCACAAAAACAAATTTTGCAAAACTGAAGACACTGATATCTAAAATGCATGAGTGGTATCACTACAGGTGATAAGAGATCTGGAAAAATACCAGTGAGTTACGGAAACCAAAAGCAGCTCTGGTTCAGCATAAGATTAGAGATCAGATGGCTGAAATTTGGGTTTTGCAGTTGACTCTGCCATTCTATCTGGGGTGACATTGAGATTGAGACTCTTGCAGGAAATAGATCTACAAAGAAATTGCCAATAAAATCATGATCTTTGTTTTACATATTTCCATCTACTTGATAAGGGCAGACAATGGGGTACCACTACAATAGCAATTGACCCTCGATATTCATTAACAAAGGCCACAGGGAACTATTTACCTACCATTGTAAATTTTAGTAGCAACCACCTTCCCCAGACCCCAGAATCCCAGATAACTATTGCCACCCTTAGCCACAACCATACTCAAAACAAATGTCAGTGCAACTCGAGAGGAGGCTCAGCTAGGGAGCATATAAAGCAAGTTCCACAAACAGGAAACTGTGGCACATGAACAATAAGATAGATAGCTAAAGGATGGACTCCAGATATGGATCAATTAATTCCTCCGCTTCAATTATAAACACCACAAAATTTTGCAAAAGATTGTCCTTGGCAACCCATTTCAAGTGAAGTAACTGAAAAGGAAATTGAACTTAAAGAGACTTTTGGAAGAAATAAACAGTGCCTCCTATAGCAATAAAGAGAATAAGATATGTGTATGAAAAAAGTAATGCGGCTGTCCAACCAAACTGAAGAAATGATAGGGAAATACTCACCATCTGACAGACGTTATCCATGTTGTGAAAGCTCCTTTTCTAGAGGCTCAAATTCCTTTAGATTGTTAACAACTTTTTGAACCTTCTTTGTCAGTGGGTTAATATGCTCTTCAACCTCTTTCATAAAAGCAGTTAACTGGTCTTGATATAATGCACTTAGTCGTTTCTTCCCCCGGATCTCTGCGGTCAGCTCTTGTATCTTCTTATCCTTTTCATCCTAATAAACAAATGAAACAAATTCATCAGATGTGACACAATTCAAGAGAATACTACATCCAAGTTGAGACCACAGACAGGAGAACTATATATTGCAGGTGTACTCTGCCTCCAATTACATCAACATACCAACACCTTCACCATGCACATATGAATACAAAGCGTGAATGTAAGAATAAAGACACCAGACACAACCTTTATACATTCAATATTATTATCCCGCTAGTCCACGTTATTAAATGCATGCCTTAGGAATGGGTCAGAAGACTTGAACTAAATCACCTTTGCAGGGAGGGGAAAAAAGGTGAAAACAAGTTTTCAATCCATGTGATCGAACAGTTGACCCTAAATACTCAATCCATGCTAGCAATCAATCACAGAGAAGTAGTTTCAGCAAAAGAACTTTCTGTCAAAGACATAAGCTGTCCACAGCATCTATAGAGTTGGAGACCGAAGATTGGTCATTAATTATATGGAAGGTAAGCAGTCATATAGTTGTTTTCAGAAAATGCCTTGCGAAAAACTAAATGAATGCATGCTTACAATTTACAGAACGTATAAATGTTAATAAAACCCCAGAAGTAAATGTCAATAAAACCCCAGAAGTAATAAGTGAAATTGTAGGGAGTAAATCCCGAACAGGCACAAAAAGGGCCCGAACACGTGGTATATGGGACCATGGTATAATTGCAATAAGGACAGTCGCCGAACAAGGTGGTGATCGGCGACATGGACCAGTGGTATGAGAAGTCATTGGTCCGGGGAGCCTGTGCTGAGTCAAGGTCCAATAACACGAGAGGAGTATTGGACCAAGAAGAATGGCAAAAGAGCAATGACATGTGAAGTCATTGGGCCAATCAGTTTGTTCGGCAACGTAAGTGCCGAACAAGAGGGGATTTGTACGTATAGCAGTCCCAGGTGCAGGAAACATTCCAGAAGGTTCCAGAATAGGGATATTCTGTGAAGGAATGAGATCCCAATAAAATAGGATCTTAGAGAGATACCCAACGGGAATGGGAAGTTCGGCCAGCTATGGAAAGGAGTCCTAGACGGACTAAGGTAATGAACTGATAAGGGAACGAGAATCCGATATACTCTGGGTTTCCTATACGAGGTAGGAAACCTAGGACAACATGGATACTTGGGCAGCAAGCATCCATAAACCTATAAGTACAAAGCCAACCGAGAGGAAAAAGGTACACAATACACGGCAAATATACGTCTTCTCTTATGCTTAATTAGGGTTTTCCTTTAGTACGTGATACTAACTTAGGCATCGGAGGGCCTTTGCCACGAGAGGCAAAGGTGCACTCACCCTTTGTCTGTTTTGCAGATAAGGATTCCGGCGTCGTATTAGAGTTCCGGCGAGGACCTCGAAGTAGCCGTTACGTTCTTGTGCTGCTAAAACTACTCTTAGTTTTTCTGCACTTACAGAAATATACAAAAGCTGCTCCTCAAAGGAGTTAAAAAGAACTCAGGAAGCCTCACCATAGCCGGACGTACTTCCCGGGGGGCTGCCACAAGGGGATGATTATGATCTTTCACAAATTTTGTGACAACCCATTTTCCAGCTTTGTTGGACTTTACTAGGATCATAGCCTTACATCCTTCCCTTGTGCTTTCCCTTTGCTTCCTAACCGATCCCAAGGTACCCTGTGTACTGAGACATGGCCCTCCTTATTGCATCCAACCCTGTGTACTGAGACAATGGCCCTCCTTATTGCATCGAAGTCGGCGGGAAAGAATCTTCCCATCAATCTCTGAACGATGGCAAGACATTACACGCATCACAAAGCCTACCCGCCTTGCATAGTCATCATAAAATACTTTGGCAGCTTCCTCAGATCTAAACTCCAAACCCTCGAATGGTTCTGGAATTGGTCTTCCTGTAGAACAACTCTTTATTGGTCTAGCCCCCTCATCCGAATCCACTGCAGATTAACAAGAATCACAGCCTTTAAACTCATCAAACACTTTACTTATTCACTGAAATAAACAAAAAAAAAAAATCACGAGATAACAAAGACGTAAACTTGACAAACTACTGAGAAAATAGCAAAACTAACGACGAAGACTAATTAAAAAGAAAAACTACGTGGTCCTTATTGCTCACTAGCTTAAGTAGATGTGTTCAAAGAAAACCATGAATATTCTTGTTCTTCTCCTCTTAGAGCTTCCCCAATGGAAAAGCTATAAGGGTTGCTACTGCAAAAGAATATTGAACCTCAACTTTTTCCTCTCCAACAATTAGCTAACTTTTTGCTATATTTAGCCAAATTTGGCATGATGTTTCATTATAACTGTAGTAGGCCGAACATCACTGACCAAGCATGATAGATCCGTGTTCGGCGAAACAATCGAACCATCTTGCCAGATAGGTCTGGTTCGCCGAACATAAAGGTCTGGCAGGCAGTAAGCGGCAACATGCGTGCTCGGCAGTACAAACTAGGGGCTGATTCACCCGGATTGAGAACGAATCCTTAGCGCTCCGCACCATGTGCCCGGCAGATAGGATCGGGTACGAATGAAGCGCCAGCTCACCCACGTGGTTGCAACCGCCTCGACCGTGACATCATCCGAGCAGTTACATAATCAGATAATCATGAGCGCACATGGGGGTGCTGGCCAGCTCATATTCCAGATGTTTCCGGAACCCTAATCCTAGCGTCAGAGTGACGTCGGCTGGCCGACTCGTGTGAGGCACATGTGCGTGCTGGGGGAGCAAGCAACAGGCACCCTATAAATATCAAGTGATGGCAACTCTAGAGAGGTACACTCTAACTTACACTAAAAACCCTAGAATACTGTGCCCTCTCTTTGCACTTTCTCATCCTCTCAGTGGAGGGCCTTACCGGAGAACCTCTGGCCAGGTCCTTTAGACGTGTGTTGCTTGTGCAGGCTAGGTTGAAGGGCTAGGACACCAACCATTCATCATATCTACCAAGGAGGAGCTTGGATCTGAGATCATGCCACCTACAATAACAACAAAAATCAGGCCATTCTTTTGACTCGGCATCGCTCATGATGGAACTCACGTATATGATCTTGCTGGGCATTATTGAGAGAAAAATAGAAGAAATAGCATTTGCGTCATTGGATTACAATTTCGTCACAATTCATTCGGTAAAATATAAAGTTTGCAAGCATTTGGCTAAGGAACCGTTGGAGATTATGCTCTTGCGAACTAGATCAACAGCTAACGGGCTCAAAATTTCCTTTCTTTTCCTACCAGAATCTTAGCAACCCAGCGAACCATCAATGTAGAAGAGCTAATTTCTTGGTAGTGTAGTTTTTGTCTGCTGGCCAGTATGTCAAACGGTTGTTGATCATGAAGAAATTACTTGCTCAAAAGCCTAAGACAGTCGCAACAGTACTCATAAGCCAAACCTAGCAAATATCAGTAGTAAAGTTCCAATCTTTCTTAGCCCTCTGAAATTCTGAATACCAACTGAGCTTAAAGCCACCGAATTTGCAATTTACATATACGTTCACAAACCCGCATAAAAAAAAAAGAAAAAAAGAAACGTACTTTTCGATGAAAGATCTGAAGATTAGAGGCAAACGCAACTTACTGAGTCTAATGGTTACAGAGACACAAAGAAGATGAGATGAGATGAGATGAGATGAGTTGAGTTGAGTTGCTGTTTTTTTTGAGATGATCAGTTGCTGTTTTTTTTGCCGTTTCTCTAAGGGAACATGCCACCACTTATTCCCGTCACAACCACCCCGATCACAACTGATGGTAAGATACTTATCTTGTCTAGAGTTTTTGATAGATATTGCTAATCCTTGCATTGAGAAAAACTCTCAAAGAGTATTGAGAAGTTCTTCCCGAGATTCAAATTTCCAACCAAATTGCTCAAGCATATCCTTCTATTTGTTTTATTGATTTTGCATGTCAATTCCGTGTTCATCAATCTGATCACAAGAACTTCCATGGAGGCATTCAATTGGTTGTTCACGGTCCATGGTTCAATTGGGAAACAAGTTCCATAAGTTACTGCTTTTGATCAAAAGAGGACAATTGAGTAATTCTACACAACAGAGCATTTAATGCTCGTGGCATTAGATAAATTGCTCCTAGCATTAGGGGCTTCCAAAGAGGAAAAGGAGGTTTGAAATTAACTACTCCAAGAGTATTCTGCGGCTATAGAAACTGGCCCAAGAAAATGGGATCACGATTATGTGCGCACTTACTATGACCAGTTTATGTGTTTGGAGTTATTGCCAGTTTAATGCTTTGCATGCAAATATTATCTATGGAAAGGTCCACCAGATTGGTGACCAAAATGGGCTCACATCTAGGTAATGACTTCGGTGTCTCCCTCGGATTTGGAGACACCGTAATTATGGCATAACAAAACCATTGTAAGCATAACCGAAACCCATTAGGAGCATGACCAAACCATAATGAGGCATAACAAAACCAGTAAGTTGCATAACCAAACCGACGGACCAGATTTTGCCACGCCAGAAGTTTGACCAAAAGTGACCGGTCAAAGCGGTAACTCCAGCCGGTAAAAAGTGGATGTATAACGAAAACCATTAAGGGGCATAACAAGAAACCCAGGAAGGCATAATGCAGGAATTGATTGGCATAACAGTTTCCTAAAAGGGCATAACATAAACCCCATGTAGTCATAACAAAACCATGAAATGGCGTAACTGTTGAGTTATGCCAACATTGGAGTAACGGAAATCAGTGAAAAGCATACCCAATAACCACGGTTAGCATAACTAAAACCATACAAGGCATAACGAATAACAGAACCACAAAACAGTATAACAGAAACCACTGAAAGGCATGACCAAAACGACATGTGAGCGTAACAGTACAACCTGACCAGCCCCGCCCCTGGTCCCACCTGTCTGTTCCGCCTGTGACCGCCTGCACCGCCTGTCACCTTTTGGTAATTGTTTAATTTTAATTCTCAGATTTTGAACCCCGGGTTAACCCCGGTTAAGTGGGAAAAAATGTTAAAATGTATATGTGTTTTGCGAATATGTTGACCAGTAAAATGTAACGGACCTCAATAAATCATTAATTTTAATAATCAAGGCCGTAGATTTGGTTGCTATTGGTTATTTGGTTGTTATTTGAAATTCTGGGCTCACATCCAGTTTATTTTGGTTGATGAAGCTCATCGATTTGTACAGAAATTGAACATAAGAATGATAACTTATGTTCGATAAAGCTTGTAACGAAAAGCAATTCACTTTAATTTTGGCAGGAATGATGTAATCTCTTGTACGCACAAGATAGACGGTTTTGATTTTGAAGGAATAGAAAAAGTGGTCATTGAGTTGTGAACTATAGGACTATAATACCTACGTAAGCATATAATGTGTTATGATCATGTGGTTGCTGACATCCGATTATCATAGAAGTTGGTGACAAACACTTAATTGATAAGATGTGCAATCTTAATGATTTAGATCGGTCAGCAGGAAAAAATATTGAAGACTTTCCTTGAACATTTATATGTCCAACCTTATTGTTCATGAACTAAGGTATTTTGCTTTAGTACTCGTATGATCGAAACACAATGACAATGATCGATACCGTCCATATTGTTCGGTTTCAGTTGGTCTTGTAATTGTTCTCTCAAATATTATGGTCTACTTGGTTTAGAATGCACCATTATTCGGACGTAGATTAATTATTAGAATGACATTTTACATTTGATGAAGTATCCCGAAGTATGTATTGACAAGAGTTAAGTAATATTTTTCGTCCCATGTATGTTGCTGTAGGAGAATCCCAAAAAAATTGAAATGACCTATTTAAAAAAAAAATTGGACCACGTCGACTAACTATCCCCGCCGAACTTGAGGGAGAAAAAGGTTGTCGTTCCCCCCAAAAAAATTTCTCGAACTTCTCAACCCCAATCTTCCCCAGCACACCACCTGGTCTGTCCTCTACTCCTCTAACCGCCTCAAACCTGTCAATCTTCCCCAGCACACCACTGACTCCCTCCTCAACCCCTCAATCTTCCCCAGCACAGGAGCGATTGGGTCCTTCCACAGTACAGACGCCTCACCGCCATCACCATCCACGCCGACGCCGACGGCGCGACCATCTGCACGACGCCGCGACCATCCGCCGTGAGGACCATCTCCAGACGAAGTGATTTCGCAGAAGCTATTGTGACCTAACTCTATTTCCATCCCCTCACCACTGAACCCATTCAGAAACTAAGTACCTAAACTGACGATCAGGCCAAAAATTCCCCAAAACCTCAACTCTCCACACCATTGACGGCTTTGAACTGTCCACAGCCCCCACCGACATCACCATGCAGACGAGTCACGATGACAGACCAGATCGTTGAGACCCCTGCTTTCAAAGGGAGGGTGCCATCGGCCTTCATTCTATATAAGTATTCTTTGTTCATGGAAATTAAATTTATTTAATGCTGATTTAAGAGTAGTTATGAATTTTTTCGATGCCAATGTGTGACTACTACTTTTTGCTTGTGCAAGTAGCAATGAAGTCATAGCAAAGCTAAAAGACGCAGGGACCATAATAACAAATCAGGTGAAATAATAATCGATTAACCGTTGTGTTATGTTTCTTTGATTTGTTTCAACTGAACAAATTCTGATGTAGTTCCATCTAGTTGGTGTAATGTTGTTGGTGACGACTGGTGACGAATGACAAAAGTTGCATGATTTGGTATGTATTGCAGACGAAGAGGGACATTGGTGAGCAATGGAAAAGCCTGTCCAATGAGGAGAGACAAAAGTACAAAGATTTGGTTGAGGTGGCGAAAGAGGAAGTTGCGAAGCATAAAGATTTATTCCCGGCAGAAACGATGGAAGTAAAAGTGAGTACAAATTGTTCGAACTTGTATAAGTAGGTGAACATTATTTGACCTGATATTGGAGTGCCCTTGTAATTATGTGCCTATGTTTTAACATTGTAGAGAAAGCCACAAAACCGTATCTCCTTGAAGTCCATTGTTGGAATAGTGAAAAAGTTAAGTGCAGATCAACGCCGCGCAGTTGAGGAAATTGGGTTGGGTGGAATCTTACAATTGAGGTGTACGTTGATGAACCATGCGATATGTAAATGGTTGGTTGGAAAATTTGATCCTGTTTGTCGAGAACTAACTGTTCATGGACGTACTTTTGTTGTCAATAAGTCCGATGTTCATGACTGCTTGGGCATTAATGCCCAAGGCAACGTTATTGACTTGGAGGGGATTACGTCGGAAGCATGTGAAGAAGTATGTGAAAACCTAGGAATGAGGAATGGGGTGGTCCAACTAAAAGAGCTAAGAGAGTATTTGGACAAAACTGAGGAAGTAAATGATGTGTTCAAGAGGAAATTTGCGTTGTATATATTGGGATGCTTTTTATGCCCAAACACAAAAGCGGGTGTTAGTCGATCCCTTGTCAATGCTGTTACTGATGTTGAGGCAATGGGCAATTCTAATTGGGCGAACCTAACCCTACATTTCTTATGTAAGGGTATACAAGAACAACGTCATAAGCATCATGTACAACCAACTGGTTGCCTATTCCTTTTGGTGGTACGTATGTGTGATTATGCATTTATGGTGTTTATATTCATTATAAGTTTTATTTGAATGTGGTTATGTTTTGGTTATGCATTATTCAATTGATCATCGCACAATGTAGGTTTTCTACTTGGAACGTGTCTCTCCAATTGTGAAGCCTTCCATTCGGAAATTCCCCTCATTGGTTATTTGGGGTGATGCTGAAATGAAAACCGTGTTGCACCATTTTGACAAAATAGGAGGTTATGATATGGAGGGGGTGGTGGTGCATTTCACAGAGGTTGGGGAAGGACGTGGCAATCAAGGTGGTGGTGTGTCCCATATTTCAAGTACCGATGTAAAGACCATGACAAGTACACTCGTAACTGTGGCAGGTCTTTTGCTGAGGCAAAATATGTTCATGGCAAAGGTTCTTGGGACTGAATTTCAGAGTAATCCGCACGGAGAAAAGGGTGAAGGAGTGGACGTAAACAATGTCCAACTTATGGGACAAGCGGCAACCCTCCTCAAGGGATTACATAGTTCTCAAAGTTCACCACCCACCGTATTTGAAATCCCTGATCTTGCGATGAAAGAATCGAAGGGCTTGTCAACAAATCCTAGCCTTGGTAGGGACATTGGCTTAGAAATGCCGGCGCGGTCTAAACTGGAAGAAGATATAGGCGAAGAGATTGACTTGGACCCTATCCACCCTTTTGCGAATTCCTCTCCCCAAGTAACGGCACAAAATCTAAGTAAAACCCCAACAACCAATTTGTTCAATACCCCCCAACGAGTGGTTCAAGAATCGAAGGGCCCTTCCACTCGAAGTGCTGCAAGAAGGAGGATACAAGTGGACGGGGACGAGGATGTATGTTCACCTTCACCGGTAAAGGGGTTTAGGTCGCTTGGAGGATTGAGTAGAGGTCGGAAAAGGAAGTTGCAAAATGGGAACCCTGCCCCGTCTGTTGGTGGTTATGAAAATGTGGAAGTGCATAAGGAAGAACCGCGGTTGCGCCAGGCTGATCAATTGAAGAAAAGCCACTTCCAGCGTTCCCCCTTTACCAAGGATGGTGTGAAGAAGAGGAACCCTCCAAAGAAACAACCAGTCAAGGAGAAATTGGACAATGTGGATGTGAATGTTCCCACTGTGTGTATATTTTCCCCATTTACATATATTTTCTCTTTTCCACCTCAGGTCTCTCACATAGTTTTTGCTGTCCAATGTAACAGTTCCGTGGACGGTTTGCTTCGAAGAAGGGTTTGCAATCTGTTGGTGTTCAACAGTTTCCTCCACAAACCATGGTTAGTAGTCATTCCCAAATATTCTCTACACTGTTGTACTGATGCTAACCTTTACTTCCTTCCCGTTCGTATATTGTAAAGGCATATATTGAAGAAATGGCGGATGATGCAATGAACCCAACCTATGAACCTTTAACTGACCATGAGGCCTTGTTCACGGAGTTCATTTTTGATATTCGTGATCCAGCTAATGGGTACATTTTTTTTTACCAATGCTTGTATATGTTGTTTTCTGATGTCAACTCAAGTACGATGGTTGTTTAATCGAAATCGTACTTGTAGGGAATCTTATGTGCACCTCAAATTGTTTGGCACCGAAAGATTATTCGCAACCCAATTTGAATTGTGCAGCTTGAAACCCCGAATTTGGATACTAGACACGGTGTGTGTCATATGATTTTCTCACTTGCTTAAAGTTGAACTTATTATTTTGTTATGATGTTTTGCAAAATTGTCAAATGTGTTCTTAGAATATGATGTACCGTATGATGTATGGTTGGTAGATTCTAAATTTGATTGCCGTGCAAATGACAAATGCCGAAAGGTTGCAATATCCGGACAAGCGGCACTTGATGTGGTATTTGCCGGTGACTGTATCGGTGAGTTTAATAAATTTCCCACTTCTTAGTTGTACTTGTACTACTAGTTTTGAAGCTAATAGCGTCGTTCATTTGCAGAGGCATATATTAGACAATCCGAACATGACAGATTGTGATGTCAAGAAGTTATGCGATTGTTACTTCGGAGATACAAATTTTACTGGTGACATTCGCTCATGCTCGATGGTAAACAAATACAAGTTCCAATAAGTTAGTAGTACATAAATTATATGTTATGCTTTCAATTGAAGGGGAATGATGATTGTTTGCCTTTGGTCGCAGATATACATACCAACTAATGATCGTGGGAGCCATTGGTTTTGCATTAAAATAGACATTGGTATTCGGATGGCCTATATTTTTTATTCTAAGCCCGCAAGTCGATCCAATAGCTACCGTAAGAAACTGACAAGGGCACTGGTATGGCGCACCTCGCATAGACCATGTTTATGGTATGCCTGATTTGTATTCTAACAACTTGTTTTTTCGATTAGCTGGAGGGATTACATCGCGCGTTGGTCTTCCAATATGGAGACCTCTATCAGTTTGATGTGACAAAGTTTAACATTGCAAATGTTCAAAGGAAACCCATGCAGCAAGATACGGACGGGTAATTTTTGAAACATATATGATTGTCTACAATGTGGTAGTTGGCTTTGTAGTTGTTTAATTCAATCGTGTCTGCACATTTGTAGGTATGATTGTGGCCTGTTTGTGATAAAATTCATGCAAGGGTTTAATTACTCATCAGGTGTACACACGGTTAGTACTTGTACTTTGGCAACCATCGTAATGTTGTGCTTCTCTGGTTGTGTTAGTGTAGTAAACGTAAGCTACGTTTTGGTTTTGTGGATGGACGATACTGAAAGGCCAAGGTTGTTGCTGGAATTGTGTGGTGACGAAAATAACCGGGATGCGTTGGAGGTTATGAACAAATTTGAGGCATGGAAGGCAGGAAGAGGTACAACTGTGTTTCTGTAACAATTATCCTCTGCACGACACCTCTCATTGGTCATTGTTTGGACTAGTTTGAAAAAAAACACGGCGTCTGTCATACCACAATAACGTAACTTGACTTTTCTATAAATCGTACAGACCATGTGAAGGGCAAACATAGGTGCGTCATTCGCGAACGTAACTACGAATTTAGTGTAGTACTCTGTGCTCTATAGTTATTTATTGTTCAAGTGTCCTGATACAGCTTTGTTTATTGATGCATTATTATGTCAGAGTTAATTGTGCAACGCAATTGCAAAGTAACCTTGCTTATTCATTTTGGGGGAAAACTAGTGGAAACACCTTTCAGTTATATTGGTGGCCAGGTAGGACAATGTATGCCTATTAGTGGTAGAATGTCCTATTATGAACTCCGGGCTGTAATCAATGAAATTGGGTGTTCCAATCTAGTAAGGTTAGTTTACCAAGTCACATCAACTGATGGAGAGATAAGGTTACTTCTGATTGACGGAGATGTGGCTTTGGCTGAAATGTTTGCCCTGTATGGGCGAGAGGCTCAAATACATATTTATTTGGATGACCCTTTATGGTCAGATGACAGTGAAAGTGAACGGGGGAAACCAAACATAAGTGCACAACACACAACTGGTCAAGGAAGGCGACGGGGTGGTCAAAACACAACTGCCAAAGGAAGAGGACGTGGTAGGGGACGAGTTGGTGGTACAGGAAGAGGAGGTGGTATGGGAGCTACTGTTGCAATATAATCTGGAAGTGGCCAATATGTCCAATAAAGAGGTATCATTTCAACCAGCAATTATTACCAACATTTTTTTCGTATATATTCATTCAAGTACCAATTACGTAACGTATACTATGTTGTACAGTTTACAGGGATGGGGTGCGTCGTCCATTTGTACAGCCATGCATTACATGGTATCCAACTGCGAAACAGACAAATGGCTACCTTTCAATCTATTTTTGAGTCCTCTGGGGGTTTTCAAAGTTGTCACAATGTTATCCACGTAAAGGTGTTTGAAATTCGTTGTGTACAAACAAGACAGGAACTTTCATATTATGTGGGAGGCTAATATTAAACAACAGTGTGACCATGAACGTCCATTACTTTGGTGTTTGGGTAGTCAAGTGGACTGGACCTGTCATTGTTTGCCTGGAAGTAGTTGGGCTAGATTGTTCTAACGTTTTGCATGTACCCAATATTGGAAATACTGTAAGTACAAACAAGACAGGAACTTGCCCAGTCCATGGGAGGGTAAAGGGTACGAATGTGTACATACACGTAGTGTCTGACTTTTGGTTGGATGTGCAACTGGACTGACCTGTCATTTGTCGGACTAGTTTGACTGGAAGTAGTTCGCCTGGATTTAACCAAAATGTGGTTTTCATTGTCATGACTTGGTGTGACTTAGAATCGATTTCTCTATTGATTGTCCGCTTGTAAGTATTGTAATACTAAGTATTCACCTACTGATTGTGGGGTTGTAAGTACCATGATAATTTGTTCATGATATGAATATTTCGTAAATTTTTTCGATGCCTTGTATTGTTAACATTGTCCAACTTGTACTGTAAATTCCATCCACTTGTGGGAATTTGTGACACATTTCAAAATCCGTGTCTTTAATTTTGCCGGAATGCTATACAATGGCATTGGCGGAAACGAATGAAGACAAACATTTTAATGATACATATTGACCCATATTGAATCCGTTTCGCCTCAATTATTAACTTATACAATAACGTTAGGAGTATTCAAGAGCAATACTACGAAGTAAAACATGGTTTTACTTTGTACATTTCCTGGGAAGTCTACATATTTTTTTGTGATTGGCTTTTGTACCAACTTGGTATAACGTAAACACCTAACTGCATGGTACAGCATGCATGCTTTTTAGGTAGCTTTTTATATAGTTCATTCTGAATACCTTGATCCAACCCACCTGAGGCCGTGTAAGGCGGGTATTCCAGCCGTCTATTGTCGCACTTAGGGCTACGATTTAATCTTAACTCCTATTCATCCGAGCCGTTCCATTTTTCGGATTACATTCCGATTCGTCCATTCAAAAGGATTAAAATCCGATCCGTCCATTGCCGAGAATGAACGGGCCCGATCCGGCGTATAGGGATTTCGGTTAGTTTATTTGTAATTACGAATTTAGCAGTGCAGGGGCGAGCAGGGCATTCGGTTTGGTTTTGTTCGTCTAAAACCATACATCATTGGAACCAGGAACGTATATAGGGAGACATCACTTACGGAGGGGAAGGAATATAGTGGGACATGACTGTAGGTATACTCTTACAAAGGGACACGACTTACGAAAGGGAACGAGATCGTTTCAGTTGTCACCACCGATTGGAAGAGAAATATTTCGTAACTACTTCCCACCTTTCCAGTTCCCAAACACCCCCCCCCCCCCATCTTTCCACCTGCCATCTGGGGCGGTGCATGTCATATATAAATAATACTCCTCCCCCCTCGCTCCCTTTACTCCTCTTCCTCAACTCGTCTCCCTCAACTCCTGTATCCGTCCTTATATTTGTTCAAGATATCTTTGTCGTGCTGTCCCATGGAGAAGAAAACAGGAAACATATCAGAGTCCTCCACAGATATTAGTGACTCAGAGACCAACGACTACAAAAAGAAGCCGTATGAGGATTTGAAGACAGGGAAATACACGGTCAAAAATCGAGATGGTTCACTCAGGTGTCCGTTCTGTCCTGGAAAGAAGAAACAACAGTTCAAGTACAGGGATCTTTTGCAACATGCTGCTGGTGTGGGTTCAGGTGCGGTGTGGAGAAAGCCAAAACTGAAGGCCCAACACCTTGCTTTGGCCGATTACCTGACCTCTGACCTAGCAAACGAGGCAGAGGGGTAAGAGATTACGAGGCTTGATGTGGGTTCTTGTATGTACTACTTAGGTTCGTATGGTTTGTTTGGCTGTGTAGGTATGTTTATGTTTTGGGTACCTTATGTTTTTTGTTTTGATGTGGACAATGTTTGGTTATTAAGGGTAATGGTTGGTTGGTTTGGGTGTGTGTGTAGGAATGTGTGGCTGTTGTTTTGTTGATGTTTTCCCCTGTTTTGTTTTCCCCGTTTTGTTTTGATTGAATGGACAGAGTAGTCCGACTATGTTGAAGGTTTTGTAACAATGTGGATGTATTCGGAGTACTCGTCGATGTATTATGAACTATTTGTTTGGTTTCGTTTTAATTTACCTTTAAATTACATTCCATTCACGTACAAATTGTTGCGTTGTAAGAATGACAATCGTTTGAACTGAAGATAGGTCGATGGTTGATGTTTTGATTTGAACATGGTCAAACTCCCTTAACTCCTCCCCCTTATTACCTCCACTATTATCCAGAAAAAAATTTCTAACACAATCCAAACAAAGCATTGCATGACCTTGCATTACATTAATATTTGGAACAAATAATTTCGGACAGAGGTAGTACGTAAATATACATACGTATTGAACTTATAGTCCCACCGTAATCGTAATGGGGAAACAAAAAGTGTGTATGGGTACAGACAGTCGTTACACATTTTCTACATAGATTTATTTTCGGGGCCCACTACGGACCCTCCCGCACAAATGATCCCATCCGACCATGAAATGTAAAATATTATTTCTAGGGCTCCTACAAAAATACAGCTCAATCCGATACTGTTGGGTGTTCAATCCAAGCATGTAATTTAATTTCTCATTTAGATTTCAGGATATGAAAAACTTGATTGAATCGAATATCTGTACGTAGTGGACGCAGCTGAATGTTTGCGAGGGCCGTTGGGAAAATGTTTCACATTTAGTCAACGGCTCGAAACATTTGTATAGGACCCGTAATGGGCCCCACAAAAATTGGCCACGTACTCCTGTATGAAATATGTGTACCATTGTGTTTGTGGAATGGGGAAACTTCGGTCGTACTACTCCCACATCCACCAACTGTACCCCTACTGGATCACTGAACAGTTTCCCGCCGGAGAAACCGAAAATGAAATTTTGAATTCTATCCCCCACCCAATAAATACCTGTTTTGTACCTCTCTCTCTCTCTCTCTCTCGTTTTAGTCTCCCTCTCTCTCTCTCTCTCTCTCATTTTACTCTCTCTCTCTCCGCGTCTTGAAGAAAAGATCCCCAAATGTCCTGTTCGAGCAGTAATCAGAGGGGTGGTGATGGTGACGATCCTTTTGGTCCTCGTTATGACCCAACGACACCCAACTGTGATTGTGGGATGTGGGCAAACTTGAGGATTGCAGGGCCAAACTCAAAACACCCGGGGAGCTTGTACTATACATGTTCAAAAAGAAATGGAAGGTGTTTATTCTTTAGGTGGTGTTTGCCCATATCCCAAAACGTTGAAGTTAGTACGACAGACGGGAGCCATGTTGCTGTTCTTGAAACAAAGGTTCAGATGCTAGAAGACCACGCTCGGGTCATGAGAACTATAAATCGTGGATTGGTTTGGTGTTTACTTGCTGCAATCGTGGTGATATCTGTTGTTATTATGATCGGTTGACAAAGTATAACTACTGTGTAGTTCGTAACCCAAGTTCCATTGTCACGTTATGTATGCCCGTTCAACTGTATTTTGTACTATCCTTATTTTATATGCATAATGTTTGGAACACAATGCTTTTAGTTACCTCTCAGTATCCATACAGGCTTGGCGCGCATTTTATTATACATGGACCGTCCGTATAGAATTTCTAATTTCTAATATTCCCATGTTCGTCAATATTTTTCATGTAATGTTATTGCAATGGGATTGCAATACGTAATGTAATTGAAATATGTAATGCACGATGAGTAAATGAATAGCAGGCTTGGGCAAAGTCACCTACAAAAATGACTAACCAAGATTTCAACCCTTGCTCCAAAGTAAATGAATGTTGTCCCAACCCACACAAGCCAATAAAACAATTTCAGTAAGGGGAGATGAAGAGAAGGATACGAGGCCATGGTTGTATGGGGTTCGGTCATGAGAAACAACCCTCATCCCATACTTATAGTGACTGGCTGGATAGGGGGAGTAAGGGGGCGTTCGGGTAAATAAGGCAAACTGGCTCATTTGTTGTCCTTAGTAAAATTGTTTCCGTATCACTTGGCTTATCAGCATTTTATTGGGGGATGATTGCATCATCATTTCAAGAGGAATCTAATAAGTACGACATTTGATAAGCCAAGTAATACGATAAAATATTTTAATAAGGACCAAAAACAAGCCACTTTGCCTTATTTAGCCGAACGGCCCCTATATCTGAAACTGCGAATTATTGAGTGACGCTCAGTTCACCCGCGAATAATTGAGTACAGGTGGAATTTTTGGGTCACGTGAACTACATGACATAACTAGACGACGATGTCTTAATCGATCGGTCATTCGGTCATAGGGGAAATAGTGATTTTAGGCCTGCAATTCGACAAAGCTGCATGTGGAGGGAGGCATGCTGTAAAAATGCATGTGGGTTGGGCCCATTCAGTCACGTCGGTACCGTCTAAAGGATAGAAAATATGACCACAATCCTGCCTATTAATACCATTGGGAAGTTTGGAGTTTGTACACTACAACGCCTCTCTATCTCCCTCCCATTTTAGACGCTCTCTCTCTGTCTACAAGACCATACTATTACGGCCCATCAAAGGCTTTACCATTTGTCACTGAAACCACACACAACCCCATACATATCCATCCATAGGAGGCCATTATAGTATAATAAGTAAGTTTGATATGGTTCAGGGGTGGTGATCCGTAGTTGGACCATCGTAGTTCTCATGTCATATCACTTGGACCATCGTAGTTGTCATGTCACGTGCCCTGTTCAATCATAACCACAAGGTAAAGTAAACTCTCCATCCCATACTTATTTTCATTTAGCTGTTCCCAACTTATGCAATGAAGGAAGTAAATAACAAGGTTTAGTTTATTTTGGTATTTTTATTGAACTCATAGTACTCGTTCCAACTCACCTGAAAATCGAAAAAGCCACTCAGGTGAATTTACCTTCCCAATAGAGGGTCATATTATGTCAGGTTAGTGTACAAACAGTTGGATACCCATCGGTCAACCGCCAACCCATCGGTCGTTCAATCGGTCTTAGGCCTTACCCCTTATGACGAACGTGGCTTGGTCAGAAGCACAGTACTCAGAACTGTGGACAGGTAGAATATTTCAGAGTAAAGGACGACCACACACACTTCATGTGGAAACCGTCTCCCCAACCACTAACTAAACCAAATCCAACCAAATCACTGTCAAAACAAAGGCACCCCTAACTATGTCCTTAGGCTGTCCTTATCCATCCAAATTCCCGACTGATTTCTAACCCCCTTACTCCATTTGCATGGTCCATGTTGTTTTCGTACATATACATTCATTGTTGTAAATTTGCTCTCTATCTCTGTATGTTGATTTCGTAACATTATACTATAATGCAGGGTTTGGTTAATTGTGGCACGTGACATACTAGTAGAGAAGGGATGGTATACGTGGTGATTTGCTCCATCATGGGATTACTGCTGAGGTCCTCCCGAAGACCCCCCATCTGGAGCATATCTCACAATTTGGAACACAAAGTTTTCGATATAGGCGTGAAAACTTTGAAATCCCTTTATTTAATAACTTATATGTGAGTTCAGGATTTACGAACGGCTTCGCATGACGCTGTATTTATCCAAATTGAAGGATATTGTTGAAATATGTCATTTGACAATCATATGACTGCAATTATGAAGCGGTACACCTATTTATTCTAATTCGCAACATTTGACTTAAGGATTTTCCAACTGCTTCGCATGAACCTGTAAGTCCTATAGATGTGTACGGAAAATACGTTGACAGACATAAAACTTAGGACCTACAACGACAACCGATAACCCAATCAGTCATATATAAGGTCAAACGAAGATTGGGGAGTAAATAATAAAATTTGCTTACGGCATATGGTATGTTCTTTCTATGATATGCAGAATCTGTCGTTATATACCTTTATCGTCGTTATGGACGTACTTGGTATTACAAAACTTAAAAAAATAACCTCGTTGCTATTTTTGGGTACAACAAAATCCTTGCCTCTAATTTATCCTCTGTTGAACTGTAAATGAAAATATCCGAAAAGCCAAAATCTGTGATTGCCTTACATGCTTTTTTGTATGTACTCAGTTTTCATGATTTCTGAAAATTACAGTCAAACACGATATTATAAAGGTAATTATAAATGGCCAAGAACTGGACCGGACCGGGGAGTTTCCAAGCACAATTACGGACAAACCTAGGGATGAACACAAATGGACTTGTACCTGTTATAACACAATTGAAACTGCATTATAAAATTGCTAGACAACCCAGATGTGGTTTGTACTATATCCATTTTAGGGCTATCACAGTAACACTGCAATAAGCATGGGGGCTATACTAACACCATTCAACAATATACGACCTACCACAATCGATCACCCAATCAATCACATTCTATATACTGACAGTGGCATGTACATATACGTAAACAACCACACATAACAATCACAGCGTTCTGAACAGCCAATAAAGGTGCACGAGTACACGTGCACCATGTCAACAAAAGTTAGTCATTACATTATCACCAAACTACGCAGGAAGTTTACGATAACATCCGAAAACCATAACAAAACGAGATCATAAATGAACATTAAGTCATAATCACCTATCCTGCAAATTCGTTTAGTTCAACCTTACCACCATCCATGCACGACATAGACATAGTACAGAATACGAAGTACCCAACATAGTCCAAAGAACGAAACAACAAAAGTTCTCACTTACGATTAAGTTTAGTTCAGTCACAAAAGTTATGAGGCCCGTCTACATCATTCATCAGAGTAAGGAGAAGGAGGGCACACAACACGCTGGACGTTTTTCAACATTGCATTGAACTCGTATTGATTTTCAAGAATAGATTCCAACAAATCTTGAATGCCTTCCAGAGTTGCAGGGTTCTTAGCCTTCCGATGCAACTTACTCTGCCCTTCGGATTTCCCAATCGTACCACGACCTATAACTGTAACTTCTTTTCCAAACTTGTCCTGCATTAGGTCAGGTATTTTACGTCCCTTATGCACAAAACCAGTCAGCAAGTGGCCAAGAGGAAGGGATGCTTTCGGATGGTTGTTGGACCATGCTTCATATATTGTGTCCCACCATATACTTGCAATATCGGGCTTGAACCCATTGTAAACCGCATGGAGCAACATCGCCTAGTTAGCATTAAGCTCCCGGCGTGGGGACTTAGGCTTCACATTCCACCAAAATATATGGTGGAGGAGCACAAAGTCTTTCTTCAAGCCATTCAAAAGGATGATGGGATTGTTGTCGGCTGGCCAACTACCATGGCACAAGGTGTTCCAGATGTCATGCACACTTGGGATTTCAACCCCAGGAAGATATGGGTATTGTTTTTCTGTCTCAAGAGGTCGCTTTATGTTTTTATATTGGGCAAGCCTGTCCGGAGTTACTTTAATAATATGGCCCCGTACTTTGGACACCAATACCCTTTTCTCCTTGTCAATGTTGAAGGGATCTATTCCGACAAAGAACTCCCGGACCAGGGTCCAATTTGCCTTCCCTCTATATGTGCAAATAGGATTTAATCCCAAATCTTTCAACAGGTCAGGAATGCACGTTATTTTCTTCAACTTCCCAATCGCCACACTCCTCTCCTCAATTACTGGGCGTGATACAAAGTTCGACAGGTTTGGCAGCTTGATTGCACCCTCACTCTCACTCTCACCATCACTCTCATCATCACTCTCACCATCATTCTCACCATCATTCTCACCATCACTGTCACCATCACTGTCATTGTCAGCATGGGAGATACTAGTACTCATATCCTCATTGTCACCACCAGAGGGGACATTCAATTCGTCGTCATCCCGACCATCACTGGATTGGTCCACTGATAGTGCTGCAAGTCGTTTAGATCTTCGTAAAGAAGGAGACGAAGCCGAATCAAGATTTTTCCTTTTCGTAGACATAATTGCAATATGCTGCAAAACAAGCACATCATACAAATTTAATCAGTCCAAATAATATGTATGTGAACTTTTGGCTATCGAAAACTAGTATAACAGTTCATATTCCAAACAAATGAAACATGATATTTCATATGTAAAGACAAACTATTGTATCGTATGACATGCAAGTTATATTTTATAGGAAACGGATGGCCAAATATGAGTTGTTTGAAAATCTGAACATATGATATACCAATATTCAAACAGAATAAAACTTACTAATTCAACTTACTAAGTACCACTACTACAACACAAATGTAAAAACATTCAGGATACTTGACATTATTACAATGAGGGTACAATGAGGCCTTACATTTACATGTTACACAAACAGTACACTTTTACATTAACTTCTTCGAAATAAAAAAAATTTCACTACATAGAAAGGTCGTCAATTGGATGCCTGGATGACAACTTCGGACATGTCCTCTTATCGTGACCTCGGCACTTGCAATTGCTACATTTCCTAGGATTTGGATAATGTTGGGCAGATGAGTTCTTCCCTGGGTTGCCTTTGGTCTTCACCATAAGTGGATCACCCACACCAAATAATAATTGGCCATTGCTTGCTTCACCAATGTCAGTCTTGTTGTCCTTATTGTTTTCCCTCTCCCAACGCTTCCTCATCCAGGATGTCATTTCGTACTCCGCTTCCCTAGCATCTTCAAAAGAGTCCTGCCCGTGTGACGCATAAAATGACATCAAATTGTAACCCGAACTCAATATCCCATACCTAGCCGTCTGGGCTGCAGTGCGACACATTTGGCCAGGCTGTCGTTGTTGGGCCACAGGCCGAGCACACCTTGTCCATCTTCGCATGACTAAACTCGGGGGAATGGTCCATAGGTGTTCATATTTTATGACCACAATCATGTGGCAACAAGGCAGACCAAATGACTCAAACATCATGCAAGAACAATTCATTCTGCTTTCAATTGCATAATACTCAACCATCCAATTGGACTCTGGATGGGAGTACATTTCAATGAAGTACAATCGACGCTCCACCTCATCAACACGACGCGCCACAATCAATGCAGACGTGCGCTGTATTTCATCCTGAAACAATCTGAATATGTATTGTGTGTACACCTCAGTTCCGTTCTTCTCTAAGGTTTTCAATTGCGTTATCAATACAGGGGTACTGTGCTCCGTTGATGTCTCTGCCCCTGCATCGGCAATTCGCATCCTAGCCAGACCTCGATGGTACTGTTGGACAAATTCAAAAAGTCGTAACCTTACTTTTAAGAACTGATTCATATAAGAGTTCATACCTTCACATCGCTGAGTTGTCCTCATCCCGGCAAAGAAATGGCCGAGGAGATATGCCTCGGCCCATCTTTTCCGGTCCCTATACATCTCTACCACCCAAGCATTTCTCTCTAATCCATAGTGTGAAACCATGTCAGCCCAAAGACTCTCAAATTCTTCAACCTCACATTCCATTTGCATCAACTTGGTAAAGTCAGATACAAATCCCGGCATATGAACATTTTTTGCTGCATTTCGCTCCAAATGCCACAAACATAATCGATGCCTTGCATCTGGGAAAATTTTCCTAATTGCATTGCGCATCGCCAAATCACCATCTGTTACCACAGAGATCGGCCGTTTACCATTCATGGCCTCCAAAAATGTTGCAAGCACCCAATTGTACGACTCCTCTGTCTCCTTCGACAACAACGCACACCCAAATATGGTCGTCATAAAGTTATTACTGACTCCCGCCAATATGACAAATGGCTTCTTGTAAGCATTGGTCCGATATGTCGTGTCAAAAACTAAAACATCTCCGAATGCAGCATAATCCATCTGAGACCTCCCATCTGCCCAGAAGAGTGTCTCCAACCGGTCCTCCTCATCAACACTATACTTGAAGAAAAATTGCGGATCATTACTTACCTGTGCAGACAAGTATCCCAGTGCACCCTCAGCATCCCCGTTTCTTATTTCTTGTGTACGCTGCCTATGCAATTTGTTGCGCAAATCTGAAAAAGTGAACCCAACATTTTGGAATCCCCCAGACTGACTTGTCATATAGTCCATAATTTGGGATGGCTTCATGCCTACATTCAGCATGGCCATTAACTGAGCTACATCTGCATCACCCACGTGTCTGTGAGATCGAAGAAAGGGAACACATTGCTGTGCTGCTAAGGGATGGTTATGGGTACTCACAAACTCGACGACAACATAATTTTCGATGGTATTGCTCATACAACAGACCCGGAATTTAGCACCACAACCAGTTCTTGTTTCAGCTCTATGACGTCGTTTCCGATCAGTGCGTTCTAAGTGCTTCTTGTTTCTTTTACCTTCCCTAGAACAAACCCAAGCCCTCCACTTTACATACCCTTCATTGCCTCTATGTGGTTTACTTTTATGTTTGCGTACACTAAATCCCATTGCCTTGGCATACGCATTGTAGAATAGACCAGCCTCTTCCTCAGAAACAAATTTCATTTGCACAATCTCTATATCATTCAACAAACGAAGACTATCATCTACACTAGAAACTGACCCTTCCCCTTCCCCTTCCCCTTCAACATCATTACCTCCAAAGTTATTACTGTGCGAATCTTCCGTACTAGGCCCAGAGTCTGACTCAGAATTGGATTCTCAATCATACGACACACCATTGCTGTTGGTACTCCTATTGGGAGTGTCCATCACACCTAAATAATAAACCACATTGCCATAAGTTTTACTCCACTTGTTGGGGTTAAATACGTTGCATTCACATGACCTGTAACTAAAGTGATCAACATACTTGTATGGACGCAAGCTCCAGTCCAAAGAATTGGATACAATCACAACAAAATCATTTATCAGTTATGACATACATTGAATGTATTTCAGGAATCGTACGCAAAACACCATCCCATGAACCTAAAACCGTAAATATGCCAAGTAGGTGGTACACACCACAACCAAATAACTTAGCCCCACACCATGTACTACGGCTAAGCTATGGCTGTTCTGGACGAAAAAAATTAAAACTCCATACTACTACTACTACATACCTTTGAATCACATAAACACAGTAATCAAATGTTTAAACCAAAGTACTACCTATTACAAAAACTTTTACCACAACCCATAGATTCTCAATATCTTATCTACCAACCACACAATTCTTCCAACATACACCAAATATTTGTATCCCTTCACTGACCCACAAACCACAGATGCTGACAAATATACCTCTCAAAACATGAATCCAGCACATGCAAAACACAATACCACAACAACAACAACAAAACCCTAACTTCCTAACTCAATGGCGACAAGGTTCCAGCATGGGCAGTACAAAATAAAAGATCAGACGTGAATGTTGTTTTTCAACAAATACGAACAAGAAAATCTAGCGGGAAAATATATGCGCACTCAAACAACAAAAATCGCGACTAAAATAAATTCATTCCAACAAATACACCTACCAGATCTAACACACATTATCACATTTCAACGAATAAATATTTACCCAAACTCAAATATTCGGTTTCGGTTTCAGGTCCGCGAGATGTGTCGCCCTTCTTCTTGTCGTCGAACCTGGGCTGCGGATCTAAGGCGTTGCTGATGGGGTCGCCGTCGTTGGTGTTGCTGGTGAGGGCGGCGCGGACGTACACGGTCGACGTAAGGTCCGACGGAGCAAGAGAAGAGGAGGGACAGAAGAGGAGTGGGATGCGAGATAGAGATGATTTAATGCTGGTATGTGTGTGGGATAAAGGAGTCATGCAGATGGACTTGTAAACATGGAGGAGATGTAGAGAATAATATTCTTAACCGTGGTTAAGGTAGTGGGGGTTGGAGTGGGAGTAATAAGGGTTTTTTTTTTTAACCGGTTGTTTAGGTAACAAGTTTGTTTTGTTATACCTCAAGTTACACATTCACTGGATTTGGTTATGCTTTCAGTGGTTAACGTTATGCTTCCAGTGGTTTTCGTCATACCATTTCTTACGGTGTCTCCAAATCAGAGGGAGACACCGAAGCGTTACCCTCACATCTATCATTCAGTTACATAACACTTCTAGGTTTTTTTTTTTTTTTTTGACAGAAGAGATAGGATGTTAGGGGTAAGTGGTTAGACAACAAAGGGAGCTCACCTTCTCTACGGGGACTCGAACTCAAGACCTCTCCATTACAAGGAACCTGAGTTGTTTAGTTGTGAGATTTTCATCCGACAAATATTTATGTCGTCGCTAAATAATTGAGACATTTAATAAGTTTTAAAACTTGTTGGGCCCATGGTGATCTGTACTTCCAAGATGGGCCCGAAATTGGAGATTAGTTGGCCACAAAAGCGTGCTCAGCACACACGCAGGTTGAGGAACTGGATCATTTTTCCCACTGAGAAGCAGTCAGGTCAGGACTTCAGCTTGGAAGTTGAAGATATTCCTCAAGTCCGAAACGAAGTGAGATGCGGACAAAGGTCTCTCTCTCTCTCTCTCTTCCTTTATGCGATGTATTTGTTGATCTCTCTGTTCTCTCCATTATACATATTTCCTGGGTTTTTTAAACGAAAATTCGCAGGAGGAATCGATTTCATGGTTTCTGAAATTGTAGGTTAATTTGACTGTATCCTGAACTAAAAACTTGAGTGAAACCCTCAAAATCGAACTCAGCCCTTGTCTCGAAACTCATACCAAATTAAATCTTATTCGCTTTTTAAACCCAAATCAAGAAGACCTAATTCATACCAAGTGTACAACGGCTAGTTTTTGGCTGTTGGTGGTGATGGTTGCTGGTGGTTATGGTGGTGGACAGTGAATCTGACGATTGTTCTTACCTGTGTCGTGAGGTTGGTGGTGGTGGTCAATCATACTTAAGGCCCCCACAAGTTCGATCACAAATTCGCAACAACAAACTTAAGCCCAAATCTGCTACTACAGCTTTCCTTGGTGGTGGTGGGCAGGGTGGCTGGAGGGGTGGAGGTGTTTGGGAAGCAGCTAGGGACGAAGTCAGAAATTAAGCGTCGGGGTGGCCCATATAAGTATATCCAAGAAAGAAGAGAAGTTACTTTTCCAAAAATGATCTTTCGTGCCAAAGCATTATAAAAATTATTTAATTTTTAGAATTGAAGGTATTGTGTATTATGCAAATAAGTGAAGTTTTGCTACATCTTTGAAGAAGTACTCACGAAAGAAAGAGCCGACAACGAGAATTCTAGAAGATGTGGGGGACCATTATAATTTATAAGTACTCCTCCAATTTTATTGGGATATTATATATTAGTTACTAGAAACTTCAGGGTGGCCATGGCAACACTTGCCCCCCATCTATCACAGTAATGTGATTGCTGTGATAGTGACTAATACCAAATGGAGCTTTTCCTTTCTTCTTTTCTCACAAGGTTATAATGTCTTCTTGTAGTTTACATGGAGACACCTGTAGAGGACAAGTTCATCACCACAGAAAGTTTAGTGGGAGCAAGATTAGATTTACTTGATGTTGGAACAAATCAAGAACCAAATGAGGGTATGTCATTTGAATCAGATGAAGCTGCCAAAGCATTCTATGATGAATATGCCAGGCGGATAGGATTCTTAACTCGAATCGTATCATCTCGTAAGTCAGAGCGTGATGGATCAGTTATATCCCGTCGACTGGCCTGTAACAAGGAAGGATATAATCGTAACAGTCGAAAGACTGGGCCATGCCGAATTCGAAAGCGAGAGAGCCACAGGGAAGGTTGTATGGCAATGGTTCTCGTGAAAAGAGAGAAGCTTGGGGAATGGGTTGTGACAAAATTTGTTAGGGAACACAATCATCCACTGGAAGTTTCTTTGGAAAAATGGCGTCCAAATCCAGTAAGTTTTCCTTGAAGCTGCAACTTTTAAAGTTCTTATATACATATTATCCCTCTATTTCCTTCTACCTCGTGGAGATACTATGCTAGTATCTCAGCAAGACTATTTACCAAATCGAAGCTAAGAAGTGCTGTAACTATAGGATCACAGTATTATGGTCAACCTTGGAAGCTTAGAATAATGGCACCATACCTTTGGGTTATGATACATTCATAAACAAGCTTCTGTCTTGAAAAATTTGAGGATTACGTTTCGCTGATGCATTACGGTGAATGAGTTAGATTTATTCTTAGATTGCCTTAATCAAGGGCTTTTCATTGTAAAGGGACAAGTGACATCGAATTTAATCCACAAGAAGCAGTCGACTTCTGTTTCACCTGATTGTAACCATCTCTCCACTAGCTATGACCCTCATATAATAGTGGTGGTCAATCTTGCTGAAATGTAACCAAGTTTATCTCGTTTCTAGGAACAATTTAATGTAGCTGTCATCGCCGGAAAAAGAGGTTGGAACTTTGGTTGGGCTGCTTGGTTTGTCTTAAAGGACGACATCCTACTCTTCCATTTGGCATACACCCGAAAAACGTTTGTCCCTCATTCTCTGAAATTTGCTTATTTTGTAAAATACCTCACTCTTCTGCTCAACTTTAACCCTCTCTCTTGGTGGCAACTCAGTTTTTTTTTTTCTCTACTTCATAGCCTTTGATTTCTTTGTGGAAAAATTTAGTTTGGTTCTTACAAATTGTGTCTTCAATGTAGTAGAAGTCCTTTCTTTATTTACGGTTTGAGAAGTCTAAAGTAGTTTCTCTATGCTATAATGCTATGGAAGAAGCCAGCAAGGTGATGATTATTGTAAGTGAGAATTTTCTAAAATATTTGTAAAGTTTACCCATTTTGATCCTACCGTTGTCGAAAGTTCCCAAACCTACCACTATTTTCAATCTTATTCCTATAAATTCCCTTATATTGGACAAGCATTCAAGAAATTGGGAATCAAATATCAACAAACAATGATGGGAAGAAGTTGGAGAAGTTGTCCTGTCCTAGGATTTCTTGCACATCTTAGAACAAGATACTAAAAAGCAAAACAGACCAAAACCACATTTGAACAACCATTGGGCTACATGTTTGCCCCAGTTTTTTTGAGGTCAGAGCCTATTCCTTTCGATTCTTAATATTTGTGCAATCATGGTAAATGCATATAGAAAGTGTTTTTTCCTTCGGCTAAGTTTTCCATATCTTGACATGTCAAATCACCAGATATTGAGATTGCTAAAACACAGGTTGATCAGGAAAAGACTAATGCAATCCCCTTATTCTATGAAACTTTATGGAAGTCTGAAGTTTAGAAAACCCTAATTCTTTTGATCTGATTTGGTTGGTTTATGAAGGACATATCTTATTATACTTGTCTGTGGCTTGTATAAGGTCGCTTTCAAGTCATTATTCATGCACTTATTGTTCTTTCTTACTTGTTTATTGCCCCTTCTTTTCATCTTTTTTTTTTTTTTTCAAACTCTGTTTTTTCCGTTAACCAGTCATTGTTTTAGCTATGTGGAATGGTGTGATTTAATTTATCGGCTGTCTAGAGCAATGCTATGCGCACACGTCGAAGCTGTGCACAACAGATTGTCCTTTCTGTCTTATGGTCAGGTGGGTTTTATGTTAAAATTATTGATTTTTGTGAATTCCGATGGCAGTCTTTTGACAAGGACCAGAAGATTAGAGAGCTATCTTCTCAGCTTCATCATGCAAATCAGCAGTTGGAAGCATGCCAAGAACAGCTAAGAACAATTACGGCATGTATGGAGGAACATACACAATGTCTATCAACAACGGTTGAAAGCGTTGTGAGCAATGTCAAACAAGTGGAATCCCAACAGCATGAAATTTCAGGACACTGCTAGGAACAAGTTGCAAAGTGACTAAATGTAAAGTGCAGCCTGTGCAGGAGTGCAAAGTGTACTTTAATAATAAAGTAAGTTAGTAATAGTTGCGCAACGTACCCACATAGAAACTGGAATGATAATTATTAATGATGCCGATAGTATGTGCAAATTAGTACTATTACTGTTCAGTTTGGTGATTCACTTGTGTGTAATTAGAGATGTGCTTTGTTTGTAAAGAAGTTAGAGTAATGATTTTATCCCAATCCATGCAGGAGTGCAAATTCCATAGTCAAGCTTCAATTATGCTACAGATGAACACACTTTGCACGCACGCATTCACAGGCTTACAAAGGTGGAGGGCTCCATACACACTGCACTGCACGGTCTGTATAAGTGTGTGTGTCTCTAGACCCTTTGTTAAGCTTTTGGGATCTTGACCTTCCGCTCCATCTTCATCTTCTTTTAATCTATTAATTTCAGGTTGTCAATGGTAGGTTGTCAATGGTAGCAGATGTAAGACCCAATAATTTGAGTTTAGTTTCAGGTTGTCAATGGTAGCAGAGGTTAAGACCCAATAATTTGAGTTGCGAAAATTTCTGTCCCATGTAGAGGTCATGTGATGTTTCAACATCTTCTAGTAGTAAAATCACGGAGGGCTCTGAAAGATGTTGGGGACCGCATGACTTTGCTTCAGAACCATCGAGTATTTTCTCGTGTAAATGTAGTTCTATCAAATGATATGTAATGAAGGGTAGATGATCCTTTTTTTCCTTACCAAATATAACATGTTCTTGCCATAATATACTCAATAATACAGACAATGTAACAAACAAAAATACGGACATTAGAATGTGTTGTCTTGGTACAACAAAAACAAACTAGTACAACAAGTCCTGGTACAATAATAAACAACAACAAAAACAAGGACGATGAAAACAACAGTAGGTAAAATCATAGGGACCATTTACGTGTGGGGCAGAGATGCCCTTATTCGTATTACACAACAAAGAAAATGAGAAACATCAGCGACCGAAATGCATTCATCATAATGTGTGAGTAGTACTTTGAAATACTTGGAATTCTTTATCATCCTGAACATGAACAAAAATCCAAACTCAAGGTATCACTACTCACCAAGCACTAAAATTTAAAACTGCTAGTAGGACATTATACGAGATTCAAAACTTAAAGTACTAGGGTGAAACAAATCAACAACGAACAAACATGAAAAGTCAGCTCGTAATTGTGGTCCAGATATTAAAAGTACCATGCATCAATTTTATTCTCCTAAATTCAAGAAATGTCAATAAGTAAAATTCGTGTATGGCAGGATCTTATGACAAGAAATTGTACCCAGAAAAATACATAACAAAATGACGAGGTAATTACCATGTAATAAAAATAACAAGAATTGGTCCATACATTGTAGATGCCTCAATTTTGTTTACCATATTTCCTAAGCTGGGGTCCCAGAGGTTTGCTGTCACCCATGAGGTTTGTACCCAGACTACTCTATCATCTAGAAGTAGTGAGCTTTGGCACCCTCCTGGTAAGTTATAGTTACCCCTAAATTTTTGGTTTGGTAAATTTTTTGCTGTTTTCATTTTTTTTTTTAAATTTTCTGTTTAGTTTTTCGTCGTAATTTGTAGTACTAATCATTTGTCTCGATGGGATAAATAAAAAAAGTACAAAAATGCAGAGTGAAGATGAAAAAAATTCACATAAGACGGCACTAAAGACGAAAATTCATATAATGCAAGGTTTGACCAATATATTCTTTCAAAAAATAACAAGCTTTGTGCCCGTTAGATGCATAGGAACGGAAAAAAAAAAATAACCTGAACTCTCTCCCATGCATCGAACGGATACAATGCTAGTTTTGAGGACAAATCATTTGTATTGATGAGCTAAATCAAATAAATACAAAAGAATGTGGACTGAAGATGAAAATTTTTCATATAAGATGACAATAAAGACAAAAATACAAGCTATTATAGATATTTTTTGTCGCTTTAGTGGTTTTTTCTTGTAATTTTGGTCATAAATTTTTACATTTTAAATCCTCTTGTCGAGACGTATAATTAATGAATTTTTTTTACAACAAATTTAAAATAGACTAACAAATATACTGAAACAAAAATTTAAGAAGAACGGGGCCAACTGGGAGGAGATATGCAATAAATCTAAACTTGCAATCAAACTGGGACAAACCTTTCACTGTTGTGGGTGGTTCAGAACATTATTCAACTCCCCCAACCTCTTGAGATTCATCATTCACCCTCAAGCTTTCCCTCACGTCTTGGAATTCCCGAGGAGTATGCATTGCAAGGTTCCCTGGTCCACCATTCCAAAAAAACTTGACATTAGGTATATGCTCAATAACCCAATAGTCTTGGCCTTTGTCTGGTCTCATTCTGTCGTAGAACTCTGTTGGCATAAAAAAAATAAAAAGATATTTGAGTTTGGTGAGGTTGCGGATGCCGGAGGGCACCTCCTTCAGTAGTTGTGGGCACTCTCCGATCACAAGGTTCTCAAGAACGGGCAATCCTCCTTCCTCTATTATAACCGAATTCAATCTCCCTAAGCGTTGGAGGTATAGCCGCTTAAGCTTCGGAAACCCTCCGACGTCGAAATACAATTGTTCTCCATCGTACCCTCGGGAAAAACCAAGTTCTATCAAATTAGGTAATGCTTGAAGAGCTTTTATTGCATGAGCACCGGTCAACCATGAATTCATTAGTTTTAGGGAAACTAGATTATCGAGTCTCGATATCCAGTTCGGCGACATTTCCAAATGTCTGATCAAGTAGAGATGTTGAAGAGATTTGGGGAGAGAAGAAAGAGAATGCAAATCTAGAATCGTGTCGCCTAGTATAGACCCAACCTCCAAAGATTTAAGGTGATTCATCTTCTCTATGGCGGTATAGAGAGCCTTCATGTGTTCTCTTTTCACGCCCATAATACTCAACTTCCTTAATTGCCTCAAATTTTCTAGCTCTTTGATTAAATCGTCATTTGCCATTATTCTCTTCAACGTCTGCAACTCTTCTAAATGCCCAATCCCTCCTTGTATCTCCACCCCGTAATTTCTGACCCTGTAAGGTCCGATAAGATGCCGCAACTTACGGAGTCTACTTAAGATCCCAATTTGTAGCACAGACACCTTCGAGTCTTTCAAGTTCAAAGTTTGTAGGTTGTGTAGATTTCCAATGGACTTTGGAATTATCTCCACATTTGTCCCCTTGACACTTAAGTATCGCAAATGAAGAAGATTTCCCACTTCTTCATTAAGTTGATCAAGAGGAGCACCCTGAAGATCTAGTACTTTCACAAGCTTGAAATTACCGGCTAGAGTGCCCAATAATTGCTGCTTTGGCAACTCCCCCACCGAGAAAACAAAAACGGAACGAATTCTTGATTTGGTACTACTCATGGTTTCCCAATCCTTATTCGTTACGTTTCGCATCTGTATTGACCATCGTCGAGTTTCATTGTCCCAATTACTTGGATATGCTTCTCTCAAAACTTGACAAAAACCCAACTCCTCACACTTTATGAGGATGATCTCGTGGACTAAATCCCTATCTTGTTTGATAGTGAACAAAGTCAAATTTTTAACTGAAAAAAACAAAACGAAAACTGTGCCTTTCTCAACACACTCTAGATTTTAGTACAGTGCTGTTTTTTTTTTCCTCTCAAAATCATTCACACTGGTGAGTGGGAAATGGGGGGTATATTCCACGTGGTACTCGCTCGGTACATTTGGACAGTCCAATACACTTTTGAAAGGTTCGGATTGAAACCCTCTCTCTTCTCACCCCAACACTTTAAGGGTTTATGATTATGTGAGCTATTTTTGACTCCATTAATCACCCACAAGTCATCATCTTGTCTCTGACAACAGAATTCAAAAGGACAATTTATGAGACGAGTTGCTGTTTTTTTTTTTTTGCCGCTTCTCTAAGGGAACATGCCACTTATTCCGGTAACAACCACCCCGATCACAACTGATGGTAAGATATCTATCTTGTCTGGAGTTTTTGATAGATATTGCATATCCTTGCAGTGAGAAAAACTCTCAAAGAGTATCGAGAAGTTCTTCCCGAGATTCAAATTTCCAACCAAATTGCTCAAGCAGATCCTTCTATTTGTTTTCTTAATTTTGCATGTCAATTCCGTGTTCATCAATCTGATCACTATAACTTCCATGGAGGCATTCAATTGGTTGTTCAGGTCCATGGTTCAATTGGGAAACAAGTTCCATAAGTTACTGCTTTTGATCAAAAGAGGACAATTGAGTAATTCTACACAACAGAGCATTTAATGCTCGTGGCATTAGATAAATTGCTCCTGGCATTAGGGACTTCCGAAGAGGAAAAGGGGGTTTGAAATTAACTACTCCAGGAGTATTCTGCGGCTCTAGAAACTGGCCCAAGAAAATAGGATCACGATCATGTGCACACTTTCTATGACCAGTTTATGTGTATGGAGTTATTGCCAGTTTAATGACAACAAAGGGAGCTCACCTTCTCCACGGGGACTCGAACTCAAGACCTCTCCGTTACAAGGGACCTGAGTTGTTTAGTTATGAGATTTTCATCCGTCAAATATTTATGTCGTTGCTAAATAATTGAGACATTTTTGGTTTACCAAGTTTTAAAACTTGTTGGGCCCATGGTGATCTGTACTTCCAAGATGGGCCCGAAATTGGAGATTAGTTGGCCACATAAGCGTGCTCAGCACACACGCAGGTTGAGGAACTAGATCATTTTTCCCACTGAGAAGCAGTCAGGTCAGGGCTTCAGCCTGGAAGTTGAAGATATTCCTCAAGTCCGAAACGAAGTGAGATGCGGACACAGGTCTCTCTCTCTCTCTTCCTTTATGCGATGTATTTGTATGTCTGTGCGTGTTATACTGATTTGAGTGGTTTCTGGAATCCCCTATTTGATCTCTCTGTTCTCTCCATTATACATGGGTTTTTTAAAGGAAAATTCGCAGGAGGAATCGATTTCATGGTTTCTGAAATTGTAGGTTAATTTGACTGTATCCTGAACTAAAAACTTGAGTGAAACCCTCAAAATCAAACTCAGCCCTTGTCTCGAAACTAATACCAAATTAAATCTTATTCGCTTTTTAAACCCAAATCAAGAAGACCTAATTCATATACCAAGTGTACAACGGCTAGTTTTTGGCTGGTGGTGGTGATGGTTGCTGGTGGCTATGGTGGTGGACAGTGAATCTGACGATTGTTCTTACCTGTGGTGTGAGGTTGGTGGTGGTGGTCAATCATACTTAAGGCCCCCACAAGTTCGATCACAAATTCGCAACAACAAACTTAAACCCAAATCTGCTACAGCTTTCCTTGGTGGTGGTGGTGGTGGTGGGCAGGGTGGCTGGAGGGGTGGAGGTGTTTGGGAAGCAGCTAGGGACGAAGTCAGAAATTAAGTGTCGGGGTGGCCCATATAAGTATCCAAGAAAGAAGAGAAGTTACTTTTCCAAAAATGATCTTTCGTGCCAAAGCATTATAAATATTATGTAATTTTTAGAATTGAAGGTATTGTGTATTATGCAAATAAGTGAAGTTTTGCTACATCTTTGAAGAAGTACTCACGAAAGAAAGAGGCGACAACGAGAATTCTAGAAAATGTGGGGGACCATTATAAGTACTCCTCCAATTTTATTGGGATATTATATATTAGTTACTAGAAACTTCAGGGTGGCCATGGCAACACTTGCCCCCCATCTAGCTTTGTCCTCGGCAGTAGTGAAGGTGGCGGAAGTGGATGGTGGCCGTGGCAACTGAAGGGGCAAAATTAAATGTTTTTGAAATGTTTTTAGCCAAGATTTTAGCAAGTAATGTGATTGCTGTGATAGTGACTAATACCAAATGGAGCTTTTCCTTTCTTCTTTTCTCATAACGTTATAATGTCTTCTTGTAGTTTACATGGAGACACCTGTAGAGGACAAGTTCATCACCACAGAAAGTTTAGTGGGAGCAAGATTAGATTTACCTGATGTTGGAACAAATCAAGAACCAAATGAGGGTATGTCATTTGAATCAGATGAAGCTGCCAAAGCATTCTATGATGAATATGCCAGGCGGATAGGATTCTTAACTCGAATCGTATCATCTCGTAAGTCAGAGCGTGATGGATCAGTTATATCCCGTCGACTGGCCTGTAACAAGGAAGGATATAATCGTAACAGTCGAAAGACTGGGCCATGCCGAATTCGAAAGCGAGAGAGCCACAGGGAAGGTTGTATGGCAATGGTTCTCGTGAAAAGAGAGAAGCTTGGGGAATGGGTTGTGACAAAATTTGTTAGGGAACACAATCATCCACTGGAAGTTTCTTCGGAAAAATGGCGTCCAAATCCAGTAAGTTTTCCTTGAAGCTGCAACTTTTAAAGTTCTTATATACATATTATCCCTCTATTTCCTTCTACCTCGTTGGATGTATGTTTTGGTAAGTCTACTTATCCAGATATTGTGGAGATACTATGCTAGTATCTCAGCAAGACTATTTACTAAATCGAAGCTAAGAAGTGCTGTAAGTT
Source organism: Rhododendron henanense subsp. lingbaoense (assembly GCA_020567845.1). Classification (NCBI taxonomy): domain Eukaryota; kingdom Viridiplantae; phylum Streptophyta; class Magnoliopsida; order Ericales; family Ericaceae; genus Rhododendron; species Rhododendron henanense. The sequence goes on along the minus strand of CM036316.1, from coordinate 40,225,130 downwards.
AGTAAGTTCTGTAACTATAGGATCACAGTATTATGGTCAACCTTGGAAGCTTAGAATAATGGCACCATACCTTTGGGTTATGATACATTCATAAACAAGCTTCTGTCTTGAAAAATTTGAGGATTACGTTTCACTGATGCATTACGGTGAATGAGTTAGATTTATTCTTAGATTGCCTTAATCAAGGGCTTTTCATTGTAAAGGGACAAGTGACATCCAATTTAATCCACAAGAAGCTGTCGACTTCCGTTTCACCTGATTGTAACCATCTCTCCACTAGTTATGACCCTCATATAATAGTGGTGGTCAATCTTGCTGAAATGTAACCAAGTTTATCTCGTTTCTAGGAACAATTTAATGTAGCTGTCATCGCCGGAAAAAGAGGTTGGAACTTTGGTTGGGCTGCTTGGTCTGTCTTAAAGGACAACATCCTACTCTTCCATTTGGCATACTCCCGAAAAACGTTTGTCCCTCATTCTCTGAAATTTGCTTATTTTGTAAAATACCTCACTCTTTTGCTCAACTTTAACCCTCTCTCTTGGTGGCAACTCAGTTTTTTTTCCCTCTATTTTGTAGCCTTTGATTTCTTTGTGCAAAAATGTGGTTTGTTCAAATTGTGTCTTCAATGTAGTAGAAGTCCTTTCTTTATTTACGGTTTGAGAAGTCTAAAGTAGTTTCTCTATGCTATGGAAGAAGCCAACAAGGTGATGATTATTGTAAGTGAGAATTTTCTAAAATATTTGTAAAGTTTAACCATTTTGATCCCACCGTGGTCGAAAGTTCCCAAAGCTACCACTATTTTCAATCTTATTCCTATAAATTCCCTTATATTGGACAAGCATTCAAGAAATTGGGAATCAAATATCAACAAACAATGATGGGAATTAAGAAGTTGGAGAAGTTGTCATGTCCTAGGATTTCTTACACATCTCACAACAAGATACTAAAAAGCAAAACAAACCAAAACCACATTTGAACAACCCTTGGGCTACATGTTTGCCCCAGTTTTTTTGAGGTCAGAGCCTATTCCTTTCGATTCTTAATATTTGTGCAATCATGGTAAATGCATATAGAAAGTGTTTTTTCCTTTGGCTAAGTTTTCCATAACTTGACCTGTCGAATCACCTGATATCGAGATTGCTAAAACATAGGTTGATCAGGAAAAGACTAATGGAATCCCCATATTCTATGAAACCTTATGGAAGTCTGATGTTTAGAAAACCCTAATTCTTTTGATCCGATTTGGTTGGTTTATGAAGGACATATCTTATTATACCTGTCTGAGGCTTGTATAAGGTCGCTTTCAAGTCATTATTCATGCACTTATTGTTCTTTCTTACTTGTTTATTGCCCCTTCCTTTTATCTTTTTTTTTTCTTTTTTCAAACTCTGTTTTTAACGTTAACTAGTCATTATTTTAGCTGTGTGGAATGGTGTGATTTAATTTATCGGCTGTCTAGAGCAATGCTATGCGCACACGTCGAAGCTGTGCACAACAGACTTTCCTTTCTGTCTTATGGTCAGGTGGGTTTTATGTTAAAATTATTGATTTTTGTGAATTCCGATGGCAGTCTTTTGACAAGGACCAGAAGATTAGAGAGCTATCTTCTCAGCTTCATCATGCAAATCAGCAGTTGGAAGCATGCCAAGAACAGCTAAGAACAATAACGGCATGTATGGAGGAACATACACAATGTCTATCAACAACGGTTGAAAGCGTTGTGAGCAATGTCAAACAAGTGGAATCCCAACAGCATGAAATTTTGGGACACTGCTAGGAACAAGTTGCAAAGTGACTAAATGTAAAGTGCAGCCTGTGCAGGAGTGCAAAGTGTACTTTAATAATAAAGTAAGTTAGTAATAGTTGCACAACGTACCCACATAGAAACTGGAATGATAATTATTAATGATGCTGATAGTACGTGCAAATTAGTACTATTACTGTTCAGTTTGGTGATTGATTTGTGTGCAATTAGAGATGTGCTTTGTTTGTAAAGAAGTTAGAGTAATGATTTTATCCCAATCCTGATGCAGGAGTGCAAATTCCATAGTCAAGCTTCAATTATGCTACAGATGAACACACTTTGCATACACGCATTCACAGGCTTACAAAGGTGGAGGGCTCCATACACACTGCACTGCACGGTCTGTGTGTCTCTAGACCTTTTGTTAAGCTTTTGGGATCTTGACCTTCCTCCGCCCCATCTTCATCTTCTTTTAATCTATTAGTTTCAGGTTGTCAATGGTAGCAGATGTAAGACCCAATAATTTGAGTTTAGTTTCAGGTTGTCAATGCATGGTAGTAGAGGTAAAACCCAATAATTTGAGTTGCGATAATTTCTGTCCCATGTAGAGGTCATGTGATGTTTCAAGATCTTCTAGTAGCAAAATCACGGAGGGCTCTGAAAGATGTTGGGGACCGCATGACTTTGCTTCAGAACACTCAAGTATTTTCTCCTGTAAACGTAGTTCTATCAAATGATATGTAATGAAGGGTAGATGATCCTTTTTTTCTTACCAAATATAACATGTTGCCATAATCTACTCAATAATACAGACAATGTAACAAACAAAAATACGGACATTAGAATGTGTTGTCTTGGTACAACAAAAACAAGTAGTACAATAAGTCTTGGTACAATAATAAAGAACAACAAAAACAACAAGGACGACGAACGACGAAAACAACAGTAGGTAAAATCATAGGGACCATTTAAGTGTGGGGCAGAGATGCCCTTATTCATATTACACGACAAAGAAAATGAGAAACATCGGCGACCGAATTGCATTCATCATAATGTGAGTAGTACTTTGAAATACTTGGAATTCTTTACCGTCCTGAACATGAATTTCCTTCACTTCGCTAGTCGGCAGTAACACCTGAGAATACAAAAATCCAAACTCATGGTATCACTTCTCACCAAGCACTAAAATTTAAAACTACTAGTAGGACATTATATGAGATTCAAAACTTGAAGTATTAGGGTGAAACAAATCGACGACGAACAAACATGAAAAGTCAGCTTGATGATAACAAAATTATTAGATACTCCAGCTTAAACATGAAAATGTCAGCTCGTATTTGTAGTCCGGATATTAATAAAAGTACCATGCATCAATTTTATTCTTCTAAATTCAAGCAATGTCAATAAGTAAAATTCGTGTATGGCAGGATCTTATGACAAGAAATTGTACCCAGAAAAATACATAACAAAACGACGAGGTAATTATCATGTAATAAAAATAACAAGAATTGGTCCATACATTGTAGATGCCTCAATTTTGTTTATACCATATTTCCTAAGCTGGGGTCCCAGAGGTTCGTACCCAGACTGCCCTATCATCTGGGAGTAGTGAGCTTTGGCGCCCTCCTGGTAAGTTATAGTTACCCCTAAACTTTTGGTTAGGTAAATTTTTTGCTGTTTTTTTTTTTACTTTTTGTAATTTTCTGTTTAGTTTTTCGTCGTAATTTGTAGTACTAATCATTTGTCTCGATGGGATAAATAAAAAAAGTACAAAAATGCAGAATGAAGATGAAAAAAATTCAAATAAGACGGCACTAAAGACGAAAAATCATATAATGCAAGGTTTGACCAATATATTCTTTCAAAAAATAACAAGCTTTGTGCCCGTTAGATTCACAAGAACGGAAAAAAAAAAAAATTTAACGTGAACTCTCTCTATTGTCCCGTACATCGAACGGATACCACGCTAGTTTTGAGGACAAATCATTTGTATTGATGAGCTAAATCAAATAAATACAAAAAATGTGGACCGAAGATGAAATTTTTTCATATAAGATGACAATAAAGACAAAAATACAAGCTATTATAGATATTTTTTTGTTGCTTTAGATGTTTTTTCTTGTAATTTTGGTCATAAATTTTTACATTTTAAATCCTCTTGTCGAGACGAATAATTAATGAATTTTTTTTTACAGCAAATTTAAAATAGACTAACAAATATACTGAAACAAAATTTAAGAAGAACGGGGCCAATTGGGAGGAGATATGCAATAAATCTAAACTTGCAATCATACTGGGACAAACCTTTAACTGTTGTGGGTGGTTCAGAACATTATTCAACTCCCCCAACCTCTTGAGATTCATCATTCACCCTCAATCTTTCTCTCACGTCTTGGAATTCCCGAGGAGTATAGTACATTGGAAGGTTCCCTCGTCCATCATTCCAATAAAACTTGACATTAGGTATATGCTCAATAACCCAATAGTCTTGGCCTTTGTCTGGTCTCATTCTGTCGTAGAACTCTGTTGGCATAAGACCAACAAATATAAGAGATTTGAGTTTGGTGAGGTTGCGGATGCTGGAGGGCACCTCCTTCAGTTGTGGGAACCCTTCGATCCGAAGGTCCTCAAGAACGGGCAATCCTCCTTCCTCTATTATAACCGAATTCAATCTCCCTGAGCATTGGAGGTATAGCAGCTTAAGCTTCGGAAACCCTCCGACGTCGAAATACAATTGTTCACCATCGTACCCGTGGCTAAAATATAGTTGTATCAAATTAGGTAATACTTGAAGAGCTTTTATTGCATGAGCACCTGTCAACCCTGAATAAAGATGAAGGGAAACTAGATTATCGAGTCTCGATATCCAGTTTGGCAACATTTCCAAACGTACGAACAAGTTGAGACGTTGAAGAGATTTGGGGGGAGAAGAAAGAGAATGCAAATCCAGAATCGTGTTGCCTCGTATAGACTCAACCTTCAAAGATTGAAGGTGATTCATCTTCTCTATGGCGGTACAGAGAGCCTTCACGTGTTCTCTTTTCACGTCCCTAATATCCAACTTCCTTAATTGCTTCAAATTTTCTAGCTCTTTGATTAAATCGTCGTTTGCCATTATTATCTTCAACGTCTGCAACTCTTCTAAATGCCCAATCCCTCCTTGTATCTCCATCATGTAATTTCCGATAAGATGCCGCAACTTACGGAGTCTACTTAAGATCCCAATTTGTAGCACAGACACCCGCGAGCATGCCAAGTTCAAAGTTTGCAGGTTGTGTAGATTTCCAATGGACTTCGGAATTATCTTCACTTTTGTCCTCTTGACACTTAAGTATCGCAAATGAAGAAGATTTCCCACTTCTTCATGAAGTTGATAAAGAGGAGCACCCTGAAGATCTAGTACTTTCACAAGCTTGAAATTACCGGCTAGAGTGCCCAAAAACTGCAGCTTTGGAAACTCTCCCACCGAGAAAACAAAAACGGAACGAATTTTTGATTTGGTACTACTCATGGTTTCCCACCAACCCTTTTCCGTTACGTTTCGCATATGCATTGACCATCGTCGAGTTTCATTGTCCCAACTTGGATATGCTTCTCTCAAAACTTGACAAAAACCCAACTCCTCACACTTTACAAGTATGATCTCGTGGACTAAATCATGGACTTGACAACTTTTAATTCTACCATCCAATTTTGTCTTTGAAACTTGAACCAAGCTTCTATGAATGAGCTCAGTCAACCATTCTTCTGCAACTTCTTCCAACGTTTTTCCTTTCTGTCCTTCAATGAAACCCTCGGCTATCCACAGTCGGATTAATCTTCCACGGGTGATTTGATAGTCCTCAGGTATTATGCCAAAGTACAAGAAACATGGTTTAAGGTAGTAAGGCAGGTCATGGTAACTAAGGAGCAAAATTTTCGTGACGTTTGTGAGATGCTGGTTCCTTTCCATTTGGGATCCAAGGCTATCATAGAATTTTTGCCATTCAGATGCATCCTTACTTTTTGTGGACAAGAGAGCGCCTATTATCACAATTGCAAGTGGTAATCCTTCGCATTTTTTCAAAATGGCACGGGATACTGTTTCCAACTCTGGAGGACAACAACCATCAAAGTCCTGCTGGAACGCTTTCATGCAAAAGAGCTTCCAAGCCTCCTCTTTAATTAGGGGCTTCACCTTGCATATGTGATCCCATGAGGATTCCTTGCAAAAAGAAGCAACATCTTCCTTCCGTGTAGTGACAATTATTTGACTTCCTTTGTTGTTTTTCGGTAAAGCGAGTTTTACTAATCTCCAAAAGTCAGCACTCCAAACGTCGTCAAAAACAATTAGATACCTCTTCTTAAGTAAAAATTCTCTCAGCATATGAATGAGAGAATTTTGGTCCATTGTATCGATTCCCGGAGGTGCACACTCGTTTGTTGTTTGAAATAGCTCCTTTATCATTCTTCTAAAGATGTCCCCCATCTTGTATGATTGGGAGACCGATACCCAAGCCTGGCAATCAAAGTGTTCAATCACTTTTCGGTTGTCAAAAACTTTCTTGGCAAGAGTGGTCTTGCCACATCCTCCCATACCTACCAGTGAAGTGACCGTTCGGTTTGATTTTCCAGTTATCAGCCTGTGGATCAGTTCTTCCCGGGTGGACTCAATGCCCACGACTTCATCTTCCTCAATGAAAAGAGAGGCAACCCGAGGGTCATCATGTAGTTTCTCTTCCGTTTTACTGCTTGATGCAGGTTCTAAGGAATCGAAAGCATACCTATCGGCTCTTTCCTTGATATCACGAATATTCTGTTTGATACCTTGAATTTGAGTGGCGATATCATGCTGTGGCTTGAGTTTTGTGATTGAGCGGGCAAGTTTACGAAGGAAACCGATGAAACCACGACGTTGCCGATTTTCTGCCAGGTGAAGTACGTATTCGTCCATGACATCCTCGATCTGGTAAGCCAATTCCCGTACCTGCTTCACCCAATTTTTTGCCCTTTCGTTTTTTATTGGAGTTGAATCTACATCTTTTAGGAATGACATTATGCTTTCCAATTCAGCCTTGATACTGGCAACTTCTCTGTTGATATTCCCCAATAGGTTCACTTCGCTTGATAACAATGGCACCAAAGTACTGTTGATAACGGAGCTTACTGCAGCAAGAGCCATCAAGGAAATTTTCCTGCTTAACACAACTCAATTGATTAGTTTCAGAGCTGCTATAATTTTCTTGGCTGATTTAGTTATTATTGAATTGCCCAAACCCAAACAGACACACACGAATAATAAATCAAGCAAAGAACGCAAAGAAATAGCATGACAGAGACATTTATGTGGTTCCCCAACTAGGTAATCAGGTCCATCAGTGGTTCACAACTTCACAACAGTCCTCTGATAGTTAGCGAAGTGGAAAACCAAAGCCAAATCAGTTTTCACAAATCCACAAACATCACCCTATATTACTGACTGGATAGAACAGAAAACGTACTTAATTAACTTAAAGTTTTTCTGGCTATCATTTAGCATGGGAGGCTCTCAACAAGGCTTTGGTGGAGGGTCCCAATCAGTCCTTTCAACCATCCCCAAGATCAGACACTTTGGAAGACTTTTGGAGAATATGCAAACGCTCGCCAAGATCAGACACTTTGGGGGCGTGCATTTAGAAATATTCTCGCACCCAAGGAAAATCTTCATCGTCGTGGGGTTTGCTTTGAACCTGAATCTATTGAGCATTTGTTATTTACATGTTTTTGGCCCCACCCAGTGGGGTTTGCTTTGTAATATTGCCATTCGTGGGGCTGATGGTTCTATTCTCAAAACCAGGTGGATTGTTCGCAATCTGACAAGCAAAGGTTATATCTATGTTGAGCAAAGTGGGAACCATCGGTTGGTTTATTTGGAAAGGCCGCAATGAGTGCTGTGGTTTTAATGGTTCCCCAGTTAATATGAGGGTCCTTATTCGCGTGCTAGTTTCTCTGGAGGTGCGAGGAGTTGACGGTCAGGTTACGGTCTCTTCTCAGGCCAAATGGGCACCCCTCCTGTTGGGTGTGTTATGGTTAATTGTGATGCTGCTATGATCTAACTTCCAAGATATCAGCATATTGGCAAAGGGATTGCCCTGGCTCTTCTCGTGTATAGGTCGTCGAGGAAATGAAGCTGCGCACTGGGCTGCAACTTGCAACCTCCCTCAAACGAGTGTCTTTTTATCCTTTTCCGTTGTTTTATATTTTGGATTCGGATGTAGCTTTTGTCTGTGTAGCCTTTTTGGCATATTTTCTGAAGTTCAAAAAAAAAAAAAGGAAAAAAAACTAGAAAAAAGAGCCACCCATACCAACTAGAGTACTGATTTTTCTACAAATGAAGTATATATGTACTGAGTACCATTTCAGTCTTATTCAAGCCATAAACAAACTTGACCACTGGGTTAGGTATGGTTGGCCCGGCGGTCGATGGTTGGAAGTTAGGGACATAATCACATGGTTGAGCCATGCTACTCAATGTCCTCATTTGGTGCCGACTGGGGAAAACACTCGTACTAAATAAGGCCTTATTCTTAACCAGCCACAGACACGCGTCCTCATCTCCACAGGCTTGGGCCCATCGGTTTGGTCTCGCATTGCTCATTATCTCTTTTTGCAATATCACCTTCTCATGTGATTTTTGGGATTAATTGAACTCTTTTGGGGGTAAAACATAAACTCTGCATACACTCAAGCCGTTAGTCTCCATGATTAGCTTCAGTGGTTGGTGTTCTTATCTTTTTTTGCAATAAAATTGAGCAAAGTAGGATGCATGGACGAGACAATGAAATTAATGAAGGCGGAGAGGACAATGGATTTCAAATTGGAATGAAGGAGTTTGCCAAAGCACAAAAGAATTGGAAAGGGTTTTGAAGGGGTGGGAGTGGCCGACGAGGATGAGGGAGTTAATCATACAACATAAATGGATGTGCTCTTGTAAAAATTATGGGCTTTTATCCGATACAAGATATCAACAATTTTTTTTTTTTCTCAACAAAAAAAAATTATTAATTTTTTAAAAAGTATATAAAGATTAAACGGATCAAGGTTAGAGCAGCAATTGCCACCCGAAACAGGAAGGCCTGATGCCAACCAAAATTAACAAAAAAAAGACCATCAGAGTACGCCAACCAAAACAAGACATAAATAATTTTTCTCGATGAAAATATGTTTTCTCGGTGCCTAGGCCAGAACTATTGGCAAAAGATAATAAGTATATAATGACAAATAATTTCGGATATCAATACATTTTTTTCGAATATCGGTACACTTTTTATCAATGGGGGGGTTGCAGTGAGTGGTCTAAAGTGGAGCCGTGGAGGCATCACACATCAAAAATAAGCAAACGGGGGGAGAGAGAGAGATAGAGGTGCGAGGTCTAAAGTGGAGCTGTGGAGGCGCCGCACATCAAAAATAAGCAAACCGGGGGGGGGGGGGGGGGGGGGGGAGACAGAGACAGAGGTGCGAGATCTAAAGTGGAGCCGTGGAGGCACCGCACGTCAAAAAGTAGCCAGCTGGGGGGAGGAGAGACAGCGGTGCGAGATCTAAAGTGGAGCCGTGGAGGCTTTTTGACTAATGTATATACACAAATCCAGCCCCGGCCAATTTATTGAGGATGGGAAGCTGAACCGAACTGATTTTATGTGATTTCGTTAAAACTCAAAGAAGACCAAAGCGTTTGCCATTAGAAATCAATCCAAATCACAAGTTTCGATTTCCGGTTCAGTTTACCCTCTCTTTTTCCACCCGTACTAACATAATTAACGCCGTCTTGTTGAATTTTGTCGGCCAAAATACGTGAGTCAGAAATGAAATTCTGCCACCTCATCGACATGAACGCTCTTTAGAATAATATGAAAGTTCTAGAGACAAATTAATTATAACCCTTTAGAATAATATGATCAGAATAACAAATAGAGTGAAAATTTGTGTCAAATAGAGTGAAAATTTGAGCACTTAATTTTTTTAGACTGTTTATATATTAAAAATATGATTAAAAAATTAAGTGCTCCAATTTTTAATCCGTTTAAACCGGTGCGAAGATCTTATTATTCTGATTATATTATTCTAAAGAGACATAATTAAATTTTATTTCTAGAACTCTCATAATCACATTTTTCCTACATAGGATTGCAAATAAAGAGGGTAAGGATTTTTTCCTCCGAAACGTTGCCGTTCTAAGGGGTGGGCAGGGTCTGCTGTGCCATGGAGGCAGCAGAAAAAATATCCATTGTCTGGTTACTTTTTTCTTGTCTTCAGTGTTTTTCTTTTCTTCCGTTCATAATTTACTTTTTCGATTCTTCTTGTTGAGGCGAACGATCAATCCAAAAAATCTAATCAAACAAAATTTCAAAAAAGACAAACAACAATGCCAAAACACCCACCCATGGGTTGTCAACATGGTAAGGGCGAACATGCGCTTGCAACATAGCAGGGTTCGATTTCTCCTGGAGGCAAACCATGATTTAAGTGGGGGGGCCATGGCAGTGGGTTGCTGTGCTAGTCTCCCTCGAGGTTTGGATTGCGCAGTCGGGTCCAATAGTGGCTCGATTGCAGGATTGTTCCTCGGTTACCAAAAAAAAAAAAAAAAACAATTCCAAAACAAAAATTTAAGAACAATAGAGCCTTTTACGAGTTGGTTAATTTGCTTTTGGAAATTGAGGTCATTTCATGCACTAGGAAATCATTAATTATCCTTTTCAAATTGTTTGAATATATGTTGTCATCTCCTTTTCAAATCATTAAAGCTTACTTTGGATTTTTGTATAGGAAAAAACTTACTTTTCATAATTAGATGCCAAGAAATAAAGGAGGATTGGGACATGAAAAGTAATGAAAGTGGGAAACCAAAAGAAACCTTATCTGTTCACCCAAAAAAGAAGAAATTAAATAAGACTTATTTAGGTACTCATCTTAGTGAATTTAGAATACTTATGTTCTCATCTTTAAATGGGTTTAATGGCTCATTTTGCCCTTTAAATGTCTCCTGTTATTGATACCGTTATGCTATGACTTATATGTGCCGAAACTGTGACATCACAGCTAATTCGTTTGGGCAACCGATGCCAATATTTCGAACTCTGGCTCCGATAGAAACTAAAGATGAATCTAAAAAAGATCATAACTACAAATCACTGTTAGACGTGAGCTGTAGCACAAACAAAACAAGCCAAAACTGAGAACATTTTGATGATTACTACATATAGCAATTGAAAACGTCATAGGCTAATTAGAACAAACTTCTGAACATGGAGGCAAATTTCTTTCCAAATTCTCACATCGCGTATTTGTTTAACTAGTGAAAGGTGTGACATGCTACACCCGTTGTTCTATGCTCATTGCTCAATGGCTTGTTGCGTTCAATTGTTGGTTTGAATTAATTGATTAGTGGTAGCTTAAGAAATTGCTCTATTGCTAACTCATGTTATTTTGTATTCAACGGGAAACCGTGTGTTCTAGTAATCAAAGTCAGATTATTATTATTTTTCCCTGGGTAAAGGCAGATTTTTCTTTGTTGGCAGACCGCGTGTTCTAGTAATCAAAGTCTAGCCAAGCGATGATAAAATAATGACAATAATAATAATAATAAGTCAAGCCAAACGAGTACTGCCGATATTATTGCTCATCTGAGCAAATTCAAAACCATTTTTATTTTTGATAACCAGATATCTGAGTCAACTTGCATGTACCTTAACTAATTCCGGAGCTCTGAAACTAACGAGCGGACAACTTACCTTAAAGATTGTGTTGGAGATATGTACTAAAGACAAAAACTGTGGTTGGAACTACTCTTCACTCATGTAAAATGATAGATTAAATATTTGTCTCTACGAAATTTTAAAAAAAAAAACGATTTTTAAACAAGAAAAAAAACCATGAACAGTTTAACTCCTAATTATTTTGGTTAAATGGTCTGATATTCACAAAAATCAATGGTGAATAACATATAGAACCTAGAAGCTACGAATATGATCATGTTCTGAGTAAAAATCCATCATCATGTTCAACCTGCATTTAGAATGCTCTATTCAAGTTAAGCGAATATCTTATTTTTCGGATATGATATCCTAAGCAGTGGATATTTTCCCCATTGATGGTATTATCTACCATTCATGCAAAGTGTGAAGACAGGATTTTTGATGTACCTGCAACAACGCACAAGTCACATGTACCCCAAGGCATAGCTTGGGGAAATTGAACACAAGATTTTCGAGCTTATGGATGATCCCAGTAACAAACTTGAACTGGTCAAGGGTTGGGACTTAGATACTCCTTGTAATTCAATGGTTCAAAACCTTCTAGGTGCTATCAACTCTTCTGGTCAGTCTATACCGGATCTAATTGTCTCAGGGACTAGACTAGTCGGGCTACACGTATGCTAGCCAAGAGTACACCCTCAGTTATTAAAAATAGATGCTTTTTTTCCCATCCAATCCGATGGGATTAAAGAATCCTAACCTATAATCGTAGCAGTACAAGTGAAATGTAACTGAAAGAGGGAACATGATCAAGTACCTCTATAAATGCGAGATTTTCCGGTTAAGATGGTCTTGTGCCGCAAAAGTGACTGATTATGAAGGGAGGTTCACCGTAATTGACAGCGGCGCGCGCGTAGGGAGGTTTCGAGTGAGGTTCTTCTATGGAAGAAATGAAAGTGAGCAATGTTTGTCTTTGTGGGCATAGTTTGTATGTAAGGAAATGGATTTGGACAATATGAGGTGACGATTTGCAAGAAAAACTAGCCTTGTTTGCTCATGCTTGTCACTATGTTCAAGTGGGCATTTCGTGTGTGTGAGGTTGGAACAATATTACACACACGAAAACTTTTCATATTGTTTATTTTACACCATTAGTTGTTAAGGAGAAAAACATTTTCACGGAGCTTTTTATGAATAGTTGTTTACGGAGGTGAATCTCGAGCGTCCAAAGTATTTTGGACTGTCCAGATTCTAATGAAACTCTTCTAGGAAAGAGTTTCCTGGAAAAGTTTCATTTAAACCGAACCGTCCAAAGCCGAAACGAACGGTCGAGATCGCGCAGCTCCGTGAACAACTTATTTACAGCGGTTCCGTGAACTCTATCTCGATGTTAAAATGACATTATGTTGATAGACTTGTACAAGGAAAATTTTGCCACTACACGTTTTGGTAAATTAATTGTATACTATATATACTGGCAAACAATCAAATACTCCTCTGTAAACTCGCAAACAAGTTCAAGTAGTATAATTTCCTTGGAATTAGTAAGGCGTTATCAATTGCCAATATCGGGCCTTTTTAAAAAAATTAATAGTTTGAACATTGAATGGTACGTACGCCAATATATTTCAAAGAGAAATTTTATTTAACGGCGGAGTCATGAATATCTATTTATAGAGCCAATCGCGACGATCCGAATGTTAATGTAACTTTTCTAGGGAAGAGTTAAACTTCATTAAAATCCAGACCGTCCAAAACACTTTTGGATGGTCGTGATTGGTTATACTACTGTAAAGAATTTGTTCACGGCTGAGCCGTGATCAATAAGTTTCTCTCTATTTTAAAACTATTTATTAAGTTTGTCTCTTTCTCAGGTCTTTCACAAAGTCTGAATAAATGGCTTAAGTAATGTAATCGTTGTCCAAACAAGGATTAATATTGTTTAATGTGTTTTTTAAGGTGAAATTGATCATATCACTCAATGGGCCCCTCGTTGGGAGATATTTGGTTTGGTATGTTCCTGGCTAGAGAAGTTGTTTATTTCATTTTCTCCTGGTTTCTCTTGTTCTGTTTGCACTTTCCTTTCCTCTTTATTAGTTCCAGGTACCGTTGTTTCAGTGATCTGATTCAGGCCATGAACAAGCTTTGCGAAAGGTTGGTCTCGTGGTCAATGGTTGGAACTTAGGATTTGCTCTTTGATCATATTTCTCAGCTTTGAAACCTTCGAGGTGCTATCAATTTTTGCGGGATCAATTCGTACTTAGCTTTTGTCCTAAATTCAATTGGGCCCTGCTAGTAGACTGTAAAATTAGTCCACAGAATCGTTGAGGTGCGTAAATAGTCCCGGACACCCATATTAGAAAAGAGTACGTTATTGATATTCGAATCCAATGGACTTAAAGAACACTAATCAGTAATAATAGCAAAATGTGAAATTGAATGTAAATAGTTGATGATTATTTTTTTGAACTGGTCAATGCCATTGCTTCGTCCATTAATATATCGAAATATGATCACCCCAAGCATAGGGTAAATACATCATTTGAAGCATAATAATCCGGAAGACCGGGATCGTACCCAAGGGAATAATTAATACGGATCGATTGGATTTGTAGATGCAAGTATTGTGGCCTTGAAGCGGCTAACTTTGAGATGTAGTTCGTAGTGAATTAAAAGTGCAAAAAAAGTGGTTTGAAAATAATTTAAACTAAGCGGTTAGGTCTAGGGGATTTTAACGCTCATAACTTAAATCAATCAACTATCTCTCTGATTACTCGAGTTGAGATACGCGTTAACGATCTCCCAATCCCGGAGGATTCATCACTAAGCCCATTTACTAAAAGAAAGAGTCGAATAACCAAGTGAGTTCTAGTATTCGTCTAGCAAAGCCCATGATGACATAGCTCTAAGCATCTATCTGTGGCAAGTAGGCTCGCTCTTGCCTACGCATGATCAAAGAGGTTAAAACCGCCAAGATTTGATAGACGAACACAAACTACCTTGATTTCCCAACTAACAATAAGATTTAATGAGAGATAAGCATGATTAATTCAAGTCATGGAGTGCTAATCACCCCATGACCAAGCCTAATTAACTACTCACTCATGCTAGAGATTGAATCAACAAAGCTGAATATTGAAAACAACATGGATTTCAAATTAAACTAGAGATTAAGATAGATCTAAAGTATAGCTGCAACTTTAATGCAAGAAGAAATAGCAAACAATGACTAATTACTAAAGGAAATGAAGGTTTTTAGTCAAGAACAATGAAGAACACTAAGGCTTCGTTCAGTTGCCAGGAATGTTGTACCGGAAAGTTATTCTCAGGAAAAGTTAAATCAAGTGAAGTAAAGAAAAAAGAAATTTATTTTCTTGTGATTGTTCATTTGACAGTTTTTTTTGGCAGAAAAACTAAAGTTTAGTGGTTCATTTGCTGGGAAAAGACACTTATGAGAAACTTCTTTATTTTTATTCTCATGGCTAATTTTAAATAAAATTAACTTTGAGAGCTAAATAATAGGCTATCATATTTCAAAAGTTAACACATACGGAAAATGTATTTTATCTAATGCAAAGCGTTAATATGAAATGAAAAAATCGACTTGCAATTCCCTATTCAATTTGCTATATTCTGAATGGTCATTCAAATCTCCCATTTAAATTGACATTCTCTGATAATCAACCGTACAAATAAAGTTTAAAAAATAAGTATATGATAACTAAATAAATAAATATTAAACAACCGTGCTTGATTAGTTGCCGATGCAAAAACTCACTGAAAATTAGTTAGTACAAAACAAAATTGAAGACTAATGACAAGATAAATAAATACTTCCAAAAAAAATAAACTACCAATCTTTTTCTACAACAATTATCTCAGAAAGCACCATAGTAGTCGAAATTATTGTTGCTCACATAAATCTCGAAGTGTCTTTCTAAGAACCTAATTTGTATTTTTTTGTTATTGGCGTCATTCACTTTTTTTCTTACCCGCCAATTATTTTGGCCCCACAATGGATAAAACTTTTCCCATGACGCAAAATCCTATGCTTTTGGCCGGATCACTTTTGCAAGAAAGTAAATCTTGCAGGAAAACTTAAAAACATGTTTCCCACTACTTTCCTGCCAACTGAATACTACAAAAGTCATGGAAAAGTTGATTTTCCCATCCTTTCCTGTACTTTCCTGGCAACTGAACGGGGCCTAAGAAGAGTGAGCAACAAGTAAAGGAAAAACCTACTTAGATCTAAAAAGTGCAATAAATCTATTGTCCTCCGGATATTGTGACATAATGGGGAATTTATATGAGCCCATTTTTCGTACACAGAATATCCAAAGGGAAAATTTCAAAATACCCCCCAACCTTTATACCAAAATTTAATTAGACTCCCAACCTTTTAAAAACTTCAATTTTACTCCCAACGTTATCTTCCGTTAATCAAAATGCCCCCTTCCGTCCGAATGACTAACAGATTTCGTTAAAGACTCCGTTAAATATCGTCCCGATAGAATTTTGATGATCTGAGCCGCTCAATGTGTTCAAAACGTGATTTTAAGGGTATCCGCAAAAAATCAGCAAAAAAAATGACCAAGAAGGGCTTCATCTGAACAGTTTTTTATTAAACTATTCAATAAAAAACTGTTCAGATGAATCCCTTTCCGATCATTTTTTTTGTTAATTTCTTGCGGGTATCCTTAAAATCACGTTTTGAATACATTGAGCGGCTCGGATCATGGAAATTCGATCGAAAAGGGGAGGTGCAGACCGAAGCAAAATCCGGATGTCCGGACTTGAACAAAATCCGGATCGATCTGCAACTCCTCTTTTCCAATCGAATTTCGATGATCCGAGCTGTTCAATGTGTTCAAAACTTGATTTTAAGGGTACCCGCGAGAAATCAACAAAAAAAATGATCGGAAATGGCTTCATCTAAACAATTTTTTATTGAATAGTTTAATAAAAAACTGTTCAGATGAAGCCCTTCTTGGTCATTTTTTTTGCTGATTTTTTGCGGATACCCTTAAAATCACGTTTTGAACACATTGAGCGGCTCAGATCATCAAAATTCTATCGGGACGATATTTAACGGAGTCTTTAACGAAATCTGTTAGTCATTCGGACGGAAGGGGGCATTTTGATTAACGGAAGATAACGTTGGGAGTAAAATTGAAATTTTTAAAAGGTTGGGAGTCTAATTAATTTTTGTGTAAAGGTTGGGGGGTATTTTGAATTTTTCCCAATATCCAAATGACGCCCTAAAAATGCGCTACGAAGGCACTCGGTATCAATACGGAGAAACGTGTATCGATACCCGATAACAACTGACAAATCCCGGGCTCTCTATTTTAAAATGGTATCGATACAATGATTCTCAGTATCAATGCTGCCTTCAAATCCTTGGGCTCTTCAGCTTCCAGCCTCCGGCTTGATTTCCAACGTCCTTGGCCACCCATCGGGTCTTCAATGCTTGATTCTTGGCCCCCGATGGCTTCATTTCTTGGTCACCTTTGAGTTTTGGACGCCTCCAGCTTGCTTTAAGCTTTAAGACTCCCTTATTAAGCGGTTTTCCTACAAAAGAGAGTGAAATATACCCTACGTGCAATATCAAAGAAAAAGCTAGATTAACTAAACATAAAACGATAAAACTAAAGATTTAAGCACCAAGAATATACATTATTGGGTGTTCATTAGCCATATATCATTCAAAGCCCGAAGGCATTATGAAAATCATCAAAAGATAAGGAGTGAACCAAAACTACCAAAACCTAAATACAAACACCTACTGCAAATGCAGGCTGGCAAAACGTCGAAACATGCATAAGAACCACTTGCAGAAGAGGTGACAGAGAATCCAATAAGGATTCCCAGTTCAAACCCTAAGAAAGCACATAGTGAAAAAGAAAGATATGCGAATAGTGCATAATTATTTCATGTATCCTATCAAGTCCCCATCTACAAATTATGGGACTTAATAAGATACATGAAATAAGAATTGGGAGGGGCTGCAGTGCGGTTGCCGCACTATACTGTGTAGAGCAGCCGATCCGACCGTCCATCTTGATAAAGACAGCTCGGATTTAATCCGAGCTCCTACTAATCTGAGCCGTCGATTGTTTGGATCCCAATCCGAACTGTCCATTGCTGAGATAAACAGCCGGATCAGCCGCACCACACGTGTAGTGCAGAGGGTGTACTACAACACCCCCGGGTCCATGAAATAAGATACATGAAAGTCTCTAGGAAAGAGAATGAACGATTCGGATTATTTATTAATAATAATTCAAACCATCCATTCTCTTTCCTGGACATTTTAATGTACCTAACATTTTCATGAGAAGATACAAGTAAATAAACATACTGAAAGAAAGTGCTGCAGAATGGAAATAAGATGATCAATTACCTCTACTACGAGAGATTTTCCTGAGTATGAAAACAGAGAAACGAGACCCAATTCGGAATCTGTAAAAGCAATGAAGTATGTGATGGTAATTGAAGATAAGAAAGAAATATTAATTAATTAAAGCATCCATTTGGTGAAATTTCTTTATCCTTCAAGGCAAAAGTTTTACCTTAGTCACCAGGATATGATATCTAATGGTTTCGTGAACATTATCAGGATAGGATATTGCTGACATGGTACCCGTGCAGCGTATTCGGGCCATCTAAAAATGCAATTGACAATCTTGATACAAAGGTACCAAACAGATTTTTTTTTTAAAAAGTAAAAGAAAATGAAAAAGCTGTTTCGATCCGGACTGTCGGTTGCTCGGCTTGGATGACTTGAATGCGCTGCACGGGTACCATGTGGTACAAAAAAATTCTCATGGCACACACCCATTAAAAAAGGTGAACTATAGGCACCTCTGCTAATTACCATTAGATCTTTGAATTTGGATCCTATCCGTTGAATTTTTAATTGGACGTTAAGTGCAACCGGTGAACCCACTTCAACTTGCCAATGGGTTCGAGTCCTATCGTGAGCATTTGGGATTCAACGCTATGGATTAGCATCTGAAATCCCTTTTGAACTAACCTACTAACACCCACTAACCCCCCTGATGTACACAATATTGGCAAAAAAAAAACACTTCAACTCCGATTCTGATGACGTCGGGCGTTTGCTTCGTAGTGGATGTGAGGAATCAAAAGACAGAATTAGGGGAATAAATATTAATAAAGAGTATTAAGTGGAAAATATGGATCTAAAGGGAAAAAATATATTAATATTAAGAGGATCAAAAGACAGAATTAGGAGAAATATTTTTGACCATGCGAGCCTGCTAATGCAATGTACTTCACTGGAGGACGCAGCTGGTAATCTTAAGGTACTTTCCTTAACAAATACTCAAATATTCAGCTTCCAAATATCCAGATCCCTTTTGCTTTACCATTTCCATTCCAACATTTGTAGTACTAAACATTTTGTTGCAGGGTGGAGTGATAAGTGATAACTGAACGTCGCTATGGCTGTGGTCGCCGCCGGTTTGTCCATATGACAAAATAAGTAGGTACTCTTTCATTTGCCTGAGACTTCACTTCTATCTAAGTTGGCATCTGTGTCATATCAACCTTTTTCTCCCTTAACGATTGTGGAATTCGCAATCTCGTGCGTTTCGCACCTCAAACGAGATAGATTGATGGTACTGTCATAGTAAATATTGTTCTTTGCTAGCTGCAACTTGGTTTTAATTGATCCAGGAGATAGTATTACGTACAAAAGAGAGATGTTTCCGCTGCAGCTGAGCTGACAAATTGTATTTGTGATTACCGTCATTTACCGAAGTTGAATGGTCGGCCCATGAGTGGAGATATCGGGCCGAGGTGCCAAAAGGAAAGCGATCTCTTTTGCTCTTTGTTTGGCTTCTGATAAGGATAGACCTCATTGGTCTGCAGCATCAAGAATGTGTGAAATTCTTTGTCGGATTTTGGTTTGTTCCAAGCTCGAACGTTCTTTTCATGTGATAGGTTTTGTTCAATTAATTGGCTGGTGGTACTAATGCTTGCACGGTTGATGGGCTGAAAAGCAAGGCTGGAATTAGGAATTGATTCTGTCCTAGGCTACCTCAAAAAAAATTTCGGTGGGCAAAACAGTGTATATAATATGCATACCGGCAATCTCTAAGAAATAAGGCATGTAATCCATTTCATGCACCGCGCTTATTGGTAGCACCATCATACCCTTGACCTCGCAAGTGTGAATGTCCAGATTGTAACGAATGAGGATATCAAATGTTTATTTTCTTAAGAGTTAATGCAAGTCTTTTAACATGCACAATATGAAAAAAAACGCTCCCGTAAAAACCCTTGGACATCAATAAATCTCAAAACAAATCAAAAAATGGTCTAGATTTTTTGTTGCTGTTCCCTTATAATTTAAATCTAAAAGAATACAATTGTAAGAATTAATATTTTAAAATTTAAGCACACAAGCAAGTGTTCTGCATCAATTAAATCAGTAAAAATTAATCTAAGCACATCAGTCAGTACTCTAGTTGCATTTAACAACATTAGAGCAAATCTAAGAACACCAGTTAGTGCTATGCATTTAAGAACATAAGTAAAAATCTAAACACACCAGCTAGTGTTCTGCATAATAAGGGAATACTTACGGATCTAGAGCCTACTGATTCGACGTACTTGAAAGTCGATTTAAGAAGATTGAGCACCTAAGGTTTCATGAAATTTCTTGAGTCGATTAAACTAAGTTTTTAGCTCTGAGTAATCAACAAGAACCCAACCCTTGACGGTAGTAGAGAGGGAGAGAATAAGAGAGAACACAGAAAAGAAAGAACCTAGGAGAGAGGGGGAGAACGTCTGTTAACAGAAAGGCTGAGAGGGCTGGGCCAAAATGAGTTGGGCTAAAACAAATAATTATTTGGACTAAACTTTTACATATAATTTTTTTTGTTGAAAAATTACGGCTAAGGACGTGTTTTGATAATTAATACCCGCCAAGGACATTTTTAACATTAACAAATGTTCTCAGTATGTCTTTAGCGGGTATTAATTACCAAAATACGTCCTGAGCCGTCATTTTCCTTCTTCTTTTTTTAGTTTCCGGGAAACCACCTGGGCTATAGCCCACCTTAGGCATAAGGTGGTTCTGCCCTTGCTGAAAAGAGATGGACTCTTCCAAGTCGTAAACCCATCTGGTATATAACTTTTAATGGGTTTTGAATCGTGGTATAAGTCATAAGAAGCAAAAAGGGAAAAATTCAAAATACCCCCCAACCTTTACACAAAAATTAATTAGACTCCCAACCTTTTAAAAATTTCAATTTTACTCCCAACGTTATCTTCCGTTAATCAAAATGCCCCCTTCCGTCTGAATGACTAACAGATTTCGTTAAAGACTCCGTTAAATATCGTCCCGATAGAATTTTGATGATCCGAGCCGCTCAATGTGTTCAAAACGTGATTTTAAGGGTACCGGCAAGAAATCAGCAAAAAAATGACCAGGAAGGGCTTCATCTGAACAGTTTTTTATTAAACTATTCAATAAAAAACTGTTCAGATGAATCCCTTTCCGATCATTTTTTTTGTTAATTTCTCGCGGGTATCCTTAAAATCACGTTTTGAATACATTGAGCGGCTCGGATCATGGAAATTCGATCGAAAAGGGGAGGTGCAGACCGAAGCAAAATCCGGATGTCCGGACTTGAACAAAATCCGGATCGATCTGCGCCTCCTCTTTTCCAATCTAATTTCGATGATCCGAGCTATTCAATGTGTTCAAAACTTGATTTTAAGGGTACCCGCGAGAAATCAACAAAAAAAATGATCGGAAATGGCTTCATTTGAACAATTTTTTATTGAATAGTTTAATAAAAAACTGTTCAGATGAAGCCCTTCTCGGTCTTTTTTTTTTGCTGACTTCTCACGAGTACCCTTAAAATCACGTTTTGAACATATTGAACGGCTCGGATCATCGAAATTCGATTGGGACACTATTTAACGGAGCTTTTAACGAAATCTGTTAGTCATTTGGACGGAAGGGGGCATTTTGATTAACGGAAGATAACGTTGGGAGTAAAATTGAAGTTTTTAAAAGGTTGGGAGTCTAATTAAATTTTGGTATAAAGGTTGGGGGGTATTTTGAATTTTTCCCAAGCAAAAATATTGTAATCATTTTCCACGTAATAGTAGGAAATGCTGTGGGTCAATCACAATCGATCAAACACTAGAAGAAAATTTTCGCAATGATCTGGAGAATACAGGTTAAAGCCTGATAGGTACAAACTAACCTTCCAAGGTTAGCCCAGCTTGGGTGACCTAACACAACTTAAGGGTTCATATTTAAGACAAGAAGTTGGCTCAGTAGCGTGATGTCCAGCACGTAAGAGCTAGTTTTCTATCAACCAGCCCAGGGGCAGAGGTTAGCCTATGAGCTCGGCTCGTATAAGCACCTAGCTTAGCCTAAGGGCCAGTTCAGCACGAATAGCGTCCAGCTCGGCCTGAGGGCCAGCTTAGGAAGGTAGACAGTTAAATTAATGACCAAGAACCAATTATTATGAAATAATCTACAAGGAAGTTCATACAGTCTAAGGATAATTATAGAGAATCCAGATGCCACAGGGCTCTTAATCTTGATAAAGATTATAGAGACCTAAGCTAGAGAGGACACTCCAAAGCTTATCTAAACCCGTTACAAACGGATGAGACCCAAGGGTCCCAGTCTCAAAGGGACTCCTCGATCCCAAGATGCCTATATAAAGGTCTCATCTCCACCAGCCAAAGGTACACAATACTACACAACTCATACTCAATCCATACTCTCTTCTTCTTCTAAAGCAGATCGACTCGACTGACTTAGGCATCGGAGGGGTGATGGCGATAGCCACACCGGTGCCCATAGCTTTCTGTTCTATTTTGCAGGTCGCTGATCGAGCTCGCCAAAAGCCGCTTCATCAATTGGAGGGTCAGATGAACGGTTAAGGAACCCCACCTCCGATGGTGACCAAAAATTGCTTCATCAAAGCCAAAAACTGCTTCATCAAAGCCAAAAACTGCTTCATCAAAGCCGTAAGGCATTTATTGACCAACATATCTCTTTTTCTTTCATCTAAACTTTTGAAGTTCCTCTTGAGAAACTCATCAAATTTCTCTCGCACGAGTCCCTCCCATTCCGCTACAAAAATCTGACAGAGCTGAAACAGAATGTCGCCAACCTCGGATGGCATTTTAAAGCGCCGCCCAATTTTCTTTTCAGCTTCAGAAACCAAATCGATGTATTCCTTCACATAGCCAAAGAGCTCCTTCAAGTTTTCCACAAGAGAAGTGGCCAAATTCTTGAGCTTCACCTTTTGCGATGATGAGTGACACCGGTTAGCAATGCAAGACATGATGTTTGCAGCCTTTTTCATTGTTGTGTCAATCATGTTCTTGGATTTGACAAGGTCGTCCTTAAGTTTCTCTGACAAGTTGTCGAAGAAGCGCCTTGTTTGGTTTAGACAACTTTCGATCCATTCGGATAAAGTTTGGAAGAATTCAATGAGTCTGGATATTACCCAAGTACATGCTTCTTTGATTGTGTCGAATGCAGATTTGATCCACTGGGAAATCAGGGATATGAGCCAAGTAAATCCTTCTTCCAGGTTATCGAAAGCACAACCTACAATATTTCCCATTCGGGCTAGCTCGGCAGTTTATATGAGGTTATAGATCCTGGTATAGCTTTGGCCTTTATCTATACCTCATCTTAAATGAGCCGGCTGTCTGTCGACTTTTTTGTTTCCAAAATTACCCCTCCCAACCCTCCCAAATTACCCCACCCAGCCCTTCTCCCTCAAAACTCACGAACCCTTCCTAACTCTAACTCTTCTTCCTCCGAAACAGACACGACCATTCACACCCCGACCCCCAAACAACGCACCCCAACTCCAAACGGCTCCCCCAACTACACCATTACACCTCCTCCCCGCTCCAAATGGAAATTACACCACCCCGATCTCAGGCCGCCCACACCTGCAGCACGCCCACCGGGAAGGAGGAGTTTCGGCCACCAGACGGCCACCGGGAAGGATTAACCAGGTTTCCGTCAATTGAAACCCTCACTACACCTCCAGAACGCCTGCGATTAGGCCGCTGGCAAGGAAAACCCAGTAAGTCCACCCCCCACCTCTAACTACATACATACACACATCTACATTTAACTGCGCTTCATAATGAATCATAGCATAACGCACACCAACCGTTCGACAGAATTACATGACTTCAACTGGTGTAGGATTATTAAAAAAAAAAAAAACCCAAAGGGTAGTCGTTGCAATTGTCAGCCCCCTACCTCTAGGTATATACATACCGGCTGAGATACGAGCGCCGGGAAGAATTAATTACCCGTTATGACTATTATGGTGAGAATAGCTTGGGGTAGTCCGCCGTGTGAATTAAATCTAAAACAACTTCCAATAATTTACTCTGGACTCAGTTTTGTGGTTTGTTATGTTAGGAATTAGGATAACAAAAGGGTTTATTATTGTTGGATTCTCGTGCTTCCTAATGGATGTCAAAGACCGAGTAGAATCCTATGCCCACAGAGAATCAGCTATTCCATGGTCCTGCATTTCCAAAGAAAAACTCGTAAAACTCTTGACAAAAATGCAGAGATGTCACAGTTTTGTCAATTCCTTGGATGAATCCTTGGCTTAACACCTGATCCTTACCCGCCTTGTTCCAATGCATTTAAGTACTTAAAATATAGGATTTGAAGGCCTTTTATAGGCCGAGTTCCTTTAGTCGTGTGTGTTTGAAATACAGGACAAAGAAAACCCATTATTCTTGCATTGCCTCCAATAACAAATTGCCCAAGTCTTATTTCTTCCTTTCATTGTGTTGTGAATTTGTTCAGGCCCCTTTTCAAACAAGCAGTCAGAAAATAGTCCCCTATACAAGTTGCCCCAAAAATGAGATCCAAAGAAGGTGAAACTTTTTAACAGCAACTGGAAGAACAGTGAATGAAGCCTAGGCCATCCACTTCCTTTAACGTTTACTTGTTTGATTTATATACAGATGAAGCCCTAACCCGTTATCGGAAGTATAGGAGGGACCGGTATGCTCGATTGACTGCTGAAGAAAAAAGAAAATATATAAAAAATGTCACCGACAAAAGAGCATTGAAATCCACCCGCCTAAACAGAACAGCGTGCCAAGATAGTAATGGACAATGTTCCACTCCAACTTTAACAGCGTTAGGTAAATGTTGTTATTACACAAAACATGCTACCAAACATATCTTCCCACTAATTTTGCATTACTCATCAACACTCATGTTTTTTGGGGTCGGCCTTTTCCCTGCCTGCAGATCACTGTCACTCTGAATTTGAAATACGGCAGAGTAGACCTTGCTCTTTTTGTGGTGCAAAGAAATTCCAATACGAAACCCCAAAATTTTGTTGCTATGGTGGTAAAGTAGTCCTTGCAAGTCCTTGTGTTCCGGAGGTATTACGCAAATTATACACATCACAATGTGAGGAAGGAAAAGAATTCCGTAAAAACATCCGAGCTTATAATAGTATCTTTTCTTTTACTTCATTTGCGGTGAGATTGGATAAACAGTTGGCAACCTCACAACAAGGTGTTTATACATTCCGTGCACAAGGCTAAGTCTACCATAACCTCCCTTCTCTTATTCCTTCAACGGATGGTCCATGTTTCTTTCAAATGTACTTCTATGATACATGCAATGAGGTGCAAAATAGACTGCAAATTTTAAAAGACGCAGATCTGAGCGAGTCCATTGTTAGAAAACTAATAGAGGTCCTTTCGGAGAATCCATATGCTCAAGTTCTACGCACACTAGAAAAGAGGCCACTGGAATCTTATAGGATTCATATCCAAAGTAGTGTCAAATTGGATCAGAGAGTGTACAACTCCCCATCAGCTGATCAAGTTGCAGGCATTTGGATTGAAGGGAACAACGCCAATGTGCCATTTGAACGAGAAATTGTTATTCATGAACATTCTGGTAGCAGACATCGAGTACAACACTATTATGGTTGCTATGATCCATTACAATACCCGGCATTATTTCCAAGGGGTGAAAGTGGTTGGCATCAGAATATTATTTCATATGTACACATTTGAATTATCTTTATCAGTTCTATGATACCATATGGCTTTGGTAATTGTCTGAGTGTCGCCCTTGGAAACACAGAACCGAACAAGAGGACACACACACTATCTTTGGTATGTTTGATTACATTTCATTTTATTTGGTAGTGTTGTCTTTGTTTTACTATTATGGTTCTAAAAAGTGGGGAATTACTCAAGGGCCTGTTTGCCAACTGACTTTGAATTATCTTGGATAATACATCAAAGACATAGAAAAGGAGCAGCTCAAGATTAACCTAACAATGGTAAGTGTTACATTTTGTACTTGTATACTGATGATGTTACCATTCACCAAAGGTCTGGGCGTAGTTTGTGTGTTTAAAAGTGGGTTTTCCCATGTCTTTTTCTGCCTTTGGCATTCCCTTTACTATTTCTTGAACACTTCAAGATAATATGTTTCTTATCCAGGAACTAATTTAAGAGATTCGATAGAGACTGTTATGGAGAAACCGATACAAATCCAAAGCAATCAGTAAAGAGTGAAGCATTTGATATACAAAAACTTGCTGACCAGTTACAGTTGGAAGATACTTTCTATATATTTGGAGTCTCCATGGGAGGTTGGGGTTGTCTCAAATACATTACCCACAGGTATCATAATTACTCTATTGTTGGCTTCCTAATTTTTCCCTTCCCTTCTACGTGACTTCTATTGATATTCATTACTAAAGAGAAAGGGTCAACAAAAATGATAAACAAAAATGATAACCAAAAATGATAACGCAGAAACCCAATCCTAGAGTTGTGTAAATGCTATTATCTTTCCCCCTCCTCACCGTGCCCATTTTTCCTGTTGTCTGAGTACCAGTGTCCGGGTCTCCGTGGTCAAGGATGGGTTGTCACTTTTATGTCATCTTTCTTTTATTCTGGTGTTTATGTTTATGTTTATTTTGCTTCGGTTTTCTGTCCCTTTTTATCTTCTATTTGTATATTGTAACTGCCTTCTCATTTCCTTTATCACGTAGTCGGCAACCATATGCTATTCGGGTTCGGCCCAAAACGGCCGAAAATTTATATGGATGCCATGTTTACCTCTGTACTTTCTGTAAGACGATTCAATCTTAATGATCCTTGTCTTTCCAACAGGAATTACAGTTAAAAGGAATTTTGAGACAGTCTGCAGATGTCGAGGAGGTAGACCGCATTGTTTTCCCACTGGAAGTTTGCTCTGCTCTTCCTCTTTTGTGATCTCTGTATATCACCCCATTTTGAGGAGGAATAATTGATGAGCATGCTTGATTACTTCGATCGAAAAGGCTTGTCTAGCAGCAAAGCAAAACAAATGGTCCAAAACTTGGTATTCCTTCTTCAACTCCACACCAAGAGGATTCTTCAATTGAGTTCTCAAACAGAACAGGCAAGATTGGTATGCTTCTCAAACCCATGGGGGGAGACAAAGAGGAAAAGAAAAAGAGTTCAGGCACACAAGAACAAGGAAGTACAAATTTATGCCTGCATCAGATGGAGCTGGATCACTCTTAAACTCAATCAGAAGTAACAATGAACACGATAGCTTGACAAATTTATGACAATTGGAGTTATCTCCCTTCTTGTTTATATCTGTTACAAATGTCTTCGACTCAAATTTACTGCTTTCAATTAATGGATGGGTCAACCAAGATGGCCTTGGATACCTTGTATTTTAACTCTTTTTCTAACGTATAAACATATTCATACTTGGTTCAGTTTCAAAATTCTAAATTGCACATACAAGCTTTAAGAGAATTTTGGATCAGTTTACTCTAGCCTCCAAATTCAACTCCGGAAAGGATTTTTGTAATCTCAATTTCATTTTACAATCACTTAAGGGATGTTTTGAATAAATATTTGAGCCAAAAGATTTTGGGTACTTAGTTAATTTTTGCCGTATTTATTAATTTTGCATCAATTTGGCATGAATTATTGATTTTTATTAACGAGAAATTTAAAAACCAAAAAAATACTTCAAATGGTGCACTGTAAGGCAACTATTTGACGACATCCCCGACGACGAACCCTCCCCGAATAGAGAATGCCCACTGATATGGGTTGGAGAATGCGAGGCAAACCTTATGCCGTTCGGTACTGTGGCCACATTTTCATTTGTTATGCCTGGAGATTGCATGTCTTCAACCACTTCTTGTGGATCTTCATTGTCACTTGAGATAACTATAATACCATTGTTATTACCACTCACATCTTCTTGGGTACCTAAAATAACACCCAATAAATTAAAGGAATCAATTTGTTTGAAACATATTTAGAGCTTCATCGATTCATTCAGTTTCATTCTGTAAAACTTGACAGGAATCAACTCAATGAACCGGTCAAGCCATTACCAATATTCAAATTAGTTTTTTGGAAACTCTTACAAACACGTTTTAGACAAATTGAACCGCTCTGATCATTTGCATGGGACATCAAAACGAGTTTAACACAAGTTGGGTTTCATTTAGTAGTAAAAAAAGTGTCAGCAGAACCGGCCAATTAGATATATATATATATATTTTTTATGGAAAAAAGATAAAGGATTGGATCTCTTAAGTTTAATTTCGTTTTGTTCCAAACGGTAATGATGTAACCAATTACTTGTGTCTGTTGACTCCGTTCCAATGCATCAGTTCGCCATTAAAATCGTGTCCGTTCCGTACAGTTGCCACCCTTCCTTACTTACATATAGGGTTTTTCCCTTCACTTTTCATTCACGTTTTCACCTCACAACCGCATACCAGATATTGTATTATTCAAAGTAACAACACAGATTATCGAACAAATTGGAGCGATACTTCTGTTCGTTCGTAATTGAGTAGTTCGGGAAGCCAATATTCCAACTATTCCAAGAGCATAACTTTGGCGGACAAAATTGGCCCGGTACGTTTCTTTTCCTCTAACATGTTTTCGTAAAGTCTGAAAGTTCAGAAACGGCTTCGATTCATATAATACTCAAACAACTAATATACAGCTTTATATTGCTCACATTTAAAAACCAAACAAAAAAGAAGAAATTGTTCATTTTTAAAACCATTTGACTTCTATCAGACCCTATGTTTGGTTCACATGTTTGATGAAGTGCTACAATTGGTATAAGCGAATTTCTTTTCCCACCTGTCTTACACATGAGACTAAAATCACCACCCCACCTTCTGTGAGATGCGATAACCCCCAAAACTTATTACCTAATTTAAAATGCAAAACATCATTGGCTCGTGACCAAACCAGGAAAATAAACACACAAATGAGTTTTTTGATTTATGAACAAAATTAGGGCTTTTCTCCCAGAATAATTACGTTCTGATTATGTAGCAATTTCTCTATGTTTTGCCTTCAGTATAGTTTATTATTTTGTCATTATGTGTAACAAACACTTAGTAATAGAGACTGACATTAAACTTGGTTTCTTGGCAAAAGAAATGGATTATCAATTCCCAGAAATGGAATGCTTCAAAATATTAGAAGACTTGACATCGCTTTTAAGAGGAATTGAACAAGAGACTTTGATAACAATGTATGCCAATGTTGACCAAGAAGAAGACAAAGTTTCAACACAGCCTGAATTACCCAAAGATATAAACCATCTGATAGAGAAGACTTTCAAAGCATAACTACAAGAAGTGAAGCCTAAATTCCCCAAAGAAAGACTACATGTGATACAGAAGGCCTTCCAAGCAAAGCTACATGATCTCAAACAAGAGGTACACTCGGCAATTTTGATGAAAAGAATCAGAGTCGTTGAGTTCAAGAAAAAGAACTTCACAAAGCTGCATATACTACTTGTCCCACATCCAATGCCAAAAAGGAAAACAAAAGTGCAACATAGCAACCAACCACCGTCAAGCATAATGATACCTCATACCCAGAGGAATGTAGGGCATGGTACATCCACACATATAGTGACTCATATGCAAGGTTCTACAAAAAGTATCAAAATGCTTATGAAATATCTATATGGAGAACACAAAGGTATAATTCGTACTCACATTGCCAAATAGTTTATTTATATATATTTGTAAAAAAAATGGATAAAATTAACCTATATTTATTTATTGATGCAGGTAACCTCGAAACAATGGACCATCAATAAAGAAGAAGAGAAACTAGACCCCAAAAGCGAAACCGAACTACAGTGGCAAAAATGTGCTCAACTTGTAGGCCAATTCTACACATATGTTTTTTCCCGGTTTTTTTACTCCAGATTTCAAAGAACAACAATTCTACACATATTTGCCCTTGTACAACAAACCATGTATTTTGATTTCATATGATAATAAGAATCGCTTTCAAAATGTAATATTTATTTTGCGTTTGCAATGTCAAACACTACAGATTATATGTACGCAAGTGGTAATTGGGGGTGTCTGGAAATAGCATATTGTTTCATGAGCATAAGACTCAATGAGTTATAGAAAATTCCTTGTCATTTGATAAGAAGTAAAAATGGGTATACTAAGCAAACTGGGAATAGTGAACACTGACAATTTCTCACATTTGCCAAAAAAATAACCCACTAACAATAACTTCAAAAAGGTGAGTAACTTGTTGCATCCATTCTTCGTAAACATTGGTTTGGGAGACTTACCTGAAAGTTATTTGAAGGCCCCTCTATCAAGCCACTGATTGTGACTTTCTCTGCGGTTTTAATTTTGTTTTGCAACAATATCTCTTCCGGATCAACCACTTTTGCATCAAAACTGAACCTAATAGAACATGGTTTTATTTTCCTGACCTCTCAAGCCTTAATGAGTATTCCAAAATGAATATAAGATTACACGTATGCAAAAAATACCACGTGCAACGCACGTGCCCCACAACTAGTATAGAAGAAAAGAGAGAGAGTTAAGGAATGTGAAAAGGTGAATTCTTTAGTCACGAGGTTCATAGAGTCAACAATTTAATTTCATCGGTACTAATCCTAGACTCTGCTCCGATTTCTAAGTAGCAGTAAATTGTATTGAGAAACTGAAAAGGTGAAAAACCTTTAGGTAAACTGTTTACACCCGTTTTTTGCACCAAATCTTACACCAGCGCTGGAGAGCCATTTAATTAAATATTAATTAAATTGGACCGATATTTATGAGTTTCTTGGACTTAAAATTAATGGGCCACATTAATTTTGAGATTCGGAGCAAGGCCCAATTAATTAAAGTCCAAAAGAAGCGAAATGCACCGAATAATTTTCCTACTTGGATTATTATCAAGCCAAAAACACATGGAAGTCAGATTCCTATAAAAATGGAGCATGCCCAGATTAGTTCGTGGGAAGCACTTGGCATCTTGATGTTGCTTTGGAAGTTTTTTGATGATTCGTGGGAAGCAGTTGAGCATCCCCAGATTAATTCGTGGGAAGCACTTGGCATCTTGATGATTCGTGGGAAGCACTTGGCATGCCCAGATTAATTGGGAAGCACTTGGCATCTTGGCATCTTGATTAATTCGTGGGAAGCACTTGGCATCGTGATGTTGCTTTGGCATCTTGCCATCTTGGCATCTTGATGATTCGTGGGAAGCACTTGGCATGCCCAGATTAATTGGGAAGCACTTACCAGTTGAGCATGCCCAGATTAATTCGTGTGAAGCACTTGGCATCTTGACATCTTGATTAATTCGTGGGAAGCACTTGGCATCTTGATGTTGCTTTGGCATCTTGGCAACTTGATTAATTCGTGGGAAACACTTGGCATCTTGATGTTGCTTTGGCATCTTGGCATCTTGACATCTTGGCGTCTTGATTAATTCGTTGGAAGCACTTGGCATCTTGATGTTGCTTTGGAAGTTTTTTGAATGTCCATTATCTACCATTTCCACTGAATAAGGGAGTGGGAGACTTAATTGACTGATTTTGGCTCCAAAATAAGGGAGTAACCGCTTATAACCGCCAAGGTGGAGTGTGGGTGAAGAACATGGGACACTTGGCATTGCCAGAGAAAAGCGTGGAAGGCATGCATGTTAGGCCTCTGGATAAATACAAGAACTCAAGAAGAAAAAAATGTTTCCACACCAATCAAGCCCAGTGCTTAAACCAAAGTCTTCCCAGCGAAGCACCTATTTTACTTTTCCTGTACCAACTCAATTACTTTATCAAGTTATTCGAGTTCTTTACTTTCCCGTTGTATCGAACTTCATTATTTCGATATAATAAAGTTCTTTTTTACGTTGTTACTTCTTTTCTACATGGTTAGAAAATTACTAAGTCCATGTTCGTTGTGGCAAAACTACGAACCATCACTGCGATCTAACCCTTAGGTTCGCAGCACTTTCGCCGCTACAGTTACAAAGTCAGAAAAGGGACATCCAATCCTTATGTTAGACGCGACAAGTCTTGACACGCCCGCGCTCAGTCCTTGAGCCATTTTGCGACCAACATAAACACATTACATCGATGATCTTTTACTGATTTTGATGCATAGAACATGAGTGTCCCTTGGCATCTATATTTACAGATCCAGATCACTAATGAGTCTAGTTTTACCAAAAATGAAGTGATAAATCTTGAACGGATGAGTGAGAATTTTTCCGAAAAATCTGGAGTGATGAACCCTTATATTGTGAAAAGACTGGTACAGGAGTTTCTTCAAAACGTGGCGAATTCCCACTGAAATTGGAAGGGCAAGGACCTCTTAAAAGAGAAACTCTAATGCCGTGGCTAAATCAACTCCAATATAATAGCTAAAACGCACACCAAAACATTTACTACAAGAATCAATTGGAAGAAATTGCATTGCAAACTGATGGGTAGGCAGCGCAGAACCCTATACTTAGTGGCAGGCGAATATGAGGGGCTTCGCAATGCTACCCATACAGCACTGACGGTGACGGGTGAACGCGGTTAGTCCTCCCAATATGCTTGCCCCGCACCAGTAGAGGACGTCTCGAGTACAGGGTGGATGCTGGCTCCCATAAAGCCAACCATTAATTCTACATCGTTCAATCTAATTGCATCAGCTTGAAAAATACTAAATCTTGTCTTGTCGAGTCGTCTCCACAGAGCCAATTAATGACAAGTTACCAGTGGTTACTAATGGTTACAGAATTTAATCATGAAATGGGAGAATGCTCAAGGGGCTCACTAAATCGTCTGATTCCAAGCCACAGCCTCCAGTTAAACCGTAAGACATGATCTGACCAACATATTGTTGGGATATTTTTAATAAAAATAAATATTAGTATTAACTCCTCACCTTTAGTGTTTTACCGTTACAATATTAATGTGGTATTGAAATATTGGTTACAAAATTAAGAGTATTTATGCTCTATCATTATCTTTATATTAATGGCTATTACTCCTATATATATGTGTATCTCATACAATGGAATAGAGAGGAAAAATAGAAAAGATATATACACATGTTCATAGAGATGTACACAGAGAGATACAAACATGTTTGTGTGAGAGTTCACGTTCTATTTTCTATATTTTCTATGTTGATTGGGCAACTCGGTTCGTGACTCGTTCAAACCTCCCGGTGGTCGTGAACATCGGATGAGGAATGCTTGTGAGCGCTTGGGTTTAATCTTGGGGCTAGTACACTCCGGTGGAACCTTCACGAGGGGAGGAATATTAGCCTTAAGACAGTGACTACACGACTCTCAATCTCACAGGCAACATCTTTCTTACTCTTAATATTTTCATATAGTCTTTTTCCTAACTTGTTGTATTTCCTTATATTATGTGCTCTATTTATTCTTGTGAAAAATAATATTTGTGAATAAAAAAATCCTAACAGTTAAGGCTAATATATATCCCGCAACAAACTGGCGAAATGAAGTTGTACGTGTTTCTAATTCATCCTGTCTCGCTTTCTTTAACATTTGGAGATATATGGTCTTGTAGTCATGCTGTGATACATGGTTTCAGGTAATATGAATTCCTCGCATGTGTAGCAAATTGTCATGATCATGAATATGTGTAAATGCAATCCCTTTAGAATATGCATGCAAGGCAAATTCCTCGAGTTCTAGTTCGCATGTGGTTACGCATACATATGTGTGGTAAAAATGATTTCTGATTGATATGATTTGGGGAGAAATATTTTCAGTGTACATGTCTACTTAGTATTGCCTTTGTTATAGTCTACTTTCGAACATGATAGTGTTGTTAACCAATTCCTTTTTAGTTTTCTCAAAAAAAAAAAAAGGTGTTCCTATGGAAAAATCTCTCGACCGAAGCAGTTTATGTAAAACAAGTTTGAGAAGCCTTTCAGTTACGATAAATCCATTAAGGAATGCATATCAGAAAGACCATATAAAATTTGTCTTCTAATCAAATATAGAGTTCAACGCTTTTTATTGCTTGGAATTTTTCCATTTAGAAAGAGGTATTATGGTTCATTTCTTCTAGCTGTTTTGAAGCATAACATCACTATGAAGTTTAACATTTAGATTTTTGGTGATAGAGTTTTTAACTCATGAAGTAGATTATGTATTTTGTAACCGCTACTGAGTTAAATTTCACGATTGCTCATTTGGATGGAATGTTTAGCGATCTTGCATGGTTAAGTTACTTTCGTTACTTGAGATGCTAGCGTATACTCTTATTCTCTCAAACAGAAAGGATGCTAGGTTCTCTGTAGTAATCCCATTTCATGCTTGTGTTCCCTTTAGTTGTTGTTATCCCACCAATGATTAATAAATTCATTTTCTCCCGTTTTAAGGAAAATCTATTTTGATGGATAAGGAAAAGAATGGGTTTTGCACAATTAGATACCTAACTGTGTGGGTAATGGTTAAAGAGAATATTAGTTGTGGGGAAGTACTTGCTTTCTGTTTTTGAGGGTTGTGACTAATTAAACTGTTTATTGATTTATCTCAAAATAAATATATATGCAATGACTAGTTTCTTGGTTGGTTACACTCATATAGTCATATTGCCACTAGATGCTCATATTCAGTAATTTGTAGTTTGTTACAATTAGACTACTGTACAATTTTGATTAGCGTGCGGTTTTGATTGGCATGATAGAATTTAGTTCCGTTTGTAGTGCAGTTTTCATTGGAACGGGATAAATGTGTTTGCGGACATTATTACAGCATAATGGCTAGATGTGCTACATAGTGCAGTTTTTATTCTTCATAAATATAATCAGTTGTGGTAAATTGATTATATAATATATATCATTAGGTGTCTTAGCCGTTTGGAGAAGAGAAGTTATGATATGGAGGTTATGAATTCCTCTGGTTCTAATGCTTGAGCTGTTTGGCTCTCATTGGAAATTGCTCCACTTGGATGTGTACCATGCAATCAAGTTTGTCCCTAAATATGCAAACAGTTTGACCATCGAGAAGAAAACGTTTCACATGAAATGTGTACGTGGTGGTTTTGTTAATAAATTTTTGACTCCTCCAATATCAACGTACAGAAGAGTAATTGGCAAGACCTCTTTTATGTTATAAATGAATGCGGGTGATAATTGGCGTATAAATATTGCATATTGTGACGGTTACAGACATAAGATTGATGATCGTAAAATGCACGATTAATGCTATGTAATTGGATTTATGTGATTGGATTTTCTTGGAAAAAAAGGGGGGAAAAAAAAAAAACAGCTTGTGTATTTTGTTTTATTGAAAAAAAAAACCCTCTTAACTCGGCTTTCATTCTAAGGAAGACAAAAGGTTTTATTCTTAAAGATCACGTAAATTGCACGGTTAAAGGTTAGCATAACTATTTTGCATATGGGTGGTGAATATTTATGTGGCATTCTTTGGGATTTTATCACTTTAGTGTCCAGTTTCTAACAATAGTCTTCACGGTTTTGATCTGTTAGAACCCAGTGGGGGGAAATTATTTTGGTGGTTACTTGTAGAAGTATGGCCAAAGTTTTTGTGTTCACCTCCAGTGGGTTAAAACCATTGCTTTGTATATGGTTGTCTGAAATCCACATTGTAATAAACACATGTATGCGGTTATTTTTCCAAGTCTTGTGCTGGATTTGGTTTCCCAATTCGGTGGAAAAGATTTATGTCTATAGACGATCTCTTTACGGGAAAAATAAATGTCATGTTCAATTTTTCTTCGTTACCAAGTCTATTATCATATTTCATGACCCTTTTGTTGTCATGAGTAACGTGTTTTGCTTGGGTAGAGATTTGTAAACTTGGTTTTTCAAAGGCTTTTTTTGTGTGTTTTGGAATAGGTGATTAGTTTTCATATATTGTTTTGTAGAAAGAAAAAATAAATTACAACCACGACTATCAAGATTTAGCTTTGTTAATAGATGATCGATTTCGGTTGCTACCTCATTAATGAGATTTTAAACCATGGTTATAAATGATCGTATTATTTTGTGACCGTTTGTGAGCATATGTTTAAATTGCTTTTAATAAGGCAGTGTATTTTCTATCATATTTACTAGTATGAGTCTCATTGGTTGATTGAAGTTTTGAAACTTGTGGGGGATGGTCAAACTTAATTATTTTGTGTAAGTTTCAAAACTTATTATATGAATTTATTGATTCTTAAAACCATTGTATATGTTCTCGAAATAATAATTCAGTAATCAAGATTTTACTTTACTAAAAGCTAACTTGAATGCCTATGGTTAAAGGAAAGGATCAAAATGTGGGAGTTATTTATGAATAGAAGTGGTTCCTTTATTCTTGGTAAATAAATTTGTGTAATTTCATAAAGCCCTCAACTAAGTTCCAAATGTTTTAGTTTTGAGGCTTCAGAAAAGTTTTCTTAGATAATACTTATATAATAAGGGGAACATGCTTTTAAGATTTATAACATCAAGAAGAGTTGTATCTCTTTCAATTTTGTTGAAGTTTATTCACCATCCATAGAGGAGTACTCTATGAGTTACGTACATCAAAATCCTTGTGTCGATGGTGCATATTTTTGTGATTAAAAAAAGCGGTTAGTTAATTCAATTTTATTTGTAAAATAAGAAATTTCCAGTTGCATAGGATAATGTTATGCATGTAATACAACTTCTGTGAAAGTTTTATTAGAGATATATTGACTAAAACTTTAAAGGATCACAATACTCTCTTTGGTATGCCTGTTATGTGGGGGCATATTAATATTGATAGTTCGTTAATTGTATTTATAAGTTAACAGGGAGTTTGATTGGTCATATTAACTTGCTCTTGTTCTATTTCTTTTAAGGAAATAGGTAGTGCATGTGGGGGTTCCTGTTTTGTGAAAAGTGGTTGGATATTTCTTACTGAGAAATTTATAATACTAATTTTGCGTTGGCAAGTTGTGTTTGAAATTTATACAGGCGCATTTTGTAAGCTAGCAAGATGAAGTTTGAGATTTGCACCTATAAAGAGCTTGAGAAGCCGAAGCATGCATGCAAAGTACAATAGGGGAAAAATTGAGGCATATTGAGAATTATTGACTCCCAAGAAGAGTAATTGCCTCTGGACTAGCACAAGGCTAGATCTTAAAAATTGTCGAGGGGAATGAGCAAAGCCTACAGGAAGTCACCTAGGGAGGTAACCCAATCTCTGTGACTGGAGATCCCATGAAGGAGATTCAATGGGTAAAAACAATCCATATTGCGTGACTTGATACCAGCACTATAGAAAAATTATGAGACACCA
This sequence comes from Rhododendron henanense subsp. lingbaoense, assembly GCA_020567845.1. Lineage (NCBI taxonomy): Eukaryota > Viridiplantae > Streptophyta > Magnoliopsida > Ericales > Ericaceae > Rhododendron > Rhododendron henanense. The sequence goes on along the minus strand of CM036316.1, from coordinate 40,188,041 downwards.
TGTAGTGTTGTTCTCCTGCTCATTCCTAAGGCACAGTGCTGAAGAAGTGACAGGTTGAGGATGGGTGTTAACCCTTAATGAATCCAAGGCGAGGATTCTCTCGCAAGGTACATTCCGTCACTGTACCCTTGGAGGATTCACCTAAGTGGGAGTTGTCGTGAGGCCGCGACTATGAGGCTTGGGCTAGCCTATAGAAATTCCCATGAGAATCAAGATCGAGTGCATGGCCATTAATAGCACTAACCCGCGAACGAAAGTCCAATACCGGTACTGTGTGTGTGATATGTTGAACTCTGACTCAGAGGGTCTAGTTCAAGACAGAGTTCACTATGATCCTTCAGAGGTAAACTATTAACACTAAGTGAGGTTCAAGTCTGGAAGACACCTTCACCTATTGCACAGTATATAGTTGCCCAATTTTGTTTCTAGTATGTATTTTCAAAGTCATGTGATTTTAAAAGTCAAAACTATAAAATATTTATTTTTATTAAAAGTGGGGGATTGTTGGGATATTTTTAATAAAAATAAATATTAGTATTAACTCCTCACCTTTAGTGTTTTACCGTTACAATATTAATGTGGTATTGAAATATTGGTTACAAAATTAAGAGTATTTATGCTCTATCATTATCTTTATATTAATGGCTATTACTCCTATATATATGTGTATCTCATACAATGGAATAGAGAGGAAAAATAGAAAAGATATATACACATGTTCATAGAGATGTACACAGAGAGATACAAACATGTTTGTGTGAGAGTTCACGTTCTATTTTCTATATTTTCTATGTTGATTGGGCAACTCGGTTCGTGACTCGTTCAAACCTCCCGGTGGTCGTGAACATCGGATGAGGAATGCTTGTGAGCGCTTGGGTTTAATCTTGGGGCTAGTACACTCCGGTGGAACCTTCACGAGGGGAGGAATATTAGCCTTAAGACAGTGACTACACGACTCTCAATCTCACAGGCAACATCTTTCTTACTCTTAATATTTTCATATAGTCTTTTTCCTAACTTGTTGTATTTCCTTATATTATGTGCTCTATTTATTCTTGTGAAAAATAATATTTGTGAATAAAAAAATCCTAACACATATATCTCTTGTTCTTCCATCCTCCAGCTAAACTTTTGAAGTTGGTCTTGAAAAACCCATCAAATTTCTCTCCCAGGAGTCCCACCCATTCCCCCAGGGCCCAGAAATATCCGACAGAGCTGAAACTGAACATTGCCAATCTGGGATAGCATTTTATAGCGCCGCCCAATTCTCTTTGCACCTTTAGAAACCAAATCGACGTATTCCTTCACATAGCCAAAAAGCTCCTTCAAGTTTTTCACAAGAGAAGTGGCATAATTCTCGAGCTTCAACTTCAGCTAGCTTTTGCGACAACGAGTAGTACTGAAACCAGTGAGCAATGGAAGACGTGATGCTTGCAGCCTTTTCCATTGTTCTATCAATCGTGTTCTTGGATTTGAGAAGGAGCCTCCTTGAATTTCTTAGAAAAATTGTCGAAGAAGCGCCTTGTTTGGTTTAGACAATTTTCGATCCACTCGGATAAAGTTTGGAAGAATTCCAATGATTTTCGATGGTATTCAAGTATATGCTTCTTTGATTGTGTTGAATGCAGATTTGATCCACTGGGAAATCAAGGATATGAGCCAAGTAAATCCTTCTTCCAGCTTATCGAAAGCACAGCCTAAAATATTTCCCATTTGGGCTACCTCCTGAGGACTGAGATTAGGGGAGAGAGAGAGAGAGAGAGTTAAGGAATGGGAAAGGTGAATTCTGTAGTCACGAAATTCGTAGAGCCAACAATTTAATTGTATGCACAAAATTTTGTATTGAGAAACTGAAAACGTGTTCGGACATAAGAGAGGTAAAAAGTTAACCAAAATCTAGAAGTGACGAACCCATATACTTTGAAAAGACTGGTACAAGAACACTTTCTGATCATTGTCCAATTATGTTAATGGAGGACGATAGGAATTGGGGTCCAAAATTGGGAGGGGTTTCAGTGGTCAAAATTAGGGATTGGCCATGGGGGTGTGGTGAGAGGTCTGTTTGTAGTCACAATTCAATTGGCGAAATCCAATTGGGGTCTTGAGTTAGCTTCGGGAATTTACAATCAGGAAGATTTGGGATACTTACTATTGACAACAATACTGCTCAATGATGGCACCTTCAGCATGCGTCTTCAACTTCAAGCTGCTCTATTTCAATGCCGGGGAAAGCTGTCAAATTCGTATCTGGTTCGTGCTGTTTATCAATCTGGTTCGTCCTCCTAATCGACAACCAAAATCCTTCAACTATGCCAAAACAAAAAATTTACTGTATAATTTTGGTCATAAATTTTACTTTTTAAATCCTTTTGTAGAGAAATAATTAATGAAAAATCTAAAAAAAATTCAAAATAGACGAACAAATATACCAAAACAAAAAATTAAGAAGAACGGGACCAATTGAGATGAGATATGCAATAAATCTAAACTTGCAATCAAACTAGGACAAACCTTTTGTTGTTGCGGGGTGGTTCAGAACATTATTCAACTTCCCCAACTTCTTCAAATTCCTCTTCTTCAGATTCATCGATCATTCAGCCTCTGGCTTTCCCTGATCATGTCTTGGAATTCCCGAGGAGTATAATTCCTATCCTTCCCTATAAACTTGACATTAGGTATATGCTCAATAATCCAATAGTCTTGGCCTTTGCCTGGTTGCATCCTGTCTAAGAACTCTGTTGGCATAGAAGCAATATAAAGAGATTTGAGTTCTTTGAGATTGCAGATGTCGGAGGGTACCTCCTTCAGTTGTAGGCAATGTCCGATCCAAAGCTGGTTAAGAACGGGCAATCATACTTCCTCTATTATAATCGAATTCAACCCATGTAGGATTTGGAGGTGTAATCTTTAAGCTTCTGAAACCCTCCGACGTCGAAATACAGTTGTTCTCCATCATCCGCGGCTAAGAAAACAAGTCGTATTAAATTAGGTAATGCTTGAAGAGCTTTTATTGCATGAGCACCGGTCAACCCTGACCGACATAGATTTAGGAAAACAAGATTATCGAGTCTCGATACCTAGTTTGGCAACGTTTTTGCAAACGTCCATACAAGTAGAGATCCCGAAAAGATTGAGGGGAGAAGAAAGAGAATGCAAATTAAGAATATCATTGTCAATTTTATCCCAAACCTTCAAAGATTGAAGGTGATTCATCTTCTTGATGGCGGTACAGAGGGCCTTCCCATATTCTCTTTTCAGGTTCCCAATGCAACTTCCTCAATTGCCTCAAATTTTCTAGCTCCTTGATTAAATCGTCGTTTGCCTCCACGGATCGCAACGCCTGCAACTCTTCTAAGTGCCCAATCTCTCCTTGTATCTTCACTCCCGGTGGTCGTGTTGGTACCATAAGATGCCGCAACTTACAGAGTCCACTTAAGATCCCAATTTGTAGCACAGACACCTGTGTGTCTTTCAAGTTCAAAGTTTGTAGGTTGTGTAGATTTCCAATGGACTTTGGAATTATCTTCACCTTTGTCCTCTTGACACTTAAGTATCGCAAATGAAGAAGATTTCCCACGTCTTCATGAAGTTGATCAAGAAGAGCACCCTGAAGATCTAGTACTTTCAAAAGCTTGAAATTCACAATTAGAGTATCCAATAACTTCTTATTTGGCAACTCACCCACCGAGAAAAGAAAAACGGAACAAATTCTGGATTTGGTACTACTCATGGTTTCCAAATTCGTTATGTTTCGCATATGCATTGACCATCGTCAAGTTTCATTATTCCAACTTGGATCTGCTTCTATCAAAACATGGCAAAAACTCAACTCCTCACATTTTGCGAGGATGATCTCATGAACTACATCATGGACTTGACATCTTCTAATTCTACCATCCAAATTCATCTCCGAAACTTGAACCAAGCTTCTGTGAACGAGCTCAGTTAAGTGTTCTTCTGCAACTTCTTCCAATGTTTTTCCTTTTTGTCCTTCAATGAAGCCCTCAGCTATCCATAGTCGAATTAGTCTTCCAGGGTTGATTTGAACGTCCTTAGGTATTATGCCAAAGTACAAGAAACAAACTATGTTATATTCGCATCCACTAGTCATAGATAATCAACACTTTTCATCCTTCAAATTAAATTTTTGAAAAATTCGATGAATTTATGTAACACTCATAAGATGAAAAATAATGTAAGCCCTGTATTTAATCGGGTATACCTATAAAAAAAAATCTAATAAAGCCTCTAGAGCCCTTTTTTTTTATGTTCTGAGCCAATTTGCGTGCACCTCAGATTAATCCCTATATACAATCCCTTCCACAGACGTTTCACACGCTCACGGGTAGGGGTAAGATGACCCCAAGAGTTATTGGCAAGAAGAATAGAATCTGAAACCTTAAAATGAAGCAAACACCTAAATGGCCGGCTAAGTCCCAGGATTTTTACCCTGGGGCCCTTTGGCCTAACTTATGTGTGACATTTTGGCATAGTATTTTAGTTATACTCCATTCTCTTAACGATGGAAAGTAAATCAATAAAGTTACCAGTTACCACGTCCTACATCTACAAGGATTGTAAGAAACGTCCTACTCCTATAAGGAAGAGTAATCATTGTCCTTCCCAAAAACTCACCTAGCTTGTTACATATATACTCTACTACTATCCCTTCACCTTCTTTTGTTTTCGTCTCTCTCTCTCTCTCTCTCTCTCTCTCTCTCTAACACCAACTCCTTAACAGGACATGCAATCAAGATTCAAGTAGTTAGTATTACATACGGTCAAACAGAGGTAATGATCATGCCCTTCTTCCTCCATTACACTCTTTTGTTTTGTTTTCTCCACAACCCCTCTGTTTGTTTCCCAAGAAAACCATAAGAAGCGAAAGAGAAATAGGAAACTACTTATGAACTAGGTGGTTTTAGTTGTTTTGGCTTCTGCTACAATTGCAATATGTGTTGGGTTCAATTGATCACTGGGTTGCGTTCAAAATAAAATTTTGATTCAAATTAAAAGTCGTACGCCCACGGCTCTCTTTCACCGCTCCTCCCACCACACTCAATCTCACCGTAGACTTTCTGATTTTGAGCTCTGCAGTGGGGAAAGCGGTGAAAGAGAGCAGCGGGCGTAGACTCTCTGATTTTGATTACTGGGTTAGGAGATGCATGCATTGGGAGCAAGGCCTAGTGACGCAGGGGGGGAAAAATTGAGGTTTTGGTTGCTAGAATTTTAGAAGTACTTTTGAGTTTCTAGCTTTCGAAACAAACACCGAAGTAATTTTTGGGGGATGAGAAGCAAAATATGTACTGCTTGCTTCCTATTGTATTTTAAACAACACAAACACACTCACCAATTAGAGGCAACCTAGCAGGCCAGCCACCCTTGTACATTCTCTTGCTGAGAGATCAAGGGGTCAAATCGGGTTCGAATCTATCCTAAGGAAAGAAGGGATTATTAGTTATTCGGTATAGGAGCGTTTCGTTGTTAGTTATATATCTGTTTCCCTCATTAGATATTTCTTGAATTGTTATCGATTGGGTTGATTTAGTTATTAAGGACCTCGTACATGATTGATGTAGTGTCCCGTTATTGTAACTCCTTTGAATGTAATTCTTCTACAGCTTGACACTACGAAAAACACAAAAAGGTTTTTAACCAAGTGATCATGGTCACTTGTAGGGTATTTGATGCAGGGAGAATTTGCGAGTTCTCTAAGTTTTCCCGCTTAAAATGTACATATAGTGCCTTTACTAAGAATCGTGCAATTTTTTCAGATTTTAAGTCTAGCATTGATTATTATCCTGATTTGAGTTGATTTGTTTGCTCGTGTTTTACAAAATAAAAACCTTGGTCTACGAGAATCCGAAATAGTTTTCTTGACATTCTAGTTATCTTTTTAGTATTCCTATGGTGGATAGGGACATAGGATAGCTACTTTGTCGATAGAGTTGTAAAAATTATGGCCGGGGGTTGTGTTACGGTGATCAATAGAAAAATCATCAAGACAGTTTATTTTGCTCCTCCATTCAAGTTTGATTGCTGCTTTTTTTCTTCTCCTAAATTTTTCATTGTTTGCTTATATTTTCTTTCTTATTATCCTTTCTTTTCCATCCGAGGACAGTCATAGAAAAGTGCCATGAATGAGTACCTCTTTAGTATATGGAAAATTTTGACTTCTTATAATTATTTATCTCAAGTCTCGAACTGAATCAATTGTTGTACTTATTTATGCAAATATCAAAAAAAATCCTTCAACTGTTATCAGACTATGCCATAGGCGGTGTGTTAGTACCATAAAGTAACCATACAAGATATGATAGCCGAAAGCTCAATGAGACCAAGAGGCACGGTCTAGTAGTGATGAAATTCATTCAGTGTTACAACTGAAACTAAACATGCTCCTTCCTTAAAGCTTTACTAAAAGAATCTCTGGTGGCATAGCATTTTTTCGGCTATTTTGAGACAATCCAAAAGACACAAGTGTCATCTTCGGCTATTTTCGGCTATTTTTCGGCTATCTCTGGTGGCATAGTATTTATAATGTCATCTTCGACAACGTTGTACTCCACAAATAACACTGCTAATTTTTTTTTAACAAATTCATCACAGTGCTATTTTTGTGCTGTACTACTGGATTGAGTTTTCGTGCACTGTGCTATTTTAGAACTCTTATGCTTAAATACCATGCTGCTAGAGATGATCATAAAAAAAAGGCATTGCGATTATACTGATGAGGTAAACTAGGCGTTTGTCTTTTCTTTTGCTTTCTTGCCTCCTTTTTGTGCTCTCAACAGAGCTAATTAATGATCAACCCCGACGTTCTTTTTACTGATTGATGCATTTTAGAAGTGGAATCGTATTACTATATGAAGGGTTAATGCCATTTGTAGGTTCCTTTTGAAGTAACTGAATACAAAGGCAATATGAAAACTGCACCAGAATGGTTTGGCGATAGATCACTTCCAGATGCTGTACTAAAAATTCTAGGCAGGAGAGCACGCAGCACAAACCTCAAGAAATCAACGTTTAGAAGGATTCTTGGACATGTTAGGAAAACTTCTGGTGGAAAAGTTGGCATTTATGGAGTCGATGGAATTGGCAAGACTACCGTGCTGAAAGCATTGATCGGCTGTCCAGAAATAAAAAGCTCGTTTGATACTGTCATCTATGTAAGTATCTCTAGGTATTGGAGCAGAAGAAAGTTACTGAATGATATTGCACGACAATTGTCACTAGATTTGTTGAACTCTGAAACTGACGATGAAGTTGCAGAAAAGTTGCTTGAATTTTTCCAAAGCAGAAAATTTCTATTGCTTTTGGATGATGTTTTCGAGTACATTGATTTGGAGGCCGTTGGGGTTCCTTCTAAGGATTTGAAAATTGGTTCCAAGATAGTATTGGCAGCTCAAGAAGCGGATGTTTGTAGTTTTATGGGAGTAAGCAAGGCTATCAAAATAGCAAATCTCTCATCCGAAGAAGCTTGGGCATTGTTTCGTGATCAAGTGGGTGGAGTTGTTGATTCCACAAATATACAGCCCATTGCTCAAGCTATAGTCAATGAGTGCCACGGTATACCACTCAATCTCATTGCAACCGGAAAAGCCTTGAGAAATGTGAACAATGCTATAATCTGGAAGCTTACATTACACGATTTTCAGTCTATTGGTGGAAACGACAGTGAAAATACATTACGGCTGTTGAAATTTTCTTACGACCGCTTGAATGGACCGGTTACTAAGAGCTGCTTCCTCTTTTCTGCATTGTATCAAGAAGGCCATGAAATTAAGGTTTCCGAATTGATACAGCATTGGATCCAAGAGGGGCTGATTACCGGATACTTAGCAGATGTGAATAAGAAGGGGCAAAAGATTGTTAAAGATCTTGTGGGTGCTTCTTTATTGGAGTCCTCTTCCGATGGAGTTTTTGTCAAGATGCATCAAGCGATTAGGGACCTTGCATTGTCAATTATCTCAACAAAACCTGAAAATTTTCAGTTCTTGGCGAAAACCGGTCTGAGGGCAACAAGTGAAGGAAAAGAGCAAGTGTTAATGAGGCGAGGTATAGTCTTGTCAAGATCTTTTGCGGGGATAAAAGAGGCACCGGAAGAGAAAGAATGGAAAGGAATTGAAATGGTTTTCTTGATGGGGAATTGTATTTCTCGGTTGCCCGAAAAACTGAGTTGCCCTCATCTTGTGATGCTTTCCCTCGAGGGCAATGTGAAATTGACAGCAATACCCGACTCATTCTTTGATGGAATTCGAAATCTTCAAGTTGTAAATTTGTCAAACACCAGAATTAGGACGCTGCCAACATCGTTTTTTGGGCTGAGTAAACTTCAAGCATTAGTCTTACGCGATTGTCCCCTTTTCATGGACCTCCCGCCTGAAATAGGAGATCTAGAGCATCTTGAGTTGCTTGATCTTCAAGGCACGGATGTTAATAACCTCCCCAACGAGGTTGGGAAATTGGGTTTTCTCAAGATATTGCGAGTCTCCTTCTACGGCCCGGTTGAATGTATCAAGCAAGTGAAGCTTTCACAGGCACTGTTATCGCACGAAACCATAGCAAGCCTCCTTTTACTAAATGAGCTAAGCATTAGTGCTCGGCCGGGTGATCCTAGGTGGAATAACATTGCTGAATCAGTGACTGAGGAGGTTACTTATTTGAAGGGCTTGACTAGTCTTCATTTCTACTTCCCAGATGCAGATATCCTGGAGCTCTTTATCCGAAGAAGTGCATCATGGACTCTAAAATCCTTGACCAAGTTCAAGTTCGTCGTTGGCCTTAACATCATCCGCATTGTGTCAGAAGTCCCGAAAGAGGTGGAATCCGACTACGACAAAGAAGACCGGTGCTTGAGATACGTGAATGGTGATACAACACACGATGCAATTGTAAGAGTTCTAAATTGTGCCTCTGCATTCTACTTAGACAATCACTTCACAGTGAACAGTCTTTCAGAGTTTGGGCTTGACAATATGAAGGAATTGAAATTTTGTATAGCGACCGAATGTCCAAGTATTCAGGTACTTATCGATGCCAACGACGATGCTGAAAGTGTCTTACCGCTTTTGGAAGACTGAGTATGCATTGTCTGGAACTTGAAAAGCATCTGCAAGGGTTTGGTCCCTCGAGGAAGTTTCAACCGGCTGAGGTCCTTATCGGTTCACAAGTGTCCTAAACTGACGTATGTCTTCACGGAGGCTTTGCTTGATCATTTTTCTAATCTGGAAGAATTGGTGGTTGAAGACTGTGAATCTGTCAAAGAGATAGTAAAAACGGAAGCGGATTCAGATGAAGGATTTTCTGCATCGCTCACCGGATTGAATGTAATGACGGTTAAGCACCTGCCCGAGTTGCGCAGGATTGGGAATGAACCATGGCCATTATTGGAGCAGGTCAATATATACAACTGCCCAAAGTTGAAGAATCTGGGTGATTTTTTCCGGTCAGCCGGTGCTGTGAAGGAGATTAGAGCAGACAAAGGCTGGTGGGATGCTTTGTACTGGGAAGAAACTGCACTACTGTCGAAACTGCAATCAAAGTTCGTCGCTGTAAATCATGAAGATTGGCAGAGGTGATCGATTCATTATTTTGGAAACGGAGGTTTTCAAGAGCTCGATATCTTCGAATCCGTCGAAAGGTTGAACTTTTCTTTGGTTTTTTGGTCTAATTGGCATTGTAATTTTTCAAGACAAAGGAAATTCTGATTTAGTTCAAGGATCATATACTGTTTATGTTTTGTCTTTAACAGCCCCTTTGGCTGGAGGGGTGAGAAAAGAAAAGAAAGGAGTGTGGTTTCTCACCATCTCATTTGGATGGACAAATAGAAAAGAGAATGGTTTCTCATCATTTCTCACCAATCTCATTTGGCTGGACAATATGGGAGAAAAGAAAAGAGAGTGCCATATAAAATTTTCCCAATATAACCTTTCTTTTCAAATATGACTTCCTTGCTTCTTTACGAGGCAAAAATGTTGATTGCTCTTCCACTGCTCTCATTCCACCAAAGTGAAAATGTAACAACGAACAATCATCTACTTTAAGATAAGGCACAAACAAGCAACAGGACTACATAGGAGCAAAAGTACTGGAGCAAGCTCTAATATAATTGGATACCACAAAAAATCCTAGTAAGCTCTAATATAATATCTGCAATTACCCCAGACCTCACTAGAGTTAAACTAGCTGCCACAAAACAGTCAAAAAAATTCCACAAAATACTTGCGATGTTTCCACAAAATACTTGCAATATTTCAACAAAAATCGTCTCAATTACTAGATTATCACCAAGGTTATGTCCTCCATAGCTCAGTTAGAAGTGCTGTTGGGCATCAAACATCATGTACTCCAAAGTTTCCTTGCGATACTCCACCGGGGAACCAAAAAATGCCATCATTCTCTCAGGCTTGTTAATAAGGAAAAGGTATGATTCAGTGCGTTTGTATGGCTCAATTCCAATTTGTTCAAGTGCCTTATGGAGTTGTCCGGTTGAAACACAGCCATGAGCTTTCTCCATCACAGCATTACCCTCTCTTATAGCTGATGCTATATCTTCCATAGCTGTCTTTATTTCCTCAACTTCTGCACGTTCTCCACGTGGCAACCTTCTCTTTTTCTTGGAAGAAGATTCATTTTTAGCAGATGACATATCAACCTCATCAAGATTAATATAGTTCTCCAATGTCGCTTTAATTTATTCTGAGACACCATGTGATCAACGCTTTCAATTGTGTCTGTAGGAGCATCAGTTGTTGAGTTAGACCAGCGACGGAGTTTCTCTTTGGCAGTTTCTGCACCTTCGCCATTGGCCCTATCTTTTCCAAAGATTTCAGCCAGCTTGTCATAGTTGCTAATGGGTGTAGTCATCCATTTTTCAGCACTTGGTTGCACCTAGAAAGACATGGAATAAATTAGAGATTGCATAAATAAAGTATAATGAAAACAAATAATGAGACTAGTTAAAGTGAGTATGATTAAAACACATACCGCTATCAATTCTTTCCAAACTTCAGGCTCAGCATTGAACGTCCTTGTTACCGGGCTCCAAGCAAATCCACTTGTCCTATTCTTAAATAAATCATAGCACTCACCAAAGTGCTCCTTGATTGTTTTCAGTCTATTCTTAAATAAATCATAGCACTCACCAAAGTGCTCCTTAAATAAATCATAGCAAATTCACTTGTCCTATTCTTAAGTTATGTATAATGCAACAAGCTAGAATGATATCAGATTGTGTGTCAACGGAGTAATTAGGTTGAGTGTTTCCTATAATAGGGAACCGCTTCTTCACCACACCAAATGCTCTCTCAATTGCATTGCGTAAAGAAGCATGTCGAAAGTTAAACAATTCACGAGCATTTTTTGGTGGACATTTGGAGTACTCTTTCAAGTGATAACGCACACCTCTATAAGGAGCAATAAGCCCGCTCCTTAACATGTATCCAGCATCAACAAGATAGTATTTGCCTATTAAAAAAAAATGCATCACTACAGTACTATAGTGTAATGTTTGAAAAAATTGGAATTCATCTAAGAATGAATTACCCTTAGGAATTCTGAGCTTATCTTCTCTTCTAAGTGCATTTTTAATTATCCTTGAATCAAATGCAACTTCAAGTCAAATGTACAAGCAGCCAGAACATTTAGTGTCGGGTAACCTTTTCTACCGCGATATCTTGGCGCATCCTTGTTAGACTTTGACACCAACATGTGTTCCATCAAGTGCCCCAACACAATCCTAATATAAATATCAAAACACTATATCTTAAGTAAAAGTTCATAGGCAATGTTCCATTGAAAGTTTAACATCTGAGTACATACTTGTTACCTTAAAATATGGGTAGAACCGGTTACTACTTGATATTTCCAAAGGAACTTGTGAGCCATCAGGTTGCTTAAGAAAGTATTCTTCCATTGATATCACAGCTCTTAAGAATCTATGAAAATGGCGGCTTATTGTTTCACCAGAGCACCGGAAGATAAAAGAAACTTCACTATTTGTTGCACTGTGTGATAACAAGTAAAGACCCTTTGCGACTTGTTCCTCAATAGTCACATGTTTTGTAGGTTCCAGCCCACCAAATCGCTCAAGAAGGTCACACAAATGTTGAAATGCATGTTGCCCCATACAAATAATATCATGATGAGACTTCTTAAATTGAAATTGAAGTCGGGTCATTAAGTCATCTCGAACTTCTTCATTGTCCATACCTAGTATGATGCGGTGAAAATATTTTTGCCGGTATTTTCGATGCAAATACCAATATACCACATAGCCAAGAGCTTGAACAGCGGCTAATTGTCGCCGTCGATTCCACGCACTGAATGAATTCTTTTGCCTATTCCTTTATCCTATTTGTAAAACACAATGAAATGTTCATTGCCACAAAATTCACCAATGTAAAGTTAAGAAAATCAACCAAAAAATCAAGTGAATAATTTCAGTCAAATCCAGCAGAGAGATCCACACACACAAACACACATTCACACACAAACAGAGGAATGTCAGTTGAACTAATAGTAAAACTGTTGAGGTAAAAATCACTACTCAATCACATACTGAATATTTGTTGAATATAGGCGTATGTATATAGATATATGGATATATACACAAACACAAATATGAATAGTAGGGTTTTCTTGTTCCAATTGACAGCCATGTGATCTTGAGCTTTAATGGGTTCTGGAATGTTGGTTTTTCTTGTTTCAATTGACATATACGCCTTGCGATTTTCTTGAATTTTGGTCTTTTCGTTGTTTCAATTGATATATATGCCTTGTGATTTTGAGCTTTGATGGGTTCTTTGATTTTTTGTTTTTCCTTGTTCAAGTGACACATATGCATGTGATTTGAGGTTTAATGTGTTCTTGAATTTGGGTCCTTTCTTTGTAAACTCATTGTAACCCATTCTAGGTTTTCTATATAGATTTCCCATACGTGATTAGTATATTCGTAATGTAAATTTTTTGATTATTTTATCTAATTTGTTCCTTTTGTGTGTTGTTTCTCTAATACTTGTACCCTTATAACTTATGCCCTAGTTTTTTAATGGAGTTAACTTTTTTATTCAGTAAAAAATGATTGTAGTTAATAGAGGAGGGATAAGGGTGGGGCTATGGTTGCTTGGGGGCTGTTTTGGGACTGATTTTAGTGATTTTTTAGGGTTGTTTTCGGAGCTTATTTTGGGTTGGTTTTAGGATTTTTTTTGTAGGGCTTTTTTAAGGGCAGATGGGGGTTGCTTGGGGTCAGATTTGGGGCTGGTTTTGGTGCTGATTGTAGGCTACTTTAGGGATCTTTTAAGACTGTTTTAGGGGCAGAATTGACTGTTTTATGGATATCATCTGTTGTTGAGTAGCTATGAACCATACCAGATAATTATGCATTTTTTAATTTTGTCATTGGTTCATTAAGAGACATCATCTAGGTTTTAAGGAGGTCTTCTCTGCCAACCATATTAAAAAATGATAGCACCCCTGTGAGGCATTTACCTTGGTGAAGAGAGGCATGAGCATCTGAGGCATAACCTTTCCATGGTTTGAGTTGTGATATTTAGGAAACATAGATACATATTTGAGGGGGAAAGCTGAAGTCTCCTACAATAACTTTTAAATTAGAACATTTTGAATTCGCTTAAATGGCCTTGTAAGTTAAGTTTCTTGAGATCGTTATACCAGATAATTATGCATTTTTTAATTTTGTCATTGGTTTATTAAGAGACATCATCTAGGTTTTAAGGAGGTCTTCTCTGCCAACCATATTAAAAAATGATAGCACCCCTGTGAGGCATTTACCTTGGTGAAGAGAGGCATGAGCATCTGAGGCATAACCTTTCCATGGTTTGAGTTGTGATATTTAGGAAACATAGATACATATTTGAGGGGGAAAGCTGAAGTCTCCTACAATAACTTTTAAATTAGAACATTTTGAATTCGCTTAAATGGCCTTGTAAGTTAAGTTTCTTGAGATCGTTATAGGGGAGTGCCGTTGCAGAAATTACTTTACGGATTTTTTAAGTTGCTGGATTTGTTTTGCACATAGAGATCTTAGTACTCTCTTTTCTGACTTAATGTTTGTCTTTGCGTGTTAAGATGTTAGATTTTCAAACCAGGGCACAAACTGGTTTGATCCATTATCGAAGCCACCTTAGATAGTGGAACCTCTACTGTTGGTCTTATATGTCTATATGCCGATTAGATACAACCATAACGGCATAAAAGCTGACTCTTTATTTAGACTTTCTGTAAAGTCTCTCTCTTTCCTTAGAATCGGTCATATCAGCGCTGTATGATATGGATTTGATACTCTCGTAAGTTGTGGTGTGGTGGTTTGATGGCATTGAAATCAAGAGTTTGGTGGTCTCCTTCGGTAAATTTCATTTGGCACCTCTGACTGGTCCTTCGAGTGTCATGAAAGTTTCCTGGCGTATTTAGAGCATTTTTTTGAATGGGCAGTCGTTAACAGATCCTTTGCATAGCATTTTTGATTGAATACTATTACTATTTGGATAATATACTGGTCTTTTAAGTTAAGGAAGGCTCTCTAATTTTAACTAGCGTTGTGTTTTACTTCTCGAAGAAAACTTTCATGCAAAACACATGTAGAAACATATTTTTATCATTTCCTCCAGCGTGCCATTTCCTACAGTTTTGGACAATCGCTTTGTCAGCATATCAGCATTGTATCTTTGCTAGTTCGGTGTGAGAAATGTAAGGGTCTCTTGCAGCTCTTGCCTAGATTCAGTTGTGTTGTCGGGTGGGGGCGCACAAGCTGCACAACACAGACCCTTCCTTTATGTTTCCCAGGTCAAAAAACCACTGGGATCTTGTGCTGCAAACCAGAGCCATCACCACCCAAACCCTGCATCTGTGCTTAGGATTTTTTTTGCCATCGGTGCAAAATATTTTGATTAACAGCTGAGATGGGGCAATTGTCAGTATAAGTTTTGAGTATTGAAAGTGTGCTGAATATGCATTTGTCATAACACTTCCGCATAACATAGTTAGAAATTAGGGGACGTGTGCTGAGAGTGAATACCTGGGACCTGTGCTGAGCACAAATGAACTTACTATTGGTTTACTCTTTGTTGTGAAGGTTCCTTGTTTTCTAGTTGGAGTTTTACGGCTTTTGCAATTTACAAGCATTCTCTTATTTTCGCTAAATGGATGTCAAGCCTGGTGTACAGATGCAAATCTGATAGCCTTTATTTTATTTTGTATCACTTTGCAAGCTTTCTACATTGCATTATTTGCATCCGATCTCGCATACATGCCTGGAAATCAGAATGTGTTTGCCATTGTCTTCCATAGATCTTTCCCATGTCCTTTTTTCATTGGTTTATAGATTTGTTGTCTACTGCCTTCATTCCCTGGTATATAAAACTTATTGCACTTCATCACCATAAGTTCATCATATGTCTACTACTTTGTGGCTCTCTGAGTTGTACGCTGTGTGACTCCCTTAGTGTAGGTTATGTCCTTTCCACAAGTGCAATGAGGTAGGATTGTTGGGTGTCTTTTCTTTTTCTTTTTCGATTGATGACAACTATTAGGAAAAAAAAAACTCAAACATGGAGAAGCAAAACTAATGGAACAAGATAAAACTATATGCTTAAAGGGATTAAGAGACTATATAGGAACTGTGTTGGAGTGTATGTTGAAGCGTATATCTACTACCACTTGTTGTTGATTCTGGGAGCTCTTTGTAGTGCCTCTTAATTAAGTTTAGGATTGTTTAGGCTTGTTTTGGCTATTGTTTTTTGTGGCCTCTTCTAAATATATCAACCCTTATAAGAAATTAAAAGAAGTCCCAAGGAGATGAAGGACTCCATTTTCCAAGCACTTCACCAACTTTCATCCCTTAGTTGAAAAGATCATAGCATATAGATCACCACATGGCTAAGAAACAGATTGATCCATCCAAAACCACTCATACTAGTGAATATCATAGGGAAAGCAAGCACCAATTCAGTTGAGAGCATCCAGCCATGGCACTTACTAAGTAACATCACCAGCAACATTATGGCTGTTTATGGAACCATTATGGCTATTTTCATGGCTATTGATGCCTTAGTTTGCTACTGTTTTCTGGCTCTCATCTTTGGGCTGATTCTGTCATGGATTAGGCCTTCATCATGGCTTTCATCCATGTATACTCACAACTGTAGGATTATCAAGTTTTTGGTCTCTAATATTGACTGCCAAGCTGTTATATTGTGAACTGCTACTGCTTCTTTTGAAGAAAAACCTACCATTTGGTCTCATGGACTGTTATTGCTGTCAAATTCCTAGATTAATCAGTCTTTAAACATTCAATATGGCTTTGCTACTCTGCTGATCTACTTGGGGGAATTGCAGTCATGTTTCCTCTCTAATTCAACTCCAAACTAAGGATATGTGTTACTGATTCAAGTCCAAACAAAGTACTTATCAAAAAAACATAATGCTAGGGATTTGAACTGCATTCATAATGCTAGGAAACACTTCATTCATTCATATAGAACAACATTACAGATAGCTATTAGGCATTTGGACTGGATGTGCCATTTTCAGTACATAGGTGCTTCTCATGGCAATGCTAGGAATTTGCCATTTGGAACCACATTACAATACTTATAAAACATGGATATACAAATGACAAGCAAAGACAATACAATTAGCTGATGGTGCCATTCTTTCCGACGAGATAGTGTTGAGAGATTCACCAACTCCTCACTTCTCTTGATTGCTTCTTGGTTCTGTGTGGACAATTGTTGCACCTCTCCACTTAGCTTTTGTACAAGGTTCATCAATGAGTCAATTTCCTCTTTAAATTTCTGCATTTTTTCCTTCAATTCTACAATGCTACTGCTGTTCCTGTATTACTGTTTGCTAGCTTCTATTTAGCACTTAGAAGTCTGCTATTGTGATTTGTTGGCTGCTATGTAGCACTCAGGAGTAATCAATATGTTGCTATTCAAGAAATGGGGTTCAGCTTCTGAGAGGACTAGACGTGTTGCTATTCTAGATTCTTCATCATCATAGCTAGCTCCATTAGAACTCATGCACTCTTCATATACTTGGCTTCTAATTGTTTTCCTGATTATACTTGGGTTCAATTCCACTGCAAGTTCAATACCTGCCAACTGACAAAGTCTGAAATTTCCATTGGGTTCAATCACAATTGGGCTATTTTATATTTTATCGATATCTTCTGGCTATTTATATTTTATATTCTGATAACAACTGGGCTAGTTAAATATCTTCTTCTCTTTGTAACTCCTTTTCTATTTTATCGATATATGTTTCTTTTGCCAATATAAAAAAACAAAAAACAGGTCTTGGTCTAAGACAAAACATAGATGTGGATCAAAGTCACTCCCAGTTAGGGTTGTTGCTGCGGTGAGTTTTCCATTATATTGGCCTTCACTTTTTTTACAATATGAACATGCTTTATAGCCAAAACCACTTACAAAGGCATAGGGGCATCCCCAGATGTACAGCCAACTAGCTCCTATAAGCCACACATGTTTCAGAACACCACCTAACTATCAGGCAAAACAATTGCCTAAACTAGACTAAACCAGAGATAAAAGTACATCAAGCTCTAACTATGATCTTCTCAAGAAAATTCCAAGTAGAACACAGAGCCACATTCTTGCATGTCCTTTTAACACCTCTCCAAGAACTAACACAAGCACGTATATCAGTACAAATGCTAATCCCTACCTGTTGCATAGTACTGGAATGATGCTGGAAAATCCTATTGTTTCTTTCACCCCATATATGTGGTAGATGACTGCAGCTAATTAAGGATAGTTTAACTATCAAATACCCAAACTGAGATCCAAATTAATGCTGGATTAGCCAATCTATAATATGGACCATTCTATTCGACAAACAGCGAGTATTATTTTTGGACTGGATAGATTGCCAATCTTGAGAGGAGAATGGACAGTTGAAAAATAGATGGCTATGGTTTTCAGTAGTAGCTGAGCAAAGAGTGCATTGCGAGTCCATGACAATCCCCCATTGATGAAGCCTATCTAAAAACACGTTCTGCATCCACATTTCAAAACTGATAGCAGGATAGTTTGTCTAAAAACACGTTCTGCATCCACGTTTCAAAACTGCCCTTTTATGCATTGCATTCTTCATTTAAAACTGCAACCTCACCGTGAATCAAAATAAATAAAACTGACGAATCATGGTGTTCTAGTTGATTCTTTGAAAGAGAGACTCTGAATCTCCTTCATGTAGAATATCTTTTCTTGGGGTGCATCATTGTTGTTTCTGTTCTCCAGTATGCTACCACGTGTAGGCGCACTTGCCACAGGATAGCATATGCATCATATTGCCAACCGAAGAATACTGATTAGGCTGTTATTGGGTTGATGCATATGAAAGTGAATTATATGGTGTGGGTATTAGGCGCTTAAGCCATTACTATTCTTTTACTCTCTTTTCCCCCTTGTTTTACCTATATCTGGCTTCTGTTTTGGTTCTGACCTGTTTTTGGCTTGAAATCACTGGCCAAGACTCTCTTAATACTGGAACTTGACCTTTCATCTAAAACAAACTAGATTGTCCATTTGGGATTGCATTTACTGGAGTTGCCTCACTGGTAGTGGTTGCATGTTCTTTTTAGGTTGAAGACATGAAGGAAGTCGGTGCAAATATAAGGACTGGATTACGGGTTCCTCCACAGGCACAAGATAAATAGATGTTTGAACTTTCGAATTTAGACAAACGTGGCTAATCTTTTCTGATGGTTTTTGGCTGTTTTTTGCGTTCCAACTAACTTGGCTCCAACATAACACACATTGGGTATTAACAGTCATGCCCCAACTGTCCAGTCTATCTCTAGTGGCTAATCTGCCCCATACAGCTAACCAAAGGATAAAACTCCACCTAGGAACATTATTAGCATACCAGACAAAAGAGTACCAAGTTTGGATAGGGTACCTGTGTCTACATGCCTCCTAAGCTGTTTTAGTAGAATACTTTCCATCAGCTGAAAGGGTCCAAAAAATTGAATCCTTAACTGATGGGTTCGGGAGAAAATTAGAGGGAGTTTGCTACAAGATCTCCATAATAGCCCTGTTACGCTGCCTCGGCCACCTCCATTGACCTCGCACAATAATGGAAGACACCTTAGCTTTCAAAGCACTACCTCTACTCACAAATATAGAGTCCCCGAACTTCTTATAAAGCGCACCAATTGGGTGCCAATTATCAATCCACAAGTAAGTATCCTCCCCATTGGCAATACGGAACCGGATCCATTCTTGACAAATATCCCTTAATTTGAGCAGTTTTCTGATTACCCAAGAGGCATCATTTGGAATAGGACACCAACACACACACCACACCTTTAGAGGACACAACACACCTTTAGTGGACACAACTCACACCAACACACACCTTTAGTGGACACAACGCACCAAACACACAACCAAAATACTTTGTGTGTGCAGATTGAATACGCATAAGGTGTGTGCAGATTGTTAAGTTTCCATAATGTTTTGTGTTCTATTAACATCATAGCCAAAATACTTTATCCTACTTATTATGTGTGCAGATTGAATATGCATAAGGTTGGTAGCGGGGAAGATGGTATATATATGCTCTTGAAGACTTTTTGTTTGGATATATGTTTCTATGAAGACTCCTTTTTTGGATGAAGGTTCAAGTCTTCTTTTCTGGATACATGCTTCTATGAAGACTCCTTTTTCAGTTGAAGTTCCGAGTCTTCTTTTTTCATTTTAATGATCGATGC
This sequence comes from Rhododendron henanense subsp. lingbaoense, assembly GCA_020567845.1. Lineage (NCBI taxonomy): Eukaryota > Viridiplantae > Streptophyta > Magnoliopsida > Ericales > Ericaceae > Rhododendron > Rhododendron henanense. Next base: position 40,168,285 of record CM036316.1, on the reverse strand, counting down.
TACCAAGATGCTACCGAACTATGATGAACATATATGTAGAGACTCGTATTATTTTTTATTTTATTTTTTTTAGGCTGTATTTTTTTTTCTTTTGTTAATGTATAGCCCGTCGAGATAGACGGTACGGATATTCGGTGTGACATCTTCGTGGGAGGATATAATGATAATTATGTGAGAGGTGCACGTGTGAGTGCGTGGTGCGAGAAGCAGGGGATTCCTCCCCCCCCCCCCCCCCCCCCCCCCCCCCCCCCCCCCTTATCTCTTTATGAGACTTTTCCCAGGGAGAATAATTCTCCCATTTCACTCCCTCACTCTTCGGCTCTCTGTCTCTCACTCCCCTCCTCCGAAACTTTCTCTCCTCTCTTCTCTCTTCGATTTCATCCACCTAGGGTGTAATTCCAGACAAGGCCCGAGAATTAAAGTTGCTATTCGGAGTACGGGCTTTCCGAATATCCAAGAAAAATCATGATCGGACCTCGTGGAGCTACAGTTGACTTGGTCAAAGGGTCGGGTTTTGCTCAAAACCCTTGAGGTAGGGATTTCTTACTCTTGTTATGCGTTTATACGGTGTTTATGTACCTAGATCGTGCCTTGTTTCGTTGTTTGAGGTTGTTTTTTTTCCATTTCCGCAAATCAGCAGAACAGGGCCTGCGTTTTTGGGGTTTTACGTCTTCTTAAGCTCAGATTTGAATTTTAGTTCCTTCGTATGAAATAGAGTAGACTTAGAGCTTGTTTTAGTGCCGCAATAATCACCTGAAACCGTTGAGAATTGAATTTATGGCGATTTTTAGAAAACTGGTCTGCAATCTGTCTCGTGTTCTGGATTTCAGCCCACTTCGAACGGACATAACTTCCTCGTCTGATGTCCGTTTTATGCAAACTTTATATCGGTTCGAAGGTCTTGAAGTCAGCTTTCATTTGCCACCGGAATCGTCCTAAAACTCTTAGTGCACAAAAAGTTATGATCGTTTGAGTGGAGGTGTGTCAATCTGTCATGCTGCGTGACAGATTCGTGTAGCCTCGGTAAACCCCTGTTTAACCACCCTTGGAGTGCAGATTTGACTAGGGTTCCTTCGCGTCTTTCAAAGTTCATTCAATCGCGCAACTATGGAGACTGAAATCGTTCAAAAATATTAAGAACTCGAGTTATAGTGATTTTTAGAAGATTGCTCTGTAATCTGAAAATCTGGGCGGCTTACAGAGCGGAATTTTTCATCGTTTAGGTATGGTTAAACGACCCTATTGGTTATGGGTCCTTGTAGGTTTTAAAGATTGGTAAGTTGGTGATGTTTTGGCGTTGGAATCACTGATAAATATTGAGTATGCAATTTTTGATGAGTTTTCGAACCTGGATCGCTCTACTGAAAATTATTTCTAAGTTTGAAAGATCGTATCGTACTACTCGTCGAACGTACCTGTGCCATTGGTTTTTGTTAGCATAGTTGGAGTATCGACGTAAAGGCTATAGTAGCGTAAAGGAGTCTGTGAACATCGTAGATTATAAGGAATATTGTGACGTGCGTAATTGGTAGAGAGGTACTTGTTTTGATTAAATTGAGAAATGACTGGACGGTCTGGTGCTTGTAAATTGGAAACGCGAATTGAAATGTGAATAACAAATGGACACAACGAGAACATTCAGGACTCATCGACGGGTGAGTGCCTGGCAGAGGACATCGGGGTCCTTTAATTGGCCCGGCAAGAGCTAAATGCTCATATTGGTTATTTAAGGACCTCCTTATGGGTAAGGTGCCTGGCAGAGGACATCGGGGTCCTTTAATTGGCCCGGCAGGAGCTAAATGCTCATATTGGTTATTTCAGGACTCATCGATGAGTGAGTGCCTGGCAGAGGACATCGGGGTCCTTTAATTGGCCTGGCAGGAGCTTAGGCTCAGACACATGACACGAAATTGGTTTATGAAGTTGATGAAAGAGATTTTGGTTTTTGGTTAAAGGATTTTGATAAAGATCCTCTGGCATTCTGAGCGAATCAACGGATTTCGGTATTCTGACTCGAATCAACAGAGTGAGTATTTTTCTACTCTGTTTTGATATAAAAAGGAATGAATGAATGAAATTGCGTGGTAATGAACGAGAACTAAACGTGGTATTTATAATTATGAAGATTTGTGATAACAACTAAAATGTGACTAAAACTGTTGAGGAGGACTGAAACCCAAATTAATGGTATGTTTAGTCTAGAGGGAATATTAGCGATTCTAGCTTAGAATGTGAATTGTTAGGATTGTCTGGAATCCCTTGGCTGTAATATGCTGCATGTTGAGAATCATGTAAACTTTGGGCTTATCTGTCGATATTCATTCACTCTAGAAGCATAACTCATCATATTTTCATATAACTTGAGTATAGATTTCTCTACTGGGCAAGTGTGTGCTCAACCCTATCATTTTCAGGTATAAAGCAAAGGAGGTTGGCATGGAGTGCTTATTGTGCATGGTTGATCATATTTTTTTTAAAGGTATACTAGAGGAAGTCTATTGCATTTGATTCGAAAGGAGTATTTTTGGAAAGATGTCTATTGTAAACTGTAATAATTATTTCCATCAGATATTGGTGTTTTCATAACTTGGGGTCGTCGAGCCAAAATGTAATATTTGAGTTATATTTGAGAACAAGGAAAAGAAAGGGCTTTTGGGTATTATTTGTATTACTGCGAGGACTTCATTTATCAAAAGTGTATAGCTAATTATGTTTAAAATCGAGGGCGTGACAATATATGGTATGGTCTACCTTTCATATTTTTGTCATGGGAACATTGATGCTTTAGATCCTATGGTTGAATGGACATTTGGTGTAGAATACATAGTTCTTGTGGTTAATGGATGTCTTGTTTGGCACATGATTATATTGGTTTATGAAGATGTGTTGGCTATTATGGTGTAATGTATAATTCATTTGTTTGGCTGAGTATTAAATTCCAAAATGAATAGGATAATATTGTCTTGTAAGAAGAGTGTTAGTGACAATTTATTTTGTCACTTTTACTTCCTATACACATTTAAGGTGACAATTTTTTTTATCACTAAAGATGTTTCTCTGATCAACTTTTCAATGACTATATCTTTCGTCTCTAATTGACTTTAATTGGAAATTTTAGGTGACAATATTTTGTCACAATTATTATTTTTAATTAATTTCTTCGGTGATGAAACTTTTTTGTCACCTATGTGCTTACATTGTTCAATCACCTGCCACAATTAGTGACGAAATTGAAAATGGGTGACAAATAATTATTAGAATGGTGACGAAATATTTCGTCATCAAAAAGAATAATAGGTGACAAAAAAATTTCGTCACCAAGTGATTTTTTCGTGACGAAATTTTTCGTCGTTAAAATACACCATAGGTGACGAAAAACAAATTTCATCACGAGGTAGGAATCCTCGACAACCTTTAGTCGACAAATTTCTTTTCGTCACGCATACTATTTGTGACGAAAAACATGCAATTTGTGACAATTTTCATTCGCCACCCAATGCAATTTTTCTTGTAGTGTCTCTTCAATGGAGTTGGGCCTCAAATAAGTGTTTCTTGGTGAAGTCAGTTTACAAGCAGTGGGAACACATTGGACAGTCAAGGAACCAGGTTTTGGAAGCATTGTGGAAGAATCTTAGCCCTCCAAAGGTGGAAATTTTTTCGTGGATGGCAGTGCAGGATAGGATAGCTACTCGTTCGGTGCTTTTGAGTAGAAATTTGATTCTTGAGAATCAGTGGGTTTTTTGCCCTTTTTGTTCTTTGCATATGGAAACTCCCCATCATTTATTTCTACATTGTAATTTCGCTTTGGCTGACTGGTCTTTGATCTTGTAGTGGTGGCATATCAAGTGGGTTTGCCCATCATTTTTGGCAAACCTTTCATCTTGGTGGTTTGATAATTGTTTTGGCAACCTGGAGAAACATATTTGGGAAACTACTTTCTTTGCTACACTTTGGTCCTTATGGTTGGTGAGAAATGATTATGTTTTTAACAATGTTGCCACTGGAGTGCGGGAAGTTGGGGAGCTTATTAAAACTAAAATCGCGATGTGGGTGAAGTCGAAGTTTGATATTAAGGTTTACACGGTGGAGGACTTTAGGGGCTATCTTGTTGGAATCCGTAAGGTGAAATTGTAGCTCTTGTTTAGTTGTTGTTGCATCGAATTCTCTGTTGGATGATTGTTTGTGTTTTTGTTTTCTTTCTCGAGCGAGTAAGTGTTATGCTTTTCTCGTTCTCTCTCGATGTACATACCCTTTTCGAGTTTATAAAAGTTTCGTTTGCAAAGCAAAAAAAAAAGGACTTAAACCGTCCATTTCCCCAGTTTATCCGTAAGTAGTCGAATTGTATTTGTTGGGGTCTATAGATTGGTCGAGTTACGTCTCTCAATTAAGTAGTTCTCTTTTGTGCCACTAAGAAGTGGAACAAATGCTACACACGAATGGATCAATTTAGTGTTTTAGCCACTAGAAAGATTCAAAAGGTAATTTCAATCGGGGTGGGTAGTGTCGTAGGCATGGGCAATTTGCCAGTCCAATTAGAAATGAAAAACGTTGACTTGGTTAAAAGTTGGGTTCAAAGACTTAATTTGCTTTTTAATGTTGTTCAAGTCTATTTTCAAGAATGGGTTAACAGCATTCCAATGATTTTTCATTTGGAATCCCTTCCAGCGTGCAGGGGTAAGGCTGCGTGCATCAACCCTTCCCCAGACCCCACAATGGCAGGAGCCTCGTGCACTGGGTTTGCCCTTTGGCCCTGTTCACACCATAATTTAGCCAATAAATCAATATTGATCGACTAGGTCAAATCGTGACACGTGTCAACAGTATTCGGACTGGTTTGAACATAATTTATGCAAGATGAAGAATCGAATAGACTAATCGACTATTTAAAATGTGTTTCATAATCTGGGACACATGTCAGATGGTGGAGAGCAAGCAAAGAACATCTAGATCGTGGATGAGACAGTCGATGAAGGCAGTTGAAGAAGGCGTGCACAATGGGCATTATGTCGGACAACTACCTGTCTCGGAATGTGGAGAAAGAAGAGGAGGAACAAGAGAAGTAAACCGCTTGATTCAAATTTAAGGAGGGAACTTTGTCAAGTTTGAATTTCAAGTCAAGAAGACAGCCTATAAATACAAGAACAGAAGATTTTTAAAACCCACACACAATCGCCCAAAGACTTCTACTTTTTATCTGTACTTTACTTTTCTTGCTCTAGGAGTAGCTTGTAACGTAACTATCCACTCGACTATGTTCTCATTGTCGATCGACTTCTAGTTTGAAGTATAATAAAGTCCATTTGTTATTCTTCTTCCATTTCCATTCACTTCATTACGTTTGCTTCCAGAGAAGTCCTGAAATACGGCAAGGAACCAAACTCCACCACCATAAACATCCACATTCCAGTACTTAGAATATTTCTTTGTCGACCATCGACAACAAGTAAAACAAAAGACAAACAGTCTCACATGGAGAAACCACAGGTTTAAGAGGGATTCCTTCCTTCTATAAAGCTTACTCCGCCAAATTATGCTTTTTCCGGCATTTCATAAATGCAGGTAAAGATTAAATTAATGCCGGTAATAGTATTTCTAGCATTTGTTGACGAAAGTAAAAAATGCCGCTCGTATAAGTGTCGGTAATACAAAAATGGCATTTGTAGCTGGAAAAAAACCCGACATTTATTGTTGGTTTTCCTGGCATTTTTAAAGTGCCGGCAAAAGAATAGCCAAATATACCTTTATTACCGACGGTTGGTACAAATGCCGGAAAAGGTAGTATATATTACCGGCATTTTATAAATGCCATAATTATTATCACTTTTACCGGCATTTTCCAAATGCCATTTTTATATCTTGGTATTTTCTTTTCATTGCTTTTACTGGCATTTGTAAACCGCCGCTAAAAGTTTTTCTTTTTAGCATTTTCAATTTCTTAAAAGATGATTTTTTTTTTCATTAACAAATTATCCTAACCTGGAACCATTTTTGACAACACATTATATCTCCTGTGCACGAAATTGTAATTGCCCATAACAATTTGAAGTTGTATCTTGGCATTCCATGCCCGTGTTTGGTAAATTTTGACGTCGGTTATTACATGAACTTCGATTGAATTGAAATGACATGCACGTTATGAGAACATGAGACGCTTGAATCTTTATTGACACAACGATGAACATTTAGGACCCATCAACGAGTGGGTGCCTGGCAGGGGGTATCAGGATCCCTTAATTGGCCCGGCAGGAGCAAAAGCTCATATTGGTTACATTCAGGACCTATCGATGGGTATGGTGTCTGGCAGGGGGGTATCAGGATTCTTTAATTGGCCCGGCAGGAGCTTCGGCTCATGACACATGCCGCAACGTGAATTTGGACACATGGAAAGTTGAAATGGTTAAGGATTGAGGTGCATACCAAATCTCGTATCGAGTTTGTTGGACTGTTGAGTCTTGGCTATTACCTATTGTATGGTCTACCTCCCGTTCATATCTTATGATCATTCTTGCATTTCTCTTGCATATAATGTTAGTGTAGAATTTCCTACTGGGCTAGTGTAGCTCAAGCCTTATATCATTTCAGGTACTAACTCAGGACAGTAGCTTGCATGGCTGGAGTGCTTGGACTGTGGACACTTCTTTTGAACGCTAACCAAAGGAGTTACATACCCATCTTTGTAAATTTCTTTTTGGAAGATGTATTTGTGACTTAAGTGATAGTTCTTTTGATTACGGAATATTTGTAAACTCTTGACTTTCATGACACTTGATGTTTATGTCGTTTTGGGGCCGTTGAGCCGAAGATGTAATATTTTGAAATCTTTGGACTTTGAAGTATGATTTTGGAAATGGAGATACAGTAATCTTTTGGGTATCGTATGGATTATTGTGAGATTTTATTTATGAAATTCCTTTATATTTATGTTGAAAATCGAGGGCGTGACACAAAAGAGAGCACCTCTTCTGCCAGTGGATACATGGGGGCGAGTTGAGGTGGGAACCCCAACTGAAAAGCAGGACCGAGCCCAACCCTGTCAGCGTTGGCAATCACCAAGACGTCATTCGTGATCACAATGTGCTCCTCGGCCAAAATCTTACGAATCTGTACCGCACGACTATTAGGGTTTGGGGGAGGAGCATTGGCTTTATGGGTTGCCATATTCGTTGCAGACCAGAGGTTTAAGCAAGAGAAATGGTGAGTTAGGGTTTTTTCTGGGTCTCGTTAGGGAAACAAAAGAAGAAGCAGAAAAGAGGTAGAGAGAGAATGGGGTTTATGGATGATGATACAAGTGGTGCCGTGGTTTCTCTCTCTTTCTCTCTTTGATCAAAATTGAAGAAGTAACTCAAGAGTTGGACTCTTGATTGACCCAAAGGAGTGCTGAGGGCTTGAAAGGCTGCATGGAAGCCAATGCAAGGCCTGGGGTGTTGACACGTGTCCCCTAGGCTTAGAGAGGTGATAATTATTGCTGCTGATAGGACTCTTCGGTGGGGTTCTTATCTTGAAAACCGTAGAGATTTGGTTCAATTCAAAGTGGGAGGAGTCCAAACCAAATTAAAAGACGTACTTTGGAACTTGAAAAGTTGTTAGGCTAATTATAGCCTGATTATCTTTTTGAGTTTAAACGTTTGAAATTTTGAAAGAATTTTTAGGCTAAATAAGCCTGATTCTCTTTCATTTTTTCAAACCTAGTGATAAGGACTCGTTTGGCTCACCAAAGACGGAGCTCTATCCTAATTCACAAGCCTAGATCTAGAATAAGATCAAGGCATGGGGGGGGGGGGGGGGGGGGGGCATTGTTTACACCCGTTTTTGGCACCTAGTCCTAGACAAGTGCTGAGAGGCCATTTAATTAAAATTTAATTAAATTGGGCCGTGAAAGGGAGAATTATTGGATCAAAATTAACGGGCCAAGGCCAGATTGATTGGGCCCAATTAATTTTGGTCTGATTTGAGAACGGGCTTGAGAACTTTGGGCTTGTTTACAGGAAAAGGTTGGCTGGCCCATGACTTATTTAGACTTGTCAAGTGTTGGGGTGGGCCAAATATGTTAGTAGGCCATTCGATTTATTTAAATGGCCCATTACCCATGTGACCTATGAAAAGTGGAAGGACGATAAATGTTTGTTATCTGGCAAGAAGCCATTTGACCGAGTCAAATGGCTTGAAGTTTCTAATCACCCACGAGAAAAGGAGAGGAGGAGGCCCACTATGTCCAACTGCCCATGACGAGGAGTTAACTTGGGGGTATTTGTTTTTTTCACTCCCAGTAACTTCCCATGATGAGAAACACATGGGCAATATACTTGTAAACTCCTCTACATGGACACGTGTCATCACAAGAATCAAGGCGGGAATCTTCTTGCATGCAAAACCGTGGAGTTGCTTGGCCTATAAATACTTGTTCTCGAGACTAAAAAAGGGTTCACACACTAATCAAGCTCAACGCTTAAACCAAAGCCTTCCCACTGAAGCAATTATCTCACTCTTCTCACCTTCACTCGGTTGCTTCTCTAAGTAATTCGGGTTTCTCTCTCTCTTGTACCCCTAATTCCTATCTCTCTTGTACCACAACCTTATTATTACGACATAATAAAGTTATTTTACGTTGTTACTTCTTTTCCTACACGGTTAGGAAATTATTAAGTCCTCGCTCGTAGAGGCAAAACTACGAACCAACACTGTGATCCAGCCCTTAGGGTCACAACACTCTCGCTTATAGTTAAGAAGTCAGAAAAATGGGCATCCAGTCTTTTACGTTGGACGCGACAAGTCCTGGCACGCCCGCTCAATCCTTGAGCCATTTCGGAGCCGAACACGATGGTAGACACAAGACTCATTTTGTATTATGTAAGGTCCAAGCGATCTAAGGTTTTTTTTTTTTTTCTCGGCAAACGAAATTTTATTAAGCTCAAAAGGGTACATTGAGAAAAAATAAGAGAGATGCAAAATGCTTCTCAATAGAACGAGAAAAATGAAACAAAAACAAAACATCCAGCCAATGGTTGGATGAGAAAAAACCTCCAAGGCCAGAAACTAAGATCTCAACTTACGAATTCCATCCAAAAATTCCTTAAATTCCTCCACTAACTTAAGGTCAAGCGATCTAGGGTTTTTCATATTCTTTAGCTATTTGTTCCCTCCAAGCATTTCGATTTAGTCCTGTCTTCTAAGAATGTTAGGAAAATCAGTATGAATACATCTCGATTTAGTCCTATATTTTAGCTATTTGTTCCCTCCAAGCATTTCGATTTGGTTGAGACTCTCGATGAATACATCTCTAAGTTTTATACATCTACGAAACTTCAAAACTTGGAACAACATAATAGATTGAATCGTTAATGAAAATCGAAAATATCCCATCCGAGGCCCGTGTTACACACCGTGGCCTTAAAATAGATTTGCTGCTTCTAGTATGCTGGCTTTTCCCTAAGAACTATTGTTGATTTTAGAAGGACCAAGAAAAATGGGTGTAATGGGGGCTGCCTATTCACGGCAGAAAACGGGATGAGAGAGGCTGCTCTCTGGATAGCAGTAGAAAAGAAAACGAAAAGAGGGCAGCAAAATGGGGCCACTACTTGCCCTTCTCTCATTCCAAATGACTTTAAATATTAGGGGTTCCTTACACAAGCAACTTGGGCCTAGCCAATTAAGAGAGCCCAATTACAAAACAAAATAAAATAGCCCATTACAAAATAACATTTGGTCCAAACACAATAAAGTAAGACAAAGCATTAATTTTAACAGAATGGTGGTTGAGGTTATAATTACTGGCGTTTGTCTCTCAGAATACAATGGTTTACACAGTTCTGCACTAAGGATTTAAAATTACGTAACGGTTTTGGGAGAGAAAATCGCATGCATATCGGCCGGTTCCCATTCCATAACAGTCCGTTTCCGATCACTGTTACAGGTGATTTTGGCACTTAAATTTTTTTTTCAAAATGATTTTTTAAAATTCACGACTGCGACAATCAATTCCCAATACGTATCTTTTGATACTCCCTATACCGTTACACCTCAAACGTTACTATTACGTGCCCCAAAACCGTTATTTAAAACCTTTGTCCGTGCACACCATTCGGTGGAACTGCCCAGCAAACACAACCATGTTTGTTCGTACTCTTTCATATATAAGAAAAAAACTAGCAGAATCACAACGATAAGAACAGAGAATTGAAGTTATGGAATTTGTGGAGTGGTTTCGGTCTGTTTTCCAACGGGCTTGTAGCTAAATGGTAACATTTGTTCCTCCCTTGTGGGAGACCAAGACTCGATCCCCGACATGGGCGTTTGTGGGTTCAGGGCTGTAGACAGCCTCTGAACCCAATATGGACTAACTCACTAATCCGGCCCCCTACCCCGTTGGCATATAAAGTATGTCAAAATATAAAAAATAAAATCCCCAAATCCACGACAGTTTGACGTGGATAGTTATGGTCGAAAGGTTTGGTTGCCCAAGACCATGCCATTGGTCCACAGCATGAGAAAATATTACTTGCTCATGGAGTCTTTTCCACCTCACATTTGTGTGGACTCAAACACTAACACGGTGGAGAATCACTCGGCGATGCTTCAAGATCACTGAATAATTACTCAACCACAACACAACCACAACATTTAGATATAGGTTCTCTCTCTTCATTAATATTGGTTCCCAAAATATCATCTGGCACTGTGGCAATAGGCCAACGTACAGCTGTAAAAAGTAATTGGATAATTATTAAGCTGATTAAATAAAGGTGACCGACAGCCACTATAGTCAAGTCTATGCGGGTCCAGATTAAAGATGCTATGGTCATTGTCTGCTGCACCAACCATCCTACCCCATGCACCATGCACGACAAGTAGATATTGAGAACTGATTAGAACTTTTTTGGAAGCCTTAATGTGTGATGGAAATTTCATTTCATTGTACGCATGCATTCAATTTATCTCAAAATTAAGCTCTGGATTTAATTACATATGTGATGAGTATTTAACCATGTTCCTATACATACTCACTCCTCCATACGATGAAAATTTAATGTTCGAGCCGATCCGGGATTTATGAAGTTTGAACTCGACTCGTTTACGTACCAAATGAGTCTAAAACTCGAGTTCGAATTCGGCTAGTTTGTAAACAAGTAGAACTTGATTCGGTTTGAGGGAAGTTTTTGAGATAATGAGAATGGAGAAATAGATAGAGAAATAGGAGTAATAATTGGAGAGAAAATTTACTATGTAGATGTATTAGTAATAATAGCTGTTAAAAGCATTTGAATAATTTTTGGCATCTCTTCTTGCCTCCCAGAGTCCTCCTCCAAGGGAAGAGAAGGCGACCAATAGCCACCATAGTCTTTGGGCCACTAGGGGTTATGCTTGGTCGTTACCTTCAGGGCCTTAGAATTAGTCGAGGTGCGCGCAAGATATCCCAGACATCCGGTTATAAAAAAAATAGCCACCATAGTCAAGTCCATTGGGGCCCAGAAAATTGATGGTGATAATTGACAAAAAGCTCCCAGTTCTTCCCAATTGCCGTATAGTAATTTGATGATATATTCCATCTTAATTGGCTGCACATGCCCGTTGATATCGATCAATTTTGGCGACTTCTGCAAATTATTCTCATCAGTCATCCTCTAATGGTCCAGACAACTGCAGTACTTCTTCCTTGAGTGAGGAGAAAACAAAGTGACCCGGGCCGAGCCCAATGGCAAGTCTACCTGTCCAGGCACGATAAGTTGTTATTGAGAACAGATTAGAAAGTTTGGAAGACCTAATGTGTGATAGAAATTTCATTGTACGCATTATATTTATCTCAAGCTCGCAATTTGCATTTTTGATGAATCGTGTTCCCATAAATATTACTGCTCCATACCATGAAAATTTTCGGCAACGTATCATTTTGTGTGATTTTTGTCTCCTTTATCAATCAATTAAAAAAAATAAAAAATGTTGACTTGTTTAAAAGCTGTGGTTAAAGCCTTGATCTGCTTTTTGATATTATTCATCAAGTCTATTTTCATGAATGGGTTCACAGCATTCCAATGATTTTATATGGTTCCCAAAAAAATAAAATGAGATAATCCGTTCAATTTGGTATTCTGTATTTCAATAGCAGATTTTGAGATAATCCGTTCTTGTTTTACAGCAAGAAACTCGAGTTCGAATTCGGCTAGTTTGTAAACGAGTAGAACTTGATTTGGTTTGAGGGAGGTTTTTGAGATAATGAGAATGGAGAAATAGATAGAGAAATAGGAGTAATAATTGGAGATAAAATTTACTATGTAGATGTATTAGTAATAATAGCTGTTAAAAGCATTTGAATAATTTTTGGCATCTCTTCTTGCCTCCCAGAGTCCTCCAAGGGAAGGGAAGGCAACCAATAGCCGCCATATTCTTTGGGCCACTGGGGGTTATGCTTGGTCGTTACCTTGAGGGCCTTAGAATTAGTCGAGGTGTGCGCAAGATATCCCAGACATCCGGTTATAAAAAAAATAGCCACCATAGTCAAGTCCATTGGGGCCCAGAAAATTGATGGTGATAATTGACAAAAAGCTCCCAGTTCTTCCCAATTGCCGTATAGTAATTTGATGATATATTCCATCTTAATTGGCTACACATGCCCATTGATATCGATCAATTTTGGCGACTTCTGCAAATTATTCTCATCAGTCATTCTCTAATGGTCCAGACAACTGCAGTACTTCTTCCTTGAGTGAGGAGAAAACAAAGTGACCCGGGCCGAGCCCAACGGCAAGTCTACCTGTCAAGGCACGATAAGTTGTTATTGAGAACAGATTAGAAAGTTTGGAAGACCTAATGTGTGATAGAAATTTCATTGTACGCATTATATTTATCTCAAGCTCGCAATTTGCATTTTTGATGAATCGTGTTCCTATAAATATTACTGCTCCATACCATGAAAATTTTCGGCAACGTATCATTTTGTGTGAGTTTTGTCTCCTTTATCAATCAATTAAAAAAAATAAAAAATGTTGACTTGTTTAAAAGCTGTGGTTAAAGCCTTGATCTGCTTTATGATATTATTCATCAAGTCTATTTTCAAGAATGGGTTAACAGAAATCCAATGATTTTATATGGTTGCCAAAAAAATAAAATGAGATAATCCGTTCAATTTGGTATTCCGTATTTCAATAGCAGATTTTGAGATAATCCGTTCTTGTTTTACAGCAAGAAACTCGAGTTCGAATTCTGCTAGTTTGTAAACGAGTAGAAATTGATTCGGTTTGAGGGAGGTTTTTGAGATAATGAGAATGGAGAAATAGATAGAGAAATAGGAGTAATAATTGGAGAGAAAATTTACTATGTAGATGTATTAGTAATAATAGCTGTTAAAAGGATTTGAATAATTTTTGGCATCTCTTCTTGCCTCCCAGAGTCCTCCAAGGGAAGAGAAGGCGACCAATAGCCGCCATAGTCTTTGGGCCACTGGGGGTTATGCTTGGTCGTTACCTTCAGGGCTTAGAATTAGTCGAGGTGCGCGCAAGATATCCCAGACATCCGGTTATAAAAAAAATAGCCACCATAGTCAAGTCCATTGGGGCCCAGAAAATTGATGGTGATAATTGACAAAAAGCTCCCAGCTCTTCCCAATTGCCGTATAGTAATTTGATGATATATTCCATCTTAATTGGCTGCACATGCCCGTTGATATCGATCAATTTTGGCGACTTCTGCAAATTATTCTCATCTGTCATTCTCTAATGGTCCAGACAACTGCAGTACTTCTTCCTTGAGTGAGGAGAAAACAAAGTGACCCGGGCCGAGCCCAACGGCTAGTCTACCTGTCCAGGCACGATAAGTTATTGAGAACAGATTAGAAAGTTTGGAAGACCTAATGTGTGATAGAAATTTCATTGTACGCATTATTTTTATCTCAAGCTCGCAATTTGCATTTTTGATGAATCGTGTTCCTATAAATATTACTGCTCCATACCATGAAAATTTTCGGCAACGTATCATTTTGTGTGAGTTTTGTCTCCTTTATCAATCAATTAAAAAAAATAAAAAATGTTGACTTGTTTAAAAGCTGTGGTTAAAGCCTTGATCTGCTTTATGATATTATTCATCAAGTCTATTTTCATGAATGGGTTCACAGCATTCCAATGATTTTATATGGTTCCCCAAAAAATAAAATGAGATAATCCGTTCAATTTGGTATTCCGTATTTCAATAGCAGATTTCGAGATAATCCGTTCTTGTTTTACAGCAGTTATTACAACAATAGGTGCAGTAGTGTGGAATGTAAATCGCTTTTTTTTCGTTGTTTGGTTTTTGATCCTTTCCCTAGGCTAGTCATGTTGTTCTGTTTTTTGGTTTGTGTTTCTGCTAAAGAGCAGTTTTATGCATGGTGTATTTGTTTGATTCTGTTTTGTTGGGTTCAACGCAATCCCCTTGCCTCTCTTTTTGGTTTTGTTTTCAATGAAAAACCAATTAATTACGCACCAAAGAAAGAAAAGAGACGTTTATGGTGCTTTTATACTTTAAGTTTTTATTTTCGATGCTTTGTATTGTTGAATCCTGAAGGGTGTGTTTGCACATGGAACTAATTCAACTTTCAAACACACTTGTTATACATACTAGCTAGTAGCCGCATTCTCATTGTTTTTGAGTTGTCGCTTATTGTTGTGATGGTTATTCTGGTATATATGGTAAGATAGTAATCATCAAAATAGATGAATAATGAAAGCAACGATTGTGAGATTGCACGCAATTCGTAAAGATATGCATCTTTTAAATATGATGAGACAATTAGGCATCACTTATCCTGATCAGGTTCATCATGGGATGGGTGGTTTAAAACGATTGAGATGGCATTCATTCGTTTCAAGCTGATCGAGCTTCATCAGTATCTTTTTTCTTCTTTCTTCTTTCTTCTACATTGTCCTTACTAATTTCTAACAAAATTGGGTCTTCTGATGACTTCTCTAACATTTCTCTAGGTGTGTACAAAGTGGTTTTTCTGCGATAGTTTATTTCTTGGAATTTTATAAAAAAAGTTTATCAAGAAGCTGTATTAACTAAATTTTAATGCCGTTGAGAAACAAATGTACTAGCCTTTGAATAGTTATTGTTATTGATCTTGTAATTGTGGAAACTTTATTTCCAACCTAAAAATTAATTGACGTTCAGTGGAGAGGTCCCAACATATTATAATACTAGGTGATCATCCGTTCCAAATCTCAAGCAATGTGGACTATATATGTCCTTAACATGTCCCTCACGTGTAGCCTTTTTTCGTACAACCTCTTTGCTAGTCTGTCAATGTGGACTATATATATTTCCTTAACATGACCCTCACTTAGCATTCACCAAGCGATGTATATATGTGGGACTCATGACCACCCATGCATCCAGACGTCTACGGAGATTCTCTACCGGAGCCTGGCCCCACCCTGACTATGGGGCGTATCTCATTCTCTACCGGAGCCTGGCCCCACCCTGACTATGGGGCGTATCACAGATGGTATCTATTCATTTAAAGCTGAGCTTCAATATTGATCATCTTTCTTCTACATTGTCCTTACTCTTTCTTTTAACGGACTTGGGTCTTCTAAATTAACGAACTTGGTTCTCTAATGACTTCTCCAACATAACATTTCTCTAAGTCGGTAAAGTACGTAGTTGTGCTGCGACAGTTAGTTTATTTGTGGGAATTTTGAATATGAGAATTTGTTAAAAAAAATTAATTATCGAAAATCTGCATTACCTAAATTTTTAATGCACTTGAGATCGAAACAACTGTAACAATTATTGTTCTTGATCTTAATTAGTTCTAAATTCAACAAGAATAATCTTTTTGTTTCTTTGCCAATCAAATTGTCTATTTGGAAGCAGACTAGTCCTCTCTGCTCCCTATGTCGTTTTCAATTGGTAAGTACAGGAGGGGGTAGCCTTAAAAAGACTAAGTCAAGTCGTCCCATGACAATTAATTAGCCAGTGGAGAGTGTCATGGAATGGCAAAAGGGCCCAAAGTTTCAAGAAAACAACAGGCCGGGGAACAAATTTTACTGTATTGATAAGCATATAAACAATGATTAGGTATCCTAAACTGGATTGGTATTAATTAAGAATTTAAGATAGTACTGGTCAAGGTTGTGAATCTCATTCCATACCGGCTGGTACGTACCGGATTTGTACAAAACCAGTAATTTGGAAACCCTAAATGAGACAAGGCCCAATTACCCTTTTATCCTTATTTTTAAAGGGTTATTACATGTGTGATGTGTCTCTAGGTGGTACGTATTTGTTCAAAAGAAAAAAAGGAAAAAGACTGGCCTGGGCCTTATTTGGGAGAGGAGTTGACTGGAGAATGGTTTTTATTTATTTATTTTGTGAACTTAAAATTATGTGAGCTTTTATCTTTTTCATTTTTTAATTAGAAGAGGTTTATATAATGAGAGTGTAAATTAATAAAAGTTTATTTTATGATGAATTGCAAGGCATGGGAAAAAAATTCGATTTATAATTATATGTAATAGCAATAGCGCTAAATACGAAACGGTTCCCGGTATTTGTCCGGTACCGATACGTACCGTTCCAATAAGAAAACCGGTACCCTAGACGATACGGTATTCAGAACCTTGGTACTGGTATCTATATTCTTAACCCTTGTTATTAGCCAATATTAAATTGATTTAATTGTGTTGCTTTCCCTTGGAAAGTGCATTTGAGAACCGCTGTCTTGATAAATGATTAGCAGAGCTAGCGGGAATGCTGGCTATGGGTCCCCTTCCTCGCGCAAATCAGAGCACACACCATAGAGAAAAGATTAAACTGGAAAACAAGATCGATGAATGTTCCAAAGGATCCCCCTTAGTAAAACGCAACAAATGATAAAACGCTGTGATCATTTGGAACATTCAAAGAACCCATAATTAGCCAACTCTATTGTGGTGCCTGCATGATGATTGTACAGCCTGCAGCCTCTGAAGATGCTCAAATAACACTTGAAGACAGACATCGTCAGTGAAGATCATTTCTGTCCCAGAAGCTATCGATCTCATGAGCGTTGCTATACGTAGCCGATGCATGAGTTTCACTTAGGCTCAGTTTAGATGATTGGAATCTTTAGTAAAAATAGAAATGTGATTACTAGAAATCAAATTCCAACGAATTTTATTGAGTGGGTATAGTAATATGATTACTATGAATGAAATTCCTAGAAATACAATATCTGAAGTAATTTTATTACCGTGCTTGGATTAATTTAGTAATCTTATGCAGGAATCAATTTGTTTGAAAATTTATCAAAGTCAATATTTTCTTTTTTTATTGATTGAGCCAAGAATCTATGATTCCCTATGGGGCAAAGGAGGGTTCAGATTCCTACTCAATCTGGTAATGTGATTCTTGGTCAGATGTGTCATCTGGAATCACAATCCTATTTCTGTCGCTTCCAAACATGGGAATCCTAAGAGTGTGGCATCACATTCCTATTCTGGCATGTTCCTTCCAAACGTCGAAATCATGGAAGTATAATGTTACAATCTCATTTCTCCTCAAGACTCCTGCCATCCAAATTGAGCCTTAGCTAAAAAGAAACTTGCCTGCTCAAAATGTCATGAAATCAAAAAACTATTCAATACGGCAACGAGGAATCAGTTTCCAGTACATTGTTTCCGCCATGAAGCCCTTGAAGCTAAAAGAGGAGGTAATAGAGCAAGCCCACCGTATTGCCAAAGCCATGTTTTTGCTTGCATAGTGTCAGGAAGCCCAAAAAAAATAGCAATGTAACAGTTCGGTGCCATTTTGACACAATCTCTAATTTAGACCATTAGATTAAACTCATTTCATTTTTCAAAACAAATGAAACGGCTTGGATGAAGTGGGAGAAATGGCATTGCCATTTTAGGCATGATAAATGGCAATGGGTGGACTTAGATTTTGCCAAATATTAAGCCGAATTATGCCAATGGCAATGAGGCGAACTTGCTGATACAAGGAAAACAAATCCCTAAGGTGACATCTTGAATCAAGAATCACATTAATATGTGAGTTGTCGCGTGCACGCGCGAATTTATAAGCATTCATGCACCTATATATAATATGAATCAGGATGATATGGCCTCCTTATCGTAAAGAAGGTAACAAAGGTCCACTTATGCATTGGGTGATAGGACAAAATATCGTGGGCTAACAAACAGGTCATAAACCAAAATAGCGAAAGTTCAGAAATCTACAATAATTTTATTGGAACATCACGACAAATTATTGGATATAATTGAAATGTTTACAAAAATTAATATAATTTCACAAAAGCTAAGGGGGCCGTGCCTCCGTGGGACCCCACCTACATCCGTCCCTGCCTTGATACCGTTGGGCCAAACACCCGTCTTTCATCTTTCATGAATATGTCATTAACATAATCCAATCCAATTATGTTCAACCAAAAAAAAAAACAAATTATAACGTCTCTACTATTTACGTAGTTATTCATTCCTGGTAGTAATAGAACTATATTCAATACAAGTAAAAACTGAATATGGAACCCAATATGTTATTTTAGCAAAGTAAGACTCTCTCATAATAAAAAAACAAAAGGATTTCTTTTTACATAGCTAATTAACTATGGTTTCACTAGCAACTAAAGAGTAAAGTTGTAACCACAACCAATAAAAAAGTGGATATTGTTCACCCACTCATCCTTTTTCTTGCTCTTATTCCTATGAAATTATCAAATTACACCTTTAAAATGCAAAAAGTAAATTAAGAAGGAAGAACAATTTGATAATTTCAAGTGAATAAAAAAATTGCAAAAGAATAAAAAGGGGTGCAAAATCATTTTGCTTGTGAAATTGGCATCCAAAAATGCTACTACGGTCCCAAAAACTTTCCTGAATGGGACGCGGTACCAAACCTCATTTGGATGGATCCCACATCATTTTAACCCTCTCAAATATATCAAACCCTACACCCCTCGATCTCTTTCTCAAACATCACTTCAGCCCTTATGCTCATCCTCTTCTCATGAAATCCTAAAATACCCAACTAACATTCTTCCTAAGCAGTACATGCAATGTCACCAAATTCCTCAAAATTAACGTCAATAAAATGCAAATTGAATCCATTTACCACAATTTCAGTAAAGACCAAAACATGCACCTATTATGTTGAACTTAAAAAAAAAAACTACAGAAAACATAGATCGACAATCAATGGAAGAATTCACTAATTCTCTGCCCTATATCATGAAACAAGCTCCATGAACTTCCTATTAGATCACCCACCTGTTTGCTCCATAACTGTGATTTTATTTTTACCCGTCGATTGGGTGACACGTGGCTTAGGAGAGATTGATATTATTAGAGGTGACTCCGGTTTACCTTAATATCATAGGTTTAGATTGAATAAATCTAGTTAGGTAACATAAAACCATAGCAAAGGTTTTGAACATTATACTCCCGTCGATTGGCCAATATATGGTCTATTTCCGTTTAATAACTGAGTATTATTGGACTTGTTTATGTGGACAGTTCAGTTACAGATGTTAAAAGGAGATACATGTGGACATTCTCATGATCGTGGGGCAGTTTTTGCTCAGCAATACTTGGAGCAGTTCCACAGCGTGGAAGTTACTTGTTTCACCGATCGTGGGAGCAGTTCAAAGGCATGATTTGAGGGAGTAACTGCCATCTTTGGAGGGAGTATTCAAATTCAAATAAGGAGGCCTATTTATGGAGAAGTTCGTAGCAGTTTTGAACACACACAAACAACGCCAATCAGGCCTTTATCTTTTCTTTTCTAGGAGTAGTTTTAACTTGTAATCGTTCACTCGATAATCTTTATCGATTGTTCTTCTACTTTGAAGTTTAATAAAGTCCATTTTATTACTCTTCTTCCATAATCCATCCACTTCATTGTTTGCTTCCAAAGAAGTCCTGAAACACGGCAAGGAACCAAACTCCACTTTCCACAACCACATTCCAGCAATTCAAAACACATGCAATTCCCCGTCGATTCTACCGTCGATCCCCGTCGATCGAATCGATCCAGAAAACTTAGCAACACCACCCCAACATTATTGTAGGGCACATACGATTAACCGTGAAGTTCCAACGAGTATTGGCAACCCTCACGGCTTTAAAAATCCTTGGACAAAATAGGGCCAGCAGAATAATTTAAACAAAGTTTCCTGGATGATCCATTATATGTAACACTTAATTCGTAGTCTCTAAGAAATGTGGGACTCGGAACCACCCATCCAGATGTCTAGTGGGACTCTTTATCGAAGCCTGGCCCCAACTTGGCTATGGGGCATCACATATGGTATCTATTCATTTCAAGATGAGCTCCAATATTGATCCTTTCATCTACATTGTCCTTGCTCCCTTTTTTTTTTTTTTTTTAACCAACTTGGGTGTTCTGATGACTTCTCTAACAATTCTGTAAGTCCCTAAGTAGTTGTTCTGCTACAGTTTATTTGTTGGAATTTTGTATGAGAATTTGTTTAAAAAAAGTTAATTATCAAAAATCTGTATTACCTAAACTTTTAATGCACTTGAGAAACAACTATAAGTAGTAATTCTTCTTGATCTTAATCAGTTGTAAATTAAACAAGAATAATCTTTTTTGTTTCTTTGGCAATCGAATTGTCTATTTGGAAGACTAGTCCTCTCCCTATGTCGTTTTTGATTGGTACATGCAAGACATGAGGGTAGCCTTAACAGAGACTTAGACTAAGTCAAGTCATCCAATGACAAGACAGTGGTGAGTGTGGGATAGCAAAAGGGCCCAAAGTTTCAAGAAAACAACAGGGGAACAAATTTAAACTGTATTTTTTTTTTCCAAACCGAAAAAGCATATTCATTCAAACAAGTCATACAGCATCTACAAAACATCATCTAAATACCGATCAAGCCATACAGCAGCTACTGAAAACCATCTGAAAACAGAGATACAAAAAAATAATCAAACCCTAAAAGAGACGAAACGAATGTCGAACTCCTAAACATGAGCCATTACCCATCCACACCGTAATCATGAACCACAAAAGTGGAGATAAGCATATAAATGAACCATGATTAGGTATCCTAAATTGCATTGGTATTAATTAAGTCATCTTTCACCCTTGTGGTTTGGATATTGTGCGGATAAACCCTTATAATTCAAAAGTGTGCACATAACTCCTTGTGGTTTTGAAACTGTGCAGATAGAACTCATGTCGTCATATTTTTCATCCATATTAACGAAGGTGTATCTCACACGCCTTTAGAATGTAATCTAAATTGTTCATAATTTATTAGATAAAGAATAGAGTATCTCTGGAAAATATCATCTCGATTAGGATCCAAATTTTGGTATAGGGGATTGATTGGTTAGATTTAAGGAAGAAGAAAAATCATGGGAGAGGATGAGGGCATATCAGTCTTTTAATGTTGTATCAGTTAATATGGATGAAAAATATGACGGTAAGAGGTTTATCCACACATTTTCAAAACCACAAGAGGTTATGTGCACACTTTTGAACCATAGGGGGTGTATCCGCTTATGACCCAAACATCAAGGGGTCAAAGTGGACTTTAACTAAATTCTTAGCTCCTGTTATTAGCCAATATTGGTGTCTTGGGAAACGTGTACACTACAACTACACATACGTGGTTAAAGATCAGACCGTCCAGCCAGCTAGGTGGGGAGCCAGCTCCTCACTCTAGTGTTGCAACTGATCTAGCTCACACTGGAATGCAAACACCTTAATGAATTTCCTTTCTGGAGATGATCACTCTTCTTTCACAGTAACAGTCGAAGACTTGAAGACCTTTCATTTTCCATGCAATAAAAGTCCATTTAATAGACAGCCAATTACATATACCATGACGCAATTAAGTCCAATTTGCGTGCTATTTGGCGCATTTCAAAAGGGCATTTTGTCCACGATTGATCTGAAACAACCGCGGAAAATTACCGGATAGTGGCGGCCAGGGACATAAAATAATTATAGTTCTAAAATCCTCAAAACAAGGTTCGGTTTGGGTTTTGAGTGAGATTTTTTAGACTAATGAGTGGAGAGAGATATATAGATGGAGAAAATTTATTAGACAGAAGTTTTGGGTTTTGGCTAGACCATTTTGCCCTCAATGAAGTGGCATTGTTTTCAATACAAGGAGAAAGTTTAATATTTAAGAAGCAAGTCAGACATGTAAAAGCTAATACTCCATTTGTCCCAAATTGCTCACCTTTTTTTGAAACCGTGTATTTTAGAAAAAGTAATGTATTAGCACGAATTTTCTTTCAAAAAATTTCCAGCAATTTAAAGATCTCATTGACAAGAAAAAATTGGTGCAATTTTTTTTTAAAAAATCATAAATATGTTATTTTTGCGTGCAAAATGCGTTCCTAAAAAGGGCGAGCAATAAGGGATGGAGGGAGCAATGCCATAGTATCACTTTCTTTTTATCTTAATAATATAACACCTTTTTTATCTGCATGATTTTTTTTGCAAAAGTTAATAATGCCTCAATTTTTTTATAGATTATTGGTTCGTATCGACAAAAGAAATTAAAAGATTTAAAAAGTTAATATAGATTATTGGTTCGTATCAACAAAAGAAATTTAAATTAAAAAATTATTATTTTTTAGATTATTGGTTCTTATCGACAAAAGTTAATAATGCCTCAATTTTTTTTTATAGATTATGGGTTGCGCTACATGTTGTTGTGAATTGCAATAGGCTAATACTCCCTCCATCCCAAAAAGGATGATAAAACCATTTGAATAATCTTAGGCCTCTCTTCTTGCCTCCAAGAGGCCTCCAAGGGAAGAGGAGGGGTGACTAATAGCCAACATATATAGTCAAGTCTATGGGGGCCTAGAACATTTATGGTGATCATAATTGATTGAAAGCTCCCAATTCTTCCCAAATGCCGTGTAGTAATTTGATATAATATTCCATGTTAATTGGCTGCACATGCCCCTTGATATCGATCAATTTTGGCGACTTCTGCTAATAATTCTCATTAGTCATCCTCGTTCTGGCCCAGACAACTGCAGAATTTTCACAAATTGAAAACATGTGTTGTAGATATTAAGACTATCAGTACTTCCTTGAGTGGGCCAAGAAAAACAAAAGTGACCCGGGCCGAGCCCAACGTCGAAGTCTACCCCTCCGTGCACGGTAAGTTGATTCCATGTTTATTGGCTTTTTTGTTTGATTAGTATTGTGTTCTATTTTGGCTATACACTGCTTTGGTTGGCGTATATCTTGCCAACTGATCATTTGTGTAGCTGTTCCTTCTCGGGCCTGTGGTGGCATATGATTGTTGAGGTATGGCGGTACCAACCTCGTTGGGATGTCTGAGCCTCATGGTAAATGCCTTGCCCCTAGTTATTTTAATCTTTGTAATGTCTTCACAGATTAATTAAAAAAAAATTCCCTTTTACTGATCAATCAAAATACAAAAAAGACAAAAGAATAATCGAACAGGATTATTAAGCCAAAACGGGAACATATATCAAAAGGGTAAGCATATCCCATGAATGGCAATAGAATAAATATCCGTCGGATATGATGCCACATAAAGCATGGTTTAGGTTGGAAACTGTCTCGCCCTCTCATTTGGGTGCCAACGTTGTTGAGATGCTTCCTTGTTGTTGTACATGCCTCTTGCTCCTTATCCTTTAATCTTTGTACTCTCCTCAAAAATTAATAAATTCTCTTTTGCCGTTCAAAAAAACAGGGAAAAAGAAAAAGAAAAAAGAAAGAGCAATTGAGTTACTTTTGGGCGGCTCTTCTTGCTTCCGGCCCAGAGGCTTCCAAGGGAAGAGAAGGACCACATCAAAAAAAAGTCTATAAACACAACTTTAAAACAAAACACCGGATACAACTGTGTTTGGAGCCATTCGAAGCATGTACCACATGTAAATTCACATTAATTTGATTTTCACACATTATTTTTTACCCTCATGTTATATATGAATTTACAAAATTAACCTTTCATTTCTATAGTTTTTCAAACTTAGAAGGACAACAATATACATTGACATCACAAGACGGGAAAAGAGAGTGGTTATTAAAGGAGGATATGAAAATCACTCCTTTCAAAATAGAGGAATTTCCAAGACATTGGAGTATAAACATCCTCCTCAAAATATTAACTTGCAAATTACAATCCAGCATTTGTGCCACATTGCTTCACTTGTACACAAAACTATATCCCATTCTTCTATAAAACTAATAATAGTGGAAGACATTTCCACAACTTTTGTTTGTCCAGGGTGTTTTGCCTTAATAATTAAGTCAGATGATTTTTATTTATTTATTCAATTTTTTTCATTTGTTGGTTTTTTCGTTAAATTGTTGTGGCTTATTGCTTGGTCCAGAAAAAAGAAATCAAAAAATATATATAACCAGACGTAATTTTTTTTTAAGGAAAACAAAAATATTAAAGAAAAAAAGTCTGTCTATTTTGCATAATTTTTGTCTTTCGTGAAAGTTTTTTTAAGATTTTGATCATAATTTTTTTTAGATTTCTTTCATCGAGACGAATCAATAATTTCAAAAATTGAAGTAAAACTATCAGTGACGAAAAAATTTTGAATCAAAGGTAAACATATCCCATGGTTGGACGGAACTTCCGGGCTTAGGATAAACATGCCAAATATTGGGTACTCCCGGAGTACCATGTGGTACTCGTCCCAAATAACATATCGCGACCACATTAATTGTGTGAGTCACTTCTTATCTCCCAACCACCCAACCAAGTAAATGATAATGTTCCTTTCGAATAATTTGCCGTTACGTAAATTGTTAGGGCTGAGAGTATCACGTAGACAACATCACATAGTATTCTGGAAATGCCAGCTAAATAATTACTCAGATAAATATCCCACGGATATGATACCCACAGAGAGCATAGAATAGACAATGACAATAGGCCAATAGCCCAGTGGCAGAGCCAAGATTTTGACCCGAGGGGCCCACTAAATTGACAAATATTTTTTATCGAACGTATACTTATTATATCATAAAAAATTTCATTTCCAATACATATTACATTTGTATATTGAAATGATTCTAGCCTACTGCAGTTAAAGTATATCAATCATTTTATTTTTTTTCTTTAGGCTATTTCAAGTTTCAACAGTCATGCGCTTATTTTTTATTTATGAAAGAAATTGAGAAATGAGAATAAAAAATAACTGATTTTTTATCAAATCAAACAAAAATTATTAAGATCATAAGTAACTATACACAAATAATTATCAATAATATTCAAAATCAGATATATATATATATATATATATATAAATAAAAATTTGAAAACTGGGGGCCCGGGGGCCGACATAGCTCCGCCATTGCCAATAGCTCACTTCTTGCTTCCAAGAGGCCTCCAACTCTCCAAGGGAAGAGAAGGTGACCAATAGCCACCGTAGTCAAGTCCATGCGGCCCCAGAATATTGATGATGAGAATCGACTGAAACCTCCCGGCCAGTTCTTCCCACATGCCCGTCGATATCGATCAATTTTGGCGACTTCTGAAAATTGTTCTCATCGGTCGTCCTCCTTAATTATGATCCACATAGCTGCAGAATTTTTCCACAAAATGGAAGCGTAAGTCGTAGATATTAATTAGTACATGTTTGAGTAAATTGATATTGATAACTGATTATAACTTTTGGAAGATTTAATGGGTGATGTAAATTTCAATTTATCTCAACCCCGCGATTTACATGTGCGATAAAACCATGTTCCTATAAATAGTCCCCAATACAATGGAAATTTAAAGCTTTCATCCTTCTATGCAACGACTGCTACTCCTACCTTCTAGTAAAAAACCAGCCATGGCATCCTTACCAAAGAGGGTTCCCAATTTCCAAGTAGTTCATTCCATATTCATCTTTGTCCTTGTTATCATCCTTCCATTTGTCTCTTCAACTGATTCTCCTATAGCTCGTGCTTCTCCTTCAACTCAAAAATTTGCAAAAGAAAGTGAAGCAGTCGCTCTCTTGATGTGGAAAGCTAGCCTTGACAATCAAAGCCAATCTCACCTTTCATCATGGAATGAAAGTAGTCATTGCACTTGGGTCAGAATTGGTTGCAACGAGGCCAGTAAAGTGACCAATTTAAACCTTGACAGTATTGGTTTGAGAGGTACGCTTTCCAGTCTTAACTTCACTTTGTTACCTCATCTAGTGAAACTTGATCTGTCGAACAACTCAATATATGGGACCATACCATCTCAGATTGGCAGCGTTTCGAGACTTGTATCTCTTAATGTGTCCATAAATCATCTTTCGGGAATAATTCCTACAGAAGTTGGGATGCTAAGATCTCTCATTGAACTTGATTTGTCAATGAATAATCTCACGGGATCAATCCCAACTTCAATAGGGAACCTGAGAAACCTCACGACATTGTACCTTTATGAGAACTCTCTCTCTGGATCTATCCCTCAAGAAGTAGGAATGCTAAGATCTCTCACTGATCTTGCATTGTCAACGAATAATCTCACGGGATCAATCCCCGCTTCAATAGGGAACTTGAGAAACCTCAAAACATTTTACCTTCACCACAACTCTCTCTCTGGATCTATCCCTCAAGAAGTAGGAATGCTAAGATCTCTCACTGATCTTGCATTGTCAACGAATAATCTCACGGGATCAATCCCCGCTTCAATAGGGAACTTGAGAAACCTCACAACATTGTACCTTTATGATAACTCTCTCTCTGGATCTATCCCTCAAGAAGTAGGAATGCTAAGATCTCTCACTGTTCTTTCATTGTCATGGAATAATCTCATGGGATCAATCCCCACTTCAATAGGGAACTTGAGAAACCTCACAGTGTTGTACCTTCACACAAACTCTCTCTCTGGATCTATCCCTCAAGAAGTAGGAATGCTAAGATCTCTCACTGATCTTGAATTGTCAACGAATAATCTCACGGGATCAATCCCCACTTCAATAGGGAACTTGAGAAACCTCACAACATTGTACCTTCACAACAACTCTCTCTCTGGATCTATTCCTCAAGAAGTAGGAATGCTAAGATCTCTCACTCATCTTGCATTGTCAACGAATAATCTCACGGGATCAATCCCCGCTTCAATAGGGAACTTGATAAACCTCACAACATTGTACCTTCACCACAACTCTCTTTCTGGATCTATCCCTCAAGAAGTAGGAATGCTAAGATCTCTCACTGATCTTGAATTGTCAATGAATAATCTCACTGGATCAATCCCCGCTTCAATAGGGAACTTGAGAAACCTTACGAGATTGATCCTTTTCGAGAACTCTCTCTCTGGATCAATCCCGCAAGAAGTAGGAATGCTAAGATCTCTCACTGTTCTTTCATTGTCATGGAATAATCTCATGGGATCAATCCCCACTTCAATAGGGAACTTGAGAAACCTCACAGTGTTGTACCTTCACACAAACTCTCTCTCTGGATCTATCCCTCAAGAAGTAGGAATGCTAAGATCTCTCATTGATCTTGAATTGTCAACGAACAATCTCTCGGGATCAATCCCCGCTTCAATAGGGAACTTGAGAAATCTCACAACATTGTACCTTCATGAGAACTCTCTCTCTGGATCTATCCCTCAAGAAGTAGGAATGCTAATATCTCTCACTCATCTTTCATTTTCAATGAATAATCTCACGGGATCGATCCCCGCTTCAATAGGGAACTTGAGAAATCTCATATACCTTGCCGCATCAAATAACTATTTAACAGGTCGTATCCCGAATAGTTTGAGAAATTGCAGTGAGTTACATCGTCTTACCCTTGGTCGAAACCAATTGACAGGGCATATATCAGAAGATTTTGAGGCAATCCCAAACCTTGTGTATCTGGATGTTAGTCACAATAATTTCTATGGCGAGCTTTGGCACAGATGGGATCAGTTTCCCAATTTGACTAGCCTAAAGATCTCCAACAATGACCTTTCTGGAAACATTCCACCTGGCATTGGAAGCGCAACTCAATTACGTTTACTAGACCTCTCTTCAAATCATCTAGTTGGTGCGGTCCCAAAGAATTTTGGAAAGTTGGTTTTATTGTTCAATCTTACTCTTAGCAATAACAAACTTTCAGGCGATATTCCAGAAGAAATTGGAGGCTTGTCTAGTCTTCAGCATCTAGTCTTGTCTGGAAACAATCTTAGTGGACCTATTCAAGGGAAGGTGGGTGAGTGTGTGAATCTTCTAAACTTGAACTTGAGTAGAAATTGTCTCAATGAGACTATTCCTTATGAATTAGGAAAATTGCAGTTTCTTCAAAATCTCGATCTTGGAAATAACTTGTTAATAGGAGAGATACCACCAGAGATTGGCAACTTGAAAATCTTAGAGACACTAAACCTCTCCCACAACTTGTTGTCCGGTTCTATTCCCTCAAGTTTTAGTGGGATGTCAAGTTTAACATACGTTGACATATCTTACAATCACTTGGAGGGTCCTTTGCCCAACACAAAAGCATTTGAAGATGCTCCATTTCAGGCATACCGAAATAATGATAGATTGTGTGGCAATAAAATTAGTTTGGTGCCATGCTCGCCGAAGCAGAACAATGGAGATAATGGGAGAAATCATAACAAAGTGGTGTTATCCATTGTAGTTCCTATTTTGGGCATTTTATTTCTCGTTGTTGGTATGACTTTCCTGGTTCATCGCAATAGAATGAGAGACAACGAAATTGAGCCAAACAGAGCAAGTAATAAAGATTTGTTTGAGATTTGGAGCTTCGATGGAAAATTGGTGTATGAAAACATAATCTTAGCGACGGAGGATTTCAATGACAAGCATTGCATTGCGGTAGGTGGATATGGCGCAGTTTATAGAGCTGAGTTGCCAAGTGGTCAAGTTGTCGCTGTAAAAAAGTACCCTCCTTCGCAAGATGGCGAGTTGGCTAATCTGGTAAGTTTTATGAGTGAGATTCATGCATTGACAGAGATACGACATCGGCATATCATAAGGCTTTTGGGTTACTGTTCACATCCACGACACTCATTTTTGGTTTATGAGTTCTTGGAAGGGGGGACCTTGGACAAGAAACTAAGCTGTGAGGAAGAAGCACTAAGTTTGGATTGGGATAAGAGGATAAATGTTGTTAAAGGTTTGGCAAATGCTTTGTCATATATGCACCATGGATGTTCACCCCCGGTCATTCATCGTGATATATCGAGCAAGAATGTTCTGCTAAACTTAGAAGATGTCGCTTATCTATCTGATTTCGGAACTGCGAGACTTCTAAACCTTCACTCATCAAATTGGACTTCCTTTGCAGGCACCTTGGGATATGCTGCTCCAGGTACTTGCACAATTCATCTTAGCTACCAATATAGTGTTATGTTTTTTTGTTGAATATGCTAATTCCTAAGCCGCCTCTACAATTTTTCAGTAGTTTTTTTCCCTGTTTGTTGTACCCTTCCTTTCTTTGGGCAGAACTTGCTTACACAATGGAGGTGAATGAAAAGTTAGACGTCTACAGCTTTGGAGTTTTAACACTGGAAGTTGTAATGGGGAGGCATCCAGGGGATTTCATGTCTTCTCTTTCTTCATCATCTTTGGATTCGTCACCACCATCTTCTTATGGTATTCTGTTGAAGGATGTATTGGACAAACGGCTCCCACTACCAAGGAATCAGGAGGAGGAAGCAGTGGTTCTTGCTGTGAAGATAGCACTTGCATGCTTGCGCCCCAACCCGCAGTGCCGACCCACTATGCAACAAGTTTCTGTGGCTCTATCGAAACACAAGTCACACCTGCAGAACCCATTCCTCATGATCACATTAGGACAACTACTTGATATCAATTTTCCAAATGCCTAAGTATATATTCTTGTTATCCCTTTACTGTTTGGGTTTTTGGTTCTCCATTTTCTACTGTGCTTTCCTAACTGGCATTGGCTCTATGGTTGCATGTGTATTACTCTTTCATAAACAATAGTTACTTTTTTCAACCAATATAATTAAACTTTGCGAATCTATACTTCATCTATACTACTTCTTTTAAATGTACGAAGATGTTTCCTCCTTTTTGCACGAAGATGTTTCCTCCTTTTTGCTTTCCACAAATGCCCCTACCACTTGCACCTAATACCTGCCCTATCATACACCTCTTCCAACAGACACCATACTACTTTCTCTTTTTCAAAAAAACCCTCAAAGAACTAACCCAACCAATTGGAAATAATACATGCTGCCTCCTACACCCCCACCGCATCCTGCCTTTCCGAAATTCCAATGCCTTACCGAAACGACGAAAACCGAGTTTTTTATCAAAGTAATTCTTTTTTTAGAATTATTCGCCGGAATAATCTCATTTTCAAACTATTTTTAAAACTACTCGGTAGAGCCACTTCAACGAGCGCTACTTGGGTAGCGCTTTTCCAATTGGCGCTATGGAATTATACCCTGTGCCACGTGGCTGTATGACGTGGAGTAGACTAACGCCATTTGAAATAGCTCTACTCAATCAAGTAGAGCCATTTGAAATAGCTCTACTCAATCAAGTAGAGCCACTCGAACTGGCTCTAGTCGTTTAGAACAGCTTTACCCCAACAGGGCTAGGGCTTGTATACCGCTAATCAAAACGGCGCTTCTTCTCCCTCTCTCCTCTGCTCTGCTCTCCTCCCTCTCTGCGATCTCTCAGGTCCCCCTCGCACTAGCCGAGACTGCTCGACGGACGTCGTATCGTTATAGATGAGGGGTGATATCGGTGAATATCATTTTCCCATTTCGGCACTCAGATTGGGTTAGCCTGAATCGAGCTCCTCTCCGTCGCCGTCGCCTCCTCTCCGTTGCCGTCACTTCGCCACTTCCGCCTCTTCTTCTTCTGCATCGGAGTGGTAAACCTTCCACCAACTAATTTCAGTTTCTTTCGAGGCTCCTGCCACTGTAAACTCCAATTCTTCTCTCTCACACGTCACACGTATTGTTTGATATGTACGAGCTTTTGCTTATTCGAGGTTGTGTATCTTAATACGAAAATAACAGAGTCCCTAGAAGTCAGAGCCTAACAAATGCTGGGGTTCACCTAATTTTGTTTTATTTGTTTGGGAAATTGGTTTTTATGTCAGTTTTGAATTGTTGAATGGCAGTAATTTATCCATGGAAGTAGACATTTCTGGTCATTGAATTTGCGTTTGTGGTTTTGTTGGAGCAGAGAGTGATTGCATGTTCTTGATGGATTTTTTTTCCTGCTTTAAGTTCAGATGCTTTGGCTGTAAATTGTGGAGATGCTGTTGGTGGGATTTTTTATTAGGTAATATTGATATGATACGGGAAAATAATTCCCACTGAAATTCAGGCTGGATTCGTTTCAGTTTGATGAACTTTGACGAGCTGAGCCTGATAGGATTCGACTCGTTTGTACCCCTTTCAAACACTAGTAAGCTCTATCCATCGATCCTTGGGTGGCGACAAGTCCGCTACTGGTGCTCGAAATCTGATCCTGAAATAGACCTGGTATTTGTGTGTGTGTGTGTCTATACGCGTGTATACATATTTATATATCCTTGTATTTACATATAGCTGAAATTAAGACCCCAAATTAGATATAGACTAAATACAGAGGCAAGTGATTTCTTTCGAATGGGCAAGGCATCTGTTTATTCATGGTTTCATAAAAATGTGCAGGAAATCTATTAGTTTGCTTGATTGGGAGTTGTTTTTCTCGGTTTGTACGATATGTTTTTTATTGGTTTAGATTCTTTTGTGCTTGGTTAGGATTTTCAAGCAGTATTTTGGTTTCGGTTGAGATTCTGAGTTAGGATTTCAAATTACTATATCGTGATAAGATAGTTTTTTGGATTAGTTCAAGCAAAATGGAAAGCTAGCCACTTATGATTCATAAATCTGTTGTATATTTTTTTTAAAAGAAAGTTCTTAGTGAAGTATTGTTGTTTGTTCTATGTAATGCAAATTTATGAATTGTTGGTCATTAGTTATATTATGGGCAATCGTTTTATTTTGTTCAATTTTAAGCCAAGTAGTTATTGTCAATCCATCTTTTCCTAAACATAATACAATAGGTATGGAATGGCAAGATATACACTTCCTATTCATTATTCGCATTCTTTTACCTTGGCTAGAGTACCTCATGAAAAATTGGATATCACCTTAAATTGAGTATGTGCAAAACCCCTTGTTGAAGTCTTTATAAATTTGCCTATATTTTGTTTAGCAATGTGGATAATATGTCGAAATTGACAATTAATCTAAAATATAGGTCATACTATGGACCTCAACCTTAATGCGCTTCGTAGTCCTGACCCGGGGCCCAGAGATGGGTCGATTCTACGTTTACAACACCAGCACCGCTCTCGAGAAGTTTGGGAAGCTGATGTAAGTGACATTTGGATAATGTACGTACTTCATAAACTTTAGTGTAAATTTGTCAATCTAATCCATGAATTACCAATTTATTTAAGCGCACGCGGCCTGTGGATTCAAAAAAAGTCAGAGTTCGTAGTGCCAAGAAAGGTATACGAGCATTGCCATGGCCGTCACCCCCTGTTTTAGAGTTGATACGGCGTGCCCGTTTAGAGGGCCTTTGTTCATTGCCGTTTGTGTCCGTGGATTGGGGTCTCATTACGGCACTTTTAGAGCGATGGCGGCCTGAGACACACACGTTCCACTTGCGGCCTGGTGAGTCCACAATCACGCTACAAGATGTTGAGGTTTTGTTAGGCATTCCGATTGAAGGTAAACCTGTGACTGGAAATACAAACTTGAAGCCTTATGATTTGTGTAAGCGTCTATTGGGGGAACAACCTACAGAAGAGTCTAAGGACATAAACGGGATGAAGGTCAAGGCCAGCTGGTTAAGTGATAGGTTCACTGGCTAAGTAGAGGAAGGGGCTGACCCAGAGGTTGTTGCACGCCAGGCACGCGGCTACTTGTTGTTGCTTATGGGAGAAACTATATTTGCTGACCACTCAGGTATTTTGCCATCGTTTGTAGGAAATATTTCAAATGTTCAACATAGGGCTTTTATATTTGCCTCCATCTGTTATTTGAAAGGTAACCAAATGAAATAAAGTGGACAAATTATTTGGGTTGTTATGACTTCATGATACTTACATATTGTGGTTGTTTTTAAATTTTGTATAGTCCGTTATGAACCTTCCTCATATTTCCTATGATTGTGTGTTCATCTTCCACATAGGGGGATATGTGCACTTGGCTAACTTGGAACGGTTGGAGAATTTTGATGAAGCTGGGACGTACAGTTGGGGCAGTGGTGCACTTGCCAATCTCTACCATAACCTATGCCATGGTTGTAAAGCTGGCACAAAACAGATTACTGGCTGCTTCATACTGTTGCAAGTTTGGGCTTGGGAGCGGTTGCCCTATCTTGCCCCAGGACGATTAGGGAAGCGTGCTCCGAAGGCTGGTGCTCCACTTATTGGACGGTAACTTCACTTCAAATTTAACCACAAAAGAGTTAAAAAATTAATTTTGTTCAAAACTTAACGTTTAGGTTTTTTTTTTTGGATATTCCGTTCATTCTTTATGTTGAACTTGTACAATTCTCAGGTGGGACGATGTATTTCATTCCCCTGACTTGGCGACCCATCTCGTAGGCGCTTATAGATACCACCTTGACATCCAGAGACCGGATGAGGTATGTACGCAAGTTTGCTTCAATATCTCTACTCTTTTACTATTTTCATGACCATCTATCTCCCTTCTTTACAAAACATGTTTATTGCATTGAACTGCTTAAAAATGAAAATTCCTACTCTTTAATTGTTGTCATGACCATCTTGCTCCCTTTTTTACAAAACATGTTGATTGCGTTGAACTACTTTGATGTATTTTTTGAACATATATTTTTGCAGGTCATTTGGACCCCATACAGTGAGGAGCTTCTTGAGTCTCTACCAGAATACTGTCGGGCTGGCAGAGCTATTTAGCGGGCCACTGTTCCCCTAATATATTATGCTGTTTGTCAATATCACCAACACGAGCGAGTCATGCGCCAATTTGGTTTCCGCCAATGCATCCCCCTACCGTCTCGCTCTCTAGATCCGCCGCACGGCAAAACCCTTCAAAGTGGTGCGTTAGATTGGGCCGAGAAGTACCGGACAATTATAGAAGTCTGGAATAATAGACTTAGTTGAATACCCCTTCGACGACCCTTACGTGGCTTGGTATGATAGGATTACCAGACGTTGTATTAGCCGTGTTGGTTGTGGTGTAGATGGAGTGGTAAGAACAATTAACTTCAACTTTATCCTTTCCATATGTACGTCACTACGAAATTCATCAAATAACATGTGTTAATGTTTCATTTGCAGACTCGTTGTCTTAAGGCCCTCAATATGCCGGGGGTCCCCGCCCCTTACCGAGATGTTGCTTTGGCGGGGCTTATGCACATGGGCGTGTTCGAAAAAAATTTGCGCCTTGAACCCCCACAACACGTTGTTTTTAAGGGCAACCACGAGTTGGGTCAACAAGGAGAGGGCTTATTTGATGAAGAACTCCAACCACAAGAGGATGTAACTGGCCACGGACATGACCATCCTCATGGGGAACACCCTGACAATAATATTCCAATTCCACTACATGCACCACCACCACCACCACATGAACCTAATTTTTCTCCTCTCCCACATTTTGCCTCGTTTGTGATGAGTCCGTCTATTTTTGACTCTCCAGTAGTTGAACCGACAGGTGGCGGTGGTTCGTCGTCTCAAACTTGTTCACATTCAGAGGTACCTTGGGAGCAATTAGAAGTGGTTGGATTTGGTGCAAGTACATTCACTCATGATAGTTTGGTAGAGGCAAAGAGGAGGAGGATTGATGAGAGTAGCTTAGGGGATGTAGGGGGGTCGGTTGGAGATGGAGATATCACTCAAGTAGGTATGGACACCCAAGACTTGCACGTTGACCCACAACACGAGGCAGAGGTAGAGTTGGATTCTGTGTCGAATAATGATGGTCAGGATGATGAGGTTGAGGAAGAGGCGAACTTTCAGGATTCAAGTGTAGGGGGAGACATAGAGGGTGGAGGAGAGGTTACTCAGTCTACTACTAAGACCCCTGTTGTTGCCCAACGTAGGAGTAAGCGGCAGATAAAAAAGCCACGTTGCGGTACGGGTGGCACAATGTGCAAGGATGGAGGGGGAAAGACTAAGCGGGGTTGCCACTAAAGGTAGGGTATGTGCATATTATACTATAGGTTTTTGTTTAATATAGATAACGTTAGTACTGTTTGTTGAAGATGGAGATATGATTTTATTGGTAATGTTGGTGGAACTCAATTTATGTTTGTGCTCTGATAACACTCATTTTCTTGACATGAAAGACATGTAGACTCATTTTCCTACTACTTTCCTAAAGAGCAATATTTGAATATAATGGATGGGCGTGTCTGTATCCGAGATGGATGTTACAGGTAATGGATGGGTATTGATTTATTGTAATGCATGGTGCTTTGTTTGTTTTGGCCAGTAGGTATTATGTATTGAATGGGTTTGAATGGTTACTGTAACATCCTAGTATTATGTATTGAAATAGGGTCTTGATTGCTGGAACATGATTTCTTAATTGCTGAATCTGTTTTTGAGTGCTAAACTGTAACTGGTTGCTGAAATTGTGATCTATAAGTGCTGAAACTGCACTTTAGTGCAGTATGTTGATGGATAAATGCTGGAAATTGCTGTTATGTGCTGAAACAATAACTTAAAAGTAGCTGAAACTGAAGTTAGGTGCAGGAAACATGAATTAGAGGTGCTGAAACTGTTAATAGGTTGCTGAAAAACTGCTGTTGGGATGCTGAAATGGCTTAAATTACTGCTGAAAATCACTAGAAAGTGCAGGAAATTGATAGTGAATGCTGAAAATATGATTTAGAGGCATAGAACATCCCTTAGGGTGCTGTTATTGAACTCAAATGGCTGAAACTGGTCATGTTTGCCTGGAATGAGGCTGTGAGAATTGGAACTCAAGTTAATAATGTTGAGAACTGAAAAACAGTTGCTAGACTTGGTTAAAGTTAGTGCTTCTATTGCTATATTTTGTTAAGGAGTATAAGCAAGTAGTTGCCAAAATTCGTTCTTATGAGTATTTCCATATTAATACTCACATGTTTGGTTACGTATGATGAATGTTAGGTTCTAAAGCGACGACAAGTATTGCGACTCCACGTAGGGAGTGAGCTTGTGTTGGTTTTCCTTTTTGATGGAGACTGAGGTGAGTGTTCGATTCATAGATGTTCTTCAATTGGATTGAATTGGTGATATTGAACTGTGACTTCGTGTCGATGGGCTACATTTAATGTTTTAATTGAATAGCATCCATGTCTCATATACACTCCTGGAACTCGCTTTGGGTTCCAGTTTTGCAGGTATAGGTCGGTGTCCACTACAGGTCGCGTTTTGCATTTTGTGACTCGCTCGAGAAGTGCGTGGTTGAGGCCCGTGGGAGTCTTTGTTTCCCGGCCCGTAGATGTTTTTTTTTTGCCTAGTTTAGTTTTTTTCTTTTTTTGGGATCATAGTTGGTTATGTAAAGTTTATTTTTTGTTTGACTAACTTCCGCTGTAGTTTGTAAATGATAGTTTGTAAATGACTAACCTCTTTGCAAATATATTTGTGTTGTGGGATCACAAAAACTTTCTTCTTTTTTTTTATGGACGCTTGGACACGAACCCTTGGCAGAAAGCTGTTTTGATACATCTAGTTTTCTAATGAAAAGGAAGTGAGTATTAGGATAGCTGAAATGGAGGAGAAGTTAGAGAAAATGGAAACGGAAAAAGTGGAGGAGAAGTTTGTGTGAAACTTTTGTGACCTATCGATTCGTCTTGACAAATGCAAGTCAAAAAAATAAATTTTTTGAACATATTCTTTTGTCTTTAAAAAAAATTACAGTATTCGTTTCGACTAAATTTTTTATACTTGTTCGATTCCTCTCGATGAGACGAATCAACAAAAAATTGACGCAAAGCTAAGAAACGCAATATTTTTTTTGGTATAAAGACAAAAAAATAAATTACTATTTCACTTTTAAAGCTCAATCCACCCTAAGGACTGAACCGGCCTATGAATAGACTGTTTGTTCCCAAATGAATGTTGTCAGGCCATATTGGCTCTACCCTGACGGGACTACCCAAACTGAATCATGTCAGGCCATACGGGTAGAGCCATTTGAAGTGGCGCTATCCTCATGGAGTGGAGCCATTCTAAGTGGCGCTACCATTATTGGGTGGACCTCCCGATAAAATATTATGCAGGCCGTACGGGTAGAGCCATTTGAAGTGGCGCTACCTAAGAAGAGCCATCTGAAGAGGCGCTACTCTGACTGGGCCCATGCACAGACCAGCCCAGTTTTACCCGAATCTTGCCAGCCCGAATCTTGCCAGCCAGCCATCAATCCATCAATCTGCACGAGCAATGTCTTCAGTAAAGCTACTTAGATAGGCGTTACTTGACTGAACAAAATGCCAAGTCCCTATAAATCATTTATGTCAACTCCAAAGCAAATTTACACAGAACGTGAACTACAAATTTCTTCTTCCATTAAAAATGAGCGGTTCAAACCCTATGTATGTATTGGTTTACATATGTGGGCATGTTGTCCAACAACCAAACGGCCCGTCCTACGTCGGTGGTAGGACAATCCCCATATCAATTGTGAGAGGGATAACTCTTAATGACTTGCAAGAGATGATCTGGAATGCAGCGGGTATGCCGGCAACAGTGATGAAAATAACATACCCATTCCCAATTATGAGCTATCCTCATGCAACATACCAATACGCCGCAGTTGATGTTGTGGATGATAGTAGCATCGGAATTATGTTTGATATATCTGATAAAATCACCGGCTACACCCCCGTTTTGTTCACGGAAACGATGGATGCCATTGGTAGCCAAGCAAATGAAAGTGTCGTTCACCATCGTTCGAGTCATCGGTCGCAACGACAATCGCGGCCAAATATTTCGCAACATCGACAAAATGACAACACTTTCATTCAAAACGAGGAGAATTTTGAAGATGTTGATGAGGAACCTATCATACATGAGGAAGTACACGATGACATTACAGACATTGGAGCGTTTGAGATGCATATTAGAGACATGGACGAGGCCTCGCAGAGCTCGGAGGAAGATGTTGATGCAGAATTAGAGGCTGACGAAGGCGAAGGCACTGCAATAGGGATGTTCGAAAAGCCATCCACCATGATGACACAAGACACATGGACCAACCTCGTCGACCCTAGTCCACCAATGCCAACGAGTAGTCACGTTGGGTGGGATGGGAGGTCTGAGCTTTTTGAGGGACAGGTATTTTTAAAAGATAACTCTCCCACTTTATATTTCATGATACATTGTATACGTAAAATGTGGTATTCATTGAAAATATTGCATTCTCTTACCTCGATTGATTTTTTTTTTTGCAGATATTCTTTTCGAAGCTTGAGGTTAAAAATACAGTGAAAAAATATAGCATGGACAGGAATTATGTGGCAAAGACAGAACAGTCCACAACCCGTTTGTTGGTCTACAAATGCGGAAACCAAAACCCATGCTCGTGGCAACTTCGAGCAATAAGGAAGCCGGATCAGGATGTCTGGAAAATTACGCGATATGCAGGACCCCACAGCTGCTTGGCTTTCAATGTCACCACAGATCATCAGATGCTCGACGCTCGCTACATTGCAAATATGATTATGTCAACCGTGGAAGCAGACCCAAGTATGAAGGTCAAGGCTTTTCAAGCAATGGTAAAAGATAAGTGTGACGGTTACTATCCATCGTATGCAAAGACATGGGCTGCAAAGCAAATGGCTATAGCAGCCATTTACGGTGACTGGGAATACTCATTTGCGGAACTCCCCCAATACCTGGCAGCTATTAAAGAGAGGAATCCGGGTACTCAAACCCATATCATTACGAAGGAGACAGCCAGGCCAGGCCATGTTATATTTGATGCTGTGTTTTGGGCTTTCGGACCCGCCATTGAAGGATTCAAGCATTGTCGCCCAGTAATTAGTGTTGATGGTACTTTTTTGACAGGAAAATACAAGGGAACGTTGCTTGTTGCTGTAAGTCAGGATGCTGAGAATCAAATCTTCCCTATTGCATTCGCCATCGTCGAGAAGGAGAACAAGGAAAATTGGGGGTGGTTCCTCGATTGCATAAGGTTTTATGTTACTCAACGTCAAGGCTTGTGTCTCATTTCAGACAGGCATGCAGGCCTTCTTTCATATCTCAAAGGTGCTCCACAATGGAGACCCCCAGCGGCGTACCACAGATACTGCGCCCGTCACTTGGGGGTAAACTACATACGGAGGTACAATAAAACTGTGGGCGACCAAGTAAAACTAGCAGCCTGTGAAATACAAGTTCGAAAGTTTGAGATTGAGATGCAAAAACTTCAAAGGTTTTCCGACGGTGCAGTAAATAAGGATCTTGAGGAGCTACCCCTACGTAAGTGGTCCTATGCACATGATGGGGGTAGGCGATACGGATCGCGTACTACAAACCTATTTGAGAGCTTTAATGGAGTCCTCAAGGAAGCCAGACACCTCCCCATAGTGGCCACAATTAGGACGACATTCTATAAGTGTGTTACGTATTTCAACGACCATGCCGTCAAAGCAAGGGAGGGGATTGAATCAGGTAAAACATTTAGCAAATTCGCAACGGAAAAGTACGATGAATGGAGGATGAGAGCAAGAAGGCACGAAGTGATTGAGTTTGACAGAGAGACGGGAATCTACGAGGTGCGAACTCCAATTAATCCAACTAGCCCATATAAAGGAAATCGCAAGCACACAGTACACTTGAATGAGCAGACATGTACTTGCAACAAGATGCAACAATGGAGGATGCCGTGCTCGCATGTGATTGCAGTGTGTAACAAAATGGCCATAGACCCTACACGATTCATAGGCAATGTTTGGAGGCTTGACTCAAACATAGCCATATATAGCTCTGAAACGTTCGTACCGCTGCATGACAAACCATATTGGCCTTCCTACGATGGGCCAATAATTCATCCTGATGAAGAACGTCTTCGGGGTCGAGGACGTCCACAAGTAAATCGATTTCGAAATGAGATGGATATGATGGACGACTGGCTTGAGGCGCAACCATCACACAAACAGTCTTGTACCTTGTGTGGTGGACATGGGCATAACAAGCGAAAATGTTCAAAGAGGGGAGAAGCGTCATCTGTAACTTGTAATGTTTAAAACTATGCATCTGTTTGACTTTTCAATTGCTAAAATGGATCATTTCACTTGTAATGTTCAGTTTTTATTTTCTTTCCTGGAAGTTGGAGGATAAGTATTGTTGTTAGAGCTATGTAATGCAAAGTTATGATTGTTATTAGTTTTTGTAGTGCTTTTTTTTTTATCAGCGTTTTTGTAGTGCTTGAGTGTTCAATTGTTAAATTGCCGTTTAAAATAACAAATTCAGTACAACATAATTGAAGGAAGTTAACAAATTGCCGTTTAAAAACTGTACGAATTGATTAAGGCTGAAAAGGCTGAATGCATTGAACAGGGCTTAAAAAGTTGAAGAATTTGAATAAGGGTGAAAAAAGCTGCAGTAATTGAATAAGGCTGAAACAGGCTGAAGTAATTGAGTAAAGGTGAAAAAGAATGAACGAATTTAATAAATCTGAAAATGGTTGTATGAATTATAAATATAATTTTTTTCAGTGAAATTAATAAAACCCTAAGGCATTCCTAAAGTGCATCAACATTTTCCTATATATATTAGTTATATTTTGGACAATCATTTTTTTTTTTCAATTTTAAGAAAAGTAGTTATTGTCGGTCTATCTTTTCTTAAACATAATACAATAGTTTCTGCTATTCAAGTTGTAACGGCCAAATATTTTACACTAACGCAATTTTTTAAACTATTGTATAGTTTCTGCTATTCACGTTGTAACGGCCAAATATTTTACACTAACGCAATTTTTTAAACTATTGTATAGAAATGCTATACAATAGTTTCTACTTTCGTTGTTTTTAGTCACGTTTCATACGGATTCACAAGACAAGTGTTCAAATTAATGAGATTGTTGGATTGTTATTTTATAAGGTAGAGTCAGTTGAAATGGCGCTACAGGGTAGAGCCACTTGAAGTAGCTCTACCGGATTAGGTAGAGCCACTTGAGATGGCTTTACCCAGTAGAGCTACCTCAAGTGGCGCTAGTCCACGTCATACAACCAACTCAGCACACGGTCTCTAGCGCCACATGGCAAATAGCGCCACTTCAACAGGCGCTACTCAAGTAGCGCTTGTTGAAGTGGCTCTACCGAGTAGTTTTAAAAATAGTTTGAAAATGAGATTATTCCGGCCAATAGTTCTAAAAAAAGGATTACTTTGATAAAAAACCTGATACGCCACATTCCAACGGTTGCATCTCTCAAAAAACATATTCCCCTTGCCGTGGTCTTCTCTATGAACCGTGTTCTCTTCAAACATACAACTGTTGCATCTCTCACAACTCTCCCAGACCATTTGAAGAGCCTCACGAATGCCCTTCTTCCTCTCAACTGTGCGACAGTCGAGTGTTCCCTTGAATTAGCCTCTCGATTCTCCTCCGTTCTCATCTCAAGACTGAATTCTGGGGAAGAAATTGCCAGTCATCCAGCCGATTGGTTTCGAAATTAAAAGTTCACTTCGTTAGGATCCATAGGTAAGTTTCCGAAAAAATGTGTATTGCTCTCCCTCTCTCTCTCTCATGGTGAATCTACGTTGAAGCTTTTCCTGCTTGTATGTTTACTATCATGCTCAGGAGTTCGATAAATACTCATTGCACTTAAGGTGTTTGATGAATTACTCCTGTTGCGCATCCGTTTATTCCACCAAATGATATTTCATGGAATATACAGAGTGGATGTTTGAAACAAGTAATGTACAGAGTGGATATCCAACTTGGGAAAAAAACGGAACTAATATAGTAAATGGAATATACGGTTAATGTTTGTGATGCTTATAGGGATACCAGGATTATATATTGTAACAATTGCAGAGAAAATTTAGCCAATCATATTGGCACATGAATATGAAAATTGGCACATGAATATTGTAGGGCTTTTTATTGTTAGAAAAGGAAGGCAACAAAAAATGTTCTTTGTCTTTCTTGCCATGCTTGTTAGACATATATATAACTCCATCCATAGATCCATGGCCTAAACACAGTCTATATGCTCAATGTAGACATAAGGGAGGCTCAAACCATTCTAGATTTTGAGAATTGACAATTTATTCA
Organism: Rhododendron henanense subsp. lingbaoense; assembly: GCA_020567845.1. Classification (NCBI taxonomy): domain Eukaryota; kingdom Viridiplantae; phylum Streptophyta; class Magnoliopsida; order Ericales; family Ericaceae; genus Rhododendron; species Rhododendron henanense. Next base: position 40,126,100 of record CM036316.1, on the reverse strand, counting down.
TGGTATAGGGTCGGAGTTTTCATGATCCAGAGAATGTGGACCTCTGTTACCCCACACTCAGACAGCAAACTCTTTGAAATCCAGTTAGAATAAGAGCAGTGGAAGAAAATATGGACTGTTCTAAATGTTGTGATACACGAGATCTTAAATGAGGGAAAAAAACAATTATGTGATGTGATTCCTAGGAGTGGTTACTAGCATGCACACTTAGGTCTGAATTTTGTCACAGCCTTGTGCATAGGGTAATGCTTTACAAACACAAATTAAATTCGACGGTTTCTGTCTGGATGAGTTGTCACCGTGTCAGTAACATTGTCAGTTTCGTCAAATTTCAAATGGAAAAATTCATTTAGATATGAATAACGCTCCTTAAAATTAGAACAGGTTTACTCATCTCATTTTTTAGTTGAAGTGAAACCAAATGTTCCACAACCATTCAGTTAGGCGACCAAAATCACCATTCAGTGGTGTGCTGTGCTCGCTATGTACCTTCAATGGTTTATTATAGCTCTAGGATGAATGCCTTGTGGGTGGCTCTTCCAAGGTATACTTTGATGCTTCCTTTTTCAGTCATTGTACGACTTTGTTGCAATGGCATGGGACCATACCCAGTCACTTCTTTGAGCCCAAATGGCCCTGGTTATTCTTTAAGTTTCCCCTCCTCGCTGCTAGAATGGCTTTTCTTTGGACTTCAGAAGAACAATAGTGAGATTCTACTATTTTAATTTGAGGGAGATGCTCAGCCTACTCACTGCTCTATCCTTTCTCTTCTCTCCAGTGAAATGGATAAATTTTGAGCTGTTAGAATGTTGGCATATACTCTATAGCCTTCAATTACAGACAAGTGGATCCTTTGCGGTAAATGATCGTCGTTTTCATTTATCTATTTACAAGTGAATTGGGGGTGAATGATCATGAGTAGATGTGTATTTATTCTTTTATTGCTCTGCTACTTTCTGTTGGTTTTTCGAATCTTCTTGATATCTTGTACTGGTTTAGGAGAACAAGATTATCATTTTTTGCACTTGTCCAAAATGTTGAGGTATATATTTGAACATCAACATATATATGGACAATCTTCTCCCGCCCATACCCTCAATGATTGGAGACTACATGGGTTCTGTTGTTGTATATATATGAACAACTATGTTAGCTTCCATGGTGACCTTTGTTACTAAATACTCCTATATATACTTGACTCATTTTCTTTTTTCATCTTTAAAGCATCACCAGTACCACGTATGGATAAGCTATGTATGGTTACGGGAAAGGGTTGCAGGTATTGAAACCCTTACAATGAATTTTCTGAACTTTGTGACTGTTTTAATTTATTTTTTTATCATGTTATGATTCACGATATTCATGAATAGTTTTATGCGTTGCAGGTTTGTCTTTTATTTTCTATTTTCTGAGGGGCCGTAATAGTGCGACGCACAAACCGCCAAAAGGTTTCTAACGTGGGGGTGGCTTGGGTTATTGGGTACAGGTTGCACTATTTTGGTAAGGGGGAATCTCTTGTGGAAAGTGATGTCCTATTTGTTGATGTATTTTTGTTTCTTGTTCTCCTATTGTCATGAATGAACCCATCTTTTTTGACAACCACCCCCAAAACAAAACCTTTCGTATCAAGGAATACAGCTATTTTTGGGGTGGAATAGAGCAACATATATAGATCCTTTGGCAATAAAATATTGTCATTCTGTAGCCAATCTAAGTCTGCTGTAATATTGTAATGGTCTAAAAAAGTATGAAGTATCCAAATAACAGTGAATGGACAAGTCAAATTCTAAAGAAAGAAAAAATTCCACTGAAGTTGAAGAATTCCACGTGCGAAGCACGTGCACTTTTACTAGTACCTTTAGAAATATATGAGGAAAGAGCATGACAAATTGGAAAAAATGAAGGGGGTTGGTGTTTACCGTGTTTTGATGTATTTTAACATCAACACGACTTATTAGTTGGGCTGTTGTATTTTAGAGGAGATAGGCCAAATGAGTTCGAGTTTTAACTAGCCGCAGACCCGCAAAGAGCTTGAATCTAGCTCCTTAAAGAAAGTGAGTATAAATCCATTATTTGGACAATTTATTAAGATCTTCTTTGATTTACTGAATGTAGTGGATACATTATTTACTCATTGAAATTTATTAATGAGAATAGATGAGGCTGTCGTGGAATAGATATGTATTTGGCCAAAAATCAAATTTGTCTGAACCACGTAAAAAACTTGTTTGTTCTCATGGTTTGTCATTGGGATGAATTATTGGCTCAACAATTATATTATTGTTGGTAATTAAAGCCACCAACAAAGGGTAATTAGGCAAAAGAAGCTCCAAAGTAATGTTGGAATGCACAAACTACATATACCTACATCAGCATCTCCATCTCAATTCTTGGAATTGAAAATCAATATAATTTATTCAAAATGTGAAAATGAAGTAAGTGTTATAAAATTGAGACAAATAGCAAAAAAACTTGCTTGAAAGTAACAAATTTTTTTTTTAAGCAACAAAATTTTATTAAGAAACTTGATAGGGTTATATCAAGTGGGGGAAAGGGAGGGGGATTCAACCAAAGGTTGGATAATAGGCCGAGGCCCAAACACCTGTAGGGCAAAGCCCACAAAATGTGGGTCAAGCCCAAAACACCTATGGGCCTAAAATAACTAGATTAGACATGGGAAAATGACGGCCCATGCTGAGAATATTTGTAAATGCTGAAAATACCCTTGACGAGTATTAATTGTCAAAACACGTCATTGGCCGTCATTTTCCCATTAGACATTGAAAACTGAACTCAGTGTATAAGTTGTTAAGCAATGCCTATGTTTTGACGTGACATTTAATTTGTTAAGCAATGTAAAATGTGGTTATTAAACCTATTTAATCACTTATTACTTAATTTATTCAATTTTAAGTGCTGAATTTAGGTTATCAAACAACCCTTTACTTTTTCTCTCTTATCAATTCAGAAGTCTTTCTTTCTGTCTGTTTACAACTGCTCTGTATGTAGGGAGGTATTCCCGAACAGGTGCAAATAGTTGCCGAACACGTGGTGTTCTAGATACGTGTAATGAGGAAAGTGATATGGGACCCCATATAAGGTGGACGGCAGCGGTAAGGTCCAGTGCTACGAGGAAGCACCAGATTATACGATCTGTTCGGCTGAGATAAGCTGGTGACATAAGAAGTCATCAGTCGGTACATTCTGTCCGGCCAAGAAGGGCCAATGACATAGAAAGGCATCCGGTTGTGCTGTCTGTTCGGTAGGGGCATATGCCGAACAGATAGAGTTACTTGATTAAATATTGTCTTAAGAGATAAGGCAATAAGGGTGCCCTGTATGACGGATCCGATATACGGTAAAGATGAGTCAGAAGACAGTCCTACTAAGGTTGAGTTCTACGGTAAGAAGAGACCCTATGAGGAAGGGATCTCAGTTGATTGGGTAAGAGATTCCCAGAAGAACCAGGTTTCCTGTACGAGACAGGAGACCTGGGACGAGATGGATGCTTAAAGAAGCAAGCAAGTTCATATCTATAAATACGAGGTAAACCTTAAAGGAAAAGGTACGCAATAAGTTGCATTCATTCCACACTTCCTACTGATAATTAGGGTTTTTGAGACAGTACGAGATACTAACTTAGGCATCGGAGGGCCTTTGCCACGAGAGGCAGAGGTGCGCTCACCCCTTGTCTGTTTTACAGGTTAGGGTTCAGGCGAAGGTACTAGGGTTCCGATTGGATAGCACGTGAAAGAAGGAGATTCAGTGCTGTTCTAGGTATCATCTATTTTTCTCCACCTACAATTGGCGCCGTCTGTGGGAAACGAAAGAGTTCCCTTTTGAAATACGACCATGGTGGAGGTAGATCCAGTCACACCGATTACCGACAAAAACCAGGCTGGTGGCGGAGGGGATAAATCCCCACCAGGTGCTCCAAGAAAGCCAACTAGCGGGCATGATAAGAGGACCACGAGCAAGGATCCTCTTACCATCCACGACAACTCCAAGAATAGGGAAGGCAAAACGGCTACAACCTCCACGAGAAGGAGCAAATCCCATCACAGGGGAGAATCAGTTGCACATTCGAGAAGTGTGCACAGCAACGAGGATATCCTCGATAAAAAGAGGCAGGAAGTCGAGGAATATGCTCGACTAATTCGGAAAAGGGAACATGAGATCCGAGAATTAGAGTGGGTCCATAAACATCCTGAGGACTCTGGGTTATCAGGAAGGAGATCCGGGGAAGACGGGCTGGCCATGGTACGATACAAAAAGGCCCCTTCGCGAAGGGGGAGGAGCAGGTCCAGAAGCCCCACTCCTCCCAAGAAGAGAGTTTCTTCACGAAAAAGAAGGAGCAGGAGTCCAAGCAAGCAAAGAACTCCCCCACGTTACAAGGGAAGCAGGAGCCGAAGCTCCTCGCCCGAGGAAGGCGTGAGAAAACACCCCAGAGACAGGTATGAAAGACCTGCTAGTGATTGGAACAGGGCAGTAACCTACGAATCCAAGAAGCGAGAGGATGGGTCTATGACTGCACGTGAAGCAGCAAGACGGGCCCTGAGTAATATAGCAGCGTCACCTTTTTCAAAAAGGCTACAGGACGCACGTCTGCCGAGCAGAGTGAAGCACGGATCGTTCGTACTTTACGAGACAAATGCAGATCCCGTTGCTCACGTACAACATTACCAACAGGCAATGTTCATGCATGATGGAGATGATGCCATCATGTGCAAGATGTTCCCTTCAAGCTTGGGAAAGGTGGCTTTATCATGGTTCCATAAGTTGGAACCACGTTCCATACGAGGGTGGACACAGTTAGCAGAAGAGTTCACTGCTCGGTTCTTAACAAGTAGAAAGGCTCCCAAAACGTTCGAAAGTCTCTCAATGATGAAGCAAGAGGATGGCGAGCCGATCAGAGATTATGCAAAGAAATACTGGGAGACCTTTAACGAGATAGACAGTTGCAGTGAGGAGTATGCTATTGCAACCTTCAAAACTGGCTTGCCTGCTCGGGGCGAGTTACGCCGGTCATTGAATAAGCATCCTGTGGCATCGTTGGCCAGGCTAATGGAGTGTATCGAACAACACGCAAGAATGGAGGATGACATACTCCGGGAGGAAGGCAGAGTTGTTGCCGAACAGCCAAAAACTCCAGCAAAAAAGGCTGATAAGCCAGAGCCTAAGACCTATAGGAAAGAGTATGGGCAGGCTAAGAAAGAACCTTACAAGGAAAAGCAGGCGCCTGATCCTAAGTCGTTCTTTTCTATAACCACGGTTTGGAAAGAGCCAATCTACAGGATTCTTTATCGAATAAAGAATCAGCCATTCTTCAAATGGCCCCCCAAGTCTAGGCGGAGATAAGGAAGCAAAACGCGCTACGAATCAGCACTGCAGTTACCACAAGGATTGGGGTCATATGACAGAGGATTGTGATATGTACAAGAAACATCTCGACGATTTGGTCTCTCGTGGTTACCTTAAGGAATTTATTCAGGAGGATCCCAAAGATAAGGGGAAAGCAATGGAATTGGATTACGAGCAGAATCCTAGGGGGGTAATCCATATGATACATGGATTGGCCACACCTTATACGAGGAATGAGGTGAGATTGATGCAGAGGCAGGTCAATCATGACCAGTACGTTATGCGAGTGGGGAACAAAAGGGGACGAGAGAATGATATGCCCAACGAAGCTATAGTCTTTACAGATGAAGATCTGAAAGAGGTTCAGGTGCCCCACAACGATGCATTAGTCATAACCCTACGAATTGGGGAATATGACATTGAAAGAATACTGGTAGATTCAGGGAGCTGTACAGAGGTATTGTATTACGATGCATTCAAGAAGTTGGGGCTGAAGCAGACAGATTTGGAACAGTCTATTACGCCTTTGGTTGGATTTGGTGCAAGTGCAGTATGGCCCCTTGGAAAAGTAACAGTACCCGTCCGGGCAGGAACAGTGGTCCTGAGAACGGATTTTTTAGTTGTAGATGTACCATCCTCCTATAATGCAATCATAGGAAGGACTTGGTTACACAAGATGAGGGCTGTTTCTTCCACCTATCACCAGATGGTGAAATTCCCAGGGTCCCACGGAATCGAAAAGATAAAAGGGAACCAAAAATCAGCACAACAGTGCTTGATTTCAATCATCAAGAAAGTTCCTAAGGCCCATCAAGTTCATACAGTAGAGGCAGATCAACCAACTGTTGAAGATGTTGGAAGAAATCCAACAGACAAAGTAGTGGAAGGCCTAAAGAAAATACAGATCAACGAAACTGATCCCGAAAGGTATTTTCTGATTGGAGAAACACTACCGGATGAGGAAGAGTCCGAATTGATAAGTTTTTTGAAAGAACATGTGGATGTGTTTGCATGGGTACCAGAGGAGATGCCTGGGGTGGATGCAGATGTGATCTGTCACCACCTAAATGTCGACCCGCAGCATAAGCCCGTTATTCAGAAGAAAAGAAGGGCAGCAGTACAGCATGTTGACGCTGTTATTGAAGAAGTGGATCGTTTGCTAGAGGCTAAAGCAATACGAGAGGTCTATTACCCAGAGTGGCTGTCCAATACTGTAGTTGTAAAGAAGAAGAATGGGAAGTGGCGTGTCTGTGTAGACTTCACAGACTTGAATAAAGCTTGTCCTAAAGATAGCTTCCCTCTCCCAAGGATTGATCAGTTGGTTGACGCCACTGCTGGGTATGAACGAATGAGTTTCCTCGACGCATATCGAGGATACCATCAGATTGCCATGTTTTGGCCTGATCAGGAGAAGACTTCTTTCATTACACCACGAGGGTTGTACTGCTACAGCGCTATGCCTTTTGGGCTAAGAAATGCAAGAGCAACTTACCAAAGGCTGGCTACAATCATGTTCAGGAAGCTTCTTGGCCAGACTATGGAGGTATACATAGACGATATGGTAGTCAAGAGCAGGACCAGGCAGGGGCACATTCAGGATTTAACAGAAGCCTTTGGAATTCTGAGGAAATACAAGTTGAAACTCAACGCCTCGAAATGTACGTTTGGAGTTGGCTCTGGGAAATTCCTGGGCCACCTGGTGACTCTGAGAGGAATCGAGGCAAATCCTGATCAGATAACGGCCTTACAAAAGCTCCAAAGTCCTAAGACTACGAAAGAAGTCCAGAGGCTGACAGGTATGGCTGCGGCCCTAAACAGGTTCATCAGCCGTTCAAGTGACAAATGTAGGCCTTTCTTCCAGTTGCTCAAGAAAAGAGAGGGGTTCGAATGGGGAGCAGAATGTGAGCAGGCATTCCAAGACTTGAAGAAGTATTTGGCTCAAGCTCCTCTCTTGTCGACTCCAGACCCAGGTGAGATTTTGGTTTTATATCTGGCAGTTTCTGAACATGCTGTAAGTGCGGTTCTGTTAAGGGACAAGGGACCCGAACAGATCCCAGTGTATTATGTAAGCAAAACACTTCTAGACGCAGAAACGAGGTATCTGCCTTTTGAGAAACTGGTCCTTGCGTTAAGGACAGCAACACGAAAGCTGCCCCATTATTTTCAAAGCCACAAAGTTGTGGTTTATACTGAGTTTCCCCTAAGATCACTGCTACGAAAGGCAGATTTCTCTGGACGGATCTCAACTTGGTCTGTTGAGTTAAGTCAGTATGATATTGACTACCAGCCGCGCACTGCAATCAAAGGTCAAGTATTGGCTGATTTTGTGGCGGAATTTTCACCAACTGTAGCACCTCGGCATCCTACGAGACAGGAGCAGAAAGTTGAAGTATCTAAGAGGAAAGGGAAGGCCCCTGCCGAACAGGATCCTTTAGAATGGAAATTATTTGTCGATGGTTCTGCCTGTAACACTGGTTCAGGTATTGGCATTGTTTTGTTCCCTCCTGAGGGTGTTATGTTGGAACAGTCTGTTCGGCTGGGCTTCAGTGCATCAAACAATGTAGCAGAGTATGAGGCTCTTCTGGTTGGCTTGAACAGTGCCAAAACTCTGAAGGTTAAAAGAATCAGGGTTTACTGTGATTCACAGCTGGTGGTGAACCAACTGTCCGGCGAGTATGAAACTCGAAATGAGAAGATGGCAGCCTACGTGGAGGCAGCCAAAAGTCTACTTAATACCTTCGAAAGGGTGTGTATAGAACAGATAAGCTCCGGACAGAATTCTCATGCAGATTCCTTGGCTTGGCTGGCTGCAGCTGTCCCAACTGAGCTCAAGCGAAAGGTAGCAATTGACTACTTGGCCGAGCCGAGCATCGGAAGAAGTATGGACTTGATCCTGGACGTGAACCAAGGACCAAGTTGGATGGATCCAATTGTAGAGTTCTTACGAAATGAAACTCTCCCTACGGACAAAAAGGAGGCACACAAGATAAAAACCAAATCTGCAAGGTTTTGGCTATCCCCCGAGGGAAAGCTATATAAGAAGTCCTTCACTGGGCCATATTTGCTTTGTGTGCACCCTGAGATGGTCCAAAAATTCCTCCATGAAATCCACGAAGGAACATGTGGAAGCCATACTGGGGGCAGATCCATTGCCCACCGAGCAATCACCCAAGGGTATTGGTGGCCACATATGCAGGAAGATGCCAAGGTCTATGTTAAAATTTGTGAGAAGTGCCAGAAGTTCTCACCCATGATAAAAACACCAGCCGAAGATCTGGTACCATTAACTAGCCCCTGGCCATTTGCCCAGTGGGGAATGGACATCGTGGGTCCACTGCATAAAGCAACAGGAAATCGAAAGTTCTTGTTGGTGGCCACTGATTATTTCACCAAGTGGATTGAGGCAGAACCTTTGGCCAAAATCACCGAACCTATGATAGAAAGGTTTATGTGGAAGAGCATTATCACTCGATTTGGGGTCCATTACTCTTTGATCACAGATAATGGGGCACAGTTCCAGAAGAAGTTCAAAGCATTCTGTTCCCAGTATTGGATAAGGAATTATTACTCAACCCCTGCTTACCCTCAGAGCAATGGGCAAGCAGAAGCTTCCAACAAAACAATTCTTGATGGAATCAAGAAGAGGTTGGACAAGGCAAAAGGCAAGTGGCCTGATGAATTGCCCCTGGTCCTATGGGCCCACCGAACAACACCTAGGAGGTCTACGGGAGAGACCCCCTATTCATTGGCATATGGTATAGAGGCAGTCATACCCCTGGAAGTTGGACTTCCAACTAATAGGACTGCATTGATTGAAAGTGGAGGTAATGACAGGGCTCTAGAAATTGAGCTTGATCTGGCCGAAGAGAGGAGAGAAAGGGCTTTGATCCACCTGGCCTCATACCAGGAACAGCTAATGAAAGGCTACAATAAACATGTCCACCCCCGAGAATTTGGTATTGGAGACCTTGTGCTACGAAAAGTACTCGGTAATACCAAAGTAGCTAATGAAGGAAAGCTGGGAGCAAATTGGGAAGGACCATATCGAGTAACTGAAATTGTGGGCATTGGGGCTTATAGGTTGGCTGACCTGGACGGGAACCCGGTGCCAAGGCCTTGGAATGTCCACAATTTGAGAAAGTTCTTTGTTTAGAAGACTTTTTATTTTTTAAATTCTGTTTTAGGATTATGTTATTACGTGGGAATTACGAAGACAATTCCTTTGTTTTTTAAATTCTGTTTTAGGATTATGTTATTGTGTGGGAATTACGAAAACAATTCCTTTGTTTTTTAAAAATTCTGTTTTAGGATTATGTTATTATGTGGGGATGACGAAGAAAATTTCTCTGTTTATTAGTTGTAAGGAGTACGCGTAACGACTCCTTAAGTTTGAGAAATAAAAGAAATAGTTTTTGTGAAATTTTGTTTCTTCTAAAGTATACAGTTCTTTCTTGATTTATGAATACGAATAACGATCAAATTGACCCTCCTTCGTATTGGGGAGCAGGTAATTGGCATGAACGCCTTAGAACGTACGTATGGAAAATTAGAAATACTTGTTTGCACGGACGGCTGAGTACGAGAAACTTAAAAGTATGAGATACTTGAAATATCCTAGTACGAAAAACTAGAACAGGTACGAAATACCTTACAGCATACAAAAGAACATTGTATGAAAAAATCTTATAAGTACGAGAGACTTAACCAATCTTCTAAGTACGAGAAACTTATAAGTACGAGAGACTTAACCAATCTTTTAAGTACGAAAAACTAGAACAGGTACGAAATACCTTACAGCATACAAAAGAACATTGTATGAAAAAATCTTATAAGTACGAGAGACTTAACCAATCTTCTAAGTACGAGAAACTTATAAGTACGAGAGACTTAACCAATCTTTTAAATACGAAAAACTTAAATTCCCTATTTACTGCTAAGTATGAAAAGACTTAGAAGCAATAGCTAAGTATGAGTACACTTAGAAATCTGTCCAAGTACGTGAAACTTGGGGAACATACGCAGATATGCAGAACAGACTTAGAAACTGTGCCTAAGTAAGAAAAAACTGGGATGCACACTTAGATCCATAATCAAGTATGAACACACTTGATAAGCATGTTGAATAACTAAGTATGAAAGACTTAGCATAAAAACGCTTGGCCCCGAAGGGCCCCCGCAAAATCAAAAGCCACGAAGGGCCGAGCGAACCAAAGTAATGCCACGAAGGGCCAAAAACCAGTGTTAACAAAATAGCAAAATGTACTGATACTGCCACACAGGGCCAAAAATTACGGTCACGCAGGACCAGCAAAATGTTCTTAAGTGTTCTGAGAAATGGGTTGAAACTTACCAAAATCAATCAAGGTTTTGCACCTCAGTGGTGGTATTGCTTGGAACCACAGCAGCCTTGCCATCCCCAGCTTGCTGTTCCTCTAGATCAACAGTTTCGGTGGTTGTTCCTTCTACAGTTGGCTGCTCCGAATGGGCTTCTTGAGATCCAGGTTGGGCAACTGATGTCTCCATCTGTATCTCTTCATCTACATCAGCGAATTCATCTATAGCTTGATCGATGTCATCAACAGGAGCTTCCTCCAAATCAGGAGCAGCAGCAGCCTGTTTGCTGGGTAGATCATTCTCAACCCAGAGGATGGATTCGTCAGGAGCTCCAATCTTCACTAGGCATGCCTCCCATCCAGCAGCCCAAATCTGGTCTTGGATGGCCGGCATCTGTTGGACATAACTGGCTGTCGCTGTCTCGAAACCCTTCTGGTGACCCTCATCATAGGCGGCCTTCTTGGTGGCATCGATCTCCGCCAGCGCTTGTTTCAGGTTCTCCTCAGCTGCCTCCATCTTTGCTTTCATCCCTTCAGCCTCAAGTTTTACCTTGTCCCTTTCTCTCTCTAGTCGTGTGATGGTCTGGAGTTGCCTGGTGTTGTCCCTCAAGAGTCTGTTCCGATCTGGCTCAATCTCCTGCATCTTTTTGCCAAGTGCAACCATCTTCTGGATAAACTGAAAAGGATTGAAATAGAGAAAGGATTAATGCATAAGACAAGATATGCACCACATACTGTGAAAGTAAAACTCTACCTTAACCCCGCTAGCAATCCCGGTTGCCACCAGCCGGTCGGTTGATGAAGCAGCCTCTTTTTGCATATCAGCGGGCAGTAGGAGTGCCTGAGCTACGGCCAATGCAGTCTCTGATGAGCTTACACTATCCCCAATGTTCACGGGCCGGTCACTCCTTTTGAGTTGGGGTGTCCAGGCCTCGTGTGTGGCCTGTGTGATCGGCGATGGGGTTTCTAAGGTCCCCGCAGCAGCTTCGACATATGAGGCCCCGGCTTCATCATGCCTGGGGCGTTTGTCCCTATGGGCATCAGAAGCCCCGAGGGAACCGTCTTGTTCCCGGGGGGAAGAAGATCTTGTTGAGCCCCCTCTGCTCCGACGAGGTGCAGGAGGAGCTTGACTGGTGGACGACACCCGGCCAGTAGAGCCCCGTCCCCGTGCAGGAATGGTAAGGAGGGTGCTGAGGTTGAGAGGTTGTTGAGACATGATACCTGAGTCTTGGGGCGATCGAGAGTATCTTGGAGAGGGAGATTGATTGATATCTGGCTGTTCGGGCTGTTGTGGGGAAGCAGCCCGTCTACGAGATGATCTCCTGAGTATCAGTCGAGGTAAGGGAACACCTTCAGCGATCGGAATCTCTCCTGATTGACCGGCTATAGTTACTTCAGTGTTGGATCTTGAGCTTCTAGGCTGGGGAGCAGTCGAAGTAGAAGCAGCACTGACGCTTGGATGGGCTAACCTTCTATCTATGAAGCCCCTGTAAGCTGGGTCGTATCCCAAGAGCACGCTCGCGTCACGACCACGACCGGCTGTTCGGGTACCTGGTTCACCAGTGTATTGAAGGATCCTGTTTACCTCTGCTGTTCGGACGTAGCTGGGCTCGCGTCTGGGGCGTTTGTTGGCGTTAATCGCTGCAAAATCAAAATTTAAGTACAAATCAAATTACATAAAGATGTAATGATAGAAGCAGTAGGTGATAGTAAAGTGAATTAGGAGCATACGTGGGTGGCCCCATTTGTGGGGGCAATGGAAGCCCACCACTTGGCCATCTTCCCCGAATGGCTCGTAGGCACCAAAGACGTACAGAAAGTCCATTTCATGATCACGAGCAGAATCTGGCAAATTAAGCACGAGGCGCTTTTCTGCTTTCCTCACTTTGAAATAGTAGGTATTGTATTCTGGGTTCAGCACGATGCTGTACCACCATTGGATTTCCCATAGTCCTACTTGGGTGCCTAAAATTTTGTTTAGGGCCACGATTCCCATCACTAACCTGAAAAAGTTAGTGGATACTTGCATGGGGGAAAGTTTGTACCAACTAAGAACTCGACGAAGCAACGGGTCAAGGGGAAAACGAACCCCACCCTCAACAATGGCTACTATGGGGATGCACTGTCTATCCCATTTTCCAGCTTCCCTGATTGCACCTAATGGGGCAAGCTCGAGCCCAACGTTCGCAGGGATCTTATAATCAGCCCTAAATGTCGCCATGGCGGCAGGGGTGTCGCAGAGTTTTCTAAACTTTCCTGGCTTAGGGCCACTGTCAGCTTCATCCGCCATGGATGAACTCGAGGGAACACTAAAACAGAATAAAATCTGGAAAAGGGATCGAAACCCTAGACTAAGAAACAAATCTGAGAACGAAGTCTCAAGATAAAATGAAAACAGAAGTAAGAATGAGAGTCTTACAGGATATGGTAAGGATTTCCTAGGACGAGATCGAGATTCGCAGACGGCGGCGATGGTGGATGAACAGTTTCGTCTGGTTTCGCAGAGGGAAGATGACAGAATCTTTAAAACTTTTTCGGTGTGAAAACCCAAAAAACCCCCTTTTTGGGGTTAAGGGAAAGAGACGGATTCGAACCGTCTCCCCTCACGTCCGTTATATGAGAAGTAACGGAAAAGGAATCAACGAAGACAACGTTCTAAACGCCGTTACACGGAACGTCAGATCGAATTTAAAGCGAGGTGTACGAAACACGCCACGTGGAGTCATTATTTCCAGGAAATTATGACTAAACCGCCAAAAGACATCAATGGGAACCCAATGACTATATCTGCACGGGATCTGATCTGTTCGGCCTCAAGTTCGTTCTTTGAGCTTTACTCATCACCTTCGAACAATAGTGATAAGTAAAAGCTGGGGAGCAATTGTAGGGAGGTATTCCCGAACAGGTGCAAATAGTTGCCGAACACGTGGTGTTCTAGATACGTGTAATGAGGAAAGTGATATGGGACCCCATATAAGGTGGACGGCAGCGGTAAGGTCCAGTGCTACGAGGAAGCACCAGATTATACGATCTGTTCGGCTGAGATAAGCTGGTGACATAAGAAGTCATCAGTCGGTACATTCTGTCCGGCCAAGAAGGGCCAATGACATAGAAAGGCATCCGGTTGTGCTGTCTGTTCGGTAGGGACATATGCCGAACAGATAGAGTTACTTGATTAAATATTGTCTTAAGAGATAAGGCAATAAGGGTGCCCTGTATGACGGATCCGATATACGGTAAAGATGAGTCAGAAGACAGTCCTACTAAGGGTTGAGTTGTACGGTAAGAAGAGACCCTATGAGGAAGGGATCTCAGTTGATTGGGTAAGAGATTCACAGAAGAGCCAGGTTTCCTGTACGAGACAGGAGACCTGGGACGAGATGGATGCTTAAAGAAGCAAGCAAGTTCATATCTATAAATACGAGGTAAACCTTAAAGGAAAAGGTACGCAATAAGTTGCATTCATTCCACACTTCCTACTGATAATTAGGGTTTTTGAGACAGTACGAGATACTAACTTAGGCATCGGAGGGCCTTTGCCACGAGAGGCAGAGGTGCGCTCACCCCTTGTCTGTTTTACAGGTTAGGGTTCAGGCGAAGGTACTAGGGTTCCGATTGGATAGCACGTGAAAGAAGGAGATTCAGTGCTGTTCTAGGTATCATCTATTTTTCTCTACCTACACTGTAAACAAGATTTTCTCATTTCCTTACATAATACTATTACAACCACTTTGTGTGGTCAGCCAAAATATGTAATTTCATGACAGTAGGTCTAGTCACACCATTCCAATCAATTCTTCATTTGTTCTCAACAATTTTTTTTTCCTCCAAAATTTCTCTCCAAATTTCCATTCAAATCTTTCCCAATTTCCTCCGCGAGTATTCATACCCACCAACCAGTGCTTGTTTGATGGTGGGACTCACAAGAGGAATTAAAGGGTGGAATTACATGTTTTCTCTTTTTCATAATCCGGTATTTTTTGTACACGGAATCAAGGCCGGACTGAACAAAAGTGAACTATTTGTCCATTGAGTATCCAATTGGGGGATTAACTAATACCTGGGGATAAAATACCCCTTCTCCAGATTATTTCCCTCCACATCCAACCGTCGAAAATAATCCCAATCATCTTTATCCCACATTTATCTCACTCTAACCGAACACAGTACAACTAGTCCAATATTCACATAATCAAATACATTATGGAGAAGTGCTACAATACACACCCCTTATTTGGGTGTGTATCATATGCACCATCATTGATTACCATTGGATGTTTGAAAAATGATCTGGATATTTTAAAATGTTACAATAGGTTACTAACAAATAACCTGTTACCAATGCAACAAGTAAACCCTATAAATTAACCAAAATGGAAAGAAAATCCCTCAAGCCTCTCACTTTCTTCCCAACCAGCGTATATCTTTCTTTTCCTTCGAAAAATTAGGCCCAATTTTATTTTTGATAATTAATTTATGTTAAAAATAATAATTTTATTTTTAAAAAATTTTGAAGCTAAAATTATGTCCTCTCTATTTTTTTCGTAATCCCATCTTATCCAATCTTTCTTAAAAATACATCGACAAATATCAAACGTGCCCATATCCACAGCTTCATTAAAACTCTGCATTCACAACCACTATTTTACCGTCTGTTGAATTTTGGGGCCCTGCAATTGATCACAGCAAGAGGGAAATCGATATCGATCATGGATGGCAGTTGGCTGCCTTTTGGATAAACCTTCCTCTTTCCAACCCTGGTATTAGGGGGCTAAGAGGATTAGGATTTTCTCAAAGGTTGAACTATTTGGAAGGACTCGAAAATGGTAAACTGATAGGAGTGTGCACTGAGATATTGCTTTGTTGCTATTTCTTTCTAAGCATTCTGCAGCTGATTGGAAGAGGCATTACTGTCACTAAGAAGATGATGCAGGGGGTGAGGTCTGGTGCTTTTGTTTCTGAAATTCACAAGAGACTAGTTAACGTATTAGTCCAAACGAGATAAACAACTCGTCGCAACGAGCAAACTTTGCGCACAAGGAAGAAAGAGAGAAACTCTGCAATATTATTAATAAAAGCTGCATAATCTCTAGGTTACAAACCCTTAAATGGGCTGAAACCTAGAAACCCTAAAAAATAAACTTGGAAAATAAAAAGTCCAACAATTTGGGGTTTTTCCTAAAACTGAAAATGGGAAAGAAAAACAAGACTTTCTCAAAAAGAATCAACTTAAAAGGAATTACAGTCTAAGAGTTATTAACGAAACAAATCTTTTCTAAAACGGCAAAATAATGCAATTGAAGGCCTAAACGAAGGAATTAGGCCGAAAAGTACCATTGATTGATCATCAACCCAAGCAAGGATGGTGACATCCAACCGCAGAGAAAGAACGAAAAAAATCCCACGGATAAGTTCACGGACCAACATTAGAGACACGGATCCCCAAATAAAAGCCAGAAAGACCCAAGAGACTTGAGAGAAACTGATGTAGAACACGTGGAGGCCCAATTTCATGATCAGTTGGACCGAGCCAAGCCCCGGAAGCCCAAACGGTATTTAATTTCAGATTACCCAATTTGACAAATTTCGGACGAGCTCAGAATAGACCCAAATGCGGCGTCTTTACTCTTTCTGTTGCTCTCTCTAGAATATACGTAGCTACATATGGAATGACGTCCAAAACTTCTATTTATACTTAGTGCTCAGTGAAATAGTGTTAATGTCTTATTAACAAACTACGATTTACCCCCCTAAAGTTTTTGCAGACTTAAATTATATCCCAATATTAAGTAAAATACTAAAATTGGTATCAAAATTTATTTATAGGTGAAAATTGTTTATGTATAGACATATATATTAATATATTTATTTATTTATAATAAATTCTCACGGTCCGGTTCGGTTAATCCACGGTTTCATAATGAAAATCCATGGACCGAACCGCGAGTCATGGTTTTTTAATTTTTCAATCCGTGTCCGGATCATTAATCCACGGACAAAATCCAAAAGGTACGGATCGGTTCGGTCCGGTCCGGTTTCACAATTCACCGGATTTTTTGAGCAGCCCTAGTTTTATCTCTTGAGTTTAGAGCTTGGTCGTCTCGATGTATCATTTGTCGAGTTCTAATAAAATTTTGTTGCCTATCAAAAAAACAACTTATTTATATCTTTTAAGTTTTAAGTGAATGTAAGGTTCGAATAGTTGATACACCCTCCGTCCCGATTTGTTTGTCCACTTTTTGACTTTTCCATGTTCCAAAATGTTTGCTCATTTAACTTTTTAATGAACTAAATGCCCTTTTTGTCCTTGCTTTTTTCAAATAAAGTAACTTTTTTTAAAAGTTAAAGGGGGTAAATGTTGGAAAGTTAAATATTTGTAGGTGTAATTATTATTCCCTCCGTCCCTTTTTAAGTGTCCCGCTTCGTAACTCCAACTTATTAAGAAAATATCATCATTACACATTTCATATCAACTTTTACCTCTACTTTCCCTACTTAATCTCTATGGAGACATCATCATTACACTTTTACTTACTAACTTTTTAAAATGAAATATACTTTTAGGGGCAAAATGAAAAATATACCAACCTTTACCCACTAACTTTACAAAATAGACACTTACTAAAGGACAACCCAAAATGGAATACTGGACTTTAAAAAGGGGACAGAGGGAGTATGTTCCCTAAAAAGTGGAGTTCCAAAAAATAGACAAACAAATCAGGATGGAAGGAGTACTATTTAAAGTGGGAACAAAGCTGGAATTCTAGTAGAGAATAAATTCTATCTACTGCCGGTATAAAACCTTACTTTTTTACCACTGCCTATTATGGGCTCCACCGAGTGTCTATTATTGTGATCTAAATCGTTCATATTTTAAGACACGCAATATAGTATTGCCATGCAAAAAATCAACTTGATCGGTAGTCGATAGATATATCAAAATTTGGATTTTTGGTTTATAAAATAGACGATCTGATTTTTGTCAATAATAATAAAGATAAACTCTTCGTTGTACAAAGCAAAATTCAATTTTTGATACTCCTATCAATGTCCGATCAAGTTTATTTTTTGCATGGATACACTACTATGTGGGGTCTACAAGATGAACAATTCAGATCAACAATAAACACACGTTATAACCGAAAAAGGTGGTGGTGAAAAAATGGGGGTTTCCACTGCCGGTAAAAAGAATTTAATCAAAATCAAGCCAAGCGATGATAAAATAATGATAATAGGAGTAATAATAAGTCAAGCCAAGCGATGAAAAATTTAACTACAGTCCTTTCTTAAAAGGCACTACAAATATTATTGCTCATCTGAGCAATTTCTACCATTTTTATTTTTGATAACCAAATATTCAAGTCAACTTGCACACCGTGACTATTTTCGGGGCTCTAAAACTAACGAGCGGACAAACCTCCAATTGACTCCAACATTTGAAATGTTTGGTCTTTGTGGGCAATCTCCACTCTTCCAAAGAAATGGAGGAATTGGATAGAGGAGCTGATTCTGCTGTTTACAGCAGTATAATTTAGCTGTGACCCTGAGTTGAACCCAGGGGCCCCGGTCCTGCACAAGTGCACAACATGGGTGTTGCGCATCATTGCCGAGATGAGATCCAAGCCGTCGGATGCACAATCCGACGGCTTGAATCGTGCACAACACGCATGCTGCCCCCCATCTTACCCCTGAGTTGCAGTCAATTGAAACCTCGTATGCATTATTCTGGAATATACTTCCTATGACAAAATGAACCGTGGCAATTAGTCTTGCTTTTTGTCATGCCCCTGTGAATTTAATTGCAGATTTGCAGGTTAGAAGTTTAAAACCAAGCTTTATCATATGAGATATCTGATCACCATCATATTTCAAGTACAAAATATCAGTGCAAATATTGAATACTTCGGATAAGATTATCTAATAAACACAGTGTGTGTGTGCGCGCGTACGAGAAATGCCACTGAAAACTTACATCACATTAGAATTAACTAATCTTCACCCCATATATCACATTGTTAAAAAGTCAAGAGTAAACACATACTAATGCTCTTACAGTCGTCCCAAAAGAAAAAAAAAAAGTGTGGTTACCGAGCGCTTATGGATGCACTCGGTAATAAATCACAGAATCATGCACTGAATGTTGCATTATACGAAAAATTCGAGTTGTCATTGGGCTACTGTTAAGGGTGAAAGGACAAGAAGTTGTGAAAGGGAGGAAGAAAGCTGTGTATGATCCGTACATCTGAAACCTAGTCACAAGTTAGAAGCTAGTCATCATCAAGCTCAATTTCTTTCATGGTGTTAACTCAGCATGTGCCTCAAGATCTTTAATAATCATATGAAGCTGTTCCGGGAACGTTGAAGACCGTTCTCTTTCATGCTGCAGTTCATTGTTATGTTCAAGTATTTTCTTGTCTATCTCTTCCTGCAGAAAGCATTGTAGATGCTTAAGGTCAGCTGCTACAATAGGAACTAAATATGAATCTGAAGATCATAACTACAAAGCACCGCTTTAAATGTGACTTCTAACACAAACAAAACAAGCCAAAAACTGAGAACATTCTGGTCGATACTCCATATAGCCGTATATTGAAAATCTTGTAGTTGGGTCAAGTTTCTTTCTAATTTCTCACATGGAGTTTTTGTTTAATAAGGAATGGACCGCTTCTTCTGTATAAAAAATGGTCACTGCACTTCATGAGTAATATTAAAGTGCAAAATTACCGATTTTCTTTTCTATTGGCATAATCTACTTCCCCCCATCTCATAGAACTCTACCATCCACGTCTGTCCCCTCTCCAACCAAGAAAATTCCAGTCTCTCAACAAACCCATTGTGCATCGAAAAAATACTAACTACTTGTAGAAAGAAAAGTTGCTTCTTATTGCCTATGCAACGTCCCTTCTTCCCTATGCAACGTCCCTACAGGTGTATAACATACTAGCATCTATGGTGTAGCTTTTGGCTAACATCAAGATTTCCAAGGTTTAGCCAAGGCTTAGCACATGAGCCCCTACTCATATTAAGTTTCAAGTATCTCCAAAAAAACAAATTTAGCAAAACTGAAGACACTGACATCTAAAATGTATGACTGACATCACTACAGGTGATAAGAG
The DNA here is from genome assembly GCA_020567845.1 of Rhododendron henanense subsp. lingbaoense. Classification (NCBI taxonomy): domain Eukaryota; kingdom Viridiplantae; phylum Streptophyta; class Magnoliopsida; order Ericales; family Ericaceae; genus Rhododendron; species Rhododendron henanense. The sequence continues at coordinate 40,106,290 of CM036316.1, read as the reverse complement.
ATCTGGAAAAATACCAGTGAGTTACTGAAACCAAAAGCAGCTCTGGTTCAGCAAAAGATTAGAGATCAGATGGCTGAAATTTGGATTGTGCAGTTGACTCCGCCATTCTATCTGGGGTGACATTGAGATTGAGACTCTTACAGGAAATAGATCTACAAAGAAATTGCCAATAAAATCATGATCTTGGTTATACATATTTCCATCTACTTGATAAGGGTAGACAATGGGGTACCACTACAATTGCAATTGACCCTTGATAACCATTAACAAAGGCCACAGGGAACTATTTACCTACCATTGTAAATTTTAGTAGCAACCACCTTCCCCAGACCCCAGATAACTATTGCAACCCTTAGCTCCTACCATACCCAAAACAAATGTTGGTGCGATTCAAGAGGAGGCTTAGCTAGGGAGCATATAAAGCAAGTTCCACAAACAGGAAACTGTGGCGCATAACCAAGAAAATAGATATGTGGTGTTGTTTAAAACTGTGGCACATAAACAATAAGATAGATAGCTAAAGGATGGACTCCAGATATGGATCAATTAATTCCTCCACTTCAATTATAAACACCACAAAATTTTGCTAAAGATTGTCCTTGGCAACTCATTTCAAGTGAAGTAACTGAAAAGGAAATTGATGACTTTCGGAAGAAATAACAGTGCCTCCTGTAGAAATAAAGAGAACAAGATAAGTGGAAGAAAAACGTAATGCGGCTGTCCAACCAAACTGAAGAAATGATAGGGAAATACTCACCATCTGACAAACGTTATCTATGTTGTGAAAGCTCCTTCTCTAGAGGCTCAAACTCCTTTAGATTGTTTACAACTTTTTGAACCTTCTTTGACAGTTAGTTACTATGCTCTTCAACCTCTTTCATAAAAGCAGTTATTGGTCCTGATATAATGCACTTAGTCGTTTCTTCCCCCGGATCTCTGCACTCAGCTCTTGTATCTTCTTATCCTTTTCATCCTAATAAACGAATGAAACAAATTCATCAGATGTGACACAATTCAAGAGAATACTACATCCAAGTTGAGACCACAGACAGGAGAACTATATATTGCAGGTGTACTCTGCCTCCAATTACATCGACATAGCAACACCTTCACCATCCCACCTGCACCATTTCCAGCTTCAACACCACCGCGGCACTGCCAGATTCAGCTCTTCACGAATAGCAATCGCTTTGGTAATCCTTGGTGAAGCAATACCATCCACAACTCTGAGTTTACCCTGAAACGCTCCCATCCGCCCAAAAGGGCTAAGCGAACCCATCCATCCGAACCAGAGGCTTAGGCGGAGTTAACCGATCTTGATCGACAACCCCACAATATAGTAATTTTGTACATTCCACACGAAAAAACCATGCATGACAACTTACTTTGCAAACGCGCGTAATGGAAAAATTCAACACATGATCTTCCTGTGTGGTGGTTGCAAGTTAAAAGTGGCGCAGAGCCACGCGACCTAAGGTAAGAAGCTTGTGGGATAAAAAACATCCTTCACCAGAACGAACTTCGAGTTTTCAACATTAATCGTTCAACTCGGACAAAAACTGCATACCAATTCATGTAGAAGAAGAACTCTACAAAAGAGCTAGTATTGCTTAAAAGCACGTAGAAGCTGATAAGAATTGAAACCAAAATATTTCTCAAATAAACTGAAAGCACTGCAAAGATGCCATCAAATTGTATCATTTTAGCTTCCCCCCATAACTAGTACTACTACAATATCAGGAGAAAAACCACATGAGAACCTACCTCAACACACGTATTTACCCATTTAGCTCTTGTTTTTTCATCCTCGGCCAACCTTTTGAAGTATGTCTTAAGGAAACTGTCGATATTCTCTCTCGCGAATTCCTCAATGCCTGGCCAGCAGATTCGAAAGAAAGTGTTCCGAATTCCCCATAGCCCCTTCTTATTTGCACTTATCACAAAGCCAACAATCTCTAAAACCAGACCAATCAATGCCAGCGGTTTTTCATCGAAGTGACATACATCGATACCAAACCAATGTCCAATTTTGTTTGCAGCTTCGCTCATGAATTTCTTGCCATAGACAGAGAGATTCTGCAACTTATCCACAAGAGAAGAAGCAAAATTCTCCAGACTTGGGTTCAGCTTTCGCCCCGAACAGAAGAATGAACTCATCAGTGTGGCTGTGGTGCTTGTTACTTGTTCAATGATGGGGTCAATCATGGTCTTGGATTTGAGAAGGGGTTCTTTGAATTTTTGGGAGAAGTTGTCTGAGAATTTCTTGGCTTGGTTCATAGAGTTTTCTGTATCTTCGGAGAGATTTTGAAAGAAATTAGTTTTTGAAATGCACAGACGGAATGCTTCTTTCAGCTTTGTCAAAGCAAAATCCACCATGTGTGCCATTTTTGCAAGCTTTTTGGTTGATGTTAAGTCACTGATAGTCGCATGGGCTTTATTTATAGGTAGATGATAGAAGAGACTGATCAGATCAAGAATTTTCTCTCCAACAAATTCTTCAACATATAGCCAACAGACTCGAAGGAAAATGTTCGAGAATCCCCATAGCCCCTTCTGCTTTACACTTCTCGCTAAACCAACAATCTCTAAAACCAGGCTAATCAATGCCTGCAGTTTCTCATTGTCGTAACACATGTCGCTACTAAACCGCCATCCAATTTTGTTTGCAGCTTTGCTCGTCAAGTTCATGAATTTCTTGCGATAGGCAAAGAGACTGTTCAACTTTTCCACAACAGAAGAAACCAAAGTCTCCAACAGACCTAACTTCAGCTTTCGTGCTGAACAGAACAACGAACTCATCAGTGTGGATGTAGTGCTTGTTACTTGTTTAATGACGGTGTTAATCACGGTCTTGGACTTGGGAAGGGATTCTTTAAATTCTCTGGAGATGTTGTCTGAGAATTTCTTGGCATGGTTCGTGGAGTTTTCTGTTTCCTTGGAGAATCTGTCAAAGAATTTCTTTGTTTTTGAAATGCACCAACAAAATGCTTCTTTCAGCTTTGTCAAAGCAAAATCTAGTATGACATAGGAATATACATGAATCATGAATCAAATTTTAAAATTCCCTTCTCCTGTATGGCAAGAGAAACAGAATCATCCCTTCTCGACTTTGATACTCTTCTTAGTTTTATTGTCTTCATCCACATCGCTGGTAATTTCCATGGTCTCAGGATCTTCATCGTTTTGCACTTCATCTGCGATGAGTTTCCCTAAAGTGCGGCCCTTATCATTCGTCTTGTCTAGCTTGGCCCAAAATATGTACGTTTTACCAGAAGCATGTCGTACCCAAAACTTGAAATAGCCGATCTCCCTTCACCAAAATAGAATCGCCGCAAAAATAACATGAGCAATCCCATTCGAATAGAACTGAAAACCCGGAACTTGCATAATGTCCGATTGATGGATGATTTGTGTGCTGTCAAAAATGAAAAAAGACTTTGTAAATGGTCTACAATTTTAGAAAGATGAGTCTTTTTACAATGAATATTGGGATCTAACAAAAGATTTGGCTTGTCTTTTGGGACTGGTTCAGGGGAAAACTAACAATAATAATAATACGTTAAAAACTTCAATAATATAGGAAACTCACGCAAATCCAGCAAATACCATCCAAAAATTGGGTGGATGTAAGAATTCTTCATTTGATAGCAATATTTTTATATCACAATAACAGACTGCAAAGGAACATCATCAGATACAGGATTAGCAATAACAATATTCAACACATACTAATAACTTAAAATGCAAATAAATAATTTTACAACTTTACCATCATAAAGTCAAAACTTCTTTGTATACTATATTTTTAGTATAATATCTTTCCTTTCTTCTTTGTGGTTCTGTTTTTATGAGGACTTTTGTTGATGCCATTGAAGTTCCACGGGATAACGCCACATACAATTGACCATGAGAAAACACGTGCTGAGGTAAATACACCCCAACAAACGGTATTGTTTGTCCCTGAGCCTTGTTTATTGTCATTGCAAAACATAAGCGAATTGGAAACTGTGTACACTTAAATTGGAAAGGGAATGAATCATTTTCAGCCAGTAGAAGGGGTATCCTGGGGAGTAGAACCTGTTGTCCTGCATGCTGCCCTGAAGTAATTTCTGCATGAATAATATTCGGCTCAAACCCTTTGCAAACCATTCGAGTCCCATTACACAGCCCATTAGAGGGATTAAGGTTCCTCAATAACATAATTGGGCTATTTAATTTCAGCACCAACTCATGTGGTGGAAGGCCATTTGGAATCGAAGTGTTCAGAAACTCCTCAGGGTAATAGTTATGTGTGTCATCAATCGCCTCATCAAAGCTGGTATATTTCCGTTCCTTTCCAGGAAAGGTGGATATAAGCTTTTGGTTAAGCATGTCAACAGATTCATTTCTTGTAGCAAGTATAGCACGCTTGGTTATGTACTCAATGGAATGTGCATTCTCCCGTAATGATGGGAATATGGTGTTAATCAATTGCTCTTCACAATGTTTAGTATCTTCATAGCAACTAACCATTTCCTTAGGAATTTGTATCAAGTCCTCGTTTATGGTTGGTTCATCACCATTTCCAACCCGCAGAAGGAAGTCGCTGAACATTGAGTCATGTTGAGCCCTCATGTTTTTCGATAGCTTGAGTTTTTGCATTTTAGGCCAAAGGTATGACATTACCAAACTTGCATTTACCGTTTCCACTCTTGTACCACGGGGCACAACAGGTAGGACTTGCCGGAAATCTCCTCCAAAAACAATAACTTTTCCTCCAAAAAGCACATCGTTGCTCATAATATCTCTTAGACTCCTGTCCAAAGCTTCAATAGCCCAGCGCTTTGCCATTGGTGCCTCATCCCATATTATTAACTTAGCCAGTCTTAACAATTCTGCAGTGCCACTTTGTTTAGGTATATTACAAACACTGGATTCATTTCCATCTATTGGTATTTTAAACCTGGAATGAGAAGTTCGACCACCAGGCATGATTGACGCAGCTACTCCTGATGTTGCTGTGGCAATAGCTATCATCCCTTTTCGACCTAATTGTAGCCAATAGAGCACGGTATAAATGGGTCTTTCCAGTTCCCCCAGGGCCATCAATGAAAAAAAGGCCATTCACATTAGAGCTCACTTGATCAAGTATGATATCATAAGCACTTTTTTGCTCTAGATTTAGTGATGTTAATGCTGAAATATCTTCTGGTGGAGTTCGAATCTGTAATTCATCAAGAACTTCCCTGAACCCTATAAACTCTGTCTCACAAATATTTGACATCATGCTTGGTAGGTCATAATCCTTAATGCTCCTTCCCATGCCATCCAAAAAGTAATCGACACTTCTAAGTGTTTTCAACAAACATACCTCAGTACTAATGGCTTCCTTTCTGGTGAAATCTTCGGACATGGCTTCGAAAAGCAGATCCCACAACTTGCGCACATCAGAAGGTTCACAATATACTAAAACTGTTGCAAAGAGCTGTCGTAAAGCTAATGGCATTTTGAACGAGGCAGCCTCAAGTAAACTTTCTATAATCCAATCATCAGATTGTAGCAATCCTCTTCTTTCAGCAGCTTCTTTGAAGGATGAACATTGCACATCATTATACATCAATAAATCAGCAAATGATGTGGGGCTTCTGACATGGTTAAGCAAAAGTCTCAAATAATATCTTTCTCCTTCTGAAGGATTAGCTCCATTGATACGACCAATTACACCTCTTGTTTTCCTTTCTTCCCAACATTTGCCATTCCTATTCCATACAAAATACTCTGGGAATTCCCGGTAAAGATATTTCCTTTTCTCCTTATCCTTCGAACAGAAGTTGAAGAATTCAGTGAGCATTGTCCTTGAAGCTGTATCTGAGTGAATAATATTGTTCAAGTCCTGATTTGCCCAATAAGAGACAAATTGTTTATTTGGCAAATGAAGTTGCAAATTTATAACTGCTGGGTACATCTCATTCAACTCAAATTCAAATATCCTCCATATAGCTTCTTGCGCTGATACCCACCGAGCATCTTGGAATTGTTGTATTTCATCAATAGTAACATCCCCTACATTATTACTGATGTGGACAGCAACCTTGTCATGGCCTTTGTATATGTACTTGTAAAGATACTTAACTGCTTTCACCCCTGAACATATCTCAACATTAATGTGACAATTATATCTACTAAGAAGGTAAGGATTGTAAGGTACTACCCAAGTATTATCCAAAATAGCTTTCCGGGCATGGACTTTGAATGTTTCTTTACTTCTCCTATATACTGGATACGAATCCTTCCCTTGCATCGTCTTTTCACAAAATGGACGGGGGTAACGATTCTTGCATTTCCCATCACGCATGCATGGGTTTTTTCTATTCCAGTCACCACAAGGTCCGTGCATCATATGTTTTGCAACCTTTTCATATAAGTCGGGGAACTTGTCTGGATCTGGAATTTCAGCGCATACAAATTTGTCAAAGTGATCTGGACTTGTAATTTTGCACTCAGGCTTTAAAATGATAAGCATATGTGCATGGGGAAGGCCTCTTTTTTGGAACTCAATAACATGGACATGTGTAGCTACTTTTCCAAAAATATGCTTCTTAAAAAGTTGATACTTTAGGTCCTTCAGCTTTGCTCGGAAAACACGTGCAGTTAGATCAGGTCTATCTTGTGCAACCTGCCCATCTTTCAAGTAATCCTTAATTTCTTTCCAATCCGGGTTACACGTCATTGTTATAAAAAGATCTGGCTTTCCAAATTTCTGAACTAAGGAGATAGCATCAAGGTACCGCCTCCGCATATCTCTTGGGCCTCCTACGAATGATGCTGGCAACACAATCTTTTTCCCCACCATGCTACCACGACTTTCACCACCCAATACACTATCCACAATCCCTTGATATAATTCTGCTCTTATATCAGATTGTTTGTGTCGGAAGTAGTCCAGCCTTGTGTTCTCAAGCTTAATATACATGTCAACAACATATTGCTGAAAGAGCCAGCCAGATAGGAGTAAGATTGATTGGTGATGATCTCGGATTTGAAGCTTATAACAGTAATACTGTCGACATGAAACATGATGTCTGCCACCATTATTGACTCCTGTAGAATAATGAGGATTCGTTTGGTTTTTAAAAATACCAGATCCAAAGATAGATGGTAGCACATTGGGAAATTGAAGTAATTAATAACAGGGCTACTGACCTTGTTGTTCTTGTCTAAATATATCATCAGATGATCCAAATATTTGTGTAGGATGAGCCGCCTCTGTGGTTGCATCATCATGAGCTATTGGAGGACCCTTTTTTTTCCAAATATTTTGATGCCAACCAACCTCTCCTCTTGGAAATAGTAAGGGATATTGCAATGCATCGTAACAACCATAATAGTGTTTAACTCTGTGTTTGTGCCCAGAAGTTGAATGAACTATAATATCATGGTCATGCGGTACATTGGGGTTGTTTCCCTCTATCCAAATTGCAGCCACCTGATCAGCTGAAGGAGTGTTGTAAACCCTTTGATCCAATTTCGCATCACTCCTAATATGGATATGATAAGAATCCAATGGAACATGTTGTAATTTCCGAAGAACTTGACTGTAGGGATTTCCAGAGAGCACTTCCATCAATTTCTCAACAATAGACTTGTCAAGTGATACTTTGCTTAACACATTCAACCTGTTTTGAACTTCCTTGTCTGTGTCATAGAAGTATAACTGGAAGTAGCAAGGAGTGTTTCCTGATGGAATCAAAGAGGGCAAGTCGTGGTAGACTTGACCTTGTGCACGGAATGTGTAAACTCCTTGCCTTGATGTAGCCAGTTCTTTGTCTAACTTCACACCGAATGACGTGAATGCAAAAATGCTATTATATGCTCGAATGTGCCTGCGAAATTCCAAACCCTCCTCGGTTTGAGAAGTAAACAAAGTGCGTAGTGCTTCTGGAACATTCTCATTTGCAAGAACTACTTGTCCATTGTAGCAGCAAAAGCTTGGAGATTCATACTGGAACCTCTTAGCATGGCAAAAACTACAAGTTCTTACTGGTCGCAGCGAATGTAATTGAGAGAGGTGAGGCTGGAATGCTGTTTGCCCTATTGATTGCAAATTTACATATACCATAGGAACTGTAAGGCTGAGATCAAATTACGCTCAAATTAATATGAAGTTTGTTGGTTGCATTTGCTTACCAGTACTCACTGATGGTCTATTGTTCTGGTTGGGAGAGGAACTTGTAAAAGGTTGTTCTGTTGCACCATTGCCAAATAGGCATCCGCCATTGCGCTTCCTTTTCCTATTGTGCAAGACATTTTGTATTTTCTGTTGTCGTTGTTCAGGTGTAAGCCTTGCATATCGATTCCTTTCACGGGCTTGCCTTAGGGAATTATTATCTGTTTTAAAGGTGTTCATTAATACTTTTTTGACATCACCCAATGTAAGTAACGATTAATGATTATTAACCAATACAGACCTTCCTTTCTGCTCATTTTGGATGTCCTCTTTGGGTGCTCTTTCTTCCACGGTGAAATTAAGCTTGATTTGTACCTGTGTATGTTAGGAGTTAGGAACTCGGATTCATTTAGAACCATGGACTTGTATTTATTTTAAAGCGTGGAACTTTAGTTTGATGAAGATTTAGGGCACAAACGTATAGACATACCCAAAAATCCTACGCCATGGTTCTTTCTTTTTTCTTTTTTCTTTTCTTTTCTTTTTTTTTTTTTTTGGGGGGGGGGGGGGGGGGGGGGGGATATTATTCTGTGGTGGACTCATATGGTTATGGATTTAAGTATTAGTAGGACACCTATGGGAAATAGAATCATAACCGAAATAAGACTACTTTTCATATAAAAAAGGTCGCACGTAGAAGAATAATGCAAATCATGATACATATGTTTTCCCCAAAGTCACTTAAATTCAAAATGGAGAAGGCATTTTATGAAACACCTTACCCGGTTAGCCGTTTTTAACCTTCGTAGAAATCCTTGATACCTTCGCACCTTTGATGCCTCAACTGCCTTTGCCCTCTGCAACACTAAACAGTCCAAAATCAACCATTGGTGGCCTACGGATAGAATTATTGTATATAACTTTTCAAGAGATAATAACGCAGGGACTGTTTTCATAACAAAGCAAAAGCCATAAGTATATCACAGCAAAGCTGTTTTTTGTTTTCTCGTACAAATGTTACATGATCTAAGACACTATATGTTAGGAGATAGAAAAACTAAGGGGGAATATAGGGAACACATTTCTGGCTCTTAGCATTTTGTAACGGTAAATCTAGGGAACCCGAATTTAAGGCGTTCTAGTTAATGATGTCCTAAACCAATTTGAGCAAACATTCCTACAAGGGAAAAGTTGCATCATAACCGATGACATGGTAAAATCGGTAACAGTTGAAAATGTACTTTTAACATTGAGAATTTAGTCATTGAGTTTGTGGACGTCGCTACAGGTATGTTTTAGTCTTTTTTAGTATTTTGCGTTTTTCTTCCCCAAATAAAAAAAGGCGGCATTTTTATTGGGCGTTTTGTTTTAAAACTATTGATGCTTTGTTTTCTTTCATTATTATTGTTATGGGTCCTCCGTATTTGTGAACTATAATTGGCCATTCGTCACAATGGCTTTTGGAATTTGGCAATGACTCATTTTTGCTAGCTTGGTTTCCTTTTTTTCCAACTTCGATATCCACTCTGTGTGTTCCCAGTTTCAAGCATTCACTTTGTTTGTTCCATGGCCTTTCGTCACGACTATTGGTTGGTGGGATTAATGGGAATGACAACAGGAGCAATTCATCAAACACCGTATCTGCAATGAGAATGTTTAGGTCTTCTGAGAATGGAGCAACCCATCCTATACCGTATGTGCAATGAGAAAGATTTGTTCTTCTAAGAATGAAAGTTATTAACATATAAGCAAGGAAAGCATTAATGTAGATGCACCATGTGTGAGAGAGAGAACTTCTTTTTACCGTAGTGAATAGGCTGGATGACTTTGGCAATTTCTTCCCCGGGTTTCTGTTTTGGAATGAGAGAGGAGGAGAATTGAGAGGCTAATTCAAGGGAAGTCTACACTGTCGGAGAGTTGGGAGGAAGGAGGGCATTCGAGAGGCTCTGAGTTGGAAGTGTTGCAGCAGTTGTATGTTTGAGGAGAAGGCGTTTTGTAGGGGTTTTTCTTTTTGTTTTAGGGAGGTGCAACAGTTGGATTGCAACGTTTTGTGTATTACGGCGCTGCGGAGAGTCGTGGTGTTGGGTTGGCTTTGTTATTTGTGTTTTTTTGGAGGGGTATTTTTGGAAGTAGAAAGTATGGGAAACACTTCAGGGTCTTCACGTTTTTATAGGTAGAGTAGATACATAATGATTACACCTGAGTTCAAATTTGATGACATCATATCCATCATTATTTCTATATCTACCTTCTCTACAACCCTTCTATTTACCCATGAGGGACATTTTTGGAAAATCATCAGATTTCTATTTCCACTTTTAGAAAAGAACCAACGTTTTGGACCATCCAAAAAAGGAATAGTGGACCTACAAGGAAGGGGTGTAGTATTGTCTTTCCCTCCAATAGTATTTACATTCGAATCCAGGCCAACCCTATTCTTCAAAGGTTTTTTCCCTGAATTTCCAAAAGCAGCAAACTTAACAAACAGCTTCCTATCTTCAATCCAAAATCCATTTGATTTGGATATAGCCACCTCCGCTGATGTAGCACTGTTATACCGCACAAAACCAAACCTTCTTTTAGTCACTTTACTAAGCTTTGCTGGGATAAAAGCATCCTTAACAACCCCAAAATGGTTGAAAAACTTCCTGAACCATAAAAGAACAACATTCTCAGGAAGATTGTCAACAAAGAGAGGGAACAATGTTGTTTGCTCTCTATCCATAGCCACACGACATCGATCACCCATGGAGAGAAATGGAAAACAATATTCACTTCATCTGCCGAATAAAAAGTAGATCAAATGGGTTCCTCAAGATTCAAAATTCCGGGGAGAAAAAGGCCTCAACCAAATATACACCAACAAACCACTAATCACCAATCTCCAACAAAAACACAGACCTGGAAGCTTACAAGAACAACACCCACTTCATGACAAAAATCAGCTAAACAGAGGGAAAGCAGAGGGAAAGCAAACAGCAGCAGACCACCCAGCCACTAGAAATCCAATTGCATCAAAAAAACGGCAAACCAGCCTATGATAAGGGCATACCTCGACCCATACCAGGCTGCCATCCAGCTGTAATCGGCGACAGCGGAAAGAAGAATGGAAAAGAGAAGATCGGTGATGGCGAGATAGAGCTATTGATCGGCGAGCAGATTGGAGGATCAGGATATGTCGGAAAAGGGTGAAACAAAGGCGGCAGTGGCAAGGGCAATGGAGGACGACAGCGTCAAGGGGCGATGAAAGACGATGGCGGCTAGGTAAGACCCAATAATTTGGATTCCATGCAATCCAGGGGACACAAGAGGGGCGCACGAGAAATTTATTAGATGGCACAGTCATGCAACGTTTCTACATCTTCCATTAACACACAATCACAGAGGGCTGTCGAAGACGTGGGACACCACATGATGTGCTTCAGAATCATTGAGTGTTTTCAACTATAAACATAGTTCTATCAATATGATACAGAACAAGGGGTGGATGATCCCTTTCTCATTTCTTTTTTTTCCTACATTTAACATGTTATTGTCATAATCTACTCAACAATACAGTTATAAGGTAACAAAAACAATATAATAATACACACATAAAATATATTGCCTTGGTACAACAACGAACAAAAAACAACACAGAAAACAACAGTAGTCAAAATCATAGAGACCATTTAAGTGTGGGGCAGAGATACCCTTATTCATGTTACACAACAAAGGAAACGAAAACCAACGTACGGCAACCGAAATGCATTCATCATGATGTGAATAGTACTTTGAAATAGTTGGAATTCTTTATCGTCCTAAACATGAATTTCCTCCACTTCGTGTATTGGCAGCAACACCTGAGAACACAAAAATCCAAATTCAAGGTATCACTACTCGCCAAGTACTAAATTGAAAACTACTAGTAGGATATTACGAGATCCAGAACTTGAAGTACTGGGGTGAAACATATCGACGGTGAGCAAACATAAAATGAAAGGAAAATTCATAATTATAGTCCGGGATATTACAAGTACCATGCATGAATTTTATGCTCCTAAATTTAAGAAACGCCAATAAGTAAAATTCGTATATGGCATGAGCTATGACAGGAATTGTACCCAAAAAAAAAAGAGAAAAGAAAAATGACAAGGTAATTACCATGTAATGAAATGGAGCTCTGCTATCAGCAGAGACACTTCACAGAGATCCACGCAGAGACAATCGCGTTTGGCCCTATTTCGAGTCCCAAAAAAATCTAGAAAAATATCCATAAATTTTTGAATATTATTTTATGTGGTCCTGTAAAAAATCAGCTCCTGCGGATATCGATAAGTATTACTTTTGGATTCGTAGGGGCGAACTGAGCAGTTTATGAATAATATTCAAAAATTTATGGATATTTTTCTAGATTTTTTTGGGACTCGAAATAGGGTCAAACACGATTGTCTCTGCGTGGTTCTCTGCGAAGTGTCTCTGCTGTTAGAATTTTCGTAATGAAATGTGTTGTGCGCACTCCAGGATCTCAAACCAAACACACTCACACGCACTAATCAAACACAGAGATTTCCGGAGAAAAAATTTCACTATAATCACAATAGTTACAAAAGAACTCTGACCGGAGGAGGAGCATCCAACACCGGAGCTCAAAACTCAACTCACACCCGCTGATTCACTCCCTCGCCGGTGTAACTCTCCCTCACAGCACAATACCACTGTGAGTGATACACTTTGTCACTCTCTGCTCACACACTCAGTTCCACACCAACAACAACAACAACACATACGCTGATTGATTGCCTCTTCTTAATTATTATTTGGTGAAAAGAAATACTAAAAAAAGATGACTTTTTTTTTTTTTTTTCTCTTGGCTAAGTAAATGGAATGGAAAAAGACTTGCATGAATTGAGCTCACCGCCAATAGAGGGCTCCGCATATTAGATTATACTTATTCGTACGGTTGGTGTCGTTTTTAGGTAGTTTTGTATGTTTTTATTTTATTGGCTTCCATACCCACTTTTCGTTTTACTATTACTATTGTTTTTCTAATGCATACGTATTTATTACTAGTAATTGTTTTGTTAAACAGGTACATTCGATTCGACGTTCGCGTGTTAAGCTTTGATTCTACTTGTATTTGTTTGTCTTTCACGGGTCCGATCTATTCTATTCCGAAAATTCCTGTACCTCTGTACCGAGAGATTTTTCGACTATTAAATTATGTGATTTTTTTTTATGTTTTAAATATAACGGCCGAAAAACCACTTAGCACAGAGGCACATGAGTTTTTGACATAAAGTATCCTACCTCGTATAATTTAATTTCAATATTACCACTCGTATACTCCCTCCGTTCTAATTTGTTGGTCCTCTTTGGGAGTGTGTGTCATTTTTCAATTGATTATATCTTACAATTTATAATCTTTTAAGTGATTTTAAAAATTTTGTATAAAAGAGCTCATTGAGATCTATCAAATTCCTATTTGATATATAAAAAAAAATTATACATTAAGAGATATAACCAATTTTTTGAGACTTCTAAAAAAAGGAAATAGGATCAAGAATTTGGCACGGAAAGAGTAATTTAATTTGAATATTTTGTAGAATAGAATGCGATTCCACTAGCGAACTGACAAAAATACGTGTAGGCCTGTGGAAAGTGTAAACTTTTGTTGTTGTCACTTTGGTAATGGGTCTCCTCGTTGATGGGTGGGGGTAGGAGATCGTGATGGATTTCTCATTAATGCTCTCACCTTGTGAAGAAAGAAGAGGAAAACTTCTACACGGAGTAACCCGTAAATAAAGTTAATGGCGTTCAATTGTGTGCATCCAAAAGTATTTTGAACAGTTCGGATTGAAAATCAATTTTGATTGGTGCCGAAATGGACAGTCGAGATTATGCAGAACCGAAAATAAATTATTCATTTCTCTCGTAGAAGAAATAGAAAAGGTGAAACAAAAGTCCAAAAGCCATTTAAGGCTTAGTCACGCGAGAATCAAAACACGGGGATCCGGCGCCTAAAATCTCAGCCGTTGGTGGCTGAGATCTTTGAGTCTGGGGCCTGGGTCACTCTCAATTGGGACCCCTCTCATCAATGGGTAAAATCCAACAAAATGTACCCACCTGGCCACCAAAACCACCCTGGGTAGGTTCAATTAAGGGCTTGGGTCAGATGTGCACCAGTTGCTTTTCTCCTTGCTTCCTTTGATCTTTGTAATTTTTTAAAGATTAATAAAAATTATTTTTTGTTGTTTCAAAAAAAAAAAACCTACTCCCTCAATTCCTTTTTAAGTATCCTGCCTCGTAACTCTAATTTATTAAGGAGACATCATCATTATACATTTCACATTAACTTTTATCTCCATTTTCCCTATGGTGACATTATCATTACACTTTTACTCACTAACTTGTTAAAATGGAATCTACTTTTATGGGCAAAATGGAAAGTGCAACAACTTTTACCTACTAACTTTACAAAATGGACACTTATTAAGGGACAACTCAAAATAAAATACTGAACTTTAAAAAAGGGACGGAAATAGTAGCTTGTAATTATAGTCTAGGAAATTACAAGTACCATGAATAAATTTTATGCTCCTAAATTCAATTAACGTCAATACGGTAAAATTCGCATACGGCATGAGCATGTGACAAGAATTTTACCGAAAAAAGAACAAAATGATGAGGTAATTACCATGTAAGGAAAAGTACCCGGGCCACCAAATGACCAAAACCACCCTGAGTAGGTTCAAGGAGGAGCGACGAAATGGTATATTTCTCGATCTATATTATAAAACAGAGCGGTTTTTGTCTACAGATATAAACATGAGCACTTCTACAGTAGTTAATCACCTTCAAGCTAAGATCGTAGCCGTCCGATTAAGAGAATATTTTCTTAAGTTATACTTTGATCTGTTGTTGTGGTAATATACACACTTTTATTTCCAATTTATTACCTTTTGGTTTTTTCCATTTTAAGTTGTTATTTCAAGAGGGTAGATAAATAACCTGTAAATTATTACATTTTTTATTTCTTCTCTCTACTTTGGCATGAGATTTTTAAAATGAGGCAGAGAGTGAGTAGGTTATATTGGACGGGTAGAGCAGACAACTTATTTAAGTTGGGACTGTATTTCGTTTGAACGTGTCTTTAGGCACGGGCATCTACTAATCTATACATTGTAGATGCCTCAATTTTGTTTACTGTACTTCCTAAGCTGGGTCCCATAGATTTGCTCACACCTGTGAGGTTTGTACCCAGACTATCCTATCATCTGAGAGTAGTGAGCTCTCTCTAAATATTTGGTCCGGTAACTTTTTACATTTTTTATTTTTTTAATTTTCTGTTTAGCTTTTTGTCATTCTGATTTTTTCGTCTTTAGTGAATTTTTTTCAATTTTGGTCATAATTATTTACTTTCTAGCCTCCTCCTGTTAAGACAAATGATTAATGCAAAAATATAACATAAATGTAAAAATGATTCAGAATAGAAGAACAAATATACCAAAACAAAAATTTAAGAACGGGGCCAATTGAGATATGCAATAAATCAGAACTTGGAATCAAACTGGGACAAACCTTTAATTGTTGCGGTGTTGAAAAATTATTCAACTCCCCCACCCTCTAATGGTTCATCATTCAGACTCCGGCTTTCCCTCGCATCTTGGTATTCCCGAGGAGTATACAGTTTAAATAACCCTCCTCCATCCTTCCAGAAGAACCTGACAGTGGGTATATGCTCAATAACCCAATACTCTTGGCCTTTGCCTGGTTGCATTCTGTCTAAGAACTCTGTTGGCATTAACCAAAAGACAAGAGATTTGAGTTCTCTGAGGCTGTGCATACCGGAGGGTACCTCCTTCAATTGTGGGCAATCATCAATTTGAAGTTGGTTAAGAACGGACAATCCTCCTTCCTCTATTATAATTGAATTCAATCCCTTCAACTCTTCGAGGTATAGCGACTTAAGCTTCGGAAACCCTCCGACGCTGAAATACAATTGTTCTCCATCGTACGCGTTGCAGAAACAAAGTTCTATCAAATTAGGTAATGCTGCTTGAAGAGCTTCTATTGCATGAGCACCGGTCAACCCTGAAAAACATAGAGTTAGGGAAACTAGATTATCCATTTTTGATATCCAGTTTGGCAACGTTCCTAAACGTCCACGCAAGTAGAGATCCCGAAGAGATTCAGGGGGAGAAGAAAGAGAATGCAAATCCAGTGTCTCTTCGTCGTTTACAGCCCAAACCCTCAAAGCTTGAAGGTGCTTCATCTTCTGGATGGCGGTACAGAGAGCGTTCCCTCGTTCTCTTTTCAGGGACCAAATACCCAATTTTCTCAATTGCCTCAAATTCTCTAGCTCTTTGATAAAATCATCGTTTGCCTCCAAGCCCCGCAATGTTTGCAACTCTTCTAAATGCCCAATCCCTCCTTGTATCTTTAGTGCTCTTCCGATAAGATGCCGCAACTTATGGAGTCTACTCAAGATCCCAATTCGTATCACATCCACATGAGAGTATGCCAAATTCAAAGTTTGTAGGTTATGTAGATTTCCAATGGACTTGGGAATTATCTTCACTTTTGTGCGCTTGATGCTTAGGTATCGCAAATGAATAAGATTTCCCACGTCTTCATGAAGCTCATCAAGAGGAGCATCTTGAAGATCTAATACTTTCAAAAGCTTGAAATTCACAGCTAGAGTACCCAATAACTGCTGCTTTGGCAACTCCCCCACCAAGAAAACAAAAATGGAACGAATTCTTGATTTGGTACTACTCATGGTTTCCAAATCCTTATTCGTTATGTTTCGCATATGCATTGACCAACGACGGGTTTCATTGTTCCAACTTGGATCTGCTTCTCTCAAAACATGGCAAAAACTCAACTCCTCACATTTTGCGAGGATGATCTCGTGGACTACGTCATGGACTTGACATCTTTTAATTGTACCATCAAAATTTCTTCTCGAAACTTGAACCAAACTTCTGTGAACAAGCTCAGTCAAGTGTTCTTCTGCGACTTCTTCCAACGTTTTTCCTTTCTGTCCTTCGATGAACCCCTCAGCTATCCACAGTCGAATTAGTCGTTCACGGGTGATTTGATAGTCCTCGGGTATCACGCTAAAGTACAAGAAACATGGTTTGAGGTAGTAAGGTAGATCATGGTAACTAAGGAGCACAATTTTTGCGATGTTTGTGAGATAGGGATTCCTTTCTAACTCGGATCCAAGGCTATTATAGAATCTTTGCCATTCAGATACAACTTTACTTTTAGTGGACAACAGAGCTCCTATCGTCACAATAGCAAGTGGTAATCCCTCACATTTTCTAACAATGGCACGGGATACTTTCTCCAACTCGGGAGGACAACTACTACCGGATTCTCGTTCGAACGTTTTCATGCAAAAGAGCTTCCAAGCTTCCTCCTCAGCTAAGGGTGCTAGCTTACAGACTTGATCCGATGAGGATCCCTTGCAAAAAGAAGCAACATCTGCACTGCGTGTAGTGACAATTATTTGACTTCCTTTTTTGTTTTTCGGTAAAGCAATATTTACTATTCTCCAAAAGTCTACACTCCACACGTCATCGAACACGATTAGATACCTCTTCTTAAGTAAATATTCTCTCAGAATATGAATGATAGAATTTGGGTCCATCGTGTCGATTCCCTCAGGTGCACACTCCTTTCTTGTCTCACATAGCAGCTTCATCGTTCTTCTAAAGATGTCCTCCATCTTGTATGATTGGGAGACTGATACCCAAGCTTGGCAATCAAAGTGTTTAATCACTTTCTGGTTGTCGAAAACTGTCTTGGCAAGAGTGGTCTTGCCACATCCTCCCATACCTACTAGTGAAGTGACCGTTCGTTTTGACTCTCCGATTATCAGCCTGTGGATCAGTTCCTCCCGGGTGGACTCAATGCCCACAACTTCATCTTCCTCAATGAAAAGAGATGCAACACGAGGGTCATCATATACTTTCTCTTCTATTTTACTGGTTGACCCATGTTCCAAGGAACTAAAACCATACCTCTCAGCCCTTTCCTTGATCTCACGAATAGTCTGTTTGATAACTTGAATTTGAGAGGCGATATCATGTTGTGGCCTTAGTTTAGTGATAGAGCGAGTGAGTTTGCGAAGGAAACCGATGAAACCACGCCGTTTCTTGTTTTCTGACAGGCGAAGTACGTATTCGTCCATGACGTCCTCGATCTGGTAAGCCAATCCCCTTACCTGTTTCACCCAATTTTTTGCCCTTTCGTTTTCCAATTTTGGACTTGATTCTGCATCTTTTAGGAATGACCTTATGGTTTCTAATTCAGCCTTGATACTGGCAACTTCTTTGTGGATATTCCGCAACAACTTCACTTCACTAGAAATCAATGGCACCAAAGTACTGTTGATAGCGGAGCTTACTGCAACTAGTGCCATTAGATCTATTTTCCTGCATAACACAGCACAATTGTTAGTTTAGTAGCTGATATATTTCTGTGGCTGATACAATGTGGAATCTCCCATGCACACACGCGCGCGCACACACACACTAGCTAACATAAGGAATCGATCAAGCAATGAACGGAAATAGAAATTGGGTACTCCACAGCTCACACCAAATCTCGTCATAGTTAGCGAAGTGACAAACTAAAGTGGAATCATGTTACACAACCGTAAATGACGAGCGCCATTTAGAATACTGGACTTCGTGTTGGTGCTGTGCTGTGAGGTGCACAGCACCGTGCTGCGCACCTTCGAGCCGTCGGATAGTGCATCCGACGGCTTGGATCTCATCTTGGCAACCAACGATCGAGAGCCGTTCATTGCCGAGATAAGATCCGACGGCTTGGAGGTGCGCAGCACAGTGCTGCGCACACCACAGCACAACACCATCCCCATTTCTAAAATATTGGGTAGTGTATTGAATTTTTTTTTAAACATCCTCTCGAAAATTCCTGGAGCTGCCACCGTAAGCAATGGATATTTTCCCCAGTGATGGTATTATCTACAGTTTATGCAAAGGGTGTAGACAGGAGTTTTGATGTACCTACAACCACCCACTTCTCACACGTTTGGCATTGCCCGGGGAAATTGAATACATGATCTTCGAGCTTATGGGTGATCCCAATAACAAAACTCGAACAGGGGGAACAGGGGGTCGGGACTTAGGTACTCCTTGTAATTCTAAGGCTCGAAATCTCCCAATTGTTATGAACTCTTTTGAGTCAGTCCATACGGGACAACAGCGCCATATCTAATCGCCCCTTGGTAAGCCCTGGGATTAGTCCCAGGGAGACGAGTCGAGGAAGATGTATCCAATGGAATTACATAACCCAAATCAGAGGTCACAGCAGGACATGAAATCTAACTGAAAGAGGTGATGATTTGCTTGAGGTGAAAATTGGAAAGAAAGATACGTATGCAGCGTAATGAAATATAGCTATACACGCAGAAGGAAAGAGAAACACAGGAGGGAAGATGATCAATTACCTCTATAATGCGAAATTTTCCGGAGAATGAAAACAGAGAAATGAGACCCAATTTGCAAATGTAAATCTGAAAAAGCCAATGAAGTATGTAATGATAGTAGAAAATAAGAGAGAAATGTCACTGCATGTTTGGGTCTGTGGATTCCTATTGTGAACAGCCAAAAGTCAGTCAGCAGTCTTTGTTGGAATTATTTCTCTTTCAAATGTATTTGTCGGGTCGAGCTTATAGTGATTATGAACTTATTTTCAATTTGATGTGATTCTACTTTTATTCTATTACCACTTGTAATGAAATAAAATCGGGATTGGTAGTTTCCATTGTCATTTGCAGATTTCAAAATAAATTAAACTTGGTTAGTAGTTAGGAGAAATCCGTAGTTTCCATTGTTATTTTCGGACTTCAACATAAAAGAAATTTGGTTAATAGTTACATGCGCGTATTTGTCTTAGTAAACATTGAATAATGAATTACATATATGTTAATGAAGCGGCCCCTACGCGTAAATAAGAAAAATATTAATAAAATTGGTAATGGTAGTTTTCATCGTCATTTGCGGGTTTCAAAATAAATTAAATTTTGTTAGGAGTTAGGAGAAATCCATAGTTTCCATTGTCATTTTTGAACTTCAACATAAAAGAAATTTGGTTAATAGTTACATGAATTTGTCTTCGTAAACATTGAGTAATGAATAGCATATATGTTAATGAAGCAGCCCCTACGCGTAAATAAGAAAAATATTAATAAGATCAGGAGGGGTAGTTTTCATCGTCATTTGCGGGTTTCAAAATATATTAAGTTTTGTTAGTAGTTACGAGAAATCCATAGTTTCCATCGTCATTCTCAAACTTAAAAATAAAAGAAAATTGATTAATAATTACACGAATTTGTCTTCGTAAACATTAAATAATGAATCACATATATGTTAATGAAGCGGCCCCTACATGTAAATAAGAAAAATAAAAATAAAATCTGGAGTGATAGTTTGGTTTTCAAAATAAATTAAATTTGGTTAGTAGTTCGGAGAAATCCGTAGTTTCCATCGTCATTTTCAGACTTCAAAATAAAAGAAATTTGATTGATAGTCACGCAAATTTGTCTTCATAAACGTCAAATAATAAATGACATACTATATGTTAATGAAGCAGCCCTCACGTGTAAATAATGAAGCGTTGCAGCCTGCAAAAGTACTCTTTATAATAAGACAAAAGCTAATTGGTGCCATATTGCACCCATTAAGTGGGCCCAATTTGACAATATTTTCTGACTGTAGTCTTCTTCTTTTTTTATCCGTACTGACTACAGTCAGCTTTCAATAATGACTGTCCTTTCACTTTTTGACCCAAGTGATGTTATGTCTACCGCACTTTTCGCATCACATGCATGTAGGCTCTACTTCAGATTCTAAAAACGAAAATGATACACCCACTGCGGCTCCCCCACCGCACCGTCCACCGCACGCGCGCCAAGCTCATTCCAGCCACCGGACGGTCGATCCGAGCCGTCCAAAGATTCTGAAAAAAAAAAACCGAGTGGGCTTATGCGGTAATCAACAGCATCCGACATGTATAGGTGCTCGATCCGAACTTCCAAAAATTATAAGATCCGAGCCGTTAAAAAATGGAAGATTGGTTCGAGCACTTATACACGTCGGATGCCGTTAATTCCTACGAAGGCCCACTTGGGGTTTTTTTTAGAATTTTTGGATGGCTCGGATCGGCCGTCCGGTGGCCGAAGTGGGCCCGGAGCACGTGTGGTGGGCGGTGCAATGGGGGAGCCACGGTGGGTGTATCATTGTTCTTCTAAAAAATATAGAATGATGTTCATAAATTTTAAAATATTTTTTTATGAGGTTGATTTTTATCATCCATATGAATACATAAAGGCCTTGTTCGTTTTGATGTTTTACTTTGTTTTACAATTATTATCTTATATATTTCTTCAATCATTACCTTATTTCTCTAATTATTAATTTCATTTTTCTCTCTATCTTTGTCGACTCATTACCACTCTCTCCAATCATTATCCTTTTTCTTTCTCCACCTACTATCAAAATTAAAATACTCAAAGTTACCAAACGAATAAGACCAAAAAATACTTACCAATATCCGTTGAATCTGATTTTTTATAGAAACTCATAAAAAAAAATTGGTTTTTTACAGGGCCCCAAAATAAGCTCACACCAAAAAAAAACTTATTTTGGAAAATACTTTAAGCTTTTTTTAAAAGTCATTTTAGTACTTTTTAGCACTCTTGCAAAACTCACCTAACTCCTAACTCCTAACTTCCTACAATGTTGAAAAAATTTGCACAAAAAAAGTAATAAAAAGTTACGGAGAGAGTGCCAGTCTGGGCAACAGGTAAAGAAAAAGGCTGAGAGTAGTAGAGTAGTACATCATGTGGAGTATGAATGTCCTATCAACAATTTGATTTACTCTTCTTACGAGATTAATGGGTGCTACATAGCACCCACTAGCATGACCGTTATAATAAAGCGTAACATATTAGTCTCCATCATCATTTGTCACATTTCAAAACAAATCAAACCTGTCCTTAACAAAAGGAGGAGTAGGCCCCACAAATATTAGAGGATGTGTTCTACTAACTAAAATAAGTACTTTATTTTGTTGGAAAATGAAATTTTACCAAAGAGAATTTGGTGGGACCCACACCGTGTGAGGTGGGCCCAACAACAGTGAACAAATTCCATTAAGATATGAATGAGAAATTGTCTCATGCATTATGGGAATTGGAAAAGCCAAATGATGTGCGTGCGTGCCATCACCAAACACCTAAATTAGACTGGGGCCGGGGCCGGAGCTCAGGATTCATGGGCCCGCGACCTGTGGTTCGAGGTCTGTGGTCTAATCTAGATTGGTTTGGAATTGATTGTGCTTTATTGGGTTTGTACCATTCACGTTTGGATGATCCAGTTACAGAATCAGTTGTGCGCGACTGATTAACATTGGGTTGAATGCCTAGAATAAAACCCACGATTTGATTATAGAATCAATTACTGGATTAATGGCTGTAGCAGTTTTCTCCAGAAATTGAATTCCTCGTATTCAATTCCCTATATTCAATATGAATATTGAATTGGCCCTATGGGTAGCTCCCCCTATTGAATTCTCGTATTCAATGAGAAGGCTCCTCATCGATTATATAAAGGAGTTCGGCTCTTTTGTTTCTAGACACCAAAAAATCGAAAGCTTCTCTTCTACTCCTGCAATTGTTCTTCCTTTCGAGAGAGAGAGTACAGACACAAGTTGGTTCGACGGGCAGTCTACGGTGGTGCTCCGGCGGCTGAGTGGAAACCGAGTTAACCCTGAGAGACAAACACCGACACAACCTCTAGAACCGGTGAGATGGCGAATTTGTCTTAAGGGCACCGTTGTACAAAAAGGGTCTCGGTTTGCAGTTTCTAACACCCTTACTTACAGTTTTTGTCTATATTCCACTTGGATTTTTTCAATTCGGCTAACCTACTGTCCTGATTAGTTGGTTTTGGAGTTTAGGACTCTTGGGTTTGGAACAGTAGAGTTCTCACAGGAAAGCAATAGTACGGCAATATTGATTGTAGAGCAGTTTCTGTTTTGCAAGATATTATGATTATTCAGGTATTTTTATTGCCGGCATGTTAGTATACAAAATTCGAGGAAAACTTAGTAATGACATAACTGTTATGTTATTGTCTGATAATTGTTGCAATTATTGTCTGTCCCTGTTTCTTCTGAAGTTCAAGAGGATGCTACGGTTTGGCATTTCAACTATAAGGGGGAGTACAAAGTAAAGTCTGGCTATCATATAGCATGGGTCCCAATCAGTACTTTCAACCATCTCCAAGATCAGACACTTCGGTGGCGTGCATGTAGAAATATTCTCGCAACCAAGGAAAATCGTCATCATCGTTAGTGTTCATTCATGTTTTCTTTCCCTATTTGTCTCTCTAATCCTGAATCTGTTGAGCATTTGTTATTTACATGTTTTTGGCCCCACCCAGTGGGGTTTGCTTTGTAATATTGCCATTCGTGGGGCTGATATTTCTATTCTCAAAACCAGGTGGATTGTTCGCAATCTGACAAGCAAAGGTTATCTATGTTGAGCAAAGCGGCAACCATCGGTTGGTTTTATTTGGAAAGGCCGCAATGAGTTTGGTTTTAATGGTTCCCCAGTTAATCCTAATGATAGTTGTCAAGAAATATGAGGGTCCTTATTCCCGTGCTAGTTCTCTGGAGGAGCGAGGAGTTGACGCTCAGGTTACGGTCTCTTCTCAGGCCAAATGGGCACCCCCTCCTGTTGGGTGTGTTATGGTTAATTGGGATGCTGCTGTGATCTAACTTCCAAGATATCAGCATATTGGCAAAGGGATTGCCCTGGCTCTTCTCGTGGATAGGTCGTCGAGGAAATGAAGCTGCTCACTGGGTTGCAACCTCCCTCAAACAAGATGTCTTTTTATCCTTTTCCGTTGTTTCATATTTTGGATTCAGCTGTAGCTTTTGTCTGTGTAGCCTTTTTGGCATATTTTCTGAATTTCAAAAAAAAAAAAGAAAAAAAAAACTAGAAAAAAGAGCCACCTTTACCAACTAGAGTACTGATTTTTCTTTGAACAAAGTATGTACCGAGTACCGTTTCAGTCTTATTCAAGCCATGAACAAACTTGACCATTGGCTTAGGTATGATTGGCCTGGTGGTCGATGGTTAAGTTGGAACTTAGGGACATTTGCTCCCTCGTAAGTCTTAGCTTTTAATCCTCCTAGGTGGAATCAATTCATACGGGGCCAATCCTTAGGGCTTCTATCCCTTTTTAAATTGGCCCCCGCTAGTGGATGGCAAAATAAGTCCACGGATTCATCGAGGTGCGTCTGTGGATTCTTTTTGTGAGAAGTCAAACAGTCAATTTTACTTTCTTCAGTAGTACATGATATCTAATGGCACGTGAACATGGAGTACTGTTTATGTAAAACAGGAGAGAAGAATTAGCAAGAATGGAAAACACCAGGGCAAGCTAGCATCAATTGGGGATCATATTACATCAACTCTTCCCCCAACCCCGCAATAGCCGGAGCCTCAAGCACTGAGTTTGTCCTTTTTTATCAAATTGATTTTCAATTTGTTTTTTTCGGTAAAGCAACAAAAACACATAAATCGTTTCCGAAAATACATTTTTGTGTTCCAAAATGGATTCTAATATATCTGTGTTTTAATATTTTATGTTAAACTATTTGGCTACGTACTTGTCTTTTAAAAATATATCAGTCGATATCGAAAGAGCAAGGTAGATTTTTAATGCGGCTGATGGTCTCAACGAGTTTTAAAACATGAATGGTCCGGAGTTTCGAGTGAAAAGCAACAAAACACACATAAATTAGCAAAATGAACAAGAACCAACGAACAACTTTACAATACGGCGAAAATTATCGAAATCAGCATAATTAACAAGAGAACTCAGTATTTAGGCAAACTTGACGATCACAAATATAATTTCATCACAAGAGAACTCAGTATTTAGGCCAAGCATCGAAATTTTGGCAGAAAAGATTATGAAAGGAAGCAGAGATCGATCCATAGAAGATGCATACCAGAGAATTGAAGCTTGTTATGGTTCCAAATGAAGGGGAAGCAATAGCATATATGATGGATGAAGACGTACGATGAAGCAGCAGGCAGGGGAGATCTATAGTCTATAGCAAGGGTACTGTGGATGGATTTTTCCCAAGTGATTGTGAAAAAGGATTGGACCGAGCAATTTCGGAACCGTGTCCTAAAACGGGGTCCATTGAAGAGTCAAGAGGTTTTTTTTTTTTCCTTTTTCTAAAGACAACGCAATCACATACTCTCTCCGTCCCAAAAAAGATGACAATTTTTGAAACTTGCGTCATTTTTCATCGTTTATATATTTCAATCTATAATGTTTTTCATGAGTTTGAAAACTTTGTATAATAGAACTAATCGAGAACTATCAAACAAGATCCATATTGCATATTTTTTGAGATCCATATTGAAAAATATAAGGAATTGAAATTGGCACAATTATCAAAAATTGACATTCAATTTGGGACGGAGGTAATATCATTTTAATGGCCCAACGGCACTTGCAATGAAATCCAGCCAAAGCTGCAGAGATGAGAAATCATGTGCATCCCAACCAATAAATATACAAATTCACCTAATTACTTCTATCAAGACACAACACAACTGCACAAATAGAACTGACACTTCTTGTCAACCAATAGAGCCAATCAACGAAAATGAAATAGGCACCAAAGCGATCACATGGTGATGTTCTGAGAAAGTTCAACCAAGGCAATTACTTAAACTTCAGAATATACCCCTCTAGAAAGCAAACAGTTCCTGGCAAAATAAAAATACAACAAATATCAATAATGGTGTAGCCAGAAATTTAGGTTGGTGGGGACACCATTGAGCATAGTTTTAGAATTTTCTATTTTTTAATTGTAGTAAACAACCATAACATGAAAGAAATGAACTTAAGACATAAAATTTGCTACAATACACACACACACACACACACACATATATATATATATATATATATATATATATATATATATATAACGAGTCTTTATAGAAAACAAATACGTAAAAAAGTACTTTTTAAAAAACTTGACAAAGATACTAAGGAGTTAAGTGTTATAAGAGAAAAAATGTGTATAATTTTTTTAATACAAATTTTGATGACATTTATAATTTAGAGTAAAGTAAAATTAATGAAAATTGCAATGGAGGAGCGTGCCCCCACTAGGCACCATGGCTCCACCACTGATTATAACAAGTGAAGTACCAAAAAGGGGGTGCCTTGTTCTCACGGGGGAATGCCCTTAGAGTTTGTAGTTGGGTTTGAGCTTTTCAATAAAAAGTATTTGTCAAAAAAAAAAAAAAACCAAAAAGGGAATACAGAATAGGAAGTAATGACCTTGAGGACCTGCCAAGCTACAATGACTTCTCCAATTGATTCTTGGAGTCAAACCATAATAAAGAAGTAATAACTTTTTGTGAATTTTCTAGTTTCGACGTGGATAATTTATTTTTGATGGACCGACGATGGAATTAATAGAGGTGCGTGTAAGTTGACTACTTGACTTGGAAACCTCAAAAAAGAAGAAGAAAGAAATGACAGACTCCGGTTGAAATGCACAAGCTACGTACATATACCTTTCAAAATATATGAGGAAAGCGCACGCCAAATTGGAAAATGGGGGGAAGGCTTGGACACAAAGTCCTTCTCCTCATTAAACCATACTGACATTTTCCTTACATGTTACAACCACTTTGTGTGGTCAGCCAAAATATGTTACTTTCATAATAGTAGAACTAGTCACACCATTCCAATCAATTCTTCATTTGTTCTCTACAATTTTTTCCTCCAAACTTCCCTTCAAATCTTTCCCAATTTCGTCCCCGAATTTACACCCACCACCATATGGTATTTGTTTCCTGCATCCTGCATTTTGATACTGGGCATGTTTTTTTTTGGTAATGCAGGGTGTTCCGGGCCAGTTTGCGCCATTGCACGCACCTTGGACTAATTCCTACAACCCGGCCCTCCCACAGCCATTTCACACGCTTAGGCGTGGAGTTGAGATGGCCCCAAGAGTTGTTGACAATGATAATCGAACCTAAGATCTTAGGATGGAGCAAACACCTAAGTTCCAAACCAAAACCACTTTTTCAACCCTTGGGGTTTGATACTGTGCATGTTTGATGGTGGGATAAGAGATGTTAGACTAACAAGAGGAATCAAGGGCGGACTTACATGTTTTCTTTTTACTCCTATTTCATAATCCGGTATTTGTTTGTACACGGAATTAAGGCCGGATTGGACAAAAGTGAACTATTTGTCCATTTAGTACCGGACCCCGTTGGGGGATTAACTAATACAGTACCAGAGGGAAAATTCCCCTTCTCCATATTATTTCCCTCCACATCCAACTGTCCGAAATAATCCCAATCATCTTTATCCCACATTTATCTCACTCTAACCACCCGCCCTACCTATAGCAAGTTATGTGTGTGTCCAATCTGGCACCTCCGCAGCAGTCGTTTAAGTTATAGATCAAGAAGTCGATCCAGGATGGTGGAAAGGACAGTTAGAGCTGGGCGGGCTTGCCAATTAGTCCAGATTAGTGAACTTTTTTTTATGTTCGACCACGAAGCGGAGTCAAACACAGTACAACTAGTCTAAGGAAACTAATTTTCGCGCTCCAAGATTTACTGCAGGCGCTCCACCTTTTTGTTTTTACACTATGATGTTGTTGGCAACATCACAGTGTAAAAACAAAATATACTGTGATGTTGCCAACAACATCACAGTATAAAAACAAAAAAGTGGAGCGCCTGCAGTAAATTTTGGAGCGCGAAAATCAGTAGCCCTAGTCTAATATTCACATAATCAAATACACGTGGACCCTATCACCCCACTTGTCCTCTCTATTCTATTCTTAGTCCCATCTTATCCAATCTTTCTAAGAAATATTCCGACAATCAAACGTAACGTGCCCGTGCCCATATTCACATCTTCATTAAGACTCTGCATTCACATCCACTATTTTACGTCTGTTGAAGATGATCAATTGAGCATTGAATTTTGGGGCCCTGCAATTGATCGCAGCAAGTGGGCAATCGATATCGATCATGAATGGTAGGCTTATTTATTTCTTTCAAGTGAATGTAAGGTTGGAATTGTAGATACTATAGTATAAAGTGGGAACAAAGCTGGAATTTTAGTTTTTTTTTTTTTTTTTTCCCGGGAAAAAGGCAGATTTTTCTCTGTTGGCAGACTGTGTTCTAGTAATCAAAGTCAAGCCAAGCGATGATGATGATAATAATAATAATAAGTCAAGCCAAGCGCTTACTGTGAAAAATTTATTAAAAGGCACTATGAATATTATTTCTCATCTGAGCAATTTCCACCATTTGTATTTTTGATAACCAAATATCCGAGTCAACTTGCGCACACCTTGACTAATTCAGGGGCTTTGAAACTAACGAGCGGACAAATCTCCAATCGACTCCAACGTTTGAAATGTTTGGTCTTTGTGGGCTATCTCCACTATTCCAAAGAAATGGAGGAATTCGATAGAGGAGCTGATTCCGCTGTTTACGGCAGTATATTTTAGCTGCGACCCTGAGTTGTGGTCAATTGAAACCTCGTATGCAGTATTCTAGAATATACTTGCTCTGACAAAATGAACCGTGGCAATTAGTCTTACTCTTGTCAGCCCCTGTGAATTTAATTGCAGCTTAGAAGTTTAAAACCAAGCTTTATCATATGAGAAGAGATCTCTTCAGTCTCACCATCGTATTTCAAGTACAAAATATCAGAGCAAATATTGAACATTTCGGATAAGATTATCTGATAAACACAGTGTGTGTCTGTGTGTGTGTAATAAAACGAGACTTATTGTACACAGATCCCGCACAGATTTTTGTGTGGGCCCACTACTGGTCTCACACAAACAATACGAGTCGTTCATTAAATGTAAAATATTTTTTCAAGTGCCCCCGCGAAAAATCAGCTCAATCCAATACCTAAAGGTACTTGATTCAATCATTTAACATTTCATTATCCTGAAAACCGAATGAAAGTTTGATGAGCATTTATAGGTATCGGATTGAGCTGATTTTTCACAGGGGCCTTTGAAAAAATGTATTACAATTAATGAACGGCTCAGATCGTTTGTGTAGGACCCTTAGTGGGCCCCACACAAAAATATGTGAAGATCTGTTACCTTTTTATCTGTGTGTATAGCACAGTCGGTTAAAAAGTCTCGAGTAAACACATACTAATGCTCTTACAGTCGTCCCAAAAGAAAAAGAGTGTGGTTACCGAGCGCTTATAGATGCACTCGGTAATAAATCACAGAATCATGCACTGAATGTTGCATAATACGAAAAATTCGAGTTGTCATTGGGCTGCTGTTAGGGATGAAAGGACAAGAAGTTGTGAAAGGGAGGAAGAAAGCTATGTGTATGATCCATACATCTGAAACCTAGTCACAGCTTAGAAGCTAGTCATCATCAAGTTCAATTTCTTTCGAGGTGTTAACTCAGCATGTGCCTCAAGATCTTTAAGAATCATATGAAGCTATTCCCGGAACGTTGAAGACCGTTCTATTGTAGATGCTTAAGGTCTGCTGCTATTCCTGCAGAAAGTATTGTAGATGCTTAAGGTCAGCTGCTATTCCTGCAGAAAGTATTGTAGATGCTTAAGGTCAGCTGCTACAATAGGAACTAAATATGAATCTGAAGAAGATCATAACTAGAAAACACCGTTTTAAATGTGACTTATAACACAAACAAAACAAGACAAAACTGAGAACATTTTGGTGGATACTCCATATAGCCATGTATATATTGGAAACCTTTGACCCTGTTCGGTTTAGGTTTTAAGGGAGGTTTTTAAGAGTAATGAGTGGAGAGGGATAGATAGATAGTGAAAATTTATTAGGGTCCGTGCGCAGAGGTTTTGAGACCCCCAAACGAAGAAGCCCTTATATAGACTAATAAGAACGAACTTCTGACAATTGGGTCAAGTTTCTTTCTAATTTCTCGCATGGAGTTTTTGTTTAATAAGGAATGGACCGCTTCTTCTGTATAAAAAATGGTCACATGCAAAATTACCGATTTTCTTTTCTCTTGGCATCATCTACTTTCCCCCTCCTCATAGAATGCTACCAACCACGTCTGTCCCCTCTCCAACCAAGAAAATTCCAGTCTCTCAACAAACCCATTGTGCATCAATAAAATACTAACTACTCGTAGAAAGAAAAGCATTGCTTCTTATCGCCTATGCAATGTCCCTTCTTCCCTACTGGTGTATAACTTTCAATTCTACTGCCAAGACTTGCTGTTCACCGCTTCAAGCACATATTAGCATCTATGGTGTAGCTTTGGCTAACATTAAGATTTCCAAGGTTTAGCAAAGGCTTAGCACATGAGCCCCTACTCATATTAAGTTTTCAAGTTATCTCCACAAAAACAAATTTAGCAAAACTGAAGACACTGATATCTAAAATGCATGAGTGACATCACTACAGGTGATAAGAGATCTGGAAAAATACCAGTGAGTTACTGAAACCAAAAGCAGCTCTGGTTCAGCAAAAGATTAGAGATCAGATGGCTGAAATTTGGATTGTGCAGTTGACTCCGCCATTCTATCTGGGGTGACATTGAGATTGAGACTCTTACAGGAAATAGATCTACAAAGAAATTGCCAATAAAATCATGATCTTGGTTATACATATTTCCATCTACTTGATAAGGGCAGACAATGGGGTACCACTATAATAGCAATTGACCCTCGATAACCATTAACAAAGGCCACAGGGAGCTATTTACCTACCATTGTAAATTTTAGTAGCAACCACCTTCCCCAGACCCCAGATAACTATTGCCACCCTTAGCTACTACCATAATCAAAACAAATGTCGGTGCAACTCTAGAGGAGGTTCAGTTAGGGAGCATATAAAGAAAGTTCCACAAACAGGAAACTGTGGCACATAAACAAGAAAATAGTTATGTGGTGTTGTTTAAAACTGTGGCACATAAACAATAATATAGATAGCTAAAGGATGGACTCCAGATATGGATCAATTAATTCCTCCACTTCAATTATAAACACCACAAAATTTTGCAAAAGAAAATTGAACTTAAATAGACTTTCAGAAGAAATAAATAGTGCCTCCTGTAGCAATAAAGAGAACAAGATACGTGGAAGAAAAAAGTAATGCAGCTGTCCAACCAAACTGAAGAAATGATAGGGAAATACTCACCATCTGACATACCTTATCTATGTTGTGACAGCTCCTTCTCTAGAGGCTCAAACTCCTTTAGATTGTTTACAACTTTTTGAACCTTCTTTGACACAGTTGGTTACTATGCTCTTCAACCTCTTTCATAAAAGCAGTTAATTGGTCCTGATATAATGCACTTAGACGTTTCTTCCCCCGGATCTCTGCACTCAGCTCTTGTATCTTCTTATCCTTTTCATCCTAATAAACGAATGAAACAAATTCATCAGATGTGACATAATTCAAGAGAATAATACATCCAAGTTAAGACCACAGACAGGAGAACTATATATTGCAGGTGTTCTCTGCCTCCAATTACATCAACATAGCAACACCTTCACCATCCCACCTGCACCATTTCCAGCTTCAACACCACCGCGGCACTGCCAGATTCAGCTCTTCACGAATAGCAATCGCTTCAGTAATCCTTGGTGAAGCAATACCATCCACAACTCTGAGTTTACCCCGAAATGCTCCCATCCGCCCAAAAGGGCTAAGCGAACCCATCCATCCAAACCAGAGGCTCAGGCGGAGTTAACCGATCTTGATCGACAACCCCACAATATAGTAATTTTGTACATTCCACACGAAAAAACCATGCATGACAACTTACTTTGCAAACGCGCATAATGGAAAAATTCACCAGAACGAACTTCGAGTTTTCAACATTAATCGTTCAACTCGGACAAAAACTGCTTACCAATTCATGTAGAAGAACTCTACAAAAGAGCTAGTATTGCTTAAAAGCACGTAGAAGCTGATAAGAATCGAAACCAAAATATTTCTCAAATAAACTGAAAGCACTGCAAAGATGCCATCAAATTGTATCATTTTAGCTTCCCACCATAACTAGTACAATATCAGGAGAAGAACCACATGAGAACCTACCTCAACACACGTATTTACCCATTTAGCTCTTGTTTTTTCATCCTCGGCCAACCTTTTGAAGTATGTCTTTAGGACACTGTCGATATTCTCTTTCGCAAATTCCTCAATGCCTGGCCAGCAGATTCGAAAGAAAGTGTTCCGAATTCCCCATAGCCCCTTCTTCTTTGTACTTATCACAAAGCCAACAATCTCTAAAACCAGACCAATCAATGCCAGCGGTTTTTCATCACCGTGACATACATCGATACCAAACCGACGTCCAATTTTGTTTGCTTCGCTCGTGAATTTCTTGCCACAGACAGAGAGATTCTTCAACTTTTCCACAAGAGAAGCAGCCAAATTCTCCAGACTTAGGTTCAGCTTTCGTGCCGAACAGAAGAATAAACTCATCAGTGTGGATGTGGTGTTTGTTACTTGTTCAATGATGGTGTCAATCATGGGCTTGGATTTGAGAAGGGGTTCGCTGAATTTTTGGGAGAAGTTGTCTGAGAATTTCTTGGCTTGGTTCATAGAGTTTTCTGTATCTTCGGAGAGATTTTGAAAGAAATTCGTTTTTGAAATGCACCGACGGAATGCTTCTTTCAGCTTTGTCAAAGCAAAATCTACCATGTGTGCCATTTTTGCAAGCTTTTTGGTTGATGTTAAGTCACTGATAGTGGCATGGGCTTTATTTATAGGTAGATGATAGAAGAGACTGATCAGATCAAGAATTTTCTTTCCAACAAATTCTTCAACATATAGCCAACAGACTCGAAGGAAAATGTTCGAGAATCCCCATAGCCCCTTCTGCTTTACACTTCTCGCTAAACCAACAATCTCTAAAACCAGACTAATCAATGCCGTCCAATTTTGTTTGCATCTTCGCTCGTCAAGTTCATGAATTTCTTGCGATAGGCAAAGAGACTGTTCAACTTTTCCACAACAGAAGAAACCAAAGTCTCCAACAGACCTAACTTCAGCTTTCGTGCCGAACAGAACAACGAACTCATCTGTGTGGATGTAGTGCTTGTTACTTGTTTAATGACGGTGTTAATCACGGTCTTGGACTTGGGAAGGGATTCTTTAAATTCTCTGGAGAAGTTGTCTGAGAATTTCTTGGCATGGTTCGTGGAGTTTTCTGTTTCCTTGGGAGAATCTGTCAAAGAATTTCTTTGTTTTTGAAATGCACCAACAAAATGCTTCTTTCAGCTTTGTCAAAGCAAAATCTAGTATGTGTGCCATTTTTGCAAGCTCTGTAGTTGATGTTAAGTCATTGATATTGGCTTGGGCTTTATTTATAGGTAGATAGAAGGGATTGATCGGATCAAGAAATTGGGAAGTTGGACAGGGCTTTTCTGGATATGAATTTCCTTGGAATCAGATACCAGAGAGAGAGAGAGAGAGAGAGAGAGAGAGAGAGAGAGAGAGAGAGAGAGAGAGAGAGAGAGAGAGAGAGAGAGAGAGAGAGAGAGAGAGAGAGAGAGAGAGAGAGAGAGAGAGAGAGAGAGAGAGAGAGAGAGAATATTCCTTCTGGAAATATTTCCTTGTTCTCTTGCTTCCCAAAAAGCATTTTTCAAAAAATTCCCACTAGATTTCCTCTACTTCCAACATTTCTCTCTCTATCTCTCTCCACTAATTACCCCTACTATTTTTCAAATAAAAATTCAAAACACAAACCAATCACAGCATAAATCCTTCTTGGTTAGAGTCTGTTCAGATTTCTAAGCACAAATTTGTATTGGGGAACCATTGCATAAAACAAGCATGCATGTCCAACCATAGCGGGTCGATAACCATAAAACTAGATAGTGAAGTAGCAAGAAATAAAACACAAATGAAAAAGCTGCAGAGATTTCCTGACATTTCGATCCACAGAGCCAAAAATTCATTTTTATTGGTACTAATCCTAGACTCTGCTCAGAATTGAGAAACTGAAAAGGAGAAAAACCTTTAGGTAAACATGCTATATAGTCCATATTGATGAGCCTTTCCTGATTTTCCTGATCACTAATCTCAAAAACAAAAGGTCTTGAAACCTTATGACCAGACTTCGTCACATGAAAGATAGGACTATCAAATGGGTGGCTCTCATCTGGGATAGGAACCGTCCTGATCACATCCTCCTTCGAAACCCCATTGCAAAGATCCACATCAACCAGATGATTGTCCTCAGCAATTTTCTCATTAGCCCATACATCATCCTTATCCAAGACAGGCCAGGATTCATGGTGATGAGGCTATCTCTCCCTTTGCACTTACATTCGCAAATGGCTCCCATCAAATTGTTGACCACAACTTGTTCTTTCACTGCCCGGATTGGATACACTCTTCCATAAGCCTCCAATTTTCTCAATAACACTGAAAGACTTGGTAGAGACCTGCACTTTACTTGAAGAGTAAGATATACCTTTCGCGGTATCTTCATCCAGAGTGATTGACTTGCCCCAAAATACTTCCAGCGTTGAAGAAATTGTTAGTTCCCCCTTCTCCAAATTACTATCATTACTAGCTTCATCTCTTTTGCTGGACTCCCCAGAAGGGTTGGGGAAGTTCTTGATCAAAGGGATCTTTACACTACTCCATCCTTTCCTAATTGTTGGTCCCTCTTAGGGATTCCAACTTTTTAAGGTGATACGCAATGATTACACGTGGATTCAAATTTGATGACATCATTTCCATCATTATCCATATATTCTACAACCCTTCTATTCACTTATGAGGGACATTTTTGGAAAATAATCAGATTTCTATTTCCACTTTTAGAAAAGAACCAACATTTTGGAACATCCAAAAAAGGAATAGTGGACTAACAAGGAATGGATGTAGTATTGTCTTTCCCTCCAATTGTATTTACATTCGAATCCAGGCCAACTCTATTCTTCAAAGGTTTTTCCCCCAAAGTTCCAAAAGCAGCAAACTTAACAAACAGCTTCCTATCTTCAATCCAAAATCCATAAAAGAACAACATTCTCAGGAAGATTGTCAACAAATAGAGGGAACAATGTTGTTTGCTCAGACTCTCTATCCATAGCCACACGACATCGATCACCCATGAGGAGAAATGGAAAACAATATTCACTTCATCTAATGAATAAAAAGTAGATCAACAAAATATACACCAAATATACACCAACAAACCACTAATCACCAATCTCCAGCAAAAACAGAGACCTAAAACCTTACTAAAACAACACTCATTTCATGACAAAAATCAGCTAAACAGAGGGAAAGCAAACAGCAGCAGACCACCCCAGGCACTAGAAATCCAATTCCATCAAAAAAAACGACAAACAGCCTATGATAAGGGCAGGCTGCCATCCGGTGGTAATCGGTGATGGCAGAAAGGAGAATGTGAAAGAGATGATTGGCGATGGCGAGATAGAGCGATTGACTGGCGAGCAGATTGGAGGATCAGGATATGTCGGAAAAGGGCGAAACAAAGGCAGCAGCAGCAAGGGCAATGGAGGACGACAGCGTCAAGGGACAATGAAAGACAATGGCTGCTATATCAAAATGATACAGAACAAGGGGTGGATGATCCTTTTTTTTTTTTCCCCTCTACATTTAACCCAAAAAAAAAACATGTTATTGTCATAATCTACTCAATAATAATACAAACATAGAATATATTTCCTTGGTACAACAACAAACAAAACACAACACCGAAAACAACAGCAGTCAAAATCATAGAGACCACTTAAGTGTGGGGCAGAGATACCCTTATTCATGTTACACAACAAAGGAAGCGAAAACCAACATACGGCAACCGAAATGCATTCATCATAATGTGAATAGTACTTTGAAATACTTGGAATTCTTTATCATCCTGAACATGAATTTCCTCCACTTCGTGTGTTGGCAGCAACACCTGAGAACACAAAAATCCAAATTCAAGGTATCGCTACTCACCAAGTACTAAATTGAAAACTACTAGGAGGATATTACGAGATCCAGAACTTGAAGTACTGGGGTGAAACATATCGACGATGAGCAAACATAAAATGAAAGGAAAATTCGTAATTATAGTCCGGGATATTACAAGTACCATGCATGAATTTTATGCTCCTAAATTTAAGAAACGCCAATAAGTAAAATTTGTATATGGCATGAGCTATGACAGGAATTGTACCAAAAAAAAGAGAAGAAAAATGATAAGGTAATTACCATGTAATGAAATGTGTTGTGCGCACTCCAAGATCTCAAACCAAACACACTCACACGCACTAATCAAACACAGAGATTTCCGGAGAAAATTTCACTATAATCACAATAGTTACAAAAAAAAAACTCTGACCGGAGGAGGAGCATTCAACACCGGAGCTCAAAACTCAACTCACACCCTCGCCAGTGTAACTCTCCCTCACAGCACAATACCACTGTGAGTGATACACTTTGTCACTCTCTGCTCACACACTCAGTTCCACACCTTTCTACTCCTACACATACATGTATATATACAAGAAAGGTGAAACAAAAGTCCAAAAGACATTTAAGGCTTAGTCACGCGAGAATCAAAACACGGGGATCTGGCGCCTAAAATCTCAGCCGTTGGTGGCTGAGATCTTTGAGTTTGGGGCCTGGGTCACTCTCAATTGGGACCCCTCTCATCAATGGGTAAAATCCAACAAAATGTACCCACCTGGACACCAAAACCACCCTGGGTAGGTTCAACTAAGGGCTTGCGTCAGATGTGCACCAGTTGCTTTTCTCCTTGCTTCTTTTGATCTTTGTAATCTTTTAAAGATTAATAAAAATTATTTTTTGCTGTTCCAAAAAAAAAAAAAAAAACTACTTCCTCTGTTCTTTTTTAAGTGTCCTGCTTCGTAACTCTAACTTATTAAGGAGACATCATCATTATACATTTCACATCAACTTTTATCTCCATTTTCCCAATGGCGACATTATCATTACACTTTTACTCACTAACTTTTCAAAATGGAATATACTTTTATGAGCAAAATGGAAAGTGCAACAACTTTTACCTACTAACTTTACAAAATGGACATTTATTAAGGGACAACCCAAAATAAAATACTGAACTTTAAAAAAAAGACGGAGGGAGTAGCTTGTAATTATAGTCCAGGAAATTACAAGTACCATGAATAAATTTTATGCTCCTAAATTCAATTAGGGAAATGATTTTACCACACTCTTTTTTGTTAACGCTACACCCTGCAAGTGTATTTTTGCACCAAAAATACACTTGCAGGGTGTGGCGTTAACAAAAAAAGGTGTGACAAAATCACTAGCCATTCAATTAACGTCAATACGGTAAAATTCGCATATGGCATGAGCATGTTGACAAGAATTTTACCGAAAAAAGAACAAAATGATGAGGTAATTACCATGTAAGGAAAAGTACCCAGGCCACCAAATGACCAAAACCACCCTGAGTAGGTTCAAGGAGGAGCGACGAAATGGTATATTTCTCGATCTATATTATAAAACAGAGCGATTTTTGTCTACACATATAAACATGAGCACTTCTATAGTAGTTAATCACCTTCAAGCTAAGATCGTAGCCGTCCGATTAAGAGGATATTTTCTTAAGTTATACTTTGATTTGGTGTTGTGGTAATATACACACTTTCATTTCCAATTTATTACCTTTTGGTTTTTTCCATTTTAAGTTGTTATTTCAAGAGGGTAGATAATTAACCTGTAAATTATTACATTTTTTATTTCTTCTCTCTACCTTGGCATGAGATTTTTAAAATGAGGCAGAGAGTGAGTAGGTTATATTGGACGGGTAGAGCAAACAACTTATTTAAGTTGGGACTGTATTTCGTTTGAACGTGTCTTTAGGCACGGGCATCCACTAGTTGATCTATACGTTGTAGATGCTTCAATTTTGTTTATTGTACTTCCTAAGCTGGGTCCCATAGATTTGCTCACACCTGTGAGGTTTGTACCCAGACTACCCTATCACCTGAGAGTAGTGAGCTCTCTCCAAATATTTGGTCTGGTAACTTTTTACATTTTTTTATTTTAATTTTCTGTTTAGCTTTTTGTCATTTGTGTCAATAAGATAGATCAAATAAGTACATAAATGTGGACCAAAGATGAAAAATGTTTATATGAGATGACACTAAAATAAAAAAAATACCAGTCATTCTGATTTTTTTCGTCTTTAGTGAATTTTTTTCAATTTTGGTCATAATTATTTACTTTCTAGCCTCCTCCTGTTAAGACAAATGATTAATGCAAAAATATAACATAAATGTAAAAATGATTCAGAATAGAAGAACAAATATACCAAAACAAAAATTTAAGAAGAACGGGGCCAATTGAGATATGCAATAAATCAGAACTTGGAATCAAACTGGGACAAACCTTTAATTATTCAACTCCCCCACCCTCTAATGGTTCATCATTCAGCCTCCGGCTTTCCCTCGCATCTTGGTATTCCCGAGGAGTATACAGTTCAAATAACCCTCCTCCATCCTTCCGGAAGAACCTGACAGTGGGTATATGCTTAATAACCCAATACTGTTGGCCTTTGCTTGGTTGCATTCTGTCTAAGAACTCTGTTGGCATTAACCCAAAGTAAAGAGATTTGAGTTCTCTGAGGCTGAGGATACCGGAGGGTACCTCCTTCAATTGTGGGCAATCAACAATTTGAAGTTGCTTAAGAACGGACAATCCTCCTTCCTCTATTATAATGGAATTCAATCCCTTCAACCCTTCGAGGAATAGCGACTTAAGCTTCGGAAACCCTCCGACGCTGAAATATAATTGTTCTCCATCGTACGCGTTGCAGAAACAAAGGTCTATCAAATTAGGTAATTCTTGAAGAGCTTTTATTGCAT
This sequence comes from Rhododendron henanense subsp. lingbaoense, assembly GCA_020567845.1. NCBI lineage: Eukaryota > Viridiplantae > Streptophyta > Magnoliopsida > Ericales > Ericaceae > Rhododendron > Rhododendron henanense. Next base: position 40,067,197 of record CM036316.1, on the reverse strand, counting down.
GAGCACCGGTCAACCCTGAAAAATATAGAGTTAGGGAAACTAGATTATCCATTTTCGATATCCAGTTTGGCAACGTTTTCAAACGTCCACGCAAGTAGAGATCCCGAAGAGATTCGGGGGGAGAAGAAAGAGAATCCAAATCCAATATCTCTTCGTCGTTTATAGCCCAAACCCTCAAAGCTTGAAGGTGCTTCATCTTCTGGATGGCGGTACAGAGAGCGTTCCCTTGTTCTCTTTTCAGGGACCAAATACCCAATTTTCTCAATTGCCTCAAATTCTCTAGCTCTTTGATAAAATCATCGGTTGCCTCCAAGCCTCGCAATGTCTGCAACTCTTCTAAATGCCCAATCCCTCCTTGTATCTCCAGTGCTCTTCCGATAAGATGCCGCAACTTACGGAGTCTACTCAAGATCCCAATTCGTATCACATCCACATGAGAGTAAGCCAAATTCAAAGTTTGTAGGTTGTGTAGATTTCCAATGGACTTGGGAATTATCTTCACTTTTGTGCGCTTGATGCTTAGGTATCGCAAATGAAGAAGATTTCCCACGTCTTCATGAAGCTCATCAAGAGGAGCATCTTGAAGATCTAGTACTTTCAAAAGTTTGAAATTCACAGCTAGAGTACCCAATAACTGCTGCTTTGGCAACTCCCCCACCAAGAAAACAAAAACGGAACGAATTCTTGATTTGGTACTACTCATGGTTTCCAAATCCTTATTCGTTATGTTTCGCATATGCATTGACCATCGACGGGTTTCATTGTTCCAACTTGGATCTGCTTCTCTCAAAACATGGCAAAAACTCAACTCCTCACATTTTGCGAGGATGATCTCGTGGACTACGTCATGGACTTGACATCTTTTAATCCTACCATCAAAATTTCTCCACGAAACTTGAACCAAACTTCTGTGAACAAGCTCAGTCAAGTGTTCTTCTGCGACTTCTTCCAACGTTTTTCCTTTTTGTCCTTCGATGAACCCCTCAGCTATCCACAGTCGAATTAGTCGTTCACGGGTGATTTGATAGTCCTCGGGTATCACGCTAAAGTACAAGAAACACGGTTTGAGGTAGTAAGGCAGATCATGGTAACTAAGGAGCACAATTTTTGTGATGTTTGTGAGATGGGGATTCCTTTCTAACTCGGATCCAAGGCTATTATAGAATCTTTGCCATTCATATACAACTTTACTTTTAGTGGACAACAGAGCTCCTATCGTCACAATAGCTAGTGGTAATCCCTCACACTTTCTAACAATGGCACGGGATACTTTGTCCAACTCGGGAGGACAACTACTACCGGATTCTCGTTCGAACGTTTTCATGCAAAAGAGCTTCCAAGCTTCCTCCTCAACTAAGGGTGCTAGCTTACAGACTTGATCCGATGAGGATCCCTTGCAAAAAGAAGCAACATCTGCACTGCGTGTAGTGACAATTATTTGACTTCCTTTTTTGTTTTTCGGTAAAGCAATATTTACTATTCTCCAAAAGTCTGCACTCCACACGTCATCGAACACGATTAGATACCTCTTCTTAAGTAAATATTCTCTCAGAATATGAATGAGAGAATTTGGGTCCATCGTGTCGATTCCCTCAGGTGCACACTCCTTTCTTGTCTCACATAGCAGCTTCATCGTTCTTCTAAAGATGTCCTCCATCTTGTATGATTGGGAGACTGATATCCAAGCTTGGCAATCAAAGTGTTTAATCACTTTCTGGTTGTCGAAAATTGTCTTGGCAAGAGTGGTCTTGCCACATCCTCCCATACCTACTAGTGCAGTGACCGTTTGGTTTGACTCTCCGATTATCAGCCTGTGGATCAGTTCCTCCCGGGTGGACTCAATGCCCACAACTTCATCTTCCTCAATGAAAAGAGATGCAACACGAGGGTCATCATATACTTTCTCTTCTATTTTACTGGTTGACCCATGTTCCAAGGAACTAAAACCATACCTCTCAGCCCTTTCCTTGATCTCACGAATAGTCTGTTTGATAACTTGAATTTGAGAGGCAATATCATGTTGTGGCCTTAGTTTAGTGATAGAGCGAGTGAGTTTGCGAAGGAAACCGATGAAACCACGCCGTTTCTTGTTTTCTGACAGGCGAAGTACGTATTCGTCCATGACGTCCTCGATCTGGTAAGCCAATCCCCTTACCTGTTTCACCCAATTTTTTGCCCTTTCGTTTTCCAATTTTGGACTTGATTCTGCATCTTTTAGGAATGACCTTATGCTTTCTAATTCAGCCTTGATACTGGCAACTTCATTGTGGATATTCCGCAACAACTTCACTTCACTAGAAATCAATGGCATCAAAGTACTGTTGATAGCGGAGCTTACTGCAACTAGTGCCATTAGACCTATTTTCCTGCATAACACAGCACAATTGTTAGTTTAGTAGCTGATTTATTTCTGTGGCTTATACAATGTGGAATCTCCCATGCGCACACACATACTAGCTAACATGAGGAATCGATCAAGCAATGAACGAAAATAGAAATTGGGTACTCCACAGCTCACACTAGATCTCATCATAGTCAGCGAAGTGACAAACTAAAGCGGAATCATGTTACACAACCGTAACAAGAGTAATGACGAGCGCCATTTAGAATACTGGACTTCGGATTGGTGCTGTGCTGTGAGGTGCACAGCACCGTGCTGCGCACCACCGAGCCGTCAGATAGTGCATCCGACGGCTTGGATCTCATCTCGGCAACCAACGATCGAGAGCCATTCATTGCCAAGATAAGATCCGAGTCGTTGGATGCACGATCCGAAGGCTCGGAGGTGCGCAGTACAGTGTTGCGTACACCACAGCACAACACCATCCCCATTTCTAAAATATTGGGTAGTGTATTGAAATTTTTTTTTAAACGATCCCTCGAAAATTCCTAGAGCTACCACCATAAGCAATGGATATTTTCCCCAGTGATGGTATTATATACAGTTTATGCAAAGGGTGTAGACAGGAGTTTTGATGTACCTACAACCACCCACTTCTCACACGTACGGCATTGCCTGAGGAAATTGAATACATGATCTTCGAGCTTCTGGGTGATCCCAATAACAAAACTTGAACAGGGGAAACAGGGGGTCGGGACTTAGGTACTCCTTGTAATTCTAAGGCTCGAAATCTCCCAGTTGTTATGAACTCTTTTGAGTCAGTCCATACGGGACAACAACGCCATATCTAATCGCCCCTTGGTAAGCCCTGGGATTAGTCCCAGGGAGACGAGTCGAGGAAGATGTATCCAATGGAATAACATAACCCAAATCAGAGGTCACAGCAGTACATGAAATCTAACTGAAAGAGGTGATGATTTGCTTGAGTTGAAAATTGAAAAGAAAGATACGTATGCAGCGTAATGAAATATAGCTATACACGCATAAAGAAAGAGAAACACAGGAGGGAAGATGATCAATTACCTCTATATTTCGAGATTTTCCGGAGAATGAAAACAGAGAAACGAGACCCGCTAATGTAAATCTGAAAAAGCCAATGAAGTATGTGTGATGATAGCTGAAAACAAGAGAGAAATGTTACACAAATTTGTTTTCGTAAACATTGAATAACGAAATTTGATTAATAGTTACACGAATTATAGTCTTTGTAGACATTGAATAATGAATGATATACTCCAGCGGCCCCTACGTGTGAATAAGAAAAATATTAATAAATTCGGGAGTGGTAGTGTTCATCGTCATTTGCGGTTTTCAAAATAAATTAAATTTTGTTAGTAGTTAGGAGAAATGCGTAGTTTCCATTGTCATTTTCAAACTTCAACATAAAAGAAATTTGATTAAAAGTTACACGAATTTGTCTTCGCAAACATTGAGTAATGAATGGCATATATGTTAACGAAGCGGCCCCTACGCGTAATATATTAAATTTTGTTAGTAGTTAGGGGAAATCTGTAGTTTCCATCGTCATTTTCAAACTTCAAAATAAAGGAAATTTGATTAATAGTTACATGAATTCGTCTTTGTAAACATTGAGTAATGAATGGCATATATGTTAATGAAGCGACTCCCACGCGTAAATAAGAACAGTATTAATAAGATCGGGAGTGGTAGTTTTCATCGTCATTTGTGGGTTTCAAAATATATTAAATTTTGTTAGTAGTTAGGAGAAATCTGTAGTTTCTATCGTCATTTTCGAACTTCAAAATAAAAGAAATTTGATTAATAGTTACACGAATTCGTCTTTGTAAACATTAAATAATGAATGACATATATATGTTAATGAAGCGGCCCCTACATGTAAATAAGAAAAATAAAAATAAAATCGGGAGTGATAGTTTGGGTTTCAAAATAAATTAAATTTGGTTAGTTGTTCAGAGAAATCTGTAATTTTCATCGTCATTTTCGGACTTCAAAATAAAAGAAATTTGATTATTTGCACGTGGGGGCCATTTTATCAACTTCCAAGATATCAGCATATTGGTAAAGGGATTGCCCTGGCTCTTCTCGTGTATAGGTCGTCGAGGAAATGAAGCTGCTCACTGGGTTACAACCTCCCTCAAACAAGATGTCTTTTTATCCTTTTCTGTTGTTTCATATTTTGGATTCAGATGTAGCTTTTGACTGTGTAGCTTTTTTGGCATATTTTCTGAATTTCAAAAAAAAAACTAGGAAAAAGAGCCAGCCGTACCAACTAGAGTACTGATTTTTCTATGAATAAAGGATGTACCGAGTACCGTTTCAGTCTTATTCAAGCCATGAACAAACTTGACCACTGGGTTAGGTATGGTTCGACTAGTGGTCGATGGTTGGAACTTAGGGACATTTGCTCCCTCGTAAGTCTTAGCTTTTAATCCTCCTAGGTGGAATCAATTCATGCGGGGCCAATCCTTAGGGCTTCTATCCCTTTTTAAATTGGCCCCCGCTAGTGGATGGAAAAATAAGTCCACGGATTTATCGAGGTGCGTCTGTGGATTCCTTTTGTGAGAAGTCAAACAGTCAATTCTACTTTCTTCAGCAGTACATGATATCTAATGGCACGTGAACATATTGTTTATGTATAACAGGAGAGAAGAATTAGCAAGAACAGAAAACACTAGGGTTGGGGATCATATTACATATTGAGATCATCAATCTATCATGTACTGGGTTTGCCCTTTCTTAGCATATTGAGATCATCAATTTATTTTTCTGTAAAGCAACAAAAACACATAAATCGGTTCCGAAAATACATTTATGTTGTCCAAAAAGGATTCTAATATATCTGTGTTTTAAATTTGTATTTTAAACTATTTGGCTACATATATACTAGTCTTTTAAAAATATATCAGTTGATATCGAATGAGCAAGGTAGATTTTTAATGTGGTCGATGGTCTCGATGAGTTTTAAAACATGAATTGGTTTGAGTTTCAAGTGAAAAGAAACAAAAACACACATAAATTAGCAAAATGAACAAGAATCAAGGAACAACTTTACAAAATGGCGAAAATTAATTAACAAGAGAACTCAGTATTTAGGCAAACTTAACGATGACAAATATAATTTCATCACAAGAGAACTCAGTATTTAGGCAAACTTAACGATTTCAAATATAATGTCATCTCAAGGGATCGAACTCAGTATTTAGGCCAATTAAGCATCGAAATTTTGGCTGAAAAGATTATGAAAGGAACCAGAGATCCATAGATGCATACCAGAGAGTTGAAGCTTGTTATGGTTCCAAATTAATGAAGGGGAAGCAATAACATGATGGATGAAGATGATGAAGCAGCAGGGGATGAGATCTATATAGACTATAGCAAGGGTACTGTGTATGGATTCTTCACAAGTGATTGTGAAAAAAGGATTGTACTGAGCAATTTCGGAACCGTGTCCTAATAACATGGACAGGGTCCGTCCATTGAAGAGTCAGAGTTCTCATGGTGAAGGACCAAAAATGGAATAGTGAAGAAGTAATGACCTTGACGACCCGCCAAGCTACAATGACTTGTCCAATTGATTTTTGGAGTCGAACCTAATAAAGTAATTTTTCATGAATTTTTTAGTTTCGACGTGGATGGTATGTCTTTGATGGACCGATGAGAGGATTACTAGAGGTGCGCATAAGTCGACTTGGACATACTTAACCTCTAAAAAGTAAAAAACGATGACTTGTCCGGTTGGAATGCACAAGAAATATATGAGGAAAGCGCAGGCCAAATTGGAAAAAATGGGGGAAGGCTTGGACACAAAGTCCTTCTCCTCATTAAACCATATTGACATTTTCGTGACATATTACAACCACTTTGTGTGGTCAGCCAAAATATGTTACGGAGTACTTTCATAATAGTAGAGCTAGTCACACCATTCCAATCAATTCTTCATTTATTCTCTACAATTTTTTCCTCCAAAATTTCTCTCCAAACTTCCCTTCAGATCATTTCCAATTTCGTCCCCAGATATACACCCACCACCATATGGTGTTTGTTTCCTGCATCCTGCATTTTGATACTGGGCATATTTTTATTTTTTTTGGTAATGCAGGATATCCTGGGCCAACTTATGCTGTTACGCGCACCTCAGACAAATCCTATAACCTCTCCCACAGCCATTTCACACGTTTACGCGTGGGTGTAAGATGGCCCCAAGAGTTGTTGACAAGGAGAATCGAACATAAGATTTTAGGATAGAGTAAACACCTAAGTCCTAGACTAAGACTACTTGGCCAATCCCTTGGGGTTTGATATTGTGCATGTTTGATGGTGCGATAAGGCCGGATTACCGGACCCCATTGGGGGATTACTAATACAATACCAGAGGGAAAATTCCCCTTCTCCATATTATTTCCCTCCACATCCAACGGTCTGAAATAATCCCAATCATCTTTATCCCACATTTATCTCACTCTAACCACCCGCCCTACCTATAGCAAGTTATGTGCGTGCCCAATCCGGCACCTCTGCAGCAGTTGCGCGTTTAAGTTATAGATCAAGAAGTAGATCTAGGAAGGTGGAAATGCCTGTCAGAGCTAGGCGGGCTTGCCAATCCGTCCAGATTGGTAAACTTTCTTTTTATGTTCGACTAGGAAGCAGAGTCAAACACAATACAACTAATCTAATATTCACATAATCAAATACACGTGGACCCCATCACCCCACTTGTCCTCTCTATTCTATTCTTAATCCCATTTTATCCAATCTTTCTTAGAAATATTTCGACAATCAAACGTGTCCATATCCACAGCTTCACTAAGACCCTACATTCACAACCACTATTTTACGTCTGTTGAAGATGATCAATTGAGCATTGAATTTTGGGGCCCTGCAATTGATCACAGCAAGTGAGCAATCGATATCGATCATGTATTTCGACAATCAAACGTGTCCATATCCACAGCTTCACTAAGACCCTGCATTCACAACCACTATTTTACGTCTGTTGAAGATGATCAATTGAGCATTGAATTTTGGGGCCCTGCAATTGATCACAGCAAGTGAGCAATCGATATCGATCATGAATGGTAGGCTTATTTATTTCTTTCAAGTGAATGTCAGGTTGGAATTGTAGCTACTGGAGTATAGTATAAAGTGGGAACAAAGCTGGAATTTTAGTTTTTTTTTTTTTTTTTTCTGGAAAAAGGCAGACTTTTCTTTGTTGACTGCGTGTTCTAGTAATCAAAGTCAAGCCAAGCGATGATGATGATAATAATAATAATAATAATAATAATAATAATAATAATAATAATAATAATAATAATAATAATAATAATAAGAAGAAGAAGAAGTCAAGCCAAGCGCTTACTGTGAAAAAATTATTAAAAGGCACTACCAATATTATTGCTCATCTGATCAATTTCCACCATTTGTATTTTTGATAACCAAATATCCGAGTCAATTTGCGCACACCTTGACTAATTCCGGGGCTTTGATACTAACGAGTGGACAAACCTCCAATTGACTCCAACGTTTGAAATGTTTGGTCTTTGTGGGCGATCTCCACTATTCCAAAGAAATGGAGTAAACACATACTAATGCTCTTACAGTCGTCCCAAAAGAAAAAGAGTGTGGTTACCGAGCGCTTATAGATGCACTCGCACAGTAATAAATCACAGAATCATGCACTGAATGTTGCATAATACGAAAAATTCAGAGTTGTCATTGGGCTGCTGTTAGGGATGAAAGGACAAGAAGTTGTGAAAGGGAGGAAGAAAGCTACGTGTATGATCCGTACATCTGAAACCTAGTCACAGCTTAGAAGCTAGTCATCATCAAGTTCAATTTCTTTCATGGTGTTAACTAAGCATGTGCCTCAAGATCTTTAAGAATCATATGAAGCTGTTCCCGGAACATTGAAGACCGTTCTCTTTCATGCAGCAGTTCATTGTTATTTATGTTCAAGTATTTTCTTGTCTTTCTCTTCCTGCAGAAAGTATGAATCTGAAGAAGATCATAACTACAAAGCACCGTATAGCCATATATTGAAAACCTTATAGACAAATAAGAAGGAACTTCTGACAATGGGGTCAAGTTACTTTCTAATTTCTCACATGGAGTTTTGTTTAATAAGGAATGGACCGCTGCTTCTGTATAAAATATGGTCACATGCACTTTGTGAGCAATATTAAAGTGCAAATTACCGATTTTCTTTTCTCTTGGCATCATCTACTTTTCCCCCTCCTCATAGAACGCTACCAGCCACGTTTGTCCCCTCTCCAACCAAGAAAATCATTGCTTCTTCTCGCCTATGCAACGTCCCATCTTCCCTACTGGTGTATAACTTTCAATTCTACTGCCAAGACTTGCTGTTCACTGCTTCAAGCACATATTAGCATCTATGGTGTAGCTTTGGCTAACATTAAGATTTCCAAGGTTTAGCAAAGGCTTAGCACATGAGCCCCTACTCATATTAAGTTTTCAAGTTATCTCCACAAAAACAAATTTAGCAAAACTGAAGACACTGATATCTAAAATGCATGAGTGGTATCACTACAGGTGATAAGAGATCTGGAAAAATACCAGTGAGTTACGGAAACCAAAAGCAGCTCTGGTTCAACATAAGATTAGAGATCAGATGGCTGAAATTGGGGTTTTGCAGTTGACTCTACCATTCTATCTGGGGTGACATTGAGATTGAGACTCTTGCAGGAAATAGATCTACAAAGAAATTGCCAATAAAATCATGATCTTTGTTTTACATATTTCCATCTACTTGATAAGGGCAGACAATGGGGTACCACTACAATAGCAATTGACCCTCGATATTCATTAACAAAGGCCACAGGGAACTATTTACCTACCATTGTAAATTTTAGTAGCAACCACCTTCCCCAGACCCCAGAATCCCAGATAACTATTGCCACCCTTAGCCACAACCATACTCAAAACAAATGTCAGTGCAACTCGAGAGGAGGCTCAGCTAGGGAGCATATAAAGCAAGTTCCACAAACAGGAAACTGTGGCACATGAACAATAAGATAGATAGCTAAAGGATGGACTCCAGATATGGATCAAATAATTCCTCCGCTTCAATTATAAACACCACAAAATTTTGCAAAAGATTGTCCTTGGCAACCCATTTCAGGTGAAGTAACTGAAAAGGAAATTGAGCTGAAAGAGACTTTTGGAAGAAATAAACAGTGCCTCCTATAGCAATAAAGAGAACAAGATACGTGGAAGAAAAAAGTAATGCGGCTGTCCAACCAAACTGAAGAAATGATAGGGAAATACTCACCATCTGACAGACGTTATCCATGTTGTGAAAGCTCCTTCTCTAGAGGCTCAAATTCCTTTAGATTGTTAACAACTTTTTGAACCTTCTTTGACAGTTGGTTAATATGCTCTTCAACCTCTTTCATAAAAGCAGTTAACTGGTCCTGATATAATGCACTTAGTCGTTTCTTCCCCCGGATCTCTGTGGTCATGAGCTCTTGTATCTTCTTATCCTTTTCATCCTAATAAACGAATGAAACAAATTCATCAGATGTGACACAATTCAAGAGAATACTACATCCAAGTTGAGACCACAGACAGGAGAACTATATATTGCAGGTGTACTCTGCCTCCAATTAAATCAACATAACAACACCTTCACCATGCACATACAAATACAAAGCATGAATGTAAGAATAAAGACACCAGACACAACCTTTGTACGTTCAATATTATTATCCCGCTAGTCCATGTTATTAAACGCATGCCTTAGGAATGGGTCAGAAGACTTGAACTATCACCTTTGCAGGGAGGGGGAAAAAGGTGAACACAAGTTTTCAATCCATGTGATCGAACAGTTGACCCTAAATGCTCAATCCATGCTAGCAATCAATCACAGAGAAGTAGTTTCAGCTAAAGAACTTTCTGTCAAAGACATAAGCTGTCCACAGCATCGATAGAGTTGGAGACCGAAGATTGGTTATTAATTATATGGAAGGTAAGCAGTCATATAGTTGTTTTCAGAAAATGCCTTGCGAAAAACTAAATGAATGCATGCTTACAATTTACAGAACGTATAAATGTCAATAAAACCCCAGAAGTAAATGTCAATAAAACCCCAGAAGTAATAAGTGAAATATACAAAAGCTGCTCCTCAAAGGAGTTAAAAAGAACTCAGGAAGCCTCACCATAGCCGGACGTACTTCCCGGGGGGCTGCCACAAGGGGATGATTATGATCTTTCACAAATTTTGTGACAACCCATTTTCCAGCTTTGTTGGACTTTACTAGGATCATAGCCTTACATCCTTCCCTTGTGCTTTCCCTTTGCTTCCTAACCGATCCCAAGGTACCCTGTGTACTGAGACAATGGCCCTCCTTATTGCATCGAAGTCGGCGGGAAAGAATCTTCCCATCAATCTCTGAACGATGGCAAGACATTACACGCATCACAAAGCCTACCCGCCTTGCATAGTCATCATAAAATACTTTGGCAGCTTCCTCAGATCTTAACTCCAAACCCTCGAATGGTTCTGGAATTGGTCTTCCTGTAGAACAACTCTTTATTGGTCTAGCCCCCTCATCCGAATCCACTGCAGATTAACAAGAATCACAGCCTTTAAACTCATCAAACACTTTACTTATTCACTGAAATAAACAAAAAAAAAAAATTCACGAGATAACAAAGACGTAAACTTGACAAACTACTGAGAAAATAGCAAAACTAACGACGAAGACTAATTAAAAAGAAAAACTACGTGGTCCTTATTGCTCACTAGCTTAAGTAGATGTGTTCAAAGAAAACCATGAATATTCTCGTTCTTCTCCTCTTAGAGCTTCCCCAATGGAAAAGCTGTTAGGGTTGCTACAATGCTACTGCAAAAGAATATTGAACCTCAACTTTTTCCTCTCCAACAATTAGCTAACTTTTTGCTATATTTAGCCAAATTTGGCATGATGTTTCATTATAACTGTAGTAGGCCGAACATCACTGACCAAGCATGATAGATCCGTGTTCGGCGAAACAATCGAACCATCTTGCCAGATAGGTCTGGTTCGCCGAACATAAAGGTCTGGCAGGCAGTAAGCGGCAACATGCGTGCTCGGCAGTACAAACTAGGGGCTGATTCACCCGGATTGAGAACGAATCCTTAGCGCTCCGCACCATGTGCCTAGCAGATAGGATCGGGTACGAACGAAGCGCCAGCTCACCCACGTGGTTGCAACCGCCTCGACCGTGACGTCATCCGAGCAGTTACGCAATCAGATAATCATGAGCGCACATGGGGGTGCCAGCTCATATTCCAGATGTTTCCGGAACCCTAATCCTAGCGTCAGAGTGACGTCGGCTGGCCGACTCGTGTGAGGCACATGTGCGTGCTGGGGGAGCAAGCAACAGGCACCCTATAAATATCAAGTGATGGCAACTCTAGAGAGGTACACTCTAACTGACACTAAAAACCCTAGAATACTGTGCCCTCTCTTTGCACTTTCTCATCCTCTCAGTGGAGGGCCTTACCGGAGAACCTCTGGCCAGGTCCTTTAGACGTGTGTTGCTTGTGCAGGCTAGGTTGAAGGGCTAGGACACCAACCATTCATCATATCTACCAAGGAGGAGCTTGGATCTGAGATCATGCCGCCTACAATAACAACAAAAATCAGGCCATTCTTTTGACTCGGCATCGCTCATGATGGAACTCACGTATATGATCTTGCTGGGCATTATTGAGAGAAAAATAGAAGAAATAGCATTTGCGTCATTGGATTACTATTTCGTCACAATTCATTCGGTAAAATATAAAGTTTGCAAGCATTTGGCTAAGGAACCGTTGGAGATTATGCTCTTGCGAACTAGATCAACAGCTAACGGGCTCAAAATTTCCTTTCTTTTCCTACCAGAATCTTAGCAACCCCGCGAACCATCAATGTAGAAGAGCTAATTTCTTGGTAGTGTAGTTTTTGTCTGCTGGCCAGTATGTCAAACGGTTGTTGATCATGAAGAAATTACTTGCTCAAAAGCCTAAGACAGTCGCAACAGTACTCATAAGCCAAACCTAACAAATATCAGTAGTAAAGTTCCAATCTTTCTTAGCCCTCTGAAATTCTGAATACCAACTGAGCTTAAAGCCACCGAATTTGCAATTTACATATACGTTCACAAACCCGCATAAAAAAAAAAGAAAAAAAGAAACGTACTTTTCGATGAAAGATCTGAAGATTAGAGGCAAACGCAACTTACTGAGTCTAATGGTTACAGAGACACAAAGAAGATGAGATGAGATGAGATGAGTTGAGTTGAGTTGCTGTTTTTTTTGAGATGATCAGTTGCTGTTTTTTTTGCCGTTTCTCTAAGGGAACATGCCACTTATTCCTGTCACAACCACCCCGATCACAACTGATGGTAAGATACCTATCTTGTCTAGAGTTTTTGATAGATATTGCTAATCCTTGCATTGAGAAAAACTCTCAAAGAGTATTGAGAAGTTCTTCCCGAGATTCAAATTTCCAACCAAATTGCTCAAGCATGTCCTTCTATTTGTTTTATTGATTTTGCATGTCAATTCCATGTTCATCAATCTGATCACAAGAACTTCCATGCAGGCATTCAATTGGTTGTTCACGGTCCATGGTTCAATTGGGAAACAAGTTCCATAAGTTACTGCTTTTGATCAAAAGAGGACAATTGAGTAATTCTACACAACAGAGCATTTAATGCTCGTGGCATTAGATAAATTGCTCCTAGCATTAGGGGCTTCCAAAGAGGAAAAGGAGGTTTGAAATTAACTACTCCAAGAGTATTCTGCGGCTATAGAAACTGGCCCAAGAAAATGGGATCACGATTATGTGCGCACTTACTATGAACAGTTTATGTGTTTGGAGTTATTGCCAGTTTAATGCTTTGCATGCAAATATTATCTATGGAAAGGTCCACCAGATTGGTGACCAAAATGGGCTCACATCTATCATTCAGTTACATAACACTTCTAGGTTTTTTTTTTTTTTTTTTTGACAGAAGAGATAGGATGTTAGGAGTTAGTGGTTAGACAACAAAGGGAGCTCACCTTCTCTACGGGGACTCGAACTCAAGACCTCTCCGTTACAAGGGACCTGAGTTGTTTAGTTGTGAGATTTTCATCCGTCAAATATTTATGTCGTCGCTAAATAATTGAGACATTTAACAAGTTTTAAAACTTGTTGGGCCCATGGTGATCTGTACTTCCAAGATGGGCCCGAAATTGGAGATTAGTTGGCCACAAAAGCGTGCTCAGCACACACGCAGGTTGAGGAACTGGATCATTTTTCCCACTGAGAAGCAGTCAGGTCAGGGCTTCAGCTTGGAAGTTGAAGATATTCCTCAAGTCCGAAACGAAGTGAGATGCGGACACAGGTCTCTCTCTCTCTCTCTCTCTCTCTTCCTTTATGCGATGTATTTGTATGTCTGTGCGTGTTATACTGATTTGAATGGTTTCTGGAATCCCTTATTTGATCTCTCTGTTCTCTCCATTATACATATTTCCTGGGTTTTTTAAACGAAAATTCGCTGGAGGAATCGATTTCATGGTTTCTGAAATTGTAGGTTAATTTGACTGTATCCTGAACTAAAAACTTGAGTGAAACCCTCAAAATCGAACTCAGCCCTTGTCTCGAAACTCATACCAAATTAAATCTTATTCGCTTTTTAAACCCAAATCAAGAAGACCTAATTCATACCGAGTGTACAACGGCTAGTTTTTGGCTGTTGGTGGTGATGGTTGCTGGTGGTTATGGTGGTGGACAGTGAATCTGACGATTGTTCTTACCTGTGTCGTGAGGTTGGTGGTGGTGGTGGTGGTCAATCATACTTAAGGCCCCCACAAGTTCGATCACAAATTCGCAACAACAAACTTAAGCCCAAATCTGCTACTACAGCTTTCCTTGGTGGTGGTGGGCAGGGTGGTTGGAGGGGTGGAGGTGTTTGGGAAGCAGCTAGGGACGAAGTCAGAAATTAAGCATCGGGGTGGCCCATATAAGTATATCCAAGAAGAAAAGAGAAGTTACTTTTCCAAAAATGATCTTCCGTGCGAAAGCATTATAAAAATTACTCCGTATTTAATTTTTAGAATTGAAGGTATTGTGTATTATGCAAATAAGTGAAGTTTTGCTACATCTTTGAAGAAGTACTCACGAAAGAAAGAGGCGACAAGGAGAATTCTAGAAAATGTGGGGGACCATTATAAGTGCTCCTCCAATTTTATTGGGATATTATATAATAGTTACTAGAAACTAAAGGGTGGCCATGGCAACACTTGCCCCCCATCTAGCTTCGTTTTCGGCAGTAGTGAAGCTGGCGGAAGTGGATGGTGGCCGTGGCAACTGAAGGGGCAAAATTAAATGTTTTTAGCCAAGATTTTAGCAAGTAATGTGATTGCTGTGATAGTGACTAATACCAAATGGAGCTTTTCCTTTCTTCTTTTCTCATAAGGTTATAATGTCTTCTTGTAGTTTACATGGAGACACCTGTAGAGGACAAGTTCATCACCACAGAAAGTTTAGTGGGAGCAAGATTAGATTTACTTGATGTTGGAACAAATCAAGAACCAAATGAGGGTATGTCATTTGAATCAGATGAAGCTGCCAAAGCATTCTATGATGAATATGCCAGGCGGATAGGATTCTTAACTCGAATCGTATCATCTCGTAAGTCAGAGCGTGATGGATCAGTCATATCCCGTCGACTGGCCTGTAACAAGGAAGGATATAATCGTAACAGTCGAAAGACTGGGCCATGCCGAATTCGAAAGCGAGAGAGCCACAGGGAAGGTTGTATGGCAATGGTTCTCGTGAAAAGAGAGAAGCTTGGGGAATGGGTTGTGACAAAATTTGTTAGGGAACACAATCATCCACTGGAAGTTTCTTCGGAAAAATGGCGTCCAAATCCAGTAAGTTTTCCTTGAAGCTGCAACTTTTAAAGTTCTTATATACATATTATCCCTCTATTTCCTTCTACCTCGTTGGATGTATGTTTTGGTAAGTCTACTTTTCCAGATATTGTGGAGATACTATGCTAGTATCTCAGCAAGACTATTTACCAAATCGAAGCTAAGAAGTGCTGTAACTATAGGATCACAGTATTATGGACAACCTTGGAAGCTTAGAATAATGGCACCATACCTTTGGGTTATGATACATTCATAAACAAGCTTCTGTCTTGAAAAATTTGAGGATTACGTTTCGCTGATGCATTACGGTGAATGAGTTAGATTTATTCTTAGATTGCCTTAATCAAGGGCTTTTCATTGTAAAGGGACAAGTGACATCCAATTTAATCCACGAGAAGCTGTCGACTTCCGTTTCACCTGATTGTAACCATCTCTCCACTAGCTATGACCCTCATATAATAGTGGTGGTCAATCTTGCTGAAATGTAACCAAGTTTATCTCGTTTCTAGGAACAATTTAATGTAGCTGTCATCGCCGGAAAAAGAGGTTGGAACTTTGGTTGGGCTGCTTGGTCTGTCTTAAAGGACGACATCCTACTCTTCCATTTGGCATACACCCAAAAAACGTTTGTCCCTCATTCTCTGAAATTTGCTTATTTTGTAAAATACCTCACTCTTCTGCTCAACTTTAACTCTCTCTCTTGGTGGCAACTCAGTTTTTTTTTCTCTATTTCGTAGCCTTTGGTTTCTTTGTGCAAAAATCTAGTTTGGTTCGTACAAATTGTGTCTTCAATGTAGTAGAAGTCCTTTCTTTATTTACGGTTTGAGAAGTCTATAGTAGTTTCTCTATGCTATGGAAGAAGCCAGCAAAGTGATGATTATTGTAAGTGCGAATTTTCTAAAATATTTGTAAAGTTTAACCATTTTGATCCTACCAATGTCGAAAGTTCCCAAACCTACCACTATTTTCAATCTTATTCCTATAAATTCCCTTATATTGGACAAGCATTCAGAAATTGGGAATCAAATATCAACAAACAATGATGGGAAGAAGTTGGAGAAGTTGTCATGTCCTAGGATTTCTTACACATCTTAGAACAAGATACTGAAAAGCAAAACAGACCAAAACCACATTTGAACAACCCTTGGGCTACATATTTGCCCCAGTTTTTTGGAGGTCAGAGCCTATTCCTTTCGATTCTTAATATTTGTGCAATCATGGTAAATGCATATAGGAAGTGTTTTTTCCTTCGGCTAAGTTTTCCATATCTTGACATGTCAAATCACCTGATATTGAGATTGCTAAAACACAGGTTGATCAGTAAAAGACTCACTACAACAAAAATCACATTTTATAGCGTGCGAAAAACGCTATTGAATGTCATAGATAGCGTTCTGAAGAACGCTGTATTAGGCGATGCTATTAAAAGTCAAGACTTTTAATAGCGTTCTTTGCATGCTATGTTATGCAACCTTTTTATAGCGTTCTTTGACTGCTGTCTTTGATAAACTTTTAATAGCATTCTTTGCCCGCTATCGAAAGTCCAAAACTTTTTACAGCATCGACTAATACAACGTCCTTCAAAACGCTATCTTATACTTTCCATAACGTTCTTTGCCTGCTATTATATACAACTTTTTACAGCATGCAAGGAACGCTATTGAAAGTAAACAATAGCATTTGATGAACGCTATATTAGCCAATTTTTTGTATTTTTTTTTAAAAATTCCATAAATACCAATATGCAAGCCAATTTTTTGTATTTTTTTTTAAAAATTCCATAAATACCAATATACTAGCATTTTAAATAGGTAATTTCATTTAAGAAACAAAAATGATTGATTTCATTCTAACACCAACTATAACCAAACGTCAATGTACAATAAACAATTCAACCATTGAATAAAGATTCATTACATTAACTTCGAAAACAATTTTCCAACACAAACTACATAAAAGAGTCTGACTAATTAGACTCATTGAAAAAAAAAACTAATGTAATTCTTCTTTCTTGAAATATAATCTTGTACTAGGCCAAGAATCTCATTCCGTAGATTTTCTTTACTTGAAGATTACTTCTTTGCTGAGGTTATAGCCTTTCTGCTCCCAAAGCTAACCACAAACCTGTAAGTGTAAGACTGTTAAAAGGAACACAACATATTAGAAACACGACTAACTACAAAACCAAATGCTATATTCTATATTACAAAACCAAACTACTAACATGCCCTTCAAATGGTTCAAGACTTGGAGATCAAAAAGTTTTGCAGAAGTATCTAAACAGAGAGAAATACCAGCCTTAATCATGAAAATCTGCTCTTCAAAAAGACATGCAAACATAACTGCTTGAGATCGTAGACATATCTCTGGTAATTATGCAAAAGACAGCAAATCGGACAAATCACCAACATGGTTTACAACTAGACTAGAAAAAACTAAAGTTTTACATCAATCTAGTGGTTAAACAGCCCCAAGTTGCTACCAGCTGAAGAACGACACCAAATGGGGCTGAAAGTAACATGGAACAAAGACCAAAAAATGAACTTAATGAACACACTTTTTTAGGAGTAAACCATGACAAAATGGAGCAAAGTAGACTGAAAAAGTAACTCCTAGTCTCCTACACATATCAGATGGAGGCACATTTAGAACCAAAAATAACATAACAGGTGGAGGCACACTTAGAACCAAAACCATTCTAAAATGTGGACACAACATCAACAAACTACGTAGTATACTTGATAGTACACAGCAAAACCATTCCATAATGACACCCCCCCCCCCCCCCCCCCCAAACAAACATCACAGTTGGTACCCGCAATGGTAGAAAATACAGACACAGCAGCAACAACAATTCGTCATCAGCAAACAATGTCAATATCCAGACAAAATTTCTCCAATGTCATATATGAAAAACAAGATATGGAAAAATCAAGCGAAATACAAAAATCAATCTCTAGAAGATGCACCTTAGGGTTGAAAGGTTACCTTCTGTGGAAAAGATGGACACAACAGCAGCCGCAAAACAGCATATCACATGGAGGCACACTTGGAACTAGAAACAACATGTTTACTATTAGTTTTGTGCCTACATAGTGACCAGGGGAATATGTTAGCATGGAGTTGGATTTTCAGGAACTAGTGTTCACCAACACAGAATTTATACAAGTAATTTTGTAGCCAAATTAAGGATTTTATCCAATAATGCAACTATCCATGTTCAGAAATAGTGAAGTGATAACGAGATACCCATGTAACGAATAGATAAGGGTAAGATCAGTTTCATAAACATCGACTACCTTGATTCATCCCAATCAAACAGGTAATTTGTAATAGACCAAAAGCGAATAGAGATATTTCCTCGACACAAACTGGTCATTCCTACTAGAAGGATATTTGGTAAATGGATTAACTACCTGCAAAAGAACAAACAGGAGATACAAGTCATTGTGGCTGATTTAGATATTAATGACAAAAGAAACCAGATTCATTGCCCAACATCACAAGGACAGGTAATGGGCATAACAGGGGGCCTAATCCGGGTGAAAATGAAGTATATATGTTAGTATATCAACTATTTGTGTAAAGACTTTGGCAGGAGTTGCTAGCAGCAAGAAAACCACAATACATTCACAAGGCATTGAAATTTAACTTCAAATAGAGAAATGGGAACACCAAAACTAAGATACAGCCTACCGTAGTCCACACAGCAGTTTTGGTTGCAACCAGATCCTCGGGCAGGTTAAGAGTGAACTGTTGATTCTCCAAACATCAAGTATCCCATCACAGCAACAATGTTACCATTACAGGACACCTAACTAGCCTCTGTTACACAAGCATATGCAACAACGAGCAATGCTACATGCAGAGAAGTGCCATAGATCCGCACACAGATGTGTCTGGAACCGTCCAATGCACAAGGCCCCTCATGAAACGTCCACGTGTATCGTACGGTTTTGGACACATACGTGTCCAGATTTGTGCGCGCACAAACTAAACCCAACAAGAATCAAGAAGAAAATGTCATCGTAAGTTCAATAATTAGTAGGCCTAACAGATGCTTCCATACTTTTTGATACTACGTGAAACTTGTCAAACTTAATTTCATGACCCTTTTTGTTAAACTTCCATGTGCCTTCAGATGAGAATACATGACAAAGATTATGTATGTTAAGATCGTAAACTTCATCTTCTATTCCTATGTGAATTGTGCTTAATGTAATATTGTAATGGAACAAGGATTTCCAAGAAAATGCTCCTATAGTCGCATTGTCCAAACAGTGTTTTACACATCCACACATATATAGTGACTTCCATATGGTAAGACTTTAGAAAGAAAAGAATGTCTACAAGCTAATTTCTACATCATGGAGGCATATCAATCTGGTAGCACGTTTGGATATCCTATAGTCGCATTGTCCAAACTGGAAAAGTCTTTCCTTTGGAAGAACAATCATCCTTCAAGTCGAGATTCAGATGGATAGTACACAGCATCCTCCCATGCTCAACAAGATCCTCTAGTGTAGCACAACATCCTACCTCTTATTTCTAGTTCATTTCTTGTTTTGGCAACAAAAGAACCTACTGATTGTATGTTCTAAATCAATTGGGCCATCTTCTTATGCAACTTGAGACTCATTTATCAGCCTGTTCATGACATCTATTTCCTCTCAGGAATTAAATCAAACAAGTGGTAGGATGAAATAATTGTACTCTCTAAAGAGTTATCTCTGTGGCCAATAATGAGAAAGGATGTAATTGCACTTGCCCAGAAAACAAGCAAACACAAATAATCTCACAAACCATGAACTGTGAAAGAATATCACAACGTGAAGATTGAATATAGCTATAAAAAGTAGGGACATGTGCATCAAGAAATTTGAGCTCAACAAGTAAAGATTGCATGTGGAGACAAAAAATTATGGAAATCAAAAAATTGCCCGTTACCTGTGGAGAAGAAGATTTGGGATGGAAATAGCTTGGGGGCAAGGGGAGTGTCCCCATGCCGCACGGAAAAAATATTTTTCATCTCCTATTTCTTGAGCTCGTTATCCGAATGAGTCAGTCAACCTAAAAGCCCAAATATATTATCCAAATGAAAACCCATACCTCGACAAATGTAAATCCAAATCCTACAAGTGCAAAATCAATGTAAATCCTGAACTGATTATAAAATTCTAATGGTTTTCGATTAAAACCCTACCTTTGTATTTGGGAAAGAATTAAGGAAAAAAAATCAAATCAAACCCGGTGAAGACTCTCCGAACAACGACCCCTTTGCTTCAATCGGTGGAAAAGGTCTAAATATATCATTGATTGTTCTCCAACTGCAGAATGGGAGGGCAGAAATACGACAAAGTCGAGCGATTGGTACGAAAACAGACGTTAATAATCAGAAATTAAGAGAACAGAAGAACAAGGAACTAAGTAACTAACCTGCAACTCATGATCGATTAAAACCCTAGAATAGCAGCCAACACCAGCTCGCACGGCTTGAGATATCTCGGTCTAGTTCGTAGAGTGAGTTTGGGAGATCTGGATTCTGGCGCCCGTGTGAAAAAATCGAGTGAAAAGTTTGAAAGGGTGTGCCCCCTCTTATTTAGGCTGAACGCTATAGATGGTTTAATGGAACGCTATCTTTTGCCTTCCGTGTATTTCCTTTGTTTTAAACGCTATTATTGCTTCTCTTTTATAGCATTAGTAAAAGAATGCTGTTGTATTATGCTATTAAAGGTCATATATGTTGTAGTGACTAATGCAATCCCCTTATTCTATGAAACTTTATGGAAGTCTGAAGTTTAGAAAACCCTAATTCTTTTGATGTGATTTGGTTGGTTTATGAAGGACATATCTTATTATACTTGTACGAGGCTTGTATAAGGTCGCTTTCAAGTCATTATTCATGCACTTATTGTTCTTTTTTACTTATTTATTGCCCCTTCTTTTTATCTTTTTTTTTTTCAAACTCTTTTTTCTGTTAACCAGTCATTATTTTAGCTGTGTGGAATGGTGTGATTTAATTTGCTGTGTGGAATGGTGTGATTTAATTTATCGGCTGTCTAGAGCAATGCTATGCGCACACGTCGAAGCTGTGCACAACAGACTTTCCTTTCTGTCTTATGGTCATGTGGGTTTTATGTTAAAATTATTGATTTTTGTGAATTCCGATGGCAGTCTTTTGACAAGGACCAGAAGATTAGAGAGCTATCTTCTCAGCTTTGTCATGCAAATCAGCAGTTGGAAGCATGTCAAGAATAGCTAAGAACAATTACGGCATGTATGGAGGAGCATACACAATGTCTATCAACAACAGTTGAAAGCGTTGTGAGCAATGTCAAACAAGTGGAATCCCAACAGCATGAAATTTCAGGACGCTGCTAGGAACAAGTTGCAAAGTGACTAAATGTAAAGTGCAGCCTGTGCAGGAGTGCAAAGTGTACTTTAATAATAAAGTAAGTTAGTAATAGTTGCGCAACGTACCCACATAGAAACGAGAATGATAATTATTAATGACGACGATAGTATGTGCAAATTAGTACTATTACTGTTCAGTTTGGTGATTCACTTGTGTGCAATTAGAGATGTGCTTTGTTTGTAAAGAAGTTAGAGTAATGATTTTATCCCAAAATCCTGATGCAGGAGTGCAAATTCCATAGTCAAGCTTCAATTATGCTACAGATGAACACACTTTGCAAGCACGCATTCACAGGCTTACAAAGTTGGAGGGCTCCATACACACTGCACTGCACGGTCTGTGGAAGTGTGTGTCTCTAGACCCTTTGTTAAGCTTTTGGGATCTTGACCTTTCCCTCCATTTTCATCTTCTTTTAATCTATTAGTTTCAGGTTGTCAATGGTAGCAGATGTAAGACCCAATAATTTGAGTTTTTTCAGGTTGTCAATGGTAGCAGAGGTTAAGACCCAATAATTTGAGTTGCGAAAATTTCTGTCCCATGTAGAGGTCACGTGATGTTTCAACATCTTCTAGTAGCAAAATCACGGAGGGCTCTAAAAGATGTTGGGGACCGCATGACTTTGCTTCAGAACCATCGAGTATTTTCTCCTGTAAACGTAGTTCTATCAAATGATATGTAATGAAGGGTAGATGATCCTTTTTTCTTACCAAATATAACATGTTCTTGCCATAATCTACTCAATAATACAGACAATGTAACGAACAAAAATACGGACATTAGAATGTGTTGTCTTGGTACAACAAAAACAACAAGTACAAGAAGTCTTGGTACAACAATAAACAACAAAAACAACAAGGATGACAACGAC
Source organism: Rhododendron henanense subsp. lingbaoense (assembly GCA_020567845.1). NCBI lineage: Eukaryota > Viridiplantae > Streptophyta > Magnoliopsida > Ericales > Ericaceae > Rhododendron > Rhododendron henanense. The sequence goes on along the minus strand of CM036316.1, from coordinate 40,044,630 downwards.
GAAAACAACAGTAGGTAAAATCATAGGGACCATTTAAGTGTGGAGCAGAGATGCCCTTATTCATATTACACATTTAAGTGTGGAGCAAAGATGCCCTTATTCATATTACACATTTAATTGTGGAGCAAAGATGCCCTTATTCATATTACACAACAAAGAAAATGAGAAACATCGGCGACCGAAATGCATTCATCATAATGTTAGTAGTACTTTGAAATACTTGGAATTCTTTATCGTCCTGAACATGAATTTCCTTCACTTCGCGAGTCGGCAGTAACACCTGAGAATACAAAAATCCAAACACAAGGTATCACTACTCACCAAGCACTAAAATTTAAAACTACTAGTAGGACATTATACGAGATTCAAAACTAGAAGTACTAGGGTGAAACAAATCGACAACGAACAAACATTTAAAGTCAGCTTGATGAAAACAAAATTATTAGATACTCCAGCTTAAACATGAAAAGTCAGCTCGTAATTGTCGTCCGGATATTAAAAGTACCATGCATCAATTTTATTCTCCTAAATTCAAGAAATGTCAATAATTAAAATTCGTGTATGGCAGGATCAAGAAATTGTACCCAGAAAAATACATAACAAAATGACGAGGTAATTACCATGTAATAAAAATAACAAGAATTGGTCCATGCATTGTAGATGCCTCAATTTGGTTTACCATATTTCCAAAGCTGGGGTCCCAGAGGTTTGCTGTCACCCATGAGGTTTGTACCCAGACTACCCTATCATCTGGGAGTAGTGAACTCTGGCGCCCTCCCGGTAAGTTATAGTTATCCCTAAATTTTTGGTTTGGCAAATGTTTTGCTGTTTTTTTTTTTTACTTTTTGTAATTTTCTGTTCAGTTTTTCGTCATAATTTGTAGTACTAATCATTTGTCTCGATGGGATAAATAAAAAAAGTACAAAAATGCAGATTGAAGATGAAAAAAATTTACATAAGACGGGACTAAAGACGAAAATTCATAAAATGCAAGGTTTGACCAATATATAAATTCAAAAAAATAACAAGCTTTGTGCCCGTTCGATGCACGGGAACGGAAAAAAAAAAATTAATGTGAACTCTCTCTATTGTCCCGTGCATTGAACAGATACAACGCTAGTTTTGAGGACAAATCATTTGTATTGATGAGCTAAATCAAATAAATACAGTACAAAAAACGTGGACTGAAGGTGAAAAATAATTCATATACCAAGTGTACGACGGCTAGTTTTTGGCTGCTGGTGGTGATGGTTGCTGGTGGTTATGGTGGTGGACAGTGAATCTGACGATTGTTCTTACCTGTGGTGTGAGGTTGGTGGTGGAGGTCAATCATACTTAAGGCCCCCACAAGTTCGATCACAAATTCGCAACAACAAACTTAAACCCAAATCTGCTACAGCTTTCCTTGGTGGTGGTGGTGGTGGGCAGGGTGGCTGGAGGGGTGGACCGGTGGAGGTGTTTGAGAAGCAGCTAGGGACGAAGTCAGAAATTAAGCGTTAGGGTGGCCCATATAAGTATATCCAAGAAAGAAGAGAAGTTACTTGTATTGATGAACTAAATCAAATAAATTAACGTGAACTCTCTCTATTGTCATGTGCATCGAACGGATACAACGCTAGTTTCGAGGACAAATCATTTGTATTGATGAGCTAAATCAAATAAATACAAAAAATGTGGACCGAAGATGAAAATTTTTCATATAAGATGACAATAATGACAAAAATACAAGCTATTATAGATATTTTTTGTCGCTTTAGTGGTTTTTTCTTGTAATTTTGGTCATAAATTTTTACATTTTAAATCCTCTTGTCGAGACGAATAATTAATGAATTTTTTTTCACAACAAATTTAAAATAGACGAACAAATATACTGAAACAAAATTTAAGAACGGGGCCAAAAAAAAAATCATACTGGGACAAACCTTTAACTGTTGTGGGTGGTCCAGAACATTATTCAACTCCCCCAACCTCTTGAGATTCATCATTCACCCTCAAGCTTTCCCTCACGTCTTGGAATTCCCGAGGAGTATGCCCTCGTCCATCATTCCAAAAAAACTTGACATTAGGTATATGCTCAATAACCCAATAGTCTAGGCCTTTGTCTGGTCTCATTCTGTCGTAGAACTCTGTTGGCATTACAGAAATATAAAGAGATTTGAGTTTGGTGAGGTTGCGGATGCCAGAGGGCACCTCCTTCAGTTGTGGGCACTCTTTGATCACAAGGATCTCAAGAACGGGCAATCCTCCTTCCTCTATTATAACCGAATTCAATCTCCCTAAGCATTGGAGGTATAGCCGCTTAAGCTTCGGAAACCCTCCGACGTCGAAATACAATTGTTCTCCATCGTACCCTTGGTAAAAATGAAGTTCTATCAAATTGGGTAATGCTTGAAGAGCTTTTATTGCATGAGCACCGGTCAACCATGAATTCATTAGATCTAGGGAAACTAGATTATCGAGTCTTGATAACCAGTTCGGCAACATTTCCAAATGTCCCATCAAGCAGAGATGTTGAAGAGATTTGGGGGGAGAAGAAAGAGAATGCAAATCCAGAATCGTGTCGCCCTTTATAAACCAAACCTCCAAAGATTGAAGGTGATTCATCTTCTCTATGGCGGTATAGAGAGCCTTCACGTGTTCTCTTTTCACGTCTGTAATACCCAACTTCCTCAATTGCCTCAAATTTTCTAGCTCTTTGATTAAATTGTCATTTGCCATTATTGTCTTCAACGTCTGCAACTCTTCTATATGCCCAATCCCTCCTTGTATCTCCACCCTGTAATTTCCGATAAGATGCCGCAACTTACGGAGTCTACTTAAGATCCCAATTTGTAGCACAGACACCTGCGAGTGTTCCAAGTTCAAAGTTTGTAGGTTGTGTAGATTTCCAATGGACTTTGGAATGATCTTCACTTTTGTCCTCTTGACACTTAAGTATCGCAAATGAAGAAGATTCCCCACTTCTTCATGAAGTTGATCAAGAGGAGCACCCTGAAGATCTAGTACTTTCACAAGCTTGAAATTACCGGCTAGAGTGCCCAATAACTGCTCCTTTGGCAACTCCCCCATCGAGAAAACAAAAATGGAACGAATTCTTGATTTGGTACTACTCATGGTTTCCCAATCCTTATTTGTTACGTTTCGCATCTGCATTGACCATCGTCGAGTTTCATTGTCCCAACTTGGATATGCTTCTCTCAAAACTTGACAAAAACCCAACTCCTCACACTTTGCGAGGATGATCTCATGGACTAAATCATGGACCTGACATTTTTTAATTCTACCATCCAATTTTGTCTCTGAAACTTGAACCAAGCTTCTATGAATGAGCTCAGTCAACCATTCTTCTGCAACTTCTTCCAACGTTTTTCCTTTCTGTCCTTCAATGAAACCCTCGGCTATCCACAGTCGGATTAATCTTCCACGGGTGATTTGATAGTCCTCAGGTATTATGCCAAAGTACAAGAAACATGGTTTAAGGTAGTAAGGCAGGTCATGGTAACTAAGGAGCAAAATTTTCGTGACGTTTGTGAGATGCTGATTCCTTTCCAATTGGGATCCAAGGCTATCATAGAATCTTTGCCATTCGGATGCATCCTTACTTTTTGTGGACAAGAGAGCGCCTATTGTCACAATTGCAAGTGGTAATCCTTCACATTTTTTCACAATGGCACGAGATACTGTCTCCAACTCGGGAGGACAACGACCATTCAAGTCCCGCTGGAACGCTTTCATGCAAAAGAGCTTCCAAGCCTCCTCTTTAATTAGGGGCTTCACATTGCATATGTGATCCCATGAGGATTCCTTGCAAAAAGAAGCGACATCTTCCTTCCGTGTAGTGACAATTATTTGACTTCCTTTGTTGTTTTTCGGTAAAGCGAGTTTTACAAATCTCCAAAAGTCAGCACTCCAAACGTCGTCAAAAACAATTAGATACCTCTTCTCAAGTAAAAATTCTCTCAGCATATGAATGAGAGAATTTTGGTCCATTGTATCGATTCCCGCAGGTGCACACTCGTTTGTTGTTTGAAATAGCTCCTTTATCATTCTTCTAAAGATGTCCTCCATCTTGTATGATTGGGAGACCGATACCCAAGCTCGGCAATCGTAGTGTTCAGACACTTTAGGGTTGTCGAAAACTGTCTTGGCAAGAGTGGTCTTACCACATCCTCCCATACCTACCAGTGAAGTGACCGTTCGGTTTGATTTTCCAGTTATCAGCCTGTGGATCAGTTCTTCCTTGGTTGAATCAATTCTCACGACTTCATCTTCCTCCATGAAAAGGGACGCAACACGAGGGTCATTGTATCCTTTTTCTTCTGTTTTACTGCTTGACCCATGTTCTAAGGAACTGAAACCATACCTATCAGCCCTTTCCTTGATATCACGAATAGTCCGCTTGATATCTTCAATTTGAGAGGCAAGATCATGTCGTGGCTTGAGTTCGGTGATTGAGCGACCAAGTTTGCGAAGGAAACCGAGGAAACCATGCCGTTGCCGATTTTCTGCCAAGTGGAGTATGTATTCGTCCATGACGTCCTCGATTTGGTAAGCCACTGCCCTTACCTGTTTTACCCAAATTTTTGCCCCTCCATTTTCTAATTCTGCACTTGAATCTGCTTTTTTAAGGAATGACATTATGCTTTCTAATTCATCTTTGATACTGGCAACTTCTGAGTGGATGTTCCACAACAAGTTCACTTCACTTAATAACAATGGCACCAAAGTACTATTGATAGCAGAACTTACTGCCTCTGCCATTACATCAATTAACCTGATGGACACAACACAATTGATTAGTTTCAGAGCTGATAAATTTTCTTGGCTGATATATTTGTTATAGAATTGCCCAAACCAACACACACGCTCAATAGCACGAATAGTATATAAAAAGTGAAAATGATATTGGTACCGACCAATATCCTACCGAAATCTTACCGATGGCCGCGTCGGGCCATCTCCAGCCACCGGACGGCCAATCCGAGCCGTCCAAAAATTTTATAAAAAAAAACGAGGGGGTCCTTGCGGGAATCAACTGCACCCGATGTGTGTAGGGTTACATATATACACGAAAAATAGGGTGTTTGGATCAAGCACCCTACACACATCGGATGTCATTGATTCCTACGGGGGCCCCCTCGCTTTTTTTTAATAGAATTTTTGGATGGCTCGGATCGGCTGTCCGGTGGCCGAAGACGACCCGACGCCGCCGTCGATACGATTTTGGGCAAACCACAGTTCACAAAGTCCGGTGTTTGGATCAAGCACCCTACACACATCGGATGTCATTGATTCCTGCGGGGGCCCCCCCGCTTTTTTTTAATAGAATTTTTGGATGGCTCGGATCGGCTGTCCGGTGGCCGAAGATGACCCGACGCCGCCGTCGATACGATTTTGGGCAAACCACAGTTCACAAAGTCCTGTGATACTCACCAGAGTGGCAAACCAAAGCCAAATCGGACTTCACAAATCCTACAATAGTAACCTACTATATTGCTGACTGAAGAGAAAAAAATACTTGACTTAAAAGATTGTGTGGAGTTTTTGTCTTGAATCCGAGGAACTTCGTTCGGACGGGTGTCATGTCCGTCCGGACGAACGATGACGATACTTCCACTGTTGTCCCAGCAAGTTTGCTCCGGACTAGAGTTGGTCTTGGTCCGGACGAGCGAGGTTGATTTTGCGCGATTTAGGATTTTGTTCCGTCTCTTGGTCCTTTATTATAAAAGGGGGTTTGGGGACTGCTAGTGTTATGGTTCTTTTGTTCAAGAGTTTCAATATTACGGTTTTGTTCATCTCTTAGGGTTCTACCAAGAGTTTGTGTCTCCCTTTTGGGGACACCCTTTTGGGTTCCTCTAGAAATTTGTCCCTAGATATCTGTTTGGTGCTTCATTGAGAGTTACGGGTATAACTAGCTCTTTGTTTCTCTCCCCGTTTATAGTGAATCGTCTTACTCGTCTCCCCGTGGAGTAAATTCTTGCTTTGTGCTTGAGTGAAACCACATATATCTTTGTGTTCACTTGTTTATCCTAGTTGATTTGTTATATTCTCAATTTTATTTTTGGCACAACAAATTGGTATTAGACACCGAGTTTTTAATCCGAGACCTTTGTTTTCCACTGCGTACTGTGCAATTGGTGATCGTTTCAATGGCGACTCATTTTGAAATTGTGAAGTTCTATGGGTAGAGCACTAGCTTCAATTTATGGCGTATTAAGATGAAGGCTTTGCTTGTTCAACAAGGATTACATAAGACTCTATTGGAAAAATCCAAGAAGCCTGCTAATATGCAGGATAGTGTTTGAGGATCTCGATGCGAATACACTTAGTTTGATTTAGTTGTGTTTAGCTGATGATGTGCTTCGCGAGGTTGGGGAGGAGAATACAACTGCCAGTATTTGGTTGACGTTGGAAAGCATATATATGACAAAGTCTCTTACCAACCGGTTGTATTTTAAGCAACGCCTTTATACGTTTTGTATGAGGGAAGGTATGCCCGTAAAAAACCACCTAGATGACTTAAATCGAATTATTATAGATTTACAAAATATTGATGTTGTGATTAATGATGAAGATCATGAGGCCCTTATTATTTTGTATTCTTTGCCTGCAACTTATGAGGACTTTGTTACAACCTTGTTGTATGAGAAGGATACGATTTCCATGGAGGACAAGTCTAGTTTGTATTCGAAAGAATTGAGGAAAAAGGTGAGGGTGGTGATTTCGATGCTCAGGGTTTGATGGTGCAAAGAAGAACTACGAAGAGGCCAAATAATGGCAGTACAAGGGTTTTCGGCTCTCATTCCATAAATCAAGTTGAAGTAAAGTGTTTTTATTATCGAAAATACAGGCATATGGTGAGAAATTGTTCTAGGTTAAAAAATAAAGATAAGTTTGAAGAGAAGGTTGTTGTTGGTATTGTTGAAAAAGATTTCGACAATTCACTTATGGCTCTTTCTGTGAGTGTTAGTGATGTCTGTTCGAATACCGAATAGATTCTAGACTCCGGATGTTCTTATCACATGTGTCCGAATAAAGAGTGTTTCGATACTTATGAATCGGTCAGTTGTGGTACAGTTCTTATGGTGAATAACATGCCCTGTAGAATTATTGGGATTGGAACAGTTAAAGTCAGAATGCATGATGGTTTTGCGAGGATGTTGTTTGGTGTTCGACATATATCGGATTTGAAAAGGAATCTTATCTCTTTGGGTATTCTTGACTCTTTGGGTTGGAAGCATACCGCTAAAGGTGGAGTCTTGAGAGTTTTGAAGGATGCTCGTGTTTTGATGAAGGGTCGAAAATTGAATAACCTCAATGTGCTTGATGGTAGTGCGATTGTGGGTGCTACATCTTTGGGTTCTTCATCGGTGAATTCGAAGTTGACTCGATGTAGGGTTTTCAACTTCGTGGTGGAGTTGATTGTTAACTCCGTGGGGAGTTTGAGCAGATTTTCGTGTGCATCTGGAAGGGATGCGTTGGGTGGTAGGTGCCCGTTGGAAGATGGAAACTCAATTTGCAGGCATGTGAGACTGGGCTTCCTGAGTTGTGTTTACAAGGTCAAGCAGGCGTGCTTGAGCCTTGCTCGTTTGTGCTGTTGGTGATTGCCCTATGGGAGCGGCCCTGTAGAGGGCTTTTTGGGAGGATGAGCGATTGAAGGAAGGGATTGCCTATAGTGTTGAGTTCAAGGGAATTCAAGATAATGTAGAGATTTATGGAGTTTTTGTCTTGAATTTGAGGAACTTCGTCCTAACAGGATTCTCGTCTGTCCAGATGTCTGGACGAGAGTCACGTCCATCCGGACGAACGATGATGGTACTTCCAGTGTTGTCCCAACAAGTCTAGTCTGGACTAGAGTTGGTTTTGGTCCGGATGAGCGAGGCCGATTTTGCGAGATTTTGTTCCATTTTTTGGTCATCTATTATAAATAAGGGGTTTGGGGGCTGCTAGTATTATAGTAGTTCTTTTGTTCAAATGCTTAGATATTAGGATTTTGTTTATCTCTTAGTTAGGGTTCCACTAAGGTTTTGTGTCTCCCTTTTGGGTTCCACCAGATATTTGTCCCTTAATATCTAGCTATTTGGTGCTTCATTGAGAGTTATGGGTATAACGGGCTCTTTGTTTCTCTCCCTGTTTATAGTAAATTCTCTTGATCTTCTCCATATGGAGTATGTTCTTGCTTTGTGCTTGAGCGGAACCACGTATATCTTTGTATTCTTGTTTATCGCTTGTTGATTTGTTATATTTTCAATTTCATTTTCGGCACAACAGATTGTGCTAGAAGATCAATAGGGGGATAGACAACAACTATTGTTGGATTTATTCATCACTCTTTAACTAAATTCTAGATGAAATTTGTCTAAGAAATTTGAACATGATTTTTAGAGTAGAAGAAAAAGCCATGAACAGTCTTATTCAATATTTAAATACCGTACCCGCAAGAGTACAAGTTTCTATTGATATATGTACCAGGTACCGTTTCAATCTGATTGAAGCCATGAACAAATTTGACTGTCGGGTTGCGAATGGTTGGCCTAGTGGTCAATGGTTGGAATCCCTCGTAATTCTCGACTTCTAAAATTCATACGTGCTATCAATTCTTGCGGGGTCCATTCATACATGGCTTTTGTCCTATATCAAATTAGCCCGGCTAGTTGATGGTAAAATTTGGCAGCGGATTCGTCGCGTAAGCAGTCTAGGCCACCCTGGTTATAAAAAAAATTGTGGATATTTCGTCGGATAAAATGTGTACTCAAGTAATCAGTAATCACCGCAATACATGAAATCAAAGATTCGATGATTGCGTGATGCGAAAAAGGAAGATATGCATCTATGGTACAATGTGTATACAAGTAAATAAAAACACTGGGAAATAAAGGAGCAGCAAGAGGGAAGGAAGATCAGAGGCGGCTCTATGAACGCGCCAAGCAGACCACTAGCTTAGTATATTGATTTTGATCCACAAGCCATATCACATTACCCCAAAGTTTAATCCAAAGGTACTAGTAGTAGCTTACACGGTTTCTTATATGCCCAAGATCACCCATATAGATTTCCGATATGGGACAGGATATTACAATATGAGCCTTCATGGTCAACTGAACACCCAAACAAATTTTTTTTCCTTAGAATACATGTAAAAATTATGGGCTACCCTTTCTTTGAATACCCAACTTAAATATTAATGAACAACCAATTCTAATAGTCTTGAACACCTGACCCAAAACACCCAATCCAAAACCAGATGAACACTCAATCACAACCTAATTACAGCACGTAATTCATATTTGAACGCCTAACACATTACTTGAAATAAAACTCATAATCATAATAAAGAAATTGAAAAAGAGAAAACAATTAAAAGAAGAATCTGTTGATGTAAGTATTATGCACTACGTTCTCTCTCCATCTTTATTATCGATGGTGTAAATGTGTTGATTTTGCATTTATGACAATAACTACTTTATTGTTTTTGTGTAATTAGCTTATAGAATTATGGGCAAAGTATTAAAAAAATTCAACTATATTGCAAACCCCATTAACTTAAATAATATTCTTTTGAATTTAAGACTGATAGAAAATCTCATCATGTCATCCTAAATAACAACATATTTTCGAGAAGGTCAGCCCCAATATACTCGCTACAATTTCTTTCAAAAGAGTTTTACTAGATTAATACGCCGGTTAAACGTTGGCACAAAATATGAGATCTCATCTAGGACAACTTAAAAAAATTTCCTTCTCCATTCTCAAAATACTATATACTACGCAATACAACAACTTTTCAAAAAAATAATTTTTAGTTGAAAAAACAAGTATATATTTTTAAGTTATCATTTCGCCTTGTAGTTATTTTTTTTAGAATAAAGGTTATTTTTTATTGCACTATTTATACTACTATATACATTTTGTACTTATATTATCTACCTAATAAAACACAAGAGTGTGGGGACCACACAAACACAAGTTGAAAGAAGGGCTGAGATTCATTTGATCTAGGGGTTGACAAGAAACTTTGCAAATGTAATGTAAGTACCCACATTCTTTGTAGTAATTGCACAAAGGAACTTTGCAAATGTAATGTAAGAGCCCACATTCTTTGTAGTAATTGCACAAATACCACCGATCTTCCAATTCCAAAACCCTATACGCAAATTGATAGTTCTTTGTAGCTAGTTTAAAAGTTTAGTTGGGAAGTGCCGTAAGCACGAGTAATTCTCTTTCGTGCCACTAAGAAGAGGATTGCATACTACACACTAAAGAATCGATTTAGTGTTTGGGCCACTAGCTAGCAAGTGCCTTAGGCACGGGCAATTCCAACCGGGGTGCGTAGTGCCGTAGGCACGAGCAAACACTTGTTAGTTAATAAATCAGTTAGTAGAGTTAAGGTAATTTTTGAACACCTTATTACAAATTCCTGGAGCCGCAACTGGGGAGATGATTAATTACTTATATTAGGGAGATGTTGAGGATTCGGTTGCGTCCTCAGTCGACGGAGCACCTTGTCCTCGCCCGAAGCCGGCCAGCGTGCTTACTGGATTGCAGTCTAGGGTGTGGGATTCTTAGCTTGTGTTTGGTTCATAGTCTGATTTCCATCAGGTTTTGTTGCGGTCTTTGATATGGGATGCCGCCATCCCGGGGCGACTGGATGTCTAGATACTAGCTCCACGTGTACCGATCCTTTGACAGTGTGTAGAGAACAATAGGCTCATGCATAGGCGCTAGACGGCAATTTCGCCTCTTTGTATTTCTTGTATATCTTTAGTTTAAGAGTTTGATTGTGGTTCTTTATCACTATATTCAAAAGGAAATCTCTGTAAGTGTCGAATGACTTTTATGAATGTAATGTGCTTCGGATAAAAAACAAAACAGAGAAACGAGACCCAATTCGCAAATGTAACAAATCTGAAAATGCACACAGAGGTTTTGAGAGCTTCTCTCTCTATTCAGAGAGAGAATGCACTCCCTTTGTCAAAAATCCACCACAAATCCGTTTTTGAGGTACCAAACTCAAATCGGAAACATTTATGCTTTCTAATTTCTTCTTCGGAGGATTTTATACACCCAACATTTCGGCTGGGTGCTTTCAAGTCCAGCACCGGAGTACTGTTGAGTATCCATGGCCGCAGGTGGAGCAGCCACACTACAACCCCGAACCAGAGACCCATCACTACTCCGCTGGATGGGGTGTGAACCGATGGCGACGCAGGGGAATGGGAAAGTCTGGTGCGATCTGTCTAGGGGTCAAACGGATTCTCTCTTGAATATCATGAATCAACTTAAATCTGGTGAATCGGTCCAGAGAGAGAAAGGGATAATCTCAATCCCAAACATTATCTACCAACAACAGGTCTTCATCTTCTTCATCCTTGGTGAATCGACCCAACTTCATCTCGCAAAACCCAATCTGTCTAAGACCTGGCGCCTAGCCGAATGGGTTTGAAGCGGACGGTGATGCGGGAATGGGTAAATTACTAGTGCGGCTGTGGCTTGCAGGGCAACAAGGAGGTATAGATCTGGAATCCAAACCACAAAGGAGCTCATTGATGCTTCTCAACAAGTTCTGGACTGAAATCGGAGGGTACATCTTATCCTATGTTAGAGTCTAGACGTATGGTTTAGGTGTTCTAGTTTGATTATTGCAATTTGATTGGTCTTAATCTCAATTAGTGGTTCAATTGTGGAACCTGTTCACTGTTCCCAAGCCGGAGCTACACGGTCAACCATGGCCGGAGCTATTGAGGTTGTAGGTAATATTGACCAGTTTTTGAAGGCCTGGGCAGGTTTTACCCAGGTGGGGCTCATTGCTCATATGCGCAGTTTAATTACTTGGCATCCAACCCGACTTGTAGATCATTATTGAGAACCTCGATGGGCAGTCACCTGTTGGACTAAGATCGGGTTCATTCAAGCTCTTTGTTGAGCTTCTTTAAATCCCTAGTTTCTTTGCTTCTTTAGCCCGTTGGTTGTGCGTAGTATGGTTTTGACCGTGGCTATCGTTGATTAGATTGGAGTCTGCGCTGATTGAAAGGGGTAGCTTCGTGGCTGCCATTGACTAGATCGGTGGTTGGGTTCTGATTGAAAAAGGTTGCTACCGGGGCTGTCATTGATTAGATTGGTGGTCGTGCACTGATTGAAAGGGGTACCTTCGCTGGCTGTCATTAATTAGATTGGTGGTAGTGCGCTGATAGAAAGGGGCAGCTTGGTTCACCTGCGGTTCAAGTGGCCACATTTTGTGGTTCCTCTTTCTGTCCCTCTTTTAGATTTTAGTGAGCCTAGGGGATTAGGTTGAGGGTGTAGTAGTCTGGATGGAATGGGCGTGGTGTGCAGGGTACTTGGCAAGGTAGCCTTGTCGGATACCGACATCTCCAGTTCGAGCCTCTTCTCGGTTTCTAGTCTCTTTGTAGTAGCTGTTCTTTTAGAAGTGGGTATTATGCTTGTTCTCTGGGTTTGTTAGAGTATTAGTTTCTTGGTTTGCTTATCCCATCTTTGGAGTCTGTGGTATCTGGTAGTTGGCTGAGAGCGGGTTGTTTTCTGGCGAGCCTTAGGCTTGGATGAGGGAGTATTAGGCCGAAAGGATTGGGCGTGGTGTGCAGGGTGGGGCCCCCTGTCGGATGCCAACATCTCTGGTTCGAACCTCTTCTTGGTGCCATGTTCCTCTGTAGTAGCTGTTCAGCTTCCATTGATGTCGTATTGCTTTGTTGCTGCTTGTCCTCAGTGTTGGTTATCATTTGGTCATCTCTGGCAGTGACTATTTATTTTATTTCCTAGCCTGGCGGGATGTGACAGGTAGTAGTTGTTCAATTTCAATTTCAAGTTATTACTAATCGTATCACTTCATATCATACCCTGTTGTATGATCCTTCCGCTTAGATGGATAGTGCAACGGGGATATTATCGCAGCACACATGGCACTTTTGTTATGTTATTTTTACTCTACCTTGCTCTCCATGCGGGTTGTACATGGGTTATTGCACTTTTTTCAATCTTCTTTTTTTTCCTTTTATTTTCCTCATCGGGTATGCCCCTTGTAGGCTATACATTTGGTTAATCTTTTTTAATTTCAAGCTAATTTATCCCAAAAAAAAAAAAAATCTGAAAAAGCAAATGAAATGGGTGATGATAACTGAAGATAAGAAAGCAATATTATAGCGTGTTTGGGTTTGTGGAGTGTGGATTCCATAGGTGAGAAGTCGACGGCCCCATACCGTTAAACTTTCTTAAAAAATAAGTATTTATTATTTATAATTTTTAAACTTAAAAATAATGGACTTACTGAAATAATTTTTTGTACGGTATGGATTCTGTTTGATAAAGCTTGATGAGATCTTTTGAAAAATGCAAAATAATTGAAAAATTATTTTCATAAATACATTATTTTTAAGTTTGAAAATTAAAAATAAATACTTATTTTTTAAGAAGGCTTCCCGGAATACTTCCTGAAAAGGTAAATCAAATTGAATCTGTACTGTGGGTTTTTTTTTTTCGGTGTAATTTCGGCGTATATGTTTTTGGTACTTAAAATTATTGATTCTATTGGCACGTGAACATATTCTTTATGTCTTCTCAACAAAAATTCTTTATGAAAAATAAACTGCTAAAATGTTGGATAATATTTATCATTTATTTTAACAAAATATAACTTTAGGGTTTTTTTTGGCTTAATAAGCAATTTAGATTTTTTTTTTGGCTTAATAAGCAATTTAGATTTTTTTTTGGTCTTTATTCAAATTCTTTAACAAAAATTTTGTGTGATTCCCCAATTAGGTAGTTGAGTTCATCTGCATTAATTCACCAAAGTTGCAAATCAAAGTCAAATCGGGCTTCACAAATCCAACAATAGTATCCTATATTATTGACTAATGAATAGAAAATAGGGTAAAAACCAGAAACACCCCTTCATCTATATCACTCTTCATCACTTACACCTCTTCATCTATTAAACTCACCACATACAACCCCTCATCTATCCAATAATCCATTAGAGCATCAGCAGTGGAATAAGCAAATGTGAATAATCAAAATATATGCCACATCAGATTTTGATTATCTATTTAGAGGTTGTTAAAGTTAGCAATGTTAAATCCCACATTGGTTATTTTTTGCCCATAATCCAAATCAATGGGCCCTTCAAACTTTTTCCCTTCATTTCACGCATATTTTTGAAAAAATGGTTTTTGAAGAAAAAAACAGTTTACGTTAAAAAGAATTGTATAAAAAAAAGTTTTCGAAAGAAAAAAGAGTTTTTCAAAAAACACACTTTGTTCACTTAAAAACTATAAATATAGTTTTGAGAAATTTTGAAAGAATTGTATTTACACAAACAGTTTTGAATTTTTAAAAACTATAAATACAGTTTTTTTTAAGACATATTTTGTGTAAAAATTAGTTTTAAAATTTCAAAAACCATTTACCAAAAAAACAATTTTGTGTAAAAGAGTTTTGTAAACAGTTTTGAAATTTCAAAAACAGTTTTTTTAAAACTGTAATAACCCGTAATTTCTAATTAATAAAAATATTAAAAAGTATTAATAATTCTAATAATACTATTTTCCTTATTAGATAATATTAGATAATTACAAAAAATTAGTTATTCTATCCTATTTATCCCTTTTATTTATTTTTAATTGCATGCATGCATACCAAACTCTTCCACCTCTTCCTCTCCTATTCCTACTCGATCTCTACCTCTCCCCTGACCATATTTTCGTCCATATTCTGCTCCTATCAAAACCTGAGAGTTTGAAACCTTTTCGAATACGAATTATTCACCCTCGTCGAAAATTCTCTTATAAATAACCCTTAAGCCCGACCCTAGGGTTCACCACGAATTTATTCATACCCTACCAGTCCAGAAAAGAGAGAGAATTCGAAGAAAATCGAACTCCAATCCATGGAGTTTTAGAGAGAGAAAGAAAGAGAGATCAAAGTGGGTTTCGTAATTGCAATCAATCGAAACCCGAATTCATCATTCCAATCATCTTCTGCAATCCCAAGCATCCCCAAGCATCGTCCAATTCGAGCCCAAGGTCCCCCGTTCGCCCAAACCGAAGTCATCTTCTTCAAAAGTTCAAGATCCGTTCTTAATTAATTCGATCCGAATCGAGGTACTATAATCTATTCCAAACACTCCTCTAAGTATATTTAGTGTTTTTAAGCATAACCCTATGCCCCTTATGGTACCATGCATCGAAAACCGTGATGAAAACAAAAAAAATTCGAATCTGACCCGAACCTTGGGGCCACAAGGTGCGGACCGCAAGAACCAGTCGCAAGTTCGCGGCTGGAGGCTCAGCCGCAAGGTTGACTGGTCCAACCTTGCGGTTTGGACTGTTTTGTTTCGAAAGCGTTTTGCTACCTCCCGAACATCGTTTTCGACTCCCGATCTATTTTTCCTAGACTTCTAACACTTCAAAGATCATACCTTGTTAATGTCATATTTTTTTATGTTATTATCTATTTAATAATTATTTATTTGATTTCATGTAAAATTTTGTAAACGAAAAATCCATACGACTTTCTAAACCATTTTATAAATTCCCGTACTATTTTTTTTAGATTCTTTACATCTCAAAGATGATATGTTGTTAACCTCAACATATCTTATTTATTAAAATAATTTATTATCCATTTATTTTACCTTTGACAACATAAAATATCATCTTTATTTCTTTTTAATGATTCCGTGACCCTCTAGACCCACTTTTTGATATTCGAACATGTTATGTAGGACCGTAGGACTCCTTTTAGAGCCATGCTACTTATTCTAGTGTTGTTATTTATTGATTGTATTTATTATGATCATTAACCAATTTATTTTCCTAAATAAAAATTTATATAAGCCTAGATTATATTCTTTTTAATAAAACTTTTATTTAATAAAAGTTCCTTACTTTATTAATAAATTGTTGATCATACAGGACTAAGGGCAACGGCCCATTCATAAAAGGTTATGTGATTTAATGCATATTGTTTATTTCAACTATTATTCTGTTAGTTTAATTATTATTTCCAATCGCTGATTGATATGTTAGATTGGACCCTAGAGACATGGGGTGGCATGCGAAATAGAAATCACCTAGACGATGTTAGTTAATGGATGAATTGGAAAGTTTTTGTTTTAAATTGCCTGCAAGCGTGATTTTGAAATATGATGAGATTGTGATGAGAATTGAAACTGGCGAGAGTCCAGTAATGAATTGATATACTGGCGAGAGTCCAGAGGTAAATCGAGAGTCCTGGCGAGAGTCCAGTGGTAAATTGAGAATCCTGGTGAGAGTCCAGTGGAACATCGAGAGTCTTGGCGAGAGTCCAATGGTAATTTGAGAGTCCTGTCGAGAGTCCAGTGGTAAATTGAGAGTCCTGGCGAGAGTCCAGTGGTAAATTAAGAGTCCTGGCGAGAGTCCAGTGGTAAATTGATAGACTGGCGTGTGTCTAGTGATGATTGTGAAATGGTTGTGATGTGGTATATAAGATAGGCGAACCCTAGTTGTGATTCAGGCATGATAAGCTATCCCCTTGTTGTAGTTATTGTAACTTAGGTTATCTACGACAGCAAAGGGAAGTGATCTCATGGGACCGAGCATAACTAGCGGTTGGGGAGGAAAGATCTTGTGGATGAGATCTTAGATTTCACGATAAGTTAATGGATAGTAAATAAACGATTAAAGTAATATATCTCTGTTTTATATATTCATACTATGTTTATCTTGCTGATTGCTAGTTGTAAAGTAAGAGGGGTAGTTGGGTTGGATTATTCTACTGGGTGATTTATCACTCACGGATACGTCTGTATCCTGGTAAATCGATTGCTTCGGCGATCAATTTGCCAGAGGATGCAGGATTCAATGGAGAGGATCCCACGATGGTACAATTTCAAGGAGAGACACAGAATCCCGAAGGCGAACAATATTATGCAGAGGAGAATCCAGAAGTGGGAGTTGAACCCGAGTACGCTTGGGATCCGTATCAGACTTAGAAGTCGGCTCTGATACTTTATCTATTTTATTATCTCAAAGACTATCATTAGGATTTCCCAGTGGTTTGTAATAAATGAATCTCTACGTTGAGAATTCTGTTTTGAATTTAAACTTTAATTTAGTAAATTTTCCAGACATTTTTATTTAAATGCTTTCGATTTTGACTCCGAAAATCGGGGCGTTACAACTTGGTATCAGAGCCTTAGGTTCAACCCTCAGCCTTGGGTAGATTGGGTAGATTCACATTAGACTGAGTTTATCACTACACTGTTAAGATAACGCTATTTGAAATATACAAATATATATAGATTCTTATAATAAACCCCCCCTTACTAAATTATAACATAACGATATCTAGATGGAGGAAGCAAGAAACAACCAGAATAACAAGCAAAACAATGGACAAAATGGAGCCCCTCAACTCAACGGTCAGGTTGGGGCTACCAAACTAGTCCAACTCATGCAAGCATTTATTGCCGCTGCGACTGCAAATAACCAAGGTCAACGCGGAGCCCCACACACACCTAAAGGACTGATGACCAGGAGTCAGGCGCTGAATGAATTCTGCAAGCGTCGCCCGCCCTACTTTCAAGGAGAACCTAACCCCATAGCTGCGGAAGCCTGGTTGGAGGAAATCAAGAAAATCCTTGAAACCCTAGATATCCAAGAAGCCAGCAATCGAATTGCTTTAGCTACCTATCAGATGCAGGGTGAAGCTCAACATTGGTGGAACCTGATGAAGAACACCCATGATGTGGCGATAATGACTTGGGAAAGGTTCGAAGAAATCTTCTTTGACAAGTACTTCCCAACACCTGTCAAACAGGCACTGGCCTTGGAATTCCTGAACCTCGAGCAGGGCACAATGACCGTGACCCAATACGCGGCACGATTTGAAGAATTGTCACGCTATGGCGCAACAATCATACCTACTGATGACGACAAGGCAAGGAAATTTGAATGGGGGCTCAATGAGACACGCCGAGCAGTGGTGGCACATACACTTCCCACTTACTCGCGAGTGGTGCAATGCGCACTTAAGATGGAGAGAGAAAACCTGGATTTCAAGACAAGGCGTGAGCAGAAGAAGGTCATACCTGCAGTTGGAGGACCTATCTGCACCAACCCTAACAACAGGAGTACCCTAATCTTTCAACTCTACCCCCAAAACTACCCTCGCTCTCAATCAACACAGTTCAACCCAGCATGGAGGAACCCCAACCCAGGATTAAATCGAAACCCGAACCCAAATCCAAACCAGATCCAAATACCGAACCGAGGCCTAAATCCTAATCTTGGACCAAACCGCAACCTCTTTCCCCAGAATCAAAACCTAGACTCCCGCTGTTTTTACTGCCTAAAGGAAGGACATATCAGGAGATATTGTCCTAAGTTAAACGGCGCTGGAAACTATGGAGGACCGCCGCAAAACCAGGTCAGGACTGCAGGACTTGGAAATCAGAATCAGAATCAAGCTAGGCCGGTTTGGAATAATAACCAACCCGGAGGACAGAACCAGCCTCGTGGTGGGTGGAACCAACCACCAGCTCGCCCTCTTCAGAACCAAGGATCAAACAGGCCAATCCAGCCCAATGCAGGAAGGGTGTTTGCACTGCAAGGAACAGAAGAAGAGATGGACCCTGCAGTAATCCAAGGTACCCTCACTCTTTATACTACATGCGTTCAAGCATTATTTGATTCTGGAGCTTCACACTCATTCATATCTGCCGCATGTGTATCTGCACTTGGATTAGAAACTAAAACCCTAAAAACAACTATGCATGTGACCTCACCATTAGGGGGTAAGATTCCGATAGTACTAATCTGTAAGGGGTGCGAACTAGGAGTATCGAGTTTACGGTTAACGTGCGATTTACGAGTAATCGAAATGACGGACTTTGACGTCATACTTGGGATGGACTGGCTGACTGCACACCGAGCTGTCATAGACTGCCATCGAAAGATGGTGACAGCTTATTCACCAGATGGAACTTGTTTCAAATTTAAGGGGGATAGACAAGACCCTTGTGCACCCAACACACACAAAACAAAGTGGCATAGAGAACTTTCGGGATGGTTAGCAAGCCTTATGTTGGAGGAAACGGACCGAATGGAATTGGGTCTTCCTCACATCGTCTGTGAATACGAGGATGTATTTCCCGAAGAGTTATCAGGATTACCGCCGCCAAGGGAAATGGATTTCTCCATCGAGTTACAACCCGGCACGGCCCCTATTTCTATGGCCCCGTATCGGATGGCGCCAGCAGAACTGCGAGAATTGAAAACGCAGCTTCAAGAACTCTTAGAAAATGGTTTCATCCGACCTAGTACCTCACCATGGGGAGCCCCTGCTCTATTTGTCAAGAAGAAAGAGGGAACGCTCCGACTTTGTATAGACTACCGCCAACTCAACAAGGTCACAATCAATAACCGATACCCCCTACCGAGAATAGACGACTTGTTCGACCAACTGAGAGGGTCGACCTGTTTCTCGAAGATTGATCTAAGATCTGGATATCACCAATTATGAATTCGAGATGGTGATATACCTAAGACGGCGTTCCGCACGCGCTACGGACACTACGAGTTTGTAGTCATGCCGTTCGGTCTAACCAATGCACCTGCAGTTTTCATGTGTCTGATGAACCAAATTTTCACCCCGTACTTGGACAAATTCGTGGTAGTGTTCATTGATGACATTTTTATTTACTCTCCCATGGAGAAAGAACATAAGGACCACTTGAGAATTGTCCTCCAAGTACTTCGAGACAATCATTTGTATGCAAAGGCAAGCAAGTGCGAATTTTGGATGAAAGAAGTAAAATTCCTAGGACACGTGGTGTCAGAGAAAGGAATTTCAGTTGACAACAGCAAAGTAGAAGCAGTCATGGACTGGAAAAGACCTTCTTGGGTGTTCGAGATTAGAAGTTTCTTGGGATTAGCCGGCTACTACAAAAGATTCATTCAGGATTTCTCCATTTTGGGAAAACCATTGACACGACTGACCCAAAAAGGTGTTAAGTTTGAATGGAACGAAGCATGTGAGAGATCTTTCCAAGAACTTAAGAATAGATTGATTAGTGCTCCTATATTGATCGTACCCGAACGAGACGCAGGGTATACTGTATACTGCGACGCATCCAAAGATGGATTGGGAGCTTTACTCATGCAAAATGGAAAAGTCGTTGCTTACGGATCCCGACAGTTGAGGCCGCATGAAAGGAATTATCCGACACACGATTTGGAACTGGCAGCAGTAGTGTTTGCCCTAAAGTCTTGGTGACATTATCTATACGGAGTGCAGTTCGAGGTATTCACGGACCACAAAAGTTTGAAATACTTGTTTACCCAGAAAGAGCTAAACATGAGGCAAAGGAGATGGGTGGAATACTTAGAAGATTTTAACTTCACAATGTCCTATCATCCTGGAAAAGCAAACGTAGTCGCTGATGCGCTGAGTCGCAAGAACCGAGGACAAGTGGCTAGTTTAGCTATAAGAGAATGGAAGATGATGGAGGATCTTAACGGATTCAAGCTGCAGCCAACCGCAGAAGGCACCAACGCCTGTCTCTTCGCCATAGCCGCAACCCCAGCTTTACACCGAGAGATCCTTTTAGCCCAAACTTTTGAACAAGAATGTGATTTCATCAGACACCAACTCCCAATTGGAAAAGCAGCTGTCGGATGGACAATCCACACTGATAAAAGCCTTCGCTTCCAAGGAAGGATTTTTGTACCAGACATCGGTACCCTCCGAGAAGCAGTACTTAAGGAATTCCACCATTCCAACTTCGCCGTCCATCCAGGGAACACCAAGATGTACCAAGATCTCCGCCGACAGTACTGGTGGACTGGAATCAAGAAGGACGTGGCCAAATACGTTTCAACATGCCTCACATGTCAACAAGTGAAAGCGGAACATCAGAAGCCCGGTGGAACCCTGCAACCCTTGCCCATACCCGGATGGAAGTGGGAACATATCGCCATGAATTTTGTGACAGGACTACCTAGGTCTCCGCAGTCAAACACCGCCATTTGGGTGATAGTCGATCGTTTAACAAAATCCGCCCACTTTTTACCCATGAAGATGACAGACTCAATGGACTCTCTCAGCAGACTCTACATCCGAGAAATCGTGCGATTACATGGTGTACCCGTATCCATTGTGAGTGATCGAGATTCAAGGTTCACGTCAACCTTTTGGGAAAGCCTACAGAAAGCGTTGGGAACCGACCTTCGTCTCAGTACCGCATTCCACCCATAGACGGACGGACAATTCGAAAGAACAATCCAAATCTTAGAAGACATGCTCCGTGCCTGTGCTTTGGACTTTAAAGGAAGTTGGGAACAACACCTACCCTTAGTTGAGTTTGCCTATAACAACAGCTATCAATCCAGCATAGAGATGGCACCATACGAAGCTTTGTATGGGCGACCTTGTCGATTGCCAGTTTGTTGGGCTGAACTGGGAGAAGCAAGCTTACTAGGACCAGAGTTAGTCCAAGAGACGACAGAAAAGATCATAACCATTCGCCAACGGCTCCTGACAGCACAGAGTCGATAGAAGAGCTACGCCGACAAGAGGACCAGACCGTTGACCTTTCAGGTTGGAGAACATGTGTTCTTAAAGATCCGACCACGAAGAGGAGTTATCCGATTTGGAAAGAAAGGGAAGCTATCACCACGATACATCGGTCCTTTTGAGATCCTAGAGAAAATTGGAGAAGTGGCGTACCGCTTGGCACTACCACCACAACTAGACCGAGTTCACAACGTGTTCCACGTGTCGATGCTCCGAAAGTACATGACGCATCCTTCCCACATCATCAATTGGGAAAACATCGAACTCAACGAGGACGTCACCCTCGAGGAACAGCCAGTGGAGATCTAAGACTATAGTGAGAAATGCATTCGAGGCAAAACCATTCAACTCGTCCGAATCCTTTGGCGACATCGAGGAATTGAGGAATCAACCTGGGAACGAGCGGATACTATACGCGCCAACTATCCGAATCTGTTTCCTCCTGAAGGTACACTTTAATTTCGAGGACGAAATTTTATTAAGGGGGATAGGTTGTAATAACCCGTAATTTCTAATTAATAAAAATATTAAAAAGTTTTAATAATTCTAATAATACTATTTTCCTTATTAGATAATATTAGATAATTACAAAAAATTAGTTATTCTATCCTATTTATCCCTTTTATTTATTTTTAATTGCATGCATGCATACCAAACTCTTCCACCTCTTCCTCTCCTATTCCTACTCGATCTCTACCTCTCCCCTTACCATATTTTCGTCCATATTCCGCTCCTATCAAAACCCGAGAGTTTGAAACCTTTTCGAATACGAATTATTCACCCTCGTCGAAAATTCTCTTATAAATAACCCTTAAGCCCGACCCTAGGGTTCACCACGAATTTATTCATACCCTAACAGTCCAGAAAAGAGAGAGAATTCGAAGAAAATCGAACTCCAATCCATGGAGTTTTAGAGAGAGAAAGAAAGAGAGATCAAAGTGGGTTTCGTAATTGCAATCAATCGAAACCCAAATTCATCATTCCAATCATCTTCTG
The DNA here is from genome assembly GCA_020567845.1 of Rhododendron henanense subsp. lingbaoense. Lineage (NCBI taxonomy): Eukaryota > Viridiplantae > Streptophyta > Magnoliopsida > Ericales > Ericaceae > Rhododendron > Rhododendron henanense. The sequence goes on along the minus strand of CM036316.1, from coordinate 40,022,073 downwards.
CAATCCCAAGCATCCCCAAGGATCGTCCAATTCGAGCCCAAGGTCCCCCATTTGCCCAAACCGAAGTCATCTTCTTCAAAAGTTCAAGATCCGTTTTTAATTAATTCGATCCGAATCGAGGTACTATAATCTATTCCAAACACTCCTCTAAGTATATTTAGTGTTTTTAAGCATAACCCTATGCCCCTTATGGTACCATGCATCGAAAACCGTGATGAAAACAAAAAAAATTCGAATCTGACCCGAACCTTGCGGCCGCAAGGTGCGGACCGCAAGAACCAGTCGCAAGTTCGCGGCTGGAGGCTCAGCCGCAAGGTTGACTGGTCCAACCTTGCGGTTTGGACTGTTTTGTTTCGAAAGCGTTTTGCTACCTCCCGAACATCGTTTTCGACTCCCGATCTATTTTTCCTAGACTTCTAACACTTCAAAGATCATACCTTGTTAATGTCATATTTTTTTTTGTGTTATTATCTATTTAATAATTATTTATTTGATTTCATGTAAAATTTTGTAAACGAAAAATCCATACGACTTTCTAAACCATTTTATAAATTCCCGTACTATTTTTTTTAGATTCTTTACATCTCAAAGATGATATGTTGTTAACCTCAACATATCTTATTTATTAAAATAATTTATTATCCATTTATTTTACCTTTGACAACTTAAAATATTATCTTTATTTCTTTTTAATGATTCCGTGACCCTCTAGACCCACTTTTTGATATTCGAACATGTTACGTAGGACCATAGGACTCCTTTTAGAGCCATGCTACTTATTCTAGTGTTGTTATTTATTTATTGTATTTATTATGATCATTAACCAATTTATTTTCCTAAATAAAAATTTATATAAGCCTAGATTATATTCTTTTTAATAAAACTTTTATTTAATAAAAGTTCCTTACTTTATTAATAACTTGTTGATCATACAGGACTAAGGGCAACGGCCCATTCATAAAAGGTTATGTGATTTAATGCATATTGTTTATTTCAACTATTATTCTGTTAGCTTAATTATTATTTCCAACCGCTGATTGATATGTTAGATTGGACCCTAGAGACATGGGGTGGTATGCGAAATAGAAATCACCTAGACGATGTTAGTTAATGGATGAATTGGAAAGTTTTTGTTTTAAATTGCCTGCAGGCGTGATTTTGAAATATGATGAGATTGTGATGAGAATTGAAACTGGCGAGAGTCCAGTAATGAATTGATATATTGGCGAGAGTCCAGTGGTAAATTGAGAGTCCTGGCGAGAGTCCAGTGGTAAATTGAGAATCCTGGTGAGAGTCCAGTGGAACATCGAGAGTCTTGGCGAGAGTCCAGTGGTAATTTGAGAGTCCTGGCGAGAGTCCAGTGGAACATCGAGAGTCCTGGCGAGAGTCCAGTGGTAAATTGAGAGTCCTGGCGAGAGTCCAGTGGAAAATCGAGAGTCCTGGCGAGAGTCCAGTGGTAAATTAAGAGTCCTGGCGAGAGTCCAGTGGTAAATTGATAGACTGGCGTGTGTCCAGTGATGATTGTGAATTGGTTGTGATGTGGTATATAAGATAGGCGAACCCTAGTTGTGATTCAGGCATGATAAGCTATCCCCTTGTTGTAGTTATTGTAACTTAGGTTATCTACGACAGCAAAGGGAAGTGATCTCATGGGACCGAGCATAACTAGTGGTTGGGGAGGAAAGATCTTGTGGATGAGATCTTAGATTTCACGATAAGTTAATGGATAGTAAATAATCGATTAATGTAATATATCTCTGTTTTACATATTCATACTATGTTTATCTTGCTGATTGCTAGTTGTAAAGTAAGAGGGGTAGTTGGGTTAGATTATTCTACTGGGTGATTTATCACTCACGGATATGTCTGTATCCTGGTAAATCGATTGCTTCGGCGATCAATTTGCCAGAGGATGCAGGATTCAATGGAGAGGATCCCACGATGGTACAATTTCAAGGAGAGACACAGAATCCTGAAGGCGAACAATATTATGCAGAGGAGAATCCAGAAGTGGGAGTTGAACCCGAGTACGCTTGGGATCCGTATCAGACTTAGAAGTCGGCTCTGATACTTTATCTATTTTATTATCTCAAAGACTATCATTAGGATTTCCCAGTGGTTTGTAATAAATGAATCTCTACGTTGAGAATTCTGTTTTGAATTTAAACTTTAATTTAGTAAATTTTCCAGACATTTTTATTTAAATGCTTTCGATTTTGACTCCGAAAATTGGGGCGTTACAAAAACACACACTTTATTTACTTACAGTTTTTAAAATTTTTGAAAAACAATTTTTCGTAAAAAAAAAAACGTTTCTGAAAAAAACAAAAAAATTCTGAAAAATATAGTTTTTTAAAATTATTTTTTGAAAACATTGTTGGGAGAGAGAGAGAGAGAGAGAGAGAGAATGTTTTTGTGTAATGATGGTGTACTTGATTAAGAGATAAAAATTTGGTTATTGGCAAAATGTTGCTAGTTTTTATTATTCAAAGGCCAAAATTTGATGAGTTACTAAGAGGTTGCTAAGTTTGGTTATTCCAATGTGAGCATTTTTTTGAGCAAATATTGCTAACCTTAGCAACATTTTAGTTTTGATTATTCCACTGTAGATGCTCTTTAGGGGTTACGCTGTTAACAAAAAGAGTTCAATTACCTGATTGCCCTTAAGGCTTTCTCGGAAGAAACAGATTAAACAACCCAACCCCCCCCCCCCCCCCCCCTGTGTGTGTGTGTGTGTGTGCAATGACACCTCTCTCCAGAGCCATCGCCTCTGTCACCAAACCCACCACACCAAGGGACTAGTCGATAGTAGATTCATTGGTGAATTTGGAACCATTGTTGGTAATGGGGTATTGCTGGCAGATTATTCACGGCTAGCACAAAGATCTTAGGAGGATGGAGAACATCAATCATTTTTCATGTTTTCCAAAATGGAGGGCATAATAGACTTGTTTTTCATTTTTCCTTTCACTCCATCCAAAATTTAGATGAAAATTTTAACCAAGAGGGGTTAAGTGATAACGTTGAATAGATGAGGGGTGTAAGTGATGAGTTTTATAAATGATGGGGTTTAGGTGATAAAACGTGATAGATGAGAAGGTGTATCTGATTTTTATCCAAGAAAATAACACTTACTTTAAAGATAGTGGTAGAAGATCAATAGGAGAACAGACACAACTGGTGTTGGAATTACTTTTCACTCTTCAATAAAATGCTAAATGAAATATGTCTGAGAAATTCGAACATGATTTTTGAAACTAGAAAAGAGGCCATGAACAATCTTATTTAAAGTTCTAAATACCGTAGCAGCGAGATTGCGAAAGTACCGATTTTTTACTGATACAATATGTACCACGTACCGTTACTGTTTGATTCAAGCCATGAACAAACTTGACTGCCGGGTTATGAAGGGTTGGCCTAGTGGTCAATATATGATTGGAACTTAAGATTTGCTCCTTCATAATTCTCGGCTTCTAAACTTCCTAAGTGCTATCAAATCTGGCTTATATGCTTTCTTAGTCCTTATAAAATAAATCAAGTTTCAACTTCTTCCTTATAAATTTTAAAGAGTTAGTTTCATCCTTGTACTTCGTTATCTCCAAAAAGCGGTACAATTTTTTGGTTGGCAATTCCTATTAGCAAAACATATTTTTCTTCCGTATTCCATTATTTATCGAGTTGTAAATTCTTTTAATTTTTCTAATTAAGCATAGTGAGTCTGTATAAGATTAGAGTGGAAGGAATTTATTTTATTGTAATTGAGTGTGTGTTTTGGGGAAGGCAAAATGAAACTAGTAAAATGATGGATCACTGATTGATCGGATGGTCAGTCTAGTACTACTAGTACTACTGCTTTCTTGGATGTACATACTAGTGGGAAACCGATCGAGTGACCGATCGATCTTCCAGTTGATCGGTTATGCGTGTTGTATTTATACACGTTTTATTAGTCTTCTAGGTCAACAAGAAAAAAACAGCAGCAGCCAAAAGAGAAGGGACGTGGGTCTTAGTTCGAAAGATGAAAGGGTATTTGTATCTTTGATTCTTGGAGTTCTTGTTCAATAGTACTCGAAGCCACTGTCAAACTTCAAGAAGAATTCACAACCTTGTTTCTACAAATTACTTAGAGTTGTTCTTCGGTGGATTTTTGAAGGATTGTGGAAGGCTTGAGGAGTCAAGGCAAAGGTAATTAAATACTCGGTGTGGTGAACGAGGAGTCGGCAAGTAATTCTTAGAGTGATTTGCGAGGATTCAGAATCGTAGGGTAAAATTACTTGTAACTGCGAGGATTCAATAGTATTTCTCTCTCTAGAATGGGAGCCTCTCTCTCTTCAATAGAGAATGCCTCCCCGAAGTTGGAAATCATTTCTTTTCTTTCGGGATCCCTAAAGAAACCGTGATTTTTCTTTCATCCTCCCTAAACAGATTCGTTCTCCTTTCTAGAGATCTATTTATTCTTTTTCTGCTCTATTTCTCTTTTCTCTCTGTCTCTCAACCTTATCCTTTTTTCTTTCTCTGGAATCTTTCCTAGCTCCCATGGACGATCCCACAGTCATCTGCTTAGACCAGAGTTTTGATGATTCGTCTCATAAATCCAAGCACACGCTAGTGGGAAAGATCTTGTCTAGTTATGCCCTAAATAAGAGAGGGGTTTCAAACATGGTTAGTAAAGCATGGAGAACCAAGGAAGAATTTTTTGTTTCTGCGTGGGGGGAGAATATCTACGTTTTCGGCTTCAAATCTGAAGTGGGTCACCTGGTGATTTTACGCAAATGGGACGCTCAGAAAACCATCGAGGAGTTGGATTTCTCCCATAGCCCCTTTTGGGTTCAGATTAAGGGGCTTCCTCTGGGGTACCTTAATGTGAAAAGTGGAATGAAGATAACAGAAACCTTTGGAGAGATCATTTCAGTTGAAGACCCAGATGAGAGGGGGAAGTTGGCTAAGTTCATCCGAGTTCGTGTGTGGATCGATATCACAAAAACCCCTCAAAAGGGGTTTCTTCCTCAGACGCAACGGGGAAGAAGACCTCTGGACCAAATTTCAGTACGAGCGGTTGTCCGATTTTTGTTACCAGTGTGGTCGTGTGGGTCACACCATAAACGATTGCCCGGAGCAAGGGTCGAATGACCAGGCGGCAAATCCTTTTGATAGCAGCTTAAGGCCAGAGATTTCTTGATTGGATACGATTCAATATGGGGATAAATAGCTGGAGAAGCTATTTAACCCTCATACATGGAAGATTCAGGCGAGCGATGGTGGAAAGGAGGGTTGTGTGGAAGAGGAGGGTGGCACGTGTGAGGAAATTGGTTCCGTTATCGCCAAAGGGACAAATAGTACGACGGGCAACTGTGAGGGAGCAGAGCACGTTGAGGCGGGATAGGTGTCGATGCAGGGGGAAGGCTCTAGCACGAGCAAGACAAATCCATATTCCAATTTGTTGGGTGAGCTGGCCTTTTGCAAAAAATCCTAGTAACCAGGGGATTTTGGATCTGGGTGTGGTAAGTAAGATTCCCTTTGGGCCTTTTCCTTCTCTAAATGTTGAGAGGCCCATTTCGAGTAGGCCTCAATACTATATGGAAGAACCTAGTAGCCCAAGAGACTCTGAAAGGGCCGTTAGTGAGAATTGGGCTGAAATGACAAGTCTGTTACCCAGCTCCCCCAAGCCTATCCCCATCAATACTGATGTGGGCTTGTCTTCTATTTTTAATAGTATCTCAAGAGGAAAATTTCTGATGTGGAGAAGGATGCGGATCTTGCAACTCCTTTCCCTAGTCTCGGCTGGAAAGAAGCAGATACTTCAGTGGAAATCCCTCTGTGCTCCAAGCTTGTGTCCCCCTCCCTTTCTTCAACCCAAAGCTTTACATTTTCTTCTCCAGTGAGGGCGAGGGGTCGAGGAGGAAGATCCCCTGGGAGGGGGAGAATTTCCAAGTGTGGTCGTGGCAGAAAAGGAAGCTCACTGAGAGAGGAGGGTAAGGATCTGAACCTTGTGGATATCTACGTTCATCAATCTGATGCTCTTCTTGAGGGGCTTGGTTCTCAAGTTTTAAGCTCTGAGGGCATCGAGATGCTAGCTGATGGGACCAATGTGGTGGGATCGGATAAGGCTGTGGTGGCTTGCCTCAAAAAGCCACCGCTTCAATGGTGATGCTCAGCTGGAACGTTCAGGGGATAGGGTGACCCCTAACGTTCTAGATCTTACAAGGACTGTGTATAGTCCATTGCCCTCTAATGGTTTTCCTCATGGAGACAAAGAATAATAGGGATATCCTAGAACAAATAAGGAGGAGTCTCCATTTTCAGAATAGTAGTTATGTGGATCCTAAAGGAACAATAGGTGGTTTAGCTCTCTGGTTGACAGATGAGGTAATTTTAGATGTTTGCTATAAAACAAAAAATTTAATGAAGTGTGTTGTTAGCTGGCCTAGAATGAAGAACCCGTGGTTGGTTACTTTTGTTTACGCTCCTCCCATTTGGAACCAGAGAGTGGCGTTTTGGAATGTGTTGAAGGGTATAGCTAAGGAGAATGGTTACCCCTGGCTCTGCGTGGGTGATCTGAATGAGATTGGGTCTAGTGTAGAGAAACAAGGGGGTAATCGGTGCAGTCAAGGGAGGTTGGACCAGTTTCACAATCTTTTATTTGATTGTGGATTTATGGATTTGGAGTTTAAGGGGCCGAACTACACTTTGTCAAATAATCAAGGGGGGGAGGATAATATCAGAATTAGCTTGGATAGGGCCTTAGCTGATGTGGAATGGCGTAATCTGTTCCCTCTTGCTCAAGTTTTGCATGAGGTTATGATTGGGTCAGACCATTGCCCTTTGGTGATTAAATGCAAAATTCCTTTGAAGAGAGTCTTATACACTTTCAAGTTTGAGTCCATGTGGCCTCTCATCCTGATTGTGAACAGGTGGTGGCAAAAGAATGGGAATGCCAACATAGGAGATCAGATATGCATGGTTTGGTGCAAAGATTGAAGTGCTGTACTTTTGGTAAGGATAAGCTGTGGTTGAAGGTCTTGCAGGAAAAACTCTAGGGCATTCAAGCTGAACCGTACTCACAGGCTCGCTTTGAGCAGGAGAAGGAATATGTGAAGGAGGTTGAAATTCTGCTACTCAGAGAGGAAATGATGTTGCATCAAAGGTCAAGAATAGATTGGCTCTCTTATGGGGATCGAAACTTTGCTTTTTTTTCATGCGAGTATTAATCAAAGGAGGCAAAGAAACCAAATGGTTAAACTAAGGACAAGCAGAGGGGAGTGGATAGAAAGTGAGGAAGGGATCAATGGTATGATTAAGGACTTCTTTTTGGGGTTGTTTTCGCATCTAGGACAGAGGGATTTTTCTGAAGCTTTATCTGTTGTGAATAGTTGCATCACAGAGGACATGAATGCTAGGCTGATTAAAGAGGTGACTAAGGAAGAGATTGAGTTGGCCACTTTTCAATTGGGATCCTTAAAAGCTCCTGGGCCGGATGGATATCCAGTCTTTTTCTTTCAAAATTACTGGATTACAGTGGGGGAGGGGCTTTGCAAGGCTGTGAAGAGATTTTTTACCTCAGGATATCATCTCAAAGAGCTGAACCAAACCAATATTGTGCTCATTCCTAAGGTACAATTTCCAGAAACTCTCTCTTAGTATAGACCTATTAGTCTTTGCAACTTTTCTTTAAAAGTGATTACCAAAGTTTTGGCTATTAGGCTAAAAGGCATTCTTCAGAAAATCATTTCTCCTAATCAATCGGCCTTTGTCCCGGGAAGATTGATCCGGGGTAATGTTCTTGTGGCCCATGAGGCTTTTCACTTTTTGAAATTAAAAAAGAAAAGGAGGAGATGGTTATATGGGTTTAAAGTTGGATTTTAACAAAGCCTATGATAGAGTGGAATCACTGGAATGGGATTTTATTGAAGAACTTCTTAAGAAAATGGGATTTCATGCTAAATGGGTGATGTGGATTATGCAATGTATTTCAACTGTGAAATCCTCTATGGTAGTGAATGGTGAGGCTAGGGTGGGGGTTATGTCTGGGCGTGGGTTGAGACTGGGGGATCCTCTCTCCCCTTACTTGTTTGTTTTGGTTAAAGATATTCTTTCTTAGATGATTTCTAAAGCTAAAGATGAAAAGCTAATTTCTGGTATTACTTTTAATCGACACTGCCCTCCTCTTTCACATATTTTTTTCGCGGATGATGCTCTTCTGTTTCTCAAAGCTGACTTGCAGAACTGTAGCAGAATCAAGTCTATTCTCAATGTTTATGGGGAGGCGTCAGGGCAGCGCATAAATTTTGATAAGTCTGGAATCTGCTTCTCCTCAAATCTTTGTGATGTTGACAAGCAATTGTGCTGTGATTTTATGGAGGTGCCTCTAATGAAGCTTGATTCCAAGTATTTGGGTCTCCCCTCTTTCTGGGGAAAATCCAAAGCGGAAGCCTACTCGTTTATTATTGAGAAAGCTTTGAAAAAGATGCAAGGATGGAAAGTGAAGAGAATGTCTCAATGAGGAAAGAAAATTATGTTGAAGTCAGTTGTTCAGGCTATCCCCAGCTACGCCACGCCGTGTTTTCTTTTGCCAAAAAAGCTGTGCGATAAGCTTACTTCTTATGTTTCAAATTTTTGGTGGAAGGGAGACCCTGAGAGCAAAGAAATACACCGGAGAAGCTGGGAAACCATGTCTAAGGCCAAGTCGGATGGAGGAATGGGATTTAGAAACTTCAGATCCATGAATGATGCTCACCTTGCTAGACAAGGTTGGAGGATGCTTAAAAACTCGAATTCTTATTGGGCAAAAATTCTGAAAGGGCTTTCTTTTCCAAACTGTTCCTTTTTGGAGGCAGCTAGGGGTCACAGAGCTTCTTGGGCATGGCTGAAATTGTTGCATGGTAGAGAAACTCTTGTGAAAGGTCTCAGATGGCAAGTGCAAAATGGGGAAAAAATATCAGATTTTGGGAAGATAAGTGGATTCCAGGGCTTCCAAATTTCTCTCTTACCTCCACCAAGCCTTCCGGAGACGGGATTGAAAGGGTGAACGATGTGATTATTGCAGATGGAAGGGGCTGGGATAAAGTGAAGTTGATGCAGATTGTTTCCAAGGAGGAGGCAAATGCCATTTTAAAGATTCCTATTTTGAAGTATCACAGAGAGGACTTGCTGGTTTGGCATTATACCTCAAATGGAGAATACTTAGTAAAATCGGGCTACCATGTGGCAAATCAAGAGAGGACTAAAGATAAAGGGGAGAAGCCTTCAACCTCGTTGGTGATCAATACAAATTTATGGGCTATCATTTGGAAGTTGAAGGTGTCCCACAAAATTAGGCATTTCTGGTGGAGAGCTTGTAGCAATAGTTTAGCCACCAAAGAAAATCTGCTCAAGAGAAGGTGTGGACAATCTCAAATGTGCCCCATTTATAACCAATTTGACGAGACTGTTGAACATATGCTCTTTGATTGTCATTGGGCTCGTGCAGTTTGGTTTGGGAGCAACGTTCAGTTGAATGTGGGGCTGGGGCACCCGACGTCGGTGATCAAATGGACTTCCCAAGTAGTTGATCAGTTTAAGGAGGATGCGATGAATTATTTAGAACGGGTAGTCTATATCGCATGGTACATTTGGAAGGCGCAAAATGAGGTAGTTTTCAACTCGGGTCTGCCTAATCTAGAGTGGACTATGAGGAGAGCCCTTGAGGCTTTCCGTGAATTTTCAGATGTAGTGGTGCCTTCCCGTTTCCACATGGATGACCCAACTATTGAGGACTTTATTTCCCAATGGAGGACTCCGAAAAATGGGTGTTTTAATCTAAATTGTGATGCAGCAGTGGGAAAGAATTAAGAGGAGGCGAGTGCAGCAGTTGTAATCAGGGATAGCAAGGGCATCCTTGTGAATGGTTCAACTGGTTTGACTAACATTTCGTCGCCCCTTCAAGGGGAATTGGTGGCTATTCGTCAAGCGTGTGGCATGATTTCAAATTTGGGATATCAAAATGCGCTAGTCGAGTCGGACTCTTAGGTAGCCATCAAGTTGAGTGTATCCGAATTGGTCCCTCATTGGGAAGTCTTTGTAGTGGTTTGGGACATTAGGAGGATGAGAGAGGATTTGAACATCAGATTTGGATGGGTAAAGAGGACGGCTAACAGGCTCGCTCATGTGGTGGCTAAGAAGGCTTTGAAGGGTTTGCTTCCTAGAGATTGGGTGGTGTTTCCCCCAAATTTTGTTTCCTTTGTTCTAGCTAGAGATTCTCTCCTTTGTGTGTAAGCCCTGAGGGCATTTTTTATTATCAAAAAAAAAAACCATTAATTTTCAATTCATACTTTATGATAGATTTCAATGTTACCCTTGTGTCAACTTCTTAACGGAAATTACTAACGTGGCTAACGGTCACTAATGTGGAAATGACATGGGCACCCCATCACCTATATATCTTTATCACTAAGCACCCCTCATTTTAAAAACCTTTCGTCGGCACCCTTCCATCTATTGGTAAAGGATGGCTTAACCTTGTTAATGGAATGTTGCAATTGACTAAATTATCCTGTCAAATTAAAATGGTGGGTTCTAATGTAATGGCTCTTCCGTCTCTCATCTTGGCTCCTCATTCCCTGCCCATTTATCACTCTCAACCGGTTTAGGAATTTACATTTGACGTGTAAATGAATTTCTAATCTATCTCGGTTAATGGGTTCTTGTGTTGAAATCATAAATATTTATCCTTGATTCTAAAATGGGCTCCATTTTATGAAGAGAGATTTGGTATGGAAAAGCCTCAATCCTAGTACCCAACCATCCTCCTTTGTGAAAACTGTAAAGCAATCGTTTACAGCACAATTTTTCATGAAGATATCTAGTGATTCTTGGTCTATAGTTCTGTTTTGATACTCGTGCCTATTGGATAGACAATACGTGTTTGATTAGTAGGCATAATTTGGTTGGGGCAGTGAAAAAATAAATAGTATATTTTTTTAAGGATAATGAAGATTGGATTTTGATAGAGATGTTAGATTCGATGCAGACTTAGACAAAATTAGAGAGAGAAAAGGATGGTGTACTGGTGTTTTTCCAAGGTTCCGTGTTCTTTCATCATGATGGAGAAGGGAGAGAGTACTGGTATGCGTCAAGTTTGTCGTCGATGAGTAATTTGCCGAAGTCTTTTGCAACTTTGAGGCACTTGGAATTGTTAACATTTTCTTAACATCAATTTATTCCGAATAGTTGTTTTTGGGTGTGATAAGTAAAAAATTATGATAAAAGAATCCAATACAATTTGTTGAGCACGGGAAAAATTGGAAATAATTATTTGACCTTTATTATCTTTGAGGAATCTAATATTTTCGAATTCGAACTATCTCTATGTTTGTCGAATACCAATTGGCATAATTCTTCAACAGATTCTTAACTGAAGGGTTTAAGTGATAACAGTGAATAGATGAGCGTGTGCTGATGAAAGGTTTTTAAGATAAAAGGGTGCTTAGTGATAAAGATAGATAGATGATGGGGTGTCCATGTCATTTCCACATTAGTTACTAGGGCTGTTAGCCGAGACCGGAAAATCGATCGAAACCGAAAAAACCGGACAAGATTGAATTTTTCAAACCGGTAGAATAATTTCGATCCTGTTCTGGTTTATAAAATTTTATAAATCGGAAAAATAATTTCGATCCGGTTTATGTGTTTTAAAGACCGGTCGAAACCGGATCGGTTATATATATGTATATTGGTCTAATAAATATATTTATTATATTAAAAAAACTGTTTTTATGGGCTTAATTATGTTTTTATGGGTTGGGCTCAAAATTGATCCTTTTTTGTTGACCCAAAAAAAGGGGTTGAATTATGGGTTTTTGGTTGATATTTTGTGGTTTGAATTGTGGATTTTTTGATGTGTTAGGCCCAAAATATGGCCCATAAATGAAAACCGGACCGTATTATCTCAACTGGTTCTGGTTTCTAAAAATCTCAAACCGGATAACCGGTTTCAACCGAAAAATATGCCAAAACCGGTCGAAACTGGACCGGTATCACCCCTATTAGTTACCATTAGCCACGTAAGTAATTTCCATTAGGGAGTTGATGGAAAGATAACATTGAAATCTGACATATAAGGACGAAATTGACACTTTAAAATTTGTCAGGATGAAATTGAAACTTGATGTATTTTACGAGGACTAAGAAAGTAGATAAGTCTTCTTGCGGGGTCAATGCATACGTGGGTTTTGTCGCAAATTAAGTTAGTCCCGCTAATGGATGGTAGAATTAGTCGGTGAATTCGTCGAGGTGCACGTAAATAGTCTAGGACATCCTGGTTATAAATAAAAAATAAAAAATTGTGGGTTTTTTTCCCTCCAATAAATGGATTAATTAAAGAACCCTAATGATCATTAATCACTGCAGTACATGAAATCAGATTGAAAGAGTTGATGATTGCTTGATGTGAAAAAGGAAGTTATGCATCCATGTAGTGTACAATATACAGACACAACAAGAAAATAAACACACAGAAAGAAAGAGCAGCAGGAGGGAATTGAAGATGGTCAATTACCTCTATTATGGAGATTTTCCGGGTGATGAAAACAGAGAAACGAGACCCAATTCCCAAATGTAATAAATCTGAAAAAGCAAATGAGAAGGGTGGTGACAACTGTAAGGTAAGAAAGGAATGTTATGGCGTGTTTGGGTCTGTGGATTCCTTACGTTTAAAGGTCAGATAATATTTGTCCTTTATTATAAAATGTAACTTTGTTGCGTTAATAGAAGTGCGGTCAAGTTTTGGTAGACATACACTTTACCGGTTATGGGTCCTCCAAGATGAACAGTTTGTTATAGTCCGGAGGTGGCTCAAAATATAGGTGTTTTGGAGAGATGATGAAGGGAGAAGAGCCGTTCCCGAATGCATCTCACCCTCAGTTTGAGAATCGTTTTTCTCTATAACTTGCCTCTTTATAATTAATTCATGTAAAGGGTCCATAACTAAGCAGGGTGATGTATTTCCTTTTCAATTGAGTGAAATAAGATTTTAAGTACAAAAAAATGAATTTAGCTGATTCCATTGATCGCTGTCGGAGCAAATATATTTTAGCTGCAGCCTCGGAATTGTTCGTATTCATTTTTTTTTTTTTTTTTGGGAATATTTTTGCTCCAAGAAAATGAACCGTAGCAATTAATCTATCTTTGTCAAGCCCCTCTAATTTAATTGTAGGTTAGAAGTTTGGAACCAAGCTTTTATCGTATGAGAAATTTCACCATGATATTCCAAGTGCAAAATATCGGAGCAAGTATTGGAAATTTTTTATTAGATTATCTAACAAACACACTGCGTACAATGAGAAAAAAAAAATGTCTCTGTTAACTTAAATCACAATTATCAACTAATCATGGAAAAATTCTAAAATACCCTCCAAACCTTACACACGATGTTTCATAAACACTTATCTCTATTATAAAACAGAAGAATGTGGGGACAAGTTGTTGGAACGACTTAGATTCATTTGATCCAAAGGCTGTAGTGCATCCTCCCACTTCTCGGTTAAGTGCCCATGGTTTTCACCTAAATCACACAACTGCCATCCCCTTTCAACCGGGATGCGTAGTGCCGTAGGTACGGGCTAATACTAGTACTTTAATAACCTTCAATTTTACTCATAAACTATTCTTTCATTATTCAATTAGCCTACTACCCATCTAGTTCTATAAAATTACAAAAGAAATTTGCTTACTCCGACATGGACGACGGGATGAAAACGTTAGATAGCTGATTTGGCACTAAAATGGCAAGTTGGAAGGAAAATTTCAAAATACACCCCGAAAATTTTGAACTCTTTATCAACTAGACATCCAAAACTTTAATAAAATTCAATTAGACACCTAAACTATGAAGCTATTATTCAATTAACCCCCTACAGTACGTGGCTTTTGTCTCATATATAATTGGCCCCACTGGTGGATGGTAAAATTAGTCTCCGAATTCGTCAAGGTATGTGTAAGCAGTCTAGGACACCTTGGTTATGAAAACGTTATGGATTTTCCCCTCCGACAAAATGGATTAAAGAACACACTAATCAGTAATCACCGCAGTAGATGAAATCAAATTGAAAGAGTTGATGATTGCTTGATGTGAAAAATTAAAGGAAGATATGCATATAGTAGATACTATTTATTCAGATACAAGTAGATAAACACAAAGAAAGAAAGAGCTGCAGGAGGGAAGATGATCAATTACCTCTGTTATTGGGAGATTTTCATCAGGAGACCCAATTCGCGAGTGTAAATCCGAAAAAGCAAATGAGATATAGGATCTGATAATGGAAGATAAGAAAGGAATGTTAAAGCGTGTTTGGGTCTGCGGATTCTTAACGTGAGAAGTAGACATTCTATTTGTACTTTGGTCCTTTCAAAAGCAAATTCTAATGGCACGTGAACGTATTCTTTCTGTCTTCTTAATCTTAACAACAAAAATTCTCTATGAAAAATAAAATTGTGGGGGGTTCGGTTTATCGGTGTTGGAAAAATGTATGCATATTAATTTGTTGAAAAATTATATGTATTACAATTACATATTTATTTTGATGAATGTTGAAAAAATGATATTATCTATTTTGATGATGTTTCGGCAAATGCTAATCTATCGAAAAGTCTTTTTCGGAGTAAATTTTCTAGGCCTTGAAACATTGCATAAAGTCTCTTGGATTCAATGTTTAATATTTATAAAGACTTAATGAGCTCAATACATGTTTTAACGGAATTATTCAGATGAATTTTTGAGCTACAGGTTGACGAACCGGCTGACAAGCCGGCTATCTGAACAGAAGAGGTTGTCAACCGGAGTTCACCAGATGGCAGACTAGTTGAGAGAGCGGACGACCTCCTAGTTGACCGGTAGTACATTTCTGCAGATCAGTAAAGTTCCAACGGCTAAATTTTTTCCTAAATTAACTCTCCAACGGCTCCAATATTTTATTAACGGCTAGTAGGTGGATGGATGGCTATATAAGGCTTCAAGAACTCATTGATGAGTACCAATCCAAGCTACAACATTCCACATCATTCCAAGAGCAAATTCTCCAAAGATCAAGTCCAAAATTCTCCTAGTTCTTCCACTTTCATATTTTTCTTGAGAGAAAATTTGTACAAGTCGTGAGCGCTAATTTTCATACTTTCTCTACATACTTGTAACTCCTAAGCGAGTATTTGAGTCAAACACTTGAAATCTTAGAAGACCAAATTCGGGTTTGAATTTAGGTACGTGTTATTGTTTTCGAGAGGTTTTCGGAAAAAACTCTTACGGTTGTACTAGCTCCACGGGAAAACTAGGGGATAAGGTTGTTGTAAGCACCCACAAGACTTACTGCTTGTAATCTTTTTGAAGATTAAAGGAACCTTCAAGTAGTTGCTTGAGGAGAAGTGGACTAGGCCGGACCGTGGACAAATCTGGGCCGAACCACTATAATCGGGTTCTATCTCTCTAACTCTCTCTCTTTTATTTGTGCATATCGTTTTGATTAAAAGATTGTTAGAGATAATCTTTATTAGTATTTTTACTTAGCAACCCTATTCATCTCCGTTCTAGGTTGCCATTTTTGGGTAACAATTGGTATCAAAGCCTCGGCTCTTATTTGTAGACTTGACCGTCTAAGAGTTAAGATCCATGGCAACCACTAGTAGCATATCTTGCATCGAGGGTCAATCCTCAAATAGGCCTCCCTTGTTCACGGGTTCTAACTATAGCTATTGGAAAAATCGCATACAAATCTTTATTCAATCCACCGATTATGATTTGTGGAAAATTATTGCAAATGGTCCTATTAGTCCTACTAAGAAATCCGGTATTCCTAAGCTAGAGAGCGAATGGACCAACGTAGATAAGAGTAATGTAGAAAAGAACTTTAGAGCCATGAATCTTCTTTTTTGCGCTATAACTCCAAATGAATATGATTGTGTATACGCTTGTGAAACCGCTAAGGAAATATGGGATAAATTGAAAATGGCTCATGAAGGAGATAGTCAAGTTAAGGAGTCTAAAACTGATATCCTAAACTACTGTGAATCGTCAAATATTTATTTCATAAATCTATAAGAGTTTGTTCGTTTTGGTATTTTAAAAATAAAATACCAAAACGAATAAGAGAGAAATGAGAGTAATGATTGAAAGAAAATTTATTGAAGACCGTGCGTTGAGAGAGAATCTAAAATCCCAAAACAAACAAACAAGCTCTTTGTCGGGAAGCTCAATAGTTCGGATTAAGTTTTGGGCCCATGGTGATCTGTAAACTTCCAAGATGGGCCCGAAATTGGAGATTAGTTGGGCCACACAAGCGTGCTCAGCACACACGCAGGTTGAAGAACTGGATCATTTTTCCCACTGAGAAGCAGTCAGGTCAGGGCTTCAGCTGGGAAGTTGAAGATATTCCTCAAGTCCGAAACGAAGTGAGATGCGGACACAGGTCTCTCTCTCTCTCTCTCTCTCTTCCTTCCTTTTTGCGATGTATTTGTATGTCTGTCTGTGCGTGTTATACTGATTTGAATGGTTTCTGGAATCCCCTATTTGATCTCTCTGTTCTGTCCTCATACATATTTCCTGGGTTTTTTAAACGAAAATTCGCAGGAGGAATCGATTTCATGGTTTCTCAAGTTGTTGGCTTAAAGGTTAATTTGACTGTAATTAGCCTCAGTTTTCCTATTCTACCTTGCAACAGGCCTTTTGGATTATGTGTGTGTGAGAGAGAGAGAGAGAGAGAGGTTTCTTCCCAAAGTTCACTTGTAGGAACGAGATTTGGTGAGAAAATAAAATGGATTGGTAAAATATTGCAGCTCCAGCCCTCGCTCATCTCCTGAACTAAAAACTTGAGTGAAACCCTCAAAATCGAACTCAGCCCTTGTCTCGAAACTCATACCAAATTAAATCTTATTCGCTTTTTAAACCCAAATCAAGAAGACCTAATTCATATACCAAGTGTACAACGGCTAGTTTTTGGCTGCTGGTGGTGAGGGTTGCTGGTGGTTATGGTGGTGGACAGTGAATCTAATGATTGTTCTTACCTGTGGTGTGAGGTTGGTGGTGGTGGTCAATCATACTTAAGGCCCCCACAAGTTCGATCACAAATTCGCAACAACAAACTTAAACCCAAATCTGCTACAGCTTTCCTTGGTGGTGGTGGGCAGGGTGGCTGGAGGGGTGGAGGTGTTTGGGCAGCAGCTAGGGACGAAGTCAGAAATTAAGCGTCGGGGAGGCCCATATAAGTATATCCAAGAAAGAAGAGAAGTTACTTTTACAAAAATGATCTTTTGATGAAAATTATTAAATTGTTAGAATTGAAGGTATTGTGTATTATGCAAATAAGTGAAGTTTTGCTATATCTTTAAAGAAGTACTCTTGAAAGAAAGAGGCGACAATGAGAATTCTAGAAAATGTGGGGGACCATTATAAGTACTCCTCCAATTTTATCGGGATAGTATATAATAGTAGTTACTAGAAACTTCAGGGTGGCCATCTAGCTTTGTCCTTGGCAGAGCAAAGCTGGCGGAAGTGGATGGTGGCCGTGGCAACTAAAGGGGCAAACTTAAATGTTTTTGAAATGTTTTTAGCCAAGATTTTAGTAAGTAATGTGATTGCTGTGATGGTGACTAATACCAAATGGAGCTTTTCCTTTCTTCTTTTCTCATAAGGTTATAATGTCTTCTTGTAGTTTACATGGAGACACCTGTAGAGGACAAGTTCATCACCACAGAAAGTTTAGTGGGAGCAAAATTAGATTTACTTGATGTTGGAACAAATCAAGAACCAAATGAAGGTATGTCATTTGAATCAGATGAAGCTGCCAAAGCATTCTATGATGAATATGCCAGGCGGATAGGATTCTTAACTCGAATCGTATCAGCTCGTAAGTCAGAGTGTGATGGATCAGTTATATCCCGTTGACTGGCCTGTAACAAGGAGGGATATAATCGTAACAGTCGAAAGACTGGGCCATGCCGAATTCGAAAGCGAGAGAGCCACAGGGAAGGTTGTATGGCAATGGTTCTCGTGAAAAGAGAGAAGCTTGGGGAATGGGTTGTGACAAAATTTGTTAGGGAACACAATCATCCCCTGGAAGTTTCTTCGGAAAAATGGCGTCCAAATCCAGTAAGTTTTCCTTGAAGATGCAACTTTTAAAGTTCTTATATACATTAATACATATTCTCCCTCTATTTCCCTCTACCTCGTTGGATGTATGTTTTGGTAAGTATACTTATCCAGATATTGTGGAGATCCTATGCAAGACTATTTACCAAATCGAAGCTAAGAAGTGCTGTAACTATAGAATCACAGTATTATGTCACAGTATTATGGTCAACCTTGGAAGCTTAGAATAATGGCACCATACCTTTGGGTTTTATGATACATTCATAAACAAGCTTCTGTCTTGAAAAATTTGAGGATTACGTTTCGCTGATGCATTACGGTGAATGAGTTAGATTTATTATTAGATTGCCTTAATCAAGGGCTTTTCACTGTAAAGGGACAAGTGACATCCAATTTAATCCATGAGAAGCTGTCGACTTCCGTTTCACCTGATTGTAAACATCCCTCCACGGGCTATGACCCTCATATAATAGCGGTGGTCAATCTTGCTGAAATGTAACCAAGTTTATCTCGTTTCTAGGAACAATTTAATGTAGCTGTCATCGCCGGAAAAAGAGGTTGGAACTTTGGTTGGGCTGCTTGGTCTGTCTTAAAGGACAACATCCTACTCTTCCATTTGGCATACTCCCGAAAAACGTTTGTCCCTCATTCTCTGAAATTTGCTTATTTTGTAAAATACCTCACTCTTCTGCTCAACTTTAACCCTCTCTCTTGGTGGCAACTCAGTTTTTTTTTTCTCTATTTCGTAGCCTTTGATTTCTTTGTGCAAAAATCTAGTGTGGTTCGTTCAAAAATCTAGTCCTTTCTTTATTTACGGTTTGAGTAGTCTAAAGTAGTTTCTCTATGCTATGGAAGAAGCCAACAAGGTGATGATTATTGTAAGTGAGAATTTTCTAAAATATTTGTAAAGTTTAACCATTTTGATCCCACCGTAGTCAAAAGTTCCCAAACCTACCACTATTTTCAATCTTATTCCTATAAATTCCCTAATATTGGACAAGCATTCAAGAAATTGGGAATCAAATATCAACAAACAATATGATGGAAAGAAGTTGGAGAAGTTGTCATGTCCTAGGATTTCTTGCACATCTCACAACAAGATACTAAAAAGCAAAACAGACCAAAACCACATTTGAACAACCCTTGGGCTACATGTTTGCCCCAATTTTTTTGAGGTTAGAGCCTATTCCTTTCGATTCTTAATATTTGTGCAATCATGGTAAATGCATATAGAAAGTGTTTTTTCCTTCGGCTAAGTTTTCCATATCTTGACATGTCAAATCACCTGATATTGAGATTGCTAAAACACAGGTTGATCAGGAAAAGACTAATGCAATCCCCTTATTCTATGAAACCTTATGGAAGTCTGAAGTTTAGAAAACCCTAATTCTTTTGATCTGATTTGGTTGGTTCATGAAGGACATATCTTATTATACTTGTCTGAGGCTTGTATAAGGTCGCTTTCAAGTCATTATTCATGCACTTATTGTTCTTTCTTACTTGTTTATTGCCCCTACTTTTTATCTTTTTTTTTTTTTTTCAAACTCTGTTTTTTCCGTTAACCAGTCATTATTTTAGCTGTGTGGAATGGTGTGATTTAATTTATCGGCTGTCTAGAGCAATGCTATACGCACATGTCGAAGCTGTGCACAACAGACTTTCCTTTCTGTCTTATGGTCAGGTGGGTTTTATATTAAAATTATGAGTTTTTTATGAAAACATCCCTCAAATTATCACTATTTTTTTTACTTTGTCCTCAAACTATCAAAATCACCTATTTTGTCCTCGAACTATCCAATTCTTACCTATTAAGTCCAAATCCTAACTCCATCGATGAATTTGGATGGAAAACTCACCATGTGCCAAGCACGGGAGTTTTTAAGGGTTAAAAATGAAATTTCATCTCTATAACTCCCACATTCGGAACCTCTTCTCTCTCTCTCTCACATACTCTGTATGAGACAAACCCAAGTTCTCCCTCCTCTTCACACCCCCATAAACTCATTTTGGAACCAATTCCAAACCCATTACTCTACCAAACAAACCCAATTCCAGGCGGCCCCCCCACCCCCCCACACCCACCCCAGGCACACCTACCAAACCCATAAGAATTGTTGATATTTGTAGTTAGAAAACTTTTTTTGTAAATCTCGCCTGAAATCTACCAAATCCCTTCCATTACATCATTCAATCTCTCTTCCCAATGAATCAAAATCAAATTGGGATATCAGGGGCTGATGTGATGGGGTGATTAATCTCACGATGTCAGATTGGGAGTTCCCCGATTCATTAATCAAAATACCACATCGACATCGGAGTTACCTGAGAATCCCGTGTCGTCGTCGTCGGAGACTAGGTGATTTAATACCTCGTCGAGTACAACAAAAAAATGAAAACCAAAGTTGGAATCTTGGCCGGGACAGTGTTTGAATTGTCGGAATTGATTAGCAGAATTTGTTTTCATCGTCGTGGTCGAGTTCATCTGGGTCGTCGTGGTGGTGTTTTTGTGTTTTGTCGTAATGAGAAGAGTGTGTTTATCCGAATTTATGAGTAATAGAGATGAAATACCATTTTTGCCCCTCAAAAACTCACATGCTTGGCACATGGTGAGTTTTCCAACCAAATTGATGGATGGAGTTAGGATTTGAACTTAATACTCCGTAGGTGGGAGTTGGATAGTTCGAGGACGAAATAGGTGATTTTAATAGTTTGAGGACGAAGTAGAAAAAATGGTGATAGTTTGAGGGATG
Source organism: Rhododendron henanense subsp. lingbaoense (assembly GCA_020567845.1). Classification (NCBI taxonomy): domain Eukaryota; kingdom Viridiplantae; phylum Streptophyta; class Magnoliopsida; order Ericales; family Ericaceae; genus Rhododendron; species Rhododendron henanense. The sequence goes on along the minus strand of CM036316.1, from coordinate 40,001,214 downwards.
TTTTCATAAAAAACTCTAAAATTATTGATTTTTGCGAATTCCGATGGCAGTCTTTTGACAAGGACCAGAAGATTAGAGAGCTATCTTCTCAGCTTCATCATGCAAATCAGCAGTTGGAAGCATGCCAAGAACAGCTAAGAACAATTACGGCATGTATGGAGGAACATACACAATGTCTATCAACAACGGTTGAAAGCGTTGTGAGCAATGTCAAACAAGTGGAATCCCAACAGCATGAAATTTCAGGACACTGCTAGGAACAAGTTGCAAAGTGACTAAATGTAAAGTGCAGCCCGTGCAGGAGTGCAAAGTGTACTTTAATAATAAAGTAAGTTAGTAATAGTTGCGCAACGTACCCACATAGAAACTAGAATGATAATTATTAATGACGCCGATAGTACGTGCAAATTAGTACTATTACTGTTCAGTTTGGTGATTCACTTGTGTGCAATTAGAGATGCAGAAATGCTAACCACACATATAGTATGTGCACAAATCGTGCACATACGGCTCTGTGGGGTCCACAATAGAGTCCTCGCAAACAATCCAAGTCGTGCAATAACTTTAAAATAATTTTCTAAGCCATCACGCTAAAAATCAACTTTATCGGATACCTCTAAGTGCTTGATCCAATCGTCTAAATGTTTCTTCAGATTCCAAAATTCTAAAGTCTAAGCGAAAATTTGAAAGATCAGATTAAGTATTTAGAGGTATTTGATTGAGATATTTTTTTACGTGATGACTTAAAAAAATATTTTAAAAATAATGGATGGCTTGGATCGTTTGTGGGGACCCCGTAATGGGCCCCACGAAGCTGTATGTACATGATCTGTGCAAATACTCTCTGTGTGGTTAGCATTTCTGTTAGAGATGTGCTTTGTTTGTAAAGAAGTTAGAGTAATGATTTTATCCCAATCCCGATGCAGGAGTGCAAATTCCATAGTCAAGCTTCAATTATGCTACAGATGAACACACTTTGCACGCACGCATTCACGGGCTTACAAAGGTGGAGAGCTCCATACACACTGCACTACATGGTCTGTGTAAATGTGTGTGTCTCTAGACCTTTTGTTAAGCTTTTGGGATCTTGACCTTCCGCCCCATCTTCATCTTCTTTTAATCTAGGAGTATTAGATTCAGGTTGTCAATGGTAGCAGATGTAAGACCCAATAATTTGAGTTTAGTTTCAGGTTGTCAATGGTAGTAGAGGTAAGACCCAATAATTTGAGTTGCGATAATTTCTGTCCCATGTAGAAGTCACGTGATGTTTCAACATCTTCTAGTAGCAAAATCACGGAGGGCTCTGAAAGATGTTGGAGACTGCATGACTTTGCTTCAGAACCATCGAGTATTTTCTCCTGTAAACGTAGTTCTATCAAATGATATGTAATGAAGTGTAGATGATCCTTTTTTTCTTACCAAATATAACATGTTGCCATAATCTACTCAATAATACAGACAATGTAACGAACAAAAATACGGACATTAGAATGTGTTGTCTTGGTACAACAAAAACAACAAGTACAAGAAGTCTTGGTACAATAATAAACAACAAAAACAACAAGGACGATGACGACGAAAACAGTAGTAGGTAAAATCATAGGGACCATTTAAGTGTGGAGCAGAGATGCCCTTATTCATACTCCCTCCGTCCCTAAATAAGTGTCTAGCACGTAAAACTAGGCTTTACAAAACATGCACGTTTTTTATTAAAAAATTTAATATTTTTTTTCACAATCTAATAGAACTCATTGCCATCTATTGATTTGTGAAAAAAAAATTGATTTTCTTAACGAAACAAATGCATCTTTTTTAAGGCCTAGGTTTGCGCACCGGACACTTATTTAGGGAGGGAGGGAGGGAGTATTACACAACAAAGAAAATGAGAAACATCAGCGACTGAAATGCATTCATCATAATGTGTGAGTAGTACTTTGAAATACTTGGAATTCTTTATCGTCCTGAACATGAATTTCCTTCACTTCGTGAGTCGGCAGTGACACCTGAAAATACAAAAATCCAAACTCAAGGTATCACTACTCACCAAGCACTAAAATTTAAAACTGCTAGTAGGACATTATACGAGATTCAAAACTTGAAGTACTAGGGTGAAACAAATCGACGACAAGCAAACATGAAAAGTCAGCTTGATGATAACAAAATTATTAGATACTCCAGCTTAAACATGAAAAGTCAGCTCGTAATTATAGTCCGGATATTAAAAGTACCATGCATCAATTTTATTCTCCTGAATTCAAGAAATGTCAATAAGTAAAATTCGTGTATGGCAGGATCTTATGACAAGAATTGTACCCAGAAAATACATAACAAAATGACGAGGTAATTACCATGTAATAAAAATAACAAGAATTGGTACCCAGACTACTCTATCATCTGGGAGTAGTGAGCTCTAGCGCCCTCCCGGTAAGTTATAGTTACCCCTACATTTTTGGTTTGGTAAATTTTTTGCTGTTTTTTTTTATTTACTTTTTGTAATTTTCTGTTTAGTTTTTTGTCGTAATTTGTAGTACTAATCATTTGTCTCGATGGGATAAATAAAACAAGTACAAAAATGCGGAGTGAAGATGAAAAAAATTCACATAAGACGGCACTAAAGACGAAAATTCATATAATGCAAGGTTTGACCAATATATTCTTTCAAAAAATAACAAGCTTTGTGCCTGTTCAATGCACGGGAACGGAAACAAAAAAATTAACGTGAACTCTCTCTATTGTCCCGTGCACCGAACGGATACAACGCTAGTTTTGAGGACAAATCATTTGTATTGATGAGCTAAATCAAATAAATACAAAAAAATGTGGACCGAAGATGAAAAATTTTCATATAAGATGACAATAAAGACAAAAATACAAGGTATTATAGATATTTTTTGTCGCTTTAGTGGTTTTTTCTTGTAATTTTGGTCATAAATTTTTACATTTTAAATCCTCTTGTCGAGACGAATAATTAATGAATTTTTTTTCATAACAAATTTAAAATAGACGAACAAATATACTGAAACAAAATTTAAGAAGAACGGGGCAAATTGGGAGGAGATATGCAATAAATCTAAACTTGCAATCAAACTGAGACAAACCTTTAACTGTTGTGGGTGGTTCAGAACATTATTCAACTCCCCCAACCTCTTGAGGTTCATCATTCACCCTCAAGCTTTCCCTCACGTCTTGGAATTCCCGAGGAGTATGAATTGCATGGTACCCTCGTCCAACATCCCGTACAAACTTGACATTAGGTATATGCTCAATAGCCCAATAGTCTTGGCCTTTGTCTGGTCTCATTCTGTCGTAGAACTCTGTTGGCATAAAAAAGAAAAGAGTTTTGAGTTTGGTGAGGTTGCGGATGCCGGAGGGCACCTCCTTCAGTTGTGGGCACTCTCCGATCAAAAGGTCCTCAAGAACGGGCAATCCTCCTTCCTCTATTATAACCGAATTCAATCTCCCTAAGGATTGGAGGCATAGCCACTTAAGCTTCGGAAACCCTCCGACGTCGAAATACAATTGTTCTCCATCGTACCCGCGGTTAAATTGAAGTTGCATCAAATTAGGTAATGCTTGAAGAGCTTTTATTGCATGAGCACCGGTCAACCATGAATTCGTTAGATCTAGGGAAACTAGATTATCGAGTCTCGATATCCAGTTCGGCAACATTTCCAAACGTCCGATCAAGTAGAGACGTTGAAGAGATTTGGGGGGAGAAGAAAGAGAATGCAAATCCAGAATCGTGTCGCCTTGTATAGACCCAACCTCCAAAGATTGAAGGTGATTCATCTTCCCTATGGCGGTCCAGAGAGCCTTCACGTGTTCTCTTTTCACGTCCATAATACCCAACTTCCTTAATTGCCTCAAATTTTCTAGCTCTTTGATTAAATCGTCGTTTGCCATTATTATCTTCAACGTTTGCAACTCTTCTAAATGCCCAATCCCTCCTTGTATCTCCACCCCGTAATTTCCGATAAGATGCCGCAACTTACGGAGTCTACTTAAGATCCCAATTTGTAGCACAGACACCTGTGAGCCTTTCAAGTTCAAAGTTTGTAAGTTGTGTAGATTTCTAATGGACTTTGGAATTATCTTCACTTTTGTCCTCTTGACACTTAAGTATCGCAAATGAAGAAGATTTCCCACGTCTTCATGAAGTTGATCAAGAGGAGCACCCTCAAGATCTAGTACTTTCAAAAGTTTGAAATTCCTAGCTAGAGTACCCAATAACTGCTCCTTTGGAATCTCCCCTACGGAGAAAAGAAAAACAGAACGGATTCTGGATTTGGTACTACTCATGGTTTCCAAATCCTTATTCGTTACGTTTCGCATGTGTATTGACCATCGTCGAGTTTCATTGTCCCAACTTGGATATGCTTCTCTCAAAACTTGACAAAAACCCAACTCCTCACACTTTACGAGGATGACCTCGTGGACTAAATCATGGACCTGACATCTTTTAATTCTACCATCCAATTTTGTCTCTGAAACTTGAACCAAGCTTCTATGAATGAGCTCAGTCAACCGTTCTTCTGCAACTTCTTCCAACGTTTTTCCTTTCTGTCCTTCAATGAAACCCTCGGCTATCCACAGTCGAATTAGTCTTCCACGGGTGATTTGATAGTCCTCAGGTATTATGCCAAAGTACAAGAAACATGGTTTAAGGTAGTAAGGCAGGTCATGGTAACTAAGGAGCAAAATTTTCGTGACGTTTGTGAGATGCTGATTCCCTTCCAATTGGGATCCAAGGCTATCATAGAATCTTTGCCATTCGGATGCATCCTTACTTTTTGTGGACAAGAGAGCGCCTATTGTCACAATTGCAAGTGGTAATCCTTCACATTTTTTCACAATTGCACGGGATACTGTCTCCAACTCGGGAGGACAACAACCATTAAAGTCCCGCTGGAACGCTTTCATGCAAAAGAGCTTCCAAGCCTCCTCTTTAATTAGGGGCTTCACCTTGCATATGTGATCCCATGAGGATTCCTTGCAAAAAGAAGCAACATCTTCCTTCCGTGTAGTGACAATTATTTGACTTCCTTTGTTGTTTTTCGGTAAAGCGAGTTTTGCAAATGTCCAAAATTCATGACTCCATACGTCGTCAAAAACAATTAGATATCTCTTCTGAAGTAAATATTCTCTCAGCAAATGAATGAGAGATTTTTGGTCCATCGTATCGATTCCCGCAGGTGCACACTCGTTTGTTGTTTGAAATAGCTCCTTTATCATTCTTCTAAAGATGTCCTCCATCTTGTATGATTGGGAGACCGATACCCAAGCTCGGCAATCGAAGTGTTCAAACACTTTAGGGTTGTCGAAAACTGTCTTGGCAAGAGTGGTCTTACCACATCCTCCCATACCTACCAGTGAAGTGACCGTTCGGTTTGAATTTCCAGTTATCAGCCTGTGGATCAGTTCTTCCTTGGTTGAATCAATGCCCACGACTTCATCTTCCTCCATGAAAAGGGACGCAACACGAGGGTCATCGTATCCTTTTTCTTCTGTTTTACTGCTTGACCCATGTTCTAAGGAACTGAAACCATACCTATCAGCCCTTTCCTTGATCTCACGAATAGTCTGTTTGATATCTTTAATTTGAGAGGCAAGATCATGTCGTGGCTTGAGTTTGGTGATTGAGCGAGCAAGTTTGCTAAGGAAACCGAGGAAACCACGCCGTTGCCGATTTTCTGTCAAGTGGAGTATGTATTCGTCCATGACGTCCTCGATTTGGTAAGCCACTGTCCTTACCTGTTTTACCCAAATTTTTGCCCCTCCATTTTCTAATTCTGCACTTGAATCTGCTTTTTTAAGGAAAGACATTATGCTTTCTAATTCATCTTTGATACTGGCAACTTCTGAGTGGATGTTCCGCAACAAGTTCACTTCACTTGATAACAATGGCACCAAAGTACTATTGATAGCAGAGCTTACTGCCTCTGCCATTACATCAATTTTCCTGCTTAACACGAAAAAATTGATTAGTTTCATAGCGTATATACTTTCTCAGTTTGATTAGTTTAATTTCTTTCGCGCGCTAATCTTGAGGAAATTCCTTTTTACTGGAATAAAGCATTCTAAATGCAGGTTGAATGGGTTTTTTCCGGAACATGTTCATATCTGTATCTTCTATATACCATATGTTATTTTTTTCTTCTTAAAAGTGGTTATTTCTCAAAATACTTGGGTAAAAATAAAATAAAAAATTACTTTTCCGATTGGATAAATGTATAAATAAATCAAGTTTAAATTGGAGTGTGTTGAAGCTCATATTAAGTTTTCAAATCAAGTTGTAACAATTTACTAGTCGACTCGTTTAGTTTATGGCGTATAAAAATTTAAGTTGCTCGTGATCGGTTTGTGTTTGACTCGATTAAAGTTCTTATGAGGCCGACTCATCTTAAAGGATCTAGGGGTGCTGTAGTGCAACCCCCGTATAGTGCATGTGTAGGGTGGCACACAGCCGTAGATCTCATCAATCAACGGTTCAGATAAAAAATCAATTATGACTGGTAAATCGGTCATAATTAAAAATCATATCTCAACCATTCATTGTCAAGATCGATGGCCCATGTGCACTCTACAGGGTGCCTTACATGGCCTAGCACTACAGGATTTTCCAATCCCATCTTAAAAATAAGCAAAGTTTCAATACATTTTTAATACTCGTTAAGTTTTCAAACCAACCAAGGAAAATCTTGGTGTAAGAAGAGTTTCCAGCATTTAGGTCTGGAAAAGAGAAAGGTATAGAAGAAGTGGTGGTAATATCAAACAAAGGGCCATAGGGGAGAAGCCCTAAAAGATGAGAAACATCAAACAAAGTGGGAGCCATCATCCCACAGTTAAAACGAAAGCAATTAAAGAAGGGATCCCAAAAAGCCAGGGCTGCATGGATAAGGCTAGGTTTTGAGGGATACCGTTTCGAAGCAAACGAAGAAGGTCTCTGAGACCAACCTTCACCAAATGATCGTTCTTTTTAGTGAACATACGCTTTGTCCACTGACACCAATTAGAGTCGGATACAGGCTAACAAACAAAATTCTTTCTTGGCCAGTGATCGCAGTCCAAATTATCATTATCACGAAGGATCTTGCATTCTTTGAAGACCAGATAATGAACTGTGAATGCCAAAGGAAGTTCGTCGAATGCAGGCCCTAAGATAAGGGTTTTTGATGATTGAGGATTTGGGACAAAGATAGCATCAAAAATATTGCTTTGAGGAGCCTGAGCCTTTGAGAGTTCATCGGCAATCAAGCGCCGAAGAGCATAAGAGGGTTGGCCAAGGCTCTTGACAACATGAATTTGAGACGCCATTGAAGTTGCAGGAAGAATGAAGAAGACAAAGTTGAGATTTGTGCGAGAGCTTCAGTGGAATTCAGAAGGAATTAGAGAAGAATTTGAAGTTCCCCAAGTTAAATACGTTCAGGGTTTTAAAAGCGAATCAAGTTTGAATTTCTCAACTGCAACGCATAAAAGAATATTGGATCCTAATTTTGAAATTTGGGTTGGGCCTAGATGAGTTATAAAAGTAAATTGGGCCCAAATGTTAAAACAACTATGATTTGTCAGTGTGAGCTTTAAATTGATAAAAAGAGATTGAAATAAATACCTTTTTTGGTATTTTATCCTTTCCGAATAAATATCAGATGTTTCGAAGCCCTCATTATCAGTTGAAATATTAAAGTAATTATGCAAAGAGAAATTTCATTAACCAAACTCACGATATTTACAAGAAGTGGAAATTGCATATTTACAAAAGAAACAAAGGGAAATACTAAATTCCTACTAACAAAAAACAAAAAACAAAGATAGTTTAGGCCTTCGAAGGGCCTGGGTGCTGAGAAGTACCCTTCTTATTCTCAAAATAGTGAGGAAAAGACCAAGTAACAAGACTGTGGAACTTGGTCCATGCAAATTGGAGAAATTGCATCTCCATTTTCCTTGTGTCCTCAACAACATCCAACTTCAACTTCTTTTCCAAAAGAGGCCTAAAGCTAAGCACCAAAGCCTTAGCCTTCCTCTGGAGTTGGGCTTCCTTCCTTGGATCTTCCTCTGCATCCTCTTAAACCGCCTTTGAAGTAGCTTGTCAGCATGACAAGGCATCACTTCGAAGGACTTAGACTTGAAGCTCTCAATCTGGTTGTGTAGCTTCTCAATCCTCTCCTTGGTAAGATCAAAATCTTGGAGATCGTGGTTGAAAGTGTAAGCAACAACATTGGCTTCGAGCCACGTCCTAATCACTGGAAGAAAATCCAAAAGGCAATGGATTTGATAAGAAACCACAGGAGGAATGCTGCAGAGGACAAGCGTTTCACAAGCCCATTTAAAATTGGTTAATGGATTTGTTCTTCCAAGATAGAAATATCTAGGAAGGAAAAAGCAGCAAGGAGCTGCAGAGCTTTGCTTTTGTCAGAAGGAAAGATGGAATAGCCATAGTGCAATTGGAAGTGAGGAGAATTGTTGGCGAGACTGGCCACTTCCCCAAACCAATTAGGCTCCTCTAAGAGAGGAGTAAGGTCATTTGACTCTTCGAAGTTAGCAGGGTAGTGTGGAGTCTTCACCTCTGCAAGCCACAGAGTTCTTTGGTTTTGGGCCTGACATTTAAAGTCACAGTAAGGGGCTGACCCAAGGTAATTCTCCTCTTGCTTGAGGTAAGGAGAGAATTTGAGAGAGGAATAGATAGACTCTAGCATTCCCATATGCATAGTGTCTCCACTAGATAGGGGCAAGAATTGACTCGCAAATAGGGTTCGAAAGTGGTGAAACCTATTGGGAGTTGGGTTAGGTTGGTCAAATTTGACCAAAATAACAACATCATTGGTGTCAACAGGGTTTTCTTTCCAGTTTCCCCAGCCAGACTCGTTGACAGAGTTCGAAAGGGTGGAAGAGTCTTCCCAACCCGAAGGAGAAAGGGAGGGAGCATGGAAAATTCGATCAGAAATAATTTTGCCAGCCAGCATACGAGGGGAATTTGAAGGAGATATTTGAGGGGTGTTAGGTTCGGCATCGAGGTTTTCTAAAACGAGGTTGATTTTTGGAAGAGAGTCCATGACTAAAAGACTTATTATTGAGAATAATTCGATTTCAAAGGGATAAGGAAAACGATGTGATCTGTTAAACCCCAATAATGATCACTATTTATAGATGAATTAAATGAAGGAATGCATTCAGCTTTGAGAAGCTCAAAAGACGTGCTTGGAAACAGATCTTTTTTCCATGACTCATGCATCCTTATTCATAGGGAGACATGGACAGTTACCATTAACACTTATTTAATTACTTTAAATAAGATGTTAATGCGGGGTGTGTGTTTACATTCTAAAATATGCCACCCAACAAGAAAATTACACTTGACACCAAACATTGTATCACCCAATCAAAACACGTCATAATTAAGCCTCAATTACAGAAAGATCAAAGGGTTTAATGATGATATTATTTTAGTACTATATGGTATCGTTTAGATTGGAAACGACCACGTTTGGTCATCGACAGATAGGAATTAAAACGATAATTAAGCACAACCGCTGATTAACTCTTAAAGCCATTGAACGGTGTCATTAGAGTCCCGTTTCACAAGAGAAATCGGTTATGTTTACAGGGAATCATCTGAGTAATTTATATCAAAGCACTAATCCAAGTTGCACAAAAACAGGAACCCATTATTTAGAAGTTAACCATGATCAACATCAACGAACGTGGAAGGAGAAGAGTTTTCTGAGAAGACCAAGTCAAGCAACAGTTCGAAGGCCTTTGCAACCATTTTTGGAGGGAATGAAGGGCAATTTAAATCAAGTTTGAATGAAGACTTGGGCTCTAAAAGAAAACGTGGAGAATACAAATCGAAGACTGACCCATTGTCTATAAATAGAAGAAACAATTGAAGAGAGAAGACCCCGACAAAAATTTATCATCTGACAATCCATACAAAATGGTTGCTCAGGGATCTAAAGTAGTTTAGGACTTAGAGTAATTTAGTTAGTTTATTATTTTGCAAGTTTGAAGACTTATTTGCATGTAAGCTCACTTTTGATTAAATTCAAGTTATCTTACATCTTTCTGTCTTTTTCTTGCCAAATAGTAGTCGAGTATAGGTTTGCTTTCGATTCAATTCAAGTGTGCCTATATTTCTGTATTATTTTTGTCGAAATCTTAAGAGTAATTATATATAACTTGCTTTTGATAAAATTCAAGCTTGTTTATGTTCAATTATCTTTTCTGATTGAAGAGCGTCAATCTGTTATTGATTGATACCTTTAGAAAAATCCTCTTAATTGAGGTAATCGAACAGATAACACAATTGCCTAATTAAATTAGCTATTTTGAGTTAATCTGAAAAGGATAAATTCTATTCTTTTCTAGCATGCCCGCACACAATCATTTTGCCAAAGGTTGAGCTAATTTAGCCCAAACAGGTACGACATATTTTGGCCTTATTACGGAATATTTTAATCAATTTCCTTCGGTACTACACATTGTGGTAAGAAAACGTCAATTTATGGTCTTGTCATAACAATTGTGGGTTGTTATATACTTTGTGGTATTTACATATGTTTTCTTTTGATACAACACTTTGTGGTAAAAAAATGACAATTTTAGGTGTTGTCATAACAATTGTGGTTATTTTATATAATTTGTGGTATTTTACAAATATTTTTAGCTTGAGTATAACAATTGTTGATTCTGGTACGACATATTTTGATTTTGTTACGGAATATCATATGAGTCAAAGAATTTTTGGTACGACTCATTGTGGTATGATAATGCCAATTTATGGTGTTGTTATAACATTTATGGCCAACATTATTTAATTTTTGATATTGCACGCATATATTTGGTTGGGGTATAAGTATTATGGATTTTGGAACGAATAATTATGGTTACATAATAACAGTATTTTTTAATTATGGGTAACCTACTAATGACCTATTCAACAGGTAAATTTTAAAGTACAAGTCGTAACAAGCAACATAAATATGCATTAGAAAACCAAAAATTGACATAATCAAAATCACAAATTGTCATAATTTTGACATACGGTATACCTTGTATACCATAGCTTTCTCCTAGTTTTTTAATATGCATGCATGGTTGATAGTCTCGACAAGTTTTAAAACATGAATGGTTCGGAGTTTCAAGTGAAAAGCAACAAACACACACACATAAATTAGCAAAATGAACAAGAATCAAGGAACAACTTTACAAACAGTGAAAATTATCGAAATCAACATAACTAACAAGAGAACTCAGTATTTATGCAAACTTAACGACCACAAATATAGTGTCATCACAAGAGAACTCAGTATTTTGGCCGAAAAGATTATGAATGGAACCAGAGATCCATAGATTCATACCAGAGAGTTGAAGCTTGTTATGGTTCCAAATGAAAGGGAAGCAATAGCATGATGGATGAAGACGATGAAGCAACAGGGGATGAGATCTATAGACTATAGCAAGGGTACTACTGTGTATGGATTTTTCACAAGTGATTGTGAAAAAGGATTGTACTGACCAATTTCGGAACCTTGTGGTCCATTGAGTGAACACATGGACGTGGTCCATTGAGCATTGAATTTTGGGGCCCTGCAATTGATCACAGCAAGTGGGCAATCGATATCGATCATGAATGGTAGGCTTGGGTACCCCAAGCAACAATACTTGAACTGGGGTTCGGGACTTGGGTACTCCTTGTAAATCTAAGATTCAAAACTTCTCGGATGCTATTAACTCTTTTGAGTCAGTTCATACGTGACAAAAGTGCCTTATCTAATCGCCCCATGTTAAACCCTGGGATTAGTTCCCAGTGCATGGACTTAAGGGCGGAACCAGAAATTTATTTTGTCTTGGGCTATTCAAAATTTTTATGTATAAACCAAAAAAAGGAAAACTCGTACATAAATATATAAATGTTAAAAAATAAACAAAAGAAAAGTAAAAAAGAGTTTGAAGAACGACAAAAAAAAAAATTTCCTCCCTTCTTATTTTGTTGTTCCATTAGAGCATGTACAACAGAGTAACAAAAAGGGAATATTATCTATTATAGCTACTTAAAACCGAGAAAACCCATGTGCAGCAGTTTAGGTAAAATACATTTTGCTACAATACTTCGGTAAATATATCGAACGACGTTCATCAGCAATTCCTTTTATATTATTCTTCACTTCTCTCTCCTAGTTTCTCTTATATTATTAAACAGTCTCAAAAAAATCAAGTGCTCTAATTTTCAATCCGTTTGAACCGGTGCGAAGATCTTATTTTTTTGATTATTTTATCCTTAAGGGGTGTAATTAATTTTTATTTCTAAGGCTTTCATAATCATGCATCTGCTCTTTGTTTGGGACCTTGTATATACTTGATTAGGAGAGCCCTAGAGACAAAAAATAATTATAACCCTTTAGAATAAAATGATTTAAAAAATAAGATCTTTGCATCGGTGCAAAAGGATTGAAAATTATAGTACTTAATTTTTTAATCATATTTGTAATATGTAAAAAGTCTAAAAAAATTAAGTGCTTCAATTTTCAATCCGTTTGTTGCTTTCTGATCATATTATTCTAAAGGGTTATCAAAACCAAGCATCTGCTTTGTAGGATCTTGGCCAAATAAAGAGCAGATAATTGATTATCGGAGCCCTAATGACAAAATTTAATTATAACCCTTAGAATAATATGGTTAGAAAAATAAGATTTTCGCACTAGTTCAAACGGATTAAATTTTTTTTGAACTGCACCTAGGCTACGGCCCAAGCCAGCCTGGGTGTAGTTCCGCCCTCAGTAAAAAAAAAAGAAGCCCTAATCAGGGGTCACAGCAGTACATGAAATCTAACTGAAAGAGGCTATGATTGCTTAAGGTGAAAATATACAGGTATGCAGGGTAATGAAGTTTAGCTATAACAAGACTATACACGATAGAAATTAAGAAAGAGCTAGCAGAGGAGGGAAGATGATCGATCAATTACCTATATTATGAGAGATTTTCCAGAGAATGGAAACAGAGAAACGAGAAACCCAATTCCCAAATGTAAAATCTGAAACAGCCACATGGGTATAAGGGAGGGCGGCCGACCCCACTGGCTGCCAAATTTTTGTAGGGATAGGTATAATTTTTACCCCATTTTTACCAATTTGACCCCAAATTTTCATAGGAGTAAGTATAATTTAGCTATTTTGATCCCACAAAAAATCTCTAAATTACCCCAACTTGTTTTAAGTGCTTGGAAATTCCAAGCGTTCTCTTCTTTTCGAGAGTTGATAGTGCTAGAAATGAGACTATCATGTATTATTTTTCCAATATAACAAGTCTTTTGAGGCCAATTACGAGGCAAAAATGAATTATTAGTGCATATCGATCTTATAATTAACCTTTTAATTTAGTTATTTTTGGACTTGTGCATAGAAAAAATATATTGCATATGAATCTAATTTTAGGATTTCATATGAAAATACAATTTTTGTGTTTCTAGAATTTCCGTAAATTAGTGAAATTGATTATGTATTTTATAACAAAAACAATGGGCGCAGATAATGCCACGACTACATACTTTACTGCCACGACCAATTGAACTAAATTTACACTCTTGCCCTCTTAAAGCTGGAAAAAATTATCCCTCTCGTTCTCTCTTCACCTGTTTCTGAACACCCTCCTCTCTCTCCCCGTGTCTTCTTTGTCCCTTTCAGATCCTGCTGCTGTATTGCCGTGAAAATGTTCCCGTCCACGAATTCCTCCGCGGCTCCGCACAAAATCGAAACAAAATCCATACTTCTCTCTCTCTCTCTCTCTCGGCCCAGAACAGAGCTCCAATGGACTAAAGATTTTCCGATTTCCTGTGGACTACTATTTTTATTTTCTTCCGTTGAGAATTTTTGGATGAATTCATCATACAAGACTAACTGTGTTTCCAAATTCGATAGAAATCTAAATTACTTTGTAAACTTTGCTGCTCAAACTCCATAGGCTCAATAGAAACCAAATTCAATTTCCGGTGACTCTACGACGCACTTCCGACCAGATGCGAAACACCCAATCTCCTAATTTTGGGAAGGAGTGACTCAATCTAGAGGTCTTGAATTTGTCAAAAGCAGAGTAGTAGAAGACGAGACGAGAAAGACAGAGGGTTTTCAAACGGAGCCAACGAGATTGGGTGGGGAAGGCGAGGTTGGGCTGGGTCTTGATGAGGGAGGGGTTGAGAGAGAGAGAGAGAGAGAAGACGAAAGGGTTGTCAGATTGAATGAGGGCTAAGAGTGTCATTTGCAATCAAAGTTCGTGGCACTAACACAATCAGTCGTGGCATTAGTGCTAATAACACAAACATAGGATCCGCACGATGATAATTTGGTCGATACTTTGTCAACAGTACCCATAAACGGGTTCAACTCCACCTCGAAAGTCTGTTCGCACAGAAATTACATGCATAGATTTTTTTGTAGGACCCATTACAAATCCCACACAAATAATTCGAGTCGTTCATTAAATGTAAAACACTTTTTTAAGGGTTCTCGTGAAAAAATAGTTTAATCTGATACTTATAGGTACTCCATTCAATCATTTAACTTTTCATTATCTTGAAATCTCAATGAAAAGTTAAATGATTGGGTCGAGAACTTTTAGGTATCGGATTGAGCAGATTTTTCATAGGGATCCTTGAAAAAGTGTTTTACATTCAATAAATGGCTTGGATCATTTGTGTGAGATCCGTAGTGGGTCCCACGAAAAAATTTGTGCACTTTTGTCTGTATGGGTAGACTGGTTCATTAGAATATCACCCACCAACTGTATCCAAATTTAATTTCATACGAATCCCACCAACTCCACCTGCTCCATTAGAATGTCACCCACGAACTCCACCCAAATTTTATTTTAGGGGATGGTAAGATACATGACATAGAAAATATGAAAGGGTCTATGGAGAATGGACGGCTCGAATTCACAATCAGTGTAAATCTAAGTTGTCCATTCTCTTTCTTCATATCTTTTTTTTTTTTTATGTATAATAGCATTTCTCTTTATTTTATACAAATTCCGGACCTACTCCACCCAATTTTAATTGGCTTATCTACTTCAGTTTCATTTTCATCTTTATAAAAAAATTTGTTTCAATTTTACCCTTGCAGCAAAAGCTCTACTACGGAGTAATATTTTCCTTTACCAGAGAATTGAAGCTTGTTATGGTTCCAAATTAATGAAGGGGAAGCAATAGCATGATGGATGAAGACGATGAAGCAGCAGGGGATGAGATCTATAGACTATACTGTGTATTATGTAAGGACCAAATTCCGATGTGTGTATTGGCAATTCCATATGACAAAACACATACTCCCTCCGTCCCTTTTTAAATGTCCTGCTTCGTAACTCCAACTTATTAAAAAGACATCATCATTATACCTTTCACATCAACTTTTTCCTCCACTTTCCCTACTTACCCATTATCATTACACTTTTACTCACTAACTTTTCAAAATGGAATTTACTTTTAGGGACAAAATAGACAATTCACCAACTTTTACCCACTAACTTTACAAAATGGACACTTATTAAGGGACAGCCCAAAATGGAATACCGGACTGTAATAAAGGGACGGAGGGAGTATTTTATATCGAGTTGTAATTTAATTATTTTTTATAGGCTAGTGAGTTTGTATAGGACTAGAGTGGAAGGAATCATTATTATTTGTAATTGAGAGTGATTGTTTGGGCTAAAAAAGGAGGTCGACTTCTGCAAGACGAATTTTGGTGAAGACAAATCGATGGACGGATCAATCCGGTTATCAATCGGCATAATCTGTTTTTTTTTAAATGAAAAAGGAACGTGAAAAAATCTATATATGGACTTGTTTTTTCTAGGTTTCCAAGACAGCCTTATAAAAGAGAAAAAGGGATGGCAAGGATGGGCTGCCACATATTGAATATACATATACGGTGATTAAGAAAAAGGCAACGTGCGGCAGCAGGAGCAAATCGAAGCAACAGTTCACTTCAGAACTATTCCAAAGGAGAACTTTGATTAGGTTTTTTTGGAGGACTTGTGGACTCAAGGCCATTGGCGATCAAGATCACTGGGTGCGATGTACGTGTGACTCGGCAGGTAGTACTTAGAACGGTGTGAGGATTTACTTCGTTTGGATAGGTATATCTGTAACTGCAAGATGATTATAGTGATTTGATTTCTTCCCGTGGTTTTTACCCATTCTGGGATTTTCCACGTATATCTCTGCGTAGTGCGATCGATTGTTTTGCGTAGTTTTTGCTGATAATTTTACGTAGTGATTCGCGTTCATACTGTTAGGGTTTTTTTACGGATTATTAGGGAACCCTGATTTTTCATATTATACGTAGACACAAGTAGATAAAAACACATAAAAGAAAGAGCAGCTAGCAAGAGGGAAGATGATCAATTTACCTCTGTTATGAGAGATTTTCCGAAAAAAGCAAATGAAGTATGTGGTGATAACTGAAGATAAGAAAGGAATGGTACAGCATCCTTGGGTCTTTGGATTTCCTTTTGTGAGAAGTCAACAGCCAAGTCTACTTTAGTCCTTTCAAAAACAATTTCTCATTTGGTAAGCAGTATATGATATCTAATGGCATGTGAACATTTTCTATATGTCAAATAAACTGTTCAATAGATGTCATTTATTTTATATAACAAAATGTTACTTTATCGATTCCCTCAGATGTCATTTATTTTATATAATATCTTTTTCAAGGGGGTTTTCGAATTACGATTAGGTTCATCGATCAGTAAATTCTTCGAATGGAGAAGAAACTTCACAGACCACAGATGATCATGATTGTATTTACCGACACAAATTGTGAAATTCAGGCCATAGATTATGTGGCCGATACTGTGATTGATTTTTTGTGTCCATAGAATTGTTAGGTGCTATCTTTTTGTTGTCTATGAAAGGTTACTCTGTGGGTGATGAAAATGATGTCGCCTTCATTATTTGTTAGAGCATCTCCAACCCATTTTTAGAAGTCCAAAATGGAGAATGAATGTGACATGTTAGAGGGAGATTTTGTAATTTATTCTCACTTTTTGCATTTTATGAGAAAATCAAGGAGCGACTCATCGTACTTTTTAGATATTTGGATCTTCAAATTGTCTTTGGTTATCCAAATATGGAGACCCTACTTCTATTTTGGAGACAAAATCTCTAAAAAGTACGATGGGTCCCTCTTAAATTCTCTCATAAAATGCAAAAAGTGAGAATAAATTACAAAATCTCCCTCCAATACGTCACATCCATTCTCCATTTTGGACTTCGATCTAGAGATGGGTTGGAGATGCTTTCAAAGGCCATTAATTTCAACCTTTGCTAACTCATTGACACATTCAACAAGTGTGGAAAGAAGAAATTCAGTAATCCAACTTTGCGTTAATTAATGATGCATTATGCTTCGGATGTTAAAAAATGTATTGTGCGATCTGATCTCTATCTAACACCTCAACTCTTAACATTGATTGCAAAGTCTTTTCACAATCGATGAAGCAGCAGGGGATGAGATCTGTAGACTATAGCAAGGGTACTGTGTATGGATTTTTCACAAGTGAAGAGTCGGAGTTCTCATGGATGTGGTCCATTGAAGAGTCAGAGTTCAAATGGCGATGATCACAGAAAGTTCAACCAAGACAACAACTATCAAGTGAAGGACCAAAAAGGGAATCCTGAATAGGAAGTAATGACCTTGACGACCCCCAAGCTACGACGATTTGTCCAGGTTCAATTATTAGGGTCAGGTCGCAATAAAGTAACTTTTTGAGAACTCTCTGTGATGGATATCCTGCCTAACCTTTGATAGGGCCATGGAGGGGGATTATTCGATGTACACGGAAGCTAGTCCGGAATGATGACTTGTCCGTTTGGAATGCAAAAACTACATATACCTTTTGGAATATGAGGAAAGCACACCTCAAATTGGGGGAAAAAAAAAGAGGGGATTGGTGTTTTGATATATTTTAACATTAAAAACATGATTTTTGTTTATTTTATGGATTATTAGATGGAATATAGTAGTAGTTGCTTCGTACAAGACAAAGTAGTCGAGAGATATATAGCTTCAATTATTCGAAAATGGGCATGGAGTTTGGCTTTCAAATGGTCATTAGGAAGAAAGAAACTTATTCAAGGTTTTACGCAATCTCAGCCGTCCGTTTCGGCAATCAATGGTCCGAATATACTAACATGAACCTAAGCAGGTAGCAGATATGCTAAAGTCTTTCCAGAATCTGTCTCAGCAATGCCAATTAAATCACTCCCTTTTAAGACCATTGGCCATCCTTGTGACTGAATAGGTGTTGACTCAAAACCAGTTGTAGTCTACTCCCATTCTATATCTGTAGCACCAGTTGTAGAACCAAAACCAGCACCGGCAAACCAGCGAGTAGCAGCTTAATTATAGCACCATTTTTAGAGCCTGAAAATGGTACACAATATCATAATAAGAAAGAAGATAATGCTAAAGCAAGAAGAAATAAAAAGATCACATTGAGAGAGTGACAAATTCAAGTGCCAAGGCTAACATTCAATGAATGTTTTTGGGAGGCACACGAAAAAACAAAAAACAAGTTTGATAGTTCTCTGCAGAGAGTTTTGAGAAGTTTAGTTGGTTTCTTCTGAGATCCTACTTTAAGTACGGTATGGTAAATTGCTAGCCTTGTATCAATTTTGGCATCTCCAGTAGTATCAGTGATGAGTTTGCTCCACTTGCCAAAGATTTATAGTCTTTTTGCAGGTAAGTTTGATGGAAGATTGGGCATGGTTGTATGTCATCGTTAATCTCAAACATATGCCATTGATTAGGTTATTTTGTTGTGCCAAGTGGTCTAAGAAATTGTCAAGCCTCAAAACACTCTACATTTGAACTATCATCAGACACAGAACTCAACAACCAAAACTGATTGAAATTGGAAGAAACCCTAATTTTTTGTGCAAAAATCCCCAATATCTATGAATTGAAATTGGTTGTCGGCGGTCTTGGAGGCGTCTTCTTCGTCGGTGTCGTCGACAGCAGTGGTGGTTGGCAATGGGTTGGGTGTGGTGCTCTCTCTCTCTGGAATGACTGAAGCGTATGGGAGGGGAAACATGCGTTCTTCGTTTTTTTTCTGGGACGTCCCCAAAATGACGTCGTTTTGAGGCGTGTAGTGGATGGTGTAGTGAGTGATGTAGTGTACGTAGCATTTCTGTTACACACAATTGCGGACGCACATGTATCTATCTCCCTTCTTTCTTTTTGTTCCCATCAATATACTACAGGAAATTAAGTGTTTGATTGGTACGTGGTCCTGTTTTTTTTGACTATATGTGCTGGGTTCACAGTGATGTGCAAATGATCAAGAGAATAAGGATCACTCTGTATATATTGATTCTCTCTCTCTCTCTCTCCGCCTTTAAAATCACGTTCTGAACACATTGAACAACTCGGATCATCAAAATTTGATCAGGAACTATGAGATTAAGATTTGGAGGGTTTTTTTAGAGGTTTTTTTAAGGGTTCCCGGAACTGCCTATATATATATATATATTACACATTCTTAAAGAAGGGAGAATTTGTTCCTTGGGCTATGATTTGATGCTCTGAACCTAACTAGTAAAGTTGCACATGCTTTGCACTTGGAGCTATTCTTATTAAAAGGATTTCTACTCCTACATAAAACTGAATCATATGCTTACTTCACTTGTGATATAGCATCTCCCATGGAGTCTAAACATCATGTACCATCTATGGATTAAGATTAATGTTGGAGTTCGTCCTACATCGGTTATTTATTACCTCCAAAATTAGTATACGAGTTTGGACGGCCTCTCAATTCATTACCAATTGATTTTGAGTTGAATGTTTTAACATGCTCTCACAACTAGAGCTTTGAAAGTCTTTTGGATAAGACTCTCTTGATTAATTGCTCCATTAATCAATGCGAGATTTTCTGGAGAATGGAAACAGAGAAAGGAGACCGATACCACAATTCTCAGAATATTGTTTTTTTTCATAAGAGAGAGACGTGGGGGAGGGAGGGAGAGAGAGTTAGACATGGGGGCGGGTGTGAATACCAAGGAAAAATTATTCTATGTCCCAAGGATACTATCAATGATGCTTCAAATTTATTGTCCCTAGGAATCTAGGATACTGTCACATGATGCTTCAAATTCATTTTTCAACGCACATCTTTCGGTGCATAGAAGGACCAATGCTAACATGTATTGAATACGAGACCGTGACGGTAAAACAAAATAAACTATAGTTTTATCAATTAGCGTGGTGCCCATTTAATACACGGTACTGAAACAAACATTAATGTTATTTTTTTGTCCGGTCCATCAAATGGGCACAAACGCTAGTGCGATGATAATTGAAAATCAGAAAGAAATAGAGTAATGATTGGAGAGAGATGGAGAAAAAAAATAAGAGTAATGATTGGAGAGAAATAGAATAAAGATTAGAATCGAAAATCCAAAACTCTTAAACGAACGGATCTATGGGTCTGTGGATTCCCGGTGAGTCAACAGTCAATTCTACTATAGTCTGTATATGATGTGTAAATGTGAAGATATCTATTCTAATAAATACAACTATAAAGGAAGATGAACTTTTGGTGTGACTTGTTTTTGAAGTTGTGACCTCATTAAAATCCAAGTTTAACATCAGATTTTTTTTAAACATGATGATTAACCTAGGGCGATATAGTACAATCGCTAAAATTCAACCATCCACCTTACCTACGGGAAAAAAAAAAAACACTACACTCCCACTCTACATGCACACACGAAGGATGTGCCCCCAACTACTAGTTCTAAATAACTCCACTATTTGGTGTTCTAGGGAGCACTGAAAAATCACTCCACTCAACCACTCAATACTGCTGGAGGGAGGAGCAATACAATGGACAGTGAATATTGCCTGCTAGTCGGTGTGAAAACAGAGCACGGATAGTTAATAGTAATTGATAAGACATGATGCCACCGACTAGCGTGATACACGGGGTGGGTGAGAGGTCAATTTTTTTTTTTTTTGACAATTATTGGTCCATGTTTCAATACACATACTGTATTTGGTTTTGTTTTATTGAAGGGGACCAACCTTCAAGGTGTGAACACACAAGACGCACATCACATAGAAATACACATTCATTAATTGTGCCTAAATTTTTAGTTTGGTACTACTTGTTTTATTTTCATAATTTTTCTTAGCTTTTTAGTTTAATTTTTTGGATCAATCATTCATCTGCACGAGAATTATCAAAATTATAAAAATGCAGACCAAAGTTAATTTTTTTTTATAGAAAACAAAACTAAAGAAAAAATATCCATTATCTGGTTACTTTTTTCTTGTCTTTAGTATTTTTCTTTTCTTCCGTTCATAATTTACTTTTTTGATTCTTCTAGTTGACGCGAACGATCAATCCAAAAAATCTAATCAAACAAAATTTTAAAAAAGATAAACAACAATTCCAAAACAAAAATTTAAGAACAACAGAGCCTTTTATGAGTTGGTTAATTTGCTTTTGGAAATTGAGGTCATTTCATGCACTAGGAAATCATTAATTATCCTTTTCAAATTGTTTGAATATTTGTTGTCAACTCCTTGTGGGAGTGGTTGCCAGGCTTGTTCCAAGAGCTGGTGGATCATGTCATTTAAAGCTTACTTTGGACAAGTCAAGCCAAGCGAGTACTACCAATATTATTGCTCATTTGAACAATTTCAACCATTTTTATTTTTGATAACCAGATATCTGAGTCAACTTGCGCGCACCTTGACTAATTCCGGAGCTCCGAAACTAACGAGCAGACAAACCTCCAATTGACTCCAACACTTGAAATGTTTGGTCTTTGTGGGTAATCTCTGCTATTCCAGAGAAATGGAAGAGCAGATTCCGCTGTTGGAGCAAAAATATTTTAGCTGCGACCCTGAGTTGTGGTCAGTTGAAACCTCGTACGCATTATTCTGGAATATGCTTGCTCTGACAAAATGAACCCTGGCAATTAGTCTTGCTTTTGTCATGCCCCTGTGAAAGTTAATTGCAGCTTAGAAGAACAAAACCAAGCTTTATCATATGAGAGATCTCACCATCATATTTCAAGTACAAAATATCAGAGCAAATATTGAATATTTTGGATAAGATCATCTAATAAACAATGTGTGTGAGTGAGTGTGTGTGTGTGTGTGTGTGCGCGCGCGTGTGAACGAGAAATGCCACTGAAAACTTACATCACATTACTAACTAATCTTCACCCCATATATCACATTGTTAAAAAGTCAAGAGTAAACCCATAATAATGCTCTTACAGCCGTCCCAAAAGAAAAAAAGTGTGGTTACCGAGCGCTTATGGATGCACTCGGTAATAAATCACAGAATCATACACTGAATGTTACATAATACGAAAAATTCGAGTTGTCATGGGGCTGCTGTTAGGGATGAGAGGACAAGAAGTTGTGAAAGGGAGGAAGATAGCTACGTGTATGATCCGTACATCTGAAACCTAGTCACAGCTTAGAAGCTAGTCATCATCAAGTTCAATTTCTTTCATGGTGTTAGCTCAGAATGTGCCTCAAGATCTTTAAGAATCATATGAAGCTGTTCCCGGAACGTTGAAGACCGTTCTCTTTCATGCTGCAGTTCATTGTTATGTTCAAGTATTTGCTTGTCTTTCTCTTCCTGCAGAAAGTATTGACTGTATTGTAGATGCTTAAGGTCAGCTGCTATTCCTGCAGAAAGTATCGTAGATGCTTAAGGTCAGCTGCTACAATAGGAACTAAATATGAATCTAAAGAAGATCATAACTAGAAAACACCGTTTTATATGCGACTTATAACACAAACAAAACAAGCCAAAACTGAGAACATTTTGGTGGATACTCCATATAGCCATATATTGGAAACGTTTGACCCTGTTCGGTATGGGTTTTGAGGGAGATTTTATGAGTAATGAGTGGAGAGGGATAGATAGATAGTGAAAATTTATTAAGGACCGTGCGCAGAGGTTTTGAGACCCCCAAATGAAGAAGCCCTTATAGACTAATAAGAACAAACTTCTGACAATTGGGTCAAGTTTCTTTCTAATTTCTCGCATGGAGTTTTTGTTTAATAAGGAATGGACTGCTTCTTCTGTATAAAAAATGGTCACATGCACTCCGTGAGCAATATTAAAGTGCAAAATTACAGATTTTCTTTTCTCTTGGCATCATCTACTTTCCCCCTTGTCATAGAATGCTACCAACCACGTCTGTCCCCTCTCCAACCAAGAAAATTCCAGTCTCTCAACAAACCCATTGTGCATCGATAAAATACCAACTACTCGTAGAAAGAAAAGCATTGCTTCTTATCGCCTATGCAACGTCCCTTCTTCCCTATTGGTGTATAACTTTCAATTCTACCACCAAGACTTGCTGTTCACCACTTCAAGCACATATTAGCATCTATGGTGTAGGTTTGGCTAACATTAAGATTTCCAAGGTTTAACCCAAGGCTTAGCACATGAGCCCCTACTCATAGTAAGTTTTCAAGTAATCTCCACAAAAACAAATTTAGCAAAACTGAAGACACTGATATAGTGATATCTAAAATGCATGAGTGGCATCACTACAGGTGATAAGAGATCTGGAAAAATACCAGTGAGTTACCGAAACCAAAAGCAGCCCTGGTTCAGCAAAAGATTAGAGATCAGATGGCTGAAATTTGGGTTGTGCAGTTGACTCCGCCATTCTATCTGGGGTGGCATTGAGATTGAGACTCTTGCAGGAAATAGATCTACAAAGAAATTGCCAATGAAATCATGATCTTTGTTTTACATATTTCCATCTACTTGATAAGGGCAGACAATGGGGTACCACTACAATGGCAATTGACCCTGGATAACCATTAACAAAGGCCCCAGGGAACTATTTACCTACCATTGTAAATTTTAGTAGCAACCACCTTCCCCAGACCCCAGATAACTACGGCCACCCTTAGCTACTACCATAATCAAAACAAATGTCAGTGCAACTCTGGAGGAGGTTCAGTTAGGGAGCATATAAAGCAAGTTTCACAAACAGGAAACTGTGGCACATAAACAAGAAAATAGTTATGTGGTGTTGTTTAAAGCTGTGGCACATAAACAATAATATAGATAGCTAAAGGATGGACTCCAGATATGGATCAATTAATTCCTCCACTTCAATTATAAACACCACAAAATTTTGCAAAAGATTGTCCTTGGCAACTCATTTCAAGTGAAGTAACTGAAAAGGAAATTGAACTTAATGAGACTTTCAGAAGAAATAAATAGTGCCTCCTGTAGCAATAAAGAGAACAAGATACGTGGAAGAAAAAAGTAATGCAGTTGTCCAACCAAACTGAAGAAATGATAGGGAAATACTCACCATCTGATAGACGTTATCTATGTTGTGAAAGCTCCTTCTCTAGAGGCTCAAACTCCTTTAGATTGTTTACAACTTTTTGAACCTTCTTTGACAGTTGGTTACTATGCTCTTCAACCTCCTTCATAAAAGCAGTTAATTGGTCCTGATATAATGGACTTAGTCGTTTCTTACCCCGGATCTCTGCACTCAGCTCTTGTATCTTCTTATCCTTTTCATCCTAATAAACGAATGAAACAAATTCATCAGATGTGACACAATTCAAGAGAATACTACATCCAAGTTGAGACCACAGACAGGACAACTATATATTGCAGGTGTACTCTGCCTCCAATTACATCAACATAGCAACACCTTCACCATGCACATACAAATACAAAGCATGAATGTAAGAATAAAGACACCAGACACAATCTTCGTACATTCAATATTATTATCTGCTACTCCACGTTATTAAACGCATGCCTTAGGAATGGGTCAGAAGACTTGAACTATCACCTTTGCAGGGAGGGGAAAAAAAGGTGAACACAAGTTTTCAATCCATGTGATCGAACAGTTGACCCTAAATACTCAATCCATGCTAGCAATCAATCACAGAGAAGTAGTTTCAGCTAAAGAACTTTCTGTCAAAGACATAAGCTGTCCACAGCATCGATAGAGTTGGAGACCGAAGATTGGTTATTAATTATATGGAAGGTAGGCAGTCATATAGTTGTTTTCAGAAATGCCTAGCGAAAAACTAAATGAATGCATGCTTACAATTTACAGAACGTATAAATGTTAATAAAACCTCAGAAGTAAATGTCAATAAAACCCCAGAAGTAATAAGTGAAATATACAAAAGCTGCTCTGCAAAGGAGTTAAAAAGAACTCAGGAAGCCTCACCATAGCTGGACGTACTTCCCAGGGGGCTGCCACAAGGGGATGATTATGATCTTTCACAAATTTTGTGACAACCAATTTTCCAGCTTTGTCGGACTTTACTAGGATCATAGCCTCACATCCTTCCCTTGTGCTTTCCCTTTGCTTCCTAACCGATCCTAAGGTACCCTGTGTACTGAGACAACGGCCCTCCTTATTGCATCCAAGTCGGCGGGAAAGAATCTTCCCATCAATCTCTGAACGATGGCAAGACATTACACGCATCACAAAGCCTACCCGCCTTGCATAGTCATCATAAAATACTTTGGCAGCTTCCTCAGATCTAAACTCCAAACCCTCGAATGGTTCTGGAATTGGTCTTCCTGTAGAACAACTGTCTGGTCTAGCCCCCTCATCCGAATCCACTGCAGATTAACAAGAATCACAGCCTTTTAAACCCATCAAACACTTTTCTTATTGACTGAAATAAACAAAAAAAAATCACGAGATAACAAAGACGTAAACTTGTCAAACTACTGAGAAAATAGCAAAAATAACGACGAAGACTAATTAAAAAGAAAAACTATGTGGTCCTTATTGCTCACTAGGTTAAGTAGATGTGTTCAAAGAAAACCATGAATATTCTCGTTCTTCTCCTCTTAGAGCTTCCCCAATTTTAAAGCTATAAGGGTTGCTACTGCAAAAGAATATTGAACCTCAACTTTTGCCTCTCCAACAACTAGCTAACTTCTTGCTATATTTAGCCAAATTTGGCAAGATGTTTCATTATACTGTAGTAGGCCAAACATCACTGACCAAGCATGATAGATCCGTGTTTGGCGAAACAATCGAACCATCAGGTCTGGTTTGCCGAACATAAAGGTCCGGCAGGCTGTAAACGGCAACATGCGTGCTCGGCAGTACTAACTAGGGGCTGATTCACCAGGATTGAGAACGAATCCTTAGCGCTTGGCACCATGTGCCCGGCAGATAGGATCGGGTACGAACGAAGCGCCAGCTCACCCACGTGGTTGCAACCGTCTCGACCGTGACATCATCCGAGCGGTTACGCAATCAGATAATCATGAGCGCACATGAGGTTGCCAGCTCATACTCCAGATGTTTCCGGAACCCTAATCCTAGCATGAGATTGACGTCGCCGACTCGTGTGAGGCACATGTGCATGCTAGGGGAGCAAGCAACAGGCACCCTATAAATATCAAGTGATGGCACCCTAGAGAGGTACTCTAACTTACACTAAAAACCCTAGAATACTTTGCCCTCTCTCTGCACTTTCTCATCCTCTCGCCGGAGGGCGGTCAGGTCCTTTAGACATGTGTTGCTTGTGCAGGCTAGGTCGAAGGGCTAGGACACCAACCATTCATCATATCTACCAAGGAGGAGCTTGGATCCGAGATCATGCCGCCTACAATAACAACAAAAATCAGGCCATTCTTTCGACTCGGCATTGCTCATGATGGAACTCACGTATATGATCTTGCTGGGCATTTTTGGGAGAAAAATAGAAGAAATAACATTTGCATCATTGGACTACAATTTTGTCACAATTCATTCGGTAAAATATAAAGTTTGCAAGCATTTGGCTAATGAACCGTTGGAGATTATGCTCTTGCGAACTAGATCAACAGCTAACAGTCTCAAAATTTCCTTTCTTTTCCTACCAGAATCTTAGCAACCAAGCGAACCATCAATGTAGAAGAGCTAATTTCTTGGTAGTGTAGTTCTTTCTGCTGGCCAGTATGTCAAACGGTTGTTGATCATGAAGAAATTACTCGCTCAAAAGCCTAAGACAGTCGCACCAGTACTCATAAGCCAAACCTAGCAAATATCAGTAGTAAAGTTCCAATCTTTCTTACCCCTCTGAAATTCTGAATACCCAACTGAGCTTAAAGCCACCGAATTTGCAATTTACATATACGTACAAAAACCCACATAAAAAAAAAAAGCGTACTTTTCGATGAAAGATCTGAAGATTAGAGGCAAACGCAACTTACTGAGTCCAATGGTTAGAGAGACACAAAGAACATTTTTGCAGCCGTAACGGGTAGAGAAAACCTCAAAACGCCAAAGGGGGATTTGGGTGATTGTATAGAACGAGCTTGAAAGTTTAGTTTTTAAATTAATCTACTTCGTTGTGTCCATACCCGCTTCGTACGGTCTTCAATTGATCTTCAACACACGTGAGTTTTGTGTGTTCGTGGGTACCAGGGTACGGGGTTGTTTTTCGCTAAACTCAAGATTGTTGCTATGTGCAAAGTTGGGCAGCTCGTGAATCGGCTTGATGCGGATCGCTCCGGTTCTCAATTTGATTCACTTACGGTGGATTGTCATTTTCTCTATCCGCCAACCGTCCGTGAGTTTATTTGATTGGTTCGGTTTGGATGCGATTTGTGCGGATCGATTTGGCATGTTTCGACGGATTTGATTATGCAATTTTTTTTTATATACACCTAAAAGTTGAAAAATAAAGCCCAAAACTTCAAGTCTGTCACAAATTCAAACAAGTTTAAACCAACATTCGTTAGAATTAAGTTATATTTATCCACCCTAAAGTCTAAAGATAAACTATTACATCATCCAATTAAGTTACATTCCTCCATAAAAAATTTAAAAGTCCAAAATGACATCATAATAGAGAAGGGTTTTTTTTTTTTTTTTTTTGATCCCCCATAATAGAGAAGGTTATTAACATTTTCAATATAAAACATAAAACACATCATAGAATACATGTTTATTATTTTATTATCAGTGAAATTTTGTTTAAATTGGTCAACATTATTCATAACCTTCCATAGAGAAATAGGAATATTGTGGATTGAGAGGAACCAAACTGGAACAGATCCGGAATCGTCAGAATTAGTATTTTTAGATCCATATCTGTCCGTAGCATGTCTCAGTTTGGTGCGGATTGGACGGATTGGGCAGTTCGGTTCATCCGCTGAATAGCCCCTGGTGCAAAGTACAAGACTTTTATACACAATAATTTTGATATTAACAAAAGCAGCATTTGGGAATTGATTTTGACACTCCAGTTTTAGCCACTGGCACTCCACTTTGTGTCTTGATCATGTGAGAAAACAAAACTAAAAATGGAGTGTCAAAATCACATCCCTTGTCATTTCCCTAATGTATATGCTATCACAGATTTTATAGGCAGTTCATTTTTTTACCTACATCAACTGAGATGTCATTTAGCAGCAGAAATAACTTTACTATTGTCATTAGCCTATAATCCAATAATATAGAGGAAATGCACTGGTGTTTGTTGTAATCGAACCATTGTTAGTTCGACTCAATTGGAGTGAAAGTCACTTAAACCATTTCTTGATTCTTGATAGGGCAAGTAAAACAAGAACAATGCTATGAACACAAATTGAAATACAACTGTGATTAGAGGGCGCGTCGGATGTATATGAGCACACATCTAACTTTTCGAACACAAATATGTCCAAAGTTGTGTTTTAAAGTTAATGTTCCTTGACTTTTTGAATAAAACAATTAAGATTCTCAAAATTGAGCTCTTATTCTCACTCGTTAAAAATTCATTTAAGATTGTATAATTGTATAAATAAATCAAGGTTTAAATTGGAGTATGTTGAAGCTCATATTAAGTTTTCAAATCAAGCTCTAACAATTAACTAGTCGACTTGTTTAGTTTATGGCGTATAAAAATTTAAGTTACTCGTGATTGGCTTGTGTTCGAGGAGAGAGAATATAGATAGTAAAAACCACATCATCTGAAGGAGGCGCTCGAGGAGAGAGAATAGTGTTCATTATGACTTGAGCATCAGATCCCACCTGCACCATTTCCAGCTTCAACACCACCGCGGCACTGCCAGATTCAGCTATTCACGAATAGCAATCGCTTCGGTAATCCTTGGTGAAGCAATATCATCCACAACTTTGAGTTTACCCCGAAACGCTCCCATCCGCCCAAAAGGACTAAGCGAACCCATCCATCCGAACCAGAGGCTCGGGCGGAGTTAACCGATCTTGATGGACAACCCCACAATATAGTAATTTTGTACATTACACACAAAAAAATCATGCATGACAACTTACTTTGCAAACGCGACACATGATCTTCCTGTGTGGTGGTTGCTAGTTAAAAGTGGCGAAGAGCCACGCGACCTAAGGTAAGAAGCTTGTGGGATCAAAAACATCCTTCACAAGAACGAACTTCGAGAAAAACCACATGAGAACCTACCTCAACAAACGTATTTACCCTTTTAGCTCTTGTTTTTTCATCCTCGGCCAACCTTTTGAAGTATGTCTTAAGGAAACTGTCGATATTCTCTCTCGCAAATTCCTCAATGCCTGGCCAGCAGATTCGAAAGAAAGTTTTCCGAATTCCCCATAAACCCTTCTTATTTGCACTTATCACAAAGCCAACAATCTCTAAAACCAGACCAATCGATGCCAGCGGTTTTTCATCTCCGTGACATACATCGATACCAAACCGATGTCCAATTTTGTTTGCAGCTTCGCTCATGAATTTCTTACCATAGACAGAGAGATTCTGCAACTTTTCCACAAGAGAAGAAGCAAAATTCTCCAGACTTGGGTTTAGCTTTCGCGCCGAACAGAAGAATGAGCTCATCAGTGTGGATGTGGTGCTTGTTACTTGTTCAATGATGGTGTCAATGATGGTCTTGGATTTGAGAAGGGGTTCTTTGAATTTTTGGGAGAAGTTGTCTGAGAATTTCTTGGCTTGGTTCATAGAGTTTTCTGTATCTTCGGTGAGATTTTGAAAGAACTTCGTTTTTGAAATGCACCGACGGAATGCTTCTTTCAGCTTTGTCAAAGCAAAATCCACCATGGGTGCCATTTTTGCAAGCTTTTTGTTTGATGTTAAGTCACTGATAGTGGCATGGGCTTTATTTATAGGTAGATGATAGAAGAGACTGATCAGATCAAGAATTTTCTCTCCAACAAATTCTTGAACATATAGCCAACAGACTCGAAGGAAAATGTTCGAAAATCCCCATAGCCCCTTCTGCTTTACAATTCTCAGTAAACCAACAATCTCTAAAATCAGACCAATCAATGCCTTCAGTTTCTCATCGTCGTAACATATATGTCGCTACTAAACCGACGTCCAATTTTGTTTGCAGCTTCGCTCATCAAGTTCATGGATTTCTTGCAATAGGCAAAGAGATTCTTCAACTTTTCCACGACAGAAGAAACCGAAGTCTCCAACAGACCTAACTTCAGCTTTCGTGCCGAACAGAACAACGAACTCATCTGTGTGGATGTAGTGCTTGTTACTTGTTTAATGACGGTGTTAATCACGGTCTTGGACTTGGGAAGGGATTCTTTAAATTCTCTGGAGAAGTTGTCTGAGAATTTCTTGGCATGGTTCGTGGAGTTTTCTGTTTCCTTGGAGAATCTGTCAAAGAATTTCTTTGTTTTTGAAATGCACCAACAAAATACTTCTTTCAGCTTTGTCAAAGCAAAATCTAGTATGTGTGCCATTTTTGCAAGCTCTGTGGTTGATGTCAAGTCACTGATATTGGCATGGGCTTTATTTATAGGTAGATAGAAGGGATTGATCGGATCAAGAAATTGGGAAGTTGGACAGGGCTTTTCTAGAACTTAGTCCCAAGATTCATAGAGCCAAATATGAATTTCCTTGGAATCAGATTTCTAAGCACAAATTTGTATTGTGGAGCTGAAAGGGTGAGAAATCTTACTCTGCAAATCTGTTTATTTGGAAGTTGAAGTTATTATTAGAGTTCAAGACCTGAACCATTGCATAAAACAAGCATGCATGTCCAACCATAGTGGGTGGATAACCATAAATAAGACACAAATGAAAAAGCTGCAGAGATTTACGGACATTTAGATTCACAGAGCCAAAAATTTTATGATATGAAAAGGCGAGTTCACTAGTCCGATTCGTAGAGCAAAAAATTCATTTTTATTGGTACTAATCCTAGACTCTGCTCAGAATTGAGAAACTGAAAAGGAGAAAAACCTTTAGGTAAACATGCTATATAGTCCATGTTGATGAGCCTTTCCTGATATTTCCTGATCACTAATCTCAAAACAAAAGGTCTAGAAACCTTATGACCAGACTTCGACACATGAAAGATAGGACTAGCAAATGGGTAGCTCTCATCTGGGATTGGAACCGTCCTGATCACATCCTCCTTCGAAACCCCATTGCAAAGATCCACATCAACCAGATGATTGTCCTCAGCAATTTTCTCATTAGCCCATACATCATCCTTATCCAAGACAGGATTCTTGGTGATGAGGCTATCTCTCCCTTTGCACTTACATTCGCAAATGGCTCCCATCGAATTGTTGACCACAACTTGTTCTTCGACTGCCAGGATTGGATACACTCTTCCATAAGCCTCCAAGTTGATCCCTTGATTAATAACACCGAAAGACTTGGTAGAGACCTACACTTTACTTGAAGAGTAAGATATAACTTTAGAGGGAAAGCAAACAGCAGCAGACCACCCAACCACTAGAAATCCAATTGCATAAAAAAAAACGGCAAACCAGCCTATGATAAGGGCATACCTCGACCCATTCCAGGCTGCCATCAGCTGTAATCGGCGATGGCGGAAAGAAGAATGGAAAAGAGAAGATCGGCAATGGTGAGATAGAGCTATTGATCGGCGAGCAAATTGGAGGATCAGGATATGTCGGAAAAGGGTGAAACAAAGGCAGCAGTAGCAAGGGCAATGGAGGACAACAGCGTCAAGGGGCGATGAAAGACGATGGCGGCTAGGTAAGACCCAATAATTTGGGTTCCATGCAATCCAGGGGACACAAGAGGGGCGCACGAGAAATTTATTAGATGGCACAGTCATGCAACGTTTCTACATCTTCCATTAACACACAATCACAGAGGGCTGTCGAAGACGTTGGACACCACATGATGTGCTTCAGAATCATTGAGTGTTTTCAACTGTAAACGTAGTTCTATCAATATGATACAGAACAAGGGGTGGATGATCCCTTTCTCATTTCTTTTTTTTCCTACATTTAACATGTTATTGTCATAATCTACTCAACAATACAGTTATAAGGTAACAAAAACAATATAATAATACACACATAAAATATATTGCCTTGGTACAACAACGAACAAAAAACAACACAGAAAACAACAGTAGTCAAAATCATAGAGACCATTTAAGTGTGGGGCAGAGATACCCTTATTCATGTTACACAACAAAGGAAACGAAAACCAACGTACGGCAACCGAAATGCATTCATCATGATGTGAATAGTACTTTGAAATACTTGGAATTCTTTATTGTCCTAAACATGAATTTCCTCCACTTCGTGTGATGGCAACAACACCTGAGA
Source organism: Rhododendron henanense subsp. lingbaoense (assembly GCA_020567845.1). Lineage (NCBI taxonomy): Eukaryota > Viridiplantae > Streptophyta > Magnoliopsida > Ericales > Ericaceae > Rhododendron > Rhododendron henanense. The sequence continues at coordinate 39,968,651 of CM036316.1, read as the reverse complement.
ACACAAAAATCCAAATTCAAGGTATCACTACTCGCCAAGTACTAAATTGAAAACTACTAGTAAGATATTACGAGATCCAGAACTTGAAGTACTGGGGTGAAACATATCGACGATGAGCAAACATAAAATGAAAGGAAAATTCGTAATTATAGTCCGGGATATTACAAGTACCATGCATGAATTTTATGCTCCTAAATTTAAGAAACGTCAATAAGTAAAATTCGTATATTGGCATGAGCTATGACAGGAATTGTACCAAAAAAAAAGAGAAACGAAAAATGACAAGGTAATTACCATGTAATGAAATGTGTTGTGAGCACTCCAGGATCTCAAACCACACACACTCACACGCACTAATCAAACACAGAGATTTCCTGAGAAAATTTCACTATAATCACAATAGTTACAAAAGAACTCTGACTGGAGGAGGAGCATCCAACACCGGAGCTCAAAACTCAACTCACACCCTCGCCAGTGTAACTCTCCCTCAGAGCACAATACCACTGTGAGTGATACACTTTGTCACTCTCTGCTCACACACTCAGTTCCACACCTTTCTACTCCTACACATACATGTATATATACAAGAAAGGTGAAACAAAAGTCCAAAAGCCATTTAAGGCTTAGTCACGCGAGAATCAAAACACGGGGATCCGGCGCCTAAAATCTCAGCCGTTGGTGGCTGAGATCTTTGAGTTTGGGGCCTGGGTCACTCTCAATTGGGACCCCTCTCATCAATGGGTAAAATCCAACAAAATGTACCCACCTGGCCACCAAAACCACCCTGGGTAGGTTCAATTAAGGGCTTGGGTCGACTCAGATGTGCACTTGTTGCGTTTCTCCTTATTTCCTTTGATCTTTGTAATCTTTTAAAGATTAATAAAAATTATTTTTTTCTGTTCCAAAAAAAAAAAAAAAACTACTCCCTCCGTCCGTGTCCTATTTCGTAACTTCAACTTATTAAGGAGACATCATCATTATACATTTCACATCAATTTTTATCTCCACTTTTCCTATGGAGACATTATCATTACACTTTTACTCACTAACTTTTCAAAATGGAATATACTTTTAGAGGCAAAATGGAAAATGCAACAACTTTTACTCACTAACTTTACAAAATGAACACTTATTAAGGGACAGCCCAAAATGAAATACTGGATTTTAAATAAGGGACGGATGGAGTAGCTTGTAATTATATTCCGGGAAATTACAAGTACCATGAATAAATTTTATGCTCCTAAATTCAATTAACGTCAATATATGTAAAATTCGCATATGGCATGAGTATGTGACAAGAATTTTACCGAAAAAAGAACAAAATGATGAGGTAATTACCATGTAAGGAAAAGTACCCAGGCCATCAAATGACCAAAACCACCCTGAGTAGGTTCAAGGAGAAGCGATGAAGCTATATTATAAAACAGAGCGGTTTTTGTCTACACATATAAACATGAGCACTTCTACAGTAGTTAATCACCTTCAAGCTAAGATCGTAGCCGTCCGATTAAGAGAATATTTTCTTAAGTTATACTTTGATCTGCTGTTGTGGTAATACACACACTTTCATTTCCAATTTATTACCTTTTGGTTTTTTCCATTTTAAGTTGTTATTTCAAGAGGGTAGATAATTAACCTGTAAATTATTACATTTTTTATTTCTTCTCTCTACCTTGGCATGAGATTTTTAAAATGAGGCAAAGAGTGAGTAAGTTATATTGGACGGGTAGAGCAGACAACTTATTTAAGTTGGGACTGTATTTCGTTTGAACGTGTCTTTAGGCACTTGCATCCACTAGTTGATCTATACGTTGTAGATGCCTCAATTTTGTTTACTGTACTTCCTAAGCTGGGTCCCATAGATTTGCTCACACCTGTGAGGTTTGTACCCAGACTACCCTATCACCTGAGAGTAGTGAGCTCTCTCTAAATATTTGGTCTGGTAACTTTTTACATTTTTTATTTTTTTAATTTTCTGTTTAGCTTTTTGTCATTTGTGTCGATAAGATAGATCAAATAAGTACATAAATGTGGACCAAAGATGAAAAATGTTTATATGAGATGACACTAAAATCAAAAAAATACCAGTCATTCTGATTTTTTTCGTCTTTAGTGAATTTTTTTCGATTTTGGTCATAATTATTTACTTTCTAGCCACCTCTTGTTAAGACAAATGATTAATGCAGAATGTAACATAAATATAAAAATGATTCAGAATAGAAGAACAAATATACCAAAACAAAAATTTAAGAAGAACGGGGCCAATTTTGACGAGATATGCAATAAATCAGATCTTGGAATCAAACTGGGACAAACCTTTAATTGTTGCGGTGTTCAAAAATTATTCAACTCCCCCACCCTCTAATGGTTCATCATTCAGCCTCCGGCTTTCCCTCGCATCTTGGTATTCCCGAGGAGTATACAGTTCAAATAACCCTCCTCCATCCTTCCGGAAGAACCTGACAGTGGGTACATGCTCAATAACCCAATACTCTTGGCCTTTGCCTGGTTGCATTTTGTCTAAGAACTCTGTTGGCATTAACCCGAAGACAAGAGATTTGAGTTCTCTGAGGCTGAGGATACCGGAGGGTACCTCCTTCAATTGTGGGCAATCAACAATTTGAAGTTGCATAAGAACGGACAATCCTCCTTCCTCTATTATAATTGAATTCAATCCCTTCAACTCTTCGAGGTATAGCGACTTAAGCTTCGGAAACCCTCCGACGCTGAAATATAATTGTTCTCCATCGTACGCGTTGCAGAAACAAAGTTCCATCAAATTAGGTAATGCTTGAAGAGTTTTTATTGCATGAGCACCGGTCAACCCTGAAAAATATAGAGTTAGGGAAACTAGATTATCCATTTTCGATATCCAGTTTGGCAACGTTTTCAAACGTCCACGCAAGTAGAGATCCCGAAGAGATTCGGGGGGAGAAGAAAGAGAATGCAAATCCAATATCTCTTTGCCGTTAACAGCCCAAACCCTCAAAGCTTGAAGGTGCTTCATCTTTTGGATGGCGGTACAGAGAGCGTTCCCTTGTTCTCTTTTCAGGGACCAAATACCCAATTTTCTCAATTGCCTCAAATTCTCTAGCTCTTTGATAAAATCATCGGTTGCCTCCAAGCCTCGCAATGTCTGCAACTCTTCTAAATGCCCAATCCCTCCTTGTATCTTCAGTCCTCTTCCGATAAGATGCCGCAACTTACGGAGTTTACTCAAGATCCCAATTCGTATCACATCCACATGAGAGTAAGCCAAATTCAAAGTTTGTAGGTTGTGTAGATTTCCAATGGACTTGGGAATTATCTTCACTTTTGTGCGCTTGATGCTTAGGTATCGCAAATGAAGAAGATTTCCCACGTCTTCATGAAGCTCATCAAGAGGAGCATCTTGAAGATCTAGTACTTTCAAAAGCTTGAAATTCACAGCTAGAGTACCCAATAACTGCTGCTTTGGCAACTCCCCCACCAAGAAAACAAAAACGGAACGAATTCTTGATTTGGTACTACTCATGGTTTCCAAATCCTTATTCGTTATGTTTCGCATATGCATTGACCATCGACGGGTTTCATTGTTCCAACTTGGATCTACTTCTCTCAAAACATGGCAAAAACTCAACTCCTCACATTTTGCGAGGATGATCTCGTGGACTACGTCATGGACTTGACATCTTTTAATCCTACCATCAAAATTTCTCCATGAAACTTGAACCAAACTTCTGTGAACAAGCTCAGTCAAGTGTTCTTCTGCGACTTCTTCCAACGTTTTTCCTTTTTGTCCTTCGATGAACCCCTCAGCTATCCACAGTCGAATTAGTCGTTCACGGGTGATTTGATAGTCCTCGGGTATCACGCTAAAGTACAAGAAACATGGTTTGAGGTAGTAAGGCAGATCAAGGTAACTAAGGAGCACAATTTTTGTGATGTTTGTGAGATGGGGATTCCTTTCTAACTCGGATCCAAGGCTATTATAGAATCTTTGCCATTCAGATACAACTTTACTTTTAGTGGACAACAGAGCTCCTATCGTCACAATAGCAAGTGGTAATCCCTCACACTTTCTAACAATGGCACGGGATACTCTCTCCAACTCGGGAGGACAACTACTACCGGATTCTCGTTCGAACGTTTTCATGCAAAAGAGCTTCCAAGCTTCCTCCTCAACTAAGGGTGCTAGCTTACAGACTTGATCCGATGAGGATCCCTTGCAAAAAGAAGCAACATCTGCACTGCGTGTAGTGACAATTATTTGACTTCCTTTTTTGTTTTTCGGTAAAGCAATATTTACTATTCTCCAAAAGTCTGCACTCCAAACGTCATCGAACACGATTAGATACCTCTTCTTAAGTAAATATTCTCTCAGAATATGAATGAGAGAATTTGGGTCCATTGTGTCGATTCCCTCAGGTGCACACTCCTTTCTTGTCTCACATAGCAGCTTCATCGTTCTTCTAAAGATGTCCTCCATCTTGTATGATTGGGAGACTGATACCCAAGCTTGGCAATCAAAGTGTTTAATCACTTTCTGGTTGTCGAAAATTGTCTTGGCAAGAGTGGTCTTGCCACATCCTCCCATACCTACTAGTGAAGTGACCGTTCGGTTGGACTCTCCGATTATCAGCCTGTGGATCAGTTCCTCCCGGGTGGACTCAATGCCCACAACTTCATCTTCCTCAATGAAAAGAGATGCAACACGAGGGTCATCAAATACTTTCTCTTCTATTTTACTGGTTGACCCATGTTCCAAGGAACTAAAACCATACCTCTCAGCCCTTTCCTTGATCTCACAAATAGTCTGTTTGATAACTTGAATTTGAGAGGCAATATCATGTTGTGGCCTTAGTTTAGTGATAGAGCGAGCGAGTTTGCGAAGGAAACCGATGAAACCACGCCGTTTCTTGTTTTCTGACAGGCGAAGTACGTATTCGTCCATGACGTCCTCGATCTGGTAAGCCAATCCCCTTACCTGTTTCACCCAATTTTTTGCCCTTTCGTTTTCCAATTTTGGACTTGATTCTGCATCTTTTAGGAATGACCTTATGCTTTCTAATTCAGCCTTGATACTGGCAACTTCATTGTGGATATTCCGCAACAACTTCACTTCACTAGAAATCAATGGCATCAAAGTACTGTTGATAGCGGAGCTTACTGCAACTAGTGCCATTAGACCTATTTTCCTGCATAACACAGCACAATTGTTAGTTTAGTAGCTGATATATTTCTGTGGCTTATACAATGTGGAATCTCCCATGCGCACACGCGTGCGCACACACATACTAGCTAACATGAGGAATCGATCAAGGCTCAAGCAATGAACGAAAATAGAAATTGGGTACTCCACAGCTCACACTAGATCTCATCATAGTCAGCGAAGTGACAAACTAAAGCGGAATCATGTTACACAACCGTAACAAGAGTAATGACGAGCGCCATTTAGAATACTGGACTTCGGGTTGGTGCTGTGCTGTGAGGTGCACAGCACCGTGCTGCGCACCACCGAGCCGTCAGATAGTGCATCCAACGGCTCGGATCTCATCTCGGCAACCAACGATCGAGAGCCATTCATTGCCAAGATAAGATCCGAGTCGTTGGATGCACGATCCGAAGGCTCGGAGGTGCACAGTACAGTGCTGCGTACACCACAGCACAACACCATCCCCATTTCTAAAATATTGGGTAGTGTATTGAAATTTTTTTTAAACGATCCCTCGAAAATTCCTAGAGCTGCCACCATAAGCAATGGATATTTTCCCCAGTGATGGTATTATCTACAGTTTATGCAAAGGGTGTAGACAGGAGTTTTGATGTACCTACAACCACCCACTACTCACACGTACGGCATTGCCTGGGGAAATTGAATACATGATCTTCGAGCTTCTGGGTGATCCCAATAACAAAACTTGAACAGGGGAAACAGGGGGTCGGGACTTAGGTACTCCTTGTAATTCTAAGGCTCGAAATCTCCCAGTTGTTATGAACTCTTTTGAGTCAGTCCATACGGGACAACAACGCCATATCTAATCGCCCCTTGGTAAGCCCTGGGATTAGTCCCAGGGAGACGAGTCGAGGAAGATGTATCCAATGGAATTACATAACCCAAATCAGAGGTCACAGCAGTACATGAAATCTAACTGAAAGAGGTGATGATTTGCTTGAGGTGAAAATTGGAAAGAAAGATACGTATGCAGCGTAATGAAATATAGCTATACACGCAGAAAGAAAGAGAAACACAGGAGGGAAGATGATCAATTACCTCTATAATGCGAAATTTTCGGGAGAATGAAAACAGAGAAATGAGACCCAATTTGCAAATGTAAATCTGAAAAAGCCAATGAAGTATGTAATGATAGTAGAAAATAAGAGAGAAATGTCACTTCATGTTTGGGTCTGTGGATTCCTATTGTGAACAGCCAAAAGTCAGTCGCAGTCTTTGTTGAAATTATTTCTCTTTCAAATGTATTTGTTGGGTCGAGCTTATAGTGATTATGAACTTATTTTCAATTTGATGTGATTCTACTTTTATTCTATTACCACTTGTAATAAAATAAAATCGGGAGTGGTAGTTTCCATTGTCATTTGCAGATTTCAAAATAAATTAAACTTGGATAGTAGTAAGGAGAAATCCGTAGTTTCTATTGTTATTTTCGGACTTCAACATAAAAGAAATTTGGTTTAATAGTTACACGCGCGTATTTGTCTTAGTAAACATTGAATAATGAATTACATATATGTTAATGAAGCGGCCCCTACGCGTAAATAAGAAAAATATTAATAAAATTGGTAGTGGTAGTTTTCATCGTCATTTGCGGGTTTCAAAATAAATTAAATTTTGTTTGGAGTCAGGAGAAATCCGTAGTTTCCATTGTCATTTTCGAACTTCAACATAAAAGAAATTTGGTTAATAGTTGCATGAATTTGTCTTTGTAAACATTGAGTAATGAATGGCATATATGTTAATGAAGCAGCCCCTACGCATAAATAAGAAAAATATTAATAAGATCAGGAGGGGTAGTTTTCATCGTCATTTGCGGGTTTCAAAATATATTAAATTTTGTTAGTAGTTAAGAGAAATCCATAGTTTCCATCGTCATTCTCAAACTTAAAAATAAAAGAAAATTGATTAATAGTTACACGAATTTGTCTTCATAAACATTAAATAATGAATCACATATATGTTAATGAAGCGGCCCCTACATGTAAATAAGAAAAATAAAAATAAAATTTGGAGTGATAGTTTGGGTTTCAAAATAAATTAAATTTGGTTAGTAGTTCGGAGAAATCCGTAGTTTCCATCGTCATTTTAAGACTTCAAAATAAAAGAAATTTGATTGATAGTCACACAAATTTGTCTTCATAAACGTTAAATAATAAATAACATATTAGTATATGTTAATGAAGCAGCCCTCACGTGCAAATAGTGAAGCGTGCAGCCTGCAAAAGTACTCTTTAATAATAGGGAAAATTACCGGCAGGTGGAGTGGACCGGGAATAATCACCAACCCATGGTGTGAAGTTTCGAAATCACCACTATCATGACATGCGGGAAAATATTCCCCAAAACATGGTATGCCTGGTTGAATTTACTATTATACCCTCCCACCCTCCCACAGCTAAATTGCCCTAATACTCGTTCCCTCCCAAATCCATCGTGTTCTGATTTCAAGCCAACCATCCGCTCAGCAGCTCTCGACCCTCTCTCTCCAGGTATCTCTCTCTCTCTCTCTCTCTCTCTCTCTGTCTCTCTCTCTCTCTCTCTCTCTCGTAGGTGCGTGTGTATTGTGTGAGAATCGAACAAAACCTCACTCCAAACCCACCCTCTCTTTGTCACACACACAGACTCGTAGTATCCAGACATTGAGACAAATTTTTGGTTGTTGTATGCAGATTTTGGCCCACATTGTTGTGTGAACCCTGATTGAAGGTTTGACAGAAGGTACTTTGGTCGAGTTGGTGAGTTTGCTGTATATGTCCATTTTTAGGTCACCGTGTTTGATTTTGGTATTTCTGTTTAGTTCATGTTGTTGTTTGGCATGTGGGTTTGTTTACAAATATCGTGCAACCACCTAATCTGAACAGAGTTAATGGTTTCCATGGTCGGTATAGAGTTTTGATCTTTATGATTAGGTGATTGTGTCCTTACAGAACATGTATGTGCTCTATATTCACATTTCACTTGCAACGAGAAAACCTCTTGATCTGAACAGAGTTTTATGGTTTCCATGGTCGGTATATAGTTTTGATCTTTATGATTAGGCGATTTTGTCTTTACAGAACATATATGTGGTCCATATTCACATTTCACCCGCAACCAAAAAACCTGTTAGGTATTTTATTATGTTTGGGAAAAGGACACTGCAATCTCTCCCTTAGAAGAAATTAGGGCATGTTGACTGTGTTCCCATTATTAAAATTCTTGTTGTCGAGTTGGGAAAAAGAAATCATGCTGAAGCTTAAATCATGGTAGTTTTATTCACCTTTAGTGACATCCTTTGATTTGTCATGTGTTTTATTGACCTGGAACATATTTGTGGTTTTGATTGATGACTGAGTTTGGTCTTACTCTTCTATTGGAATGTACTTTTATGATTTCCAACCAAAACTACCATGCAAACATTTAGAAATTGGCATGCAATTGGAAAAAATAGGGATGGACAGTGGAACAAATAGGGATGAAATTGAGTATAGAGTCTGGAAATATGTAATTTCCCTCGAAACCCCAAAAAACAAGACTTTTGAACAGGGGGGAACAGTGGTGTTACATCACTGTACAGTGATTGATATCGGAAGGGACAGTACACTGTTTGTGAGAGAGAGAGGCTGTTCGGAGGAGTTGGGGGCCAAATTTGGGGCCTTGGATTTTATGTCAGTTTTGTAATGAAGGTTAAAAGTATGGGCACTTTAATGAAAAGAGGACAAAGCTTCTAAACCCTTGGATGAAATGAATCTCAGCCATTATTCAAAAAATGTGTTTATATCGGGTCCACACACTCGTGTTTTATTTGGTAGATATTTATTTTTCACTGGTATTCTATTGAAGGAAGAAGCCATGTTTATTGACTTGCATAGTTTAACTCTTATAACAATATTGAAGATGAATTGAATATTGTTTGAGTTGGAGCTCCAAGAATTAGATTATTCTCATGGTTAGTCAATTGTTTAATGGTAGGGGAGTCATGGCGTCTAGTTCAAATAGTGGTACTCCAAGTCCTTTGAGGATACGACGTTGCGATCACGGCAATGAAGCGGTACTGCACACCTCATGGACTGATAGAAATCCGGGTAGGAGGTTCTTTGGCTGCCCTTTGTGGGTTCCTGGTGCGCCAAAGAAGAATGGTCCACACTGCAAGTACTTCGAATGGTTGGATGGTGAGATAGGTGCGGAAGAGAAAGTGGTTCGCCGATTTGAAAGGGATACAAAGATCACTCCATACGCGTATTGACGAACATCAGAGAATGATGGAGGAATATGAGAGCAAGATGGACGAATGTGAATTTAAGTGTAAGGAACGAGAGACCAAATGTAAGGAGTATGAGAAAAAGATGAAAGAAATTGAGAAAAAGGTTAATGATTTGGAGGTGAAGGTGTGGAAAACCAATGGAATAATGTGGGGAGCGTGGGTTGCATGTTCCATTTTGGTTGTCATAATTTTTGCTATTCTCTCAACTGGACGTGGGTTTGAGAAAAAGTTGTTGGGAAGGCCTCGTTGAACCTCAGGGTCGTATGCTTTGGTTTTTGAAGTTTGGAAAGTGGGACTACTAGGTGGTTCCTTTTTGTAAGAAGAACATGTTATGAGAGCTGATTGTGGAGACAATTAAGATGGTTCTTGTATGTACATATGTGAAGCAAATATGGAGTACTGAATTTCTGTATATTATATATATATATATATATATATATATATATATGTTTTTGTTGGCATGTATATTTGTCCTCTCCTTTTCATTAGAATTGCTTTCTAACTTGCATTGAATATATTGCTTAGATAAAACCTTGTATCTTATATCATCCAAGTAATGGTACAAGTCATAATATTGGTCAACTAGAGCTCACGAATGGTAACTTTTACTCCAATGTAGCTTAGCTGAGGACTAGAGGGTACTGAAAGAAACATTTCTATTAGGAGGGTTTATAAAGTGGTTAGTCCTCTTTTCAGTGGGATGTACATGTATTGTCTAGACAAAGACTACATACTATTGTACTGTTGCGAAAACTGACAGATATGAGGACACACCTAGCTAGCTACCATGATCTACAATTTGAAGAACCAGTTGACATTAGTGAAAGAAACTTGATTTAGTTTGATAATGCAAGAAGCCTGGTCTCAATAGTATCAGAATGTTAGTTAATTACCAAATCAAACCAAGCATTACGTCCCAACCCTTTGGGGTCTGCTAAATGTTGGTTAATGTAGTGAGAAAGTATCTTATAAGTAGTGTTCTAACAAATTATTAATCTGTGGATAGGCGAGCAGTGTTGTGGCTCTAATGTAACCAAATCAGAAAATGATGTGATAATTTTTGGTGTTCAAATCATGAGGAAGTTGTACCACATCCGCTCAACAAGAAAATTGTTATCGTATTGTGTAGGGGAAAAGCACACGATGTGTACATGTTCAGTATGTTTTTTGACTTGGGTTGACTAATTGTGGCTGGCATACGTATTACCATGGTTGAATCCTCTTGGTTCTCTGTCTTTGACTATCGGCACTTGGATGCATTATGCCTTGTTCCATAATCAGCTCAAATAACAAGAAACGTCTTTTTGCTTTATGGGAGGGAATGTTTGTGAACTGTAATATGTTCATCATAGGTTTCTGGTTTTGTAAACCACGCAGCCTTAAATTTGCTTAGTTGGATCTGTATCTTATCTCATCAAAGGCCTCCAAAATATGAATGCTTGGTTGATGAATAGTGCCAACTGTTGTCCTTCCTGTAGCATCTACATTTGTCACTGTATTTGAAAGTGGCTATTGCCGATGCTTTATCATGTAAACCTGATGTACCCTATCCATGAAAATTATGGAGGGATTGAAACCAAGCTCCACTACATTTGTTAATCTCTTGCTATGGTCAGTTGAAAGACCACTTACCCCTGGAATTCCAAGTAAAGAAAGTTTGATGCCATTAAGCTCAATGACTTGAAGAACTTGTGCTACAAATTTCAGCATTTTTTACAGGTTAGTAGATATACACATCCTCATTTTGTTGTCTTAACTGTAAAAAATGTATGTATGTCTGTGGTCTATATAGTATTACAGAGTATGAGTAATCAGTTGCTCACTATTTACATGGTTTATGTCTGATGTTCATCTATGTGAACATCTATTACCAACACAAGGCTAACTTATTGGTTTAATTTCTTGTAATTAAACTGTGTCAAACCGTACCGGATTTTGTAGAGTTGACGTGCTCGTTATACAAGAAAAATGTGGTCCACGCAGACATAGGGTGTAGTCTTTTAGCAATATGGACTTTGTCTTTGTCTTCAAAGAACCACCAATTAATACTGAATTATGTATTAAGTACCCATTTTTTGTCAAATGAACATTCTGTTCATAAATAACCTTGTATCATTTCATTCAGTATCAATTGTGTAGTACTAATATAATGAAACCGGAATATGGTTGTGCAGCCATGTCGACGACTCCTCAAAAGAAGTTGATGTGCTTTTGTTATTCCGGTGGTGAGCGCATGGTGAATGCGGATGGCGTGTTAGGTTTATATTCGGGTGGTGTTTCTGAAGCTACGGTCATCGAAGAGGGCATATCATTTGACCAGTTAGTTAAACAAGTTTGCTCCCGTATGGATATTAGCCACGATGGGAAGACTCTATTTTATAGTACTTCTAGGGACAAGTCAAAGCATTTGCGTATTAGGGATGAAGATGGTGTTGCTATGTTGTTCCATTTAAATGATGATGATGTTGACATTTATGTACAAGAAGATACTGTTAACCATTTGCCTTGCAACATAAGCAGCAGGTATGTATGCTACAAATTTCATAAGTATATAGACAGATATAGTCAGACTTTCACATGTTCATTTTCGTCTTTCATTGACGTGTTTTGTCTGCTTTCCTTCTGTAGGGAGTCGAACTTGTTAAGTAGCAGCCCCTCCACAGCTGGTGGAGGAACTTGTTCGCGTAGTGAAGGTAGCCTAGCTGTTTGCCATGAAATGGGTTTGGTGCCATACTCCCAAGAACGAGGTGACGACATCCTAACTGGGGATGGCCAACTTTTTGACAACCCTAGCCTCTTTAAGAAGGCTGTTATTCTATTTTCTGCGTTAAACAAGTTCACATTCAAGTATTTGGACAATAGTCGTTCATATTATAGGTTGGTTTGCGTCATTGATGGTTGTCCATGGAAGCTAACGGCTAGATCGCAAGGCAAGTCCGAACTTATTAGAGTGATCAAGTTGAACAACGAACATTTGCACACTGCACATGACACGGCTTCTTTCAAACCAAGGATTCGGGCAAAAGAGATGGGTATGATTTTCAAGGACAAACTACTTGTGCAGCCAGAGCTCCTTCCGAGGAGCATATGCAACGACTATGAGTTAGCGTTCCATTGTCCCCTAACTTACTCGCAGGGTTGGAGGACTAAGGAACGTGCCCGTAAATTGATAAGTGGCCCAATTTCGATGACGTATCACTTAGTGCCATGGATGTGTGAACGACTTATACAATCGATTTCAAACACAAGGGCAGTTTGGACTTCAAATGTGGATGGCAAGTTCAGCCAACTTTTTGTTGCTTATGGTTGTAGCATTACGGGGTTCTTGTCGGGATGTCGACCCATGTTGTTTATCAATGCCTGTTTCTTGACTGGTCCTTATCGAGGTAGTTGCTTGTCTGCAGTCGCGTATGATGCGAATGATCAGTTGTTCCCCGTCGCATATGCTATTGTATCGTCTGAGAATTATGAGGATTGGCTATGGTTCATGCAGAATTTGAAGGAAACTGTTCGTCATAAACCAATTGTGTTAGTCACCGACCGCAATATTTCGTTGTTAAGGGCAGTGAAGGAGGTGTTTGGCGAGGAATGTAACGCATGGTGTGTTCGCCACGTGAAGGAGAATTTTAGTAAGTTTGCCACCGGGAAAGGATTGAGGGGGAACCCAAAGAGTAGCGCATTGGACCTTTTCACAAAAATTGCGTATGCAAGAGATCATCGACTCTATGGGGTGTACATGACCAACTTATTTGCTATGTCACCTGAGTTGGCGAAGTGGGTTGAAGACAATGGTTTACAACACTGGTCAAATGCCTTTTTCCCGCACCGGAGGTGGAACAAATTGTATACGAATATCGCCGAAAGCTTCAACAATTGGATATTAAAACTGAGAGACTTGGACGTAATTCAATTCATGAAGGGGCACGTGAACATAACTACTGACATGTTATTTTGGTGGAAGATGGAGGTCACAAAATGGCATCCCTTGCCGGTTGGTCGTAACATTGACAAAAAGATTCAGGAAATTCAGTTAAAATCTCAGGGTTTGACTTGCCGGCAAACTTCTCCTACGGAGTTCATCGTGTACAACGGTGACTGGAAATCTCATGCGGTCAAGCTCCACTCCGGAACTTGCAGCTGCTTGTTATGGCAAATGAAAGGAATCCCTTGCAAGCACGTGGTGCGCGCGATACAGGGTACCCCATACAATATATATAACCTAGTGGACCCTTTGTTTAGGGTGGAGGCACAACTCCTTATATACACGACTGTAATGTCTCCTGTTCCTCTCCATGACATGCCCTCTTCTACTGATATGGTTCCACATGTTCACGAGATTCAGTCTGGTTGCGATCTACTTGATATAGCTACATCATCTTCGACACCCATGCCAGCATTGCTGCCCCCCGTAGCAAAGCGACCAGCTGGCCGCCCGAAGAAAAAGAGGATTGAGTCCCAATTTCAAGACAAGCAAACGGTTTATTGTGGACTTTGCCACGAGCCTGGACACAATCGAACCACGTGCAAGTCTCCTTTGTTGGAATGATCATTGGAGCAATAGCTTGTTGAAACTATGGCTATCATTATTATTTTGTTTTATTCACTTATATGGTAGTTTCATTAAACCCGTTGGTTTATTCGTGGCATGCATTCGAACTGGTACCTTTTGAAGAACTGCTGTTGACTGACATTGGGTTTTGTTGAATGTAAGACACTTATTCTTCTTAGGTTCTTCTTATAATGCAATGTAATGCATCTGTGATGGTAATGTTCCCATGGTCTATGTGTGATAACTTGAAGGGAGGGACAGGCCAAATGACTTCATGTTCTGTTTTGGGAACATATAATATGGTTGATGGTTCATTTAATATCCACGTTGGTTTTCATAGTGTTTGAATTGTCTATTTCACAACCAAATTGGGTTGTTTTGTGGTTCGATTATTAGCTGTGTAGTGTTATTTTCGTGGTCATGCTGCTTGTATGAACAAGGTTTCATAAGGTATACATTCACTTGCTGTTAGTTGTTGTAGCAGGTGGCTGTCTGTAAACTTGTGCTGATTGTCAAACTGATGGCTTTGATCATGTTGAATGTTTTCATGGCTTACTTAATGTTGTATAAGTTTGATGTTGTATATGTTCAGAAGTTGTGGGATTGGGTGCCATCTTTCAAATCCAGTTCTATCCATGTCCAGTTTCAGTGCAAATGTGTACTGCTGATGTGCTAGGTTCACCCATGCTCCTGATGCTGCTTCGTTGCTATTACTGCTATTGCAGACAGTCCCAAACTGGACAGCAACAAGCCAGGAACCAATGGCTGTAACTTCACATGGCTTGCATCTTGACTTGAATTAGGGAGCTCGATTGAGCATCACAACAGGTAGCTTCAGAACTGGACAGCAGCAGAATTGGACGGCAGCAGAACTGGACAGCAGGCACAACAGGCAGCCCCAAACTGCTATAACACCAAATCTGGACAGCGCACGGAAAGGCAGCAGCAGCTGCAACAGCTTGGGATTGCGGACAGTAACAGAACACCATTGGTGGACAGCAGTTTTCTGCTGAAACTATAACAGAAGCAGCAGTCAAATTCAGCCACCAAACAACTCAGCCATAACAGAAAAACCAGTAGCTTATGTGCAGCCACCATTGCATAACAGCATAACAGCAACTACAAAACTATAGCAGCAGCCAATGGAACAGCAGATTCAGAACAATCAGAAGCAGTTGCAGTCGAGTAGGCAACACACTTCGAAAGGAACAGCAGAAGAGTAGAAGGCCCACATGTACGCATATGTGAAGCCTTCAGAAAATGAACCCAATTGTTGCAGACTTCAACCTTGAAGAATGGTTGACATTTACTGCAAGTTGGCGTGCATTAATGTGATCCTTTAATTGGACTATTTCTTATTCATGGTTGATGTAAATCTGGTGTACAATTACACTTTTGTCGTGCGTTTCCTTTCCCTCTTTCTAAAATTCTAGTCACGTGATCCGAATAGGAACTCAACACTCTAATTTAATTCTAATAGTAAGTTAGGCTACGCAAAGGGTATCGTGATCCGAATGAATGTGTGAATTTTGATTTAATTTTGTAAATATTGTGGGGTAATTGAGTTACATTTGATACACTGTACGAGTTATTCTATGTTAGGATTTTTCCTTGAAAATCGAACACCGCTACGATGATACTTATATTTTTATCTGTTTATGTTGAAATTATGAGAATTTTTGGAGATGGGAATTTGTACGCGAACGGACCAGAATAGTGACGATCGGGCGCGAAGTGTCACATGGTGCAACGTGGTGCTTTGTGGTGAAATGTGGCATGCATGGGTGAAAATGAAATGGGTCCTGATTCATCCTTTGAATCCACCGAAGTATATATATTCATGTATAAGGATATTATATAAGTTAATTACTCTTAATAATTAGGATATCAACGCCACCCCTGTTTTCTTCCACCGTTTACACAGAGAGAAAGAAGCAGCAGCACGACTCCTGTTCCTCAAATCTCTCACACCGACTGCCGACTGTCGTTCCGTTCATATTTCATCGGAATCTCTCTCCTCTTTCTCACGGTAAACTTCATTTCACAGTCTCTAGTTTACATAAGAGTAAGGGAAAAAAAAACATGTATCTGTAATGTAACCCACAACCATTTGCGTCTCAAAATTAGAATTATTATTTCCGGAACAGGGACTTGTCGCTGGGGTTCGGACTAACAATGAATTAAACCCCAAATGAGAGTCTTAGAAACTTGAATTGAACTTCCCGGCTGCTTACTAGAGCAGCACCTGCGAACTCCCGAACCAAATCCAGTGATCTGATTGTTCAAATTGGGTCTTGAAATATCTATACTATTAGCCTCTGAGTTATGGAAAAAGATGTAGAGTAGCCAATTGGAATTCTATGATCGCTCAACTCTTCGAATTGTGTCTGTTCAGTCCCCTAACCTTCATAAACTCCTTTTACTGATATGGTGATTTTGGATTAACCCTCAATTGAGGTCCTAAAAGGTCGTATTCCGACCTCACAAGCTAGTACTATTACGGGTCCTACAAGGGTGTACTAATTTAGACAAATTACTGTGCAATACTTATGGGTTAGTGATAATCAGTGCATTTCTACTTAGGTACCAGTTCAATGGAGTAGGTACCGGTTCAATGAAATATCTCGCATACGTGATGAATTAAGCACTTCTTAAAGGTGAGTTGTGCATACCTTAATTACATGTATTTTCTGAAATTTTGGAATGAGATGCCATTGCTTGATTTTGCTAGAAAATATGGAATTTGAACTTCCTACTTGGTTAAATTGATGTTAATGCATGCGATGGATAGTTTATAAATCTGTTGAGTTTCAGTTAAATTGGACCATGGCAATATGTTTTGGAAACTTGAATTTTACTGGTTGCTAGTACATGCTCGCGATAATATGATTCATTCGAACGGTGTCCCGAGCGCTAGGGGACGGGTAAAGATACTAGTTGCGAGAAGTAATAATGTAGGAGATGCAGCCAGGCATCACCGGGTAATGATATCTTACCACTCTTCAATGGGGTCGCTGCCCAACCGACTGGCAAAAATACCGTTGAATGCTATTATCGCTCAAAAGTGCAAAAGTTGAAAGAGAAATGAAATGAAAATGGTCCATCTCTTGGACCGAAGAAATGAGCTTATGGACAAAAAGTCAAAAATGCATGTATTGGATGGCCAATGAAATAATTGAATTGTTGCTTTGAACTGTTTTATAATGTGGGGTATTTCCATGGTCAAACTTGTAACTTTGGTATACGTTTCTCACCCGAGCTTCGGCTTATGAAAACCTTTTACAATTTTTCAGGTTAAGGTAGATAGCAAGTCGTGGACTGAATGGGGTGCTAGAATAACCGTGGAGAATCATGTGTAGTCTGATGGTTTGTAATTATTATACTTGTACACCTAGAAGCTCTAGGATTATGTTATTTATTCTACGCTTCTGCATACTTTGCTTATATGGTTTAAAATGACAATGATGCGAGAAATCCCTAAACTAGAATATGAGCAGGTCTTCGGCGGCTTAACACCCGCTTGGCCGGTCACGACTTCCAAGGTAGGTTTTGGGTCGTGACACCGTCTCAGGTGCGTGTTCTGTGATTCCGACGTTGTTGAGACCTCCAGCTCCTTCGCATGGTACGTCGGTCTTCGCAAATCCTTCCGTTTTGTTGCTCGAAATCGTAGTGAAAAGTGAAGAATTCTTGATTATTGAGAATTTTGATATAAATGCAGTTATAATGCTTTCTTTGTTGAGACTTGGAATAATTGTGTTTGTTTGGGGCTGGGCTCAGCTCGGTGCTCGTTTAGTAATTGAGTCGAGTTCAAATTCAAGTTTCAGGCTTGTAAAGTAAATGAGTCGAGCTCAACACTCTAAATCATCGGCTCGTTTTGTATAAGCTCAGCTCGAACCGGACTCGGTTCGTTTACGAACAAACGAAGTTTGAGTTCGAATTTTTGGTTCGTTTAGTGTACGAGTTCACTACAAAACTCGGCTTGTACTGTAATTGGAATTCGTAACATGAAACCATTCAAACCGAGTCACCAGTTCCCGATTTGACCAAGAAAAAGGTTCGCTTCACGTAACATGTTTACTTTTGTTTTTTTCATTTCTGTGGTAGTTCTATTTTTTTTTGTTGGGTAATGTTCATGACCCATTAGGCATTTAAGTTGACCCAATTGAAACCCAATTAAGACACAATAATAAATGGGTTAGATGGATTTGGACCCATTCTAATCCAACAAATAAATGGATTGGGTTGGGTCTATTTTTTAATAGGTGGGTTTGAGTTTCTTAATAGATCTGGGTTTAATTTGCCACCCTTACTTGCAACAAATATCTGAGAATGTCGACTTGCCTCATTCCGAAAGAGAGCAGAGATGCGAGGAGCGTTGACTTCCTCCACCATCACAGTTGAAGCATCAGCCAGAGATTTGAGAGACTTCGACTTCATTTGCTTGGGAGCCATAGCGGTCAGCTTTAAAAAGAGCTTTGGCGTTGCAAAACGGTTTGGTGCCCTAAATTTAAAAGTGCTTCACTTTATACAGATGATGACACTAAATGATATAGAAGTATTTACGGCATTGTTTATACCACAATTTAGTAAAGTTGACCACTATTGGTTGACTCAGCTAAATCATAACATGTGGACGTCAGCAAAAGTGACGCAACACTACAAATGTGTAGTGGCCTTGGTTACCAGCTCGGTAACCCGGCCATGAGTCGCGAACCGACGGTTAGGGAAGGACACGGGTCACGGGCGGATGTTGAGTCCCCTTCGGTGTTCGGTTCGGTTGTATACTCGGGGTCGGCTCTTGAGTACTTCGGAGCCACCCCCGGCCTTGTCCCTACTCCGGTATTTCTTAAGACGTTCAGGAAAGACAGTTACACCAGACGGGTCCTACAAGGGTCATGCTCCTCAAGCGGAAGGCATAATCATTGGGATCAGGCCTGGCCATGTGCTCCGTAACTGTTTCATTCCTTTCGTCATATATGACGTCACCCGAGGCGGTTACCTGAGCGTATTCTCCACGCGCTAGCTTGGAGGCCAAGCAAACCTAGGTCTATAAATACAAAGGGATACACACCTGGAAGAGGTACGCCACACTATCCCAACCCTAGACCTAAATACTTCCCCTGAGATCTAACTTGATCGTCAGAGGGTCACTGGGCTACACAAGCTCTAGTGACTTGTTGCAGGTCCAGCGGCGGAAGCACGGAGCCGCGAAAGAAGGAACCTAGCCAGAGCCACGGTCAAGATCCCGATTAATCGAACCCCTACAATTGGCGACTCTGGGAGCATGACCCTTGTGGGACCCCTTTGTGGGACCCGTCTGGTGTAACTGTCTTTCCTGAATGTCTTCAGAAATACCGGAGCAGGGACAAGGCCGAGGGTGGCTCCGAAGTACTCAGGAGCCGACCCCGAGTATACAACCGAACCGAACACCGAAGGGGACTCGACAGCCATCACTTAAGGGTACTGATGGCCAACGATGAAGAAAGATTCCGAAGAATTTGTAAAGCGTTGTCGGAAATGCCAGATGTTCGCTCCTATCATTCATCAGCCGGCTCGGGACCTTAGTCCCCTCACCAGCCCATGGCCCTTCTCCCAGTGGGGCATGGATATCGTTGGAAAGCTCCTTGTTGCTCCAGGAGGATTCAAGTTCCTCCTCATCGCTACCGACTACTTCTCTAAATGGGTCGAGGCCGAACCCCTGGTTACCGTTGAGAAAGCAGACATCATTCGCTTCGTTTGGTGAAATATCATCTCTCGCTTCGGCTACCCTTCGCCATCCTCACCGACAACGGGAGCCAGTTTACCGGACAGAAATACCGGGCCCTCTTAGACGAATACGGCATCAAATGGGACACTTCTACTCTATATTACCCCTAGGGCAATGGGCAGGTCGAAGCGGCAAACAAGGCTATCTCATCAGGGCTGAAGCGTCGACTTGAATCACGCCGGGGCAAGTGGGCCGAGGAGCTCCCTAGGGTGCTCTGGGGCTACCAGACAATGCCTCGACGATCCACCGGTCGCACCCCCTTCTTCTTGGCATTTAGAATGGAGGCTGTCATCCCACTCCAGGTCGGGCTCCCGACAATTCGAATCGAAAATTTTGATAAGTCGGTGAACGACGAGAATATCGCTGCAAACCTCGACTTGGCCGAAGAGGAATGTGAGAATGCAAGAATCAAGCTTGCATCCTATCAGCAGGAGGTTGCCAAGGGCTACAATTGTAGCGTCCGTCTTCGGTCATTCAAGCCAGACGATCTTGTTTGGATGAAGGTGGTAGACAAGTCTAAAAAGAGAAAACTGATGCCTAATTGGGAAGGTCCTTTCCGAGTCCTCAAGCATCTCGGCTCGGGAAATTACAAGCTGGAGAAGCTGGACGGTTCTCTAATCGCCAAGACCTGGAACGCTAACAACCTGAAGAAGTTTTACGGATAACCGAGCTTCGGTACCAGGGCCCTGCTTCTTTTCTCCTTTTTGCAAGTTTTTTTTTTCTCCAAAGTTATGAGGTGGAGACCAACTCACTCATGTAATGGCACGTTTCAGTTTCAATGAGAATTTATTTTTCTTACTTACTGTTCAATCTTGTCATTTACTCTTCGTACTCGGTTCGCCTCTCCTCGGACTGTTTTACCACGGCTTCAGAGACTGTCCTCCACGGGTAACCCCCTAGGGCGGATCTCTCACCAAGTCACCACGGCCTTCTCGGTCGTTCGGACTTTCGGTCGGTCGCATTAAGGACACTCGGCATTCGTCCCGAGCCCCTTATACCGGCCTACTAATAAGTCACTCCCTGTTTGGATTCGCTACGTCCCGGAATCATGGCCGATGCCATTTCCGTTTCGGGACCCTAGCCCTAATCTAAGCAGACTTACCTCACCACGCTGAGTTTACCTCGATCTACTTCGCCAAGACCTAGGTAAATTGAACCGACGCAGGGGCACACAAAATTCAAAAACTCCTAACTACTTGCCTCCGCTCAACATACTCGGTCCTGTGTTATCCAACCGACGGTTGGGACTTCGGCTCAACTCGCTCCGATGCTTCGGTTAATTCTCGATTAACTCACAAGGGCTGCAAATAGCTCAACCTTTCGACAAACATTTTTGAGAATTGCCTCGGTCGGTGTAATTGCCTCGGTTAGTTCTTCGGTTAAACCCTGCCTCGTTACTCCGCAACATTTAACCGAAGCAGGGGCAGAGTCACCCTTCGGTTATAACAACACAACCATACAAGCATTTTAAAAATAAACAAGTCGTGAAGGGAAAGAAAGCATTCATTCGAAGACAGCAGAATACATTTGAAGTTAGAAATCCTACGTCAAACTATTACATCCAGTCAGGCTTTGGCCAGCTGTTCAGCGCCTATTAAGCAAAAATACTTACAAACCCTGGAATGGTAAATCCCAAATGTTCGGAACCGTCCAGTCAAACAGAAGCTAAAAAGAAAAGGAAAATCCTAAGTGCTGGGAGGATGGGGAGTCTGGATCGCATCTTCGGTCGGAGCAACGGCGGCAGGAGTGGTTTGGCTCTTTGGGAGAATCTCCGCCTCGAGATTCAGCACCTATTCATCCCCTTCCTCGGGCATGACGAGCTCCTCGGGAGGCGCATCGGGCAGGGCTCGGAGTTCAGAGTCGGTTGGGAGATCAAACTTCTTCAGAAGAGCCTCATGGCCGAACCGAAGTCCATCCAAGAAGCGTTCCCTGTAAAGCTCGGCTTCGATCTCTCGAACCTGCTTCTTGTACTCCACCCCGGCTGTGTCCCAGCCTTCGTCATAGCCCATGTTCCTAGCAGCCTCGACCTCCCGAGCTCGGGTAGCCTTCAAGGTGTTGGCATCCTCCTTAGCCTTCTCAGCCCGGGCCTCGGCTATCACCCTTTCCCTGTCGCAGCGCTGGAAGTCGGTGAGATAGAGCTCGCAGGTCTCCCGAGCTATTCTGAGGTCGTCTTCCCTCTGGGCAAGGGTCTGCTTCAGCTCCTCCACCTCCATCTCCTGAGCCTTGCTTCGGTCATTCATGACCAAGGCCCGAGCACCAGCCTGTCAACAAGTGAAAAATATTGACAAGGGTGGAAAGTCAACCGAAGGATATAAATAAAGAGCAGCAAGTAACTTACCGCCAAAAGAGCCTGAGCTATCTCTCCGCAAAGGTCCTCGGTGCGACCCTTCACCGCTCTGGCATCCCGAGGGAGAATGGTAGACCGAAGCAGCCCATACGCCGTCCCGATGTTGGAACTGGCACTGTCAACGTGGTGGATCAAACGCCTGGCGTAGTGGCGGACCTCTGGAGCCCAGGGCATCTCCCTTGCTGGGACCATGGTCTCAGCATCGGTGCCCTCCCCTCCAGTCTCTGCTCCTTGCTCTTCTTATTCCTTGTTGATCGCGAACGTCTCCGCCTCCTTCCCACGGGCACCCTTGCCTACATTGGGCCGAGCCCTCTTTTTCGGGGGCCCTTGAGGAGAAGCGAAGGCGGTCCCCGAGGACCCGGCTCCAGGCGTTCCAATGACCACGCCGACGTTTCGGCTCCGAGGCCTCTATCGCCTCAAGTTCAGAACCTCCCGAGTTCCCAGACCAGCCATCTCCTCACTCAGCCCGGTCCTCTCTGGTGTTTCTCGGTCGATCTCTTCCCGTACAATGCCCGGGGCTCGGAGTTGCTGCCCTCGGTTTCCTGCGTATTCCCAGCTCTTCCTCCTCTCCCTGCTCCTCTACCTCCCCTTCGGCCTCCTCCTCGGCCTCCCCCTCGTCCAGCCCTCAGGACCTCCTGCTTCCTCGGTTTCTTCTTTAAGTAATTGGTATAAGTTGGGATGTACCCAAGAAGCTCAGGGGCGTACCGGCTTGTGGCAGGGATCGCGTAGGCTGCGTGTAGACACCCCAATCTGAACCTCGAAGGGTCTTTGTCCACCCCGATGATGAAATAAAGGAAACGGAACCTTTGCGAGCTTGAATGAGGTATTCCCTTGGCCTAAAACCCATTCTTAGCCTGAATAAACCAAAAGCCCAGAAAAAAAGCCCAAAAAGCAAACCCAAAGGCCCTGGACTGGACCTGGAGTACCGTGCGTAACACTTCCATACCGCACGACATATCGAAAAATCAGTACGCCGCACGCGATTGTGAGGTCAGCCGCACGGCATTTCACGAAAAGTTCTGACTGGCTCAGAAAGCTATCGGCCACGCCTGTTTGAGCCACAGCTGCAAAATGGCTTAGCCGAAAAACACACTTCTGGCCCGCCCAAAAGATGCCTCCAACATTTGAAATTCAAAATTCATGGCTCTTGCCTATAAATACACCCCTCCCCTCAAGGGAAAAGGGCCCTTGATCACCATTATACCCTTTCTCTCTCTTCTTGCTTTCATACCCATTTCCCATTTCCAAGCCTTGAGAATATTGCTCCCAAAAGACATTCTCTAGGCCTTTTGCTCCATTTTTCTCCTCACCATTGAAATTGGTTCTCTACTAACTTTGAGACCCCAACCACCCAATACACTCATCTACTACACATACTCATACTTCTCTTTTCTTTTTCAAGCATAGCCAACATCCATCCCCTCACCATTTATCCTTGTTCAAGCTCAAGATCAAAGGTAAAAACGAAGTTTCCTTGGGCTAGGATCTGTCCTGGCCCTGAGGGGGCTCTTCTTTCTTCAGGCCTAACCCTTTTGGTTAGGATCTGACCCAAAAAATCGTTTCCACAAAACAAAACTAGTTTTCTGTGCTGGGTACACTACGCCGCACGGCGCTTTGAAGCGTTGCACGGCGTAGTGGACTCACACGCACGACGTTTTATCCGACTAATGTTTTCTTATCCAAACTGTTTGGATCACGACCACCTATTGCTGGATCTGTTTCTGTATATCAAAAACAGTCTCGAAATAAGACCATATCTACAAGCCATGTCTTAAACTCTATAGATCTTTTCAAAACGAACAAATGTATTCAAAATGGTTTTTTTTCTACTCTTGGCTTGGAAGGATGGTACGGTTCTGAGATGATCTGATGGCCGTGAGCTTTCTGAAGTTTCGAAAACACACCATGCGTCGAACTGAGTATGCCGTGCGAGACTTTGAAAGTGATAAAAGTCTGATATCAAAGTCAGAGCCACGCACGGCATATCAGGAAGCCGCGCGTCGTAAAGCAGTATGCCGTGTGACAGAGGATCGTGATTCAGACAATCTGTTTACATATCTTTCTTATTTATACTATCATCACGACATCCTTTATCATTTCTGTACAGTAAGCACCACTAGCACGACAATGTGATATACTTTTTCTTGTTCCCCTTTCCCGTATGTGTTTTCAAAGTTTTCCAAATGTTGTTAAATCCCCTTTTTAAAATGCTTAGTAGAGACCGGTCTTTACCGGGCAAGCGGGGTGCTTTTTTTTTTTTTTTTTAATAAAACCTTCTCCGCTCGTAACGTGGCTCCCGGATCCAAAATCCAAATGGTTTCGCTAGATCAAAAGCCTTTCTTTTCAAAACGAACTCTCGGTTTCTCGGATCATCCATCTCAAAAATCCGGGTGGCGACTCTTCGAACACGCCGGGCGCGCGGGAGCCCACGTACACTGCGGTTATCCTAGCTCGGACAACCCTTTTCCGAAGCTCCTGAACGATGCCTTCGGTTGCAAAGAAGTACCAAAACAAAAAAATCAATACAAGTATGCAAGTTATAATGGGTATCTACCGAAGAGTAATCTACCGAAGAATACTTTACCGACCAGGAGCTCCAGTCCCAAACCGAACCCTGATGGTAGTATCTATGCTCTCCCCGGGCCCAAACATGAAATTCCCGGTGACCGAGACATAGATACTCACCCACTCCTTGGAATCTGGCAGGTGGTTGATCAGGAACGTGTCGTACCCCGTCCGGCAGGAGAGGTAGTATCGGTCGTGATCTCGGTTAACTCCCAACAAGTAGACGCCAAAGAGCTCCTCGAGCCCGAAGGTGAGGTTGAATTGCCTCCTCAGCTCGATGATGCTGGTAATGATTCGGTAGGAGTTTACCGTGAGCTGAGAGGAGGTAAGGTTGAGGGTTCGGAGCACCCGCCGGACGAACTGGTGAATGGGAAACCTGATACCACCCTCGGTAATGGCCATCAGGGGGAAGATCAACTCCCCTTGGCGGTGCAGAAGGTTTTTGGGGTCGGTGTTCGGAAGCAACCGAATCTCAACATCCGGGGGAATGCTATAAACCCTTTTGAACTCGGTATAGGCAGCCAGGGCCCCTGTGAAGTACTTATTTCGGTAGGAGCACGGCCTCACTGGTCTTCGGCGCCCCCTCACCTCCTCGGGCGCACTCGCAAATGGCCCCGGACCCTGGTTCGACGTACGCTTCCATCTCCCAAGGATCGAGTGAAGTAACCTCTCGGGGAGCTCGGTTAGGGTCAGCCGGCTCAATATAGTCGATTGGGACCCGGTAAAATCTCTCGCTCCAAATCTCTTGAAAAATGGCTTCAACCAAGGAGTCGTCAGAACTACTGGAGCTGTCCGAGGAGAACTCAATGACCATTCGCCCCCACCTAACAAGAAAAGAATGTGCAAAAGCCCGTTAGCTATATGCCTAGGGGAGAACAAAAGGATCTAGTGCTCGGGATAGAATGGTCATCACTCCTCGGGGTTTCCAGGCCTCTGTCATTTTCAGGATACTCCTCCTTGGGAAGAGTCCTCGGTGGTCTCCAACTAGTCGCTGCGGTCTAAGGGTTGAAGATAGGCCTCGGGACGAGTATAGGCCTCGGGAAGAATTTGGGGCTCGGGAAGAACATGAACAGCAGCGGGAGACGCCAGCGCCGCCACGAACCAGACGATAGCGGGCAGCGTCTCCGCCTCAATGCGCATCAAAGACAGTGAAAAAGCTCGAAAAAATCAACAAAACTTGAAGATTAATGAGGAAAGGTCGTTATACCTGAGTTTCGAGTGAAGATTCGCTGCCAAATCACTGGAAATCGCGATCCAAGCTTTGCAAGAGAGGGCGGCAGCGGTTTGACGTCGACTGGAGGGTTTGTGCCCTTCTCTCTCCTGGCCCTCTGAATTTATAATGGAACGTACGAAGGGTCGCGCGGGAAACGAAGCGTCGTTCACCGAGCCGTTGGATTTTTGACACGCGTTCCCATCTGACGGCCAGCAATCAAAGGTCTGCACCGAGGTCAGACGAGCCGTGCACCGGGCCATTCACGTGTCGACACGTGTCCCCGAAGGGACGTTACGTACCAATCATCTGACATTTCACGTGCCGAGACGACGCATGATGTCATCCGTTTCGGCGATGGTCAACACGTGGCTCCTAGGGCTGGGGCCGGTTGCTCGGTCACCTCCGAGGCTGCTCCACTCTTCGGTATCACATTCGCTGAGAGCTCAAACGCGTCGGCTCGCAAAAGGAATCAACTCCCTAGAACCAAGGAGTGGTGCTCTAGAGCGTTGAGGGGCTATTGTAGTGGCCTCGGTTACCAGCTCGGTAACCTAGCCATGAGTGGCAAACTGACAGTTAGGGAAGGACCCGGGTCACGGGCGGATGTCGAGTCCTCTTCGGTGTTCGGTTCGGTTGTATACTCGGGGTCAGCTCCTGAGTACTTCGGAGCCACCCCCGGCCTTGTCCCTGCTCCGGTATTTCTGAAGACGTTCAGGAAAGACAGTTACACCAGACGGGTCCCACAAGAGTCATGCTCCTCAAGCGGAAGGTGTAATCATTGGGATCAGGCCTGGCCATGTGCTCTGTAACCGTTTCATTCCTTTCGTCATATATGACGTCACCCGAGGCGGTTACCTGAGCGTATTCTCCATGCGCTAGCTTGAAGGCCAAGCAAACCTAGGTCTATAAATACAAAGGGATACACACCTGAAAGAGGTACGCCACACTATCCCAACCCTAGACCTAAATACTTCCCTTGAGATATAACTTGATCGTCGGAGGGTCACTAGGCTACACAAGCCCTAGTGACTTGTTGCAGGTCCAGCGGCGGAAGCACGGAGCTGCGAAAGAAGGAACCTAGCTAGAGCCACGGTCAGGATCCCGATTAATCGAACCCCTACAAAATGGACTGATCGACTGGTCGAAAATGTGTGTTTCATTCAAGGACGCGTGGCAAGTGACCAAGGAACAAGTAAAACTCATCTAGATTGTGGCAAAGGTGGTTGCAGACGAAGTGCACAAGGAAAAACTACCACATCTAGAGAGTGGGATATCAAGAAAAGACGAGAAGAATAACTACCCAATTCAAATTCAAGGAGGGAACATTTTCAAGTTCAAGTTCAAAATTCAGATCGAAGTGGCAGCCTATAAATACTAGAATTGAAGACGATTAAAACTCCCACTCAATTGCCCAAAGGCTTCTATTTTATCTGTACTTTATTATCCTTGCACTTAGGAGGAGTTATAGCTTGTAATCGTCCACTTGACCGTGCCCGTACTGTTGATTGTACTTCTATCTTGTAGTGTATTAAAGTCCATTTGTTACTCTTCTCCCATCTGCCACCCACTTCACTAGTTTGCTTTCAAAGAAGTCCTGAAAACGGCAAGAAACCAAACTCCAACACCACAACATCCACATCCCAGCATCCCAAAAGTTCACTGTCGATCGTCGACAGCGAGTAAAAACAAGAAACAGCAAACAGGAGGACAACGACCACCGAAGTCCTGTTGGAATGTTTTCATGCAAAAGAGCTTCCAAGCCTCCTCCTCAATTAGGGGCTCCACCTTGTACACGTTATCCGATGAAGATTCCTTGCAAAAAGCAGCAGCCAACAGTGTAGTGACAATTATTTGACTTCCTTTTGCTGTTTTTGGGTAAAGCGAGATTTACAAATCTCCAAAAGTCAGTACTCCATACGTCGTCAAAATACCTCCTCTGAAGTAAATATTCTCTCAGCATATGAATGAGAGAATTTTGGTCCATTGCATCAATTTCCCCGGGTGCGAACCCCTTTCTTGTCTGACATTACTGCTTCATCACTCTTCTAAAGATGTCTTCCGTCTTGTATGATTGAGAGACCAATACCCAAGCTTGGCAATCAAAGTGTTCCACCACTTTTTGGTTGTCAAAAATTCTCTTGGCAGGAGTTCCTTGCCACATCCTCCCATACCCACTAGTGAAGTGACCGTTCGGTTTGATTCTCTGATTAGCAGCCTGTGGATCAGTTCTTCCCAGGTGGACTCAATGCCCATGACTTCATCTTCCTCAATGAAAAGGGATGCAACACGAGGGTCATCATGTATTGTTTCTTCTATTTTACTGCTTGACCCAAGTTCTAAAGAAGTGAAACCATACCTATCAGCCCTTTTCTTGATCTCACCAATATTCATTTTGATATCTTGAATTTGAGAGGCGATATCATGGGCTTGAGTTTAGTGATTGAGCGAGCGAGTTTGCGAAGAAAACCGATGAAACCACGTCGTTGCCGATTTTCTGCCAGGTGAAGTATGTATTCTTCCATGACATCCTCGATCTGGTAGGCCAATTCCCGTACCTGCTTCACCCAATTTTTTGCCCTTGTGTTTTCTAATTTTGGACTTGAATCTGCATCTTTTAGGAATGATGTTATGCTTTCTAATTCAGCTTTGATGCTGGCAACTTCGGTGTGGATATTCCACAAAAATTTCACTTCACCCGATAACAGCGTCACTAAAGTACTGTTGATAGCAGAGCTTACTGCAACAAGATCCATTAAAGAAATTTTCCTGCTTAACACAACTTAATTGATTAGTTTCAGAGCTGATATAATTTTCTTGGCTGATTTAGTTGTTATATGGGATTGCCCAAACCAAAACAGACACACAATAGCACGAATAATAAATTAAGCAAAGAACGAAAAGATTAGCATGACGTAGAGATTTTAGGAGGTTCCCCAACTAGGTAATCGGGTCCATCAACGGTTCACAACAGTCCTCTGATAGTTAGCAAAGTGGAAAACCAAAGCCAAATCGGAAGATCAAATAGGGGGACAGACAACACCTGTGTTTGGAACTACTCTTCATTATTCAGTAAAATGCCAGGTGAAAGAACTCTTTGAGAAATTTAAAAATGATTTTTGAACTAGAACAATTGTGAAAGAGGAGGAGGCCAAAGCTATTTTATCCGTCCCTATTTCTTCTGAACTTCAAGAGGATGCTATGGTTTGGCATTTCAACTCTAAGGGGGAGTACAAAGTAAAGTCTGGCTGTCATATAGCGCCGGAGGCTCTCAACAAGGCTTTGGTGGAGGGTAGCAATCAGTCCTTTCAACCATCCCCAAGATCAGACACTTTGGAAGACATTTTGCGAATCTGCAAACGCTCCCCAAGATCAGACACTTCGGTGGTGTGCATGTATAAATATTCTTGCAACCAAGGAAAATCTTCATCATCGTAAATGTTCATTCACAAGTTATTTCCCTGTGTCTTTCTGAACCTGAATCTGTTGAGCATTGTTATTTACATGTTTTTGGACCCGCCCGGTGGGGTTTGCCTTGTAATACTGACATTCGTGGGGCTGATGGTTCTATTCTGATGTTTCTATTCTCAAAACCAGGTGGATTGTTTGCAATCTGACAAGCGAAGGTTATCTATGTTGAGCAAAATGGCAACCATCGGTTGGTTTATTTGGAAAGGCCGCAATGAGTTTGGTTTTAATGGTTCCCCAGTTAATCCTATGATAATTAAGAAATATGAGGGTCCGAGGGCGGATTATTCCCGTGTTAATTCTCTGGAGGAGCGAGGAGTTGACGATCAGGTTACGGCCTCTTCTCAGGCCAAAGGGGCACCCCCTCCTGTTGGGTTTGTTCCGGTTAATTGTGATGCTGCTGTGCATGCTTGAAAGTCTATAGCTACTTTGGCAGCGATTATCTGTGATGGTAATGGCAAAGTCATTGATGAAAACTGAGGCTCCTTAATTGGGAGATCATTCACATCTGCGTTTGTGAGTTGGTGCATTCTTGGGACTTGGGAGTGTGATCCAAGATATCAGGATATTGGCAAAGGGATTGCCCTGGCTCTTCTCGTGGATAGGTCGTTGAGGAAATGAAGCTGCTCACTGGGTTGGAATCTCCCACAAACGAGGTGTTTCCTTCAGTGTCTGCTCATTCTTTTCCGTTGTCTTCTATTTTGGATTCTGATGTAGCCTTTTTAGCATATATTCTGAAGTTTAAAAAAAAAGGAAACTAGAAAAAGGGCCACGAAAGTGTTATTGAAGGTTCTGAATAGAGTACCTACCGATTTTTCTACTGATACCGTATGTACCAAGTAATGTTTCAGTCTTATTAAGGCCATGAACAAACTTGACCACTGGGTTACAACCGGTTGGCTTGGTGGTCAAAAGTTGGAACTTAATTAGGGTTTGCTCCCTCATAATTCTTAGCTTTTAATCCTCCTAGGTGGTCTCAATTCTTGCAGGGACAATCCGTATGTGGCTTTTGTCCCATTTTAAATTGCTCACCGCTAGTCAACGTTAAAAATAAGTCGCATAAGCAGTCCAGGACACCCTGGGGTTAAATAAAATTATGGATTGTTTCCTCCAATTCAATGTAATTAAGAACACTAGTCTGTAATCACAGCAGTACATGAAATCTATTGAAAGATTTGATGATTGCTTGAGGTGAAAAAGAAAGAGATGCATATAATGTACATAATATATAGACACACAAGTAAATGAACATACGGAAAGAAAGGGCAGCAGGAGGGTAGACGATCAATTACCTCTACTATGACAGATTTTCCTGAGAATGAAAGCAGAGAAACCAGACCCAATTCCCAAATGTAAACCTGAAAAAGCAAGTGAAAGTATGTGAAGATAACAAACAAAGAAATGGTACAGCTTGTTTGGGTCTGTTCTGTAGATTCCTTTTGTTAAGTCAACAACAGTCAATTCTACTTTGGTCTACTCAAAATGAAATTCCAGTTTAGTCAGCAGACTCAGCAGTATATGATACTCCAATCTAATGGCACGTGAACATTTTTCTCTGGGTATAATACCCTGTTTAAGTTTAAGATAATATCCGTCAATTATTTTATATAGCAAAATGTAACTTTACGTGTTAACAGATGTTAGATCAAATTGATTTTTAGCAAGACATATACTTCGGGATTTTACAAGATAAACAGTTTGGATCATCGTTTATAATCTGGATGGGGCTCATAAAAGAGCAAAGTCCACTTTGACCTCCTGTGGTTATCGTCATATGCGGATACCTCCCTCATGGTTCAAAATTGATCACATAACCTACCTGTGGTTTTGAAAATGTGCAGATAGACCCCCTGCCATCATATTTTCCATCCATATAAATAGAGGTGTATCTCACACGCCTCTAGAATATAATCTGAGTCGTTCATAATGTATTAAATAAAGAATAGAGTATCTCTGTAAAAAATCATCTCGATCAAGCATCAATAACCTAGTGATCTAATTTTTAGTAAATTCAAATTTGAAATTTTAATTTCATAACAAAATCGATTCGACCATGAGCTTTTCATTTTTTGATTGACTTGAATTTTGGCATAGATGTAGTAATTGTCAAAATTTACAATATCAACGGTTTGGATTCAATTTTTGGTATAGGAGATGGTGTGGTTAGATTTAAAAAAGAAGAAAAATCAAGGGACATAATGAGGGTATATCAATATTTTAATGTTGTTTCCATTAATATGGATGAAAAACATGACGGCAGGGGGTCTATCCGCACATTTTTAAAACCACAGGTTGGTTATGTGGTCAATTTTGAATCATGAGAGGGGTATCCGCACATGGCGATAACCACAGGGGGTCAAAGTGAACTTTGCTCCTCATAAAATGAGAGTTTTGGAGAGATATGGAAGAATGAGGTATAAAGACGAGTTGATCCCTAAAGCATCACCCCCTTGTTTTTTCCTTCTATATTTTCTTTTTGTATATTCATAACTAGCCCCTTTAGACTCCATGTAAAGGGTCCGTAACCAAATAACTTCTCCAATATCCATGTTTTCCTCTTTCTGTAGAACTGTAGAAGCAGAGTGAATTGTTTTTTCCTTTCCATTCCAATGAATAAAGATAATTGTCTTTGTCGGCATACCGTACTTCGTAAATTAATCTTCTCAAAGTCAAACCAAGCGCATACGGTAAGAAACCCGTTCTTACTCCTTAAAGGCACTACAAAAAAATATAGCAGTTCATCTGAGCAATCTCATCTATTCAAATAAAATTGCGGTGGAGTTGATTTCGATGCATTATTATTCGAACAAAATGGAGAAATGGGGAATAGAGAGGAGTTGATTTCGATGCATTATTCGGTACTATATATATTCACTCAAACAAAATGAAGAGTAACAATTCATATAGCTTTTTTTGTCTGCAAACAAAAAAAACAATTCATAATACATTCGGAGAAAATATCTTTTTGAATGCTCTGGTACTTCACAAAGCATTCTCTCATTTCGTCATTGGAATTTTTTTGATAATATTATCTACGAAAAACTCTCTGTACAATGAAAACTGAAATGTCACCCTAAGCTTATAGACAACATTTGTGAAAATTTGATCAAACAATAATTGAAAAGCATTTTTACAAAAACGTTGTGAAAATCTGACTTGTACATGCATCACGTATGCCCCAGCCTCTAGTATTTGTTATTAGCAAATACGCACGTTAGGTAGAAGGCATCATTCCAAAGTAAGAACAGGTTCAGCGATTTAAAGATTGTACACTGATGTTTTGCCTTCATTAAACAGCGGTTTTGCCTTAATTATATGTCTTGTAATTAGTTTTTCTTATTATGTACGGGCAAAATTAACATAATCTATCAACATAACTAAAAGAAAACATACATAATGGTAGCAATAAATATGAAAAAAAAAATCCAAACTGAACAGTAACAAAAAAAGAAACAACTCTTGGTACGATAATGCTAAATTTTTAAAATGAGTTATGATGATAGTCTCATAATCATATCTAAACTATTAAAGCACGATGAACTCCTAAGACAAAAAAATTGACAAATTCAAATAATTGGATAGCATGCAACTCCAAATGTTGTAGAGCTATAGTTCATCAAATTCCAATCTTCGCTTCACTACCTGCAAAAGGAACACATAAGAACATTTAATCGTTTGTTAGTGTATGATTCGTATTAAAGTAAAAATTAACTGAATAGGTAACAAACAATTTTTTCTTAAAAAATATATATTATTACCTTTTGCCGAGGTTTTTTTCCCTGCTTCTCCTCTTGTTCTGTAAATTGTTGCTCCACTTTGTCCAAAGCTTCCAAACATATGATATCAGTTTCGATCTCCTCAAGCATAGCTCCCAATGCTCTCATATCCATGAAATTTAGTTTCAAGTTTTTTAAAAAATATCCGTGTTGTATTTATACACGTTTTATTAGTCTTCTAGGTCAACGAGAAAAAAACAGCAGCAGCCAAAAGAGAAGGGACGTGGGTCTTAGTTCGAAAGATGAAAGGGTATTTGTATCTTTGATTCTTGGAGTTCTTGTTCAATAGTACCCGAAGCCACTGTCAAATTAACTTCAAGAAGAATTCACAACCTTGTTTCTACAAATTACTTAGAGTTGTTCTTCGGTGGATTTTTTAAGGATTGTGGAAGGCTTGAGGAGTCAAGGCAAAAGTAATTAAATACTCGGTATGGTGAACAAGGAGTCGGCAAGTAATTCTTAGAGTGATTTGCGAGGATTCAGAATCGTAGGATAAAATTACTTGTAACTGCGAGGATTCAATAGTATTTCTTTTTTTCTCTCTCTAGAATGGGAGCCTCTCTCTCTTCAATAGAGAATGCCTCCCCGAAGTTGGAAATCATTTCTTTTCTTTCGGGATCCCTAAAGAAACCGTGATTTTTCTTTCATCCTCCCTAAACAGATTCGTTCTCCTTTCTAGAGATCTGTTTATTCTTTTTCTGCTCTATTTCTCTTTTCTCTCTGTCTCTCAACCTTATCCTTTTTTCTTTCTCTGGAATCTTTCCTAGCTCCCATGGACGATCCCACAGTCATCTGAGAGTTTTGATGATTCGTCTCATAAATCCAAGCATACGCTAGTGGGAAAGATCTTGTCTAATTATGCCCTAAAAAAGAGAGGGGTTTCAAACATGGTTAGTAAAGCATGGAGAACCAAGGAAGAATTTTCTGTTTCTGCGGGGGGGGGGGGGGTTAGTCTAGGACCCTGGTCCATAATGGGTCACCTGGTGATTTTACGCAAATGGGACGCTCAAAAAACCATCGAGGAGTTGGATTTCTCCCATAGCCCCTTTTGGGTTCAGATTAAGGGGCTTCCTCTGGGGTACCTTAATGTGAAAAGCGGAATGAAGATAGCAGAAACCCTTGGAGAGATCATTTCAGTTGAAGACCCAGATGGGAGGGGGAAGTTGGCTAAGTTCATCTGAGTTCGTGTGTGGACTGATATCACAAAAACCCCTCAAAAAGGGTTTCTTCCTCAGACGCAACGGGGAAGAAGACCTCTAGATCAAATTTCAGTTAGAGCGGTTGTCCGATTTTTGTTACCAGTGTGGTCGTGTGGGTCACACCATAAACGATTGCCCGGAGCAAGGGTCGAATGACCAGGCGGCAAATCCTTTTGATAGCAGCTTAAGGCCAGAGATTTCTTGATTGGATACGATTCAATATGGGGATAAACAGCTGGAGAAGCTGTTTAACCCTCATACATGGAAGATTCAGGTGAGCGATGGTGGAAAGGAGGGCTGTGTGGAAGAGGAGGGTGGCGCGTGTGAGAAAATTGGTTCTGTTATCGCCAAAGGGACAAATAGTACGACGGGCAACTGTGAGGGAGCAGAGCACGTTGAGGCGGGATAAGTGTCGATGCAGGGGGAAGGCTCTAGCACGAGCAAGACAAATCCATATTCCAATTTGTTGGGTGAGCTGGCCTTTTGCAAAAATCCTAGTAACCAGGGGATTTTGGATCTGGGTGTGGTAAGTAAGATTCCCTTTGGGCCTTTTCCTTCTCTAAATGTTGAGAGGCCCATTTTGAGTAGGCCTCAATGCCATGTGGAAGAACCTAGTAGCCCAAGAGACTCTGAGAGGGCCGTTAGTGAGAATTGGGTTGAAATGAGAAGTCTGTTACCCAGCTCCCCCAAGCCTATCCCCATCAACACTGATGTGGGCTTGTCTTCTATTTTTAATAGTATCTCAAGAGGAAAATTTCTGATGTGGAGAAGGATGCGGATCTTGCAACTCCTTTCCCTAGTCTCGGCTGGAAAGAAGCAGATACTTCAGTGGAAATCCCTCTGTGCTCCAAGCTTGTGTCCCCCTCCCTTTCTTCAACCCAAAGCTCTACATTTTCTTCTCCAGTGAGGGTGAGGGGTCGAGGAGGAAGATCCCCTGGGAGGGGAAGAATTTCCGAGTGTGGTCGTGGCAGAAAAGGAAGCTCACTGAGAGAGGAGGGTAAGGATCTGAACCTTGTGGATATCTACGTTCATCAATCTGATGCTCTTCTTAAGGGGCTTGGTTCTCAAGTTTTAAGCTCTGAGGGCATCGAGATGCTAGCTGATGGGACCAATGTGGTGGGATCGGATAAGGCTGTGGTGGCTTGCCTCAAAAAGCCACCGCTTCAATGGTGATGCTCAGCTGGAACGTTCAGGGGATAGGGTGACCCCTAACGTTCTAGATCTTACAAGGACTGTGTATAGTCCATTGCCCTCTAATGGTATTCCTCATGGAGACAAAGAATAATAGGGATATCCTAGAACAAATAAGGAGGAGTCTCCATTTTCAGAATAGTAGTTATGTGGATCCTGAAGGAACAATAGGTGGTTTAGCTCTCTGGTTGACAGATGAGGTAATTTTAGATGTTTGCTATAAAATAAAAAATTTAATGAAGTGTGTTGTTAGCTGGCCTAGAATGAAGAACCCGTGGTTGGTTACTTTTGTTTACGCTCCTCCCATTTGGAACCAGAGAGTGGCGTTTTGGAATGTGTTGAAGGGTATAGCTAAGGAGAATGGTTACCCCTGGCTCTGCGTGGGTGATCTGAATGAGATTAGGTCTAGTGTAGAGAAACAAGGGGGTAATCGGTGCAGTCAAGGGAGGTTGGACCAGTTTCACAATCTTTTATTTGATTGTGGATTTATGGATTTGGAGTTTAAGGGGCCGAACTACACTTTGTCAAATAATCAAGGGGGGGAGGATAATATCAGAATTAGCTTGGATAGGGCCTTAGCTGATGTGGAATGGCGTAATCTGTTTCTTCTTGCTCAAGTTTTGCATGAGGTTATGATTGGGTCAGACCACTGCCCTTTGGTGATTAAATGCAAAATTCCTTTGAAGAGAGTCTTATACACTTTCAAGTTTGAGTCCATGTGGCCTTTCATCCTGATTGTGAACAGGTGGTGGCAAAAGAATGGGAATGCCAACATAGGAGATCAGATATGCATGGTTTGGTGCAAAGATTGAAGTGCTGTACTTTTGGTAAGGATAAGCTGTGGTTGAAGGTCTTGCAGGAAAAACTCTAGGGCATTCAAGCTGAACCGTACTCACAGGGTCGCTTTGAGCAGGAGAAGGAATATGTGAAGGAGGTTGAAATTCTGCTACTCAGAGAGGAAATGATGTTGCATCAAAAAACAAGAATAGATTGGCTCTCTTATGGGGATCGAAACTTTGCTTTTTTTTCATGCAAGTATTAATCAAAGGAGGCAAAGAAACCAAATGGTTAAACTAAGGACAAGCAGAGGGGAGTGGATAGAAAGTGAGGAAGGGATCAATGGTATGATTAAGGACTTCTTTTCGGGGTTGTTTTCGCATCTAGGACAGAGGGATTTTTCTGAAGCTTTATCTGTTGTGAATAGCTGCATCACAGAGGACATGAATGCTAGGCTGATTAAAGAGGTGACTGAGGAAGAGATTAAGTTGGCCGCTTTTCAATTGGGATCCTTAAAAGCTCCTGGGCCGGATGGATATCCAGTCTTTTTCTTTCAAAATTACTGGATTACAGTGGGAGAGGGGCTTTGCAAGGCTGTGAAGAGATTTTTTACCTCAGGATATCATCTCAAAGAGCTGAACCAAACCAATATTGTGCTCATTCCTAAGGTACAATTTCCAGAAACTCTCTCTTAGTATAGACCTATTAGTCTTTGCAACTTTTCTTTAAAAGTGATTACCAAAGTTTTGGCTATTAGGCTAAAAGGCATTCTTCAGAAAATCATTTCTCCTAATCAATCGGCCTTTGTCCCGGGAAGATTGATCCGGGGTAATGTTCTTGTGGCCGGCCCATGAGGCTTTTCATTTTTTGAAATTAAAAAAGAAAAGGAGGAGATGGTTATATGGGTTTAAAGTTGGATTTTAACAAAGCCTATGATAGAGTGGAATCACTGGAATGGGATTTTATTGAAGAACTTCTTAAGAAAATGGGATTTCATGCGGGGTGTTTGGCAGCCCCATTTTTTCATTTTTGCATTCTCATTTTCCCATTTTTGGTGTTTGGCAAGCCCATTTTGAAAACCCATTTTGCAAAACCCATTCTCGGATTCTCTTAAAGAAGCAAAAACGGAGAATCAAGGCAGGAGGTCCTTTTCGGTTTCCCATTTTCCCATTTTCCGTGCAATTACCTAAATACCCATACTATTATTACCTATTCACCACTTTTGCTCTACCTTTAACACTTCTTATCTACTTCCTCACCTGTGAGAGCTGACGTAGTACAGAGAGGGGGAGACAATCCGAAGATTTTTTATTTTTTTTTACATCTTTTTACACAATAATAAAGGCCAAACGCAAAAAAAAAAAATTATTTTTACACCTTTTAACACAATAATAAAGGCAAAGGGCAACTTGGTAAAAAACCAATCCATAATTCATTTTCATCATTCATCTACCAAACACTACTATAGTTTCAAAATACATTCTGCACATATCTCCCAAACACTTCTACCATACACAAATACATTTTCGCCATAATCCAAAAAGCCAAAAAGCTAAAAAGCTGAAAATAAAAAGCCAAAAAGTAGGCTCCCAAACACCCCTAAATGGGTGATGTGGATTATGCAATGTATTTCTACTGTGAAATCCTCTGTGGTAGTGAATGGTGAGGCTAGGGTGGGGGTTATGTCTGGGCATGGGTTGAGACTGGGGGGTCCTCTCTCCCCTTGTTTGTTTTGGTTAAAGATATTCTTTCTTAGATGATTTCTAAAGCTAAAGATGGAAAGCTAATTTCTGGTATTACTTTTAATCGACACTGCCCTCCTCTTTCACATATTTTTTTCGCGGATGATGCTCTTCTGTTTCTCAAAGCTGACTTGCAGAACTGTAGCAGAATCAAGTCTATTCTCAATGTTTATGGGGAGGCGTCAGGGCAGCGCATAAATTTTGATAAGTCTGGAATCTGCTTCTCCTCAAATCTTTGTGATGTTGACAAGCAATTGTGCTGTGATTTTATGGAGGTGCCTCTAATGAAGCTTGATTCCAAGTATTTGGGTCTCCCCTCTTTCTGGGGAAAATCCAAAGCGGAAGCCTACTCGTTTATTATTGAGAAAGCTTTGAAAAAGATGCAAGGATGGAAAGTGAAGAGAATGTCTCAATGAGGAAAGAAAATTATGTTGAAGTCAGTTGTTCAGGCCATCCCCAGCTACGCCACGCCGTGTTTTCTTTTGCCAAAAAAGCTGTGTGATAAGCTTACTTCTTATGTTTCAAATTTTTGGTGGAAGGGAGACCCTGAGAGCAAAGAAATACACCGGAGAAGCTGGGAAACCATGTCTAAGGCCAAGTCGGATGGAGGAATGGGATTTAGAAACTTCAGATCCATGAATGATGCTCACCTTGCTAGACAAGGTTGGAGGATGCTTAAAAACTCGAATTCTTATTGGGCAAAAATTCTGAAAGGGCTTTATTTTCCAAACTATTCCTTTTTGGAGGCAGCTAGGGGTCACAGAGCTTCTTGGGCATGGCTGAAATTGTTGCATGGTAGAGAAACTCTTGTGAAAGGTCTCAGATGGCAAGTGCAAAATGGGGAAAAAATATCAGATTTTGGGAAGATAAGTGGATTCCAGGGCTTCCAAATTTCTCTCTTACCTCCACCAAGCCTTTCGGAGACGGGATTGAAAGGGTGAACGATGTGATTATTGCAGATGGAAGGGGCTGGGATAAAGTGAAGTTGATGCAGATTGTTTCCAAGGAGGAGGCAAATGCCATTTTAAAGATTCCTATTTTGAAGTATCACATAGAGGACTTGCTGGTTTGGCATTACACCTCAAATGGAGAATACTCAGTAAAATTGGGTTACCATGTGGCAAATCAAGAGAGGACTAAAGATAAAGGGGAGAAGCCTTCAACCTCGTTGGTGATCAATACAAATTTATGGGCTATCATTTGGAAGTTGAAGGTGTCCCACAAAATTAGGCATTTCTGGTGGAGAGCTTGTAGCAATAGTTTAGCCACCAAAGAAAATCTGCTCAAGAGAAGGTGTGGACAATCTCAAATGTGCCCCATTTATAACCAATTTGACGAGACTGTTGAACATATGCTCTTTGATTGTCATTGGGTTCGTGCGGTTTGGGAGCAACGTTCAGTTGAATGTGGGGCAGGGGCACCCGACGTCGGTGATCAAATGGACTTCCCAAGTAGTTGATCAGTTTAAGGAGGATGCGATGAATTATTTAGAATGGGTAGTCTATATTGCATGGTACATTTGGAAGGCGTAAAATGAGGT
Organism: Rhododendron henanense subsp. lingbaoense; assembly: GCA_020567845.1. Taxonomy (NCBI): domain Eukaryota; kingdom Viridiplantae; phylum Streptophyta; class Magnoliopsida; order Ericales; family Ericaceae; genus Rhododendron; species Rhododendron henanense. The sequence continues at coordinate 39,929,065 of CM036316.1, read as the reverse complement.
AGTTTTCAACTCGGGTCTGCCTAATCTAGAGTGGACTATGAGGAGAGCCCTTTGAGGCTTTCCGTGAATTTTCAGATGTAGTGGTGCCTTCCTGTTTCCACATGGATGACCCAACTGTTGAGGACTTTATTTCCCAATGGAGGACTCCGAAAAATGGGTGTTTTAAGCTAAATTGTGATGCAGCAGTGGGAAAGAATGAAGAGGAGGCGAGTGCAGCAGTTGTAATCAGGGATAGCAAGGGCATCCTTGTGAATGGTTCAACTGGTTTGACTAACATTTCGTCGCCCCTTCAAGGGGAATTGGTGGCTATCCGTCAAGCGTGTGGCATGATTTTAGATTTGGGATATCAAAATGCGCTAGTCGAGTCGGACTCTTAGGTAGCCATCAAGTTGAGTGTATCCGAATTGGTCCCTCGTTGGGAAGTCTTTGTAGTGGTTTGGGACATTAGGAGGATGAGAGAGGATTTGAACATCAGATTTGGATGGGTAAAGAGGACGGCTAACAGGCTCGCTCATGTGGTGGCTAAGAAGGCTTTGAAGGGTCTGCTTCCTAGAGATTGGGTGGTGTTTCCCCCAAATTTTGTTTCCTTTGTTCTAGCTAGAGATTCTCTCCTTTGTGTGTAAGCCCTGAGGGCATTTTTTATTATCAAAAAAAAAAAAACCATTAATTTTCAATTCATACTTTATGATAGATTTCAATGTTACCCTTGTGTCAACTTCTTAACGGAAATTACTAACGTGGCTAACGGTCACTAATGTGGAAATGACATGGGCACCCCATCACCTATATATCTTTATCACTAAGCACCCCTCATTTTAAAAACCTTTCATCGGCACCCTTCCATCTATTGGTAAAGGATGGCTTAACCTTGTTAATGGAATGTTGCAATTGACTAAATTATCCTGTCAAATTAAAATGGTGGGTTCTAATGTAATGGCTCTTCCGTCTCTCATCTTGGCTCCTCATTCCCTACCCATTTATCCCTCTCAACCGGTTTAGGAATTTACATTTGACGTGTAAATGAATTTCTGATCTATCTTGGTTAATGGGTTCTTGTGTTGAAATCATAAATATTTATTCTTGATTCTAAAATGGGCTCCATTTTATGAAGAGAGATTTGGTATGGAAAAGCCTCAATCCTAGTACCCAACCATCCTCCTTTGTGAAAACTGTAAAGCAATCGTTTACAGCACAATTTTTCATGAAGATATCTAGTGATTCTTGGTCTATAGTTCTGTTTTGATACTCGTGCCTATTGGATAGACAATACGTGTTTGATTAGTAGGCATAATTTGGTTGGGGCAGTGAAAAAATAAATAGTATATTTTTTTAAGGATAATGAAGATTGGATTTTGATAGAGATGTTAGATTCGATGCAGACTAAGACAAAATTAGAGAGAGAAAAGGATGGTGTACTGGTGTTTTTCCAAGGTTCCGTGTTCTTTCATCATGATGGAGAAGGGAGAGAGTACTGGTATGCGTCAAGTTTGTCGTCGACGAGTAATTTGCCGAAGTCTTTTGCAACTTTGAGGCACTTGGAATTGTTAACATTTTCTTAACATCAATTTATTCCGAATAGTTGTTTTTGGGTGTGATAAGTAAAAAATTTTGATAAAAGAATCCAATACAATTTGTTGAACACGGGAAAAATTGGAAATAATTATTTGACCTTTATTATCTTTGAGGAATCTAATATTTTCGAATTCGAACTATCTCTATGTTTGTCGAATACCAATTGGCATAATTCTTCAACAGATTCTTAACTGAAGGGTTTAAGTGATAACAGTGAATAGATGAGCGTGTGTTGATGAAAGGTTTTTAAGATAAAAGGGTGCTTAGTGATAAAGATAGATAGATGATGGGGTGTCCATGTCATTTCCACATTAGTTACTAGGGCTGTTAGCCGAGACCGGAAAATCGATCGAAACTGAAAAAACCGGACAAGATCGAATTTTTCAAACCGGTAGAATAATTTCGATCCTGTTCTGGTTTATAAAATTTTATAAACCGGAAAAATAAATTCGATCTGGTTTATGTGTTTTAAAGACCGGTCGAAACCAAATCGGTTATATATATGTATATTGGTCTAATAAATATATTTATTATATTAAAAAAACTATTTTTATGGGCTTAATTATGTTTTTATGGGTTGGGCTCAAAATTGATCCTTTTTTGTTGACCCAAAAAAAGGGGTTGAATTATGGGTTTTTGGTTGATATTTTGTGGTTTGAATTGTGGATTTTTTGATGTGTTAGGCCCAAAAAATGGCCCATAAATGAAAACCGGATAAACCGGACCGTATTATCTCAACTGGTTCTGGTTTCTAAAAATCTCAAACCGGATAACCGGTTTCAACCGAAAAATATGCCAAAACCGGTCGAAACTGGACCGGTATCACCCCTATTAGTTACCATTAGCCACGTAAGTAATTTCCATTAGGGAGTTGATGGAAAGATAACATTGAAATCTGACATATAAGGACGAAATTGACACTTTAAAATTTGTCAGGATGAAATTGAAACTTGATGTATTTTACGAGGACTAAGAAAGTAGATAAGTCTTCTTGCGGGATCAATGCATACGTGGGTTTTGTCGCATATTAAGTTAGCCCCGCTAATGGATGGTAGAATTAGTCGGTGAATTCGTCGAGGTGCACGTAAATAGTCTAGGACATCCTGGTTATAAATAAAAAATAAAAAATTGTGGGTTTTTTTCCCTCCAATAAATGGATTAATTAAAGAACCCTAATGATCATTAATCACTGCAGTACATGAAATCAGATTGAAAGAGTTGATGATTGCTTGATGTGAAAAAGGAAGTTATGCATGCATGTAGTGTACAATATATAGACACAACAAGAAAATAAACACACAGAAAGAAAGAGCAGCAGGAGGGAATTGAAGATGATCAATTACCTCTATTATGGACATTTACCGGGTGATGAAAACAGAGAAACGAGACCCAATTCCCAAATGTAATAAATCTGAAAAAGCAAATGAGAAGGGTGGTGACAACTGTAAGGTAAGAAAGGAATGTTATGGCGTGTTTGGGTCTGTGGATTCCTTACGTTTAAAGGTCAGATAATATTTGTCCTTTATTATAAAATGTAACTTTGTTGCGTTAATAGATGTGCGGTCAAGTTTTGGTAGACACACACTTTACCGGTTATGGGTCCTCCAAGATGAACAGTTTGTTATAGTCCGGAGGTGGCTCAAAATATAGGTGTTTTGGAGAGATGATGAAGGGAGAAGAGCCGTTCCCAAATGCATCTCACCCTCAGTTTGAGAATCGTTTTTCTCTATAACTTGCCTCTTTAGAATTAATTCATGTAAAGGGTCCATAACTAAGCAGGGTGACGTATTTCCTTTTCAATTGAGTGAAATAAGATTTTAAGTACAAAAAAATGAATTTAGAGTAGTATAATGGAGATTAAATAATGCAAAAGATCTTTTAACACAATTGCATTTTCGTAATCAGAATAGACTGTATATTCTAACATAATCTCGAAGTCAAGCCAAGCAGAGCGTAGCGCATACAGTAACATTTAAACATAGCTCGTGCCAAATGGCATTACCAGTGTAAGTAGTATTGAACTAAAAGAGATTTAAGTATACATGCCTGTGCCTAAAGGCATTACCAGTATAAGTACGTATTGATCTGAGAGAGCTCCACTATTGCAACAAAATGGAGAAATTCGGTATGGAGAGGAGCTGATTCCATTGATCGCTGTCGGAGCAAATATATTTTAGCTGCAGCCTCGGAATTGTTCGTATTCATTTTTTTTTAAATTTTTTGGGAATATTTTTGCTCCAAGAAAATGAACCGTAGCAATTAATCTATCTTTGTCAAGCACTCAAGCCCCTCTAATTTAATTGTAGGTTAGAAGTTTGGAACCAAGCTTTTATCGTATGAGAAATTTCACCATGATATTCCAAGTGCAAAATATCGGAGCAAATATTGGAAATTTTTTATTAGATTATCTAACAAACACACCGCGTACAATGAGAAAAAAAAAAGTCTCTGTTAACTTAAATCACAATTATCAACTAATCATGGGAAAATTCTAAAATACCCTTCAAACCTTACACACGATGTTTCATAAACACTTATACTTTAATAACCTTCAATTTTACTCATAAACTATTCTTTCATTATTCAATTAGCCTACTACCATCTAGTTCTGTAAAATTGCAAAAGGAATTTGCTTACTTGGACATCGACGATGGGATGAAAACGTTAGATAGCTGATTTGGCACTAAAATGGCAAGTTGGAAGGAAAATTTCAAAATACACCCCCAAAATTTTGAACTCTTTATCAACTAGACATCCAAAACTTTAATAAAATTCAATTAGACACCTAAACTATGAAGCTATTATTCAATTAACCCCATACAGTACGTGGCTTTTGTCTCATATATAATTGGCCCCACTGGTGGATGGTAAAATTAGTCTCCGAATTCGTCAAGGTATGTGTAAGCAGTCTAGGACACCTTGGTTATGAAAACGTTATGGATTTTCCCCTCCGACAAAATGAATTAAAGAACACTAATCAGTAATCACCGCAGTAGATGAAATCAAATTGAAAGAGTTTGATGATTGCTTGATGTGAAAAATTAAAGGAAGATATGCATATAGTATATACTATTTATTCAGATACAAGTACATAAACACAAAGAAAGAAAGAGCTGCAGGAGGGAAGATGATCAATTACCTCTGTTATTGGGAGATTTTCATCAGGAGACCCAATTCGCAAGTGTAAATCCGAAAAAGCAAATGAGATATAGGATCTGATAATGGAAGATAAGAAAGGAATGTTAAAGCGTGTTTGGGTCTGCGGATTCTTAACGTGAGAAGTCGACATTCTATTTGTACTTTGGTCCTTTCAAAAGTAAATTCTAACGGCACGTGAACGTATTCTTTCTGTCTTCTTAATCTTAACAAAAAAAATTCTCTATGAAAAATAAAATTGTGGGGGGTTCGGTTTATCGGTGTTGGAAAAATGTATGCATATTAATTTGTTGGAAAATTATATGTATTACAATTACATATTTATTTTGATGAATGTTGAAAAAATGATATTATCTATTTTAATGATGTTTCGGCAAATGCTAATCTATCGAAAAGTCTTTTTTGGAGTAAATTTTCTAGGCCTTGAAACATTGCATAAAGCCTCTTGGATTCAATGTTTAATATTTATAAAGACTTAATGAGCTCAATACATGTTTTAATGGAATTATTCAGATGAATTTTTGAGCTACAGGTTGACGAACCGGCTGTCTGAACAGAAGAGGTTGTCAACCGGAGTTCACCAGATGGCAGACCAGTTGAGAGAGCGGACGACCTCCTAGTTGACCGGTAGTACATTTCTGCAGATCAGTAAAGTTCCAACGGCTAATATTTTTCCTAAATTAACTCTCCAACGGCTCCAATATTTTATTAACGGCTAGTAGGTGGATGGATGGCTATATAAGGCTTCAAGAACTCATTGATGAGTACCAATCCAAGCTACAACATTCCACATCATTCCAAGAGCAAATTCTCCAAAGATCAAGTCGAAAATTCTCCTAGTTCTTCCACTTTCATATTTTTCTTGAGAGAAAATTTGTACAAGTCGTGAGCACTAATTTTCATACTTTCTCTACATACTTGTAATTCCTAAGCGAGTATTTGAGTCAAACACTTGAAATCTTAGAAGACCAAATTCGGGTTTGAATTTGGGTACGTGTTATTGTTTTCGAGAGGTTTTCGGAAAAAACTCTTATGGTTGTACTAGCTCCACGGGAAAGCTAGGGATAAGGTCGTTGTAAGCACCCACAAGACTTACTGCTTGTAATCTTTTTGAAGATTAAAGGAACCTTCAAGTAGTTGCTTGAGGAGAAGTGGACTAGGCCGGACCGTGGACAAATCCGGGCCGAACCACTATAATCGGGTTCTATCACTCTAACTCTCTCTCTTTTATTTGTGCATATCGTTTTGATTAAAAGATTGTTAGAGATAATCTTTATTAGTATTTTTACTTAGCAACCCTATTCATCTTCGTTCTAGGTTGCCATTTTTGGGTAACAATTGGTATCAAAGCCTCGGCTCTTATTTGTAGACTTGACCGTCTAAGAGTTAAGATCCATGGCAACCACTAGTAGCATATCTTGCATCGAGGGTCAATCCTCAAATAGGCCTCCCTTGTTCACGGGTTCTAACTATAGCTATTGGAAAAATCGCATGCAAATTTTTATTCAATCCACCGATTATGATTTGTGGAAAATTATTGCAAATGGTCCTATCAGTCCTACTAAAAAATCCGGTATTCCTAAGCTAAAGAGCGAATGGACCAACGTAGATAAGAGTAATGTAGAAAAGAACTTTAGAGCCATGAATCTTCTTTTTTGCGCTATAACTCCAAATGAATATGATTGTGTATACGCTTGTGAAACCGCTAAGGAAATATGGGATAAATTGAAAATGGCTCATGAAGGAGATAGTCAAGTTAAGGAGTCTAAAACTGATATCCTAGACTACTGTGAATCGTCAAATATTTATTTCATAAATCTATAAGAGTTTGTTCGTTTTGGTATTTTAAAAATATTTTAAAAATAAAATACCAAAACGAATAAGAGAGAAATGAGAGTAATGATTGAGAGAAAATTTATTGAAGACCGTGCGTTGAGAGAGAATCTAAAATCCCAAAACAAACAAACAAGCTCTTTGTCGGGAAGCTCAATAGTTCGGATTAAGTTTTGGGCCCATGGTGATCTGTAAACAAGCGTGCTCAGCACACACGCAGGTTGAGGAACAGGATCATTTTTCCCACTGAGAAGCAGTCAGGTCAGGGCTTCAGCTGGGAAGTTGAAGATATTCCTCAAGTCCGAAACGAAGTGAGATGCGGACACAGGTCTCTCTCTCTCTCTCTCTCTCTCTTCCTTTTTGCGATGTTATACTGATTTGAATGGTTTCTGGAATCCCCTATTTGATCTCTCTATTCTGTCCTCGCTCATCTCCTGAACTACAAACTTGAGTGAAACCCTCAAAATCGAACTCAGCCCTTGTCTCGAAACTCATACCAAATTAAATCTTATTCGCTTTTTAAACCCAAATCAAGAAGACCTAATTCATATACCAAGTGTACAACGGCTAGTTTTTGGCTGCTGGTGGTAAGGGTTGCTGGTGGTTATGGTGGTGGACAGTGAATCTGACGATTGTTCTTACCTGTGGTGTGAGGTTGGTGGTGGTGGTCAATCATACTTAAGGCCCCCACAAGTTCGATCACAAATTCGCAACAACAAACTTAAACCCAAATATGCTACAGCTTTCCTTGGTGGTGGTGGGCAGGGTGGCTGGAGGGGTGGAGGTGTTTGGGCAGCAGCTAGGGACGAAGTCAGAAATTAAGCGTCGGGGAGGCCCATATAAGTATATCCAAGAAAGAAGAGAAGTTACTTTTACAAAAATGATCTTTTGATGAAAATTATTAAATTGTTAGAATTGAAGGTATTGTGTATTATGCAAATAAGTGAAGTTTTGCTATATCTTTAAAGAAGTACTCACGAAAGAAAGAGGCGACAATGAGAATTCTAGAAAATGTGGGGGACCATTATAAGTACTCCTCCAATTTTATCGGGATAGTATATAATAGTTACTAGAAACTTCAGGGTGGCCATGGCAACACTTGGCCCCCATCTAGCTTTGTCCTTGGCAGAGCAAAGCTAGCGGAAGTGGATGGTGGCCGTGGCAACTGAAGGGGCAAACTTAAATGTTTTTGAAATGTTTTTAGCCAAGATTTTAGTGAGTAATGTGATTGCTGTGATGGTGACTAATACCAAATGGAGCTTTTCCTTTCTTCTTTTCTCATAAGGTTATAATGTCTTCTTGTAGTTTACATGGAGACACCTGTAGAGGACAAGTTCATCACCACAGAAAGTTTAGTGGGAGCAAAATTAGATTTACTTGATGTTGGAATAAATCAAGAACCAAATGAAGGTATGTCATTTGAATCAGATGAAGCTGTCAAAGCATTCTATGATGAATATGCCAGGCGGATAGGATTCTTAACTCGAATCGTATCATCTCGTAAGTCAGAGCGTGATGGATCAGTTATATCCCGTCGACTGGCCTGTAACAAGGAGGGATATAATCGTAACAGTCGAAAGACTGGGCCATGCCGAATTCGAAAGTGAGAGAGCCACAGGGATGGTTGTATGGCAATGGTTCTTGTGAAAAGAGAGAAGCTTGGGGAATGGGTTGTGACAAAATTTGTTAGGGAACACAATCATCCCCTAGAAGTTTCTTCGGAAAAATGGCGTCCAAATCCAGTAAGTTTTCCTTGAAGCTGCAACTTTTAAAGTTCTTATATACATTAATACATATTCTCCCTCTATTTCCCTCTACCTCGTTGGATGTATGTTTTGGTAAGTATACTTATCCAGATACTGTGGAGATACTATGCTAGTATCTCAGCAAGACTATTTACCTAATCGAAGCTAAGAAGTGCTGTAACTATAGGATCACAGTATTATGGTCAACCTTGGAAGCTTAGAATAATGGCACCATACCTTTGGGTTATGATACATTCATAAACAAGCTTCTGTCTTGAAAATTTTGAGGATTACGTTTTGCTGATGCATTATGGTGAAGGAGTTAGATTTATTCTTAGATTGCCTTAATCAAGGGCTTTTCATTGTAAAGGGACAAGTGACATCCAATTTAATCCATGAGAAGCTGTCGACTTCCGTTTCACCTGATTGTAACCATCTCTCCGCGGGCTATGACCCTCATATAATAGTGGTGGTCAATCTTACTGAAATGTAACCAAGTTTATCTCGTTTCTAGGAACAATTTAATGTAGCTGTCATTGCCGGAAAAAGAGGTTGGAACTTTGGTTGGGCTGCTTGGTCTGTCTTAAAGGACGACATCCTACTCTTCCATTTGGCATACTCCCGAAAAACGTTTGTCCCTCATTCTCTGAAATTTGCTTATTTTGTAAAATACCTCACTCTTCTGCTCAACTTTAACCCTCTCTCTTGGTGGCAACTCAGTTTTTTTTTTTTTTTCTCTATTTCATAGCCTTTGATTTCTTTGTGCAAAAATCTAGTGTGGTTCGTACAAATTGTGTCTTCAATGTAGTAGAAGTCCTTTCTTTATTTACGGTTTGAGAAGTCTAAAGTAGTTTCTCTATGCTATGGAAGAAGGCAACAAGGTGATGATTATTGTAAGTGAGAATTTTCTAAAATATTTGTAAAGTTTAACCATTTTGATCCCACCGTTGTTGAAAGTTCCCAAACCTACCACTATTTTCAATCTTATTCCTATAAATTCCCTTATATTGGACAAGCATTCAAGAAATTGGGAATCAAATATCAACAAACAATGATGGGAAGAAGTTGGAGAAGTTGTCATGTCCTAGGATTTATTACACATCTTAGAACAAGATACTAAAAAGCAAAACAGACCAAAACCACCTATGACATTTGGATTTTGACAACATTTGAACCCTTGGGCTACATGTTTGCCCCAGTTTTTTTTAGGCCAGAGCCTATTCCCTTCTTTTTTTTGGGTACTTCGGAATATTCTATTCCTTTCGATTCTTAATATTTGTGCAATCATGGTAAATGCATATAGAAAGTGTTTTTTCCTTTGGCTAAGTTTTGCATATCTTGACATGTCGAATCACCTGATATTGAGATTGCTAAAACACAGGTTGATCAGGAAAAGACTAATGGAATTCCCTTATTCTTTGAAACCTTATGGAAGTCTGAAGTTTAGAAAACCCTAATTCTTTTGATCTGATTTGGTTGGTTAATGAAGGACATATCTTATTATACTTGTCTGAGGCTTGCATAAGGTCGCTTTCAATTCATTATTCATGCACTTCTTGTTCTTTCTTACTTGTTTATTGCCCCTTCTTTTTTTATCTTTTTTTTTTTTTTTCAAACTCTGTTTTTTCCGTTAACCAGTCATTATTTAGTTGTGTGAAATGGTGTGATTTATGGGCTGTCTAGAGCAATGCTATGTGCACACGTCGAAGCTGTGCACATAATTAAGGCTGTGCACAAGAGACTTTCCTTTCTGTCTTATGGTCATGCGGGTTTTATGTTAAAATTATTGATTTTTGTGAATTCCGATGGCAGTCTTTTGACAAAGACCAGAAGATTAGAGAGTTATCTTCTCAGCTTCATCATGCAAATCAGCAGTTGGAAGCATGCCAAGAACAGCTAAGAACAATTACGGCTTGTATGGAGGAACATACACAATGTCTATCATCAACGGTTGAAAGCGTTGTGAGCAATGTCAAACAAGTGGAATCGCATGCCAAGAACAGCTAAGAACAATTACGGCTTGTATGGAGGAACATACACAATGTCTATCATCAACGGTTGAAAGCGTTGTGAGCAATGTCAAACAAGTGGAATCCCAACAGCATAAAATTTCAGGACACTGCTAGGAACAAGTTGCAAAGTAACTAAATGTAAAGTGCAGCCTGTGCAGAAGTGCAAAGTGTACTTTAATAATAAAGTAAGTTAGTAATAGTTGCGCAACGTACCCACATAGAAACTAGAATGATAATTGTTAATGACGTCGATAGTATGTGCAAATTAGTACTATTACTGTTCAGTTTGGTGATTCACTTGTGTGCAATTAGAGATGTGCTTTGTTTGTAAAGAAGTTAGAGTAATGATTTTATCCCAATCCTGATGCAGGAGTGCAAATTCCATAGTCAAGCTTCAATTATGCTACAGATGAACACAATTTGCACGCACGCATTCACAGGCTTACAAAGGTGGAGGGCTCCATACACACTGCACTGCACGGTCTGTGTAAGTGTGTGTGTCTCTAGACCTTTTGTTATGCTTTTGGGAACTTGACCTTCCACCCCATCTTCATCTTCGTTTAATCTATTAGTTTCAGGTTGTCAATGGTAGAAGATGTAAGACCCAATAATTTGAGTTTAGTTTTAGGTTGTCAATGGTAGCAGAGGTAAAACCCAATAATTTGAGTTGCGAAAATTTCTGTCCCATGTAGAGGTCACGTGATGTTTCAACATCTTCTAGTAGCAAAATCACAGAGGGCTCTAAAAGATGTTGGGGACCGCATGACTTTGCTTCAGAACCATCGAGTATTTTCACCTGTAAACGCAGTTCTATCAAATGATATGTAATGAAGGGTAGATGATCCTTTTTTTCTTACCAAATATAACATGTTCTTGCCATAATATACTCAATAATACAGACAATGTAACAAACAAAAATACGGACATTAGAATGTGTTGTCTTGGTACAACAAAAACAACAAGTACAACAAGTCCTGGTACAATAATAAACAACAACAAAAACAACAAGGACGACGACGACGAAAACAACAGTAGGTAAAATCATAGGGACAATTTAAGTGTGGGGCAGAGATGCCCTTATTCATATTACACAACAAAGAAAATGAGAAACATCGGCGACCGAAATGCATTCATCATAATGTGAGTAGTACTTTGAAATACTTGGAATTCTTTATCGTCCTGAACATGATTTTCCTTCACTTTGTGAGTCGGCAGTAACACCTGAGAATACAAAAATCCAAACTCAAGGTATCACTACTCACCAAGCACTAAAATTAAAAACTACTAGTAGGACATTATACGAGATTCAAAACTTGAAGTACTAGGGTGAAACAAATCGACAACGAAAAAACATGAAAAGTCAGCTTGATGATAACAAAATTATTAGATAGCATAAACATGAAAAGTCAACTCGTAATTGTGGTCCGGATATTAAAAGTACCATGCATCAATTTTATTCTCCTAAATTCAAGAAATGTCAATAAGTAAAATTCGTGTATGGCAGGATCTTATGACAAGAAATTGTACCCAGAAAAATACATAACAAAATGACGAGGTAATTACCATGTAATAAAAATAACAAGAATTGGTCCATACATAGTAGATGCCTCAATTTTGTTTACCATATTTCCTAAGCTGGGGTCCCAGAGGTTCGCGGTCACCCATGAGGTTTGTAGCCAGACTGCCCTATCATCTGGGAGTAGTGAGCTCTGGCGCCCTCCCGGTAAGTTATAGTTGCCCCTAAATTTTTGATTTGGTAAATTTTTTGCTTTTTTCTTTTTTAATAATTTTTTATTTAGTTTTTCGTCGTAATTTGTAGTACTAATCATTTGTCTTGATGGGATAAATAAAAAAAGTACAAAAATGCGGAGTGAAGATGAAAAAAATTCACATAAGACGGCACTAAAGACGAAAATTCATATAATGCAAGGTTTGACCAATATATTCTTTCAAAAAATTACAAGATTTGTGCCCGTTCGATGCACGGGAACGGAAAAAAATAAATAACATGAACTCTCTCTATTGTCCCGTGCATCAAACGGATACAACGCTAGTTTTGAGGACAAATCATTTGTATTGATGAGCTAAATCAAATAAATACAAAAAATGTGGACCGAAGATGAAAAATTTTCATATAAGATGACAATAAAGACAAAAATACAAGCTATTATAGATATTTTTTGTCGCTTTAGTGGTTTTTTCTTGTAATTTTTGTCATAAATTTTTACATTTTAAATCCTCTTATCGAGACGAATAATTAATGAATTTTTTTTCACAACAAATTTAAAATAGACTAACAAATATACTGAAACAAAATTTAATAAATCTAAACTTGCAATCATACTGGGACAAACCTTTAACTGTTGTGGGTGGTTCAGAACATTATTCAACTCCCCCAACCTCTTGAGATTCATCATTCACCCTCAAGCTTTCCCTCACGTCTTGGAATTCCCGAGGAGTATGGATTGCACGGTTCCCTCGTCCATCATTCCATAAAAACTTGACATCAGGTATATGCTCAATAACCCAATAGTCTTGGCCTTTGTCTGGTCTCATTCTGTCGTAGAACTCTGTTGGCATAAAAAGAAAATGAAGAGATTTGAGTTTGGTGAGGTTGCGGATGCCGGAGGGCACCACCTTCAGTTGTGGGCACTCTCCGATCACAAGGTCCTCAAGAACGGGCAATCCTCCTTCCTCTATTATAACCGAATTCAATCTCCCTAAGGATAGGAGGTATAGCTGCTTAAGCTTCGGAAACCCTCCGACATCGAAATACAATTGTTCTCCATCGTACCCTTGGATAAAAATAAGTTCTATCAAATTAGGTAATGCTTGAAGAGCTTTTATTGCATGAGCACCGGTCAACCATGAATTTATTAGGTTTAGGGAAACTAGATTATCGAGTCTCGATATCCAGTTCGGCAACATTTCCAAACGTCCGATCAAGTTGAGACGTTGAAGAGATTTGGGGGGAGAAGAAAGAGAATGCAAATCCAGAATCATGTCACCTTGTATAGACTCAACCTCCAAAGATTGAAGGTGATTCATCTTCCCTATGGTGGTCCAGAGAGCCTTCACGTGTTCTCTTTTCACGTTCATAATACCCAACTTCCTTAATTGTCTCAAATTTTCTAGCTCTTTGATTAAATCGTCGTTTGCCATTATTCTCTTCAACGTCTGCAACTCTTCTAAATGCCCAATCCCTCCTTGTATCTCCACCCCGTAATTTCCGATAAGATGCCGCAACTTACGGAGTCTAGTTAAGATCCCAATTCGTAGCATAGACACCTGCGAGTCTTTCAAGTTCAAAGTTTGTAGGTTGTGTAGATTTCCAATGGACTTCGGAATTATCTCCACTTTTGTCCTCTTGACACTTAAGTATCGCAAATGAAGAAGATTTCCCACTTCTTCATGAAGTTGATCAAGAGGAGCACCCTGAAGATCTAGTACTTTCACAAGCTTGAAATTACCGGCTAGAGTGCCCAATAACTGCTGCTTTGGCAACTCCCCCACCGAGAAAACAAAAACGGAACGAATTCTTGATTTGGTACTACTCATGGTTTCCCAATCCCTATTCGTTACGTTTCGCATCTGCATTGACCATCGTCGAGTTTCATTGTCCCAACTTGGATATGCTTCTCTCAAAACTTGACAAAAACCCAACTCCTCACACTTTGTGAGGATGATCTCGTGGACTAAATCATGGACCTGACATTTTTTAATTCTACCATCCAATTTTGTCTTTGAAACTTGAACCAAGCTTCTATGAATGAGCTCAGTCAACCATTCTTCTGCAACTTCTTCCAACGTTTTTCCTTTCTGTCCTTCAATGAAACCCTCGGCTATCCACAGTCGGATTAATCTTCCATGGGTGATTTGATAGTCCTCAGGTATTATGCCAAAGTACAAGAAACATGGTTTAAGGTAGTAAGGCAAGTCATGGTAACTAAGGAGCAAAATTTTCGTGACGTTTGTGAGATGCTGATTCCTTTCCAATTGGGATCCAAGGCTATCATAGAATCTTTGCCATTCGGATGCATCCTTACTTTTTGTGGACAAGAGAGCGCCGCCTATTGTCACAATTGCAAGTGGTAATCCTTCACATTTTTTCACAATGGCTCGGGATACTGTCTCCAACTCGGGAGGACAACAACCATCAAAGTCCCGCTGGAACACTTTCATGCAAAAGAGCTTCCAAGCCTCCTCTTTAATTAGGGGCTTCACCTTGCATATGTGATCCCATGAGGATTCCTTGCAAAAAGAAGCAACATCTTCCTTCCGTGTAGTGACAATTATTTGACTTCCTTTGTTGTTTTTCGGTAAAGCGAGTTTTGCAAATCTCCAAAATTCATGACTCCATACGTCGTCAAAAACAATTAGATATCTCTTCTGAAGTAAATATTCTCTCAGCAGGTGCACACTCGTTTGTTGTTTGAAATAGCTCCTTTATCATTCTTCTAAAGATGTCCTCCATCTTGTATGATTGGGAGACCGATACCCAAGCTCGGCAATCGAAGTGTTCAAACACTTTAGGGTTGTCGAAAACTGTCTTGGCAAGAGTGGTCTTACCACATCCTCCCATGCCTACCAGTGAAGTGACCGTTCGGTTTGAATTTCCAGTTATCAGCCTGTGGATCAGTTCTTCCTTGGTTGAATCAATGCCCACGACTTCATCTTCCTCCATGAAAAGGGACGCAACACGAGGGTCATCGTATCCTTTTTCTTCTGTTTTACTGCTTGACCCATGTTCTAAGGAACTGAAACCATACCTATCAGCCCTTTCCTTGATATCACGAATAGTCCGTTTGATATCTTTAATTTGAGAGGCAAGATCATGTCGTGGCTTGAGTTCGGTGATTGAGCGAGCAAGTTTGTGAAGGAAACCGAGGAAACCACGCCGTTGCCGATTTTCTGCCAAGTGGAGTATGTATTCGTCCATGATGTCCTCGATTTGGTAAGCCACTGCCCTTACCTGTTTTACCCAAATTTTTGCACCTCCATTTTCTAATTCTGCACTTGAATCTGTTTTTTTAAGGAAAGACATTATGCTTTCTAATTCATCTTTGATACTGGCAACTTCTGAGTGGATGTTCCGCAACAAGTTCACTTCACTTGATAACAATGGCACCAAAGTACTATTGATAGCAGAGCTAACTGCCTCAAGTGCCATTACATCAATTTTCCTGCTTAAGATGAAAAAATTGATTAGTGTGGAATCGCCGATACAGTGTGGAATCGCCGATACAGTGTGGAATCGCCGAAACAAACACACACTAGCATGAAGAATCAATCAAGGAAAGAATGCAAACAGAAACGCAGAACACATGGATTTTACGTGGTTCCCCATTGAGTAATTGGGTGCTTCCACAGCTCTCACTTGTAAATGACAAACCAAAGCGGAATCAGGTTACACAAACCTAACAATAGTAATCCTATATTACTGACTGAATAAAAAGACGACTTACGGCAAAGATTGTGCTGGAAGATCAGTGGGGGAACAGACAACAATATTGGTTGGAACTACTCTTCACTCTTCTGTAAAATGAAAGATCATATATTTGTCTCTGAGCATTGAAAACATGGATTTTAACAAGAAAAAGCCATGAACAGTCTAACTCCTAATTATTAGGTCGAACAGTTTGATTTTTCACAAAACTCAGAGGGGAATAACATATGGTATATAGAAGATACATATATGAACATGTTCTGGAAAAAACCCTTTCAACCTGCATTCATTTAGAATGCTTTATTCCAGTAAAAAGGAATTTCCTCAAGATTAGTGCGCGAAAGAAATTATTTTTCGGAATATGGTACCCTAAGCGGTGGATATTTTCTGCAAAGAGTGAAAACAGAATTTACCGAAATATCAAATGTAGAAGAGAAATTAAAAAAAAAGGAAGAAAGATTTTTCAACTCACAATAATTACAAACTAAACAGTTCGATTTTCACCCCCCAAAAAGTGGCATATCATGTAGAAGATAGCAGACAGAAATATGAACATGTACTCGGCAAGACTCATCAACCTGGATACAGAGTGCTTATCAAAAAAAAAAAATTGAAATTCCCCAAATTTGGGGAAAACAACTATATTATTCCAAAAATGGAACCTAATCTGCGGAAATTACTTTTTGTTGGGAAGAAAAACCAAGGCAGGGTCACTTTTGGACACAACTCACGTGTACGCATTGCCTGGGGAAATTGAACCCAAGATCTCCGAGCTTATGGATGATCCCATTAACAAACTTGAACTGGTCAAGGGTCGGGACTTAGGTACTCTATGTAAATTCTAAGGTTCGAAATCTCCTATAAACTCTTTCGGGTCAGTCCATAGGGAATAAGAGTGTCATATTTAATTGAACTCTCGGATTTAGTCTCAGGGACTAGTCCAGTCGAGGTAGACATATGCTAGCCCAGACCCCCTCAGTTATAAAAAAAAGAGAAGTTATGAATATTTTTTTCTCCAATCCAATGGCCAATGGAGTTAAAGAACCCAATCAATAATCACAGTAGTACAAAAAATCTAATTGAACGAGGTGATGATTGCTTGAGCTAAAAGCTGAAAAGAAAGATATGTATGTAGCGTAATGAAATATGTGTAGACACCCCAATCTGGGCTTCCAGATTAGTTTACTTACGGTTTCTGATTCCCCGATGATGAAACGGATCAAGAACACTTCAGGAATGTCGAGTATTTGAGCTTTGAGTGTTTGCAAAACCTTTGAACCTAACCTAGCCGAAACCACTTCAAAAAGCCAAAAACCCTACTGACATAATCGCACGCTGCACCCAAACCCTCGCGCGCAGGTCAAACTGCCAGGTGTTGGTCAACAGTCGAAGCTTGACCGTAGACCATCGCGCGCCAGGGCGCATCCATCGCGCGCCAGAGTGCAATGGTCAAAGCCTATCCCCATCACCTTTATCAGCTGGGCAGCTTAATCACCAAGTAACCCTCAGCTAGCTTCGTGGACTGGCTGAGCTCCTCTCTTTGCATCACCTTCCACCAACCTTTCCAAAGGAGGGCATTTAGCCACCAAGGCCAACCTTTGCTTGGTTGGTTGTACCTCCCCTCCTCCTATAAATACCCCCCCTTATGCTTCCATTGAAAGGGTTCAACATTTTTACAAGTTCAAAAGCCTTAAGCATAAGGCTCTAACCCTAATTTCTTGTTCATCTCTTCTTTGTCAAAGAAGGACCTCAAAAGCCACCTTGTTCTTCATCCTCAAACAACCTCAACTCAACTCAAAGCTCAATACTCTTTTCAAACCTCGAAGACCAAAGGTATAGCTTACCTTTGTTCTGCTCTCTGTTCTGATCCCTGAGGGGGGCTGACAGGGTCAAGGTTGGTAATCAATACCAGTCCTGATCTTAAAGCTGGCAGGGTTTCAAGAACCGTGCACTGGTACTCCCACGCATGATGGACCCACATACGCGCGCGACTGTCACAGGTTGAACGCGACGGTCCACGTGGGGTTGGTGATGCCAGTCATTTCTTGTTTTTATTATGTATATAGATCACTGTAAGCATGCTAACAACCAGTTTACTATTTTTCCTAGTATAAACTGCTAGTTGTATTTCAATATGCATTTCTGTTACTGTGGAGTACCCCAGGGATCTTTCTGGACTTGTCCCAGAATCCAGAGTGAGCAAAACCAAATACTGGAAGGTTGACTCATACGTACCCTCGCGCGCCAGAGCACATTAGTCGCGCGACGGTCAATCCTTTTCCAGTGAGTGGCCTTTGCTTTGGTAACTTGGCCATAGGCCACTGTTTTGTCCCCACACTGTTTATGGGGTGTTTTGTTAATTTGTAGGGCTTTTTAGCCTTTAAACTGTGTAGTATAACTGCTATAAACTGCTTGGTTTGCCCCTGGGTGAGCACTGGTCCTTCCAGAGCCCAGAAGGGGATAAAATTCAAACTGTGAGTGAGGCATCAACACTTGCGCGAGTGTATGGGTTTGTCACGCGATCGTCAGCTTGCATGTACGTAGATCCATGCATGCAAGTTGGCCATTGTTTGTGCCAAATTCATATAAGGCACTGTTTTGATATTTCAATCACAGTGTTGGGTTTTATCCCATTTTATTTTCCAACGTTCTGTCCATCCATGCTATATCGATCACATCTTGCAAACATGTTACAGTTTTAATCCCCATTTAACTGTTCCCCCGCCCTAATTGGCTAAAATCGATTAATAAAAGAAGAATCGCAATGTTCACAAAATGCCTAAGTAGAGACCGATCTCCGGATTGGGCGAGAGGGGTGCCTTAAAACCCTTCCCCTCTCGTAACTTGGCTCCCGAACCTAGATATGGTTATAACAGACTGGTTTCCTTCACTTTTTCAAATCAAACAGCGCGGCAGGTGCTTCGAAATACGGTTTCTTGGGTGTCGGACCTTCAAACCCGAGTGGCGACTCTGTATTCCGAGCGCTTGCTTATCCGCTCGCACTCCCTCGATCCGAGGGCCTCTTGTTAGAAAGAAACGGAATCCTTTTCTAAGGGCATGCTGCCCACAATATGGATTATTCTAACATCTGGCTAAAGGGTGTAGGATAATAAGTAAAATGCGCATTAATATCCGAGAAAGATGTATTAATATTTGTGAAAGTGTATTATTATCCGTGAGATATGCATTGGTATTCGAACTTGTTTGAAATTATTGGCATATTATCCTCCACCCACGGGGCGGAGGTTAGCAAGAGTGATGAAAATATAGCTATGCCACACTATATATACACGCAGAAAGAAAGAGAAACAGGAGGGAAGATTTCCAATTACCTCTATTCTGGAGAATGAAAACAAAGAAATGAGACCCAAGTTGCCAATGTATATCTGAAAAAGCAAATGGAACAGTATGTGGTGATAATTGAAGATAAATAAATCAATGGTACAGCATGTTTGGGTCTTTGGATTCCTTTTGTGAAAGTCAACAGTCAAGTCTGCTTTTTTTTTTTTTTTGTAATAGAAGTGCATTACATAAAATTTAACGGATACAAGTCTAGGGTATTTAAACTCCAAGTCTTCAAGTAGAAGGCTGTGTTCTTTTGAACTTAACTTACACTTAACTTAAATCTGGAAATTTTATCCTTATTTGAATTTTTTTCGTGTTAGTTTTGTGCCAAATTTTTGTGGTTTATTGATTTGTCTCGACAAGAGGAATCGGAAAAGTAATTTTTTTTTACTTTCACCCAAGTATTTTGAGAAATAACCATTTTTTAGCGTCAAAATGTTATTTTTCTTCTTCTTAAAAGTGGTTATTTCTCAAAATACTTAGGTAAAAGTAAAAAAAAAAAATTACTTTTCTGATTGGATAAATGTATAAATAAATCAAGTTTAAATTGGAGTGTGTTGAAGCTCATACTAAGTTTTCAAATCAAGTTGTAACAATTTACTAGTCGACTTGTTTAGTTTATGGTGTATAAAAATTTAAGTTGCTCGTGATCGGTTTGTGTTTGACTCGATTAAAGTTCTTATGAGGCCGACTCATCTTAAAGGATCTAGGGGTGCTGTAGTGCACTCCCGTATAGTGCATGTGTAAGGCGGCACATAGGCGTAGATCTCATCAATCAATGATTAAGATAAAAAATCAATTAAGACTAGTAAATCGGTCGATCATAATTAAAAATCATATCTCAACCATTCATTGTGAAGATCGATGGCTCGTGTGCGCCCTACAGGGTGCCTTGCAGGACCTAGCACTATAGGATTTTCCAATCCCATCTTAAAAATAAGCAGAGTTTCAAAACATTTTTAATACTCGTTAAGTTTTCAAATCAACCAAGGAAAATCTTTGTGTAAGAAGAGTTTCCAGCATTTATGTCTGGAAAAGAGAAAGGTATAGAAGAAGTGGTGGTAATATCAAACAAAGGGCCATAGGGGAAAAGCCCTAAAAGATGAGAAACATCAAACAAAGTGGGAGCCATCATCCCACAGTTAAAATGAAAGCAATTAAAGGAGGGATCCCAAAAAGCCAGGGCTGCATGGATAAGGCTAGGGTTTTGAGGGATACCGTTTCGAAGCAGACGAAGATGGTCTCTGAGACCAACCTTCACCAAATGATCATTCTTTTTAGTGAACATACGCTTTGTCCACTGACACCAATTAGAGTCGGATACAAACCAACAAACAAAATTCTTTATTGGCCAGTGAACCCAGTCCAAATTATTATTATCACGAAGGATTTTGCATTTTTCGAAGACCAGATAATGAACTGTGAATGCCAAAGGAAGTTCGTCGAATGCAGGCCCTAAGATAGGGGTTTATGATGATAGAGGATTTGGAACAAAGATAGCATCAGAAAGATTGCTTTGAGGAGCCTGAGCCTTTGAGAGTTCATCGGCAATCAAGCGCCAAAGAGCATAAGAGGGTTGGCCAAGGCTCTCGACAACGTGAATTTGAGACGCCATTGAAGTTGTAGGAAGAATGAAGAAGACAAAGTTGAGATTTGTGCGAGAGCTTCAGTGGAATTCAGAAGGAATTAGAGAAGAATTTGAAGTTCCCCAAGTTAAATACGTTCAGGGTTTTAGAAGCGAATCAAGTTTGAATTTCTCAACTGCAACGCATAAAAGAATATTGGATCCTGATTTTGAAATTTGGGTTGAGCCTAGATGAGTTATAAAAGTAAATTGGGCCCAAATGTTAAAACAATTATGATTTGTTAGTGTGAGCTTTAAATTGATAAAAGGAGATTGAAATAAACACCTTTTTTGGTATTTTTTCCTTTCCGAATAAATATCAGATGTTTCGAAGCCCTCATTATCAGTTGAAATAATAAAGTAATTATGCAAAGAGAAATTTCATTAACCAAACTCACGATATTTACAAGAAGTGGAAATTGCATATTTACAAAAGAAACAAAGGGAAATACTAAATTCCTACTAACAGAAAACAATAAACAAAGATAGTTTAGGCCTTTGAAGGGCCTGGGTGCTGAGAAGTAGCCTTCTTATTCTCGAAATAGTGAGGAAAAGACCAAGTAACAAGATTGTGGAACTTGGTCCATGCAAATTGGAGAAATTGCATCTCCATTTTCCTTGTGTCCTCATCAGCATCCAACTTACCAAAGCCTTAGCCTTCCTCTGGAGTTGGGCTTCCTTCCTTGGATACTTCCTCTCCATCCTCTTAAAGCGCCTTTGAGGTCGCTTGTCAGCATGACAAGTCACCACTTTGAAGGACTCAGACTTGAAGCTCTCAATCTGGTTGTGCAGCTTCTCAATCCTCTCCTTGGTAAGATCAAAATCTTGGAGATCGTGATTGAAAGTGTAAGCAGCAGCATTGGCTTCGAGCAACATCCTGATCACTGGAAGAAAATCCAAAAAGCAATGAATTTGATAAGAAACCACATGAGGAATGTTGCAGATGACAAGCGTTTCACAAGCCCATTTAAAATTGGTTAATGGGACTTGTTCTTCCAAGATAGAAATGTCCAGGAAGGAAAAGCAGCAAGGAGCTGCAGAGCTGCAGAGCTTTGCTTTTGTCAGAAGGAAATATGGAATAGCCATAGTGCAATTGGAAGTGAGGAGGATTGTTGGCGAGACTGGCCACTTCCCCAAACCAATTAGGCTCCTCTGAGAGAGAAGTAAGGTCATTTGACTCTTCGAAGTCAGCAGGGTAGTGTGGAGTCTTAACCTCTGCAAGCCACAGAGTTCTTTGGTTTTGGGCCTGACGTTTAAAGTCACAGTAAAGGGCTGACCCAAGGTAATTCTCCTCTTGCTTGAGGTAAGGAGAGAATTTGAGAGAGGAATAGATAAACTCTAGCATTCACATATGCGTAGTGTCTCCACTAGATAGGGGCAAGAGAAAGGGAAGGGGCATGGAAAACTCGATTAGAAAGAATTTTGCCAGCCAGCATACGAGGGGAATTTGAAAGAGATATTTGAGGGGTGTTAGGTTCGGCATCGAGGTTTTCTAAAACGAGGTTGATTTCTGGAAGAGAGTCCGTGACTAAAAGACTTGTTATTGAGAATAATTCGATGTCGAAGGGATAAAGAAGACAATGTGATCTGTTAAACCCCAATAATGATCACTATTTATAGACGAATTAAATGAAGGAATGCATTCATCTTTGAGAAGCTCAAGAGACATGCATGGAAACAGATCTTTCATGCATCCTTATTCGTAGAGAGACGTGGGCAGTTACCATTAAAACTTATTTAATTACTTTAAATAAGATGTTAATGTGGGGGGTGTTTTTACATCCTAAAATATGCCACCCAACAAGAAAATTACATGTGGCACCAAACAGTGTATCACCCAATCAAAACACGTCATAATTAAGCCTGAATTACAGAAGATCAAAGGGTTTAATGATGATGTTATTTTAGTACTATATGGTATTGTTTAGATTGGAAACGACCACGTTTGGTCATCGATAGATATGAATTAAAACGATAATTAAGCACAACCACTGATTAACTCTTAAAGCCCTCGAACGGTGTCATTAGAGTCTCGTTTCACAAGAGAAATCGGTTATGTTGACAGGAAATCATCTGAGTAATTTATATCAAAGCACTAATCCATGTTGCACAAAAACAGGAACCCATTATCCAGAAGTTAACCACGACCAACATCAACGAACGTGGAAGGAGAAGAGTTTTCTGAGAAGACCAAGTCAAGCAACAGTTCGAAGGCCTTTGCAACCGTTTTTGGAGGGAATGAAGGACAATTTAAATCAAGTTTGAATGAAGACTTGGGCGCTAAAAGAAAACGTGGAGAATACGAATCGAAGACAGACCCATTGTCTATAAATAGAAGAAGCAATTGAAGAGAGAAGCCCTCGACAAAAATTCATTATCTGACAATCCATACAAAATGGTTGCTCAGGGATCTAAAGTAGTTTAGGACTTAGAGTAATTTAGTTAGTTTAGTATTTTGCAAGTTTGAAGACTTATTTGCATGTAAGCTCATTTTTGATTAAATTCAAGTTATCTTACATCTTTCTGTCTTTTTCTCGCCAAAGAGTAGACGAGTATAGGATTGCTTTCGATTCAATTCAAGTGTGCCTATATTTCTGTATTATTCTTGTCGAAATCTTAAGAGTAATTGTATATAAACTTGCTTTTGATTAAATTCAAGCTTGTTTATGTTCAATTATCTTTTCTGATTGCTATTATTGATTGATACCTTTAGAAAAATCCTCTTAATTGAGGTAATCGAATGGATAACACAATTGCCTGATTAAATTAGCTATTTTGAGTTAATCTGAAAAGGATAAATTCTATTCTTTTCTGGCATGCCCGCACACAATAATTTTGCCAAAGGTTGAGCTAATTTAACCCAAACAGGTACGACATATTTTGGTCTTATTACAAAATATTTTAATCAATTTCCTTTGGTACTACTCATTGTGGTAAGAAAACGTCAATTTATGGTATTGTCATAACAATTGTGGTTTGTTATATAATTTGTGGTATTTACATATGTTTTCTTTTGATACGACACGTTGTGGTAAGAAAATGACAATTTTAGGTCTTGTCATAACAATTGTGGTTATTTTATATAATTTGTGGTATGTTACAAATATTTTTGGCTTGGGTATAACAATTGTTGATTCTGGTCCGACATAAGTTGATTTTGTTACGAAATATCATATGAGTCAAAGAATTTTTGGTACAACTTATTGTGGTACGATATTGACAATTTATGGTGTTGTTATAACATTTGTGGCCAACATTATTTAATTTTTGATATTGTACACATATATTTGGTTGGGGTACAAGTATTATGGATTCTGGTACGAATAATTATGGTTATATAATAACAATATTTTTTAATTATGGGTAACCTACTAATGACCTGTTCAACAAGTAAATTTTAAAGTACAAGTTGTAACTAGAAACATAAATATGCATTAGAAAACCAAAAATCGGCATAATGAAAATCACAAATTATCATAATTTTGACATACGGTATACCTTGTGTACCATAGTTTTCTCCTAGTTTTTTAATATGCATGGTTGATGGTCTCGACGAGTTTTAAAACATGAGTGGTTCGGAGTTTCAAGTGAAAAGCAACAAACACACACACATAAATTAGCAAAATGAACAAGAACCAAGGAACAACTTTACAAACAGCGAAAATTATCGAAATCAACATAACTAACAAGAGAACTTAGTATTTATGCAAACTTAACGACCACAAATATAGTGTCATCACAAGAGAACTCAGTATTTTGGCCGAAAAGATTATGAAAGGAACCAGAGATATTCCATAGAATATGTATACCAGAGAAGCTATAGCTATAGCTTGTTATGGTTCCAAATGAAGGGGAAGCAATAGCATGATGGATGAAGACGATGAAGCAGCAGGGGATGAGATCTATAGACTATAGCAAGGGTACTGTGTATGGATTTTTCACAAGTGAAGAGTCGGAGTTCTCATGGATGTGGTCCATTGAAGAGTCAGAGTTCAAATGGCAATGATCACAGAAAGTTCAACCAAGACAACAACTATCAAGTGAAGGACCTAAAAGGGAATCTTGAATAGGAAGTAATGACCTTGACGACCTGCCAAGCTATGACAATTTGTCCAGGTTCAATTATTAGGGTCAAGTGGCAATAAAATAACTTCTTGAGAACTCTCTGCAATGGTTATCCTGCCTAACCTTTGATAGGACCATGGAGGGGATTATTCGAGGTACACGTAAGCTGGTCCGAAACGATGACTTGTTTGTTTGGAATGCAAAAACTACATATACCTTTTGGAATATGAGGAAAGCCGCACACCTCAAATTGGGGGAAAAAAAATATATGAGGGGATTGGTGTTTTGATATATTTTAACATTAAAAACACGATTTTTGTTTATTTTATGGATTATTAGATGGAATATAGTAGTAGTTGCTTCGTACAAGACAAAGTAGTCGAGAGATATTTAGCATCAATTATTTGAAAATGGGCATGGAGTTCGGCTTTCGAATGGTTATTAGGAAGAGAGAAACTTATTCTAAGGTTTACGCAATTTTAGCCGTCCGTTTCGACAATCAATGGTCTGGATATACTAACATGAACCTAAGCAGGTACCAGTTATGCTAAAGTCTTTTCAGAATCTGCCTCAGCAATGCCAATTAAATCACTCCCCTTTAAGACCATTGGCCATCCTTTGACTGAAAACCAGTTGTTTCAACAGAATAGGCGTTGACTCAAAACCAGTTGTAGAAACTCCCATTCTATATCTGTAGCACTAGTTGTAGAACCAAAACCAGCACCAGCAAACCAGAAAGTACAGATATAGCAGCAAGGCAGCAAATTCTGTTGAAAGATAAACTTAATTGTATTATTGTATGTGGGCCTTGAAGTGACAAAAGAGGATGAGAGAGTCAAGCTTGAAACTAAGCTTGATTTACCACGTTTGGATACTGCTCCAATGATGGCTTGGTGATAAGGTTCAAGTAGTCAAAGATCAAGATGGATGGGGTCAAAGCCAGTAGGCTGCCTAGCTGCATATGGGTGATAGTAATCTTGTTAGGTTTATTTGTGTGGCTGTGAGTGGTTTGTTTCTTGTATAAGTAGATGTGCAAGTGTAGTGTAAAAAGTGTGAAAAAAAAAAAAGTGAGCAGAGGAGAGACGTGAGAAAGAGGAGTCCCTTCGGGGGAACTCTCCCACCACCAGTGGGAAATAGAAAGAAAAGAGATCAGAGGAAGAGAGAGTCAGGGAGTCCCCTCAAGGGGTTCTCCCCCCACCAGTGAGTTGTGTGTGAGAGCAAGAGGTATGGATTTCTCCCCATCATCAGTGGAGAGAACAAATTATGAGTGAAGTGATTTGAGGTGAGTTGAGTAGAGTGAACTGAGTGTCTCCTCCTCCTCCATTGTATTTGTATCTACCCATAGTGAAATATCTCCTCTCCCGTGGATATACCCGATTTTAGGGAACCACGTATATCTTTGTGTTGTGTGATTGATGTGTGTAATTGTTTACCACAAGCTTCCGCTATCCAACAAATTCCACTAGGACACTTAAGTATTGATCAACTCCCCATCCCAACAGAACCCTTTGAATACCAGCTTAATTATAGCACCATTTTTAGAGCCTGAAAATGGTACACAATATCATAATAAGAAAGAAGATAATGCTGAAGCAAGAAGAAATAAAAAGATCACATTGAGAGAGTGACAAATTCAAGTGCCAAGGCTAACATTCAATGAATGTTTTGGGAGGCACCCGAAAAAATAAAAAACAAGTTTGATAGTTCTCTGCAGAGAGTTTGAGAAGTTTAGTTGGTTTCTTCTGAGATCCTACTTTAAGTACGGTATGGTAAATTGCTAGCCTTGTATCAATTTTGGCATCTCCAGTAGTATCAGTGATGAGTTTGCTCCACTTGCAAGATTTATAGTCTCTTTGCAGGTAAGTTTGATGGACGATTGGGCATGGTTGTATGTCATTGTTAATCTCAAACATATGCAAGTGATTAGGTTATTTTGCTGTACCAAGTGGTCTAAGAAATTGTCAAGCCTCAAAACTCTCTGCATTCGAACTATCATCTGACACAGAACTCAACAACCAAAACTGATTGAAATTGGAAGGAACCCTAATTTTTTGTGCAAAAATCACCAATATCTACGAATTGAAATTGGAACCCTAGTTCGATTGATACAAGCATTTGAGATCGAGAGAGAGACCTTCGTCAGCGTACGCCTATGGTGGTCGAGTCCTTCGTCAGCGTTCGAGATCATTACCAGCGATTGTGGTTCGAAGCTCGTCGGCGTACAGCGGTGGTGGTTGTCAACGGTCTTGGAGGCGTCTTCTTTGTCGGTGTCGTCGACAGCGGTTGCGGTTGGCAGTGGGTTGGGTTGGGTGTGGTGCTCTCTCTGTGGAATGACTGAAGTGTATGAGAGGGGAAACGTGCGTTCTTCGTTTTTTTTTTTTGGGACGTCGTTTTGGGCGCGTGTAGTGGATGGTGTAGTGAGTGATGTAGTGTACGTAGCATTTCTGTTACACACAATTGCGGACGCACATGTATCTATCTCCTTTCTTTCTTTTTGTTCCCATCAATATACTACTGGAAAGTAATCCACAGGAAAGTGTTTGATTGGTACGTGGTCCTGTGTTTTTGACCATATGTGCTGGGTTCACAGTGATGTACATATGATCAAGAGAATAAGGATCACTCTATATATATTGATTTTTCTGTATATATGTGTGTGTTTATATATATATATATATATATATATATATATATATATATATATATATATATATATATTACACATTTTAAAAGATGGGAGGATATGTTCCTTGGGCTATGATTTGATGCTCTAAAACTAACTAGTAAAGTTGCACATGCTTCGCACTTGGAGCTATTCCTATTAAAAGGATTTCTACTCCTACATAAAACTGAATCATATGCTTACTTCACTTGTGATATAGCATCTCCCGTGGAGTCTAAACATCATGTACCATTTATAGCTTAAGATTAGTGTTGGAGTTTGTCCCACATCGGTTATTTATTACCTTCAAAATTACTATACGAGTCAGGGCGACCTCTCAATTCATTGCCAATTAATTTTGAATTGAATGCTTTAACATGCTCTCACAACTAGGGCTTTGGAAGTCTTTTGGATAAGACTCTCTTGATTAATTGCTCCATTATTTGTGGCTTAAGTGCACTTTCTTTAGTTGTGATTCCAATGTTATAGATCCTTAATCAGAGGTCACAGCAGTACATGAAATATAACCGAAAGAGGTGTGATGATTGCTTGAGGTAATGAAATATAGCTATACAAGACTATATAAATGCAGAAAGAAAGAGCAGCAGGAGGGGAGATGATCAATTTACCTGTACAATGCGAGATTTTCCGGAGAATGGAAACGAGAAAGGAGACCGATACCCAATTCGCAAATGTAAAACTGAAAAACCAATGAAGCATCTATCTATCATTCATCCATCTATATATTGATCTATCAATCTATTAATATCTAAATGTGTGTGAGTCTCCAAAACTCGAATCCTTAATTCTCAGAATATTGTTTTTTGTTTTTTTAATAAGAGAGAGACGTGGGGGAGGGAGGGAGAGAGTGAGACATGGGGGAGGGTGTGAATACGGAGGAAAAATTATTCTATGTCCCAAGGATACCGTCAATAATGCTTCAAATTCATTTTTCAACACACATCTTTCGGAGCATAGAAGGACCAATGCTAACATGTATTGAACACGGGACCGTGACTGAAAAAAAATAAATTATAGTTTTATCAATTAGGGTGGTGCCCATTTAATACACGGTACTGAAACAAACATTAATGTTATTTTTTTGTCCTGTCCATCAAATGGGCACAAACGCTAGTGCGATGATAATTGAAAACAAGAATGGAATGTTAAAACCTAAGGAAATTATGACCCTGTTCGTTTGATATTTTGGATTTATAGATAATGAGTATAAAAAAAATAGAGTAATGATTAAAAATATGGGTAATGATTAGAGAGAGATACAGAAAAATAAGAGTAATGATTAAAAAGAAATAAAATAATAATTACAATCCAAAATCCAAAACTCTTAAAGGAACGGATCTATGGGTCTGTGGATTCCCGGTGAGTCAACAGTCAATTCTACTTTAGTCAGTATATGACGTGTAAAGGTGAAGATATCTTAAATCTATATCTATATAAGAGCATCCCCAATGAGGATGTAAAACTGGGTTCTATACTTATAATAGCACTGGATGCAAAAAAAAAACCCTCCAATGGGGATGTAAAATGGAACAAATCAGGTGGTAAAATGGCAGAAATGGAAAAGGAGATGAATATTTCCATCCCTATTTGACTGCAGCTATAATTGACCTCTCATCACCACAACTGATTTTACCAGAAATTTAGACAGCCAGAGTTATCTGATTTCGTCGGAAACACGCCGGAATCTGCAAGAACATGCCGGAATCCACAAGAAAACGCCGGAAGGTCGCCGGAAACAGATTTGAGAGAGGGGTTGGATCGTCGTTGCCGTCCGAAACCCTCGTCACTGCTTCCGAGTCTTCCAGGTGAAGGCTGGGTCAATTAGTGCCACAGTAAAGCCTCCTTGAAGCAGGGATGGTAAATCCTCCTAGAATTGACTTAGGGATGGTAAATCCTCCTGGTTCTGTAATTTTTGTTCGTAGAGAGAGAGAGAAGTCAGAAGAGTAAAGTTGGGGTGGAAGAGTAAGCCAACGGGTCTTTTGATCTCAGCCAACGGGTCTTTGATCCTACCGTTGGCTGTTTTTTTTTTATAAGGATCCGACCGTTCACAGCCCAACGGGTCTTTTGATGTTTTTTTTTCCTACCTATAAATGTGAGTGTTTTTTACATGATTTTACCCAACAAAAATTTTCTTCTTTCTCCACAAACAAAATCCAAAAAAATATCCATTGTCTGGTTATAACTTTTTTCTTGTCTTTAGTGTTTTTCTTTTCTTCCGTTCATAATTTACTTTTTCGATTCTTCTTGTTGAGGTGAACAATCAATCCAAAAAATCTAATCAAACAAAATTTCGAAAAAGACAAACAACAATGCCAAAACAAAAATTTAAGAACAACAGAGCCTTTTATCATGAGTTGGTTAATTTGCTTTTGGAAATTGAGGTCATTTCATGCACTAGGAAATCATTAATTATCCTTTTCAAATTGTTTGAATATACGTTAACTCCTTGGGGGAGTGGTTGCCAGACTTGTTCCAAGAGCCGGAGAGCCGGTGGATCATGTCTTTTAAAGCTTACTTTGGATTTTTGTATAGGAAAAAACTTACTTTTCATGGTCCGCGCGCATAGAAAGTTAGTGAAAACTAAAGCAAAATAATTAGATGCCAAGAAATAAAGGAGAATTGGGACAAGACAAGTAATGAAAGTAGGAAACCAATTATGAGCGTGATTGGTGGACCAAAAGAAACCTTATCTGTTCACCCAAAAAAGAAGAAATTAAATAAGACTTATTTAGGTGCTCATATGTCTCCTGTTATTGATACCGTTATGTTACGACTTATATGTGCCGAAACCGCGACATCACAGCTGTATCGTTAGGGCAACCAATGCCAATATTTCAAACTATAGCTCCGATAGAAACTAAAGATGAATCTAAAGAAGATCATAACTACAAATCACGGTTTTAGACGTGAGTTGTAACACAAACAAAACAAGCCAAAACTGAGAACATTTTGATGATTACTATATATAGCAATTGAAAACGTCATAGGCTAATTAGAACAAACTTTTGACAATGGAGGCAAATTTCTTTGCAAATTCTCACATCGCGTATTTGTTTAACTAGTGAAAGGTGTGACATGCTACACCCGTTGTTCTATGCTCATTGCTCAATGGCTTGTTGCGTTCAATTGTTGGTTTGAATTAATAGATTAGTGGTTGAATTTAGTGGTAGCTTAAGAAATTGCTCTATTGCTAACTCAAGTTATTTTGTATTCAACGGGAAACTGAGTGTTCTGGTAATCAAAGTCAGATTTTTTTTTTCCTGGGTAAAGCCAGATTTTTCTTTGTTGGCAGACCACGTGTTCTAGTAATCAAAGTCTAGCGAAGGATGATAAAATAATGACAATAATAATAATAAGTCAAACCAAGCGAGTACTACCGATATTATTGCTCATCTAAGCAATTTCAACCATTTTTATTTTTGATAACCAGATATCTGAGTCAACTAGCTTGCGCACACCTTGACTAATTTCGGAGCTCTGAAACTAACGAGCGGACAACTTACCTTAAAGATTGTGTTTGGAGATATGTACTAAAGACAAAAACTGTGGTTGGAACTACTCTTCACTCATGTAAAATGATAGATTAAATATTTGTCTCTACGAATTTTTTTTTTTTTTAAATGATTTTTAAACAAGAAAAAAAACCACGAACAGTTTAACTCCTAATTATTTTGGTTAAATGGTCTGATATTCACAAAAATCAATGGTGAATAACATATAGAACCTAGAAGCTACGAATATGATCATGTTCTGAGTAAAAATCCATCATCATGTTCAACCTGCATTTAGAATGCTCTATTCAAGTTAAGCGAATATCTTATTTTTCAGATATGATATCCTAAGCAGTGGATATTTTCCCCATTGATGGTATTATCTACCGTTCATGCAAAGTGTGAAGACAGGATTTTTGATGTACCTGCAACAACGCACAAGTCACATGTACCCCAAGGCATTGCTTGGGGAAATTGAACACTAAGATTTTCGAGCTTATGGATGATCCCAGTAACAAACTTGAACTGGTCAAGGGTTGGGACTTTGATACTCCTTGTAATTCAATGGTTCAAAACCTTCTAGGTGCTATCAACTCTTCTGGTCAGTCTATACCGGATCTAATCGTCCCAGGGACTAGACTAGTCGAG
This sequence comes from Rhododendron henanense subsp. lingbaoense, assembly GCA_020567845.1. Taxonomy (NCBI): domain Eukaryota; kingdom Viridiplantae; phylum Streptophyta; class Magnoliopsida; order Ericales; family Ericaceae; genus Rhododendron; species Rhododendron henanense. The sequence goes on along the minus strand of CM036316.1, from coordinate 39,897,445 downwards.
CTACACGTATGCTAGCCTAGAGTACACCCTCAGTTATCAAAAAAAGAAGCTTTTTTTCCCCTCCAATCCGATGGGATTAAAGAATCCTAACCTATAATCGTAGCAGTACAAGCAGGGCCGGCTTATGGCCAAGGCCGGGGAAGCCCGCGCTTCCGCCCCCCCAAAAAAATTAAAAACGAGGGCCCTCAAAATTTAATGATCCCTATATATATATATATATGTGGTCCAAAAAAAATTGCACTAGCCTCCTTTACATAAAATAGGCCCAATTGAAATTTAGGAGCAACAAAATAGGCTCAAATGATGGAATTACTCAATAGTAATACTACGGCGTTAAAAAAAAAAAAAAACGGCTGGAGCCTGGAAGATATTTTCAGTTCAGTGATTGCAAAGTACTCAATTAGGCCCTATCTCCTACGCTACCATCTATGTTGGATTATCAAATTTTTTATAGTTAGAGGGAATTAGAGAGAAAAATAACTCATAAAAGAAAAGCTGCGCAGCCGACAAAAAAGAAGAAGAAAGAAACGCAGACGCTTGAGGAGTTGAAGGGGAGGGAAGATATAGGGAGGCCTCATTCAAGAGGTTTGCTTCCGACCTCTAAAACTTATGAGCTGGCCCTGAGTACAAGTGAAATGTAACTGAAAGAGGGAACATGATCAAGTACCTCTATAATGCGAGGTTTTCCGGTTAAGATGGCCTTGTGCCGCAAAAGTGACTATTATGAAGGGAGGTTCACCATAATTGACAGCGGCACGCGCGTAGGGAGGTTTCGAGTGAGGTTCTTCTATGGAAGAAATGAAAGTGAGCAATGTTTGTCTTTGTGGGCATAGTTTGTATGTAAGGAAATGGATTTGGACAATATGAGGTGACGATTTGCAAGAAAAACTAGCCTTGTTTGCTCATGCTTGTCACTATGTTCAAGTGGGCATTTCGTGTGTGTGAGGTTGGAACAATATTACACACACGAAAACTTTTCATATTGTTTATTTTACAACATTAGTTGTCAAGGAGGAAGACATGTTTGTCACTATGTTCAAGTGGGCATTTCGTGTGTGAGGTTGAAACAATATTACACACACGAAAACTTTTCATATTGTTTATTTTACACCATTAGTTGTTAAGGAGAAAAACATTTTCACGGAGCTTTTTATGAATAGTTGTTTACGGAGGTGAATCTCGAGCGTTCAAAGTATTTTGGAATGTCCGGATTCTAATGGAAAGAGTTTCCCGGCCGGAAAGAGTTTCATTTAAATCCGGACTGTCCAAAGCCGAAACGGACGGCCGAAATCGCGCGGTTCCGTGAATAACTCTATCTCGTTGTTAAAATGACATTATGTTGATAGACTTGTACGAGGAAAATTTTGCCACTACACGTTTTGGTAAATTAATTGTATACTACATATACTGGCAAACAATCAAATACTCCTCTGTAAACTCGCAAACAAGTGCAAGTAGTATAATTTCCTTGGAATTAGTGAGGCGTTATCAATTGCCAATATCGGGCCTTTTAAAAAAAATTAATAGTTTGAACTTTGAATGGTACGTACGCCAATATATTTCGAGGAGAAAATCTTTTTAATAGCGGAGCTGGGAATATCTATTTACGGAGCCAATCGCGACGGTCCGGATGTTAATGTAACTTTATTAAAATCCAGACCGTCCAGAACACTTTTGGATGGTCGCGATTGGTTGCGGCCGTAAAGAATTCGTTCACGGCTGAGCCGTGATCAATAAGTTTCTCTCTATTTTAAAACTATTTATTAAGTTTGTCTCTTTCTCGGGTCTTTCACAAAGTCTGAATAAATGGCTTAAGTAATGTAATCGTTGTCCAAACAAGGATTAATATTGTTTAATGTGTTTTGGTACTTGAAATTGATCATATCGCTCAATGCATGGGCCCCTCGTTGGGAGATGTTTGGTATGTTCCTGGCTAGAGAAGTTGTTGCTTTCATTTTCTCCTGGTTTCTCTTGTTCTGTTTGCACTTTCCTTTCCTCTTTATCATTGCGTTTGTTTTGATCAGAAGAAGTAAAGATTTTGGATTTTTAGTTCCAGGTACCGTTGTTTTAGTGATCTGATTCAGGCCATGAACAAGCTTGACCGCTGTGTTACGAAAGGTTGGTCTCGTGGTCCATGGTTAGAACTTAGGGTTTGCTCTCTCATAATTCTCAGCTTCAAAACCTTTGAGGTGCTATCAATTTTTATAGGGTCAATCCGTACTTACCTTTTGTCCTAAATTCAATTGGGCCCTGCTAGTAGACTGTAAAATTAGTATCATTGACGCGCGTAAACAGTCCCGGACACCCAGATTAGAAAAGAGTACGTTATTGATTTTTTCCTCAAATCCAATGGACTTAAATAACACTATTCAGTAATCACAGCATAATGTGAAATCAAATGTAAAGAGTTGATGTTTCTTCCCATTTTTGAACTGGTCAATGCCATATGTCATTTAAAGCCTGAAGGCATTACAAAAATCATCTAAAGATAATGAGTGAACCAAAACTACCAAAACTTATACACAGACGCCTACTACAAATGCAGGCCGGTGAAACATCAGGACATAAGAACCATTCACAGAAGAAATCCAACAAGGATCCCCAATTCAAACCCTAAGAATGCACATAGTGAAAAAGAAAGATATGCAAATAGTGTATAACTATTACATGTATCCTATCGAATCCCCGTCTACAAATTATGGGACTTGATAGGATACATGAAATAAGTTGCGTGAAAACAGAGCAACGAGACCCAATTCGCAAATGTAAATCTGTAAAAGCGAATGAAGTATGTGATGGTAATTGAAGACAAGAAAGAAATGTTAATTAAATCATCCATTTGGTGAAATTTCTTAATCCTTCAAGAAAAAAGTTTTACGTTAAGTCACCAGGATATGATATCTAATGGTTTCGTGAACATTATGCAAAATAAGGAGAAAACCATGCCACACGAGAATTTTTGACACCCATTACTATAAGCACCTCTGCTAATTACCATTAGATCTTTGAATTTTGGATCCTATCCGTTGAATTTTTAATTGGACGTTAAGCGCAACTGGTGAACCCACTTCAACTCGCCAATGGGCTCTAGCTCAGTTAGCATCTCGTGGTCCTTCCTATGTGGGAGGTTAGGGTAGGAGGTCAAGGTTCGGGCCTCGTCATGGGCGTTTGGAATTCAGGGTTATGGATAGTCTCTGAAATTCCTTTTGGACTAATCCCCAGATGTATACAACATTAACAGGGAAACAAAAAAAGAAAAAAAAAACCACGTCAACTCCGACGACGTCGGGCGTTTGCTTCATAGTTGATGTGAGGAATCAAAAGACAGAATCCGGAGAATAAATATTAAATATAGAATATTTTGTGGAAAATATTGATCTATAGGGAAAAAAAAATTAGGTGGATCAGAAGACAGAATAAGGAGAAATATTTTTGACCATGCGAGCCTGCTTTTTTTGAACAGCAAAAAGAATTTTTTTTATTAACTTTGGAAATTGTACAATGATTAATAGGGTAAGGAGAGAACGTAAAGTCCAATCCGAGACTCAATCCCATAATTGGCAAGATGCCAACAAGACAACACCCAATGAGAACAAAGCCCCAACCCGACCATGCGAGCCTGCTAATGCAATCTATCACTGGAGGACGTGCAGCTGGTATTCTTAATTAAGGTACTTCCTTAACAAATACTCAAATATTCAGCTTCCAAATATCGAGATGCTTTACCATTTCCATTCCAACATTTGTAGTACTAAACGTCGTTGCAGGGTGGAGTGATAACTGAACGTTGCCATGGCCGTGGTCGCTGCGTACGGCCGGTTTGTCGATCCATATGACAAAATGAAGTAAGTACTCTTTCATTTGCTTGAGAGTACTTCACTTCTTTCTAATTTGGCCTCTGTGTCGTCATATCAACCTTTTTCTCCCTTAACGATTGCGGAATTCGGAATCTAATGATTTCGCACCTCAAACAATATAGATTGCAGCATTGTCATAGTAAATATTGTTCTTTATACGAATACAAGAGAGAGATGTTTCTGCTGCAGCTGAGCTTCTTAGAAGAGGTGATGGTGATGCCTTAGAGTCAAAAAGTCTCTTTTGATGGATCTGTGTGTTAATAGAGATGGCGGCATTTCCGCCTATGAATATTGGGGGTATAGTTGTATTTATACCGAAAGTGAAGTGACAAGGTTCGGACATAAGAGAGTTAAAAAGTTTCGCAAAATCTAGAAGTGACGAACCCATATACTTTGAAAAGACGGGTACAAAGGAAAAGGACCTTCTTCAGAACTTGGGAAATACCGACGAAGATTGGCAGGGCAAGAGCCTCTTTACAAGAAGCAGTTGGAAAATTTCTCGTTTGTCTTGTTGAGTCGTCTCCACTGAGCCAATGACAAGTTCATTGGTTTCTAATGGTCAGAATTTAATCATGAAACGGTTGAATGAATGCTCAACGGGCTCACTAAACGATTCAATTCCAAGCCGCTGATACTGCAGTTTAGTATTGGAACGTATTATATATAAAATAATACAGACATAGGATATGTTGCCTTGGTACAACAAGTCTTGCTGTCTTGGTACAACAACAAACAAAAGACAACGCCGAAAACATCCGTCAAAATTATAGCGACCATTTAAGTGTAGGGCAGAGATACCCTTATTCATGTCACACAACAAAGGAAATGAAAACCAACGGCAACTGAAATGCATACATCGTGATGTGAATGATGTGAGTACGAAGTACTTTGAAATACTTGGAATTCTTTATCGTCCTGAACATGAATTTCCTCGATCCACTTCAAGTGCTGAGAGTAAAACCTGAGAGTACAAAAATCCAACTCAATGTATTATTCACCAACTACTAAATTGAAAACTACTAGTAGGACAATACGAGATCCAGAAATTGAAGTGCTGGGGTGAAACATATCCACGATGAGCAAACATATAATAAAAGAAACGAACTATAAAGATGGAAATTTTTTTCTCACGAAATTACCAAAAGAGATTAATCTAAAGAGATAGATGCTGATAAATGTCTATATAACACCATCGATCATGGCGCTCCTTATTTTTACATCCTCCAAACCAAACCTTGGGACACTCAGCCATCAGCTAGCCGCAGCATGCACACAGCTAGCCAAGTTATACAAAACTAGTTCCATGCATAGCTACCTAGCTACCTCACAAGTCAAAGTCAAATCCTTGGGTTTTTTTTACTATAAGCCTCCAATTTATTGACGATAATAAAATTAATTAGATAGCTTAAACATAAAAAGTAAGCTTGTAATTATAGTCCGGGATATGACAAGTACCATGCATGAAATTTATGCTCCTAAATTCAGGAAATGTCAATAAGTAATTGTATATGGCATGACCAAATGACAAGAATTGTACCCAAAAAGAGAACAAATTTTTGGGAGTACTGAGCTCTCGCTTCCCGGTTGGTTACATATATATGTTCTCCCTAAATTTTTGGTCATGTATTTTTTTTTGCTGTTTTTTACTTTTTTGTAATTTTCTGTTTAGTTTTTCATCTTGATTATTAGGACTAATCATTTTTCTCGATGAAATAAGTGAAACAAATACAAAAGTGTGGACCGGTGATGAAACAAGTTAATATAAGACGACACTAAAGACAAAAAAAAAAAATACCTGTCCTTTGATATTTTTTCCCTCTATAGCGATTTTTTTAATTTTAGTCATAATTTTTTACTTTTTAGACTCATCTCGTCAAGACAGATGATTAATACAAAAATATAACATAAATCTATAAAAAAAAAATTATTATAGGCAAACAAATTTACCGAAACAAAAATTTAAGAAGAATGAATTGTGATGAGATATGCGATAATTCAAAACTTGCAATCAAATTGGGACAAACCTTTAATTGTTGCGGGGTTGCTTAGAACATTATTCAACTCCCTCCAACTCTTCAGGTTCATCATTTAGCCTTTGGCTTTCCCTCGCGTCTTGGAATTCCCGTGGAGTATCAACTCTAAATAACCCTCCTTCGTCGTACCATACAAACTGGACACTATGTATGTGCTCAATAACCCAATAGTCTTGACCTATGCCTGGTTGCATTCTATCTAAGAACTTTGTTGGCACATCCCAAAAGACAAGAGATTTGAGTTCTCCGAGGTTGCGGATACCGGAGGGCACCTCCATCAGTTGTGGGCAACAAACAATTTGAAGCTTCTTGAGAACGGGCAATCCTCCTTCCTCTATTACAAGTGAATTCAATCCCTCTAAGCCTCTGAGGTATAGCGACTTAAGCTTCGGAAACCCTCCTACGTCGAAATACAATTGTTCTCCATCATACCCGTTGAAGAAATTAAGTTCTACCAAATTAGGTAATGCTTGAAGAGCTTTTATTGCATGAGCACCGGTCAACCCTGAATGAACTAGTTTTAGGGAAACTAGATTATCGAGTCTCGATATCCAGTTCGGTAATGTTTCCAAACGTCCATACAAGTAGAGATGTTGAAGAGATGCGGGGGGACAAGAAAGAGAATGCAAATCCAGAATCTTGTCGCTGCCTATAGCCCAAACTGACAAAGATTGAAGATGATTCATCTTCTCGATGGCCGTACATAGAGCCTTCCCATGTTCTCTTTTCAGGTAACAAATACCCAACTTCCTCAATTGCCTCAAATTTTTTAGCTCTTTGATTAAATCATCGTTTGCCTTCACGTATTGCAACGTCTGCAGCTCTTCTAAATGCCCAATCCCTTCTCGAATCTTCACTCCTGGAGTTATGATAAGATGCCGCAACTTATGAAGTCTACTAAAGATCCCAATTTGTAGCACAGACACCTGCGAGTCTTTCAAGTTTAAAGTTTGTAAGTTTTGTAGATTTCCAATGGACTTTGGAATTATCTCCACTTTTGTCCTCTTGACACTTAAGTATCGCAAATGAAGAAGATTTCCTGTTATGGATTTTACGCAATCCTACAACGCCCCTACGGATCTTGGAACAATGGATCACAGAATAAAGTAAACAAATACGTGCGTAATGAAAACTAGAAAGAAAACGAGACACAAGATATACGTGGAAAAACCTCAACGTGAGGAAAAAACCACGGGAGCCACACCAGTCCACTATGAAATAAATCCAAGAGTACAAGTCTTCTCACAATCTCTCTGAGATGTGTTTTCTCTCGCCTCTCTCTTTTTCACGCTCAGAAAAAGTGATTACAAAAACCCTTACACGCGCAGCCGCGCACAAAACCCTAAATACAATTTAAGGCCCGAAAGCTCTCGGTAGCGCTATAGCCATTTTGCTATAGCGCTAGACCACGCGGTAGCGCTACACCTAAAATGGTGTAGCGCTAGGAAACCTTCTGATCTAAAAAGTTATCTACACCCCAACAATCTCCCACTTGAAGATAACCTGAAGAATCCGCAAACCTAAATAATCTCAATCAACCATGGACGTAGTCATCTGACCCCTCTTGGTGTGGCTCCAGGCCCATCATCTCTTCAAGCATGAAGGCCAACTGAAGTCGAACACAACTTCAGTTTCTGAACAGTAACAGACTTGGTCAACATATCTGCCGGATTTCGTTCCCCCAAAATCTTCTCTAGCAACAAATCCCCATCTTCCAAAAGCGAGCGAATAAAATGATACCTCAAATCAATGTGCTTCGTCCTGGCATGGAACACTGGATTTTTGGCAAGGTGTATAGCACTCTGGCTATCACTGAAAAGAACGCAGTTCTCTTGCTTCAAACCTAGCTCCTCCAAGAAGCCCTTTATCCAAACCATCTCCTTTGCAGCCTCAGTCACGGCCACATACTCAGCTTCTGTAGTAGATAATGTCACTAATTTCTGCAGACGTGAGACCCAGCTCACCGCTGTTGAACCCATAGTATAGATATATCCTGTGGTACTTCGCCGCGTATCGTGATCACCGGCAAAGTCAGCATCCACATATCCCTGCACTGTCAATTTCCCTCTCCCAAAACAAAGTGGCAAATCAGTGGTACCTTTCAAGTATCGCATAATCCACTTTACTGCTTCCCAATGCTGTTTCCCTGGATTGCTAGCAAACCTGCTCACAACTCCCACTGCATGGGCAATGTCTGGTCTCGTGTTCACCATCGCATACATCAGGCTACCCACGGCCGAGGTATACGGAACCTTGGCCATGTACTCTCTCTCTGCATCTGTCTTGGGTGATTGCCCCTGAGAAAGTTTGAAATGACTTCCCAAGGGTGTGCCAACTGCCTTGGCACCCTGCATATTGAACATCTCCAGAACACGCTCAATATACTCAGCTTGACTCAACCGTAAGGTTCCCTGAGCCTTATCTCTGTTGATTCTCATCCCAAGTATCTGCTTAGCTGCACCCAGATCTTTCATAGCAAACTCTGTTGCCAACTGCTGCTTCAATTTGTTGATCTCCCTAATACAGGAACCTGCTACAAGCATATCATCTACGTAGAGCAATAAAATGATGTAGCTAGACTCAAACCTCTTGAAGTAACAACAGTGATCCCCATTGCACCTTGTGTAGCCACTGCGCTGCATGAAACCGTCAAACTTTCTGTACCACTGTCTGGGAGCCTGTTTCAAACCATACAGACTCTTCCTGAGCCTGCACATCATCTCTTCCTTGTCCTTCACAATGAAGCCAACAGGCTGCTTCATGTAGATTTCTTCATCCAAGTCCCCGTGAAGAAAAGCAGTTTTAACATCTAACTGCTCAAGGTGGAGATTTTCAGCAGCAACCATACTCAGCACCACTCTGATAGTGGCCATCTTCACAACGGGTGAAAATATCTCTGTATAATCAATCCCCTCCTTCTGTTGGAAGCCCTTTACAACCAATCTTGCCTTGTACCTTTTCTTGCCATCACTCTCCTGCTTAAGCCGAAAAACCCATTTGTTCTGCAAGGCTTTCTTTCCTGCGGGAAGCTGAGCTAACTGCCAAGTACCGTTGGAATAAAGAGAATCCATCTCTTCCTGCATCGCAGTCTTCCACTTTGCTGACTCAGAAACTTGCATAGCCTCATCATAGCACTCTGGTTCTCCACTGTCCGTCAAAAGCAAGTAATCAAGCGAAGAAATATATTTCGGATTCGGCTTGTGTACTCTAGTTGTCCTCCTCAACTCTCTGACCGCTGAACTAGTCCCTGTCTCTGGAGCTGCCTCATCTGAAACTGTCCCCTCTGAAACTGTCTCATCTAAAACTCTCTCCTCTGCCTGACCAGACCCCTGTTCAACCCCCCTGTCACTTGGAAGATCCTCCAACCCAAAGTACTCGGATGTATCTCCATCCGAAGTGGTACTCCCACTGCTCAGTTTGTTGTCCCTGTCTTTGTACATCACCTTCTCATCAAACACAACATCTCTGCTTCTGATTATCTTCCGGTTCTTGTTATCCCAAAAACAATAACCAAACTCATCTCCGCCGTATCCAATAAAGGTGCACTTCTGTGACTTAGCATCAAGTTTATCCATGTCCTTGTCGCTAATATGCACATAGGAAACACAACCGAAAACACGTAAGTGTGAGAGACTTACCTCTTTACCACTCCAAACCTCCTCTGGTATGCCAAAATTCAACGAAACTGATGGCCCAAGATTGATCAAATGTGCTGCTGTGCTGACTGCATCTGCCCAAAACATCTTGGGCAACCCTGCGTGTAACCGCATGCTCCTAGCACGCTCAGTCAAAGTCCTGTTCATCCTTTCTGCAATGCCATTGTGCTGCGGAGTCCCTGGAGGTGTCCTCTCTAAACGAATCCCGGATAGAGCGCAGGCTTTCTTGAACTCCCCCAACTCATATTCTCCGCCGTTGTCGGACCTCAACCTTTTTACCTTCAAATCTGTTTCATTCTCAACCATGGCCTTCCACTTCTTGAAGACTTCAAAAACCTTTGACTTGTGCTTCATGAAGTATACCCATACCTTCCTCGAGTGATCGTCGACAAAGGTAACATAGTAATAAGAACCGCCAAGAGAAGACACTGTAGCTGGACCCCACACATCTGTATGGACAAGCTCTAGCTTCTGAGCCCTGGGAGGCCTGCCGCCTTTCTGAAAGCTAACCCGTTTCTGTTTCCCGAAGATACAATCTTCACACATGTCAATATCCACTGACCCTAAACCCGGTAGCTTCCCTTTTGACTGCATAACCTTCATTCCCTTCTCACTCATATGCCCCAATCTATAGTGCCACAGATTTGAACTCTCCTTGCTGTCTATAACTGCAAGTATGTCGCTACCATGTGAAGTCAAGTAAAGTGTACCAACTTTCTTGCCTTTAGCCGTCACCATGGTACCATTGGAGACTTTCCACATGTCCCCTGTGAATGTCGATGTATAACCTGCTGCTGCAAGCTGTCCAACCGAAATAAGATTCCTCTTCAACTTCGGAACGTGCCTGACATCCTTCAGACACCATTTGAACCCATGCGTTGCAATCTGAACATCCCCTTTTCCCACAATACTGCAAGGCTCGTCGTCCCCCAAGTATACTTTCCCAAAGTCCCCTGCTACATAGTTCTGCAGAACCTCCCTGTTAGCAGTGGCGTGGAATGAGGCACCCGAATCAATCACCCAAGATTCAGTGTCGCTGTTCATGGAAAGAATAAGTGCATCGTGCACAACGTGAGCCTCCTGCCCACCGTTATTCTTTTTCGGTGCTTTGCAAGTTTGTGACATATGGCCTGTCTGACCACAATTCCAACATTCACCTTTAATGGGCCGAACCTGAGATCTATCTCTATTTCCCTTGCTCTTGCCCTTCGATTTCGATCTGTTCCTGTTCTGATTCTGACCACCTTTGGTTTGGCTTCTGCCCCTCTGCTCAAAACTTAGAGCTGAACCTGAACTACCTGAACCATCGATCGAACCCCTTCTGACCTCCTCAGTCAGAATCAAACTAACAACCTCACTCAGTTTCAACTTTTCTTTTCCTGCCGAATTACTGACTGCAGTAACAGTACCCTGCCAGCTCTCTGGCAACTGAGACAGTATTAACAAGGCTTGAACCTCATCATCAAACTTGATTTCGACAGACATAAGTTGATCAACTATCGTATTGAACTCACTGAGATGTGACATAAAGGAAACCCCTTCAGCCATAGACAGATTGAAAAGTTTTTTCATGAGATGTACCTTATTCGCAGCAGACGGTTGCTCGTACATCTTTTTCAGTGCTTCCACAAGACTCTCCGTCGTTTTCTCCTTCAAGATGTTGTGGGTGACTGACTTTGAAAGGGACAGGCGAACAACCCCTAACGCCTTCCTGTCCAGGACGTCCCAATCCTCGTTGCTCTCATCTTTCTTCTTCCCCTTTTCTTTACCCAGCAGCGGCCGGTAAAGATCCTTCTGATACAGATAGTCCTCTATCTGCGTTTTCCAGAACGCGAAGTCTGACCCGTCAAACTTCTCCATCCTCTGCTTGCCTTCTTCAGAACCCATAGCTCCCACTGAACTCTGGCCTACTCGAACGAGATTAAACCCTAACCTGTCGAACAAAACCTACCGCAACCGCGGCTCTGATACCAGTTGTTATGGATTTTACGCAATCCTACAACGCCCCTACGGATCTTGGAACAATGGATCACAGAATAAAGTAAACAAATACGTGCGTAATGAAAACTAGAAAGAAAACGAGACACAAGATATACGTGGAAAAACCTCAACGTGAGGAAAAAACCACGGGAGCCACACCAGTCCACTATGAAATAAATCCAAGAGTATAAGTCTTCTCACAATCTCTCTGAGATGTGTTTTCTCTCGCCTCTCTCTTTTTCACGCTCAGAAAAAGTGATTACAAAAACCCTTACACGCGCAGCCGCGCACAAAACCCTAAATACAATTTAAGGCCCGAAAGCTCTCGGTAGCGCTATAGCCATTTTGCTATAGCGCTAGACCACGCGGTAGCGCTACACCTAAAATGGTGTAGCGCTAGGAAACCTTCTGATCTAAAAAGTTATCTACACCCCAACATTTCCCACGTCCTCATGAAGTTGATCAAGAGGAGCATCTTGAAGATCTAGTACTTTCAAAAGCTTGAAATTCCCAGCTAGAGTACCCAATAACTGCTGCATTGGCAACTCCCCCACCGAGAAAACAAAAACGGAACGAATTCTTGATTTGGTACTACTCATGGTTTCCAAATCCTTATCCGTTATGTTTCGCATATGCATTGACCATCGTCGAGTTTCATTGTTCCAACTTGGATCTACTTCTCCCAAAACTTGGCAAAAACTCAACTCCTCACACTTTGCAAGGATGATCTCGTGGACTACATCATGGACCTGACACCTTTTAATTCTACCATCCAATTTTGTCTTCGAAACTTGAACCAAGCTTCTATGTACGAGCTCAGTCAAGTGTTCTTCAGCGACTTCTTCCAACGTTTTTCCTTTCTGTCCTTCAATGAAACCCTCGGCTATCCACAGTCGAATTAGTCTTCCACGGGTGATTTGATAGTCCTCGGGTATTATGCCAAAGTACAAGAAACATGGTTTGAGGTAGTAAGGCAGGTCATGGTAACTAAGCAACACAATTTTTGTGACGTTTGTGAGATCCGAATTCCTTTCTAACTCGGATCCTAGGCTATCATAGAATCGTTGCCATTCGGTTTCAACCTTACTTTTAGTGATTAAGAGAGATCCAATTGTCACAATTGCAAGTGGTAGTCCTTCGCATTTTCTAACAATGGCATGGGATACTTTCTCCAAGTTGGGAGGACAATGACCACTGAAGTCCCGTTGGAATGTTTTCATGCAAAAGAGCTTCCAAGCCTCCTCCTCAATTAGGGGCTCCACCTTACAGATGTGATCGGATGAGGATTCCTTGCAAAAAGAAGCAACATGTTGGCTGCGGGTAGTGACAATTATTTGACTTCCTTTGCTGTTTTTGGGTAAAGCGAGTTTTACAACTCTCCAAAACTCAGTACTCCATACGTCGTCAAAAACAATTAGATACCTCTTCTCAAGTAAATATTCTCTCAGCGTATGAATGAGAGAATTTTGGTCCATTGAATCGATTCCCCCAGGTGTGCATTCTTTTCTTGTCTGACATAGCTGCTTCATCACTCTTCTAAAGATATCCTCCGTATTGTATGATTGAGAGACCGATAACCAAGCTTGGCAATTGAAGTGTTCAATCACTTTTCGGTTGTCAAAAACTTTCTTGGCAAGAGTGGTCTTGCCACATCCTCCCATACCCACTAGTGAAGTGACTGTTCTGTTTGATTCTCTGATTAGCAGCCTATGGATTAGTTCTTCCCGGGTGGACTCAATGCCCACGACTTCATCTTCCTCAATGAAAAGGGATGCAACACGAGGGTCATCATGTACTTTCTCTTCTGTTTTACTGCTTGACGCAAGTTCTAAGGAACTTAAACCATACCTATCGGCCCTTTCCTTGATCTCACCAATACTCGTTTTGATATCTTGAATTTGAGAGGCGATATCATGCTGTGGCTTGAGTTTAGTGATTGAGCGAGCGAGTTTGCGAAGGAAACCGATGAAACCACGTCGTTGCCGATTTTCTGCCAGGTGAAGTACGTAATCGTCCATGACATCCTCGATCTGGTAAGCCAATTCCCGTACTTGCTTCACCCAATTTTTCGCCCTTTCATTTTCTAATTTTGGACTTGAATCTGCATCTTTTAGGAATGATATTATGCTTTGTAATTCAGCTTTGATGCTGGCAACTTCGGCGTGGATATTCCACAACAATTTCACTTCACCCGATAACAGCGGTACCAAAGTACCGTTGATAGCAGAGCTTAGTGCAACAAGAGCCATTTAAGAAATTTTCCTGCTTAACAAAACTCAAAGGATTAGTTTCAGAGCTGATATAATTTTCTTCGCTGATATAATTTTCTTCGCTGATTTAGTTGTTATGGAATTGCCCAAACCAAAACAGACACACAATAGCACGAATAATAAATCAAGCAAACAACGGAAAGAAATAGCATGTGGTATCAATTCTCGCGGGGCCAACCCCTACGATGCTTTCGTCCCATTTTAAATTGGACCCTGCTAGTGGATGGCAAAATAAGTCCACGGATGCATCGAGGTGCGCATAAGCAGTTCAAGACACCCTAGGTGTAAAAGAAATGGGTTTTTTTCCTCCGATCCAATGGAATTAAAGAACAAGGGCTAATCAGTAATCACAACAATACATGAAATAGGGGCGGCTCCACATGGAGTCCAGAGGGTTCAAGCAAACCCTTGGACTCGAAAAATACACTAAAATTTCATATATATTTTTTACATATATTTGATTTGTCTTTCATACTTTTTCATATATTTTTTACAAATGCAAAAAAAAAATTCAAATAAAGACAAAATTATCAGTTTTAAGTTAAGTTCAAGAGAATGGGGCAGACACAAGTAAATAAACACACAGAAAGAAAGAGCAGCAGGAGGGAAGATGATCAATTACCTCTATTATCAGTATTTAGGCAAACTTAATGATCACAAGTATAATTTCATCACAAGAGACCTCAGAATTTAGGCCAAGCTTCGAAATTTTGGCTCAAAAGATTATGAAACGAACCAGAGATCCATAGATTCATACCAGAGAAGCTTGTTCTGGATGACGATGAAGCAGGGGAGATCTATAGCAAGGGTGTCTATGGATTTGTGTAGCTTTTGCTCCTTTGGTGTTATAAAATTTTGACTTTACCAAAGGGTGTGTATGGTTCCAAATGAAGGGAAAGCACGATGGATGACGATGAAGCAGCAGGGGAGATTTATATATATAGCAAGGGTACTGTGTATGGATTTTTCACAAGTGAGAGTCAAAAGAATCTGTTTGTCTGCAGTCCAGATGTTTGGTTTAAGTGTTCGCAACTGTCGGATGATATTTTTAATGGTCCAAATTTATTTTCATATTCTTACCCGTAAGAATATATACTTTTACCGGTAAAAGTTTCAGCAAATCTGAACTATTGATTATTAAGATGAACGGTTATTGAACCCCACACGCTTCTCTGCAGTTGACTGCTGAGAAGATGGATCCTAGTCAAAAAGGATTCTACTGAGCAATTTCGGAATCGTGTCCTAAAATCACATGGACGGGGTCCATTGAAGAGTCAGAGTTTTTTTTTTTTCTTTTTCTTCTTTTAAGACAAGGCAATCACATATCACTTCAAAGGACTAAACCACAATTAATACTGTAGAATCCAACCTCCGGAGATCAGAAATCATGTGCATCCTGTAAGACAGAACCACTAGTCTTGGTTTATTGAGCTGTTAAGCTGAATTAGTTTGAGATCAGTTGATTAGTTGTTTGTTAAATGTATTCAATGAGTCGTGTTAGTGGAGATGACTGACTGTTAGGTAATGGAGTTGACTGAGCTGGCCCATGAATTTCTCTCTCTAGTTTTCTCTGTGATTCTTTTGTTACTTTTCCATACATCCCAGTTAAGCTTGTGATTCTTTTGTTACTTTTCCATACATCCCAGTTAAGCTTGTCAATGGACTGGATTCGATCCGAATTCGATAAGACTCAAATCCGATCCGATAAAACTTGAATTCGATTCCAAAAAATTAGATCCGATCCAAAAATCCGAATCCTATCCGAAAGCTTTTTTACTTCAAAAATTTTAGCAAAAAAAAAATATTTTCCAAAAAACAATTTAAAAAATAAAAATACAACTTCTTAAACATTTTTTTTCAAAATAAAAAATTTACAGTTTTTTTAAAAAATAAAGTTCGGATCGGATTGATAACGGATTTAATCCGATCCGATCCAAATTCAATCAGATCCGTATTTGGATTACCGGATTCGGATTATTGGATTATCGGATCGACGTTATCGGATTCGGATCGGATCAAATCCGGTCCATTGACAAGCCATTCAACAACAACAACAACAAATGGCTAGCTAATCCCAGCCAATAAATATACAAATTCCATCAAATGGCGACCTAATTACTTCTATCAAGACACAACACACACTGCACAACAGAACCGATACTTCGTGTCAGCTAATAGAGTCGGTCAATAACGAAGAAAAAGGCACCAAAGGGATCACAGCGTTCACATGGCGATGTTCTGAGAAAGTTCAACCAAGGCAATTACCTAACTTCCGAATTTACCCCTCTAGAAAGCAAACAATTCTGGATAAATAAAAATACAACAAATATCAAGTGAAGGACCAAAAAAGGGAATACTGAATATATATACACACACAGTTAGCTTCTTATAAGGGCACCATTACCGTATTAAGTTGCGGACGTTCCATTTTCTTCTCTTTCCCGACCAAATTTCAATGATCCGAGCCGCTCAATGGGTTCAGAACGTGATTTTAAGGGTACACGTCAAGAAATCAGCAAAACAAAAGACCGGGAAGAGTTTCATCCGATCAGTTTTTATTTGAACCGTTCGATAAAAAACATACAAAAACTGCTTGGATGAAGCCCTTCCCGGTCCTTTTTTTTTGTTGATTTCTCGCGGGTACCCTTAAAATCATGTTCTGAACACATTGAGCAGCTCAGATCATCGCAAATTGGTCGGGAAAGGGGCGTCGTCACTTTAATACGGTAAGGGTGCTCTTATAAGAAGTTTTGTGTTTGTGTGTGTGTGTGTATATGTGTATATATATACACACACATACAATCAATCTCCTGTGAGGAGGTCCGCCTCATTTCTCCCATTTTTCGATCGAATTTCGATAATCCGAGCCGCTCAATGTGATCAGAACGTGATTTTAAGGGTACTCGCGAGAAATAAGCAAAAAAAAAAACCGGGAATGGGTTGATTTGAGCAATTTTTATTTGAACCGTTCAATAAAAAAAAACTACTCGGATGAAGCCCTTTCCGGTCTTTTTTTTTGCTGATTTCTCGCGAGTGCCCTTAAAATCACGTTCTGAACACATTGAGCAGCTCAGATCATCGAAATTCAATCGAGAAAGGGAGATCTGCATTTTATTAAAATGAGGTGGTTCTTACGGGAGACGGACTATATATATATATATACACAAATGTTCAAGTCCACACCGTTCACATCTCTCATTTTTCGATCATATTTTGATGATCTGAACCATTCAATGTGTGCAGAACGTGATTTTAAGAATACCCGCAAGAAATTGGCAAAAAAACGCTCGGATCGTCGCAATTCAATCAGGAAAGAGGAGGTCCTCACGGTTTGGCCCGTAAAGGATCCCTTACTAGATCTTGACTGTGTGTGTATGTATACACACACACCAAGCTTCTACTAAGGGCGCCATTAACTTGTTAAATAAAGACTTTTCATTTCCTGATCAAATTTTAATGATCCGAATCATTCAATGTGTGCAGAACGTGATTTTAAGGATACTCGCGAGAAATCAACAAAAAAATTACCGAGAAGGGCTTGATTCGAGCAGTTTTTATTTGAACTGTTCAATGAAAACTGCTCGGATGAAGCCCTTCACGGTCTTTTTTTTTTTGCTGATTTCTCGCGAAGACCCTTAAAATCACGTTCTGATCACATTATGCGGCTCATATCATCGAAATTCAATCGGGAAAGACAAAGTCTATAACTTGCTGAATAAGGGCACCCTTAGTAGAAGGATATATATATATATATATTGAAGGTATTATTTACAGTTCATGCGAAGGGTGTAGACAGGAGTACTTTTGATGGACCTACAACCCACCCACGAGTCACACGTACCCCCAAGGCATCGCTTGGGGAAATTGAATACAAGATCGTCGAGCTTATGGGCGATCCCAGTAACAAAACTTGAACCGGGGTCAGGACTGAGGTACTCCTTGTAATTCCAAGGTTCGAAATATTCTATGTGCTATTAACTCTTTTGAGTTGGTCCATACGGGACAAAAGTGCCTTGGTAAACCCTGGGATTAATTGCATGGACTAGATGAGTCGAGATAGATGTATGCTTGCCTAAACACCCTCAGTAATTAAAAAAACTTTTTTTCCCTCCAATCCAATGGAATTACATAATCCATATCAGAGGTCACAGCAGTACATGAAACGTAACTGGAAGAGGTGATGATTGCTTGAGGTGAGAATTGAAAAGAAAGATACGTATGCACCGTCATGAAATATAGCTATATAATTGACGCAGCGGAATTAACAAAGAGATTAGTTGCGTACTAATTAATCGAACGAATGATAAACTCTAGTCTACGAGAGAAAGAGAAAAACAGAAACCCCATAAATAAAAAGTTGAAGGTTTCAATTACAACCCTCATATAGGCGCATGTCTCAGCAACACAAAATAAGGGTTTCGCTCGTTATAGGACTTAACCAAACATCTCACGACACAAGCTGACGACAGCCATACAGCATAAGCGCTAAGCAATAATAATTCCTTCAGCTTGCCTAATTTATCTATTTAAAAAAGTAATAGCGAAGGGGAAGGGGAAGGGTCAGTTTGTCATTCTGTCCTTACTAAACTGAGGTTGGGAAGTCGTGCACCCGGTTCACCAGGTTAATATAGGCCCGAAACCCTATAAATACAGTCGGAAAATAAAAAGTCTCAAAATTTGGAGTTTTTCCTAAAATGAAAAACAGGGAAAAAAAAAAAAAAACAAGATTTTCCCAAAAAGAACCAACAAATAAAGAATTACGGTTTAAGAGTTATAATCAAATCAAAATTTTCCTAAAACGGTAAAAAACGTAAATTGAAGGCCTCAACGAATGAATTAGGCCGAAAAACACTATCAGTCACGACTTAGGGTGATAAGTATTGGTCGCAGCTTGAAAATAAGTTAGCCCGCCAAGTTTGGGTCCGATCCGAGCTCGTCCGAAATTTGCCAAATTGGGTAATTTGCAATTAAGCAATGTTTGGGCTTCTGAGGTTTCGATCGGTCCAGTTGATCATGAAATTGGGTCTCCAAGTGTTCTACATCAACAACACTATATATACACGCAGAAAGAAAGAGAAACACAGGAGGGAAGATGATCAATTACCTCTATAATGCGAGATTTTCCGGAGAACGAATGAAAACAGAGCAACGAGAACGAATTCGCAAATTTCTCTGAAAAAGCCAATGAAGTATGTGATGATAGTTGAAAACAAGAAAGAAATGCCACAGCCTGTTTGGGTCTGTGAATTCCTATTGTGAACAGCCAAAAGTTAACTCTATTTTTGTCAACACTATTACGGACATAGGTATGCGGGCTAGTAGGCACCATACCCACATGCGTCTCCTTTCTCTCTTGAGTTTTTAGTCAATTGAGCTGTTTTCGCCAACCAATAAGTTATGGATAATTTTTTATTGTTTAAAAATGTTAAGTTATTTTTATTAATTCATAAGTTGTAGATGGTATATATATGGGCGGTTATAGGGGAGAAAAATAAAGGAAAAAAGGAAAAGGAAAGAAGTTGTGGATTAGTGCGAACAACATGACAAAATACAATAACTTGTAGTCCAAATATTTTAGTGAAAGCGCCCCTATATAAAACAAATGAACGTACAGTTACGTGCACATGATCAAGAGATTAGTGGTTGGGTTGTCAATTACAGTAATGCGCACATGATCAAGAGATTGAAGGCTGTATATATTGACCTTTTTTTCCTCATAACCGGATATCCGGGCTAGCTTGCTCGCACTTCGACTAATTCGGGGACCCTGAATGTAACAACCGGGCATAACCCCTGGTGGCGGGTGGCCCAAAGATTTGTGATGGTTGACCTCCGTGGCATTCGAACATGCGTCTGCATAGTCAAGCACTTATTGATTTCTCATGCTCGATCACTTTGCCAACCCTTCTCTGTAGACAAGACTTCTGTATTCAAGAGAGATTGAATACTCGGTAGCATTTTTTGAATTTACAAGGGAGAATATGGTCCTTGGGCTGTGCTTTGATGCTCTTAAAATTTATTTCACTTTGCTCGAAGCCTCTATAATCTAAATAGAGAAGCCTGTAGCACAATTCCGACCAATATTTTAACAACTAATCAAAATAATTACACACTTTGTTCTCAGTTCGCTGTAATATATAAATGGACTGAATAAATAAGCAACGAATCGAGCCAAAAAAATGTACTACGTGAACCGTAAAAGTTCGTAACTGATCATTAATATCCACAGCTTTACTTTTGTGCGTACCTGTGCTTAACTCTGTGAACCATAGCTTTCTTCCTTTTGAATACCATTTAATAGAGGTCACAGTGTGTTAATTGGTTATTGAGTACAGACGAGATGAGATGCTAAGGAAATGGTTTTTGGGTTGCCCTTAAACTTTCAACTTAGATTTGTCTATTGAACAAAATCATTCATTTTCTTACAAAATAGATGAAAATACATTGGCTATGTTTGATAACACTGCCACTTTTTTGTTTCCTGTTTTCTATTTGCTGAAATCAATTTTTACTTTTTCTAAAAAAAAGTGAAAACAGAAAACATGTTTGTGTTAACCTGTTTAAAAAAAAATTCAATTTCTGAAACTAGTTTTTACTTTTTCTAAAATGGTATTTCCTGCAATTTCTCCACTAATTCTCAAACTATACAGGAGAGAGAGAGAATCATCCAAGCCTTTGCAATCATGTTAGAAACAAATTCCATACTTGATATTCTGAAAGAAAGGGCCGGGTGGATAGACCAGGCATAGCCAGCTTAGAGAAGAAGCCGAAGAAGTCGTTGCTTTTGGCCCCCGATTTTTTAGCCCGAAGAGGGCTCCAAAAAATACAGTTTTTTAGTTTTAAATAATAAGAAGTTTCAATTGCCCTGCTTTGAGTAACATCTTTTTGATCATGTGGCAGCTTAGGCTCTTTGAATGCTTTAAAAACTGGGTTCGAATCTTCACCCCTTAGTTTTCCTCAACATTTTGCAAAATTTTGTTCAAAGATGAGGAGATAAATGGCCCCCCTATTGCAACTTTCGCTTCGGGCCCAAATATCTTTGAGCCAGCACTGAGTCCAGGTGATTGGATTCTTCTTTCCTAGGCCGAAGTTATAGTATCAACTTTCATAAAATGATGGCTTCATAAGCCCAACGTATCCCTTCCGGCCTCCTCTCATCTCTAAGTTAAGAGAGTATATATATATATAGATAGAGAGAGAGAGAGAGAGAGAGAGAGAGAGAGAGAGAGAGATGAAATACATGTGAAATTTTCTAATTCCAAAGTCGGTCCTTTATTGACTATAAGAGGGAGGGAGGGAGGGAGGGAGGGAGGGAGCGAGAGAGAGAGAGAGAGAATCTTCAATTGCCTGGGTTTGAGAGAGAGGAAGAGGAAATGAAAAAAGACCTCCAAGGAATTGTAGTGGAGTAGCCTGTTTTTTGTTTCTGAAAATAGTGAAAGTTGAGTTTTGTTACTTCCTCAAATTATGAAAATAATGAAAGTGATTTCCAGAATTCGAAAGTGGAAGTAGTGCACCAAACAAACTTTCAAAGTTAACTTTTGAAAATTCTGAAAATGAAAATAGAAAACAGAAAATAGAATGGCTACCAAACATGACCATTATAAAACAAGCATTTTGCGAAATAAAATATGACGTGTTCTTCTCTTGGTCAAGGTTTACAAACGAGAGTTTGGGAGAGTGTGAAGGAAAATAAGAAAGAAATTAATGGTAGATTATATGACGTGTTCTTATACAAAATGAATTGTATTAAAGTAGATTATATTTGTCATTTACTTTTTCCGTAACAAAATGTAAGTTGTTTACATGTTAATAGATATTCAATCAAAATTTTTTTTTTTGCTTTGCTAAGCTAATCAAATTGATTTTTAGCCGACATACTTTACGGGTTTAACAAGATGAATAGTTTGCCTCATTGTTATAGTCCGGACGTGGCTCATAAAATGGGAGTTTTTGGAGGAATAAAGAGGAGAAATGAGGTATAAAGACTGGTTGATCTCTAAGGTCCCGTTCAGTTGTACGAAAAGTATGGGAAATGATGGAAAAATCAACTTTCCTGTAATTTTCTGTGTGTTCATTTATCAGAAAAGTTGTAGGATTTCCAGGTTCAACTTTCCCAATGGGAAACACTTTCCTGCAAAATAGGTCTTGCCAAAATGAAGGAATTCTTGTTTTCCTGCAAGATTTCTGTCAAAAGAATACACACAGGAAAATAAATTTCATTTTCACCTCACTTCACTTTTTTTGGGAATTAATTTCCCACACAAGTGCGCAACAAAAGTAACTACTTAACAACACTATTACACATAGCCATGGCATGACCTGACCGGAACAAACCGGTTACCAAAATAAAGGACTACAAGTTTCAACATTACTACTCACCAATACTACACATCAGAACTGATAACCAAAAGACTTCAAAAACATGGACCCTAAGGATTTTCCTTTTTTTTTTTTTGCTACAGCCATATCTGAACCAGTAGCAAACAACCGAAAACCTTATTACTGTACCACAAAAATACAAGATCGAGACCCTATAAAGAAAGAATCCTCGATCTGTCTCACTCTACACCTCACATGGTAGCTTAAGCTTTTGCATCTTGTATTATTGTTGTTGCTGCAAATCCTTCAAAACCAAAAATAATGCTAAGAAAGGTAAGTCAACTTTCCAGAATATGAATCTTAAGATGTTAAAATTAATTATTGCAAAGCATTAATCCCAAGGCACCAGCAGTTAGCCTAGTGGTCAAGACTCGGTACTAGATAGGAGTTTGTTCTCTTCTAAGATCTCCAGTTCAAAACCTCTCAAATGCTATCAACTTTTTTGGGGTCTCTACATATAGAGCTTTCGGACCCCTGAAAGTGGGCTGTGGAATTGGTACCCACGAATTAGTCGAGGTGCGCGTAAGCTGACCTGAACATCTAAGTTAAAAATTTATTGCGAACCATTTAAAAAAAGCCATGGGGTACCTGTTATATTTGTGTGATGCTGAACGCTCCCGGCCAATTGATTGTCAGATACATTCCTGCAACTCATTTACACCAACCAATCAAATTCCCGAAGAAAATACATTCTTATGACAAACTTAGGCTGGGTTTGGGAAAATAAAAATAAAAAAAATTTGGCTTCATCCTTTTATCTTTATTCAAAAAAAAAATCGCATTTGTTAAGTTTACGCCAAGTTTTTGTGGATTATTGTTCGTCTCGATGAGAGAAATCAAAAAAGTAAAATATTATGAGCGAAACTCATAATTTTTTAAATAAAGACAAAAATAAGTTAAAAAAACAGTCTTCTAGTAGATTTGTTGAGCAAAATGGATAGAGGTGATTTTTTTAGATTAATGTACTGGGGAGAGCAAGAAGAATCTTTAATTCCGTGTATTTTGCTAAGGAGACCAATAATCAAGTTCTTGATCAGCAATTCACCTACCGATATCTACATTTTTTTAGTGGGAATTATTATTATTATTTATAACTAACTAGGTACTTTGCCACGTGCAAGGCACGTGTGCTCTGCCCGTTGAATTGATCGGTTTGAAATCAAGCTTAAATCAAGAGCCACAAACTATACACCTTTGATTTACCGCAACCAGTATCCATATTCCTTCTTATAAATTTCCCCTCGCTCT
The DNA here is from genome assembly GCA_020567845.1 of Rhododendron henanense subsp. lingbaoense. Taxonomy (NCBI): domain Eukaryota; kingdom Viridiplantae; phylum Streptophyta; class Magnoliopsida; order Ericales; family Ericaceae; genus Rhododendron; species Rhododendron henanense. The sequence continues at coordinate 39,874,022 of CM036316.1, read as the reverse complement.
TAACATGCACAAATCGAAAACCACAGTTTCACAAAAAAAACTGAAATTTAACAAACAATCCATTCCCTTTGTAGGGAAATTTCAGCAGATTTACAATAACCGAAATTAATAAGAAAGGGAATGAACTGTGACTTTAAGAGCTAATGAACCCAAACATAGATTGACGTGTTGAAGTTTTGCAGTGAGTGTTAGCTCATTAATGAACTCCTCTTGCCCTTGTTTAGAAGATTCCGAAAGTCTCTCCACTGCGACTTCCTGTCCATCTCGCAATCTACCCTGCAAAATCTCACTTGGTTAGTGTTAGCAATTGAATAGGCGGCAAATTTTGTGATGCCTTGAGCAAATGATTACTGCAAGTACCTCTAACCTGAACTTTTTTCTTCTATATATTCTACCTTATGCTCTCACATATTAGAAAGCACTGCAAGCAAATGCATAATCAACCAACTCTAGTGTCAAGGCAAGTCTATGACACTGGTCCAATTCTTTCTGTGGTTTCGAATGGCCTAATATAATGAGATGGAGAGAGAGAGAGAGTGAGAGAGAGAGAGTACATGATCTTCTCCATAGGAAGTTTTAGCTTCTGGGACAGTTCATCCCTATGTACCCCTTTTTCCCGTCCACTGCAAACATAAATTGTTCTCAAATGTTGATAAATATCAGCAATATTTACTAAGGATACATTAAGCATTAGAGAAGGGATATGACAAGAATTTTGTACTTAGGATTATGAGAAATTAAAGCTCAACTGTACCAATATTGTTGCTGAATGTAACACATTAAAGGCATTGCTTAATGTCTGAAACTGGTAATACCGGCCAAAAAAATCATAAAACAAGCAGGCAATCAATTACTCACAAGTTTGAAGGTTGCTGCAGATAATCAAGCACCATTTGATCAAATCCCTTCAGTCCCTCTACACTAAATTGCCCAGAGAACTGAGGAGGAAAAACAACAAAATAGGATATTTACAATACTAAATATATCACAACAAAAGTTAGTTTTCCCAATACGAATCTCATACATGATTTGGTGGTGTTGACTGATATCCATTTGATCCATCCCTCGAAGCTGTGTTTGTAGATGGAGTCACAGAATGAGACTGAGTTGTGGCATCTCCTTGCTGCTTTAAGCAGAATAAAGACAATCAGCTATACAAGACCAGGCAAGGCATTTCTGAACACAAGCAAGGTGCTTATTTGGTGTTTTTTTTGGAGACAATTAGAACCACGAAGGTGTTAAATATTTATACCTTTGTTCTGGAATTTTGCACTTGGAAATGTATACACTCAACGAAGTGGAAGGTAAGCTCATCGAAGTTTGTCACGGGCCTGAAATGAGTCCAAAACAGCTCTTTAAAATTTAAACTATTGACTTGTGATAATTGCAGAGGAAGTGCACCGCCAATTGATGCATGCTACAGAAATGTAAGGCAGTGTGATGAACAGGTAAGATTTCCTTGACTAATCATTGCACTTCGATCTAGACGCAAGCGATGACATACATCATACATGCATCGTCGTCGTCTATCCGCTCCACTATATAAATGCATGCTACCACAAACATGGTTACAGTACGTACAGCCACAGATGACAGAACTATAGACTACAGACTTTAAAGGCATTTGCAGAAAGCATTATACAATTTAAATAGCGAAGACAATCTTCAAAGCTGTTCAAGTAATTCTACAGCTTGACAACGATATAACAGTCAATTTTTTCAAGCTAACACTAACAAATATGTTTGTCTATCACAATCAAATCTCAAGCTCCTCTAACATGGACACTGATACGGAAGGCCTAACAATGCAGACAATTGGAACCATGGGCGATGAGGGAATAAGGCCCAGAACTGAGCCTAAATCATGAAAGAATTAGCCCCAAGATGCTGTTTATGGAAGCAGTAGCAGCTCACACCCATATAAGATGGACACAAGACACCAACCCAACACACAGACACCAACCCAAGAAGGGACCAGAGACACAACCCAAGACACAAAAATCCCAACCCCACCCACCCACCCACCCAACCAAAGCCCAGCCCCAAGACGGCCACCAAGTGTGCTTCCCAAACCAACACAACCAAACAACCCCAGACCCAACAACAAGGATTCAAATAATGCTATTTAAATGCTCTAATGATGGTGAGAGTAAAACATGTTTATGTGGAGTATGGACTACAGTACATAAACATTCATCATTTACTGGTTCTTCGTCCATGGCATAAGCAGAGGACATCGATCATAGTTCTAATTCCACATGCTCATTACATTACTAACAAATCTCAAAAGGAAAAATCTATTTACTGGTTCTTCATCCATGGCATAAGCACAGGGCATCATAGTTCTAATTCCACATACTCATTACATTACCAAAAAAACTCAGAAGGAAAAATATGCATCTAGTAATCAATTTCTATTGAGAACAGAGAAAGAATTACCAAGTGGATGGCTTAACCGAGAGTCGCGTGGAACTTATTGAGGCAGACACTCTTCATTCTTATGCAAGTCATCCTTGTTCTGTCACACTCCCAAGCGTATATTGTCTGAAAATTCTGTGCAGAAAAATACAGAAACTCGGGTTTTAGCTTTGATATAAACAATGTAGAATTCCGTGCTCCCAAGGATAGTCCAATTTCTTCAGGGACTTTTATGCAAGCAAAGGACGCACTTCATGCTATTCCATTGTAGCCGAAGAGGAAGCTACAACTACTTGCTTTTGAGGACTGAAAAAGTCTCTTAGCGAAGCTCTAAGAAGTGTTGTTTCAAACAAAACAACCTTACACTAACATATCTTAGAAATTACATACCCCACTCAAAACATCCCACTAATGTGAACGAAATTCAAACACAACACAAAAATATATAACATACAGGTTTATACCATAAGAATCCATGCTTGGGCTGCATTAAATCAATACTCATTCGAAGCTGTTGCATGCCGACAGTGAATAAAAGAGAACAGCATCGGGGAGCCAAGCTTGCCTGAATCAAATCAACAATCAATATTCCTGAAATAATTATAAAAGCCAATAATCAGAAACCTAAGTCTGTAAATCAAATACTGCAGACAAACATGAACAATATAGTTTTTTTTTTTTAAACGGCAAAACATGAACAATATAGTTAGAAGCTTTATAATCAGAAACCCTAAGTCTGTAAATCAAATACCACATGCACGCATGAACGATATAGTTAGAAGCCCTAAGTATTACTTATATTCCCTGAAACCCTTATTCCACATCACATATTTTCCAATTCCTCCACCAACGAACCCAATGTAGTGGCCCCGCTAACCGTCGACGTACCACTGATGCCGTGAAATGCTTTCGGTAAGAAGTTGGGGTGGATGGTGTGGTCTGTGGTGTGCGAGAGTGTGACGCTATGGGGGAGTGAAGGAGGAGAACAGAGGCCGGAACAACCATAATCTTGCCAAAGCCAAAATCTCTCGAACTCAACATTCCTGATCATCTCCGACTCAAGAAGCACCGGCTTCATGACGTTGAGGATTTCCTGGGAGAGAGAAAGAGAGAAGAGAGAGAGAAGATGAAGAAACAATGGCGTGGTGGTGGAGTAAATCGGTGGGAGAGAGAGAAGGGGAAAGTAGAGTTGAAAAGAATTTCTCTCTCCTGAACCTGGTAAAGCCACGTACAAAGCCACGTATCCAGACTCTGGAAATGCGAAATGACAAAAATACCCAATTGGTTGATACTACATGACTTCCAATCGAGGGGCAAAATTGTCCGAATTGGCCAAAAATGCCAAGCGAAATCCACCCAAACTGATTCTTCTTTAATAGAGGTAGGAAATGTTCGGACTAATTTTCGCGCAACCATGCACACACAAACACTCATGTGGTTGTTATGTGCTTCACACATCTATGTGAACATCAGTCTATGTCGACAACTTGACACATCGTTGTGGTTTAGATCTATGTCGAGTGTTGACAACAACAATGCTATTCACACAACGATCCAAACACAACAACTTACACAACCTCTCACATACATGTGGGGCCCACACGTAGTAGTGTGTGTGGAGCCCACATGTATGTGAGAGGTTGTGTTTGGTGTTGTGTTTGGATTGTTGTGTGAGTATCATTTTTGGGTCAAACTAGACCTGTCAATATATTGAACCGGATTGGATCCAATTCAAATCCGAAAAATCGTATATTCGATATTTCTAGGCAAAAAATCGGAACCACAACGATGTGAATGCCAAGCCTTTATTTATACTGAATTTAGACCGGAAAAAAAATACTACATGCAATAACAGAAATACGTGCAAAAAATCATTGAGCAAGCATCCCCACGGCATTCTATAACAGCAGCTAAATCCCGAATTCTGGCAAGTATGTGAATGCCAAGCCTTTCCTCCGACATCGTCGTAGAAACTGTAGGCTTTAGTGTTGCAAGCTTTTGTGCATGTATAATTGCCTGGATCTTAGCTTGTTCTCGAGATCCAGTCAAAAAGCTGACTTCCTTTCATTACGGTTATTACCAGATTGGATCGGATATATCCGAATATGATCCGATTAGTTTCCGGATTGGAGTTGTCTGATTTAGATGGATCTAGATTGGATCCAACCCATTGATAGGCCTAGGTCGAATCAAATTTGTGGTACGAGATTCCCTAATGGAAATTAAGAACAAAATTGAGGAATAACTCACATAGTAAGTTGCCTCACTGAATGAGTTGAATGACCTGGATTGGTATTTTGCCAGTTAACTTGTTACTGTTCAACCTCCTGCATGTAATCAGTCATAAAGAAAGAAAATTCTTTTCAAAATTTACTGCACAAAAATATTTGCCCATTATTACTCAAATTAAGATGATCAGAGAGATCTAGAAGGGGGATGATCTGCATACATAAATTTCAAGGATTTCAACTTGCCAAGAGTTGGAGGGATATGGCCGGAAAGCTGATTATTATAGAGGTCCAAGCTGATCAAGTGGAATAGTTTACCCAACTCCCTTGGAATCGATCCACTTATAGGTTATTCCCATGTACTGCCCTGCAATTGATATATGCATTCGATATATATTATCATTCACAATATTGTTAAAAGTACAAATTAAATATGTCAAAAGAAATTAGGGAGCGGTTTCTTTTTCTAGCTCTAGTAATCAGTAAGGGGTACGTTACAGTGTATACCCAGTTTTGCTCATTTATGGGCCCTTCGGAGGACCATCTTGATAGTAGCTAGAACTCATTCTTACTTTAGATCAGCTCCTTGAGACCAAAAATCATGCCAAAATTGATTCTAATCGGATATCTATGATTGCTATAGACTTATCTTGATGCAAATGGATTTGATTCGGCGAGAACACAAATTCTTTTTCAAGATTAATGTGTTTTGTACTAATAGTAATAGGTATCCGACAAACATAATATTAATGTCATAGTTGATAGTATCGATGATAGCTAAATTGCAAACGGTTTCAATCATTAAAAGTGGCGCAGAGCCACGCGACCTAAGGTAAGAGGCTTGTGGGATCGAAAACATCCTGCACAAGAATCACTACAAGAAATTTGGGATCTCGCAACGGTTTTTTTAGCAACGGTTCAAAAAACCGTCGGTATAGATGGTGTTTAGCAACGGTTTACAAAACGTTACTAGAAACAGGACTATAGCAACGGTTTTCATGCAACCGTTACTAGATTACAAGACTATAGCAACGGTTTTTCATAACCGTTACTAAAAACCGGACTATAGCAACGGTTTTCTATAACCGTTACTAAAAACCGGACTATAGCAACGGTTTTCTATAACCGTTGCTAAAAATTTTTTTTGAAAATTTGTTAAAAGCCATTTAAAAAAAAAAATTGTGTTAAAAACAGTTTTTTTTAAAAAAAAATTTGTTAAAAGCCGTTTAAAAAAAATAAAATTTTTTTTTGTGTTAAAACACTTTAAATTTTTTTTTTTTGTAAATACTGTTTTTTTTTTAAGTTTCTGGAAAAAAAAATAATTTAAAAATAATTTTCTGGAAACATTGTTGAGAAAGAGAAAAAGTTTTTATGTAATGATGGGTGTATTTGATTAAAAAAATGTGGAGACCATTAGATTTGATTATTGGCAAAAAAGTTGCTAGTTTTGATTATTCAAAAGCCAAAATTTAATTTGATTAAGAGATTGCTAAGTTTGGTTATTACAATGTGAGCACTTTTTTGATCAAATATTGCTAACTTTAACAACTTTTTGGTTTTGATTATCACATTATGGATGCTCTAATGACAGTTCGCATAATATAAATATTAGTTGTTCCTTTACAATGCACAAGTGTTGGGCTAGCCCAGCTGGTAAGCACTCGGGCGTGCATGCGCGAGGTCCTGGGTTCGATTCCCAGGAGACACAAAATTGTGTTGCCTTCCATGACACGCGGGCGACACGTAGGCGCCACGCGAGCGACACGTGGCCGCCACGCAAGCGTCATGGCGACACGTGTAATCCACGTGGCTGCTGACGTCATATTTTACCCCAGATTTAAAAAAAAAAAAATTTGCCTTTAGCAACGCTTGTAACCGTTGCTAAAGGAACCGTTACTAAAAAAAAATCTGTACCAACGCTCGTCAAAACCGTTGCTATACCCTATAGCAACGGATATATAGCAACGGTTTGACCAACGGTTTGACCAACCGTTGGTATAGCCTAAATGGGTCTCTACCAACGGTTTTTCGGCTTTTTGGCAACGCTTTCGACCGTTGCTATAGAACGATTTTCTTGTAGTGAATGAACTTCGAGTTTTCAACATTAAAATTTTCAACTTGGACAAAAACTGCATACCAATTCATGTAGAAGAAGAACTCTACAAAAGAGCTAGTATTGCTTAAAAGCGTGTAGAAGATGATAAGAATCGAAACACAATATTTCTCAAATAAACTGAAAGCACTGCAAAGATGCCATCAATTGTATCATTTTAGCTTCCCACCATAACCAGTAGTCTAGTACTACAATATCAGGAGAAGAACCACATGAGAACCTACCTCAACACACGTATTTACCCATTTAGCTCTCTTTTTTTTCATCCTCGGCCAAACTTTTGAAGTATGTCTTAAGGAAACTGTCGATATTCTCTCTCGCAAATTCCTCAATGCCTGGCCAGCAGATTCGAAAGAAAGTGTTCCGAATTCCCCGTAGCCCCTTCTTCTTTATACTTGTCACAAAGCCAACAATCTCTAAAACCAGACCAATCGATGCCAGCGGTTTTTCATCGCTGTGACATACACCGATACCAAACCAACGTCCAATTTGGTTTTCAGCTTCGCTCATGAATTTCTTGCCACAGACAGAGAAATTCTGCAACTTTTCCACAAGAGAAGAAGCCAAATTCTCCAGACTTGAGTTCAGCTTCCGCCCCGAACAGAAGAATGAACTCATCAGTGTGGATGCGGTGCTTGTTACTTGTTCAGTAGTGGTGTAATTATGGTCTTGGATTTGAGAAGGGGTTCTTTGAATTTTTGGGAGAAGTTGTCTGAGAATTTCTTGGCTTGGTTCATAGAGTTTTCTGTATCTTCGGAGAGATTTTGAAAGAAATTCGTTTTTGAAATGCACCGATGGAATGCTTCTTTCAGCTTTGTCAAAGCAAAATCCACCATGGGTGCGATTTTTGCAAGCTTTTTGGTTGATGTTAAGTCACTGGTAGTGGCATGGGCTTTATTTGTAGGTAGATAGAAGAGACTGATCAGATCAAGAATTTTCTAGCCGACAAATTCTTCAACATATAGCCAACAGACTCGAAGGAAAATGTTTGAAAATCCCCATAGCCCCTTCTGCTTTACAGTTCTCAGTAAACCAACAATCCCTAAAACCAGACCAATCAATGCCTGCAGTTTCTCATCGTCGTAACATATCTGTTGCTACTAAACCGACGTCCAATTTTGTTTGCAGCTTAGCTCATCAAGTTCATGGATTTCTTGTGATAGGCCAAGAGATTCTTCAACTTTTCCACAACAGAAGAAACTGAAGTCTCCAACAGACCTAAGTTCAGCTTTCGTGCCGAACAGAAGAATGAACTCATCCGTGTGTATGTGGTGCCTGTTACTTGTTCAATGACGGTGTTGATCACGGTCTTGGACTTGAGATGGGATTCTTTAAATTCCCTGGAGAAGTTGTCTGAGAATTTCTTGGCACGGTTCGTGGAGTTTTCTGTTTCCTTGGAGAATATGTCAAAGAATTTCTTTGTTTTTGAAATGCACCAACAAAATGCTTCTTTCAGCTTTGTCAAAGCAAAATCTAGTATGTGTGCCATTCTTGCGAGCTCTGTGGTTGATGTCAATGATAGTGGCTTGGGCTTTTATTTATAGGTAGAAAGAAGGGACTGATCGGATCAAGAAATTGGGAAGTTGAACAGGGCTTATCTGGAACGTAGTCCCAAGATTCATAGAGCCAAATATGAATTTCCTTAGAATCAGGTACAAGAGAGAGAGAGAGAGAGAGAGAATTCCTTCTGGAAATACTAAATCCCTCCTGGTTTGAGTCTCTTAAAATTTCTAAGCACAAATTGTATTGGGGAGCTGAAAGGGTGAGAAATCTTACTCTGCAAATCTGTTTATTTAGAAGTTGAAGTTATTATCAGTTCAAGACCTTTTTTTTAATCTACGAGTTCAAGAACTGATTCACTGCATAAAACAAAGCATGCATGTCCAACCATGGTGGGCTGATAACCATAAAACTGGATAGTGAAGTAGAGCAGAGATTTCCTGACATTTAGATTCACAAAGCCAAAAAATTTATGATGTGGAAAGGTGAGTTCACTAGTCACGAGATTCATAGAGCCAACAATTCAATTTTATTGGTACTAATCCTAGACTCTGCTCAGAATTCTAAGTTCAAAATTCTACTGAGAAACTGAAAAGGAGAAAAACCTTTAGGTAAACATGCTATATACTCCCTTACCCAAAAAAAATATGCTCTATAGTATACACTCCTAGTTCATATTGATGAGCCTTTACTGATATTTCCTGATCACTACTCTCCTTAACAAAAGGCCTTGAAACCTTATGGCCAGACTTCGGCACATGAAAGATAGGACTAGCAAATGGGTGGCTCTCATCTGGGATAGGAACCATCCTGATCACATCCTCCTTCGAAACCCCATTGCAAAGATCCACATCAACCAGATGATTGTCCTCAGCAATTTTCTCATTAGCCCATACATCATCCTTATCCAAGACAGGATTCTTTGGAATCTTGGTGATGAGGCCATCTCTCCCTTTGCACTTACATTCGCAAATGGCTCCCATCAAATTGTTGACCACTACTTGTTCTTCCACTGCCCGGATTGGATACACTCTTCCATAAGCCTCCAAGTTGATCCCTTGATTAATAACACCGAAAGACTTGGTAGAGACCTACACTTTACTTGAAGAGTAAGATATAACTTTCGAGGTAGCTTCATCCAGAGTGATTTACTTGCCCCAAAATACTTCCAGCGTTGAAGAAAGTGTTAGTTCCCCCTTCTCCAAATTACTATCATTACTAGCTTCATCTCTTTTGCTGGACTCCCCAGAAGGGATCTTTACACTACTCCATCCTTTCCTAATTGTTGGTCCCTCTTAGGGATTCCAACTTTTTAAGGTGATACGCAATGATTACACCTGGATTCAAATTTGACGACATCATTTCCATCATTATCGCTATATTCTACCTTCTCTACAACCCTTCTATTCACTCATGAGGGACATTTTTGGAAAATATCAGATTTCTATTTCCACTTTTAGAAAAGAACCAACATTTTGGAATATCCTAAAAAAGGAATAGTGGACTAACAAGGAAGGGATGATGTATTGTCTTTCTCTCCAATAGTATTTACATTCAAATCCAGGCCAACTCTATTCTTCAAAGGTTTTTCCCCCAAAGTTCCAAAAGCAACAAACTTAACAAACAGCTTCCTATCTTCAATCCAAAATCCATTGGATTTGGATATACCCACCTCCGCTCAAAACCAAACCTTTTTTTAGTCACTTTTCTACGGTTCGCTGGGATAAAAGCATCCTTAACAACCCCAAAATGGTTGAAAAACTTCCTGAACCATAAAAGAACAACCTTCTCAGGAAGATTGCCAACAAATAGAGGGAACAATGTTGTTTGCTCAGACTCTCTATCCATAGCCACACGACATCGATCACCCATGGGGAGAAATGGAAAACAATATTCACTTCATCTGACGAATAAAAAGTAGATCAACAAAACATACACCAACAAACCACTAATCACCAATCTCCAACAAAAACACAGACCTAAAACCTTACAAAAACAACACCCATTTCAGGACAAAAATCAGCTAAACAGAGGGAAAGCAACCAGCAGCAGACCACCCCAGGCACTAGAAATCCAATTGCATCAAAAACGGCAAACCAGCCAATGATAAGGGGATAAATCAACCCATAGCAGGCTGCCATCCGGCGGTAATCAGCGATGGCGGAAAGGAGAATGTGAAAGAGACGATTGGCGATGGCGAGATAGAGCGATTGACCGGCGAGCAGATTGGAGGATCAGGATATGTCGGAAAAGGGCGAAACAAAGGCGGCAGCAGCAAGGGCAATGGAGGACGACAGCGTCAAGGGGCGATGAAAGACAATGGCGGCTAGGTGATATGCTTCAGAATCACATGATGTGCTTCAGAATCATTGAGTGTTTTCAACTGTAAACATAGCTCTATCAAAATGATACAGAACAAGGGGTGGATGATCCTTTTTTTTTTTTGCTCTACCATTAACCCCCAAAAAAACATGTTATTGTCATAATCTACTCAATAATAATACGAACATAAAATATATTGCCTTGGTACAACAACAAACAAAACACAACACCGAAAACAACAGCAGTCAAAATCATAGAGACCACTTAAGTGTGGGGCAGAGATACCCTTATTCATGGTACACAACAAAGGAAACGAAAACCACCGGCAACCGAAATGCATTCGTCATGATGTGAATCGTACTTTGAAATACTTGGAATTCTTTATTGTCCTAAACATGAATTTCCTCCACTTCGTGTGCTGGCAGTAACACCTGAGAACACAAAAAACCAAATTCAACGTATCACTACTCGCCAAGTACTAAATTTAAAACTACTAGTAGGATATTACGAGATCCAGAACTTGAAGTACTGGGGTGAAACATATTGACAATGAGCAGACATAAAATGAAAGGAAAGAACCAAAAATGTGCAAAAGTTTCTCACAAAATTACCAAAAAAGATTAATCTAAAGATAGATGTTGATAAATTGCTATACAACACCACCGGTCATGGCGCTCCTATATATATTTTACCTTCTCCAAACCAAACCTAGGGACACTCAGCCATTTGCTAGCCGCAGCGCGAGCACACACAGACCTAAACCACCCTGGGTACATTCAAGGTGGAGCGAAAAATGGCTATATTCCACAATTGGTCCATACATCATAGATGCCTCAATTTTGTTTACAGTATTTCCTAAACTGGGTCTCAGATGTTTGCTCTCACCCGTGAGGTTTGTTTAGTGAGCTCTGGCCTCCCAGTTGGATTATATAAGTTCTGCCTGCATTTTTTATCTCGTTTTTTTTTTTTTGCTATTTTCTACATTTTGTAACTTTCTGTTCAATTTTTATGTCATAATTTTTAGGACTAACCATTTGTTGACCAGAGATTAAAAAAAAAAGTTTATATAAGATGACACTAAAGATAACAACACTAGTCGTCTGATATTTTTTTCGTCTGTATTGAATTTTTTAATAATTTTTTAGTTTTTAGACTCCCCTTGTCGGGACCAATGATTACTACTAAAATATAACATAAAAGTAAAAAAAAAAAATTATAGATGATCAAATATACCACAAAATTTCTGTAAGTAGAACGGGGCCAATTGTGATGAGATATTCACTAAACCTAAACTTGCAATCAAACTGGGACAAAATGGATCAAAAAAAAAAAACTGGGACAAACCTCAGGTTCATCATTCAGGCTATTCAGCCTCCGGCTTTCCCTCGCTTCTTGGTATTCGTGAAGAGTATACCTTTTAAATCCATCCATGAGTAGTATAAACTTGACATTAGGTACATGCTCAACAATCCGATAGTCTGGGCCTTTGTTTGGTGTCATTCTGTCTAAGAACTCTGTCGGCATATCTTCAAAATAAAGAGATTTGAGTTTTCTAAGGTTGCGGATACCGGAGGTCACCTCCTTCAGTTGTCGGCAATTTCCAATTTGAAGCTCCTTGAGAACGGGCAAACCTCCTTCCTCTATTATAACAGAATTCAATCTCTCTAAGTGATTGAAGTATAGCTTCTTAAGCTTCGGAAACCCTCCGACGCCAAAATGCATTTCTTCTCCATCATACCCGTAGATATGAAGTTTTAACAAGTTACGTAATTCTTGAAGAGCTTTAATTGCATGAGTAACAGTCAACCTTGACCAAAGCAGATTTAGGGCAACTAGACTATGAAGTTCCGATATCCAGTTCGGAAACGTTTCCAAACGTCCACTCAATAAGAGAAGTTGAAGAGATTCGGGGGGAGAAGAAAGAGAATGCAAATCCAGTATCTCGTTGCCAGTTGTAGCCCAAACCTTCAAAACTTGAAGGTGCTTCATCTTCTCAATGGCAGTACAGAGAGCCTTCCCGTGTTCTCTTTTCACGTTCATAATACCCAACTTCCTCAATTGCCTCAACTTTTTTAGCTCTTTGATTAAATCATCGTTTGCCTCCACATTGCACAATGTCTGCAACTCTTTTAAATGCCCAATCCCTCCTTGTATCTTCACTCCGTATGTTCCAAAAAGATGCCGCAACTTACAGAGTCTACTTAAGATCCCAATTTGTAGCACAAACACGCCCGAGTGTTTCAAATTCAAAGTTTGTAGGTTGTGTAGATTTCCGATGGACTTTGGAATTATATTCACTTTTGTCCTCTGGACACTTAAGTATCGCAAAAGAAGAAGATTTCCCACGTCTTCATGAATTTCATCAAGAGGAGCATCCGAAAGATCTAGTACTTTCAAAAGCTTGAAATTCATAGCTAGAGTACCCAATAAGTGCTTCTTCGGCAAATCACCCACTGAGAAAAGAAGAACGGAACGAATTCTGGATTGGGTACTTCTAATGGTTTCCAAATCCTTATTCATTATTTTTCGCATGTGCATTGACCAACGTCGAGTTTCATTGTTCCAACTTGGATCTCCTTTTTCCAAAACTTGGCCAAACCTCAACTCCTCACACTTTGTGACGATGATCTCGTGGACTATTTCATGGACATGACATTTTTTAATTCTACCATCAATTTTTGTCTGTGAAACTTGAACCAAGCTTCTATGAACAAGCTCAGTCAAGTGTTCTTCTGCAGCTTCTTCCAATGTTTTTCCTTTCTGTCCTTCGATGAAACCCTCGGCTATCCACAATCGAATTAGTCTTCCACGGCTGATTTGATAGTCCTTGGGTATTATGCTGAAGTACAAGAAACAAGGTTTGAGGTAGTAAGGCAGATCATGGTAACTAAGGAGCAAAATTCTCTTGACGTTTGTGAGATGCGGATTCCTCTCTAATTGGGATCCAAGACTATTATAGAATCTTTGAAATTCGGATGCATCCTTACATTTAGTGGACAAGAGAGCGCCTATTGTCACAATTGCAAGGGGTAACCCTTCACATTTTCTAACAATGGCACGAGAAACTTTCTCCAACTCGAGAGGACAATAACCACCAGAGTCTTGTTGGAACACTTTCACGCAAAAGAGCTTCCAAGCCTCCTCCTCAATTAGGGGCTCTAGCTTGCAGACGTGATCCGATGAGGATTCCTTGCAAAAAGAAGCAACATCTTCGCTACGTGTAGTGACAATTATTTGACTTCCTTTGTTGTTTTTTGGTAGAGCGATTTTTATGATTCTCCAAAATTCAGCACTCCATACGTCGTCAAAAACAATTAGATACCTCTTCTGAAGTAAAAATTCTATCAGCGTATGAATGAGAGAATTTTGGTCCATCGTATTGATTTCCTCAGGTGCACACTTCTTTATTGCCTGAAATAGTTGCTTTGTCATTCTTCTAAAGATGTCCTCCGTCTTGTATGATTGAGAGACAGATACCCAAGCTTGGCAATCAAAGTGTTCAAACACTTTTTCATTTTCAAAAACTGCCTTGGCGAGGGTGGTCTTGCCACATCCTCCCATACCCACCAGTGAAGTGACCGTTCGGTTTGATTCTCCAATTATCAGCCTGTGAATCAGTTCTTCCTTCGTTGACTCAATGCCCACGACTTCACCTTCCTCGATGAAAAGGGATGTAATACGAGGGTCATCGATTTTTTCTTCTGTTTTACTGCTTGACCCATGTTCTAAGGAACTGAAACCATACCTATCAGCCCTTTCTTTGATCTCACAAATAATTTGTTTGATACCTTGAATCTGAGATGCAATTTCATGTCGTGGTTTGAGTTCAGTTATTGAGCGAGCCATTTTGCGAAGGAAACCGATGAAACCACTCCGTTGCTTATTTTCTGCCAGGTGAAGTATGTATTCGTCCATGACGTCCTCGATCTGGTAAGCCACCGCCCTTACCTGTTCTACCCAATTTTTTGCCCTTTCATTTTCTAATTTTGCGCTTCCATCTGCATCTTTTAGAAATGACATTATGCTTTCTAACTCTGCTTTGATACTGGCAACTTCTGTGTGGATATTCCCCAGCAATTGTACTTCACTTGACAACAAGGGGACCAAAGTACCGTTGATAGCCAAGCTTACTGCTTCAAGTGCCATTGTATCAATTTTCCTGCTTAATGCAACACAATTGATTAGTTTTGGAGCTGCCATATTTTCTTGGCTGATATAGGTATGGAATTGCCCAAATAACACACACGCACAATATGATCAATAATAAATCACGCAAAGAGCGCAGACAAAAAGCATGACATAGAGATTTTGCGTGGTTCCCCAATTATGTTATTGGGTTCATCTGCAGATCACACCAGTCCTGTGATAATACCTAACGGCCTTCGTTAGGCGCGTGTACTGACAAGCCGATGGTGGCTAAAGTTTGATTCGTCAATGGCAATTTGGGAAATCTGCCATTGTCTTAAAAGTTCTTTTTCCAGTAAATTTATCGTACAATTTGGAAAATTTCTTAATTCTTGACAAGCCGATGGTGGCTAAAGTTTGATTTGTGGAGCTCCTCTCTCACTCTTTGTGTGTGTAACACTCACGCGCGCACAAACCCAGTTGGGTTTTCCAATTCCAAACCCAACACGCACAAACCCACTTGACCGTCCTCCGCCAATGTAATATCCGACGACGCTCTGCTTTCTATGACTTCGATTCTGTCGTCCTCCAGCCTTCGATTCTGTTCTTCGTTGTCTTCAAATTTGTCTTCGCCGATGCAATTGTGAGTTGTGATTATGTATTGAGATATTTTTGCAGTGTTTGTGATTTTATTGGGTTTGTGATTTTGTGATTGGCTTTGTGATTTCGTAGTGGTTGGGTTTGTGATTTTGTTATTTTTGTATTGCGATTGTTGTTGTCGAGTTTGTCATCAATCAGTAGTGTTGAGTTTGTCATCGATCAGTTCTTCTTCTCTCTATGTGTGCCATGAAGGGAAGGAAGAACGTGGGGGTATTTTGGTCTTTTCATTTTTCCCGTCCAACAGAGTTAGGTCCTACAAATGAAAACTTTAATGAAGGGGTCTGGTTGTAGGCAAAATTTTAAGAAGGGGTGAGCGAGACAAAGAGGTAAACTTTCGAGGGGTGTCTAGGCATTTAACCCTTATGTAAAACAAGAGAGAGGAATTAGCAAGAATGAAAAACACCAGGGCTAGCTAGCATCAATTGCGGATCATGTTACATCAATCCTTTCCTAGACCCCGCAACGGCAGGAGTCTCGTGTACTGGGTTTGCCCTTTCTTAGCATATTGAGATCATCAATTTATTTTGGGTGGCGCTAATGCCACGAGGGTATTTGTTAGGCACACGACAAATTGTGTGGAGTAACCATTATACCCCTGTTCAAACAAACTGACGGAGAAATCAATGCCTCGCCTCTCTTCACACATGCAATTGTTTTAGCAACTCATCCTTCCTTTTCCCTTCTCCTTCAAAGGCACACCACTCCAATTCCTCTGCTCTCTGCTCTCTGCACCACTCCAATTCCTCTACTCTCCTTCCTGACTTCTTTCAACCCTTTGTAATTTTCAACACCACGAAACCAAGTTCGCCCTCTCTTTCTCACTAGAAATCAGCCACGGCGCCCCATCCATCCCTCTTTTCAATTTATCTTTTTTCCTCTTCATGCTCGATACGGAGTATAATGTTATGCCTTAAGTAATAATATGTTTAGATAAAAAGAGGAAGAAACTGAGTGCTCGATTCAGAAGCCAGCGGCGTTGCGGCAGTGACGACATCATCGGTGAAAAGTGGTTGGCAATAATATGGTCTTGTGCGCATGGGGCAAGTTGCAAGAATAGGGTCTGTTCTTATTAGGGATTCGAAAGAAATTTCTGATTTGTGAACTCAGAATTTCTGCATCCCGAATTTGTTTTCTCTGATGTTATTTTTTATTTTTGGTTTCCTCGGGATAACAATCTACAAAATAAAGAGAACTGGATTAAAGACGAGAAATATGAGGAAACAATTGAGAGGGAGAGGGAGAGGGAAGTAGAGCAGAGGAGTTCGGAGAGCGGAGAGGGAATGGCAGAAATGGGTGTATTGATGTGAGAGAAATTGGGTTAGTGGAAGAGTCAAGAAACAGTTGACTAGTTGAGGGTAAAACTGTCAGACTAAATACACAGTCGTGCCATTAACAAATACCCTCGTGGCATTAGCGCCACCCTTTATTTTTCTATAAAGCAATAAAAACACATAAATCGGTTCGAAAATACATTTATGTTGTCCAAAATAGATTCTAACACGTCTGTGTTTTATATCGGTATTCTAAACTATTTGGCTACATACTTGTCTTCTAAAAATAATCAGTCGATATCGAATGAGCAAGATTGTTTTTTAATATGCATGGTTGATGGTCTCGACGAGTTTTTAAACATGAATGGTTTGGAGTTTCAAGTGAAAAGCAACAAACACACACATAACTTAGCAAAATGAACAAGAATCAAGGAACAACTTTACAAGCAGCAAAAATTATCGAAATCAGCATAACTAACAAGAGAACTCAGTATTTATGCAAACTTAACGACCACAAATATAGTGTCATCACAAGAGAACTCAGTATTTTGGCCGAAAAGATTATGAAAGGAACCAGAGATCCGTAGAAGATGCATACCTGAGAAGCTATAGCTATAGCTTGTTAATTATGGTTCCAAATTAATGAAGGGGAAGCAATAGCATGATGGATGAAAGACGATGAAGCAGCAGGGATGAGATCTATAGACTATAGCAAGGGTACTGTGTATGGATTTTTCACAAGTGATTGTGAAAAAAGGATTGTACTGAGCAATTTCGGAACCGTGTCCAAAAAACATGGACGGGGTCCGTCCATTGAAGAGTCAGAGTTCTCATGGTGAAGGACCAAAAATGGAATAGTGAAAAAGTAATGACCTTGACGACCCGCCAAGCTACAATGACTTGTCCAATTGATTCTTGGAGTGAATTCGTAATTAAGTAATTTTATTGTGAATTCTATAATTTCGACGTAGATGAACTATCTTTGATGGACCGGCAAGGGGATTAGAGGTACGCATAAGTTGATCTAGACATCCTTAACATCACTTGTCCATTGGAATGCAATAGGGGTGCTCAAGAAAACCGCCCAATCTGGACTGAATCATCCAATTTGGTCTGGTTCTGCAGTTAATTGGTCAGGTTATGGTTCCAAAAAAAATAAGAACCCTTAATTTTGGTTCGATTACTGGTTCTCAATTAAAGAACCGTGGTTAGAACCGGACCGGACCGTTTAGAACTTATATATATATATACACACACACACACATATGTGTTTGTATTTGAATTTGGTAGGTTAATATTTTCCTTGCTAAAATTAATTTATTTAGAGATGAAATCTTATTTGATAGTTTCTTAATAAAATTTCTATTTTTATTTTACCTATGAGTTATTTGTTGCTTTAAATTTTTTATTTTCTGAGTTCATATGAATAAATGTTTGGATACTAATTGGATAGAACCAGAACCGAACCAAAATCGAACCGGTCTTGCAGTTTGGTTCTGGTTAGGTCCACGCATATATTTTTTAGATTTTGGTTCCCAATTTTCTAGAATTGTTTGAAATGGTCCGGTTATTGATTGTCTAGAGAACCAGACCAATCCGGACTGTTAGAGGTGTCAAACGTGTCGTGCCGTGCCGGTCCGGCCCGTTTAACTCCGTGCTTCGTGTCGTGCCGTACCGTGCCGGCCCGTTTACAGTATTTACTCAAATTGTGCCGCGTCGTGCCGTGCCGTTTGTCAAACGGGTTGTGTCGTGCCGGCCCGTTTACTTAAATCGTGTCGTGCCTTTTGCCAATCGTGTCGTGTCGTGCCGTGCCATTTGCCAATCGTGTTGTGCCGTGCCGGCCCATTTTCTTAAATCGTGTCATGCCTGTGCCGGCACATCGCCAACCGCTTTTTCACATTATGGGTTGGTTTGGAAGGAGTGTATCTGTTGGTGAATCTAAACTTTCCCAAACATTCATTGAACCACTTCGGTTTGGAAGAACGAGGTTGCCAGTATTTAGAAGCTGTGAGCTTGTAACTGAAGCAGGGAAATTGATTTGGTGTTCATTTATGCTTTTCTCACACTCACAATGGCAAAAAATAAAATAATAGACTGTTTCCAGGAAATGAAGCATAGATTAAAAACTACAAAAACAATGAGAGAAAATTAGTACACTAGATTATGCAGAGAAAATTAGTACACGAAAGAAAATAAGTTTGGCTTTTGTTTATAACAGGAAGTCAGAACCCAAAACCCAAAACCCAGAAGGGGAAAAAAGGAAATGTCAATACTTGAACGAACTTCAGAGGAGTATTAGTAAGAAGATGAAAATTGATAGAACTTTGAATTTTGAATTTAATTACGTTAACAATCAACATCTAGATTAAGCGTATTATGGACCACTTCAATGTATTATAGAACAGCTATATACGAGTACAAAATAAAACCAATGAACCACGCCCATATTTAAGAGTAATAGCAGAAAGCATATTGGACCATCAGAAAATTAATGCAATAGACAATTACGGATCAATCCACTGGAGAGTGGAGATGACCAGAAATAATTTCTAATGGCCCCAGAAAATGAAAGAATATGACTGCTTAATTTCTAATATGACTGCTTAACAAGGGACATTTTTTAATGGAAGTTGGAATTGTTCCTGTCAAGAAGAGAGACCGATTGAAAACAACAACAGCAACAACGAACTAAACTGAGAGAGAGAGAGAGTTGTGGCTGTTCGGCCTGCGATTCTGCCCGTAGCATTCTTTATATACTAGGTCCAAATGTGAGTATGATCATGTGCATAAGTCACACCATGATCCATATGCACCAAATAACGGAAAATTCTTGTAAAGTCCTATAATGCATCACTCGAGGCCACCTGAACTGTTTTTTGAAAATCGGAACCGTCTAGCTTTTATGTGGGAGAGGTTATAACATTCGTGACAAAAATGAAGTAAATTGATTATCGTTATATACTTGATCATACATAACAAAAAATTTCCTATCAATGAATCTATGTCCCAATAAAGAGGCTTCCAAATCTCAATAGACCAAATAATTTTTGAGAATGATTAAAACAGCAAGAACAATAAAACAAATGATACGGATCATCATAAATGTGTTGCGATCGTGTGGCTAGCGTTCATTAGACTATAACACAATACCTTGGTTTAGAACTAAGTAAGTTCAATATATAGATTTGAAAGGTAACTGCAGACTCATTTTTTCGAATGTTTGATATAAACTGTTACGATTTAACATCTTATCAAATTTATCATTCTCCCCTGAATAGGTGATAATCGGATGTCGGAAACCAAACACATTCGGTGCTTCTAAAGGCATTAAAGTCCTATAATGCACTATTTGAGGGCCGCCTGAGCTATTTTTTTAAAATCAAAACCGTCAAACTTTTACTCCCTCCGTCCCAATTTACTTGTCATTTTTGGAAGTTCGTGCCACTTTTCAATTAATTATATCTTGTAATTTATAATGTTTTAGGTGATTTCGAAAACATTGAATTATAGAACAAATCGAGATCTATCAAACAAGATCCATATTAGATATAAAATTCATTACCACTTTAAAGATATAACTAGTTTTTTAATTCAGTTAGAATAGAACTGGGACAAGTAAATTAGGACAGAGGGAGTATTTGGGAGAGATTAGATCATTCATGCTAAGAATGAAGTAAATTGCTCATCGTTACATACTTGATCGGACATAAAAAAAAGTAAAAAAAGAAGAAGCTATTTTAACAATGAATCTGTGTCTCGATGAAAGACTTTCAAAATCCGATAGATCAAAAAATTGTGAGAATGATGCACTAAGAAAAGCAAAATGAACGGTATTGATTGTGTTGCAATTGTGTGGCTACACTAAGAAAGTGTTTTTGTATGATTTGCAAATACGTTGCATGAATAATGTTGTAAAGAAAATTCTATTCAAAGGCCTCAATTGTTGCCAATCCTAAAAGATGGGTCGTCCAATTCCATAGTTCTGTTTGGGCCCAAACATTTTGGACCTCAATTAGAGAAAATGCTTCGATGCAAAATTGGAATATCATAACTTCTATTTCGAAAAAAAAAAATTTCAAAGCTTTATTTTCATTAGCATGTTAGAGTTTTATCAACTTTTAACAATAAAGAATTTACTTCATTCTTAGCATGAATGATCTAATCTCTCCCACATAAAAGTTAGACGGTTTTGATTTTTTTTTTAAAAAGCTCAAACTTAATCGTTCATGCTAACAATTAAGTTCAAAATGAGCGGTATTGATTGTCGTGATTGTGTGGCTACTGTACAAAGGGCCCATTTTTATACAATAGAACCATATAATATATATTAGTTGTTCCATTTAAAAGCACAATATGACTTGTGCCTTGGTGGTTTGGTTGTGCACACATAGTGTTTGGGGTAATTGGGTTTGAAACCTAGTCGAGTCCCTTTCTAAAAGTTTGTTCTGAAATTTTTTCTTATTTCTTATTTGTTTTCTTATTTCTTGTTTGGATCTTATTTTTTATTATTTCTTGTTGGATGTAGGGGTAAATAATATTTTGATAATTTTTTAATTTTACTTGTTATCTTGTAATGTCAAATTTACAAACCAAAGGTCTCAAATTTACAAATAACCAAATAAAAATTGATAATTTTTTAAAGGTAAAAAATTGATTTTTTTTTGAAGATATTATTATTTTTAAATTAAAATTCTTAGTTGTTTACTTTTTTTCCTGAGAAATGAAAAATGCGAAAAAATATTGAATAAGGATAAAAAAAAAGTCATTTGGCTTATTTAATAGTTTATTTTATATTTATTTTATTTTTCCGTGCCTCGTGTCGTGCCCGTGTCGTGCTGTGTCAAGCCAAGACCGTACTTATAAGTTATAACAAAGTAATGACAAATAAAAATTGTACTTTCTTGTTTTCCAAAACCTATATAGATGTTTTAAAAAAATTATGTGTTCTACTAATTAGATTTGTGATTATTTGATGCATGAGACAACAAAAAATTCACAGTATATGACAACAAAACAAAATTAATCAGGCTCAATTTTATTTTTAATCAAACAAAAGTTTATATTTAATCTAGAGTTTTGTATTGCAAAAATTTTCTGCACGATTTTGTCACCGCTGGACCGAAATTCTGGAGCTACCACTGATTCTCAGTCTCTAAACCACGTAGGTGCTATTAATTCTTGCAGGGCAAATCCATACGTGGTGTTTGTCCCTTTTTTAATTGGTTCCCAAGTGAACGGTAAAATTAGTCCACAAATTCAACTCACCGAGGTGCGCAAAAGTAATCCAGGATACCCTGGATATAAAAAAGTCTAGGGTCCACTATAGAGAACTTGTAACCCAGTTAGTCCACTTCTAATGTTTATAACTCTTTTAGTTCACTAATATAGTTTAGTAAGGCCTTAAGTTCACTTCTTTTAAAAAAGAAATTAAACCAAGACAAAAATGTCATCTTATATAAGCTGTCATATAGAGAGAAACCCTAAACCAAAAATAAATCTGAGCACAGCCTCCTCCTCCTCTCTCTCTCTCTCAAAATGGATCTGTGTGGGAGATGACGGTGAGCAAGATGACACTGGACCCCGCGATAACCCCGAGCACGACCCCGCTTTGTTTCTGCTTTCTAGTGGATCAAAAGAGGACAATGAGGCGGAGCAAACAGGTGGCGGGGACCTGTTCGTGGTGCTGCCGCGGCGCGAGCGTGGCTGACATGAGGACGGCGACGAGGTTTTGTTACATCCCATTTTATTGGAAGTCCTGGAAAGCTATTGTGTGTACTTTCCGTGGAGCTGTTCTTAAGTCTTACAGATAGAAAAGTTAGGCCAGGCACCTTTTGTTATCTCCATCTCTGTTTCTCTTTCTCAAAATTTCTCTGCCTCCATCCCCATATTTGTATAGATCATGTATGTACATACAGTACGTTCAGGTATTGGGAATTTTGAAAGGATCTTTGTTTACATGGAATCCGTGATGAATTGAGGGGAAGGAATCTGTCCTCAGAGTTTTTATTCTTAGTTTTTGTGCAAGTAAAACCCGACTTGAGGCGAATTGGACGGGTTTGTTTTCTTAACTGTGGAGTGTTTTCTCATCAGACTATCAGTTCATAAATGGGCCTTTGTGGTGGATGGAATGAGGCGCTCCTCTTCCGATTCTTCCAATTATTGCACTTTTGACCTATAGATTTTAGGAAGTTGCAACTTATTCCCCCCCCCCCCCCCCCCGGCCATTGACTTCGTTTTTATCTCCCTAATGTTACTGAAAATATGATGCAAACCTCTGAAAATATGAAAAAAAACATGTTGGGGACTATTGTTGAAACTTTATTTATGACTATATAACTGTGTTCATGTTTTCGGTGTGGAAAGTTTTCATTAATTTCTCCCAACATTTTAAGGCTCGCTTTGGTTTGGCTTGGTTAATTTGGTTTGTTTGTTACGGGAAAATGCTTAGGGAGTGTTCGGTGAAGAGGGATGTGCATTTGAATAAGATTTATATATGCACTTTTGTTAATGTATTACCAAACATAAGGCAAGGATACAGATTGTGACATATAAGATTATATGTGTATTTTTTCAACATGCAGAGAACATATTTGGCATGGTACAAAGTTTAGATATACATATATAATATTATATGTGCTTGTGTTGACAAAAACTACGTTCCAGATATCCATAAATAACCTTATATGTCTCAGATCTATCTTCATTTTTTATAACGTACAGAGGACAGATTGCGACATATAAAATTATATGTGCACTTTTGTTGATGTAGTACCAAACATAAGACAAGAACGCAGATTGAGACAGATAACGTTATATGTTAAAGTGTGGCAGGTTCAAGAAGGAAATGGCTCAAAACAAGTAAAAAAAAAAAAAAGAAGATAAATTTTTGTAACACATCTAATGTTATATGTTAAGGTGTGGCGGGTTTAAGAAGGGAATGACTCAAAAAGGAATTAAAAAAGAAAATAATTTTTTTTGTCACACATATAACGTTATATGTTGGCGTGGTGGTGGTGGAGGTGGTGGTGGTGGGTGTGGTTACGTGGTTGCAACAAGATCAGGAAAAATGGAAAAATACATTTGTTGTGTTAGACAAACAAGGAACAAGGCCCTTGTTTCTATTAGATATGGTAGTTTTGTCATTGGAATTATTAGTGGACTAAAGGGGTTAGGAACTTTAGAAGTGGATTAGTGAGATTAGAAACATGCTATAGTGGACCTTCCAAAAATTCTTTAAAAAAAACAAAATAGTGGATTTTTTCCTCGTATCCAACGGAATTAAAGAACACTAATCAATAATCACAGCATGAAGTACGTGGAATCTAATTGAAAGATTTGATGACTGCTTGAGTTGAAAAAGAGAGATATGCATTCAGTGTATTATATATAGACACAAGTAATTAATAAACTGCAGAATTTGCCACTCTATTTTTTGTTAACGCCACTCTTCTGCAAGTGTATTTTTGGTGCAAAAATATACTTGCAAGCACCAAAAATACACTTGCAGAAGAGTGGCGAATTAACACACAGAAAAGAAAGAGCAGCTAGTAGGAGGGAAGATGATCAATTTACCTCTGTTATGAGATATTTTCGGAAGAATGAAGAGAGAGAAACGAGACCCAATTCGCAAATGTGTACCTGGAAAAAGCAAATGAAGTATGTGGTGATAACTGAAGATAAGAAAAGGAATGGTACAGCATGTTTGGATCTTTGGATTTCCTTTTATGAGAAGTCAACAGCCAAGTCTACTTTAGTCCTTTCATAAACAAATTCTACTTTAATTTAGTCCTTTCAAAAACAATTTCTCATTTGGTCAGCAGTATATGATATATGTCAAATAAACTGTTCAATAGATGTCATTTATTTTATATAAAAAAATGTAACTTTATCGATTCCCTCGGATGTCATTTATTTTATATAACATATTTTCCATTGTATATATAGTATATGACAACAAAACAAAATTAATCAGGCTCAATTTATTTTTAATCAAACAAAAATTTGTATTTAATCTAGAGTTTTGCATTGTAAAAATTTTCTGCACGATTTTGTCACCGCTGGATCGAAATCCTGGAGCTGCCGTTGATTCTTGGTCTCTAAACCATGTAGATGCAATTAATTCTTACGGGGCAAATCCATACATATATAGTGTTTGTCCCATATTTAAATGGTTCCCACTAGTAAACAGTAAAATTAGTCCACGGATTCAACTCACCAAGGTGCGCAAAAGCAATCCAGGGCTCCCTGGATATAAAAAAAAAATAGTGGATTTTTTCCTCCGATCCAATGGAATTAAAGAACACTAATCAGTAATCACAGCATGCAGTACGTGGAATCTAATTGAAAGATTTGATGACTGCTTGAGTTGAAAAAGAAAGATATGCATACAGTGCATTATATATAGACACAGGTAATTACAGTAATAAACACACAGAAAAGAAAGAGCAGCTAGCAGGAGGGAAGATGATCAATTTACCTATGTTATGAGAGATTTTCCGAAGAATGAAGAGAGAGAAAGGAATTAAAGATCAAGAAAGGAATGGTATGGAAAGGAATCAATAAAGTTACATTTTGTTATATAAAAAAGCAAATGAAGTATGTGGTGATAACTGAAGATAAGAAAGGAATGGTACAGCATTGCATGTTTGGGTCTTTAATTGGATTTCTTTTTGTGAGAAGTCAACAGCCAAGTCTACTTTACTCCTTTCATAAACAAATTCTACTTTAATTTTTGTCAATTTCTCATTTGGTCAGCGGTAAATGATATCTAATGGCATGTGAACATTTTCTATATGTCAAATAAACTGTTCAATATATAGATGTCATTTATTTTATATAACATCTTTTCCAATGGGGTTTTCGAATTACGATTAGGTTCATCAGTAAATTCTTCGGATGGAGAAATCGGTCACAGTAACTTCACAGACCATAGATGATCATGATTGTATTTACCGACACAAATTGTGAATCAAGGGCTTTTCATTGTAAAGGGACAAGTGATGTCCAATTGAATGACGTCCAACCTCATTGTAACCATCCCCCTCCACGGGCTATGACTGACTCTCATATAATAGTGGTGGTCCATCCTGCTGAAATTTAACCAAGTTTAATTTGAAGTAGATAAGTTTGGTTTCTAGGAACCCTGGCTAGGCTGCTTGGTCCTTTTTAAGGGACAAGATCCTACTCCCACCATTTTGCATACTCCAGAAAAACATTTGTCCGGAAATTTGCTTATTTTGGGAAATTCCTCACTCTTCTGCTCAACTTTGACCCTTTCTCGGAAATCATTTTAAGGAGATGACTATATTGTGAAAATTATGATAGTAATGGTTCTTGGATTAACACGGTTGTGAATGGTGTAACACCGTTAAGAGAAATTTTAAAGAATGTAGAAAACCAAGGGTTGAAAAGCAAGAACCAGTGGGGCTCTAGAACAGGGCAGTCGAGCGAACCAGAAAGGCAGCTCTCTGCATGTCCCTATTTTTTTTATTCATTACTCCTATTGTAGAACAAACTTTTTGCTTACATATAGATATATCTCAAGACTCACTTTAAAACATTACTCCTAAAAGACCATAAAAGACAATTACATTTAACAAAATTTAAAAAAAAAACACTTAAAAGGCATTTATTTTAACAGTGATCGACGAGAACTTCTTTTTAATGGCAACGACGACACACTCAGAAGTAGGGCAGCCACCGCTGGTTAGACTGATACAGAATGATTTGATGAAGAGAGGCATCACTTCGTCTGACATCCATGACCAATTTAGCATTGGGGTTTAAAATGGTGCCGTCGGTATTGAACACCAAACGCTGGTTGCCCCACCCTTGGCATCTAAGGACGATGATTACGTCCGAGGAAGAATGTACCGAGTACCGTTTCAATCTTATTCAAGCCATGAACAAACTTGACCACTGGGTTAGGTATGGATGGCCTGGTGGTCGATGGTTGGAACTTAGGGATATTTGCTCTCGGCTTTTAATACTCCTAAGTGGAATCAATTCATGCGGGCCCAATCCGTGGGGCTTCTATCCCTTTTTAAATTGGCTCCCGCTAGTGGATGGCAAAATAAGTCCATGGATTCATTGAGGTGCGTCTGTGGATTCCTTTCGTGAGAAGTCAACAGTCAATTCTACTTTCGTCAGCAATACATGATATCTAATGGCACGTGAACAGGAGAGAAGAATTAGCAAGAGTGGAAAACACCAAGGCGAGCTAGCATCAATTGGGGATCATATTACATCAACTCTTCCCCCAACCCAGCAATAGTCGGAGCCTCGTGCATTGAGTTTGTCCTTTTTTAGCAAATTGATCTTCAATTTGTTTTTTCAGTAAAGCAAAAAAAAACACATATAAATCATTTCCGAAAATACTTTTTTGTGTTCCAAAATGGATTCTAATATATCTGTGTTATAAATTTTTATTTTAAACTATTTGGCTACGTACTTGTCTTTTAAAAATATATCAGTCGATATCAAATGGGCAAGGTAGATTTTTAATGTGGCTAATTGTCTCGACGAGTTTTAAAACAGGGAAAATTTCAAAATACCCCCCAACCTTTACACCGAAATTCAATTAGACTCCCAACCTTTTAAAAACTTCAATTTTACTCCCAATGTTATCTTCCATTAATCAAAACGCCGAATAACTAACGAATTTCGTTAAAAGCTCTGTTAAATAGCATCTCGATCGAATTTTGATGATCCGAATTCAAAAAAAAACTATTCAGATGAAGCCCTTCCCAGTCATTTTTTTTTGCTGATTTCTCCCGGGTACCCTTAAAATCACGTTTTGAACACATTGAACGGCTCGGATTATCGAAATTCGATTGGGAAAGGGGAGGTGCGGATCGATCCGGATTTTGTTCAAGTTCGGACGTCCGGATTTTGCTTCGGTCTGTACCTCCCCTTTTTTGATCGAATTTCGATGATCCGAGCCGCTCAATGTGATTAGAACATGATTTTAAGGGTACCCGCGAGAAATCAACAAAAAAAATGATCGGGAAAGGCTTCATCTGAACACAAAAGTGTTCAGATGAAGCCTTTCCCGGCCATTTTTTTTGCTGACTTATTGCGGGTACCCTTAAAATTACGTTTTGAACACATTGAGCGGCTCAGATCATCAAAATTTGATCGGGACGATATTTAACGGAGCCTTTAACGAAATCTGTTAGTCATTCAGATAGAAGGTGGCGTTTTGATTAACGGAAGATAACGTTAGGAGTAAAATTAAAATTTTTAAAAGGTTGGGAGTCTAATTGAATTTTAGTGTAAAGGTTGGAAGGTATTTGGAATTTTTCCCTTTAAAACATGAATGGTCCGGAGTTTCGAGTGAAAAGCAACCCGTGGCGGCTTGGCAGATCTGTAGTTCTTGGGAGTTCATTGGTGCGTTCATACTTGGGTGGAGTGCATCTGATCGTCTGGATATTTGGTGTCTTTTGTCCTTAACTTTGCACTTTTTCTCGTTTGAGACTCCTAATTAGATGTTAGGCAGTTTAAAAGTGTCGCTATTGCGTCAGGCCATGTCTGGGTTAGGAAGAAAGATATCGATTGCCTTGTGATTTACTTGTTTTGTGGAGTATTTGTTAGACTATTAGTTTGGCTTTGTCCAAGTTCTTTGTAATGATCTCCATTTTGTAACCGCCGTTGGGCGTTTATCAATACAATCTTCTCACTTTTGACAAAAAGAAAAAGAAAAAGAAAGAAAGAAAAGCAACAAAAACACTCATAAATTAGCAAAATGAACAAGAATCAAGGAACAACTTTACAAAACGGAAAAATTTATCGAAACCAGCATAATTAACAAGAGAACTCGATATTTAGGCAAACTTGACAAATGACAATCACAAATATAATTCATCACAAGAGAACTCAGTATTTATGCCAGGCATCGAAATTTTGGCCGAAAAGATTATGAAAGGAACCGGAGATCCATATATACATGCATTCCAGAGAATTGAAGCTTGTTATTGTTCCAAATGAAGGGGAAGCAATAGCATGATGGATGAAGACGATGAAGCAGCAGGGGATGATATTTATAGACTACAGCAAGGGTACAAGTGATTGCGAAAAAGGATTGTACCGAGCAATTTCGGAACCGCGTCCTATAAACACATGGGCGAGGTCCATTGAAGAGTCGGAGTTCTTTTTTTCTTTTTTTTGAACGACTAGGCAATCACATATCATTTCAATGGCCCAACGGCACTTGCAATCACATATCATTTAAGTGCAACCGGTGAACCCACTTCAACTCGCCAATGGGCTCTAGCCCAGTTGGCATCTCATGATCCTCCCTGTGTGGGAGGTTAGGATGGGGGGTCAGGATTCGAGCCTCGTTGTAGGCGTTTGGGATTCAGAGTTATGAATAGTCTTTAAAATTCCTTTTGGACTAACCCCTGAATGTATACAATATTGACCAAAAAAAAAAAAGGGAATTTAATTAGAGGCCAACCATAAAAAGTAGGTTTGGACTTAATTTAATCCTGACAAAAATATTTCTTCTTTATTTCAGTCATTTTTCTTGATTTTTCATGCATTTTTACTACTTTGCCCATTCTTCTTAACTTTTTGTGTACATATCTATTTTTAATAAAATTTATATTTTTAGAATCAACTTCTGACCCAAATTATTTCGGACAAAAATACCCTTATGTGAACTGGCTATGAAAACTGCCAATTCTCATAGTCAGTTAACATAATATTTAGGACAAAAATATCCCCACCAGTTCACATAGCCTGAGTTTTTTTGGGTAAATTGAGGATTTTATAAGCACAAACAAACTACAGAACAAAGGAACTAGTCCTTTACAAGCCAGGAGAAAAAACAAACACACAGCAACTAAACAGAACAGCTGCAACTATTATCCCAAAACACTTGGGGGGAAAAAACATTTCTGGGAATTCTCCAAGATGTCACAATTGACAGATTCTGGGCAGAAGCACGAATCCCTCTCCAGGAGCTGAGACAAGCACGAACATCCTCAATTATAGATAGCTGCAAAAGAGAGAAATCCACACTTTTTCGCTGAAACATCCGCAAATTCCGTTCTCTCCACAACCAATAAACTGTGGCTGCTAATGACAATTTGCATAAAGTAAGAGCCATAGAACTGCCACTGCTATGTTGCTGTATCCAAGACAAAACCCCAGGCAAATCTATTGGACCATTACGAACTCCATTTTGTGCCAAGATGTAGGACCAAACCTGCTGAGCATAACGACATGAAACACATAGCCTGAGTTAACATGTTATTTTGGACAAAAATACCCCTGAACTATGGCTATGAGAACTGAGGCTATGAAAGCTATATTTTTAGAATTAATTCCTGAATCATATTATTTGGGACAAAAATATCCTTGGCTATATGAAATGTCTATGAGAATTGTCAAATCTCATAGTCAGCTCTATGAGAACTGGCTATGTGAACTGCCAATTCTCATAGTCAGTTCTATAAGAATTTGCTATGAGAAGTGACTGTTCTCACAGAGAACTAATTTTGTGAACTGGTTATGAGAACTGGACTACGTGAACTGGCTATGTGAACTGAAAAATACACAGTTCACATAGTCTTACCATACACTAAAATACACAGTTCTCATAAAAAATGTATAGTTCTCATAGAAAATACACAGTTCTAATAGACAGTTCTCATGGACAATACACAGTTCTCATAGAAAAATACGCAGTTCTCATAGACAATTCTCATGAACAACAGACAGTTATCATAGAAAATACACACACGAACAAAAATTGAACAAAAATAAAAAGGTAATCAAAATCAAATATTGTTATAAACGTTCTCACCGCCATGTCTTAAAAAAGTAATCAAAGTAAAAAAGTAATAGTTCACATAGGAAATAAATTGATTTAGAATTGAATTTTTAACTGCCAAGTCTCATAGTCAGTTTCTATGAGAACTAATTGGCTATGTGAACTGAGCTATGAGAACTGGCTATGTGAACAGCCAATTCTTATAGTTAGTTCTATGAAAACTGATTGTTCTCATAGAGAACTAGTTTTGTGAACTGGATTATGTGAACTAGTTCTCATAGACAATTCCAATAGAAAATACACAGTTCTCATAGAAAAATATACAGTTCTGGTAGAAAATACATAGTTCTAGTAGAAAAATACACAATTCTCAAAAAAAAATTACACACGAACAAAAATTGAACAAAAATAATTCTCAATGTCACATGAAAAATACACAGTTATCATAGAAAAAATACACAGTTCTCATGAAAAATACACAGCTCTCATAGAAAAATACACAGTTCACATAGCCTCACCACCTACTAAATATACAGTTCTCATAGAAAATACACAGTTCTCATAAAAAATACACAATTCTCATAGAAAAAATACACAATTCTCATAGACAAGCTGTCAATTTTCATAATCAGTTCTATGAGAACTGCCAATTCTCATAACATGTTACCGTTGCTTGCTTTTCCTATTGCAATGGATCAAGTCCTGATAAGTAAACTGGTTGCGAAAGATTGGAAGATCGGGTGGAAGGGGAAGGGCGCGAATGGTGATTTGGTGAGGAGAGAGGAAATCACTGAGCTTGTGCGGAGGTTTATGGATTCAGAAAATGTTGGGAGGAAAGAGCAAGAGAAATCCGAGAGACGTGTCACGAGCTATTGGAAAAATACACAGTTCTCATAGAAAAATACGCAGTTCTTATAAAAAATACACAATTCTCATAGACAGTTCTCATAGAAAATACACAATTCTCATAGAAAGTACACAATTCTCATAAACAGTTCTCATAAAAAATATACAATTCTCATAGACAGTTCTCATAGAAAAATACATAATTCTCATAAAAAAAACATACACAATTCACTAAAAATACACATAGCCCCAACACACAAAATTTACATAACCTACTACGCAGTTCTCATAGCCCAAATACACACTAACTACCACATAGCTCCAATCAATGTATTTTACATCAATTGAAGTAATAATGTTGTGCAACAAACAAAATCAAACTCACAAGCGGTAAAACAGAAAGTGTATTGAACTTCAACTTTCTGTACTCGTCTGGTAAATCATCGTCGGTCATCATCGTTAATTTCACTACTTGTTATATTGCTCCGTTGGGTCCAACAGTCTCCATTTGGTCTTCGTCATCAACAAGCTCTATTAAACGAACACCTCGATCGTCGTCGTCGCCGCCGATGAAATTGGACCGGCGGTGGACCGACATCCTTGCATCCATTGACCGACATTATCACAACATGCCAAATGTAACACCTAGTTTCTCGACACAATGGTCAAGATTATAACAACAGATTGAACAATAGGTGATTAACGTGAACATTGAATACAAAAAAGGGCACTTCCATTGGCAGGGAAAAAAAGTAAGGAACTATTGCAGATCTGCAGACGATAAATCTTGGACTCGCAAATGTTATGGCACCTATGAAGGCGGACACTTCTATAGACGCGTCGGAGACAAATATGCGGAGGACATGCAGACGGACACTGCAGCAGTGGCGCTGCCGCGAGGGGTCGGGCTCTCGACGAACAGATCGCATCTGAGCGAGACGCTGAGCGGCGGCTTTGGCAGTGAAGTTCTGGTTCCGGTTGATGTTGGAAATGCCGGTGGCGGAGGAGGATTGGGCGTGGGTGGTGGTGGCGCCAAAGATCTCTTTGAACAACGCCGTCGCCGCCCTTTTTCCGATAGTAATAGCAGAGGTTTTGGAGAGAGAGAGAGAGTTACAGCGGAGGTTGCGTAACAGTCGTCTGGAATAAAAAGGGCAACAAAGTCCTAATATAAAATATCCGAGCCTATTTAGGTTCGGAAATAATATTTAGGGTTGGGATCAAAATGAGCCTAAAAGGAGGACCAGCCTCTAATTAGGACTTTGTTGCCCTTTGGGATCAAAACGAACCTAAGATAGTTAAAAAGTGAACTGAAAGTGAACTGATAAGGTTCGGACATAAGATAGTTAAAAAGTTTCGCAAAATCTAGAAGTGACGAACCCATATACTTTAAAAAGACAGGTACAAAGGAAAAGGACCTTCTTCAGAACTTGGGAAATACCGACGAAGATTGGCAGGGCAAGAGCCTCTTTAGAGTAACTCTAATGAAATGGCTGAATCAACTGCAATGCAATAGCTAAACCCGACCTTAAAACATTTACAAGAAGCAGTTGTAAGAAATTGCATTGCAAACAAATGTGTGATTATTCTTCTACATCGTTCAATGTGATTGAATCAGCTTGGCAAATTTCTCGTTTGTCTAAATCTTGTCTTGTTGAGTCGTCTCCACTGAGCCAATGACAAGTTCATTGGTTTCTAATGGTCAGAATTTAATCATGAAACGGGTGAATGAATGCTCAACGGGCTCACTAAATGATCAAATTCCAAGCCGTTGTCATTGCAGTTTAATATTGGAACGTATTATATATAAAATAATACAGACATAGGATATGTTGCCTTGGTACAACAACGTACAAACAAAAGACAACACCGAAAACAATAGTAGTCAAAGTCATAGGGACTATTTAAGTGTAGGGCAGAGATACCCTTATTCATGTCACACAACAAAGGAAATGAAAACCAATGGCAACTGAAATGCATTCATCGTGATGTGAATGATGTGAGTAGTACTTTGAAATACTGGGAATTCTTTATCGTCCTGAACATAAATTTCCTCCGCTTCAAGTGCTGGGAGTAAAACCTGAGAGTACAAAAATCCAACTCAAACGTATCACTACTCACCAACTACTAAATTGAAAACTACTAGTAGGACACTACGAGATCCATAAATTGAAGTGCTGGGGTGAAACATATCTTTATAGAAACGAACTATAAAGATGGAAATTTTTTTCTCACGAAATTACCAAAAGAGATTAATCTAAAGAGATAGATGCTGATAAATGTCTATATAACACCATCGATCATGGTGCTCCTATTTTTTAAATCCTCCAAACCAAACCTAGGGACACTCAGCCATCAGCTAGCCGCAGCATACACACAGCTAGCCAAGTTATACATAACTATATCAACCTAGCCACCTCACAAGTTAAAGTCAAATCCTTGGGTTTTTTTTTTACTATAAGCCTCCAATTTATTGACGATAATAAAATTAATTAGATAGCTTAAACATAAAAAGTAAGCTTGTAATTATAGTTCGGGATATGACAAGTACCGTGCATGAAATTTCTGCTACCTCCTAAATTCAAGAAATGTCAATAAGTAATCAAATATGGCATGACCAAATGACAAGAATTGTACCCAAAAAAAGGAACAAAATGACGAGGTAATTACTTTTTTAGCCTCCTCTTGTCAAGATGAATTTTTTTCCGACTTTAGTGAATTTGCGGTTCTGGTCATAATTGATTACTTTTTAGTCTCCTCTTGTCAAGACGAATGATTATGCGTCAATCAGAAAAATAATTAATGCAAAAATATAATGTAAATATAAAAAAGATTCAAATTAAGTAGATGAACAAAAAATTAAGAAGAACGGGGCAAATTGTGATGAGATATGCAATAAATCTAAACTTGCAATCAAAGTAGGACAAACCTTTAATTGTTGCGGGGTTGTTCAGAACATTATTCAACTTCCCCAAACTCTTTAGGTTCACCCTCTTGGCTGTCCCTCACGTCTTGGAATTCTCGAGGAGTATAAAATCTAGATAACCCTCTATCCTTCCAGAAAAACCAGACAGTGGGTATATTCTCAATAATCCAATAGTCTTGGCCTTTGCGTGGTTGCATTCTGTCTAAGAACTCTGTTGGCATTAACCGAAAGACAAGAGATTTGAGATCTCTGAGGCTGAGGATACCGGAGGGCACCTCCTTCAATTGTGGGCAATCATCAATTTGAAGCTCCTTGAGAACGGGCAATCCTCCTTCCTCAATTATAATCGAATTCAATCCCTTCAAGTCTTTGAGGTATAGCAACTTAAGCTTCGGAAACCCTCCGGCATTGAAATACAATTGTTCTCCATCATACCCATTCGAGAAACGAAGTTCAATCAAATTAGGTACTGCTTTAAGAGCTTTTATTGCATGAGCACCGGTCAACCCTGAATAAACTAGATTTAGGGAAACTAAATTATCGAGTCTCGATATCCAGTTTGGCAACGTTTCCAAAAGTCCCCTCAAGAAGAGAACCCGAAGAAATTCCGGGGGAGAAGAAAGAGAATGCAAATCCAGTATCTCGTCGTTTATAGCCCAAACCGTCAAAACTTGAAGGTGCTTCATCTTCTCGATGGCGGTACATAAAGCCTTCCCTTGTTCTCTTTTCAAGTTCCAAATAGTCAACTTCCTCAATTGTCTCAATTTTTCTAGCTCTTTGATTAAATCATCATTTGCCTCCAAGCCCCGCAATGTCTGCAACTCTTCTAAATGCCCAATCCCTCCTTGTATCATCAGGCCTCTTCCGATAAGATGCCGCAACTTACAGAGTCTGCTTAAGATCCCAATTTGTAGCACATCCACTAGCGAGTATGCCAAATTCAAAGTTTGTAGGTTGTGTAGATTTCCAATGGACTTCGGAATTATCTTCACTCTTGTCCCCTTGACACTTAAGTATCGCAAATGAAGAAGATTTCCCACTTCTTCACCAAGTTGATCAAGAGGAGCATCCTCAAGATCTAGTACTTTCAAAAGCTTGAAATTCCTAGATGGAGTACCCAATAACTGCTGCTTTGGCAACTCCCCCATTGAGAAAACAAAAATAGAACGAATTCTTGATTTGGTACTACGCATGGTTTCCAAATCCTTATTTGTTATGTTTCGCATATGCATTGACCATCGTCGAGTTTCATTATTCCAACTTGGATCTTCTTCTCTCAAAACATGGCAAAAACTCAACTCCTCACACTTCGCGAGGATGATCTCGTGGACTACATCATGGACCTGACATCTTGTAATTCTACCATCCAATTTTGTCTTCAAAACTTGAACCAAGCTTCTATGTACAAGCTCAGTCAAGTGTTCTTCTGCGACTTCTTCCAACGTTTTTCCTTTCTGTCCTTCAATGAAACCCTCGGCTATCCACAGTCGAATTAGTCTTCCACGGGTGATTTGATAGTCCTCGGGTATTATACTAAAGTACAAGAAACATGGTTTGAGGTAGTAAGGCAGGTCATGGTAACTAAGGAGTGCAATTTTCGTCACGTTTGTGAGATGTGGATTCCTTTCTAACTGGGATCCAAGGCTATTATAGAAATTCGAATACATCCTTACTTTTAGTGGACAATAGAGCACCTATTGTCACAATTGCAAGCGGTAATCCTTCACATTTTTTCACAATGGCACGGGATACTGTCTCCAACTCGGGAGGACAACAACCATCAAAGTCCCGCTGGAACGCTTTCATGCAAAAGAGCTTCCAAGCCTCCTCTTTAATTAGGGGCTTCACCTTGCATATGTGATCCCATGAGGATTCCTTGCAAAAAGAAGCAACATCTTCCTTCCGAGTAGTGACAATTATTTGACTTCCTTTGTTGTTTTTCGGTAAAGGGAGTTTTGCAAATGTCCAAAATTCATGACTCCATACGTCGTCAAAAACAATTAGATATCTCTTCTGACGTAAATATTCTCTCAGCAAATGAATGAGAGATTGTTGGTCCATCGTATCGATTCCCGCAGGTGCACACTCGATTGTTGTTTGAAATAGCTCCCTTATCATTCTTCTAAAGATGTCCTCCATCTTGTATGATTGGGAGACCGATACCCAAGCTCGGCAATCGAAGTGTTCAAACACTTTAGGGTTGTCGAAAACTGTCTTGGCAAGAGTGGTCTTACCACATCCTCCCATACCTACCAGTGAAGTGACCGTTCGGTTTGAATTTCCAGTTATCAGCCTGTGGATCAGTTCTTCCTTGGTTGAATCAATGCCCACGACTTCATCTTCCTCCATGAAAAGGGACGCAACACGAGGGTCATCGTATCCTTTTTCTTCTATTTTACTACTTGACCCATGTTCCGAGGAACTGAAACCATACCTATCAGCCCTTTCCTTGATATCACGAATAGTCTGTTTGATATCTTTAATTTGAGAGGCAAGATCATGTCGTAGCTTGAGTTTGGTGATTGAGCGAGCAAGTTTGTGAAGGAAACTGAGGAAACCACGCCGTTGCCGATTTTCTGCCAAGTGGAGTATGTATTCGTCCATGACGTCCTCGATTTGGTAAGCCACTGCCCTTACCTGTTTTACCCAAATTTTTGCCCCTCCATTTCCTAATTCTGCACTTGAATCTGCTTTATTTACGAAAGACATTATGCTTTCTAATTCATCTTTGATACTGGCAACTTCTGAGTGGATGTTCCGCAACAAGTTCACTTCACTTGATAACAATGGCACCAAA
Organism: Rhododendron henanense subsp. lingbaoense; assembly: GCA_020567845.1. Lineage (NCBI taxonomy): Eukaryota > Viridiplantae > Streptophyta > Magnoliopsida > Ericales > Ericaceae > Rhododendron > Rhododendron henanense. The sequence goes on along the minus strand of CM036316.1, from coordinate 39,837,045 downwards.
GTACTATTGATAGCAGAGCTTACTGCCACAAGTGCCATTACCTCAATTTTCCTGCTTAACACGAAAAAATTGATTAGTTTCATAGCGTATATGCTTTCTCAGCTGTTACAGTGTGGAATCAATCAAGGAAAGAACGCAAACAGAAACGCAGAACACATGGATTTTATGTGGTTCCCTATTGAGTAATTGGGTACTTCCACAGCTCTCACTTGTAAATTAAATGACAAACCAAAGCGGAATCCATGTGCTGGAAGATCAGTGGGGGAACAGACAACAATATTGGTTGGAACTACTCTTCACTCTTCTGTAAAATGATAGATCATTGTTTAGCTCCGAAATGGCTCAAGGACTGAGCGGGTGTGCCAGGATTTGTCGCGTCCAAACGTGAAGGACTGGGCGTCCCTGTTCTGACTTCTAGATCTGAGAGAGCGATAGTGCTGCAAACCTAAGGGCTAGATTGCAGTGAAGGTCCGTGGTTTTGCCTCGTCGTGTGAGGACTTAGTAATTTCCTAACCGTGTAGGAAAGAAATTAACAACGTAGAACTACTTTACTGTATCGTAATAATAAAGTAAGGGATGGAGAGAGATATGAATAACTTTATTATGTTGCGTAATAACAAAGTTGGGATACAAGAGAGACGAAGCTCGAATTACTTGGTGAAGTAATTGAGTAAAGGTGATAAAATAGAGATAGTTACTTCACTGGGAAGGCTTTGGTTTTTTAAGCGTTGAGTTTGATTGGTGTGGGAACCCCTTTTCCTTCTTGACTTCTAGTATTTATAGGCAAGGATCTTCGGCTCTTTGCATGAAAGGATTTCCCGCCAATGCTCCTTGTGGTGACATGTGTCCCATGATCTTCCATCACGCATGGGATGATGGGCGGTTGAAAGAAGTTGTAAAACATCTGCTAATGACAATTCCCCATCGTGGGAAGTTACTGGAGTAAATGAAAATCACCCCACGTTGATTTTAAATCATGGGTAGATAGTGGTCCACCTCACTCCCCTTTTCGTGGGCCTCAAAGAGTAATAAGCCAATTTGACCAAGTCAAATAGCCATGTGGCAATCATCCATACTAAACCACTTCCCTCTTTCGTGGGCCACCTGGAGCAACCAGTTACTTTGACTCGGTCAAGTAATTCCTCACCAGGTAACAACTTTCTACCCTCTTTCCACTTTCCATGGGCCGCCTGGGTAATGGGCCATTTAACAATTTAAATGGCCTGTTGATTTATTCTAGCCCATATTCACATTTAACCCATCACTTAACAAACCCGAACAAACCATGGGCCAGCCGAATATTCTTTGTAAATAGGCCCAAACCAAACTGAAATTAATCGGGCCCACATACTCTTACCTTGGCCCATTAATTTCGATCCAATAACTCTTCAACCCATGACCCAATTCGATTAAACTTTAATCAAATAACCGTCCAACGTTGGCCTTGGACTGGGTGCCAAAAACGGGTGTAAACAATGCCCCCCATGCCTTGATCTTGTTCAAGATCTAGGCTTGAAAGTTAGGACAGAACACGGTTTTTGGCAAGCCAAACGAGTCCTTACCACTAGGTTTGAAAAGATAAAGGATAATCAGGCTTGCTTAGCCTAAAAACCCTTTCAAGCTTTCAAACGTATAAATTTTAAAAAGATAATCAGGCCATAATTAGGCCTAACCACTTTTTAATTTCCAACGTATGTCTTTCAATTGAGTTTGGACTCTTCCGTTTTGATTTGAACCAAATCTCAACAGTTTCCAAGATAATGATCCCCCCGAAGAGTCCTAATGGCAGTCATAATTATCACCTCCTTAGGCCTAGGGAACACGTGTCATCTCCCCAGGCCTTTGCATTGGCTGCCATGCAGCTTAATTTCCAAGCCGTCAGGACTCCTTGCGTCAATCAAAGGTCCAAAAATATCAAGAGAGAGAGAGAGAGGCGCAACAACGCTCCTTGATTCTTGCGCCGTTACCCATAAAAATCCAATCTTGGGCCTTCATTCTCTCTCTCTTCTTCTCTGATCATCCTTCCCTGCTCCAAACGAAAACCAGAAAAAGAGCCCTAGCACCTGCTTCTTCCTTTTGAGTCTCTGATCTATACCCCAACAATGGCGACACATAAAGCCAACGCTCCTCCACCAAACCCTAACAGTCGCTCGGTGCAAATTCGAAAAATCATGGCTGACGAACACATTGCGATCACTAACGACGTTCTAGTGATCGCCAATGCTAACAGAGTTGGGCTTGGCCCTGCCTTCCAATTGGGGTTCCCCTCTCAGCTTGCACCTATGTATCCACTAGCAGGTGAGGTTCTCCCCTTTGAATCCCCATGCCTTGACTGGAATCGCTTCACCACAGACATCCCCAACAGACTCTGGCACAGACCTGATGCCAAATACGTTGAATGGCTTGATCGAATGATGGAAGCCAAAGGAGACTTATGGAAGCAGATTGGGATCAGAGACGCCATACTCCTCAATCGATCCATCATTGACATGGACAAGAACCTCTTTCTTGCTGCCTCACAGTTTTGGTCAGTCACCACCAACTCCTTTCACTTTAAGGTAGGCCTCATGAGCCCCACTCTCCAAGATCTGGCTTTTCTGACAGGCCTCCGTCCACATGGGACAGAGGCCAACTATTTCTTGTCACAGAAAACCCCTTATTTTGAATACAAAGACCCCTTGTCATATGCCCCTTTCATAAACCATTATGCCAAGAAAGACCCCCTGTTGAGGATGACGAACACGTGGCCTTCCTCCTATACGTGGCCTTCCCCCTAGCTTCAAGGCAGAAGCTGGCACTAGGCCCCTTGGTCCTGGCCCACCTCTACCGAGGTATGAAGGAATTAATCAATAACAAGTTCATCTTTGCTCCTGGCCCCCTGTGGATCATGACCCTTTGGCTGTGGTCCTACTTTCCTAAGTACGCTCCCCCAATGAACAAGAAATCAGACAACACCTGTTACGGTCTCCACTATGCTGAGGCCCGTGGACCTCGATATGCCTTTGGGACCTACTTCAAATTCTTCTACCATGAACTCATAACTCTGGGGAAGAACTGGTTGCCATTTGAAAGAGACACCGTACCTTGGTGGTTAAAAAGAGGGGCTTCAGACCCAGGGGATGACTTTGATGATCACCTAGAGATCTGGAGCAGCTTTTTGATTTCACGAGATCTGATGTATGGAATGGCATTCACCCCAACCAATTACAAGTGCGGGGTTGAATACTATAATGTAGCCCAATTCGCTCGGCAGTTTGGGCTCTGTCAACTTACCCTTTTGCCTCCATACCAATCTCTGAATGAGGACTTTAGTGATAGGCCTGTGATCCAACCGCGAGAACTGGAACGGGTTAGAAACGTTCTCCCTGATTTGAGGAAGAGCTTTGCCCTTCATACCTTCGTAGAACGTACCGATAAGGGAGCCAAATTTGATAGCTGGTGGGGAGGCTACACAAGAATGCACTTCCATTCTCCCTATCTGGATGTTTTGACCAAACTCTTCCCTCAATCCACTGGTGCTCCTGAACCAGGCATCACTGTACCTCTGCGACAGATCAGTCCTTCTCCTTCCCTGACTTCCAAAAGAAAAGGTAAGCCCCAGATCTTTGCTGTTTAAATGCATCAACTGTGCTTGAATTTGCCGAGGTTTGGACTTATTGTTTTCTTGTTTCCAGGACCAGAGAGCATCCCCGAGGATCTTCCTGCTGAAACTACAACGCAAAAACCCAAAAGGACAAAAATGCTCGCACGTAGGCAGGCACCAAAGGTATAATTCTTTAGCACCTGCTAACTCCTTGAACATGCCACTCATTCCTTATTCCCCATTTGTAAGCCCCACAAACCACTGTGGCTGGTAGAACGAGGAGTGGTGCTAAGACCAGCTCACCTGAATCTGACCCCTCCAATCAGGTCTGTACTGTCCTTGTTACTGCAATTCCCCCTATTTGGATGCATCAACTGACATTTTCTTCCATACAGGGCGCCCCTAAGATCAAAGAAGAAAAGGCTAGCCCCACCCCCACAAAGCAGAGATTGAGAAGAAAGACCGCAGTACCCGTAGATTCAGAAACCACCATCTCTGCCACCGAACACAACCCTATAGTAAGGATGTACTATGACCTGAATTCTCCAGCCTTCATGGCTCCTTATTACCATCTAATCCCTCTTGTCTTTGATCCCAAGGAACTTGATGACTTTATGGAAGAGGAAGTAGAAGCAGAAGAGAAAGGACTGGAGCCCTCGGAGCAGGAACCTGAACATGAGGCATCCTCCTGGACTCCAGAAAAACCTAGGTCTCCAACCGCTGACCCCATCCTGCTGGATGACCCTCCTGTCAGTCCTGGCCTTGTCAATGTAGCAGAGGAAGAAGAAGACGAAGACCTGGACTCCCTGCTCAAATCTGCTCAAGACATGCTGAAAGCAGCCACTTCGGGCACCTCAGGTAGTGGTCTTGGCTCCACATCACAGTCTGAATTCACTGCAGAGGAAGTTACTGAAGCTAAAACAGCCCTTCGAATGGCCCTCCTTCAAAACTTCAAAGCAGTTGCCCATCCCGCTCGAGCCTCAAATGTCAAAAAGGCTATGGATGTACTTGTAAAGTCCTAGGCCTTGGGTGCAGAGAAGACCTCTCTTCACTATTTCCAGAAAGAGTTTCCTACCATGATCAAGTCCCATAATTCTTCCAACCACGAGCTTAACAAGGTTAATGCCAAGTTGGCAGAATTGGACTTGGTTGAAATGGAGTTCACCAAATTCAGTTCTGAATGGAATCAGCTGAAAGAGGACATCAAGGTTAATGAGGCAAGTATCACTTCCACCTCCACTGAAATTCAAAACCTCAAAACCCAATTGGCACAAGTTGAAGGCCGAATGGAAGACTTTCGGAAGGAGTCCAAGATTCTGGCCCAACATTATGAAGAACTGAAGGCTGGATCAAAAAGCCAGAAAATGAAGCTGAACCTCCTGGTCGAAGAGGTCCCAAGCCTTCGTGGGCAGCGGGACACATTTGAAGCTCAACTTGCCAGCCTCAATACCTCCTGGACAACTCTCAAAAGCAGTCTTGAAGGCCTACTGTAGGTCTTGACCTCAAAAACTCTCACTTCTGAATTTTGGTTTTGTAATAACTAGTATTATCTGCTCCTTGCCTGGCCTAGAACTTTCCTTTGATATGGCCAAGGCAAGGGTTTTGGTATGGTTTGGATAATACTGTTGTGGCCTAAACTTGAGGCCTTTATGTTTTTTGCAAAATAGGTCTTGGCCTCTGTTCAGGCCTTGCTGGTTAACACTTCTATGGCTTGTCAACTTGGCTTTCCCCAAAATCTCTCATCTCCCACATAGTAGGATAATGATGCTTCAAGTACTTTCCATTTGTTAATTGCTTAAACAAACCACCATTTAAGTCCATAAGAAGATACACGTTACCTTTAAGGACTTGGGAGATCTGGTAAGGTCCTTCCCATGTTGGCGACCACTTGCCATATCTTGAATTCTTCTCATTTAGAGGAAAAACAGCCTTCCAAACCAAATCTCCTTCAGAAAAGCTCTTCTTCCTCACATGTTTGTCATAGGACCTAGCAATTCTTCTCTTCTGTACCAACATATGATCCAGGGCTGAGAGCCTGACCTCATCCAAGTCCTCCAATTCTATCAGCATGGCCTGAGTATAATCTGCAGGAGTGAGGCCATGTTGATATGCTAACCTTGCTGACTTTACTGCAACCTCCATTGCTAGGACTGGATCATGCCCATAAACCAACATATAAGGAGTTATATTGGTGGCTTCCTTTTTTGAGGTTCTGTAGGCCCATAAGGCCTCAGAAAGTAACTCATGCCAAGACCTTGGGTTATCCTCCACCATCTTCTCGATAATATTGACCAGAGTCCTATTGGTGGATTCGGCCTGACCATTTCCTTGAGCATAATAAGGAGTAGAATTGGACATAATGATTTTTTGTTGTGCAGCAAAGTTGACCACCTGTTGACCCATGAATATTGTACCCCTATCTGCAACCAAGTGTTCTGGCAATCCAAACCTATGGATGATTCTTTCCTTGATCACCTTGATTACCTCTTGTTGATCCACAGACTTCAATGGCACAGCTTCTGCCCATTTAGTGAAATAGTCCGTGGCTACCAAGATGTAAGTATGATTTTCAGAGGAAGGAGGATAAATTTTTCCAACAACGTCCAAAGCCCAGCCCCTAAATGGCCACGGTTTGACCACAGCATGGTAATTAGCTGCAGGAACACGTTGAATTGGGCCATGGGCTTGACAGGGCTGACATCCTTTGGAAAAACGGATACAGTCCTCCAAAATGGTTGGCCAATAGTACCCATACCTTCTGATTAGTCATCTCATCTTTACTCCTGATTGATGAGCTCCACAAACTCCTTCATGGACTTCACTCATAACCTTCATGGCTTCCGGGCGCCCTAGACACCTTAAGAGTAAGTCATCTTCAAGGCTTTTCTTGTACAATTCATCTCCAACGAGGATGTAACTGATGGCCCTCCTTCTCACCTTCCTAGAGCACTAAAGTAAGGCCTCTCGAGGACAGAGATGATAGGTGTACGCCAATCGTTCTCGGGTTCATCGTCTGACTCTTCACCAGTGAAGTCTGAAGTAAACACCTCCAGTCTTAGACCCCTTCTCCTAACAGAAGGTAATAATCTCTTCTGGACTGTGATGACCTTGTGAATCGTTCCTAGAGAGAGCTTCAGGCCTGTTGAGGCCTGAGCCAAGCTGTTGGCTTCAGTGTTCTTACTCCTTGAGACGTGTTTGACAGTGACATTGTCAAAATCTTGCATTAACTGTACGGCTGCCATATAATAAGGAGCTAAGTCCTCACTATAGCATTTGAATGTTCCTGCCAAGTGATTGATCACAAGGAGTGAATCCCCAATAACCCTTACTTCTCTGGCCTCTAGATCTCTAAGGATCTCAAGGCCTATAACGACTGCTTCATACTCGGCCTGATTATTGGTACACGGGAAATCAAACTGAAAGGACAGTTCAGTCCTCAGGCCTTGGGGAGAAACAATAATTATCCCACAGCCTGAGACCTCCTGAGTCCTTGATCCATCAAAAAGCAATGTCCAAGGAGTGGGTGATATTTCAAGGGCACTCAGTCCTATCTCAGATTCATCGCCGATATCCACGCATGGATGATCAGCAAGAAAATCTGCTAAGGCCTGGCCCTTTACAGCTTTTTGAGGAATGTATTGGAAACTGAATTCCATTAGAGCTAAAGACCATTTGCCAATTCGGCCTCTTATGATGGGCCGAGAAAGCAAGTACTTAACTAGGTCTGTTTTACTCATGATGTAAACCAAAACAGGAAGCATATAGTGCCTCAACTTTATTGCTGAAAATTACAAGGCAAGACAAATCTTTTCAATAGGACTGTATCTCCGTTCACAAGGAGTCAGTAACCTACTTAAATAATAAACCGCCTGTTCCTTTCCTTGCGCGTTGTCTTGAGCTAAAAGGCCTCCAATAGAGCCTTCAGCTGCTGAGATGTAGAGCTTCAAGGGCTTGTTCTTGATGGGAGGCATAAGGACTGGAGCCTGAGCTAAATAGCCTTTGATCTCATCAAAGGCCTTCTGATGGCTTTCCTCCCACACAAAAGTGTCTTGGTCCTTCAGCTTCAAGAGTTGGGAAAAGACCTGGACCTTCCCTGCAAGGTTTGAGATGAACCTTCTCAAGAAGTTAAATGAACCCAAGAGCTTCTGCAACTCCTTCTTGGTGGTAGGAGGCTTTGCTTCCACGATTGCTTTGGCCTTGTTCTTGTCAACCTCAATCCCTCTATTATGGACTAAGAATCTAAGGAATTTGCCTGCGGAAACTCCGAAGGCACACTTCAAGGGATTCACCTTCAAGTCGAACTGCTGCATCCTCAAGAATGATCTCCTCAAGTGCTGCAAATGTTCGTCGTAGGACTGAGACTTGACTACGATGTCGTCGATGTAGATCTCCATGAAACGGCCAATGAAATCATGAAATATGGCGTTCATAGCTCTCTGGAATGTGGCCCTTGCATTCTTTAGGCCGAAGGGCATTACGACCCACTCAAAGGTCCCTAGGGCTCCAGGACACCTAAAAGCAGTCTTAGCCGTATCGGCCTCATCAATGAAGATCTGATTGTAACCAGAATGCCCATCCATGAAGGACAGAACCTTGTGACCAGAAGCTCCATCTACCAACTGATCTGCAACTGGCATTGGATACTCGTCCTTTGGGGATGCCAAATTGAGGTTTCTGAAGTCCACACATACTCTGACCTTGTCATTCTTCTTAAGGACTGGCACAATGTTAGAGAGCCAAGTAACATACCTGGCTGTACGTATGAACCCAGCATTAAAGAGGCGTTCAATTTCGTCCTTGACTTGCAAATAGACTTCATTGGACATCCTCCTTGGTGGTTGTTTGAAAGGTCTGAACCCTGGTTGAATGGGCAGCTTGTGTTCCACTAGACCTCTGGACAGACCTGGAAGCTCCTCATAATCCCAAGCAAAGCAGGATTTGAACTCCCTCAAGAGCTCGATGAGCTTTACTTTGACATCTTCTAGCAGAAGTTGGCTTATATACACAGGTCTAGGATTCTTTAAGTCTCCCAGATTAACTTCTTCCAAGGGATCTTGCACGTCAGCCCTCAGATCATCTAACTTGGCTGGAGCTGCTTCAAGGTCTTTAAGGCGGATTTCGTCCAGATCTTCAACCAGGTTATCATCCTCATTGATCACTTCGGCCGCAAAGGCCGAATGATCATCTTCTGATTCTTCACTTCCCATAAGCCTCTTCTCGAGCAAGTAGGCTTCAAACTTCGACAGCGTAGCCTGAAGGGCCACGCTCTTCTCTTCTTCTGAAGGGTTTATTGGCATTAAGAAAGGCGTTTGAAGGAAGCTGTAATCGGCCTGCTTGATTCCGTGATCATAGGACCGATTAATTCCTGAAAAAGTGCCTTCACCTCTTCAGCTGACTTGTTACCATGTATAGGGGCTACTTTGTGGCGGCCGTACTTGTCAAGCCCTGCCACTTTCATGGGACCAACCCTTTTGTCGTATAAATGGGCCTCTGCATGGTTAGTAGAGGCCTGGAAAGGTCTGCGGTCGGCCCATATGACCTCCACGTCGTCAAGATTCCAAAAAATGAGACACTGATGAAGGGTTGAGGGAACCGCTTGACAGGAGTGAATCCAATCTCTCCCCAACAGAATGTTGAAGGAAGAGCGTGAATCAACAACAAAGAATGGTGTTGTCAATGTCTTGGATCCTACTGTTAAATTCATGATGAGAATACCTTGACAAGCTGTCTCCTTTCCTGTGAAATTTGTCAAGGTCGAAGTGCATAAGGCTAGGTCTTGATCAGTCTTCCCAAGCTTCTGCATCATGAACCTAGGAATGAGATTGGTGGCAGACCCATTATCCACCAAAATTCGGTTGACTGGCATTCCATCAAGGCAACCAGCAATGTACAAGGGCTTGATGTGTTTATTCATTGCAGGGCTTGGCCTCTCAAAGATTACGCTAGCTGCCCTATCCTCAAGCCTTCCCCCAGTCTCGTCCTTCAGCACAATCACTGAAGGCCCGTTCAGTCCTACAGGGAAGGACTCGTTCAAAATTTCGGCCGTCTGTCCCATTTCCACAAAATCTCCCTCCAAGGCAATTGGAGCGTTGTCTTTGGCTTGCAGCTCTGCTGGCAAGATCACCACCATGTTGCAATGCATATTGGGGCCCTGGCCAGGTTTGAACTCCTTCGCCTGTGGATTTAACTTTGACTTGCCCCCCGAGTCCGGCTTCCTTGGTTGGAGGGCTGTCTTCTTGAGCAGCATCACCTGTCTTGGAGAAGGCTCAATCCTAGCCTCCTCTAGGGTTCTCTCCAAGAGTGGTTGTTTCTTGGGTATAATAGCTTGTTTTAGAGGCGTTTTGGTAACGGCCTCTTTGTATGTCTTCCCCGCAGGAACTTGCTTCTTGGGTAAAGTCCTTGGAGGAGGCTCCATGATAGCCTCTTCCACAGTCCTTTCCAAGGGCTTGTGTACTCTCCTAGCCTTAGGCATTTCAACCTGAGGCTCCTGTGCTGAGACTTCTATCTTCAACTTTCCTTTGGGGTCATCTTCGACCATTGGATCGTCCAGCAAATCTGTCTCTTCCTCAGCCCTTCTGATCGCCTGCCTGAATCGTTGGCGGCGCTTCTTCTGAGATCTGGACAAAGGTGGAGGGGAGAAGGAAACTTGGGATGCTCAACCCTATGCCACTCATTTGGAGGAGTGGCTGGGGGTCTCACAGCCCTAGGTTTTCCTTTGGACGGAGCAGATATCCTCAGGTTGTCGAGTTCGTTCTCCACTTCAACCAACCCTGGCTGGATTCGGTTGAATACTGATACTCGTGCAATCCTCCTTCCCATAGGTCTGTGCGGCTCCTCAGACCTTTCTTCAGTCCTTCCCACAATAACGCTCTTCAAAACTTGCTTGCTAGGACTGGCATGATTTCCACACTCTGTACAAACCAACGAGCAAGTTGGTTTCTCTGGCTTCTTCACTCCTGTAGGTTTGGACCACCATGAATTCTGCCTTTCAAACCTTCTGACCCGCTCAGTCCTGAAGTCACTTTCCTCACAATAAGGATCCCAGTACCTGCCTGGGCTGGACTTGTGAACTTCTCTGGAAGGGGCTCCCAAACTTATCTTCTGCCTAGGAGCAGTCCTAGGCATGCCTCTCGTGTCGACAGAGACCATGTTTGTGCTCAGCCCTGAAGGAAATGGATTGCCATCTACCCCCATGGGCTGCTTATCTTTCTCGGGAAACTTGAACTCTCCCCGCTCAATCTTATCTTGGATGTCATTTCTAAATACTATGCAGTTATTCGTTGAATGACTCCAAGAGTTGTGATACTTACAATACTCCTTGCCCTTCAGATCTTCCACGGTTGGAATCTTGTGACCAAACGCCAATTTGAGCAGCTTGTCAGCAAGGAGTTGATCAAAGATAGCCTCAGCCCTTCCCACGTCAAAGGTATAGGCCCTGGTTAGCCTATTAGGACTGTTCTGGATAGGTTACTTCGTGGGCTCCATCTTGACAAAGGCCTTGCAGACGTATGGCTTCTTGTTGATGATTTCTGCTACGGCCACATCTGGGTCTGCCTCTGCTTCCACTGCAGCCACCTCGTAGTTAGGGTCACGGTAGTACGTCCCTTTAGATGATGTCTTCCTATCCTGCTCCTCCGCCAAGAGCCTTTCGTAATGAGAAGCCTTAGAGGATAATTCAAACAGGTCTCTGAATTCTGTCCCATAGAACTTCTTCTTCATCTCAAAGCCCAGGCTGTTTAGTGCTACACGCACGTATTCGGCCTCTGGAAGGACTATCTTGAACTTGAACCGAGCAGTCTTGAAACGTAGGAGATAGGACTCCACGGATTCAAGATAGGTTTGGCGATAGCATGACAGGTCTGCCAACGTCACTTCTGGTTCTACCCTATAGAACTGTTGGTGGAACATCTTCTCCAATTGAGCCCAGGTCTGCACGGAGTTGGGTGGAAGGTTGATGTACCAAGTAAAGGCTGTCCCAGTGAGAGAATTGGGAAAAAGCCTCAACTTCAGAGCATCAATGGCCCCAGCTTCTCCGCATTGGACTTGAAACCTGGCAATGTGCTCTACCGTTGAATGCATGCTTTCCCCGTTGAAGGTCTGGAACTCTGGAACTCTGTAGCCCTTCGGGAAAGGTGTTCTGTCCACCTCTTCGGTATGAGGCTTTCTGTACATCGGTCTTCCCAAAGGTCTGAAACCAGGCCCTAACTGCTCCTGGAGCAAGTTCAGGACTTGGTCCCGTCCCATAAGCATGTTTGGCACATGAGGCGGTTGTGGATGCACCTCTTGTGCCTGTTGGTCCTGGACTGAACTTGCCCCCCGAGTCTCAGAGATTTGAGGAGTATGAACAGCTCCTTTGTCCTTTCCAGAACCCTGGCCTCCTTGCGGAGGCCTTTTGTCCGTCTTGTCAGGTTTGGGCTGATCGTCTGCCAACACAAACCTTCGTTCTTCATTTGCTGGAGGCGTCTGGGCTCCTCCAATCACGACTCCCTTCTCCCTTTGCCCCCCGAGTGCAGGACTGTTAGAAGAAGTAGCATGATAGAATGTTTGAGGAGGGGGTGGTCCCCCTAGTAGGCCAGCTTGGTCTTGACTGTTGCCAAAAACACCAAACTGTGGAAAGCCCTGCTGCTGAGGAGCGAGCGGTAGCCTCTCTGTAATCGTAGCAGTCATTTTGTAGATTGCTATGACCAGAGGTTCCAAGGACTGAGTGAACGATTGAGAGATTGACTGTGTGCTGTCGTGGGAAATCTCACGTCCTGCCATGAACATATAATTTTTGACGCTGTCAGTAGCGTCGTCAAGATCTTTAGTGCTGACCGCAGGGCCAGCTTCCTGGAGTACTGGCACGTTGACTGCCACTCCCTCAGGACTCTGTGGTGGATCCAGGATGGTTGGATCCGACTGTTGTTGCTGTTGCTTCCTTGCCATAATAAAACCCTTAGACGATTAGGGTCCCACTGGGCGTGCCAAAAGATGTTTAGCTCCGAAATGGCTCAAGGACTGAGCGGGCGTGCCAGGACTTGTCGCGTCCAAACGTGAAGGACTGGGCGTCCCTGTTCTGACTTCTAGATCTGAGAGAGCGATAGTGCTGCAAACCTAAGGGCTAGATTGCAGTGAATGTCCGTGGTTTTGCCTCGTCGTGTGAGGACTTAGTAATTTCCTAACCGTGTAGGAAAGAAATTAACAACGTAGAACTACTTTACTGTATCGTAATAATAAAGTAAGGGATGGAGAGAGATATGAATAACTTTATTATGTTGCGTAATAACAAAGTTGGGATACAAGAGAGACGAAGCTCGAATTACTTGGTGAAGTAATTGAGTAAATGTGAGAAAATAGAGATAGTTGCTTCGCTGGGAAGGCTTTGATTTTTTAAGCGTTGAGCTTGATTGGTGTGGGAACCCCTTTTCCTTCTTGACTTCTAGTATTTATAGGCAAGGATCTTCGGCTCTTTGCATGAAAGGATTTCCCGCCAATGCTCCTTGTGGTGACATGTGTCCCATGATCTTCCATCACGCATGGGATCATGGGCGGTTGAAAGAAGTTGTAAAACATCTGCCAATGACAATTCCCCATCGTGGGAAGTTACTGGAGTAAATGAAAATCACCCCATGTTGATTTTAAATCATGGGTAGATAGTGGTCCACCTCACTCCCCTTTTCGTGGGCCTCAAAGAGTAATAAGCCAATTTGACCAAGTCAAATAGCCATGTGGCAATCATCCATACTAAACCACTTCCCTCTTTCGTGGGCCACCTGGAGCAACCAGTTACTTTGACTCGGTCAAGTAATTCCTCACCAGGTAACAACTTTCTACCCTCTTTCCACTTTCCATGGGCCGCCTGGGTAATGGGCCATTTAACAATTTAAATGGCCTGTTGATTTATTCTAGCCCATATTCACATTTAACCCATCACTTAACAAACCCGAACAAACCATGGGCCAGCCGAATATTCTTTGTAAATAGGCCCAAACCAAACTGAAATTAATCGGGCCCACATACTCTTACCTTGGCCCATTAATTTCGATCCAATAACGCTTCAACCCATGACCCAATTCGATTAAACTTTAATCAAATAACCGTCCAACGTTGGCCTTGGACTGGGTGCCAAAAACGGATGTAAACAATCATATATTTGTCTCTGAGCATTGAAAACATGGATTTTAACAAGAAAAAGCCTTGAACAGTCTAACTCCTAATTATTAGGTTGAACAGTTTGATTTTTCACAAAACTCAAAGGGGAATAACATATGGTATACAGAAGATACAGTTATGAACATGTACTGGAAAAAACCCATTCAACCTGCATTTAGAATGCTTTATTCCAGTAAAAAGGAATTTCCTCAAGATTAGCGCGCGAAAGAAATTATTTTTCGGAATATGGTACCCTAAGAGCATCTCCAGCCTTGACCCATTTTAAGACTCAAATTTAAAAATGGGGCAAAAATCACAAAAATTTCTCTCCAATCTTTGACCCAAACCCTTTCCCATTTTGGGTTTTACCCATTTTTTTGTCCAAATCTGGGACTACTTTTGCCTTGACCCATTTCTCCAACGGCTAGTTAGAGAGAGAGAGAGAGGGAGGGAGGAGGGAGAGAAAGAGAGACAATCTCGTCGGCAGTGGCAGCAGGCTGAGGGCCGGCGGTCTGAGAGACAATGCAGAAAGTGGCAGTGGCGCCGTTGTGGCCCCAGAGTTGTCGTTCTCTTCTGGCCTCCTCCGATGATGATGAACGAGTTTCAGAGTTATCTTTTATGGTTGTGTCTGGTTCTGGGTTTTGTGTGAAATTTTTTTTGTGTTTGATTCTCGAGGAGAGAGAGACGGAGATGGAGAGAGAAGAGTATCAGGTTTCCTCATTTTGGATTTGATTGTTTTACCTTATTTACCATTATGCCATTAAGAATAAAATGTATATATATTTGGGTAAAATTTGAGTTTGATGGTTGGAGATGTGTCTACCCAAAATGGGTTTTTACCCAAAATTTGACTCAAATTTGAGGAAAAATATGGGTGAAGGCTGGAGATGCTCTAAGCAGTGGATATTTTCTGCAAAGAGTGAAAACGGAATTTACCGAAATATCAAATGTAGAAGAGAAATTAAAAATAGAAGGAAGAAAGATTTTTCAACTCACAATAATTACAAACTAAACAGTTTGATTTAAAGATAGCAGACAGAAATATGAACATGTACTCGGCAAGACTCATCAACCTACATACAGAGTGCTTATCAAAAAAAAAAAATTTGAAATTCCCCAAATTTGGGGAAAACAACTATATTATTCAAAAAATGGAAACTAATCTGCGGAAATTACTTTTTGTTGGGAAGAAAAACCAAGGCAGGGTCACTTTTGGACACAACTCACGTGTACGCATTGCCTGGGGAAATTGAACACAAGATCTCCGAGCTTATGGATGATCCCATTAACAAACTTGAACTGGTCAAGGGTCGGGACTTAGGTACTCCATGTAAATTCTAAGGTTCGAAACCTCCTATAAACTCTTTCGGGTCAGTCCATAGGGAATAAGAGTGTTATATTTAATTGAACTCTCGGATTTAGTCCCAGGGACTAGTCCAGTCGAGGTATACATATGCTAGCCCAGACAGCCTCAATTATAAAAAAGAAAAGAAAAGAAAAGAAGTTATGAACTTTTTTTTCTCCAATCCAATGGAGTTAAAGAACCCAATTGGTAATCACAGTAATACATAAAATCTAATTGAACGAGTTGATGATTGCTTGAGCTGAAACCTGAAAAGCAAGATATGTATGCAGCGTAATGAAATTCTAACATCTGCCCAAAGGATAATAAGTAAAATGCTCATTTATATCCGAGAAAGATGTATTGATATTTGTGAAAGTGTAATAATATCCGTGAGATATGCATTGGTATTTGAACTTGTTTGAAATTATTGACATATTATCCTGGGCGGAGGTTAGCAAGACTGATGAAAATATAGCTATGCCACACTATATATACATGCAGAAAGAAAGAGAAACAAGAGGGAAGATTTCCAAGGATAAAATGATTAGAAAAATAAGATCTCCACATTGGTTCAAAATGGTTGAAAATTATAGCACTTAATTTTTTAATCATATTTTTAATATATAAAAAATCTAAAAAACTTAAGTGCTTCAATTTTCAATCCGTTTGTTGCTTTCTGATCATATTATTCCAAAGGTCATAATTAGTATTCGTCTCTAAGGCTCTCAAAATCAAGTATCTTGTTTGTAAGTTCTTGGCCAAATAAAGAGCAGATAATTGATTATCAGAGCCCTAGTGACAAAAATTAATTATAATTCTTAGAATAATATGCTTAGAAAAATAAGATTTTCGCACCAATTCAAATGGATTAAAATTTTTTTGGGACTGCACCTAGGCTACAGCCCAAGCCAGTTCCGCCCTCAGTCGCCCTAATCAAGGGGTCACAGCAGTACATGAAATCTAACTGCTGAAAGAGGCTCATTGCTTAAGGTGAAGATATAAAAGAAAGACATGTATGCAGGGTAATGAAGTAAAGCTATAACAAGACTGTACACGATAGAAAGAAATAGCAGAGGAAGGGAAGATGATCGATCAATTACCTATATTATGAGAGATTTTTCCAGAGAAACGAGAAACCCAATTCCCAAATGTAAAATCTGAAACAGCCCAATGAAGTATGTGATGAGATATTTGGGTCTGTGGATTCCTTTCGAGTCAACAGTCAATTCCACTTTAGTCAGTATATGATGTGTAAATGTGAAGATATATTCTAAATAATTGGAGCTTTGGCACACAATTTCTAATCTTTAGGTTAATGATAATGAAAAGTAATGCTTGCTGGGTTCTTCAGTGATGTGCACATGATCAAGAGAATAAAGATCACTCGTATTATATAGATTTCTCTGTTATTAAATTGTCCATATTGAAAGAAGAGAGGGTATGTTCCTTGGGCTATGCTTTTAAAAAAAAATGAAATAACTTTAGATTTGTTTTGTAAAGTTGTCAGTTTTTTGTTTTCATAATGAGTTTTTGAACTTAGGCTCTGTTTGGTAAAGTTGTCAGTTTTTTGTTTTTTCGTTTATGAAAAACAAGAAATTAGTTTTTGTTCATTTATTAAAAAATAAAAACAAAAAACATGTTTGGTTACCATAATAGTTTTTGTTTATTTAGTTTTTGGGTTGCCGAAAGTGTTTTCAAAACAAATGAAAACGCAATTTTTGTGTTTCTAGAATTTCCGTAAACTAGTAGAATTGATTATGCATTGTATAAACAAAAATAGTAACATAAACATATTTATTGTGTCTGTTTCAAAACATATCAAAAATAAAAACAAAAAACTGGAAATAATTTTTTTTCCAAACAGAGCCTTAATGATTCGAATTTCATAGGGGCTTGCTATTTGCAGCCACAAATTTTCTGAACGTAGTCTGTGTACCATATTATAAACAGGTGTGTACCATAGTATATACAGTCTACGTTCAGGAAATAAGTGGCTGCAAATAGCAAGCCCCATTTCATATTCTGCCAAAATACCACTAGAACGGTGTAGTATGATTGCTCTTTTTTTTGTTTTTCTTTTTTTGCTTTTTTGACACTGAAGCAAGGCATTTTTTTTTTAAAATTAATGAAGGATTTGAATCCTTTCGGTGAAATCCAAAAATAGGCTCCCCACGACGGTTTGGTCCATACTTTGTCAACAGTACCCATAAACGGGATCAACTCCACCCATTAGAATACAGCAAGTCTGTCTACACAGAAATTACATGCATAGATATTTTTGTGGGATCCATCATGAGTCTCACATAAACGATTCGAGCTGTTCATTAAATGTAAAGCACTTTTTCAAGGGTCCTCGTGAAAAAACAGCTTAATCCGATACTTATAGGTACTTCATTCAATCATTTAACTTTTCATTTTCCTAAAATCTCAATGAAAAGTTAGATGATTGGGTCGAGAATTGTTAGGTATCGGATTGAACAGATTTTTCATAGGGATCATTGAAAAAGTGTTTTACATTTAATGAATGGCTTGGATCATTTGTATAGGATCCGTGGTGGGCCCTAAAAAAAATCTATGCACTTTTGTCTGTGTGGGTAGACTGGTTCATTAGAATATCACCCACCAACTGTACCCAAATTTAATTTCATAGTCATACGAATCCCTGACCTAATACCCACCAACTCCACCTGCTCCATTAGAATGTCACGCACGAACACCACCCAAATTTTATTTTAGGGTCATGGTACGATACATGACATAGAAAATATGAAAGGGGCAATGGAGAATGGACGGCTCGAATTCACAATCAGTATGAATCTAAGCCGTTCATTCTCTTTCAAAGACAATTTCATATAATTTCATAGTCATACGAATCCCTGACCTAATACCCACCAACTCCACCTGCTCCATTAGAATGTCACGCACGAACACCACCCAAATTTTATTTTAGGGTCATGGTACGATACATGACATAGAAAATATGAAAGGGGCAATGGAGAATGGACGGCTCGAATTCACAATCAGTATGAATCTAAGCCGTTCATTCTCTTTCAAAGACAATTTCATATCTTTTTTTTCATGTATAATAGCATTTCTCTTTATTTTATAAAAATTCCCGACCTACTCCACCCAATTTTAATTGGCTTATCTACTTCAGTTTCAATTTCATCTTTGTAAAAAAATTTGTTTCAATTTTACCCTCACAGTTTATGATGTTTTTCAATGTTACATTTTACATCAATAAGTGAACTGAAATTGCATAGGTGGCTAACTGGCTAAGGTATTAGGCTAAATGACTCTAATACCCCTATCCTTTTTATTTTTTAACGTGTACCCGTCTTTTATTTTGGATAAGCTTACTCCATATATGTGCTTTCTCCCCTCTCTCTCTCTCTCTCTCCAACAAAAACTCTATTACTAATATTTTTCTCTCTAATTACATTTGCCTTTTATTCCAACATCTCGGGCATTTTCAAATCACAAAATCTATACATTAATACTCTCCACTCTTCACTCTCTCAAGTCATTAATCACCACACTCGATTCCAACAACAACATCCATGGCTACCTTGTTTTCCCTCTCAATATTTGCAGCAAATTACATTTCAAATTAAATGGGTTTATATTTTTCCCCATCAAAAAAAAAAAATCACAATTTTAACCGAATGATCTCCCTTTTTTCCCTATCAATTGCAATTTTAACCAAATGAGTCTACAGTGTTTTCCAATAAACGGCAATTTTAACCAAATGGGTCTACCTTGTTTTCCAATAAACGGCAATTTTAAACAAATGGGTCTATCTTTTCCCCTATCAATTGTAATTTTAACCAAATGGGTCTTACCTTTATCCCCTGTCAATTGCATTTTTAACCGATGAAAAAAAAGAGGGTTAACAATTTTAAAAAATTAGACTCAAAATCACTAATGTACAGAAATTGGGTTTGTCATTACCGGCGACGGGGTCTGACTGACGGCTATCACCTCGGCTCAATCGTAGAGAGGGGATGAGGGAGATAGATTTCAGTATAGACAGTACGAGATAGAAAGAGAAGAGAGGAATTGTGCGTGTGTGCGTGATATATATGGGTATGCTCTATACAGTGGTAGAGCCAGGAATTTCTTTCAGAGGGGCACCTCTTTACAATCCAAAAATGCTACAGGTACAGATTTTCGGGTACAGCAGCGGGTACAACAGCGTTTTGCTCCCGTCTTGGGTCCCGCAAAGATGATCGGAGCCGCTCATTTTGTTCAAAATACGTCTTTTAGGGTCCCTATAAAAAATCACCTCAATCCGATAACGGGAAAGGTGTTTACGAATCATCCAATTTTGCTTCAAAATTGGGCTAAATTTTGAAGCAAAAATTGGATGATTCGTAAACACCTTTCCCGATATCGGATTGAGGTGATTTTTGACAGGGACCCTAAACCACGTATTTTGAACAAAATGAGCGGCTCCGATCATCTTTGCGGGACCCGAGACGGGAGCAAAACGCTGCTGTACCCGGCTGCTGTACCCGAAAATCTGTACCTGTAGCCGGACTCTTTACAATCAACCAATGATCATTCTTGCAGTTCTGCAATTGATTGTTCGACTTATATTTTGAAAAGCTAGAAAATGAGTTGGATGGACTAAACATGTCAAACAAAGTAGCAATTTATTTATTTTTACTTTGACTACACATGAACAATTTAGTGCTGGCAATACGAAAAAGTATGAAAAGAAAATCAAATTATGTGTAAAAAAAGTTACAAAATTTTAGTGCATTTTTCGAGTCAAGCGGGTTCGCTTTGAACCCCTTCAACACCATGTGGAGCCGCCAATGATTTTGAGGTGACGATTTGAAAGAAAAACTTGCCTTGTTTGCTCATGCTTGTCACTATGTTCAAGTGGGCATTTCGTGTGTGTGAGGTTGGAACAATATTACACACACGAAAACTTTTCATATTGTTAATTTATGTACACCATTAGTTGTTAAAATGACATTATGTTGATAGACTTGTACAAGGAAAATTTTGCCACTACACGTTTTAATATATTAATTGTATATATACTGACAAACAATTAAATGCTCCTCTGTGAACTCACAAATGGAGTGGAGTGCAGTTGGTGCCTCCCTTATACTCCCATGCATATAGACAAGGTACGATTCCCGCAAGCACCCAATATCAATGGTGGAACCATATGAGGGCTCCATTGGGCTGTAGCCCAAGTGTACCTTCATAAGACCCCAAAAAACAAATTATATGTAATATTTCAGTCTAAATATTTTTAGTCCAACTCATTTTTGTTCTCAACCCAACCCACCATCCCATTCAGCCCAACCCGCCAGTCAAACATCGTAGGGTACAACTTAAATAATGTACGTTTATAGATGATTTTTATAGATGATGTTTACTCTGTGAAACATTGTAGGGTACATTAGATAGTGTATGCTTTTTAGTACTTTTCTTTTATTTATTTTTGAACATTTAGATATTTATGTACGATCAGTGGCGGCTCGAGGATTTTGTATTGGGTGTTCAAAAACTTTATTTATATAAACCCACCAATATATTCACAAGTAACACAGTTTCTTGTGCGAGTATGAATAATGCAATCAAGAAATTTCACAAAAATTGTCCACTATGCCACACAAGAACTCAAAAAAGTTATTTTAGTAAAAAAAAAATACACATTTTTTGGCAAGTGTAGATAACAATGAATTTTTTTAGTTTATGAAAAAAAAACTATCTAGATTGATATATGGATATTCGTAGTATATTGAGGTGAGTGTTTAAATACAAAATAACGTAATTAGGCTATTTAAATTGGATTGATTTGTGGATTGATTTTTTGGGCCTGGTATTCAAATATTTCTGTATTGGGTGTTCAAAAGAAAAGCTGGCGTAAAATTTCGACATGTATTATGAACAAAAAAAATAAATTTTGAGGGTGTTCATGTGACCATCCAAAGGTCAATGTGGAGCCGCGCAAGTAGTACGAGTTTGCCTCTTTTTGGTTCATGCATATAAAGTTTGAGTTAGCCTAGGGCGGAATAAATTTCTGGTTCCGCCCTTGCCCAATATCCCCTCCCCAGATCCCCTAGGATAGAGTAAATTAAGATTAACGAATGACAAAAAAAAATAAAAAAAATTGCAAACAAGTGCAAGTAGTAACACGGATTTGGTCTTGTGTATATATAAAGCTCTTGCTCCTCATGGTATAAAAGCAAGTATAATTTCCTTGGAATTAGAAAGACGTTATATCGATTGCCAATATCGGGGTTTTAAAAAAGAAAAATTAATAGTTTGAATGGTATGTACACCTATATATTTCAAACCTATTTATTTTAAGTTTGTCTCTTTCTCAGGTCTTTCACAGAGTCTGAATAAATGGCTTAAGTAATGTACAGTAATTGTTGTCCAAACAAGGATTAATATTGTTTAATGTGTTTATGTACGTGCAATGGATCATACTCCTTCCGTCCCAATTTAAATGCTCTCTACGGGAGACCGTGTGACTTTGGCCTCGAAAAATAAAGTACTTTCGGAATTAATGTTTAACTTTGTTTTGCATCGTTCAAAAGATCTCAATGAGTACTTTCAAACGGTGCAAAAGAAAATCAGAAAAAAAGATTATGAAAAATACAATTTTTTTGAAAATTAAAATGACACGACTTTAGGTAGGGAGCATTTAAAATGAGACGAAAGGAGTATCACTCAATGGGCCCCTCGTTGGGAGATGTTTGGTATTCCTGGCTAGAGAAGGTTTTTGCTTTTATTTTTTTGAGGAAAGTCCACTTTCACCCCCTGTGGTTATCGCTATGTGCGGATACACCCCCTATGATTTAAAAGTGTGCACATAACCCCCTATGATTTTCAAATTGTGCGGATAGACCTCCTGCCGTCATATTTTCCATCCATATTAACGGAGGTGTATCTCATACACCTCTAGAATGTAATCTGAGTCGTTCATAATGTATTAAATAAAAAATAGAGTATCTCTGTAAAAAATCATCTTAATCAAGCATCAATAACCCAGTGATCTAATTTTTAGTAAATTCAAATTTGAAATTTTAATTTCATAACAAAATCGATTTGACCATAAGCTTTTCATTTTTTGATTGACTTGAATTTTGGCATAGACGTAGTACTCGTCAAAATTTACAATATCAACGATTTGGATTCAATTTTGGTATACGGGATGGTGTGGTTAGATTTAAAAAAGAAGAAGAATCAAGGGACGTGATAGGGGTATAACGGTCTTTTAATGTTGTTTCCTTTAATATGGATGGAAAATATGATGGCAGGGAGTCTATCCGCACAATTTGAAAACCATATGGGGTTATGTGCACACTTTTAAATCATAGAGGGTGTATCCGCACATGGCGATAACCACATGGGTGAAAGTGGACTTTCCTCTTTTTTTTTTCTTTTTTTTTTCTCCTGGTTTCTCTTGTTCTGTTCGCACTTTCGTTTCCTCTTTTATCATTGCGTTTGGCTTGGCACCAAATCAAGGAGACACTTGAATAATTTCATCCAAGTTATACTTGCAAATATATCAATCAAGTTTTGATCAGAAGAAGGAAAGCGATTCAAGTACATTTTATTTTGGATTTTAGTTCCAGGTACCGTTGTTTCAGTCTGATTCAGGCCACGAACAAACTTGACCGCTGTGTTACGAAAGGTTGGTCTCGTGGTCAACAGTTGGAACTTAGGGTTTGCTCTCTCATAATTCTCAGCTTCAAAACCTTTGAGGTGCTATCAATATTTATGGGGCCAATCCGTACTTAGCTTTTGTCCTAAATTCAATTGGGCCCTGCTAGTAGACTGTAAAATTAGTATTGTTGACGTGCGTAAATAGTCCTGGACACCCAGATTATAAAAGAGTACTACGTTATTGATTTTTTCCTCAAATCCAATGGACTTAAAGAACACTAATCAGTAATCACAGCAGAATGTGAAATCAAATGTAAAGATTTGATGTTTCTTTCTTTTTTTGAACTGATCAATGCCATATGTCATTCAAAGCCTGAAGGAATTACAAAAATCATCTAAAGATAATGAGTGAACCAAAATTACCAAAACCTAGATACATGCGTCTACTGCAAATGCAAGCCGGCAAAACATCAAGACATAAGAACCATTCACAGAAGAAAGCGCAAAGTACGGATTACCTCCCTGAGGTTTGGACGTGTGGCAGATAACCTCCCTGACGTTAACTAACGACCACATAACCCCCCTATGGTTTTGGAGTAAACTACAACCGTTAGGTTTTCCATCCAAACTAACGGAAGGTGTAAAACACACCCCTATTGTGAGAGTGAGAATGGGAAAAAAAATTAAATAAAGGTAGAGTTTCAGGTAAAATGACAACACTACCCTTCTCCATCATCTTCTCCAACAAATTACTCCGTAGAACATAAAGAAAACCAACCATAGACCATTCCTAGCCACCGACAACCCGTGAAACCCTAGCTAACGCTGCCGCCCATCACGGCGGCCGTCGCCCATCTTCTCCCGCTGTCCTCTCTCCTCTCCTCTCTCCGAAGCCTTCCAATCTCACATCTTTTGCCTCCGTACGTTGGGCTTTCCTTTGTCGCCGGGTCTGTTCACTGATCGCCGTCTCGCTTGCTCCGCGATCGCCATCACCGGGTACTGTAACCGACCAGTCGCAGAGGATGTCGCCGATGCCGGAGAGGTCGTTGTCAATGATCGTGGACATCAATGACGGAAGCAACGTGAAGAAGGCCTTGGGGTTGAAGAAATCGTTGTCGTCGAAAAAGGGTCAGATCCGACTACATGTACATATTTACATCCTAGTTAGTTTGTGCTGATAATTAGAGTTTTGATTTAAGAATTCGAAGCAGAATTGGTCCTCTTTGCTTTCTTGCTTGATGGCAGATTATCAAGACTTTTAATAAATTGAGCTTCATAATTTCGTTTTTGGTGTTCTGGACTGAGATCTATCGATAGCGATTTCATTTCATTTGATTCTTTGTCAGTGAAGAAACAACGGGAAGTAATCAAGATTTGAAGTGCAAAATATCTTCAATTATTTGGATTGATTTCATAAAAATCACACCGAAAAAATACTGGAATTGCTTAGCAAGAAAAAATTTACTGGAATTGATTTTTTTGTTACTTTACGTTTTCTATGCAAGAAGAGAGAGAGAAGACATAGTTACAGAGGTAGAGGAAGGAGAGGGAGAGAGAGAAGAGAAGACATAGTTACAAAAGTATAGGGGTATTAGAGTCATTTAACATTTTCTGTTAACGGAGTTAGGGATGCACTTTACTCCAAAACCATAAGGGGGTTATGTGGTCATTAGTTAACGTCAGCGAGGTTATCTGCCAAACGTCCAAACCTCAGGGAGGTAATCCGTACTTTGCCCCAGAAGAAATCCAACAAGGATCCCCAATTTAAACCCTAAGAAAGCACATAGTGAAAAAGAAAGATATGCAAATAGTGTATAACTATTACATGTATCCTATCAAGTCCCCGTCTACAAATTATGGGACTTTTTTTTTCACGGAAAGAGATAATAATTTTATTAAAAGGAAAGATGGCCCGAAGACCGTACATCATCAAGGGCAAGGTTAGCCAAACAATGGGGGACAGGACCCCCCCAATTCTCTAACCTAACACCTAATAGGGATTGCTTAGCCAACGAATGGGCTACCCTATTGAAAGAACGATTAACATATTTAAAAACACAAGAGGAAAACAAAAGAATAAGCTCTAAACAATCAGAAAGAATAGAGCTACAATCGGAGAAAGATTTTCCAACTTGAGTAAGAGCTTGCACAATCTGAATAGAATCACCTTCGACAATAATACTAGAGAAACCTTTGTTCGCAGCAGTAACCAGCGCTTCACGGAAGCTCAGTGCTTCCCCAATTCTCGGGGAGAATAAACCAGGAAAAGAAATGGATGCCGTTCCCAAAATTTACCCCGCATGATCTCGTGCTACTATCCCAACACCAACCAAACCACCACTCTTATCCACAGCACCATCAACATTAAGTTTAATGATACCAGGAGGGGGGAGACACCAATTAACAGGAGGGGAAGGAGCAGCATTATTAGAGGAAACACAAGTAGGTGCATTGGCATCCTTGAATTCAGAACAGATCGCAAAAATTTCTTCCAAGATTCTGGAGTTATTCCATTTTTTACTTTCAAAGTGGGTTTTATTGCGCGCCTTCCATAAGAACCAGCAAATTGACGCAAGAAGTGCCCCCATATCAGTACCACCAACATATGATTGGGAGATGATAGCAAGACTAAACCACCAATCTAAAAAATGAGCCGAATCCCAGGACTAGAAACAGTATGAGCAAAGGGGGATTGACACCACACATCTCTCGAAAATTTACATTGGAAGAGCATATGTTCCAAGGTTTCATGCTTGGAGCTGCACCTTGGACAATATGGGGAAATGTCTATGTTCTTCCGATTTAAATTATCGAGAACTGCAACTGCATTATGGGAACAACACCATAAAAACATCTTAATTTTGTTTGGAACAGGTAAAGACCATAAAGCTTTCCAAAAAGAATCCGTAGGGTTACCTGAGCTAGGTCCCCCACGTTCACGAGAACGGTTCGGAGCAGTACACCTTCTAGCCAGGTGGTAGGCCGACTTGACAGTAAAAGACCCATTATCAGTATAGTGCCATATTCCTTTATCACCAACACCGTGGGAGCTAATAGGGATTGAGATGAGAGATTCCTCATCAATCTTCGAGAAAAGCGATTTAACGAGAGGGATATTCCAGCTATGGGTATCGGTATCAATAAGATTAGAGACGAAGCGAACATGGCTAAAGGGGGCATCTGGTGGTGGAGGTGGACTTAGAACTTTGAAGGAGAGGGAACGGGGAAGCCATGGATCACGCCAGATATCAATTGAGGAGCCATTACCCACATTCCAGCGCCACCCCCTACGAAGAATGGCTCTGCCTGCAACAATACTCCGCCAAGCCCAAGATGACGAGCTAGGGCAGCAAGCATCCCAAAAAGAAGTGTTGTGGAAATACTTGCCTTTGAATAGGCGCTGGCATAAGGATTGGGGGTTTTGTAGCAGTCTCCATCCTTGTTTAGCAAGAAGAGCAGAGCAACAAGACCCAATTCGCAAATGTAAATCTGTAAAAGCGAATGAAGAATGTGATGGTAATTGAAGACAAGAAAGAAATGTTAATTAAAGCATCCATTTGGTGAAATTTCTTAATCCTTCAAGAAAAAAAAGTTTTACGTTAGTCACCAGCATATGATATCTAATGGTTTCGTGAACATTATGCAAAATAAGGAGAAAACTATGCCACACGAGAGAATTTTTTTACACCCATTACTATAGGCACCTCTGCTAATTACCATTAGATCTTTGAATTTTGGATCCTATCCGTTGAATTTTTAATTGGACATTAAGTGCAACCGGTGAATCCACTTCAACTCGCCAATGGGCTCTAGCTCAGTTGGCATCTCGTGGTCCTCCCTATGAAATTGTTACAATGATTAATAGGACAAGGAGAGAACGTAAATTCCAATCCGAGACCCAATTTCATAATTGGCAAGATGCCAACAAGGCAACACCCAATGGGAACAAAGCCCCAAACCGACCATGCAAGCCTGCTAATGCAATATATCACTGGAGGACTCGCAGCTGGTATTCTTAATTAAGGTACTTCCTTAACAAATACTCAAATATCCAGCTTCCAAATATCTGAGATCCCTTATGCTTTACCATTTCCATTCCAACATTTAATTTGTAGTACTAGACATTGTTGCAGGGCGGTGGAGTGATAACTGAACGTCGCTATGGCTGTGGTCGCTGCGTACGGCCGGTTTGTCCATATGACCAAAATGAAGTAGGTACTCTTTCATTTGCTTGAGAGAACTTCACTTCTTTCTAATTTGGCCTCTGTGTCGTCATATGAACCTTTTTCTCCCTTAACGATTGTGGAATTCGGAATCTAACGATTTCGCACCTCAAACAATATAGATTGCTGGTATTGTCATCGTAAATATTGTTCTTTACTAGCTGCAACCTGGTTTAATTGATCCAGGAGCTAGTATTACGTATGCAAGAGAGAGATGTTTCTGCTGCAGCAGAACTTCTTAGAAGAGGTGATGGTGATGCCTTAGAGTCAAAAGAGTCTCTTTTGATGGATCTGTTAATAGAGATGGCAGCATTTCCGCCTATGAATATTGGGGTTATAGTTATATTTATACCAAAAGTCCTTTCCACTAATAAAAAGAGAGTGTTTTACCGAAAGTGAACTGATAAGGTTCGGACATAAGATAGTTAAAAAGTTTCGCAAAATCTAGAAGTGACGAACCCATATACTTTGAAAAGACAGGTACAAAGGAAAAGGACCTTCTTCAGAACTTGGGAAATACCGACGAAGATTGGCAGGGCAAGAGCCTCTTTAGAGTAGCTCTAATGAAATGGATGAATCAACTGCAATGCAATAGCTAAACCCGACCTTAAAACATTTACAAGAAGCAGTTGTAAGAAATTGCATTGCAAACAAATGTGTGATTATCCTTCTAAATCGTTCAATGTGATCGAATCAGCTTGGAAAATTTCTCGTTTGTCTAAATCTTGTCTTGTTGAGTCGTCTCCACTGAGCCAATGACAAGTTCATTGGTTTCTAATGGTCAGAATTTAATCATGAAACGGGTGAATGAATGCTCATCGGGCTCACTAAACGATCCAATTCCAAGCTGCTATCACTGCAGTTTAATATTGGAACGTATTATATATACAATAATACAGACATAGGATATGTTGCCTTGGTACAAGAAGAAGTCTTGGTACAACAACAAACAAAAGACAACGCCGAAAACAACATCAGTCAAAATCATAGCGACCATTTAAGTGTAGGGCAGAGATACCCTTATTCATGTCACACAACAAAGGAAATGAAAACCAACGGCAACTGAAATGCATTCATCGTGATGTGAATGATGTGAGTACGAAGTACTTTGAAATACTGGGAATTCTTTATCGCCCTGAACATAAATTCCCTCCACTTCAAGTGCTGGGAGTAAAACCTGAGAGTACAAAAATCCAACTCAAACGTATCACTACTCACCAACTACTAAATTGAAAACTACTAGTAGGACACTACGAGATCCAGAACTTGAAGTACTGGGTGAAACATATCCACGATGAGCAAACATATAATAAATTAAAGAAAAGAACTATAAAGATGGAAATTCTTTTCTCAGGAAATTACCAAAAGAGATTCATCTAAAGATAGATGTTGATAAATGTCTATATAACACCATCGATCTTTTTTTTTTGAACGGCATAACACCATCGATCATGGCGCTCCTATTTTTTACGTCCTACAACTCAAACCTAGGAACACTCAGCCATCAGCTAGCCGCAGAGCGCGCACCACCACCCCCCAAGTTACACTCAGCCATCACCTAACCCTGCTATATTGATAACTAGTTCTTTGATATTTTTTCCCTCTATAGCGATTTTTTTTTTTATTTTAGTCATAATTTTTTACTTTTTAGAATCATCTCGTCAAGACAAATGATTAATACAAAAATATAACATAAATCTATAAAAAAAATTATTATAGGCAAACAAATTTACGAAAACAAAAATTTAAGAAGAACGAATTGTGATGAGATATGCGATAATTCTAAACTTGCAATCAAATTGGGACAAACCTTTAAGGGAAAGACTACAATACACACCCCTTATTTGGGTGTGTATCATATGCACTCTCAAAATGTTATGAATTATAGAGAAAATGTTACAAATCGTATTGTTAAAAAGTTACGAATCGTATAAAGGTTACGAGATACATCAAAATGTTATGAATAATAATGAAAATGTTACGAATCGTACTGCTGAAAAGTTATGAGTTCTAGAACAAAAATTACGAAACACGCTAAAATGTTATGAATGAACCATAAAATAGGTGCATATGGTACACCCTTTTAAAGGGTGTGTATTGTAGACTTTCCCAACCTTTAATTGTTGTGGGGTTGCTTTGAACATTATTCAACTCCCTCCAACTCTTCAGGTTCATCATTTAGCCTTTGGCTTTCCCTCGCGTCTTGGAATTCCCGAGGAGTATCAACTCTAAATAACCCTCCTTCGTCGTACCATACAAACTGGATATTATGTATGTGCTCAATAACCCAATAGTCTTGACCTATGCCTGGTTGCATTCTGTCTAA
This sequence comes from Rhododendron henanense subsp. lingbaoense, assembly GCA_020567845.1. Lineage (NCBI taxonomy): Eukaryota > Viridiplantae > Streptophyta > Magnoliopsida > Ericales > Ericaceae > Rhododendron > Rhododendron henanense. The sequence continues at coordinate 39,807,799 of CM036316.1, read as the reverse complement.
GAACTTTGTTGGCACATCCCAAAAGATAAGAGATTTGAGTTCTCTGAGGTTACGGATACCGAACGGCACCTCCTTCAGTTGTGGGCAACGAACAATTTGAAGCTTCTTGAGAACGGGCAATCCTCCTTCCTCTATTACAAGTGAATTCAATCCCTCTAAGCCTCTGAGGTATAGCGACTTAAGCTTCGGAAACCCTCCTACGTCGAAATACAATTGTTATCCATCATACCCGTTGAAGAAATTAAGTTCTACCAAATTAGGTAATGCTTGAAGAGCTTTTATTGCATGAGCACCGGTCAACCCTGAATGAATTAGTTTTAGGAAAACTAGATTATCGAGTCTCGATATCCAGTTCGGTAATGTTTCCAAACGTCCATACAAGTAGAGATGTTGAAGAGATGCGGGGGGACAAGAAAGAGAATGCAAATCCAGAATCTTGTTGCTGCCTATAGCCCAAACTGACAAAGATTGAAGATGATTCATCTTCTCGATGGCCGTACATAGAGCCTTCCCGTGTTCTCTTTTCAGGTAACAAATACCCAACTTCCTCAATTGCCTCAAATTTTTTAGCTCTTTGATTAAATCATCGTTTGCCTTCACGTATTGCAACGTCTGCAGCTCTTCTAAATGCCCAATCCCTTCTCGAATCTTCACTCCTGGAGGTATGATAAGATGCCGCAACTTATGAAGTCTACTAAAGATCCCAATTTGTAGCACAGACACCTGCGAGTCTTTCAAGTTTAAAGTTTGTAAGTTTTGTAGATTTCCAATGGACTTTGGAATTATCTCCACTTTTGTCCCCTTGACACTTAAGTATCGCAAATGAAGAAGATTTCCCACGTCCTCATGAAGTTGATCAAGAGGAGCATCTTGAAGATCTAGTACTTTCAAAAGCTTGAAATTCCCAGCTAGAGTACCCAATAACTGCTACATTGGCAACTCCCCCACCGAGAAAACAAAAACGGAACGAATTCTTGATTTGGTACTACTCATGGTTTCCAAATCCTTATCCGTTATGTTTCGCATATGCATTGACCATCGTCGAGTTTCATTGTTCCAACTTGGATCTACTTCTCCCAAAACTTGGCAAAAACTCAACTCCTCACACTTTGCAAGGATGATCTCGTGGACTACATCATGGACGTGACACCTTTTAATTCTACCATCCAATTTTGTCTTCGAAACTTGAACCAAGCTTCTATGTACGAGCTCAGTCAAGTGTTCTTCTGCGACTTCTTCCAACGTTTTTCCTTTCTGTCCTTCAATGAAACCCTCGGCTATCCACAGTTGAATTAGTCTTCCACGGGTGATTTGATAGTCCTCGGGTATTATGCCAAAGTACAAGAAACATGGTTTGAGGTAGTAAGGCAGGTCATGGTAATTAAGCAACACAATTCTTGTGACGTTAGTGAGATCCGAATTCCTTTCTAACTCGGATCCTAGGCTATCATAGAATCGTTGCCATTCGGTTTCAACCTTACTTTTAGTGATTAAGAGAGAACCAATTGTCACAATTGCAAGTGGTAGTCCTTCGCATTTTCTAACAATGGCACGGGATACTTTCTCCAAGTTGGGAGGACAATGACCACTGAAGTCCCGTTGGAATGTTTTCATGCAAAAGAGCTTCCAAGCCTCCTCCTCAATTAGGGGCTCCACCTTACAGACTTGATCGGATGAGGATTCCTTGCAAAAAGAAGCAACATGTTGGCTGCGGGTAGTGACAATCATTTGACTTCCTTTGCTGTTTTTGGGTAAAGCGAGTTTTACAAATCTCCAAAAGTCAGTACTCCATACATCATCAAAAACAATTAGATACCTCTTCTGAAGTAAATATTCTCTCAACATATGAATGAGAGAATTTTGGTCCATTGCATCGATTCCCCCAGGTGTGCATTCTTTTCTTGTCTGACATAGCTGCTTCATCACTCTTCTAAAGATATCCTCCGTATAGTATGATTGAGAGACCGATAACCAAGCTTGGCAATTGAAGTGTTCAATCACTTTTCGGTTGTCAAAAACTTTCTTGGCAAGAGTGGTCTTGCCACATCCTCCCATACCCACTAGTGAAGTGACTGTTCTGTTTGATTCTCTGATTAGCAGCCTATGGATTAGTTCTTCCCGGGTGGATTCAATGCCCACGACTTCATCTTCCTCAATGAAAAGGGATGCAACACGAGGGTCATCATGTACTTTCTCTTCTGTTTTACTGCTTGACGCAAGTTCTAAGGAACTTAAACCATACCTATCAGCCCTTTCCTTGATCTCACCAATACTCATTTTGATATCTTGAATTTGAGAGGCAATATCATGCTGTGGCTTGAGTTTAGTGATTGAGCGAGCGAGTTTGCGAAGGAAACCGATGAAACCACGTCGTTGCCGATTTTCTGCCAGGTGAAGTACGTATTCGTCCATGACATCCTCGATCTGGTAAGCCAATTCCCGTACTTGCTTCACCCAATTTTTCGCCCTTTCATTTTCTAATTTTGGACTTGAATCTGCATCTTTTAGGAATGATATTATGCTTTGTAATTCAGCTTTGATGCTGGCAACTTCGGCGTGGATATTCCACAACAATTTCACTTCACCCGATAACAGCGGTACCAAAGTACCGTTGATAGCAGAGCTTAGTGCAACAAGAGCCATTAAAGAAATTTTCCTGCTTAACAAAACTCAAAGGATTAGTTTCAGAGCTGATATAATTTTCTTCGCTGATTTAGTTGTTATGGAATTGCCCAAACCAAAACAGACACACAATAGCACGAATAATAAATCAAGCAAACAACGGAAAGAAATAGCATGTGGTATCAATTCTCGCGGGGCCAACCCCTACGATGCTTTCGTCCCATTTTAAATTGGACCCCGCTAGTGGATGGCAAAATAAGTCAACGGATGCACGAGGTGCGCATAAGCAATTCAAGACACCCTAGGTGTAAAAGAAATGGGTTTTTTTCCTCCGATCCAATGGAATTAAAGAACAATAATCAGTAATCACAACAATACATGAAACAGGGGCGGCTCCACATGGAGTCCAGAGGGTTCAAGCAAATCCTTGGACTCGAAAAATACACTAAAATTTCATATATATTTTTTACATATATTTGATTTGTCTTTCATACTTTTTCATATATTTTTTACAAATGCAAAAAAAAATTCAAATAAAGACAAAATTATCAGTTTTAAGTTAAGTTCAAGAGAATGGGGCAGACACAAGTAAATAAACACACAGAAAGAAAGAGCAGCAGGAGGGAAGATGATCAATTACCTCTATTATCAGTATTTAGGCAAACTTAATGATCACAAGTATAATTTCATCACAAGAGACCTCAGAATTTAGGCCAAGCTTCGAAATTTTGGCTCAAAAGATTATGAAACGAACCAGAGATCCATAGATTCATACCAGAGAAGCTTGTTCTGGATGACGATGAAGCAGGGGAGATCTATAGCAAGGGTGTCTATGGATTTGTGTAGCTTTTGCTCCTTTGGTGTTATAAAATTTTGACTTTACCAAAGGGTGTGTATGGTTCCAAATGAAGGGAAAGCACGATGGATGACGATGAAGCAGCAGGGGAGATTTATATATATAGCAAGGGTACTGTGTATGGATTTTTCACAAGTGAGAGTCAAAAGAATCTGTTTGTCTGCAGTCCAGATGTTTGGTTTAAGTGTTCGCAACTGTCGGATGATATTTTTAATGGTCCAAATTTATTTTCATATTCTTACCCGTAAGAATATATACTTTTACCGGTAAAAGTTTCAGCAAATCTGAACTATTGATTATTAAGATGAACGGTTATTGAACCCCACACGCTTCTCTGCAGTTGACTGCTGAGAAGATGGATCCTAGTCAAAAAGGATTCTACTGAGCAATTTCGGAATCGTGTCCTAAAATCACATGGACGGGGTCCATTGAAGAGTCAGAGTTTTTTTTTTTTTTTTTCTTTTTCTTCTTTTAAGACAAGGCAATCACATGGACTAAACCACAATTAATACTGTAGAATCCAACCTCCGGAGATCAGAAATCATGTGCATCCTGTAAGACAGAACCACTAGTCTTGGTTTATTGAGCTGTTAAGCTGAATTAGTTTGAGATCAGTTGATTAGTTGTTTGTTAAATGTATTCAATGAGTCGTGTTAGTGGAGATGACTGACTGTTAGGTAATGGAGTTGACTGAGCTGGCCCATGTAAGTCCAGGGTGTACATTGCACGATTAAGAAATGAGAATCAAGATCTGAATTTCTCTCTCTAGTTTTCTCTGTGATTCTTTTGTTACTTTTCCATACATCCCAGTTAGGGGTGGCAAACGGGCGGGTTTGGGCTAAATTGGGTAAATTGTTAGTGGGTTGGGTCTTTAATGGGTCATTGACCCATTTAGACCCATTAATTATGAGTCTAATTACCCATACCCAACCCAACCCATTTATTTAAAACCCAACCCGACCCGTCCATTAGCCCAATTACATATATACTAAAATTTAAAATGACTAAATTACCAATATATACTAAAATGACCATATTACCCCTAAAAATTTAAATGACTAAAATATTCGTGTACACTAAAATTACCAAATTACCCCTGTACACTTAATTACCATTATGCCATTCCCCCACCTCATTTTTATTTCATTTTCTTGTGTTTCTAGGACAGGACCTGTGAGTCCTCGTACTAGTTGGTTATATATTCCTAACAACAAATCTGGGAGACCAAGAAAATTAACATTTTATAACACATACAGACTACAGTCGACCCAATGCAACATTGTCGCACAAAGGTACAACATGTATTCATATAAATGGATTTATTTCAAAATTCAAAGAACACCATAACTTCTCCACCTCCTGTACAATTCCCAGCATTGATAACCCAAGAAAAGAAGTCAAATGCAATTACCATGACAGTGTCAAATATAAAAAAACATATTCAAGTTTGCTAAAACCAAGCTTAAATAGTAACTTAAATGTGTTCCTCTCCAATCAGCTCCTCTTTACTCATCATCCATGTGTGCATCCGATTGAGAAATGCATAAGCTCTCAAGATCCTCCACCAAGCGTTCGTCTTCATCTTGTGCATCTAGTAAGGAAGCAACAAACAAGAATAGAGTTCAATATGCATTTACTTAAAAAATTGGACGAATACAAGAAACTAAACTGTGAGAGATTTACCTGGTACTCCAAATAACCAATCACGGGAACATAGCAAAGCCTCGGCATTTTGTGGTAAAAGAGAACTTCGATACTTACCAAGTATGCGACCACCTATACTAAATGCCGATTCAGAGGCCACTGTAGTAATAGGGATGCTCAGTATATCACGAGCCATCAGGGAAAGTTCTGAGAAACGATGACACTGTTCTTTCCAAAATCCAAGGACATTCAAGTCCTCATGTTCCCTATGGTTAATTCTGCTCTCTTCCAAGTAAATATCTAATTGTGACTTGCTTGTACTTGGACCTACAAGTCGGCTTGTAAATGTATCAAAACCCTCAAAATCATCTCTAGTATCACAATCAGGTGTTCCACAAGATGGACCGGATTCGATCCGAATTCGATAAGACTCAAATCCGATCCGATAAAACTTGAATTCGATTCCAAAAAATTAGATCCGATCCAAAAATCCGAATCCGATCCGAAAGCTTTTTTACTTCAAAAATTTTAGCAAAAAAAAAATATTTTCCAAAAAACAATTTAAAAAATAAAAATAAAAATAAAAATACAACTTCTTAAACATTTTTTTTCAAAATAAAAAATTTACAGTTTTTTTTTAAAAATAAAAACATAATTTTAAAAAATAAAGTTCGGATCGGATTGATAACGGATTTAATCCGATCCGATCCAAATTCAATCAGATCCGTATTTGGATTACCGGATTCGGATTATTGGATTATCGGATCGACGTTATCGGATTCGGATCAGATCAAATCCGGTCCATTGACAAGCCTAATCAACAACAACAACAACAAATGGCTAGCTAATCCTAGCCAATAAATATACAAATTCCATCAAATGGCGACCTAATTACTTCTATCAAGACACAACACACACTGCACAACAGAACCGATACTTCGTGTCAGCTAATAGAGTCGGTCAATAACGAAGAAAAAGGCACCAAAGGGATCACAGCGTTCACATGGCGATGTTCTGAGAAAGTTCAACCAAGGCAATTACTTAACTTCCGAATTTACCCCTCTAGAAAGCAAACAATTCCGGGAAAAATAAAAATACAACAAATATCAAGTGAAGGACCAAAAAAGGGAATACCGAATATATATACACACACAGTTAGCTTCTTATAAGGGCACCATTACCATATTAAGTTGCGGACGTTCCATTTTCTTCTCTTTCCCGACCAAATTTCAATGATCCGAGCCGCTCAATGGGTTCAGAACGTGATTTTAAGGGTACACGTCAAGCAATCAGCAAAACAAAAGACCGGGAAGAGTTTCATCCGATCAGTTTTTATTTGAACCGTTCGATAAAAAACATACAAAAACTTTTTGGATGAAGCCCTTCCCGGTCTTTTTTTTGTTGTTGATTTCTCGCGGGTACCCTTAAAATCATGTTCTGAACACATTGAGCAGCTCGGATCATCGCAAATTGGTCGGGAAAGGGGCGTCGTCACTTTAATACGGTAAGGGTGCTCTTATAAGAAGTTTTGTGTTTGTGTGTGTGTGTATATATATACACACACATACAATCAATCTCCTGTGAGGAGGTCCGCCTCATTTCTCCCATTTTTCGATAGAATTTCGATAATCCGAGCCGCTCAATGTGATCAGAACGTGATTTTAAGGGTACTCGCGAGAAATCAGCAAAAAAAAAAAACCGGGAATGGGTTGATTTGAGCAGTTTTTATTTGAACCGTTCAATAAAAAAAACTGCTCGGATGAAGCCCTTTCCGGTCTTTTTTTTTGCTGATTTCTCGCGAGTGCCTTTAAAATCACGTTCTGAACACATTGAGCAGCTCAGATCATCGAAATTCAATCGAGAAAGGGAGATCTGCATTTTATTAAAATGAGGTGGTTCTTACGGGAGACGGACTATATATATATATACACACACAAATGTTCAAGTCCACACCGTTCACATCTCTCATTTTTCGATCATATTTTGATGATCTGAACCATTCAATGTGTGCAGAACGTGATTTTAAGAATACCCGCAAGAAATTGGCAAAAAACGCTCGGATCGTCGCAATTCAATCAGGAAAGGGGAGGTCCGCACGGTTTGGCCCGTAAAGGATCCCTTACTGGATCTTGACTGTGTGTGTATGTATACACACACATCAAGCTTCTACTAAGGGCGCCATTAACTTGTTAAATAAAGACTTTTCATTTCCTGATCAAATTTTAATGATCCGAATCATTCAATGTGTGCAGAACGTGATTTTAAGGATACTCGCGAGAAATCAGTAAAAAAATGACCGAGAAGGGCTTGATTCGAGCAGTTTTTATTTGAACTGTTCAATGAAATTAAAACTGCTCGGATGAAGCCCTTCACGGTCTTTTTTTTTTGCTGATTTCTCGCGAAGACCCTTAAAATCACGTTCTGATCACATTATGCGGCTCATATCATCGAAATTCAATCGGGAAAGACAAAGTCTATAACTTGCTGAATAAGGGCACCCTTAGTAGAAGGATATATATATATATATATATATTGAAGGTATTATTTACAGTTCATGCGAAGGGTGTAGACAGGAGTACTTTTGATGGACCTACAACCCACCCACGAGTCACACGTACCCCCAAGGCATCGCTTGGGGAAATTGAATACAAGATCTTCGAGCTTATGGGCGATCCCAGTAACAAAACTTGAACCGGGGTCAGGACTGAGGTACTCCTTGTAATTCCAAGGTTTGAAATATTCTATGTGCTATTAACTCTTTTGAGTTGGTCCATACGGGACAAAAGTGCCTTGGTAAACCCTGGGATTAATTGCATGGACTAGATGAGTCGAGATAGATGTATGCTTGCCTAAACACCCTCAGTAATTAAAAAACTTTTTTTCCCTCCAATCCAATGGAATTACATAATCCATATCAGAGGTCACAGCAGTACATGAAACGTAACTGGAAGAGGTGATGATTGCTTGAGGTGAGAATTGAAAAGAAAGATACGTATGCACCGTCATGAAATATAGCTATATAATTGACGCAGCGGAATTAACAAAGAGATTAGTTGCGTACTAATTAATCGACCAAATGATAAACTCTAGTCTACGAGAGAAAGAGAAAAACAGAAACCCTATAAATAAAAAGTTGAAGGTTTCAATTACAACCCTCATATAGGCGCATGTCTCAGCAACACAAAATGAGGGTTTCGCTCGTTATAGGACTTAACCAAACATCTCACGACACGAGCTGACGACAGCCATACAGCATAAGCGCTAAGCAATAATAATTCCTTCAGCTTGCCTAATTTATCTATTTAAAAAAGCAATAGCGTAGGGGAAGGGGAAGGGTCAGTTTGTCATTCTGTCCTTACTAAACTGAGGTTGGGAAGTCGTGCACCCGGTTCACCAGGTTAATATAGGCCCGAAACCCTAGAAACCCTATAAATACAGTCGGAAAATAAAAAGTCTCAAAATTTGGAGTTTTTCCTAAAATGAAAAACAGGGGGAAAAAAAAAATAAGATTTTCCCAAAAAGAACCAACAAATAAAGAATTACAGTTTAAGAGTTATAATCAAATCAAAATTTTCCTAAAACGGTAAAAAACGTAAATTGAAGGCCTCAACGAATGAATTAGGCCGAAAAACACCATCAGTCACGACTTAGGGCAATAAGTATTGACCGCAGCGCGAAAATAAGTTAGCCCGCCAAGTTTAGGTCCGATCCGAGCTCATCCGAAATTTGCCAAATCGGGTAATTTTCAATTAAGCAACGTTTGGGCTTCCGAGGTTTCGATCGGTCCAGTTGATCATGAAATTGGGTCTCCACGTGTTCTACATCAACAACACTATATATACACGCAGAAAGAAAGAGAAACACAGGAGGGAAGATGATCAATTACCTCTATAATGCGAGATCTTCCGGAGAATGAAAACAGAGCAACGAGAACGAATTCGCAAATTTCTCTGAAAAAGCCAATGAAGTACTCCTGTGTGATGATAGTTGAAAACAAGAAAGAAATGTCACAGCCTGTTTGGGTCTGTGAATTCCTATTGTGAACAGCCAAAAGTCAACTCTATTTTTGTCAACACTATTACGGACATAGGTATGCGGGCTAGTAGGCACCATACCCACATGCGTCTCCTTTCTCTCTCGAGTTTTTCGTCAATTTAGGGGTTTCCGCCCACCAATAAGTTATGGATAATTTTTTGTTGTTTAAAAATGTTAAGTTGTTTCTATTTGGCTGCTGATTATGCCACTCTTTTTTTTGTTAACATCACTCTTCTGCAAGTATATTTTTGGTGCAAAAATACACTTGCAGGGGAGTAGCATTAACAAAAAATGGAGTGGCAAAACCATTTCCCTTCTATTAATCCATAAGTTGTAGATGGTATATATATATATATATATATATATATGGGCGGTTAAAGGGGAAAATAGAGGAGAAAAATGAAAAGAAAAGAAGTTGTGGATTAGTGCGAACAACATGACAAAATGCAATAACTTGTAGTTCAAAAATTTTAGTGAAAACGCTCCCATATAAAACAAATGAACGTACAGTAACGTGCACATGATCAAGAGATTAGTGGTTGGGTTGTCAATTACAGTAATGCGCACATGATCAAGAGATTGAAGACCGTATATATTGACCTTTTTTTCCTTATAACCGGATGTCCGGGTTAGCTTACTTGCACTTTGACTAATTCCGGGACCCTGAAGTTACGACCGGGCATAACCCCCGGTGGCGGGTGGCCCCAAGGTTTGTGATCATTTGCCTCCGTGGCATTCGAACATTCGTCTGCATAGTCTAGCACTTATTGATTTCTCATACTCACTTTGCCAACCCTTCTATGTAGACAAGACTTCAGTATTCAAGAGATTGAATACTCGGTAGCATTTTGAATTTACAAGGGAGAATATGGTCCTTGGGCTGTGCTTTGATGCTCTTAAACTTTAGGGAAAAATTCAAAAAAACCCCTGAACTTTGAACTCAATGTCAAATAGGCACCTGAACTTAAATAAATTTCAATTGAACACCTAAACTTTCACTCCGTTGTTCAATTTACCCCCTTCCGTCTCAATCCGAGACTTTCCTAACGGCAACCGCTGAGCTGGACACTAACAGACAAAACAAAATGTTAGAGGGAGAAATTGAAGGGAAACAAGAGTGATCTGGCACCTTTTTAAGGTCCCGTTCGGCTAAATAAGTGTACTGGCTTATTTTTTGTCCTTATTCAAATTTTTTTTGTATTTTTTATGTCTTGTTCTCTTTACAATTCAAAAAGAATTTTAAAAAAAATTCCCCCTACTTCCAACATTTCTCTCCACTTATTACCCCTACTATTTTTCAAAAAAAAAATCAAACACCAATCCAAACATAGCAAGTTTTTCGTTATTTTTTTGGAGATTATTGCATCGTCATGACAAGAGGAATCTAAAAAATAACAAATTACGATCGAAACCTAATTTTTTTGAATAAAGACTAAAATAAGCTAATAAGCCAATTTTTTCGTCTTTATTAAAAAAATGGATTTCGATCATAATTTTTTACTTTTTAGATTCCTCTCATTATGACGATGCAATAATCCCCAAAAAAATGACGAAAAACTAACAAATATGAAAAAAAATTGAATAAGGACAAAAAATAAGCCAATAGGCTTATTTAGCCGAACGGGGCCTTAAAAAGGTGCCAGATCACTGTTGTTTCCCTCCAATTTCTCCCTCTAACGTTTTGTTCTGTCTGTTAGTGTCCAGCTCAGCGGTTGCCGTTAGGAAAGTCACGGATTGAGACGGCAGGGGGTAAATTGAACAACGGAGTGAAAGTTCAGGTGTTCAATTGAAGTTTATTTAAGTTCAGGTGCCTATTTGACATTTGGTTCAAAGTTCAGGGGTTTTTTTGAATTTTTCCCTTTAATTTATTTCACTTTGCTCGAAGCCTCTATACTCTAAATAGAGAAGCCTATAGCACAATTCCGACCAATATTTTAACAACTAATCAAAATAATTACACACTTTGTTCTCGTTCGCTGTAATATAAATGGACTGAATTAATAAGCAACGAATCGAGCCAAAAAAAATGTACTACGTGAACCGTAAAAGTTTGCAACTGACCATTAATATCCACAGCTTTACTTTTGTGCGTACTTGTGCTTAACTCTACCAAAAGTTCCCAAAGAGTTGGTAACAAATACTACTAAGAAATGGTAACATCGCTACGGCACGCTCTATAAACCATAGCTTTCTTCCTTTCAAATACCATTTAATAGAGGTCACAGTGTGTTAAATATTGGTTATTGAGTACAGACGAGATGAGATGCTAGGGAAATGGTTTTTGGGTTGCCCTTAAACTTTCAACTTAGATTTGTCTATTGAACAAAATCATTCATTTTCTTACAAAATAGATGAAAACACATTATAAAACAAGCATTTTACGAAATAAAATATGACGTGTTCTTCTCTTGGTCAAGGTTTACAAACGAGAGTTTGGGAGAGTGTGAAGGAAAATAAGAAAGAAATTAATGGTACAGCATGTCCCTTGCAGGAATCGGATCGGATCTGTGGATTCCTTTTGTGAAAAGTCAAAAGTCAAATCTAATAGCACATGAATAGATTCTTATACAAAATGAATTGTATTAAAGTAGATTATATTTGTCATTTACTTTTTCCGTAACAAAATGTAAGTTGTATACATGTTAATAGATATTCAATCAATTTTTTTTTTCTTTTTGCTTTGCTAAGCTAATCAAATTGATTTTTAGCCGACATACTTTACGGGTTTAACAAGATGAATAGTTTGACTCATTGTTATAGTCTGGACGTGGCTCATAAAATGGGAGTTTTTGGAGGAATAAAGAGGAGAAATGAGGTATAAAGACTGGTTGATCCCTAAGGCCCTGTTCAATTGTACGGAAAGTATGGGAAATGATGGAAAAATCAACTTTTCTGTAATTTTCTGTGTGTTCATTTACCAGAAAAGTTGTAGGATTTCCAGGTTCAACTTTCCCAATGGGAAACACTTTCCTGCAAAATAGGTCTTGCCAAAATGAAGGAATTCTTGTTTTCCTGCAAGATTTCTGTCAAAAAAATACACACAGGAAAATAAATTTCATTTTCACCTCACTTCACTTTTTTTGGGAATCAATTTCCCACACAAGTGCGCAACAAAGTTACAAAAGTAACTACTTAACAACACTATTACACATAGCCATAGCATGAGCTGACCGGAACAAACCGGTTACCAAAATAAAGGACTACAAGTTTCAACATTACTACTCACCAATACTACACATCAGAACTGATAACCAAAAGACTTCAAAAACATGGACCCTAAGGATTTTCCTTTTTTTTTTTGCTACAGCCATATCTGAACCAGTAGCAAACAACCGAAATTAAACCTTATTACTGTACCACAAAAATACAAAATCGAGACCCTATAAAGTAATAGAATCCTCTGTCTCACTCTACACCTCACATAGTAGCTTAAGCTTTTGCATCTTGTATTATTGTTGTTGCTGCAAATCTTTCAAAACCAAAAATAATGCTAAGAAGGGTAAGTCAACTTTCCAGAATATGAATCTTAAGATGTTAAAATTAATTATTGCAAAGCATTAATCCCAAGGCACTAGTGGTTAGCCTAGTGGTCAAGGCTCGGTACTAGGAGTTTGTTCTCTTTTAAGATCTCAAGTTCAAAACCTCTCAAATGCTATCAACTTTTTTGGGGTCAGTCCATATAGAGCTTTCGGACCCCTGAAAGTGGGCTGTGTAATTGGTACCCACGAATTAGTCGAGATACGCATAAGCTGACCTGAACATCTAAGTTAAAAATTTATTGCGAACCATTTCAAAAAAGCCATGGGGTACCTGTTATATTTGTGTGATGCTGAACGCTCCCGGCCAATTGATTGTCTGATACATTCCTGCAACTCATTTACACCAACCAATCAAATTCCCGAAGAAAATACATTCTTATGACAAACTTAGGCTGGGTTTGGGAAAATAAAAATAAAAAAAATTTGGCTTCATCCTTTTATCTTTATTCAAAAAAAAAAATCGCATTTGTTAAGTTTACGCCAAGTTTTTGTGGATTATTGTTCGTCTCGATGAGAGAAATCAAAAAAGTAAAATATTATGAGCGAAACTCATAATTTTTTAAATAAAAACAAAAATAAGTTAAAAAAACAGTCTTCTAGTAGATTTGTTGAGCAAAATGGATAGAGGTGATTTTTTTAGATTAATGTACTGGGGAGAGCAAGAAGAATCTTTAGTTACGCCAAGTTTTTGTGGATTATTGTTGTGGTTTAGATCTATGTCGACAACAAGGGCTAGTTCCATGGGTCAAATTAGGCATAAACACTGTTATATGGTAAAGATTTGTAAGAGTACTAGTTCCATGGGTCAAATTAGGCCCGTCAATATATTGAACCGGATTGGATCCAATTCAAATCCGAAAAATCGTATATTCGATATTTCTAGGCAAAAAATCCGAACCCAATCCAAATTTCCTTTACTTATACTGAATTTAGACAGGAAAAAAAATACTACATGCAATAACAGAAATACGTGCAAAAAATCATTGAGCAAGCATCCCCCACGGCATTCTATATATAACAGCAGCTAAATCCCGAATTCTGGCAAGTATGTGAATGCCAAGCCTTTCCTCTGACATCGTCGTAGAAACTGTAGGCTTTAGTGTTGCAACCTTTTGTGTATGTATAATTGCCTGGATCTTAGCTTGTTCTCGAGATCCAGTCAAAAAGCTGACTTCCTTTCATTACGGTTATTACCAGATTGGATCGGATATATCCGAATATGATCCGATTAGTTTCCGGATTGGAGTTGTCTGATTTAGATGGATCTAGATTGGATCCAACCCATTGATAGGCCTAGGTCGAATCAAATTTGTGGTACGAGATTCCCTAATGGAAATTAAGAACAAAATTGAGGAATAACTCACATAGTAAGTTGCCCCACTGAATGAGTTGAATGACCTGGATTGGTATTTTGCCAGTTAACTTGTTACTGTTCTATCTCCTGCATGTAATCAGTCATATAGAAAGAAAATTCTTTTCAAATTTACTGCACAAAAAATATTTGCCATTATGACTCAAATTAAGATGATCAGAGAGATCTAGAAGGGGGATGATCTGCATACATGAATTTCAAGGATTTCAACTTGCCAAGAGTTGGAGGGATATGGCCGGAAAGCTGATTATTATAGAGGTCCAAGCTGATCAAGTGGAATAGTTTACCCAACTCCCTTGGAATCGATCCACTTAGGTTATTCCCATGTACTGCCCTGCAATTGATATATGCATTCGATATATATTATCATTCACAATATTGTTAAAAGTACAAATTAAATATGTCAAAAGAAATTAGGGAGCGGTTTCTTTTTCTAGCTCTAGTAATCAGTAAGGGGTACGTTACAGTGTATACCCAGTTTTGCTCATTTATGGGCCCTTCGGAGGACCATCTTGATAGTAGCTAGAACTCATTCTTACTTTAGATCAGCTCCTTGAGACCAAAAATCATGCCAAAATTGATTCTAATCGGATATCTATGATTGCTATAGACTTATCTTGATGCAAATGGATTTGATTCGGCGAGAACACAAATTCTTTTTCAAGATTAATGTGTTTTGTACTAATAGTAATAGGTATCCGACAGACATAATATTAATGTCATAGTTGATAGTATCGATGATAGCTAAATTGCAAACGGTTTCAATCATTAAAAGTGGCGCAGAGCCACACGACCTAAGGTAAGAGGGTTGTGGGATCGAAAACATCCTGCACAAGAATGAACTTCGAGTTTTCAACATTAAAATTTTCAACTTGGACAAAAACTGCATACCAATTCATGTAGAAGAAGAACTCTACAAAAGAGCTAGTATTGCTTAAAAGCTTGTAGAAGATGATAAGAATCGAAACACAATATTTCTCAAATAAACTGAAAGCACTGCAAAGATGCCATCAATTGTATCATTTTAGCTTCCCACCATAACCAGTAGTCTAGTACTACAATATCAGGAGAAGAACCACATGAGAACCCACCTCAACACACGTATTTACCCATTTAGCTCTCTTTTTTTCATCCTCGGCCAAACTTTTGAAGTATGTCTTAAGGAAACTGTCGATATTCTCTCTCGCAAATTCCTCAATGCCTGGCCAGCAGATTCGAAAGAAAGTGTTCCGAATTCCCCGTAGCCCCTTCTTCTTTATACTTGTCACAAAGCCAACAATCTCTAAAACCAGACCAATCGATGCCAGCGGTTTTTCATCGCTGTGACATACACCGATACCAAACCAACGTCCAATTTGGTTTGCAGCTTCGCTCATGAATTTCTTGCCACAGACACAGAAATTCTGCAACTTTTCCACAAGAGAAGAAGCCAAATTCTCCAGACTTGAGTTCAGCTTCCGCCCCGAACAGAAGAATGAACTCATCAGTGTGGATGCGGTGCTTGTTACTTGTTCAGTAGTGGTGTCAATTATGGTCTTGGATTTGAGAAGGGGTTCTTTGAATTTTTGGGAGAAGTTGTCTGAGAATTTCTTGGCTTGGTTCATAGAGTTTTCTGTATCTTCGGAGAGATTTTGAAAGAACTTCGTTTTTGAAATGCACCGATGGAATTCTTCTTTCAGCTTTGTCAAAGCAAAATCCACCATGGGTGCGATTTTTGCAAGCTTTTTGGTTGATGTTAAGTCACTGGTAGTGGCATGGGCTTTATTTGTAGGTAGATAGAAGAGACTGATCAGATCAAGAATTTTCTAGCCAACAAATTCTTCAACATATAGCCAACAGACTCGAAGGAAAATGTTTGAAAATCCCCATAGCCCCTTCTGCTTTACAATTCTCAGTAAACCAACAATCCCTAAAACCAGACCAATCAATGCCTGCAGTTTCTCATCGTCGTAACATATCTGTTGCTACTAAACCGACGTCCAATTTTGTTTGCAGCTTCGCTCATCAAGTTCATGGATTTCTTGCGATAGGCGAAGAGATTCTTCAACTTTTCCACAACAGAAGAAACTGAAGTCTCCAACAGACCTAAGTTCAGCTTTCGTGCCGAACAGAAGAATGAACTCATCCGTGTGTATGTGGTGCCTGTTACTTGTTCAATGACAGTGTTGATCACGGTCTTGGACTTGAGATGGGATTCTTTAAATTCCCTGGAGAAGTTGTCTGAGAATTTCTTGGCACGGTTCGTGGAGTTTTCTGTTTCCTTGGAGAATATGTCAAAGAATTTCTTTGTTTTTGAAATGCACCAACAAAATGCTTCTTTCAGCTTTGTCAAAGCAAAATCTAGTATGTGTGCCATTCTTGCGAGCTCTGTGGTTGATGTCAATGATAATGGCTTGGGCTTTTATTTATAGGTAGAAAGAAGGGACTGATCGGATCAAGAAATTGGGAAGTTGAACAGGGCTTATCTGGAACGTAGTCCCAAGATTCATAGAGCCAAATATGAATTTCCTTGGAATCAGGTACAAGAGAGAGAGAGAGAGAGAGAGAGAGAGAATTCCTTCTGGAAATACTAAATCCCTCCTGGTTTGAGTCTGTTAAAATTTCTAAGCACAAATTGTATTGGGGAGCTGAAAGGGTGAGAAATCTTACTCTGCAAATCTGTTTATTTGGAAGTTGAAGTTATTATCAGTTCAAGACCTTTTTTTTAATCCACGAGTTCAAGAACTGATTCACTGCATAAAACAAAGCATGCATGTCCAACCATGGTGGGCTGATAACCATAAAACTGGATAGTGAAGTAGCAGAGATTTCCTGACATTTAGATTCACAAA
Organism: Rhododendron henanense subsp. lingbaoense; assembly: GCA_020567845.1. Taxonomy (NCBI): domain Eukaryota; kingdom Viridiplantae; phylum Streptophyta; class Magnoliopsida; order Ericales; family Ericaceae; genus Rhododendron; species Rhododendron henanense. Next base: position 39,790,900 of record CM036316.1, on the reverse strand, counting down.
GCCAAAAAATTTATGATGTGGAAAGGTGAGTTCACTAGTCACGAGATTCATAGAGCCAACAATTCAATTTTATTGGTACTAATCCTAGACTCTGCTCAGAATTCTAAGTTCAAAATTCTATTGAGAAACTGAAAAGGAGAAAAACCTTTAGGTAAACATGCTATATACTCCCTTACCCAAAAAAAATATGCTCTATAGTATACACTCCTAGTTCATATTGATGAGCCTTTACTGATATTTCCTGATCACTACTCTCCTTAACAAAAGGCCTTGAAACCTTATGGCCAGACTTCGGCACATGAAAGATAGGACTAGCAAATGGGTGGCTCCCATCTGGGATAGGAACCGTCCTGATCACATCCTCCTTCGAAACCCCATTGCAAAGATCCACATCAACCAGATGATTGTCCTCAGCAATTTTCTCATTTGCCCATACATCATCCTTATCCAAGACCGGATTCTTGGTGATGAGGCTTTCTCTCCCTTTTCACTTGCATTCGCAAATGGCTCCCATCAAATTGTTGACCACAACTTGTTCTTCCACTGCCCGGATTGGATACACTCTTCCATAAGCCTACAAGTTGATCTCTTGATTAATAACACCGAAAGACTTGGTAGCTAGAGACCTGCACTTTACTTGAAGAGTAAGATATAACTTTCGAGGTAGCTTCATCCAGAGTGATTGACTTGCCCCAAAATACTTCCAGCGTTGAAGAAAGTGTTAGTTCCCCCTTCTCCAAATTACTATCATTACTAGCTTCATCTCTTTTGCTGGACTCCCCAGAAGTGTTGGGGAAGTTCTTGATCAGAGGGATCTTTACACTACTCCATCCTTTCCTAATTGTTGGTCCCTCTTAGGGATTCCAACTTTTTAAGGTGATACGCAATGATTACACGTGGATTCAAATTTGACGACATTTTGGAACATCCAAAAAAGGAATAGTGGACTAACAAGGAAGGGATGGTGTATTGTCTTTCCCTCCAATAGTATTTACATTCGAATCCAGGCCAACTCTATTCTTCAAAGGTTTTTCCCCCAAAGTTCCAAAAGCAGCAAACTTAACAAACAGCTTCCTATCTTCAATCCAAAATCCATTGGATTTGGATATAGCCACCTCTGCCGATGTAGCACAGTTATACCGCGCAAAACCAAACCTTCTTTTAGTCACTTTACTACACTTAACCAGGATAAAAGCATCCTTGAGAACCCCAAATTGGTTGAAAAACTTCCCGAACCATAAAAGAACAACATTCTCAGGAAGATAGTCAACAAATATAGAGGGAACAATGTTGTTTGCTCAGACTCTCTATCCATAGCCACAGGACATCGATCACCCATGGGGAGAAATGGAAAACAATATTCACTTCATCTAATGAATAAAAAGTAGATCAACAAAATATACACCAATAAACCACTAATCACCAATCTCCAACAAAAACACAGACCTAAAGCCTTACAAGAACAAAACCCATTTCATGACAAAAATCAGCTAAACAGAGGGAAAGCAAACAGCAGCAGACCACCCCAGGCACTAGAAATCCAATTGCATCAAAAAAACGGCAAACCAGCCTATGATAAGGGCATACCTCGACCCATACCAGGCTGCCATCCAGCTGTAATCGGCGATGGCGGAAAGAAGAATGGAAAAGAGAAGATCGGCGATGGCGAGATAGAGCTATTGATCGGCGAGCAGATTGGAGGATCAGGATATGTCGGAAAAGGGTGAAACAAAGGCGGCAGTGGCAAGGGCAATGGAGGACGACAGCGTCAAGGGGCGATGAAAGACGATGGCGGCTAGGTAAGACCCAATAATTTGGGTTCCATGCAATCCAGGGGACACATGAGGGGCGCACGAGAAATTTATTAGATGGCACAGTCATGCAACGTTTCAACATCTTCCATTAACACACAATCACAGAGGGCTGTCGAAGACGTGGGACACCACATGATGTGCTTCAGAATCATTAATGAGTGTTTTCAACTGTAAACATAGTTCTATCAATATGATACAGAACAAGGGGTGGATGATCCCTTTCTCATTTCTTTTTTTTCCTACATTTAACATGTTATTGTCATAATCTACTCAACAATACAGTTATAAGGTAACAAAAACAATATAATAATACACACATAAAATATATTGCCTTGGTACAACAACGAACAAAAAACAACACAGAAAACAACAGTAGTCAAAATCATAGAGACCATTTAAGTGTGGGGCAGAGATACCCTTATTCATGTTACACAACAAAGGAAATGAAAACCAACGTACGGCAACCGAAATGCATTCATCATGATGTGAATAGTACTTTGAAATATTTGGAATTCTTTATCGTCCTAAACATGAATTTCCTCCACTTTGTGTGTTGGCAGCAACACCTGAGAACACAAAATCCAAATTCAAGGTATCACTACTCACCAAGTACTAAATTGAAAACTACTAGTAGGATATTACGAGATCCAGAACTTGAAGTACTGGGGTGAAACATATCGACGATGAGCAAACATAAAATGAAAGGAAAATTCGTAATTATAGTCCGGGATATTACAAGTACCATGCATGAATTTTATGCTCCTAAATTTAAGAAACGTCAATAAGTAAAATTCGTATATGGCATGAGCTATGACAGGAATTGTACCAAAAAAAAGAGAAAAGAAAAATGACAAGGTAATTACCATGTAATGAAATGTGTTGTGCGCACTCCAGGATCTCAAACCACACACACTCACACGCACTAATCAAACACAGAGATTTCCGGAGAAAATTTCACTATAATCACAATAGTTACAAAAAAAACTCTGACCGGAGGAGGAGCATCCAAAATACCACTGTGAGTGTAACTCAACTCACATCCTCTGATTCACTCCCTCGCCAGTGTAACTCTCCCTCACAGCAAAATACCACTGTGAGTGATACACTTTGTCACTCTCTGCACCTCAGTTCCACACCTTTCTACTCCTACACATACATGTATATAAACAAGAAAGGTGAAACAAAAGTCCAAAAGCCATTTAAGGCTTAGTCACGCGAGAATCAAAACACGGGGATCCGGTGCCTAAAATCTCAGCCGTTGGTGGCTGAGATCTTTGAGTTTGGGGCCTGGGTCACTCTCAATTGGGACCCCTCTCATCAATGAGTAAAATCCAACAAAATGTACCCACCTGGCCACCAAAACCACCCTGGGTAGGTTCAATTAAGGGCTTGGGGTCAGATGTGCACCAGTTGCTTTTCTCCTTGCTTCCTTTGATCTTTGTAATCTTTTAAAGATTAATAAAAATTATTTTTTGCTGTTCCAAAAAAAAAAAAAACTACTTCCTCCGTTTCTTTTTAAGTGTCCTACTCCGTAACTCTAACTTATTAAGGAGACATCATCTCTATTATAAAACAGAAGGGTGTGGGGACAAGTTGTTGGAACGGCTTAGATTCATTTGATCCAAAGGCTGTAGTGCATCCTCCCACTTCCCGGTTAAGTGCCTATGATTTTCACCTAAATTACACAACTGCCATCCCCTTCTAACTGGGATGCGTAGTGCCGTAGGCACGGGTTAGCACTAGTCATTATATATTTCACATCAACTTTTATCTCTATTTTCCCTATGGAGACATTATCATTACATTTTTACTCACTAATTTTTCAAAATGGAATCTACTTTTATGAGCAAAATGGAAAGTGCAACAACTTTTACCTACTAACTTTACAAAATGGACACTTATTAAGGGACAACCCAAAATAAAATACTGAACTTTAAAAAAGGGACGGAGTGAGTAGCTTGTAATTATAGTCCAGGAAATTACAAGTACCATGAATAAATTTTGTGCTCCTAAATTCAATTAACGTCAATACGGTAAAATTCGCATATGGTATGAGCATGTGACAAGAATTTTACCGAAAAAAGAACAAAATGATGAGGTAATTACCATGTAAGGAAAAGTACCCAGGCCACCAAATGACCAAAACCACCCTGAGTAAGTTCAAGGAGGAGCGACAAAATGGTATATTTCTCGATCTATATTATAAAATAGAGCGATTTTTGTCTATACATATAAACATGAGCACTTCTATAGTAGTTAATCACCTTCAAGCTAAGATCGTAGCCGTCCGATTAAGAGAATATTTTCTTAAGTTATACATTGATTTGCTGTTGTGGTAATACACACACTTTCATTTCCAATTTATTACCTTTTGGTTTTTTCCATTTTAAGTTGTTATTTCAAGAGGGTAGATAATTAACCTGTAAATTATTACATTTTTTATTTCTTCTCTCTACCTTGGCATGAGATTTTTAAAATGAGGCAGAGAGTGAGTAGGTTATATTGGACGGGTAGAGCAGACAACTTATTTAAGTTGGGACTGAATTTCGTTTGAACGTGTCTTTAGGCACGGACATCCACTAGTTGATCTATACGTTGTAGATGCCTCAATTTTGTTTACTGTACTTCCAAAGCTGGGTCCCATAGATTTGCTCACACCTTTGAGGTTTATACCCATACTACCCTATCATCTGAGAGTAGTGAGTTCTCTCTAAATATTTGGTTTGGTAACTTTTTACATTTTTTATTTTTTTAATTTTCTGTTTAGCTTTTTGTCATTTGTGTCGATAAGATAGATCAAATAAGTACATAAATGTGGACCAAAGATGAAAAATGTTTATATGAGATGACACTAAAATCAAAAAAAGACCAGTCATTCTGATTTTTTTTGTCTTTCGTGAATTTTTTTCGATTTTAATCATAATTATTTACTTTCTAGCCTCCTCTTGTTAAGACAAATGATTAATGCAGAAATATAACATAAATATAAAAATGATTCAGAATACAAGAACAAATATACCAAAACAAAAATTTAAGAAAAACGGGGCCAATTTTGACGAGATATGCAATAAATCAGAACTTGGAATCAAACTGGGACAAACCTTTAATTGTTGCGGTGTTAAAAAATTATTCAACTGCCCCACCCTCTAATGGTTCATCATTCAGCCTCCGGCTTTCCCTCGCATCTTGGTATTCCCGAGGAGTATACAGTTCAAATAACCCTCCTCCATCCTTCCGGAAGAACCTGACAGTGGGTATATGCTTAATAACCCAATACTGTTGGCCTTTGCTTGGTTGCATTCTGTCTAAGAACTCTGTTGGCATTAACCCAAAGTAAAGAGATTTGAGTTCTCTGAGGCTGAGGATACCGGAGGGTACCTCCTTCAATTGTGGGCAATCAACAATTTGAAGTTGCTTAAGAACGGACAATCCTCCTTCCTCTATTATAATTGAATTCAATCCCTTCAACTCTTCGAGGTATAGCGACTTAAGCTTCGGAAACCCTCCGACGCTGAAATACAATTGTTCTCCATCGTACGCGTTGCAGAAACAAAGTTCCATTAAATTAGGTAATGCTTGAAGAGCTTTTATTGCATGAGCACCGGTCAACCCTGAAAAATATAGAGTTAGGGAAACTAGATTATCGATTTTCGATATCCAGTTTGGCAACGTTTCTAAACGTCCACGCAAGTAGAGATCCCGAAGAGATTCGGGGGGAGAAGAAAGAGAATGCAAATCCAGTATCTCTTTGCCGTTAACAGCCCAAACCCTCAAAGCTTGAAGGTGCTTCATCTTTTGGATGGCGGTACAAAGAGCGTTCCCTTGTTCTCTTTTCAGGGACCAAATACCCAATTTTCTCAATTGCCTCAAATTCTCTAGCTCTTTGATAAAATCATCGGTTGCCTCCAAGCCTCGCAATGTTTGCAACTCTTCTAAATGCCCAATCCCTCCTTGTATCTTCAGTGCTCTTCCGATAAGATGCCGCAACTTACGGAGTCTACTCAAGATCCCAATTCGTATCACATCCACATGAGAGTAAGCCAAATTCAAAGTTTGTAGGTTGTGTAGATTTCCAATGGATTTGGGAATTATCTTCACTTTTGTGCGCTTGATGCTTAGGTATCGCAAATGAAGAAGATTTCCCACGTCTTCATGAAGCTCATCAAGAGGAGCATCTTGAAGATCTAGTACTTTCAAAAGTTTGAAATTCACAGCTAGAGTACCCAATAACTGCTGCTTTGGCAACTCCCCCACCAAGAAAACAAAAACGGAACGAATTCTTGATTTGGTACTACTCATGGTTTCCAAATCCTTATTCGTTATGTTTCGCATATGCATTGACCATCGACGGGTTTCATTGTTCCAACTTGGATCTGCTTCTCTCAAAACATGGCAAAAACTCAACTCCTCACATTTTGTGAGGATGATCTCGTGGACTACGTCATGGACTTGACATCTTTTAATCCTACCATCAAAATTTCTCCACGAAACTTGAACCAAACTTTTGTGAACAAGCTCAGTCAAGTGTTCTTCTGCGACTTCTTCCAACGTTTTTCCTTTTTGTCCTTCGATGAACCCCTCAGCTATCCACAGTCGAATTAGTCGTTCACGGGTGATTTGATAGTCCTCGGGTATCACGCTAAAGTACAAGAAACATGGTTTGAGGTAGTAAGGCAGATCATGGTAACTAAGGAGCACAATTTTTGTGATGTTTGTGAGATGGGGATTCCTTTCTAACTCAGATCCAAGGCTATTATAGAATCTTTGCCATTCAGATACAACTTTACTTTTAGTGGACAACAGAGCTCCTATCGTCACAATAGCTAGTGGTAACCCCTCACACTTTCTAACAATGGCACGGGATACTTTCTCCAACTCGGGAGGACAATTACTACCGGATTCTCGTTCGAACGTTTTCATGCAAAAGAGCTTCCAAGCTTCCTCCTCAACTAAGGGTGCTAGCTTACAGACTTGATCCGATGAGGATCCCTTGCAAAAAGAAGCAACATCTGCACTGCGTGTAGTGACAATTATTTGACTTCCTTTTTTGTTTTTCGGTAAAGCAATATTTACTATTCTCCAAAAGTCTGCACTCCACACGTCATCGAACACGATTAGATACCTCTTCTTAAGTAAATATTCTCTCAGAATATGAATGAGAGAATTTGGGTCCATCGTGTCGATTCCCTCAGGTGCACACTCCTTTCTTGTCTCACATAGCAGCTTCATCGTTCTTCTAAAGATGTCCTCCATCTTGTATGATTGGGAGACTGATACCCAAGCTTGGCAATCAAAGTGTTTAATCACTTTCTGGTTGTCGAAAATTGTCTTGGCAAGAGTGGTCTTGCCACATCCTCCCATACCTACTAGTAAAGTGACCGTTTGGTTTGACTCTCCGATTATCAGCCTGTGGATCAGTTCCTCCCGGGTGGACTCAATGCCCACAACTTCATCTTCCTCAATGAAAAGAGATGCAACACGAGGGTCATCAAATACTTTCTCTTCTATTTTACTGGTTGACCCATGTTCCAACGAACTAAAACCATACCTCTCAGCCCTTTCCTTGATCTCACGAATAGTCTGTGTGATAACTTGAATTTGAGAGGCGATATCATGTTGTGGCCTTAGTTTAGTGATAGAGCGAGTGAGTTTGCGAAGGAAACCGATGAAACCACGCCGTTTCTTGTTTTCTGACAGGTGAAGTACGTATTCGTCCATGACGTCCTCGATCTGGTAAGCCAATCCCCTTACCTGTTTCACCCAATTTTTTGCCCTTTCGTTTTCCAATTTTGGACTTGATTCTGCATCTTTTAGGAATGACCTTATGCTTTCTAATTCAGCCTTGATACTGGCAACTTCTTTGTGGATATTCCACAACAATTTCACTTCACCTGACAACAATGGCACCAAAGTACTGTTGATAGCAGAGCTTACTGCAACTAGTGCCATCACATCTATTTTCCTGCTTAACACAACAAAATTGATTAGTTTCATAGTTGATATACTTTCGTGGTTGATACAGTGTGGATTTTCCTACACACACGCAAGCATGAAGAATCAATCAGTCAAAGAACACAAAAAGAAAAAACGTAGTATGACATCCCACTTTTTAGTTTTTCCTATACAAAAGAAAATATAATTTTGATTCAATAATCAAATTATTTATTGATGTTTTCAAACTTGCCTATCAAAAAAAAAAAATTGTTTTCAAACTTTTTTATAACAAAAAATATTGTTTATCAAGTTCTACATTTATTTGAAAATTCTTCTAACTTCAAACGTCTTATAATTTATTTTTATACATAACGTTGTGCTAATTTGAATGTGTATATATAGAGCTGCGTGTATGTCATATTTTGGACAGCTTATTTTATTTGGTTTGGGCTTAACCTTTAAATTTTTGGATGGGCCACTTAGTGAGAGTGTATTTAGTTAATGAGAGAGTATGTTCGTTATTATATACATATGAAAGCTAAGGTTTACTCCGCGGTGGTTTTTGGAGCGGTGGATTATCGAGTAAGTTACACTTACAACTTAAATCTCTCCTCCTTATTTTTCTTCCTTCTTCGTGGAATATAAATATATGTTACGGATTTGTATAGTTAGAATCTTCATTTCTTAGCAGTAGGGTTTTGTTTTGTTTTTTTTTTGAGTTGGTGGTCATGATTCTGATGACTTAATTCTAGGTTTAGGCTTTAGCAATTCTAGTACTTAAGTTAATGCTAGTATAGGTTGGAGTATTATATTTAGTAGTTTGGGCAGTAGCCTATTTTGATGGTCATCATGTGATAAATTATGATTTGATATTCTTCTATTCAAATTAGGCGCTGTTACACATGCATTACAATCGTGATGTTATTTTTTGGATTTGAGGTGAGTGGTTAAGCATGTGATCACTTCTTTTAGAGAATTCTCTTGAGCCTATCCCCGAACCGGCTCATGGGGTAAGCCAAGGAAGCAGCAGCTTCCGGGCCCCCCTTTGTAGCCCAAGATAGGGCCCCTAAACTTTGGTTGTCCTTATAGATTTGGTCTACTACTAATAAATTGCATGGAATTGAAGGCCTACCGCACAATTGGAAGAGAACTCAACTAATTATCCCCTCCGTCACATTTTAAATATTTCCTACCAAGTTTCGTGCATTTTCGAACCTAAAAGAAATATATTTCTATATATTATTTTTTTACACCAAATTAAAGTACTCGTTAAAATAATATATAAAAATATATATTTTTTGGAATTTGAAAATGAACAGGTTCCAATAGAAGAGATTTAAAGTGAGACGGAGGGAGTCAAAATTTTCCGAAGCCTGAACTACTTTGGGAGCCTCTATGGAGTCTTTTGTTTCTTCCATAGACGATGTGGGATAGAAAACAAATACACATATCCCCTCACTACTTGTTTGCTTTTCGTGAGGGAGTTAAAATAGTATTCATTGTTTCAATGTGCTGCCTACAAGGGACTTCAACTAATTCCCGTAGGGTCTCTAAACTCTATCTGCTTCACATTCATTGAAAAATTTATTATAATTTTTTTTCAGTTGGATGCTTCTTCAAGTTTAGCTTTTTTGCTTGGGGATTGTATTAGACAACAATTAGAATTTTGTCTAGGATATATTTGTTACACTGTCTTTTTTGGAAAATGTATAAAGGCCCCATCGTATGAGTTCGCTTTAGGCCCCTGAAAGTCTTGAGCCGGTCCTGGTTTATCTATTATGATTCGATAAATATTATTCTTATTCACTGCTCTCATATTTATTGACGATTGACGTACCCTTTGGCATACAAGGTTCATTAATAAAATTTATGATTGATGGATTGCTCTTATTTTTATTGTCGTTGATCAGTTGACTCCATAAGATTATTGTGACTATGCAACGGCACATGGAATATTCCTGGTGCAAGTGATTCCTGTTCGCCATATCCTGTGACTCTAGTGCTCAACGGATAGAGAAAAGACTTGTGAGATACCCTTTGAACCTATTTCGGATTGGCTTAGGGAAAAGTCCTCAGGCGCCATCTTATGGTGACTCTAGGCTTGTTTGATAACCTAAATTCAGCACTTAAAACTGAATCAATTAAGTAATAAGTGATTCAGTGGGTTTGATAACGACATTTTACATTACTTAACAAATTAAGTGCTACTTAAAATGTAGGCTAAAAAGTTGAAAAAAAATAAGTAGCTTTGAGCTACTTAATTCTAGCTGAATTCTTGTTCTCTTGCATTTAATCGTCATACCAACACCACAACCACCACCACTCCTACAACTACTCTGCCACCATCACCACCACCACTTCGCCACCATCACCACCACCACCACTTTGCCACCATCACCACCACTCTACCACCACCACTTCTACCACTCCACCACCACCACCATCACTCCCACCACCACTTCTACCATTCCACCACCACCACCATCACTCCACCACCACTTCACCACCACCACCACTCCACAACTCCCACCACCACCTCTACCACTCCACCACAACCACTCTCCTATCACTCCATCACCACCACTACCACCATTACCACACTGCTGCCACCACTACCACATCGCCGCCGCCGCCACCACAATATCACCATTGCACAACTATCACTCCACCGACACCACTTATTGCCACCATTATACCATCATCACTCCACCGCCACCACTACCATTACACCACCACCACTCACTGCCACCATTACACCACCACCACCACTATCGCCACCACTCCACCACCACCACCACCACAATCACCATTCCACCTTAACTATACGTACATTTTGACCATTAGTAAATTAAAAGAGATCAATCGGAACTAAAATTATTTTATCATTTTTTAATTCAGTACTTAATATGTTTACCAAACAGTTTTTCAGCTTAAAAAATTCAGCATTCAGCTTTCAGTACTTAATTTTTCAGCATTCAGATTCAGTTTTCAGTTTTATCAAACAGGCCCTAAGCACAGTGTTGGATCCAACGGGCTAAGTCCTGAGAAAATATTTAACATTTGGTAATTGATAATTGTAATTATGGTTTCAACTTTGGTTTGGATTCCCGTATTATTGTTGTTCGTCATTCTGAATATTATTTGGCAGATTGTTTGGTATAAAGTGCAAATGATTGTGGTTCAATTGTTGCTCTTGTAATTCGTTAATCAGTTCATTTATCTCATTGATACTATTCATTGAGCCATTGACTTTGTTGTTCGTTATTTAGTTTGTTGGTATGATTTGTTGAACCATCAAGCTTCATTATTTGAAATCATTTCTTTGGAACCCTCAGTTATCTTTTGTTTAAAAGTCTATTGCGTTGTATTCTTTATCCTAGCATGCTTTACTACTCACTGAGCTTTTAGCTAACATATTTATTTTACATTTTTTTTAGGTTAGTTCAGAGCTTTGTAGTGGACTCTGTGGCATTGTGGGGGCCTTCTATTTAGTACTCTAAGGCATTTATATTTTATTTCTTTTCTCGTGTCAAATAGTTTCTGCACTTTCATTCATTAGTACATTTGTAACACCATGTCCCACATCGGAAGTCTACATGGATGATCTTGGCCATATAACAAACCTTGTGGGCTACTATTAGTACATTGGGCTTAAGCTTTTGGGCCATGTGGTGTGGTTTGTGGATCAAAATTAAGGTACTAGGCTAGTGGTTCGCTTGGAGCATTACATTCCCACATTTTCATACTTCTCCGTCCCAATTGGAGTGTCCTCTACAAGTAATCCAAAATTTTAAGGATTCAAAATCAATGTGTTCAATGCGTTAGATTTCCAAAATTAACCTTTAAAACTGTGAGGTTAACTTAATATTTCTAAAATCAATGTAGAGTCCCTCCGTCTGTCCAATATTTCGATTGTATATACTCCATCCGTCCCCTTTTTTAGAGTCCAATATTTCTATTTTGGGCTATCTCTTAATATGTGTCCATTTTGTAAAGTTAGTGGGTAAAAGATGATACATTTTTTATTTTGCCCCTAAAAGTAGATTCCATTTTGAAAAGTTAGTGAGTAAAAGTGTAATAATAATGTCTCCATAGAGGGCAAGTAGGAAAAATGAAGATAATAATTGATGTAAAAGGTGTAGTAATGACGTCTCCTTAATAAGTTAGAGTTACGAAAATGGACATTTAAAAAGGGACGGGGGGAGTATCTTTTAATATAGATCTCAAAAAATATGAAATATAAATCTTGTTTGATAGATCTCAATTTGTCAAAGTTTTCAAAATCATGAAAACATTGCAAATTGAAAGATATAGACAATTTAAAAATGACACGAATATCAACATTGGATAATCTAATTGGGATGAAAAGAGTACTTTTAAACGGTAAAATTGAAAGTTTGGCTTGTTTTAATGGTTATTTTTAGAAAGGTGACTTATTTGGGACATCATAAAATAGAAAGAGGGACATTTAAATTGGAATGGAGAGAGTATAATTTTGTATTCAGTTCTAAACGGGTTTGAATTGTTAAATAATTATTTTTTGTTCAGGCTTCGTATTCCATGATTGTCACATGGTTCACGGCCGGTCATATTTTCAAATTTGGGGCGTGACACATGGTTTCCAATTGGGTAATTAATGGGTACTTTAACAGCTCACACCAGTCTCGTCATAGTCAGTGAAACGACAAATCAAAGCAGAATCAGGCCACGCTACTCTTGATTCGTAATGAGGTGGGATTACGATTGAAATTGGTAATGAGGTGAAATTATTAATGAGGAGATGAATCATTTATTCATATTTGTTTTGCACAAGATTATATTATCGGATTATAAATAACATGTTTCTTTTGGCTAGGATTAGGATTGTGATTGATATTGAGGTGACATTTTTAGTCTTTCCTTGCTCAATCCCATGGGATGGGATTCGTAGTAACACACAAACCAAACCCCCCCCCCCCCCCCCATGGTATTGTTAATACACCCATTTTGGGGGATTAACAATCCCATGGGACAACTAGTCCCCCTCCACAAATGCCAAACCAAATAAGGTATTAGGGCCCTCTCACCATCACAATCCCAATCCCAATCCCACCCATTTTGGGGGATTAGCAATCCCATGGGACAACTAGTCTCCCTCCTCAAATGCCAAACCAAATAAGATATTAGGGCTCTCTCACCTTCACAATCCCAATCCCACCTGTTTTGGGGGATTAACAATCCCATGGGACAACTAGTGTAACGCTCTGATTTTCAGACACGTTAATTAAATCATTTTGAATTGATTTAAGAATTCATATAACTGATTTAAGAAATAAAATTTTATTAAACAGAGTTTAGCAGCGGAAATCTCAAATACTAAAATTCAAAACTACCTATTTGTCTTACAACTCAACAAAATAAAATAGAGTTTGACAAATGTAATAACACTTTTGGAAATTCAAATAATAATACTTTAAATTAACAGAGCTTCTAAAGGTATGGCCTCCAAGGCTCAACAAACTCCCATTCCTCAGCTGGGAGGTCCTCACTCTGGTACGCATCGTCTTGAAGAGAATTTTGTTCTTCGGTCTCCGGATTACCTGGCATGAAACGCCAGCCCAACGGCACTGTGATGAGTTTTGAAACTCAGTAGATAATCTCAACCCTACTAACCCCTTACTCTACAGTTAGTAGTTCAACAATATAATAATTTACAATACACAGAAAGTACAGAATAATAGCACATCGTCTTTTTCTTTACTATCCATCAACTTACATGAAATCTAAGGATTCCCTCCACAAGATCCTTTCCTCCCACATCCACCAACTTTGACCGTCACATGGAATAACTCTCCCTTTATTTGTCCTGCACCAGGGTTCTAAGCGAATACTACTAAATTATGTACTTAGTCTGGATTCGCTTACAACCATAATAAAGGAACAGCTCACCATGACAACTCAGCATTAGGGATCGCACTATCTCATTGTCAGGATCCTTTACCGTCTCCCAACTCTACACACTGGTACTATACCGTATTCAGAGATCCTTTACCGTTTCCCAAAATACTGTACCCGAAGTCCTTTACCGTCCTTCACACACACACAGGGTACTGTACCGCATTTAGGATCCTTTACCGTATCCCAAATACTGTACCCGGAGTCCTTTACCGTCCTCCACACACACTGGGTACTGTACCGCATTTAGGATCCTTTACCGTATCCCAAATACTGTACCCGGAGTCCTTTACCGTCCTCCACACACACTGGGTACTGTACCGCATTTAGGATCCTTTACCGTATCCCAAATACTGTACCCGGAGTCCTTTACCGTCCTCCACACACTCTGAGTACTTTACCATACTCGGGGTCCTTTACCGTTCCCCAACTCAACTAAAGGTACTTTACCGTACCGGGGTCCTTTACCGGCACCCAACATCCTCAATCAACTTTATCAATTTATCATTTACTTAAACATCGTCTACGCATTCACTACTCGAAACCATCCCATGAACCTAAGTCCATTCTAGCACGTACAACTTGATACAATCAATCAACAGCTCAATCATGATACATTTCAGTGAGACAACAATATAATAATTTGATAGGTGCAATTAATTAAACACATAAGGGATTTGGATTGGGTCAATCGATGCCTTTTGGATTGCTTAAGATTTTTATTGAATAATTATGTTGATGAAACTTTTTATTCACCTGAGGGTTTAATTAATTATTTCGTAAGTCTAGAGCAATTTTAGTAACTTACTACTGTTAGGCTTCTATTAAATTAAATTTTATCAGATTTAAGTGCACTGTAATTTAATAGGGACTTGGGAGTATCTTTACTATCATATGAAATTAACAAAATTATAAGTCTCGATGTCTACGTACTAATTACTGACTTCTTGAATTTATTTTCTTATTAATATTTTTTTTAACAATACTAATCATGACTTATTTTTTTATTGTTACACTAGCAATAATTCCACTCATGTATATATTTAGCTATATCCAATTTTACAAATGAATCTAATCATAATATTTTTTGTTAACCCTAATAATTAATTGAATGCCTACATTAAAATAATAATAGTAATGTACAATGATAGGCCGAAACATGATCGGATAATAAACTAAAGACTAATTGTAATAAGTCATTAGTTCTTTTGGGTCAAAATCATATATATGTTAAATAACCTCAGGGGTGTAACTGTAATAAAAAGAACTTTTTGTCAAAATCATAACCTTCATGTACAGTGGGTATCGGAAAAACAGGGGAGAAAGACCTCCGTGACTCCGGGATCGTTTTCTTTCACTTTGGAACGTTCGAAGCCAATACGTGAACATTTATTATACTTAGGAGAGAGTAGGAGAAGTGATTATACTACCTCGGATCCGGTCGAAACAAGTGGGTAATAGTTCCGGACGGTTTCGGACCATCGGAGAAGACGACGGTGACGGGGGACCTCGGGGCTGACTCGAAATGATTGGAAGGTGGTTTGTGGATGCTTGGTGATGTAGTGGTTGATTGGGAACCTGAATGTGATGTACGGAGGGGTGTTATGTAGAAACCCGTTTTTCTCTCTCTCTAAAACTCCATTGAAAGAGTTCAAGCTTTTTCTCTCGCTCTCTCTTTTCTAGACTCAACAGTATGATTGGGAGTGAAATAATATACTGGTGTTCAGTTTTTGGATTTATGTGGGTATGTATAATGAGAGAGAATAAGGTAGTGAGAAGGTGAGAGGATAAGCGTGGAAGTGGTGGAATGGGGAAGGAGAGTGAAGGAGAGGGATACTGATAATGATAAGAGGGGTAGGGAACAAGTGCCACATTTGGTGGGATTTTCTTTAATTCTAATGTATGTGGACGCGTGTATGTATAGGATAAGAATGTATGTGGACGCGTGTATGTATATGATGAGAATGTATGTGGACGCATTTATGTATAGAGGAGTGATAGAGAGAGGAAGTGCAAGTTTGGAGGTGGTGGGAGTGTGAGAGGATAAGTTTGGAGGATAAGGATAGAGGTGGTAGAGTGTGGGAGGGAAGTAGAAAGTTAGTTTGAATAGAGTTTTAATTAGGGTTTAGATAGGAATGATAAGAGATGAATATGAATCCCTGTATATCTAAAGTATAAATATATATCTTATACAAGAGTGTAAATAATATCAATTATACACATAATAATGTATTTTAATTATTCAATCTAATTAATTATTGAATTAGAAATTTAACAATATAAATTTGTATTAAAAAAATTTGGGTCGAAAATCCGGATCGTTACAACTAGTCCCACTCCACAAATGCCAAACCAAATAAGATATTAGGGCTCTCTCACCTTCACAATCCCAATCCCCCCTTCAAGAGGGTTATCAAACACGCAAACAATAGTAATCCTATACTTCTGTTCATGAGTGAAGACAACTTACTTTAAAATTGTGCTGGAAGATCATTAGGGGAACAAACAAAAATTGTGGTTGGAACTACTCTTCACTCATGAACAGTTAAAAAAAAGAAAGAAAAAAAGCCATGAACAGTTTAACTCCTAATTATTTGGTTAAATGGTCTGATATTCACAAAAATCAATGGTGAATAACATATAGAACATAGAAGCTACAAATATGATCATGTTCTGAGTAATCCATCATCAACCTGCATTTAGAATGATTTATTCAAGTAAAATTAAATTTCCTCCAGACTAGCGAATATCTTATTTTTCGGATATGGTATCCTAAGCAGTGGATATTTTCCCTATTGACGGTATTATCTACCGTTCATGCAAAGCGCGAAGACAGGATTTTTGATGTACCTGCAACAACCCATAATTCACGGAATGGGAAACGCTGTAGTGAACTAGCCGCACTACACCATGTAGTGTAGCCAATCCGGCTATACATCTCGGCACGGACGGCTCGGATTTAATCTGAGTTCCTCTAAATCCAAGTTCATTGTTCGGATTAAAATCTGAGCCATCCATTGCCGAGATGGACGGCCGAATCGGCCGCACTACACGTGTAGTGCAAAGGATGCACTACAGCACCCTCGGGTACCTTTCGCATATACCCCGAAGGCATTGCTTGGGGACACCCTCGGGTACCTTTCGCATATACCCCGAAGGCATTGCTTGGGGAAATTGACAGAAGATCTTCGAGCTTATGGATGATCTCAGTAACAAACTTGAACCGGTCAAGGGTCGACTTAGGAACTCCTTGTAATTCTAAGGTTCAAAATCTTCTAAGCGCTATCAACTTTTCTGGACAGTCTATACGGGACAAAAGTGCCACAATAACCCTGGGATTAGTCCGGGGACTAGACGAGTTGAGGTATATGTATGATAGTCTAAACACCCTTAATCAGCTATTTATTTGTTCCCACAATCCGATGGAATTAAAGAACCCTAACCTATAATCAAATCAGAACATGAAATGTAACTGAAAGAGGCGATGATTGCTTGGAGCTGAGCAAGATGAAGATTTAGCGGTTTCTAGGGATAAACCATTCTCAATTAGGTAAATTAAGGAATCCTTGATTAGGGATCGCCTTAATCTAAGGCAGAGCATTGACTAAGTAGATCTCTACTTGTTGGTTCTATAATCTCCTATGCTCGCACTTATGTTGCACAAACTCCGTTCGCTTTAAATTTATAATATTCCGAAGTACAAAAAAAAAAAAACGAAAACTGAAAGGAAAGATACTCGTATATACACGCAGAAAGAAAGAGCAGCAAGAGGGAACATGATCAAGTACCTCTATAATGCAAGATTTTCCGGAGAATAAAAATAGAGAAACGAGACCCAATTCGCAAATGTAATAAATCTGAAACTGCCAATCAAGTACTCCGTATATGTGTGATGATAGTTGAAAATAAGAAAGGAATGTCACAGCATGTTTGGGTGTGTGGATTCCTATTGTGAACAGCCAAAAGTCAACTCTACTTTTGTCAGCACAAAATATCAGTCGCTGTCAATTGTCTTATGACAGGCTGGATGTGAAGCCAATATTTGACTCTCCATGGCCGGCATGACCATTATCTTGAGACCTCACATAATTGAGGTGGGAGCGTAAGCGTGAAAGTCTTTGAAACACATTTCAACCTACTAAATTCGTGAGAGCGGGCATTTAGATTGCGAACATAGTACATTTTGAAGGATTAATTGACTAAGCTTGAGACTATTTCCGGTTTGGATCCACTAACAGATGGGAGCAATCTAGTCCATGGCCAGGCCCAATGAATAACTCTTTGAAGCAAAAAAATTTGCCGTTTGGTGGTTGCTTGGGTCCCATGTGAAGCCCAATATGCCCAATCTTAAGGATAGAGAAGGAACTGATCATGGCCTGGCCTCCTAGGACAGTTCACTTTATTGGGTTGTCCATTGGTAGTTAAATTTTATATTATCTGGTTTTCCTTGGATTTCCTTGTGGTTGCTGCTGTTTGGTAAATGTAAAAGGAAAATTCTAAAATCAGTCCAATGGGTTGACAATACTAAGTATGTGAATGTGTATTAAATGGTATAAAGGTACACAAAATATGTATTTTTCTTGTCTTCTAATGTGTTTATCGTCAGCCCAATGAGCTGACAATAGCAAGACCGAATGTAAAAATTGGAATTTTCAACTAAGTTTTTAATGGTTTCCTTAGATTTAATAAAAAGTATGGAATTTGTTTGTGTTTTTTTTTTGGCCCAAATCAGGGCATGTAAGCTAAGATAACCTTGTCGGTTGGTTTTGGTAGCTATGTATGGAAACCGAACCGATTATTCAGTTGTCAGAATCCCCAAAAACCAAACCAATTTCACCCCTATATCAAGGGAAGAAAAGAAGAGCCCTTATTTGATTCATGCAAAATATGATTGAAATATGTTCCTTCTTTTACTTGAGTTCTACTTGAGCTCTGATGGTTTCAATTGGTTGAAAATAGTTCGGATGTTGCCATCATTTGATCCAACAATTTAGAACTCTTTTGGTGTTCTGCTTCTTAAAAAATGTTTCTTTTCGTCAATAATTGATCGTCGGATACATATCGAAACGGGATACGAAATCTTGGAAAGAGACGGTACATATCGAATCGGATACATATTGAAACTTTTTTCTCCATGCATTAAAGAATCCTAATTGAAAGGGTTGATGATTAATTGAGGTGAAAAAGAAAGATATGTATACAATGTGTGATATGTTGATATATATGCACGCAGAAAGAGCAGCAGGAAAGAAGAGGATCAATTACCTTTATTATGAGAGATTTTCCGGAGAACGAAAAAAGAGGAACGAGACCCAATTCGCAAATGTAAATCTGAAAAGTAAAATGAAATATAGGTGAAAAATTGTGAAACGAATGAAATGTTATCTGTGGATTCCTTTGTGAAAAGTCAACTGTCTATTCTACTTTAGTCAGCAGTACATCCCTGTAAATCCGTTTGACGTAATTCCGATACTTTTATTCTATTACCACTTGTAAGAAAATAGAATCGGGAGTGGTAGCCTCCATCGTCATTTGTGGATTTCAAAATATATTAAATTTGGTTAGTCAGTTGGAGAAATCCGTAGTTTCCATTGTCATTTTCAGACTTTAAAATAAAAGAAATTTGATTGATAGTTACACGAATTTGTCTTCGTAAACGTTAAATAATGAATGACATATATGTTAATGAAGCAGCCCCTATGCGTAAATAAGAAAAGCATTAATAAAATCGGGATTGGTAGCTTCCATCGTCATTTGCGGATTTCAAAATAAATTAAATTTGGTTAGTAGTTAGGAGAAATCTGTAGTTTCCATCATCATTTTTCGGACTTCAAAATACAAGAAATTTGATTAATAGTTACACGAATTTGTCTTCGTAAACATTAAATAATGAATGACAAGATTTGCCCCTTTTGGGATCTAGATCTTCTGCCCCATCTCTATCTTCATCTTCTCTGTTATCTATTAGTTTGAGGTAGAGGTGGCAATCTGAACTCATATTTTTCTAACCCGCCTAATCCGCCCATTTATAACTCAATCCAACCCGTCCATATTACATAACGGTTTGAATGGGTTCAACCCATATAAACGTATATTTACATGGGTTTAGATGGGTTGAAAATAGATTCAATATAGGTTTGAATTAAAAAACTCATTCTGCACAAGAGTTGTTTTACTCCTGAAATCCCGTAACTTGTTTTCCGAAAATTTGTTCACAACCTCTTACCTCACGCTTGACGTGTGGGCATTGTACATGTCAGCGACTCTCTCTCTCGACAGTTTCTTGAATTTCTTCTTCTACGTGCTTCATAGATCCCAAACCCCAATTCAGTTATCAAAGAGTTTCCGATCGAGGAAGTATGGATGCGGTGGATTGGCAACTCTTAACATCATATTGTTTCCTACTGACGTTTCTCATATTACTGTTTTGTGGTCTCGATGATCTAGCCTCACGATCTCTCGCAATTTGATTGAAACTCATAATTTTCTTGGCTTTATTCAAAAAATTATGAGTTCATTATTTTTTAGTTTTTCGTTTCCTCCCGATGCGACAAATCAATAAATCACAACAGTTTGACGCAAAACAAACAAATTAAAAAAAATTAATAGAAACAAGAAAAAAGTCACTTAACTTAGGGGTGCTGCAGTGGGACCTGGGGGTACTGTAGTGCACCCCCGCACTACACGTGTAGTGCGGCTAATCCGGCCTTCAAAAGTTTGATAGAAAAATTGATTAGGATTCTTTGAGGTTAACCTTATCTACTACTAGTATATAGGAGTAATTTTTTTTTAATGAATTTTGACATTTTCAAGCCAATTCGGTCTTCGACTTGACTCATTGCTATTTGTTATCCGTGTTACTTTTTGAACCGTATTTGATCCGCCCATATTCGACCCGTGACCCGTTTCAACCCGCCCAAACCCGACCCAACCCACCCATTTGCCATGTCTAGTTTGAGGTTATCAACGGTAGAGGTAAAACCTAGTAATTTGGGTTGAAATAATTTGGGTCCCATGCAATCAAGGGGATACAAGAGGGGCGCGAGTGAGAAATTTTTGAGGTGGCATAGTCATGCGATGTTCCAACATCCTTCACTAACACACAATCACAGATGGTTGTGAAAGATGTTAGGCAACACATGATGTGCTTCAGAACTATTGAGAGAGTTTTGGTCCATCGTGTCGATTCCCTCAGGTGCACACTCCTTTTTTGCCCGACATAGCTGCTTTATCATTCTTCTAAAGATATGAAACAAGGGAGGGATGATCCTTTTCTTTTCTTTTTTCCCCCTAGATCTTACATGTTCTAGCCATAATCTACTCAATAACACAGACATGCCGTAACCAAAATAAAAAATAAAAATTTGACATAGGATATGTTTCCTTGGTACAACACCACCCAAAAGACAACACGGAAAACAACTGGAGTCCAAATCATGGGGGCATTTAAGTGTGGGGCAGGGATACCCTTATGTATGTTACAATGTATGTTACATAACAAAGGAAACGAAAACCAACAGCAACCGAAATGCATTCATCGTGAAGTGAATAGTTCTTTGAAATACTTGGAATTATTTGTCATCCTGAACATGAATTTCCTCAACTTCATGTGTTGGCAGTAACACCTGAGAATACAAAAACAACTACTCACCAGTCACCAAGTAATAAATTGAAAATTCAACTACTAGTAAGACTCAGATTCAGAACTTGAAGTACTGGGGTGAAACATATCCACGATGAGCAAACATGTAATGAAAGAAGAGAACTATAAATGGGGAAAAGTTTGTCTCACGAAATTACCAAAAAAGATTAATCTGGAGGTAGATGTTGATAAATGTCTATATATATAACACCACCAATCATGGCGCTCCTGTTTTTTACCTTCTCCAAACCAAACCTAGGGACACTCAGTCATCAGCTAGGCGCAGCAGCACACACACAAATCAAAGCCAAGTTACATGTAACCCTCCAATTTAGTAACCATAATAAAATTATGGGGTACTTAAATATTCATCCTCTATTCTAGTAAGGGTTATATATGTTTTCATCCCATCCACTTTTTTGGGTTATGTTTTCATCCGCAAATTTTTATATACCCAATTTTGCCCTTAATACACCACAATACCAATTTATTTTGATACTATATAGGCAAAGAATTTTGGGATTGAAACATAATTTAGGAGGTCCAAAACGGAAAAAACGTTCCTGTATATGCATTTGTTCCCATGTTTCACGCTTTCCATAATCATCCCCACAACAAATTCCCTATAATTATGGCCACAACAAATCATTCCAAAAAACTTATCACAATACATCCACCAATTCCTAATCCTCGCAAAAAACTAATCACAATATATTCCCATTTCTAATCCGAAACCTCCATTTGGTTGCATTTTACTATGGTTAGGGATTTGAGGAGTATTGGATCCACTGCCGGATGCAAAGTCGATGCGACGGCAGCGGAGAATGGTGACAATGGCCGCGGCGATTTATTTTTTCAGCAAAAACAAAAACATTTGGGTAGAGTTAGAGGAATATGATGAAGGCCACCACCATTATTTTTCCTGTTCCTTTTTTCGTAGCCGAGTCATTTGCATAAGAAGTCTCCTTTTTTGAGAATACAAGTTTAGGTGAATCACAGATGGGCGAGATTTTTGTATTCATGCATTCATGGTGTGTTTTATGATCATGGCGCTTTTGCCAACTCAGATTTGTATTTTATGATCATGGTGTATTCATGGTATATTTTGAATAATAGGATTCATGTATTCATGATATAATTATGTTGTATTCTTGTATTCATGGTGTATTTTAAGATCATGGTGGATTTTTCAACTCAGATTTGTTTTGCCAAATGTAGGGTAACCCAAATCAATCATGAATCATGTTTGGGTTAACAAATCAATTATGAATCATAATTGTTTTAATTGGATCGATTCAATATTTTATGAATACTTATTGAATTTTTAGAAAAGTTTGTCATTAAAATAGATGGTGTAATTGAATGCATGCGTAGAATGTTTGTAATAGTGGAAGTACGAAAAATTTGCCATGATGATTCATGGTGAATTCACGGATATGTGGTCATGTTTTTAAAATTTGATTTTCATGGTGGATATATGGAAATATTTCATAAAACTTTTGAAATGATATGATCAATATTTCATGGTGGGATTTGGTTATTATGAATTTTTTAAATTTTGAAATCCTCTTTTGTAAGCATCACCCGTAATTATTGTGATTGAATCCCACTAAATTAGAAAATGGTTGAATCACACAAATTTGTAAGATATACACACATATGTATATCTATTAAAAGGGTAAGATAGATAATTCACCATCCGGAAGGATATAAATATAACTCCGAAAAGCGAACAAGATGAATACTTGCATTAGTTGCATGGGATGGCTTATTTGTGTTAAGTATATTCTATTAAGGTTTTAATCAAATAACTTGTTCTAAAGTACTAACCATTCGTTTCGGACTCCATTAGGTTGTCCTCCAAAGGGGGATTTGGCAATAGATTTTGTGTTTGTCCATCTGAGAATTGACGACTAAGATTTCTGTTTGGAGAAGTATAATGTGCATTGCGTTTCCTCTTCCTATTTTGCATTGTCTTTTGGATTTTTTCTGCTCTTTGTGTCGGTGTAAATCTAGCATATCTCTTCCTTTGACGCATGTGGCGCCGTCTGATTTCATCTTCGCCAAGGCAATCCAAACCTTGTGTCTCGTCCATTTCCTTCATTTGTGAAAAACAAGAATGGGGAAAAATTTAACACCATGTCATCATCTATGAAGTATGTGTAAATTTATAGGGAAAGGGACTAGAGAGGTAGTTCACAATTAACGCTTGAAGTGGACAGGTAGCATAACCAATAACCACGGTTGGCATAATAAAAACCGTAGAAGGCATAAACATAACAATACCACAAAAGAGCATAACAATAACCCCTAAAATGCATGACCATAACCTCATAGAAGCATAACAGTACGACGCCTGACGACACCTGCCCTTGGTCCCACCTGTCTCCCGACTGAGTACTTTTTGTAATTAATTTTGTTATTTTAAAATGTTTAATCGTGGGTTAAGTGGAAAAAATGGGGAAAAATTTTAAAATGTAAACATGTTTTGCGATTATGTTGACTAGTAAAATGTAATGGACCTCAGTAAATCATTTATTTTAATAATCAAGGCCGTTAATTTGGTTGTTATTGGTTATTTAGATGTTATTGAAAATTTTGGGCTCCATCCAGTTTATTTTGATTTATGAAACTCTTTGATTTGTACAAAAATTCAACATAAGAATGATAACTTACGTTCGATAAAGCTTGTAACGATAAGAAATTTACTTTATTTTTGGCAGGAATGATCTAATCTATGTTACGCAAAAGATGGACGGTTTTGATTTTATAGAAATAGGTAAAGCAGTCATCGAATTGGGAACTATAGGACTTTAATACCTATGTAAGCATCTAATGTGTTCCAATCATGTGGTTGCCGACATCCAATTATCATAGAAGTTGGTGACACATATAGAATCGATAAGATGTGCAATCTTAACGGTTTAGATTGGTCATCAGAAAAAATTATTGAACAACTTCCTTTAAAATCTATACGTTGAACCTTATTGGCTGAAGTGAGGAATGCTATTCATGGGCTCAGAATTTGTAGGGATAGCCCTCCTATCAGCCATTTGCTCTTTGCAGATGACACTTTGGTATTTTGCAAAGCTAATCGGAGTGAGCTGCGTACTATTGCAACTATTCTTGATGATTACCGCCGCGCATCGGGTTAGCTTATTAATTCTGTAGTAAGAACACTGGGGTTGAATTAAGACAGGAATTGAGTTCTTTGGTATCTATTCCGGTTCGCTCAGATTTGGGAAAATACTTAGGGCTACCGGCTGAGGTGGGTAAGTCCAAGACGGCGTTATTCAGTTATATCAAGGACAGAGTGATTCAAATTTTGGCTGGGTGGAAGGAGAAAATTCTTAACCAAGCAGGCAAGGAGGTGTTGTTAAAATTGGTGGCATTGGCTCTTCCGGTTTATGCTATGTCGTGTTTCAAGTTGCCGGAAGGGTTGTGTCACCAGATTGAAGCAACTATGGCAAGATTCTGGTGGGGGCAGAAAAATAATGAAAGGAAGATCCATTGGATGAAGTGGAGTCGCCTCTATAAATCTAAGTTTAAGGGTGGATTAGGGTTCAGAGATCTTACTTCTTATAACCTGGCTCTCATCGCTAAGCAGGGGTGGAGGCTTATGATGTCTCCAGGATGTCTAATGGCTCGGGTTCTTAAGAGTAAATATTTCAAGGATAAATCTTTTATGGAAGCGGATTTGGGATCTAATCCTTCTTGGGTGTGGAGAAGCATTTGGGAGAGTAAAAAAGTTTTAGCCATGGGGGTTCGTTCGTCAATCGGGAATGGAGAACAGGTTCGCATTGATGAGGATCCATGGATGCCTTTGAATGGGGTCTTTACACCGCGAAGGGTTGCGGAGGATGAGGAGATTAGGATGGTTAGCCAACTCATCAATACTGAGTTGGCTTCCTGGAAGGAAGATGTGATTACTAGTATTTTTGAGCCAGATCATGCAAGGTGTATCCTCAGCATTCCTTTGTCTTGGACAAATAGAGTTGACAAGCTTGTTTGGCATCATTCGCTCTTAGGTCTTTACAATGTCAGTTCCGGGTACTTGTCAGCTTTGGAATTGAAAAACCAAAGGGTGATGAGGGGTGGACATGAGGATGGATCCAGGTCATTGGAAGTCAAGGAGGAGCGTTGGAAAAGCATTTGGCGGTTCAACATTCCTAAGAAACTTCAGCACTTTTTGTGGAAATGTTTTCATGAAATTTTACCAACTAGGATAGCTTTGCAGCAGAGAAAGGTTGTGGAGGATTCTAGCTGTCCGGTTTGTGGATCTGGCCAAGAAACCATTGTTCATCTTTTTTGTACATGCCCTTTAGCCGTTCAGGTGTGGCGTTTGTCACCTTTGCAAGTTGACATGAGGGCTGTACATCTCAATTCTTTTAATGATTTCTGGGATGTTTTGGAGATTTGGTGGCATAATCATGCTAATAAGGATTGGTGTATGTCGACAGCTGCGGTAATAATGTGGTTTATATGGAAGTGTAGAAATGGGGCTATTTTTGGACAAAAGCTCTCTCTTCCTAGGACGAGCGGGCTGTGGAGTATCTACAAGAGTTCTTATCTGTGAACTCTTTGGGTCCTGCATCGGTACTATCGAGTGGGGAAGGAAGGCTCAGTTTATGGCAAAAGCCTCCAGTTGGTACATTTAAGATTAATGTGGATGGGTCTTGGAAGAAAGGGGTGATGAGAGGGGGTTTTGGGGTTGTGATCAGGGATTTCCGAGGCTGTTTTGTTGCTGCTTCTATGGGATCTTTTCAGTGGTGCGCGAGTTCATTGGTTGCAGAAGCCTTAGCAATTCGGCAGGGTATTTTGTTAGGATCTCAACTCGGTTTGGGGTCTGTTATTTTGGAGAGTGATGCTCAATTGCTCATGAACATGCTCAATGGTCAGGTTGCGGTCAATCAAGAGGTGGAAGTCGTTACTCATGATGTTCAGGTTTTGAGTAAAAATTTCCATTGTTGCAGTTTTTCTTTTGTTCGTAGGACCGTTAATAATGTTGCTCATGTTTTAGCTGGTGAATGTTTTAGTGGTTTAGGGTATAGTCGTTGGACTGAGTCCCCTCCGTTGTGGTTGCTTGGTCCTCTTTCTAGGGACGAGTCTTCCGTCTGATGTTTAGTTTGGACTTTTAATAATACCATCTGTTATCGTTGTGGCAAAAAAAAAAAAAAAAAACCTTATTGTTTATAAATTAAGGTCTTGTGCTTTTGTCTAATGTACAATACTCATATGATTGCAACACAATCACGATGATCGATATCGTCCATTTTGTTTTGCTTGGTGTTTTAATTGTTCACGTAAATTTTTGGGTCTACCGGGTTTATAATGCCGTTTTATTGGGACGTAGATTCATTATTAAAATGCCATTTTACATCTGATCAAGTATGTATTGATAAGAGATTTAATTCATTTTTGGCAGAAGTATTCAAATCTTTATTACGTAAAACATAGATGGTCCCGATTCGAAAAAAATAGCCGAGGTGGCCGAAGATTGGTACAGTATGAGACTTTAACGCTTTTGGAAGCACCAAATGTGTTTCGATTATGTGGTTGCTGACATCTGATTATCACCAAATTTGGTGACAATGATTAAATCAACAATATGTTGAATCTCATCGGTTTAGATCAAGCATTTGAACCAATGCGAAGATCAGGGGAAAAAACGCTACTGTTCTATGTGCACACTGAAACTTATATATTATCAACCAAAACTTATATATTAAAAGCTTCTCATACCAAAACAGATGATGGACTTGGTGTAGTGGTCATGTAAGTTGTTCAAATATTGGGTGGGCCGGGTTCAATTCCTGGCCCTTCCGTGCTCCCCCTCCCCCCCCCCCCCCCCCCCCCCCCCGCTTTTGATCTACCACACAAAATAAGGCTTCACCTTAGCTACTGTGTTCTTTTGACCTTAACAAATTAAATTTCAAAATTTTGTCCTTATTTGAATTTTTTTTGCATTTCTTAGTTTCGCGCCAAACTTTTTTCGCATTTATCTGAAAATGTTTAACTGTAGTTAAGTGGGAAAAATTGGGGAAATTTTTAAAATGTAAACGTGTTTTGCGATTATGTTCAACAGTAAAATGTAACGGATCTCAGTAAATCATTTATTTTAATAATCAAGGCCGTTGATTTAGCTATGTCTGAACCACGTCCACCTTCGATGACGACGACTCCATAGCCCCCGCTACTGAAGCTTTTTCCATCCTTCCAAGACTAAATCAAACTCTAAACAGAGATTAGGGTTGCAACTGAGCCTGTGGCAAGTTAGAAAAATCAACCTATTTAGCATTTTCATTACCTTGGCAGCTTTCCATTTAAAGGTTAAAATCAACCTATTTACCAATAATATTGAAACTCAATTTGCCAGGAACCATTTAAAGGTTGAACCATATTATCTGAACTAATTCAACAATTGAAACTCACAAGAAAAAACCAAATCAAAACTTAAAGGTCTGAGATTCTGTTTTGCCATTGTCCTTGCATCTCTTTCTATCTCTCACATGGCGCAGTTCAGTTTGTAACACAAAGGCAAAACCCATTTCAATCCAAATCAAAACCAGTACCAAACTAATTTTTTTTTATTTTATGTTCACATATGATTTGCCATATCTCTCCTCACAAAAAGGCACCTTAATAAAAAAGAACGAAACGAAAACCCAGTACTCGGGAATTAAGGTCCACAATCAATAGATTGTTAATTGGCGATTGATAGTTGTAGACACCTCCCAAGCGGGGCATCGCCATACAGATTGATCACGTTGTGTTTGCTCGATTGGTTGCTCACTTCATAAACCAAAATCATGGACATTCCCATGGCTAGGAACATCGCCACATGATAACGGTTATCATCAAATAGAGTCGCCACCCAGTTTATTAAAACTGGGAAAATAGATAGAGATTCTGGATTCGGGAGCCAAAAGTACAGTAAGGGGAATGTGTTAGGCACCCCTCTCTGCCCAGTCGTGAGACTGGCCCATAATCGTTCAACATAAGACATATAGATGCTTTATTTAATTCTAACACATAGTCTGTTTAATTATTCCTTTAAACAGTAAGTAAAGTGAGCCAGTGCGATAAATAAGCATGCATCAGAAAGCAGAAAGGCAAACATAATGTCCCAGGGAGATGGATCTCGCGGCCGGTGAATAGATGTCACGGCCGAGAGATCCTCCTGGTTTGATGTACCGGCCGAGGGATCGAAGCCCCGGTCGGTGTTCTTCCTCACACCAGACAGAAAGATTAACAGATAATCGAAATGCTACGGTTAGTTAGAAATACAGTGAATATAGACAAACCAGAGGCCGTTGGGCCTCACCACCTTGATCCCTCAGTTGCTTGATTGCTTCGGATTGGGTGTGATTGATTGATTGCTTGATCGAGAACCCTAGAGCTAGGGTTTGAACTTCGGGGTTTGATCGCAACGGCTGCCTTCGGAAGGTTAGGGCTTTTGAAGTATGGGATTGAGGGAGTATTTGTGCAGAGCTTCGAGGTTTGATTGAGTGTGTGGGTATCTCAATTTCTGTGTGTTAATTCGGAACCCAAAGGCCCCTTTATATAGGCATAGGGATGACTCACTCCGGCCAATCAAATCACGAGATGGCAATTGCAATTGCAATGCATCTCTAACTCTACGTCGTGATCTCCGAACGTAGCCCGAACGCATCGGAAAGGTAGTGTAGTTGGATCAAACCAAACGTCTGACAGAACGTTCCAGAGTCTGGAAAAAGGTCGATCTGGCGGCCGAGCAATGGATGTCGCGGCCGTGGAATGGATGTCTCGGCCGAATGATAGATCTTGCGGCCGAGGGATTGATCTCTCAGGGAGATTTTGCTGGCAACAGGTTGCTCGGGCGAGGGATTGATGTTATGGCCGTTAGATCGATATTACGGCCGTCAGATGGATTCTCCTAGGCTTCTGTATTTCTGTCTGAAAGGCTGTATGGCTTTGAATTGGGTCCTCTAAGTGGTCAAAGTTCTCACCGAAAGTCCTAAGGTCCTCAAAGAAGCAATCATCAATCATTGTATCCATTTCATCATCGGGATTGTCCCAAGGTGGGACTTGAAATAATCGTTAGGCCAAATTGGGGTGTCTACAATAGTTTCTGATTGCATTCCCTTAGTATTGCTGCAAAATTAGATTGGTGTGTGTACACAGAGAG
Source organism: Rhododendron henanense subsp. lingbaoense (assembly GCA_020567845.1). Taxonomy (NCBI): domain Eukaryota; kingdom Viridiplantae; phylum Streptophyta; class Magnoliopsida; order Ericales; family Ericaceae; genus Rhododendron; species Rhododendron henanense. The sequence continues at coordinate 39,761,409 of CM036316.1, read as the reverse complement.
AGAGAGAGAGACTAGAGTCCTGCAATTATGGAGAAGAAGATGGTATCCTTCAGTAGAAATACAAAACAGAGACTGAGAATACCAGTTATGAGTGAGATCAACGGCGAGAAAGAACAGATGGACGACAAGGGGTTGCGATGGTGAGAACAGATACTGAGTTAATTAATTGACAGTGAGGGTTTCGTAAGTCAAGTGTTGGGTCTCGAAAATGGGTTTCGGGGGTTGCGAGCCTGGGCTAGGGTTTTTTTTGAAAATCGGTTTGGGGGTTGCAAATCTGGGTTTCGAAGTTTCAAATCTGCGTTTGGGTTCACGATGGTTGGTTTCGAACAGCAGTAGGGTTTTGGAGGTGCGATTTAAATTTTTGAAGGTTCTTGGAGGTGCGATTCAAGGTTTTGACTGGTTTGACTATGGTGGCGACTGGTGGGCGGCGGCAGCAGTGGTGGCAGGTCGGTGGTAAGATAAATTGCAGAGGATAGATGTGTAGTAGAGGATAAAATGTTAACTGGGGTTAAAGGGGTGAGTTAAAGGTTGATGACCCACTACAAGAAAAATTACATTGGGTACGTGACGAATGAAAATCGTCACAAATTGCATGTTTTTCGTCACAAATAATATAGGTGACGAAAAAAGTTTGTCGACTAAAGGTTGTCGAGGATTCCTACCTGGTGACGAAATCTATTTTTCGTCACCTATAGTGCCTTTTGATGACGAAATATTTCATCACCAAAAGGTGAATAATTGGTGAGGAAATTTTTCCCCTCGCCTATTGTGCTTTTTGACGATGAAAAAATTCGTCACCAATAGGTCACATTGGTGATGAAAATTTTCGTCACCAATATAAGAAATCGGTGACGAAATTTTTCGTTGCAAAAGACGTTTTCATATGGGAAAAAATTCCTTCTTTCTTGCTCCTGCTGGGTTTCGAACCTGAGTCCCTTGAGTTTTTCGCACAAGCTCCAACCACTGCACCGCACATACTTTTCAACAAATATTTGAAATATCTAATACATAACATATATGTTTAACATGAAAATATATTGCCGATCAAAAAAAAAAAAAACATGAAAATATATTTCGAATGAAATTTTGAACCTTTAAACATTAAAATTTGCAACTCTGATAAACATGAAAGTTGTTGGCAATTGAGTTATTGTTCAAACCCAATTTGAATTATCTCAATCAGAGTTTTTAGTAAATAGTTATGTCCGAAATACATTTAGAGACAAAGTGCAATTCATAAATTTCGTCACGAAAGGTAACCATTTGACGACGAAATACATTTTTCGTCACTGAAAGCGTTAAAATTGTGACGAAATTATTTTTCGTCACCAAAGTTAAGCATTTGGTGACGAAAAAAATATTCCATTACTAAATTGGTCTCATCTGGCGACGAAATATATTTTTTGTCACCAAATGATTATCTTTTTTGGCGACGAAAAATGTATTTCGTCACCAAATGGGTACCTTTGGTGACGAAAATATTTTTTTCGTCGCTAAACAGGTATAATTGGATGGTTGTCAAAACAGTGATGAATTTATTTTTTCGTCGCCAAATATACTCATTTAGTGACAAAATTAAATTTACTCGCCACTTTTTCGTCACCAATTTTCATTTTTCTTGTAGTGACCGGTTGTATGGGTAGACAATTTTTTTGTTATGCCTTAGTTATACATTCCAATGATTTTAGTTATGTTTCAACTGGTTTTGTTATGCCATTTTTTTACGGTGTCTCCAAAAGGAGGGGAGACACCGAAGCATTATCCATCTTTATTATACTTGTCTGAGGCTTGTATAAGATCGTTTTCAAGTCATTATTCATGCACTTCTTGTTCTTTCTTACTTGTTTATTGCCCCTTCTTTTTATCTTTTTTTTTTCTTTCAAACTCCAGTCATTATTTTAGCTATGTGGAATGGTGTGATTTAATTTATCAGCTGTCTAGAGCAATGCTATGCGCACACGTCGAAGCTGTGCACAACAGACTTTCCTTTCTGTCTTATGGTCATGTGGGTTTTATGTTAAAATTATTGATTTTTGTGAATTCCGAGGGCAGTCTTTTGACAAGGACCAGAAGATTAGAGAGCTATCTTCTCAGCTTCATCATGCAAATCAGCAGTTGGAAGCATGTCAAGAACAGCTAAGAACAATTACGGCATGTATGGAGGAGCATACACAATGTCTATCAACAACGGTTGAAAGCGTTGTGAGCAATGTCAAACAAGTAGAATCCCAACAGCATGAAATTTCAGGACGCTGCTAGGAACAAGTTGCAAAGTGACTAAATGTAAAGTGCAGCCTGTGCAGGAGTGCAAAGTGCAATTTAATAATAAAGTAAGTTAGTAATAGTTGCGCAACGTACCCACATAGAAACTAGAATGATAATTATTAATGATGCCGATAGTATGTGCAAATTAGTACTATTACTGTTCAGTTTGGTGATTCACTTGTGTGCAATTAGAGATGTGCTCTGTTTGTAAAGAAGTTAGAGTAATGATTTTATCCCAATCCTGATGCAGGAGTGCAAATTCCATACTCAAGCTTCAATTATGCTACAGATGAACACACTTCGCACGCACGCATTCACAGGCTTACAAAGGTGGAGGACTCCATACACACTGCATTGCACGGTCTGTGTAAGTGTGTGTGTCTCTAGACCTTTTGTTAAGCTTTTGGGATCTTGACCTTCCGCCCCATCTTCATCTTCTTTTAATCTATTAGTTTCAGGTTGTCAATGGTAGCAGATGTAAGACCCAATAATTTGAGTTTAGTTTCAGGTTGTCGATGGTAGCAGAGATAAGACCCAATAATTTGAGTTGTGATAATTTCTCTCCCATGTAGAGGTCACATGATGTTTCAACATCTTCTAGTAGCAAAATCACGGAGGGGTCTGAAAGATGTTGGGAACCGCATGACTTTGCTTCAGAACCATCGAGTATTTTCTCAAGTAAACGTAGTTCTATCAAATGATATGTAATGAAGGGTAGATGATCCTTTTTTTTCTTACCAAATATAACATGTTCTTGCCATAATCTACTCAATAATACAGACAATGTAACAAACAAATACGGACATTAGAATGTGTTGTCTTGGTACAACAAAAACAACAGGTACAACAAGTCTTGTGGAACAATAATAAATTAACAACAACAAAAACAACAAGGACGACCACGACGAAAACAACAGTAGGTAAAATTATAGGGACCATTTAAGTGTGCGGCAGAGATGCCCTTATTCATATTACACAACAATGAAAATGAGAAACATCGGCGACCGAAATGCATTCATCATAATGTGAGTAGTACTTTGAAATACTTGGAATTCTTTATCGTCCTGAACATGAATTTCCTTCACTTCGTGAGTCGGCAGTGACACCTGAGAATACAAAAATCCAAACTCAAGGTATCACTACTCACCAAGCACTAAAATTTAAAACTGCTAGTAGGACATTATACGAGATTCAAAACTTGAAGTACTAGGGTGAAACAAATCGACGACGAGCAAACATGAAAAGTCAGCTTGATGATAACAAAATTATTAGATACTCCAGCTTAAACATGAAAAGTCAGCTCGTAATTATAGTCCGGATATTAAAAGTACCATGCATCAATTTTATTCTCCTAAATTCAAGAAATGTCAATAAGTAAAATTCGTGTATGGCAGGATCTTATGACAAGAATTGTACCCAGGAAAATACATAACAAAATGACGAGGTAATTACCATGTAATAAAAATAACAAGAATTGGTCCATACATTGTAGATGCCTCAATTTTGTTTACCATATTTCCTAAGCTGGGGTCCCAGAGGTTTGCTGTCATCCATGAGGTTTGTACCCAAACTACCCTGTCATCTGGGAGTAGTGAGCTCTGGCGCCCTCCTGGTAAGTTATAGTTACCCCTAAATTTTTGGTTTGGTAAATTTTTTGCTTTTTTTTTTTTTTTTACTTTTTGTAATTTTCTGTTTAATTTTTCGTCGTAATTTGTAGTACTAATCATTTGTCTCGATGGGATAAATAAAAAAAGTACAAAAAATGCGGAGTGATGATGAAAAAAATTCACATAAGACGGCACTAAAGACGAAAATTCATATAATGCAAGGTTTGACCAATATATTCTTTCAAAAAATAACAAGCTTTGTGCCCGTTCGATGCACAGGAATGGAAAAAAAAAATTAACGTGAACTCTCTCTATTGTCCCGTGCATCGAGCGGATACAATGCTAGTTTTGAGGACAAATCATTTGTATTGATGAGCTAAATCAAATAAATACAAAAAATGTGGACCCAAGATGAAAATTTTTCATATAAGATGACAATAAAGACAAAAACACAAGCTATTATAGATATTCTTTGTCACTTTAGTGGTTTTTTCTTGTAATTTTGGTCATAAATTTTTACATTTTAAATCCTCTTGTCGAGACGAATAATTAATGAATTTTTTTTACAACAAATTTAAAATAGACTAACAAATATACTGAAACAAAATTTAAGAAGAACGGGGCCAATTGGGAGGATATATGCAATAAATCTAAACTTGCAATCATACTGGGACAAACCTTTAACTGTTTTGGGTGGTTCAGAACATTATTCAACTCCCCCAACCTCTTGAGATTCATCATTCACCCTCAAGCTTTCCCTCACGTCTTGGAATTCCCGAGGAGTATGAATTGCAATGTTCCCTCGTCCATCATTCCCAAAAAACTGGACATTAGGTATATGCTCAATAACCCAATAGTCTTGGCCTTTGTCTGGTCTCATTCTGTCGTAGAACTCTGTTGGCATAAAAACAATAGAAAGAGATTTGAGTTTGGTGAGGTTGCGGATGCCGGAGGGCACCTCCTTCAGTTGTGGGCACTCTCTGATCGCAAGGAACTCAAGAACGGGCAATCCTCCTTCCTCTATTATAACCGAATTCAATCTCCCTAAGCAATGGAGGCGTAGCCGCTTAAGCTTCGGAAACCCTCTGACTTCGAAATACAATTGTTCTCCATCCGTTGAAGAAAATAAGTTCTATCAAATTAGGTAATGCTTGAAGAGCTTTTATTGCATGAGCACCGGTCAACCATGAATTTATTAGATTTAGGGTAACTAGATTACCTAGTCTCGATATCCAGTTCGGCAACATTTCCAAACGTCCGATCAAGTCGAGACATTGAAGAGATTTGGGGGGAGAAGAAAGAGAATGCAAATCCAGAATCGTGTCGCCTTGTATAGACTCAACCTCCAATGATTGAAGGTGATTCATCTTCCCTATGGCGGTCCAGAGAGCCTTCACGTGTTCTCTTTTCACATTCATAATACCCAACTTCCTTAATTTCCTCAAATTTTCTAGCTCTTTGATTAAATCGTCGTTTGCCATTATTCTCTTCAACGTTTGCAACTCTTCTAAATGCCCAATCCCTCCTTGTATCTCCACCTTGTGATTTCTGATAAGATGCCGCAACTTACGGAGTCTACTTAAGATCCCAATTCGTAGCATAGACACCTGCGAGTCTTTCAAGTTCAAAGTTTGTAGGTTGTGTAGATTTCCAATGGACTTCGGAATTATCTCCACTTTTGTCCTCTTGACACTTAAGTATCGCAAATGAAGAAGATTTCCCACTTCTTCATGAAGTTGATCAAGAGGAGCACCCTGAAGATCTAGTACTTTCACAAGCTTGAAATTACCGGCTAGAGTGCCCAATAACTGCTCCTTTGGCAACTCCCCCATCGAGAAAACAAAAACGGAACGAATTCTTGATTTGGTACTACTCATGGTTTCCCAATCCTTATTTGTTACGTTTCGCATCTGCATTGACCATCGTCGAGTTTCATTGTCCCAACTTGGATATGCTTCTCTCAAAACTTGACAAAAACCCAACTCCTCACACTTTACGAGGATGATCTCGTGGACTAAATCATGGACCTAACATTTTTTAATTCTACCATAGAATTTTGTCTCTGAAACTTGAACCAAGCTTCTATGAATGAGCTCAGTCAACCATTCTTTTGCAACTTCTTCCAACGTTTTTCCTTTCTGTCCTTCAATGAAACCCTCGGCTATCCACAGTCGGATTAATCTTCCACGGGAGATTTGATAGTCCTCAGGTATTATGCCAAAGTACAAGAAACATGGTTTAAGGTAGTAAGGCAGGTCATGGTAACTAAGGAGCAAAATTTTCGTGATGTTTGTGAGATGCAGATTCCTTTCCAATTGGGATCCAAGGCTATCATAGAATCTTTGCCATTCGGATGCATCATTAATTTTAGTGGACAAGAGAGCGCCTATTGTCACAATTGCAAGTGGTAATCCTTCACATTTTTTCACAATGGCACGGGATATTGTCTCCAACTCGGGAGGACAACAACCATCAAAGTCCCGCTGGAACGCTTTCATGCAAAATAGCTTCCAAGCCTCCTCTTTAATTAGGGGCTTCACCTTGCATATGTGATCCCATGAGGATTCCTTGCAAAAAGAAGCAACATCTTCCTTGCGTGTAGTGACAATTATTTGACTTCCTTTGCTATTTTTTGGTAAAGCAAGTTTTACGATACTCCAAAAGTCAGTTCTCCATACATCATAAAAAACAATTAGATACCTCTTCTGAAGCAAATATTCTCTGAGCATATGAATGAGAGAATTTTGGTCCATCGTATCAATTCCCTCAGGCGCAAACTCCTTTCTTGTGTGACATAGCTCCTTTATCATTCTTCTAAAGATGTCCTCTATCTTGTATGATTGAGAGACCGATACCCAAGCTCGGCAATCGTAGTGTTCAAACACTTTAGGGTTGTCGAAAACTGTCTTGGCAAGAGTGGTCTTACCACATCCTCCCATACCTACCAGTGAAGTGACCGTTCGGTTTTAATTTCCAGTTATCAGCCTGTGGATCAGTTCTTCCTTGGTTGAATCAATGCCCACGACTTCATCTTCCTCCATGAAAAGGGACGCAACACGAGGGTCATCGTATCCTTTTTCTTCTGTTTTACTGCTTGACCCATGTTCTAAGGAACTGAAACCATACCTATCAGCCCTTTCCCTGATATCACGAATAGTCCGTTTGATATCTCTAATTTGAGAGGCAAGATCATGTCGTGGCTTGAGTTCGGTGATTGAGCGAGCAAGTTTGCGAAGGAAACCGAGGAAACCATGCCGTTGCCGATTTTCTGCCAAGTGGAGTATGTATTCGTCCATGACGTCCTCGATTTGGTAAGCCACTGCCCTTACCTGTTTTACCCAAATTTTTGCCCCTCCATTTTCTAATTCTGCACTTGAATCTGCTTTTTTAAGGAATGACATTATGCTTTCTAATTCATCTTTGATACTGGCAACTTCTGAGTGGATGTTCCACAACAAGTTCACTTCACTTAATAACAATGGCACCAAAGTACTATTGATAGCAGGACTTACTGCCTCTGCCATTACATCAATTAACCTGATGTACACAACACAATTGATTAGTTTCAGAGCTGATAAATTTTCTTGGCTGATATATTTGTTATAGAATTGCCCAAACCAACACACACGCTCAATAGCACGAATAGTATATAAAAAGTGAAAATGATATTGGTACCAACCAATATCCTACCGAAGTCTTACCGATGGCCGCGTCGGGCCATCTCCGGCCACCGGACAGCCGATCCGAGCCGTCCAAAAATTCTATAAAAAAAAACGAGGGGGTCCTTGCGGGAATCAACTGCACCCGATGTGTGTAGGGTTACATATATACACGAAAAATAGGGTGTTTGGATCAAGCACCCTACACACATCGGATGTCATTGATTTCTGCGGAGCCCCCTCACTTTTTTTTAATAGAATTTTTGGATGGCTCGGATCGGCTGTCCGGTGGCCGAAGACGACCCGACGCCGCCGTTGATACGATTTTGGGCAAACCATAGTTCACAAAGTCCGGTGTTTGGATCAAGCACCCTACACACATCGGATGTCATTGATTCCTGCGGGGGCCCCCTCGTTTTTTTTTAATAGAATTTTTGGATGGCTCGGATCGGCTGTCCGGTGGCCGAAGACGACCCGACGCCGCCGTCGATATGATTTTGGGCAAACCACAGTTCACAAAGTCCTGTGATACTCACCAGAGTGGCAAACCAAAGCCAAATCGGACTTCACAAATCCTACAATAGTAATTAACCTACTATATTGCTGACTGAAGAGAAAAAAATACTTGACTTGAAAGATTGTGTGGAGTTTTTGTCTTGAATCCGAGGAACTTCGTTCGGACGGGTGTCATGTCCGTCCGGGCGAACGATGACGATACTTCCACTGTTGTCCCAGCAAGTTTGCTCCGGACTAGAGTTGGTCTTGGTCCGGACGAGCGAGGTTGATTTTGCGCAATTTAGGATTTTGTTCCGTCTCTTGGTCCTTTATTATAAAAGGGGGTTTGGGGACTGCTAGTGTTATGGTTCTTTTGTTCAAGGGTTTCAATATTAGGGTTTTGTTCATCTCTTAGGGTTCTACCAAGAGTTTGTGTCTCCCTTTTGGGGACACCCTTTTGGGTTCCTCTAGAAATTTGTCCCTAGATATCTGTTTGGTGCTTCATTGAGAGTTACGGGTATAACTAGCTCTTTGTTTCTCTCCCCGTTTATAGTGAATCATCTTACTCGTCTCCCCGTGGAGTAAATTCTTGCTTTGTGCTTGAGTGAAACCACATATATCTTTGTGTTCACTTGTTTATCACTAGTTGATTTGTTATATTCTCAATTTTATTTTTGGCACAACAAATTGGTATCAGAGCACCGAGTTTTTAATCCGAGACCTTTGTTTTCCACTGCGTACTGTGCAATTGGTGATCGTTTCAATGGCGACTCATTTTGAAATTGTGAAGTTCTATGGGTAGAGCACTAGCTTCAATTTATGGCGTCTTAAGATGAAGGCTTTGCTTGTTCAACAAGGATTACATAAGACTCTATTGAAAAAATCCAAGAAGCCTGCTAATATGCAGGATAGTGTTTGAGGATCTCGATGTGAATACACTTAGTTTGATTCAGTTGTGTTTAGCCGATGATGTGCTTCGCGAGGTTGGGGGGGAGAATACAACTGCCAGTATTTGGTTGACGTTGGAAAGCATATATATGACAAAGTCTCTTACCAACCGGTTGTATTTGAAGCAGCGCCTTTATACGTTTTGTATGAGGGAAGGTATGCCCGTAAAAAACCATCTAGATGACTTAAATCGAATTATTATAGATTTACAAAATATTGATGTTGTGATTGATGATGAAGATCAGGCCCTTATTATTTTGTATTCTTTGCCTGCAACTTATGAGGACTTTGTTACAACCTTGTTGTATGAGAAGGATACGATTTCCATGGAGCAAGTCTAGTTTGTATTCGAAAGAATTGAGGAAAAAGGTGAGGGTGGTGATTTCGATGCTCAGGGTTTGATGGTGCAAAGAAGAACTACGAAGAGGCCAAATAATGGCAGTACAAGGGTTTTCGGCTCTCATTCCATAAATCAAGTTGAAGTAAAGTGTTTTTATTATCGAAAATACAGGCATATGGTGAGAAATTGTTCTAGGTTAAAAAATAAAGATAAGTTTGAAGAGAAGGTTGTTGTTGGTATTGTTGAAAAAGATTTCAACGATTCACTTATGGCTCTTTCTGTGAGTGTCAGTGATGTCTGTTCGAATACCAAATAGATTCTAGACTCCGGATGTTCTTATCACATGTGTCCGAATAAAGAGTGTTTCGATACTTATGAATCGGTCAGTTGTGGTACAGTTCTTATGGTGAATAACATGCCCTGTAGAATTATTGGGATTGGAACAGTTAAAGTCAGAATGCATGATGGTTTTGCGAGGATGTTGTTTGGTGTTCGACATATACCGGATTTGAAAAGGAATCTTATCTCTTTGGGTATTCTTGACTCTTTGGGTTGGAAGCATACCGCTAAAGGTGGAGTCTTGAGGGTTTCGAAGGATGCTCGTGTTTTGATGAAGGGTCGAAAATCGAATAACCTCAATGTGCTTGATGGTAGTGCGATTGTGGGTGCTACATCTTTGGGTTCTTCATCGGTGAATTCGAGGTTGACTCGATGTAGGGTTTTCAACTTCGTGGTGGAGTTGATTGTTAACTCCGTGGGGAGTTTGAGCAGATTTTCATGTGCATCTGGAAGGGATGCGTTGGGTGGTAGGTGCCCGTTGGAAGATGGAAACTCAATTTGCAGGCATGTGAGACTGGGCTTCCTGAGTTGTGTTTACAAGGTCAAGCAGGCGTGCTTGAGCCTTGCTCATTTGTGCTGTTGGTGATTGCCCTATGGGAGCGGCCCTGTAGAGGGCTTTTGGGGAGGATGAGCGATTGAAGGAAGGGATTGCCTATAGTGTTGAGTTCAAGAGAATTCAAGATAATGTAGAGATTTATGGAGTTTTTGTCTTGAATTTGAGGAACTCCGTCCTAACAGGATTCTCGTCTGTCCAGATGTCTGGACGAGAGTCACGTCCATCCGGACGAACGATGATGGTACTTCCAGTGTTGTCCCAACAAGTCTAGTCTGGACTAGAGTTGGTTTTGGTCCGGATGAGCGAGGCCGATTTTGCGAGATTTTGTTCCATTTTTTGGTCATCTATTATAAATAAGGGGTTTGGGGCTGCTAGTATTATAGTAGTTCTTTTGTTCAAATGCTTAGATATTAGGATTTTGTTTATCTCTTAGTTAGGGTTCCACTAATGTTTTGTGTCTTCCTTTTGGGTTAATTTCTCCAGATATTTGTCCCTTAATATCTGTTTGGTGCTTCATTGAGAGTTATAGGTATAACCGGCTCTTTGTTTCTCTCCCTGTTTATAGTAAATCCTCTTGATATTCTCTATATGGAGTATGTTCTTGCTTTGTGCTTGAGCGGAACCACGTATATCTTTGTATTCTTGTTTATCGCTTGTTGATTTGTTATATTTTCAATTTCATTTTTGGCACAACAGATTGTGCTAGAAGATCAATAGGGGGATAGACAACAACTATTGTTGGATTTATTCATCACTCTTTAACTAAATTCTAGATGAAATTTGTCTAAGAAATTTGAACATGATTTTTAGAGTAGAAGAAAAAGGCATGAACAGTCTTATTCAAGGTTTAAATACCGTACCCGCAAGAGTACAAGTTTCTATTGATATATGTACCAGGTACCGTTTCAATCTGATTGAAGCCATGAACAAATTTGACTGTCGGGTTGCGAATGGTTGGCCTAGTGGTCAATGGTTGGAATCCCTCGTAATTCTCGACTTCTAAAATTCATACGTGCTATCAATTCTTGCGGGGTCCATTCATACATGGCTTTTGTCCTATATCAAATTAGCCCGGCTAGTTGATGGTAAAATTTGGCAGCGGATTCGTCGCGTGAGCAGTCTAGGCCACCCTGGTTATAAAAAAATTGTGGATATTTCGTCGGATAAAATGTGTACTCAAGTAATCAGTAATCACCGCAATACATGAAATCAAAGATTCGATGATTGCGTGATGCGAAAAAGGAAGATATGCATCTATGGTACAATGTGTATACAAGTAAATAAAAACACTGGGAAATAAAGGAGCAGCAAGAGGGAAGGAAGATCAGAGGCGGCTCTATGAACGCGCCAAGCAGACCGCTAGCTTAGTATATTGATTTTGATCCACAAGCCATATCACATTATCCAAAAGTTTAATCCAAAGGTACTAGTAGTAGCTTACACGGTTTCTTATATGCCCAAGATCACCCATATAGATTTCCGATATGGGACAGGATATTACAATATGAGCCTTCATGGTCAACTGAACACCAAAGCAAATTTTTTTTCCTTAGAATACATGTAAAAATTATGGGCTACCCTTTCTTTGAATACCCAACTTAAATATTAATGAACAACCAATTCTAATAGTCTTGAACACCTGACCCAAAACACCCAATCCAAAACCAGATGAACACTCAATCACAACCTAATTACAGCACGTAATTCATATTTAAACACCTAACACATTACTTGAAATAAAACTCATAATCATAATAAAGAAATTGAAAAAGAGAAAACAATTAAAAGAAGAATCTGTTGATGTAAGTATTATGCACTACGTTCTCTCTCCATCTTTATTATCGATGGTGTAAATGTGTTGATTTTGCATTTATGACAATAACTACTTTATTGTTTTTGTGTAATTAGCTTATAGAATTATGGGCAAAGTATTAAAAAAATTCAACTATATTGCAAACCCCATTAACTTAAATAATATTCTTTTGAATTTAAGACTATGATAGAAAATCTCACCATGTCATCCTAAATAACAACATATTTTCGAGAAGGTCAGCCCCAATATACTCGCTACAATTTCTTTCAAAAGAGTTTTACTAGATTAATACGTCGGTTAAACGTTGGCACAAAATATGAGATCTCATCTAGGACAACTTAAAAAAATTTCCTTCTCCATTCTCAAAATACTATATACTACGCAATACGACAACTTTTCAAAAAAATAATTTTTAGTTGAAAAAACAAGTATATATTTATAAGTTATCATTTCACCTTGTAGTTATTTTTTTTAGAATAAAGGTTATTTTTTATCGCACTATTTATACTACTATATACATTTTGTACTTATATTATCTACCTAATAAAACACAAGGGTGTGGGGACCACACAAACACAAGTTGAAAGAAGGGCTGAGATTCATTTGATCTAGGGGTTGACAAGAAACTTTGCAAATGTAATGTAAGTACCCACATTCTTTGTAGTAATTGCACAAAGGAACTTTGCAAATGTAATGTAAGAGCCCACATTCTTTGTAGTAATTGCACAAATACCACCGATCTTCCAATTCCAAAACCCTATACGCAAATTGATAGTTCTTTGTAGCTAGTTTAAAAGTTTAGTTGGGGAGTGCCGTAAGCACGAGTAATTCTCTTTCGTGCCACTAAGAAGAGGATTGCATACTACACACTAATGAATCGATTTAGTATTTGGGCCACTAGCTAGCAAGTGCCTTAGGCACGGGCAATTCCAACCGGGGTGCGTAGTACCGTAGGCACGAGCAAACACTAGTTAGTTAATAAATCAGCTAGTAGAGTTAAGGTAATTTTTGAACACCTTATTACAAATTCCTGGAGCTGCAACTGGGGAGATGATTAATTACTTATATTAGGGAGATATTGAGGATTCGGTTGCGTCCTTAGTCGACGGAGCACCTTGTCCTCGCCCGAAGCCGGCCGGCGTGCTTACTCGATTGCAGTCCAGAGTGTCGGATTCTTAGCTTGTGTTTGGTTCATAGTCTGATTTCCATCAGGTTTTGTTGCGGTTTTTGATATGGAATGCCGCCATCCCGGGGCGACTGGATGTCTAGATACTAGCTCCACGTGTACCGATCCTTTGACGGTGTGTAGAGAACAATAGGCTCATGCATAGGCGCTAGACAGCAATTTCGCCTCTTTGTATTTCTTGTATATCTTTAGTGTAAGAGTTTGGTTGTGGTTCTTTATCACTATATTCCAAAGGAAATCTCTGTAAGTGCCGAATGACTTTTATGAATATATGTAATGTGCTTCGGATAAAAAACAAAACAGAGAAACGAGACCCAATTCGCAAATGTAACAAATCTGAAAATGCACAGAGGTTTTGAGAGCTTCTCTCTCTATTCAGAGAGAGAATGCACTCCCTTTGTCAAAAATCCACCACAAATCCGTTTTTGAGGTACCAAGCTCAAATCGGAAACATTTATGCTTTCTAATTTCTTCGGAGGAGGATTTTATACACCCAAACATTTCGGCTGGGTGCTTTCAAGTCCAGCACCAGAGTACTGTTGAGTATCCATGGCCGCAGGTGGAGTAGCCACACTACAACCCCGAACCAGAGACCCATCACTACTCTGCTGGATGGGGTGGGAACCGATGGCGACGCAGGGGAATGGGAAAGTCTGGTGCGATCTGTCTAGGGGTCAAACGGATTCTCTCTTGAATCTCATGAATCAACTTAAATCTGGTGACTCGGTCCAGAGAGAGAAAGGGATAATCTCAGTCCCAAACATTATCTACCAACAACAGGTCTTCATCTTCTTCATCCTTGGTGAATCGACCCAACTTCATCTCGCAAAACCCGATCTGTCTAAGACCTGACGCCTAGCCGAATGGGTTTAAAGTGGACGGTGATGCGGGAATGGGTAAATTACTAGTACGGCTGTGGCTTGTAGGGCAACAAGGAGGTATAGATCTGGAATCCAAACCACAAAGGAGCTCATTGATGCTTCTCAACAAGTTCTGGACTGAAATCGGAGGGTACATCTTATCCTATGTTAGAGTCTAGACCTATGGTTTAGGTGTTCTAGTTTGATTATTGCAATTTGATTGGTCTTAGGTGGTGTTCCACTTTTAGAAAAAGTGCTTTTTTTTCCAAACGGAGGTAATTTCAAGCTCAAAAATCATGTGTTTACGCAAATAATTTTTCTACCAATATGGATCTTGTTTGATAGATCTCGTTGAGATCTTTTATACGGTGCAAAAAAAATTAAAAAATTATTTTTCATTTTCATTATAAAATTTGAAAAAAAGGAACTTTTACAAAAAGAATTTTTAGTGGAACACCACCTAATCTCAATTAGTGGTTCAATTGTGGAACCTGATCACTGTTCCCAAGCCGGAGCTACACGGTCAACCATGGCCGGAGCTATTGAGGCTGTAGGTAATATTGACCAGTTTTTCAAGGCCTGGGCAGGTTTTACCCAGGTGGGGCTCATTGCTCATATGCGCAGTTTAATTACTTGGCATCCAACCCGACTTGTAGATCATTATTGAGAACCTCGATGGGCAGTCACCTGTTGGACTAAGATCGGGTTCGTTCAGGCTCTTTGTTGAGCTTCTTTAAATCCCCAGTTTCTTTGCTTCTTTAGCCCGTTGGTTGTGCATAGTATGGTTGTGACCATGGCTATCGTTGATTAGATTGGAGTTTGCGCTGATTGAAAGGGGTAGCTTCGTGGCTGCCATTGACTAGATCGGTGGTTGGGTTTGATTGAAAAATGTAGCTGCCGGGGCTGTCATTATTTAGATTGGTGGTCGTGCACTGATTGAAAGGGGTAGTTTCGCTGGCTGTCATTAATTAGATTGGTGGTAGTGCGCTGATCGAAAGGGGCAGCTTGGTTCACCTGCGGTTCGAGTGGCCACATTTTGTGGTTCCTCTTTCTGTCCCTCTTTTAGATTTTAGTGAGCCTATGGGATTAGGTTGATGGTGTAGTAGTCTGGATGGAATGGGCGTGGTGTGCAGGGTACTTGGCAGGGTACGTAGCCTTGTCGGATGCCGACATCTCCAGTTCGAGTCTCTTCTCGGTTTCTAGTCTCTTTGTAGTAGCTGTTCTCTTAGAAGTGGGTATTATGCTTGTTCTCTGGGTTTGTTAGAGTATTAGTTTCTTGGTTTAATTTGCTTATCTCATATCTGGAGTCTGTGGTATCTAGTAGTTGGTTAAGAGTGGGTTGTTTTCTGGCGAGTCTTAGGCTTAGATGAAGGAGTATTAGGCCGGAAGGATTGGGCGTGGTGTGCAGGGTGGGGCCCCCTGTTGGATGCCGATATCTCTGGTTCGAGCCTCTTCTTGGTGCTATGTTCCTCTGTAGTAGCTATTCAGCTTCCCTTGATATTGTATTGCTTTGTTGCTGCTTGTCCTCAGTGTTGGTTATTATTTGGTCATCTCTGGCTGTGACTATTTATTTTATTTCCTAGCCTGGCGGGATGTGCCAAGTAGTAGTAGTTCAATTTCATATTTCAAGTTATTACTAATCGTATCACTTCATATCATACCCCGTTATATGATCCTTCCGCTTAGATGGATAGTGCAACGGGGATATGATCGCAGCACACATGACACTTTTGTTATGTTATTTTTACTCTACCTTACCCTCCATGCGGGTTGTGCATGGGTTATTGCACTTTTTTCAATATTTTTTTTCTTTTTATTTTCCTTTTGGGGTATGCCCCTTGTAGGCTGTACATTTGGTTAACATTTTTTAATTTCAAGCTAATTTATCCACACAAAAAAAATCTGAAAAAGCAAATGAGATGGGTGATGATAACTGAAGATAAGAAAGCAATATTATAGCGTGTTTGGGTTTGTGGAGTGTGGATTCCATAGGTGAGAAGTCGACGGCCCCATACCGTTAAACTTTCTTAAAAAATAAGTATTTATTATTTGTAATTTTTAAACTTAAAATTAATAGACTTACTGAAATAATTGTTTGTACGGTATGGATTCTGTTTGTTAAAGCTTGATGAGATCTTTTGAAAAATGCAAAAAAATTGAAAAATTATTTTCATAAATACAATATTTTTAAGTTTGAAAATTACAAATAAATACTTATTTTTTAAGAAGGCTTCCCGGAATACTTCCCGAAAAGGTAAATCAAAGTGAATCTGTACTGTGGATTTTTTTTTCGGTGTAATTTCGGCGTATATGTTTTTGGTACTTAGAATTATTGATTCTAATGGCACGTGAACATATTCTTTATGTCTTCTCAACAAAAATTCTTTATGAAAAATAAACTGCTAAAAGGTTGGATAATATTTACGGAGTATCATTTATTTTAACAAAATATAACTTCAGGGTTTTTTTGGCTTAATAAGCAATTTAGATTTTTGTTGTTGTTGTCTTTATTCAAATTCTTTAACAAAAATTTTGTGTGATTCCCCAATTAGCTAGGTAGTTGAGTTCATCTGCATTAATTCACCAAAGTTGCAAATCAAAGTCAAATCGGACTTCACAAATCCAACAATAATATCCTATATTATTGACTAATGAATAGAAAATAGGGTAAAAACCAGAAACACCCCTTCATCTATATCACTCTTCATCACTTACACCTCTTCATCTATTAAACTCACCACATACGCTGTTAACAAAAAGAGTTCAATTACCTGATTGACCTTAAGGCTTTCTCGGAAGAAACAGATTAAATCACCCCCCCCCCCCCGTCTCTCTCTCCGTGTGTGCGCAATGACACCTCCCTCCAGAGCCATCGCCTCTGTCATCAAACCCACCGCACCAAGGGACTAGTCGGTAGTAGATTCATTGGTGGATTTGGAACCATTGTTGGTAATGGGGTATTGCTGGCAGATTATTCACGGCTAGCACAAAGATCTTAGGAGGATGGAGAACATCAATCATTTTTCATGTTTTCCAAAATGGAGGGCATAATAGACTTGTTTTTCATTTTTCCTTTCAGTCCATCCAAAATTTAGACGAAAATTTTAACCAAGAGGGGTTAAGTGATAACGTTGAATAGATGAGGGGTGTAAGTGATGAGTTTTATAAATGATGGGGTTGAGGTGATAAAACGTGATAGATGAGAAGGTGTATCTGATTTTTATCCAAGAAAATAACACTTACTTTAAAGATAGTGGTAGAAGATCAATAGGAGAACAGACACAACTGGTGTTGGAATTACTCTTCACTCTTCAATAAAATGCTAAATGAAATATGTCTGAGAAGTTCGAACATGATTTTTGAAACTAGAAAAGAGGCCATGAACAATCTTATTTAAAGTTCTAAATACTGTAGCAGCGAGACTGCGAAGGTACCGATTTTTTACTGATACAATATGTACCACGTACCGTTACTGTTTGATTCAATCTGATAGGTGCTAGAAGCACCCATTTAATCCTTCTAATTTATGCATTGTTGGTCCGTTTACATTGTTACTTGATATATATTTTAGTGTTTTGTGGTGTTTGTAGGCTTTGGAGACCGATGAGTGCAAAAACGTGCAAATTGAGAAGTCTTACGGAGGATTGCCGCGAACATTGGCTAGCATTTATTTGGTGGCAAAAATAGAACAAAAATAGAATTGGGTTGCTCCTGTTAGCCACGTGAATGAATAGTAAATTAAGGAAGTAACTCTTTGCAATGGGGTAAGGAATTGGCCAATGACAAGGAATTGAACTTTGACTAGGAAACATATTAAGTATTTGCATTGATTTAAACGCATTACCAAAGGAGAGGAGTTGGAATATGGAAAGGAGTCTTCCTTTCCAAAGTGCCCAGATTTTCGGCACATGCATATAAGGAATGGCAGTAGGGTATAAAAGGAGGAGACCCACGCTATCACGGCAGTTCGGCAGAGGACGGAACAGGAGACGACTTCGGGAGGAACACCCGGTTACCATGAGCGGCTAACTCCATTCCCTAGGGAGAAGATGAAGCACCGTGCCAAGTAGCTTTGTATATGTATATATAGGTTTAGGTTTTAATATTCGGATCGATTGTTTAACTAGAACTCGTTTCAGTTTTATGGAATGATTAATACTTTCAATCTGTTCCGTATTTATATTCGCGGTTTTTAAATACGGAGTTAAACAATAGTATTCTTTGATTGTGGTTGGAGTTCTGAGATAGATTATGCTCATAAGACGGATCGTGCCGTTAGGCGGCTAGACCGGGCTAGTGAGACGGTCCGTGCTATGGGATAGTCTATGCCTTTTAACAACTCAATTATCTTCTTGACAATTATCGGAAGGGATTGCAAACTCTAACGATAGTCTTAAATGATTCGAATGTTAAACCTAACCTATGCATATCGTTGTTACATGGTCGGGGTGGATTCGAAACCCTAGGTCTTTTTCTCATCAGTTTTCAAATCAAATAATTAGTAGCTTTCTTAATTAATCAATTTTCTCAAATCAAACAACTCAATCTTTTCTCTTCCGAATTAATCTAAAAATCAATTGAAATTGTAGTAACTCAGCCTCACTGTCCCTGCGGTTCGACGCTCGGTCTTAACCACTATTCTACAGAGTAGTAGTTAACTCCAAGGTTTTATAAATTTATTTTTGACTCGAAACGACGCGGTCACAAGCCATGAACAAACTTGACTGCCGGGTTATGAAGGGTTGGCCTAGTGGTCAATATATGATTGGAACTTAAGATTTGCTCCTTCATAATTCTCGGCTTCTAAACCTCCTAGGTACTATCAATTCTGACTTATATGCTTTCTTAGTCCTTATAAAATAAATCAAGTTTAAACTTCTTCCTTATAAATTTTAAAGAGTTAGTTTCATCCTTGTACTTCGTTATCTACAAAATGCGGTACAATTTTTTGGTTGGCAATTTCTATTGACAAAACATATTTTTCTTTCGTATTCTATTATTTATCGAGTTGTAAATTCTTTTAATTTTTCTAAGCATAGCGATTCTGTATAAGATTAGAGTGGAAGGAATTTATTTTATTGTAATTGAGTGTGTGTTTTGGGGAAGACAAAATGAAACTAGTAAAATGATGGATCACCGATTGATCGGATGGTCAGTCTAGTACTACTGCTTTGTTGGATGTACATACTAGTGGGAAACCGATCGATCTTCCAGTTGATCGGTTATGTGTGTTGTATTTATACACGTTTTATTAGTCTTCTAGGTCAACGAGAAAAAAACAGCAGCAGCCAAAAGAGAAGGGACGTGGGTCTTAGTTCGAAAGATGAAAGGGTATTTGTATCTTTGATTCTTGGAGTTCTTGTTCAATAGTACTCGAAGCCACTGTCAAACTTCAAGAAGAATTCACAACCTTGTTTCTACAAATTACTTAGAGTTGTTCTTCGGTGGATTTTTGAAGGATTGTGGAAGGCTTGAGGAGTCAAGGCAACGGTAATTAAATACTCGGTGTGTTGAACGAAGAGTCGGCAAGTAGTTCTTAGGATGATTTGCAAGAATTCAGAATCGTAGAGTAAAATTACTTGTAACTGTACAAGTTAATTATACTAGTATTTAATTATAGTATTTCTTTTTTTCTCTCTCTAGAATGGGAGCCTCTCTCTCTTCAATAGAGAATGCCTCCCCGAAGTTGGAAATCATTTCTTTTCTTTCGGGATCCCTAAAGAAATCGTGATTTTTCTTTCATCCTCCCTAAACAGATTCGTTCTCCTTTCTAGAGATCTATTTATTCTTTTTCTGCTCAATTTCTCTTTTCTCTCTGTCTCTCAACCTTATCATTTTTTCTTTCTCTGGAATCTTTCCTGGCTCCCATGGACGATCCCACAGTCATCTGCTTAGACCAGAGTTTTGATGATTCATCTCATAAATCCAAGCATACGCTAGTGGGAAAGATCTTGTCTAGTTATGCCCTAAATAAGAGAGGGGTTTCAAACATGGTTAGTAAAGCATGGAGAACCAAGGAAGAATTTTTTGTTTCTGCGTGGGGGGAGAATATCTATGTTTTCGGCTTCAAATCTGAAGAGGATCTATCAAGGAGTTGGGACGCTCAGAAAACCGTCGAGGAGTTGGATTTCTCCCATAGCCCCTTTTGGGTTCAAATTAAGGGGCTTCCTCTGGGGTACCTTAATGTGAAAAGCGGAGTGAAGATAACAGAAACCCTTGGAGAGATCATTTCAGTTGAAGATCCAGATGGGAGGGGGAAGTTGGCTAAGTTCATCCAAGTTTGTGTTTGGATCGATATCACAACTCAAAAAGGGTTTCTTCCTCAGACGCAACGGGGAAGAAGACCTCTGGATCAAATTTCAGTACGAGCGGTTGTCCGATTTTTGTTACCAGTGTGGTCGTGTGGGTCACACCATAAACGACTGCCCGGAGCAAGGGTCAAATGACCAGGTGGCAAATCCTTTTGATAGCAGCTTAAGGCCAAAGATTTCTTGATTGGATACGATTCAATATGGGGATAAACAGCTGGAGAAGCTGTTTAACCCTCATACATGGAAGATTCAGGCGAGCGATGGTGGAAAGGAGGGCTGTGTGGAAAGGAGGGCTATCTCTATGTTTGTCAAATACCAATTGGCATAATTCTTCAACAGATTCTTAACTGAAGGGCTTAAGTGATAATAGTGAATAGATGAGCGTGTGCTGATGAAAGGTTTTTAAGATAAAAGGGTGCTTAGTGATAAAGATAGATAGATGATGGGGTGTCCATGTCATTTCCACATTAATTACTAGGGCTGTTAGCCGAGTCCGGAAAATCAATCGAAATCGAATAAACCGGACAAGACCGAATTTTTCAAACTGGTCAAATAATTTCGATCCGGTTTATGTGTTTTAAAGACCGGTCGAAACCGGATCGGTTATATATATGTATATTGGTGTAATAAATATATTTTCTTAATTATGTTTTTATGGGTTGGGCTCAAAATTAATCCTTTTTTGTTGGGCCCAAAAAAATGGGTTGAATTATGGATTTTTGGTTGATATTTTGTGGTTTGAATTGTGGATTTTTTGATGTGTTGGGCCCAAAATATGGCCCATAAATGAAAACCGTTGAGCCGGTCAAAACCAGACCGTATTATCTCAACTGGTTCCGGTTTCTAAAAATCTCAAACCAGATAACCAGTTTCAACCGAGAAATATGCCAAAACCGGTCGAAACCGGACCGGTATCACCCCTATCAGTTACCATTAGCCACGTAAGTAATTTCCATTAGGGAGTTGATGGAAAGATAACAGTGAAATTTGACATATAAGGACAAAATTGACACTTTAAAATTTGTCAGGATGAAATTGAAACTTGATGTATTTTACGAGGACTAAGAAAGTAGATAAGTCTTCTTGCGAGGTCAATGCATACGTGGGTTTTGTCGCATATTAAGTAAGCCCCGCTAATGGATGGTAGAATTAGTCGGTGAATTCGTCGAGGTGCACGTAAGCAGTCTAGGACACCCTGGTTATAAAAAAATAATAAAAAATTGTTGGTTTTTTTCCCTCCAATAAATGGATTAAAGAACCGTAATGATCATTAATCACTGCAGTACATGAAATCAGATTGAAAGAGTTGATGATTGCTTGATGTGAAAAAGGAAGTTATGCATGCATGTAGTGTACAATATATAGACACAACAAGAAAATAAACACACAGAAAGAAAGAGCAGCAGGAGGGAATTGAAGATGATCAATTACCTCTATTATGGAGATTTACCGGGTGATGAAAACAGAGAAACGAGACCCAATTCCCAAATGTAATAAATCTGAAAAAGCAAATGAGAAGGGTGGTGACAACTGTAAGGTAAGAAAGGAATGTTATGGCGTGTTTGGGTCTGTGGATTCCTTACGTTTAAAGGTCAGATAATATTTGTCCTTTATTATAAAATGTAACTTAGTTGCGTTAATAGATGTGCGGTCAAGTTTTGGTAGACATACACTTTACCGGTTATGGGTCCTCCAAGATGAACAGTTTGTTATAGTCCGGAGGTGGCTCAAAATATAGGTGTTTTGGAGAGATGATGAAGGGAGAAGAGCCGTTCCCGAATGCATCTCACCCTCAGTTTGAGAATCGTTTTTCTCTATAACTTGCCTCTTTAGAATTAATTCATGTAAAGGGTCCATAACTAAGCAGGGTGATGTATTTCCTTTTCAATTGAGTGAAATAAGATTTTAAGTACAAAAAAATGAATTTAGCTGATTCCATTGATCGCTGTTGGAGCAAATATATTTTAGCTGCAGCCTCGGAATTGTTCGTATTCATTTTTTTTTTTTTTTTGGGGAATATTTTTGCTCCAAGAAAATGAACCGTAGCAATTAATCTATCTTTGTCAAGCCCTTCTAATTTAATTGTAGGTTAGAAGTTTGGAACCAAGCTTTTATCGTATGAGAAATTTCACCATGATATTCCAAGTGCAAAATATCGGAGCAAGTATTGGAAATTTTTTATTAGATTATCTAACAAACACACTGCGTACAATGAGAAAAAAAAAATGTCTCTGTTAACTTAAATCACAATTATCAACTAATCATGGAAAAATTCTAAAATACCCTCCAAACCTTACACACGATGTTTCATAAACACTTATCTCTATTATAAAACAGAAGAATGTGGGGACAAGTTGTTGGAACGACTTAGATTCATTTGATCCAAAGGCTGTAGTGCATCCTCCCACTTCTCGGTTAAGTGCCCATGATTTTCACCTAAATCACACAACTGCCATCCCCTTCCAACCGGGATGCGTAGTGCCGTAGGTACGGGCTAATACCAGTACTTTAATAACCTTCAATTTTACTCATAAACTATTCTTTCATTATTCAATTAGCCTACTACCCATCTAGTTCTATAAAATTACAAAAGAAATTTGCTTACTCCGACATGGACGACGGGATGAAAACGTTAGATAGCTGATTTGGCACTAAAATGGCAAGTTGGAAGGAAAATTTCAAAATACACCCCGAAAATTTTGAACTCTTTATCAACTAGACATCCAAAACTTTAATAAAATTCAATTAGACACCTAAACTATGAAGCTATTATTCAATTAACCCCCTACAGTACGTGGCTTTTGTCTCATATATAATTGGCCCCACTGGTGGATGGTAAAATTAGTCTCCGAATTCGTCAAGGTATGTGTAAGCAGTCTAGGACACCTTGGTTATGTAAACGTTATGGATTTTCCCCTCCAACAAAATGGATTAAAGAACACTAATCAGTAATCACCGCAGTAGATGAAATCAAATTGAAAGAGTTGATGATTGCTTGATGTGAAAAATTAAAGGAAGATATGCATATAGTATATAATACTATTTATTCAGATACAAGTACATAAACACAAAGAAAGAAAGAGCTGCAGGAGGGAAGATGATCAATTACCTCTGTTATTGGGAGATTTTCATCAGGAGACTGTTACCAAGTTTTTAGGATTGATTCGGTCGACGGGGATCGATAGCCGAATCGATGGGTAATTGTGTTTTGAGTTGCTGGAATGTGGTTGTGAAAAAGTGGAGTTTGGTTCCTTGCTGTGTCTCAGGACTTCTTTGGAAACAAACAATGAAGTGGATGGATTATGGAAGAAGAATAATAAAATGGACTTTATTAAACTTCAAAGATAGAAGAACAAACGATAAAGATTATCGTGTGAGCGATTACAAGTTAAAGCTACTCCTAGAAAAGAAAAGATAAAGGCCTGATTGGCGTTGTTTGTGTGTCTTGAAAACTGCTGCGAATTCCTCCATAAATAGGCCTCTTCGTTCGAATTTGAATGTTCCCTCCAAAGATGGCAGTTACTCCCTCATAGTGTGCCTTTGAACTTGTTCCCACGATCTGTGAACCAAATAACTCCCACGTTGTGTAGAACTGCTCCAAGAATTACTGAGCAACACTTCCCACGATCATAAGAATGTCTCTGTGAATCTCCTTTTGACATCTGTATATGAACTGCCCATATAAATAAGTTCATCAATACTTAGCTTATTAAACGGGAACAAGCCCCAGAATGACCGATCGACGGGTCACTCGACGGGAGTGTATTGCTAAAACCTTTTGCTATGGTTTTACCTCTAATGATATCACAATTCCCTGTGCCACGTGTCACCCAAACGACGGGTGAAATAAAATCGCAATTATGAAGTAAACAATGCCCCCCTTATTTATTTAAGTTAAAACTTTTTAACTTAAGTAAATAAATCCCCCAAAGTCGTGTCTGATATGTGGGGTTTTCCAAACGTATACATAGCCTTCATCGTGAAATCTAGGGCACAGTTAATATATTTTTACTCCTCCTTCGAAAAACTTCCCCTTTGAAAACTTCTCCTGCAATTGCGCCCAAAAAACCATCAATTGGTAAAATATCGGCAACCAAAACTTCGTCGACTTCTAAGTCAACCAAATCAAAGGCTTCTCAGTCGACACAACCAAAGAAACAAAGTCCCCCACAATCTGAGGTTCCCGCTGACGATATTCCATTAAGATTTCCTCAATGCCTTAGAGAGGCGAGTCAGGTAAATCAGTACTTCGTTACTAGGGCAGACACTCAAACTAACTTCATACTTGGGCCAGTATATTCTCCTACCCCTGTTGAATTACCGACATATTACCCAGTCAATGTTGACGAGCCCTTATTACTTTCGCTTCCTGGCCTTCAATGGACCAATTGGGAAACGAGAGGATCAATCAGATCATGGCCAACGGTTCAACCAACTTGGAAGAAGTGGGTTAACCGAATGAGGGGACACCTTCATCTTGAATGGACAGCATTGAGTATTTCTGAATTGATTGATCTTTCGACTCTTTCTATAGAAATAAACCCCTATTTGTTAGCTGCTGCTGCTTGCTTCTGGTCCACATCATGTAATGCCTTTGTTTTCCCAAATGGACCTATGTCGCTCACCGTTTTGGACATTATTCATCTTACTGGCCTGTCATGTGTAGGCCTAGAAGTGAATGCCACACTTGATCATGACCCCTATGAGCCTTCATTTCAGTTCAAAGGCTCAGTTAGTTATGCCAGTTTCTTGATTCAACATTTTGGGCCTGAACACGCTAAGCCTCTATTTAATGAAAAGGTTGCCTTTTACCTGTATTGGCTTTGTAAATATGTGATGTGCATTTCTGGTCTTAAGATTACTCAAGAGTATATTAGACTAGCCATTTGTTTGGCTCAGAATAAGAAATTATCCTTGGCTCCCTTTGTTTTGGGCACTCTTTATAAGGGTCTTTGGACTTTTGTTAAGAACAAGATTACCAACTGCTGTGGTGGTCCCCTTTGGATACTTCAGGCCTGGCTGTATGCTTACTTTCCGTCGATCAGGCCTTTCAGTCGTTATTCACAAAGAGAAGATGGTAGAGACTGTCAAAGTTATGGTGAATACTTCCTATCATTTGAGCCTCGAGGAGAGAACTGTACATTTAAAAGATACTTCACAACTTTCTTTCAATCCAAAACTGGTGATCTTCCAGATTGGCTCCCTTTCAAGGAATGCCAATACCCTGCTTCTCAGAAGATACAGCCCATCCTCAATCTACTGGTTCCTGTCCAAGTGGTTAATGATTTCTGGGCTAGCATATTGATTTCTAGATTCCTTTCTATAGGATTCTCCCCATCTGCCTCTCATTTTTCCAACTGCAGCTTTGAAATATATCTGCCTAATCAATGTGCCAGACAATTTGGTCTAACACAAGGGGTACCTATCCCTTATACTCATCCTAGGATCAAGGATTTGGTAGATACCAGGCCTAGTGTAACCCAGCTTTCCCTCATTCGAGAATTAGTTGGGCAATTTCAGGGTGCAAGAACTGGGTATATTTTCAAGGCTTTTGTTGCTGCTCCCTCATCTACTTCTGCTTTCCAAATTTTTTGGAAGTTTGTCACACCAATCGTCTTCAACAAAGACTTGGACAATTGTCTTTCAAGACTTGACCCTAATACCTCTTATTCAGGTATCATGCTTTACTCTTCCTTTTGTTTAATTTGTATCAGTCTTATGTTTTTTCACACGCTAATTTCATACTTCTACTTTTGTCAGTTTCTATTCCCAATTAAGTTCCTATCTTAAAGGAGGCTTCACCATCAAAGATAGATAAAGGGAAAGGAATCGTCAATACTGATGACTTATCCAAACGAAAGAAAAGAACTCGAAGTTCTCAAGTGGATGATGTGCCAGTTTCTCCATTTCTTGCTGATGCCATAAAAAACTACAATCCCCAAGCCCGAGAGGAGGAAATTGCTGATGACATGGAAACTTTAGGGCTATTCCAGAGGGTACGATATCCAACTCTTATATATGACCATTTGTTTGTATTTGGTCTTTTACTATTTTGATTGCTTACAATTCTCTTTTCAAATCCAGAGAACTAGAAGAAAGCTTCAATTACCAGCTTCCTCCGAAGAAAACAATAGTCAAGATAAGGCAATCACTGACCTTTCACATGTTTTGGAGCTTCCAATGCAAGAAGATACATCTAGTGGCCAAGCACCATCACCTCTGAAGCCTTCCAACCAACTTGACCAAGAAGATGTTATTCCTGAAAAAGCTGACAAACCATTGCCAATAGGTACCAAACAAGCTGCTGCTGTCTCTCCAGAAAGTGCCCAAACACCCCAAGAAGGTGTAAATACTGAAAAAGTTGATGAATTGACAACTACACACCTTGCTTCTATACCTTTAGCAAGTGATAAAGCCTCGATTGATTTGAATCTTGATTTAGACCCCGGCAATCGAGTGTCACCTACTCACTCTAAAGGTGACACTGACATTGGTTTAGGCACAGTTGGGCTTAATTCTCCCAAGTCTCAAGAGACTGCTGAGGAGCCTACTCCTGCCATAATCACTCTTACTCCCCTACAGTTGACAGGAATATCTGAGGTCCAAGAGCAAACACAGACAGCAGGACCAAAACCATTGGATCATGAGATCCCTTCTGAAACCCCCAAAGCATCCTCTTCTTCTGTCAATAAGGATGGGGATCAACATTCTATCTCAGACTTGGATCAAATGATAAGTAAAGTTAAGACTTTTTCTGAGTCTTATTCCAAATCCATGTCTGAATTTTCTAAATCTTTAACTCCTCCCACCTCTTATCACCTGAGTGAAGAAACTAAAGATGAGGTGAAGTCTTTCTTTCGTATGCTTGAGCTTCCTTTAGCAGAGGTTGCTGCTGATCATATTCCAGCTTTCACTAGCTCTGTTACTCATCTGATTGATAGGAAAATCCTTCCTGACTTAGAGCATATTGAGTTGGAGGAGCTTTGGTCTGGATTAAGCAAGAATCTGTCAGTTGCTGCTTACTGCCAAAAGGAAATGAAGGAGAAGCTTAAGACCATAGATCAGTTTGCCAATACTTCTGGCAAGCTTGACACAATGAGCACCTCCATCTCTCAACTGAAAAATGACTTGCATCAATTAGATGTAGAAGAAGCTGAGCTGATTACCCGTTTGAACCAGATCAAGCAAGAAAGGATTTCTCTGATAGCACAAAAGGAACATATCAGTCACGACTTGGCTGGTATTACTCCTGATGAGCAAGGGATAAAAGCCATGATTGAAGTGACAAGAGATGATTACTTAAAGAATCAGTCAAGATACAAGACTATTGATCACCAATGGAACTACTTCGTTAAGTTCTTTATGGATTTCAAGTCTAGAATTCAGTAAATTTTGTAAATGACTATATCATAGCCTATTTCTGTAAGGCTTCGTTAATATTTGACTCTTCTCTTAATGAATATTAGCCTTTTTTAGGCTTTTGAAATCTTATATTTATTATTTTGAGATTGACTTTCTTCTTATTATTGATGTATGCCTGAACAAGTGAGGCTTAGGTCTCATAAACCACCTCTCGAATTTCTAATTCACCATTTGAGGCATTTTACTTAATAATTGTCCCCAAATCGACGAGGATCCATTAATTAGAAATTCACTCAACCATCACT
The DNA here is from genome assembly GCA_020567845.1 of Rhododendron henanense subsp. lingbaoense. Lineage (NCBI taxonomy): Eukaryota > Viridiplantae > Streptophyta > Magnoliopsida > Ericales > Ericaceae > Rhododendron > Rhododendron henanense. The sequence goes on along the minus strand of CM036316.1, from coordinate 39,733,363 downwards.
AAGTAATATTAATAACTGGCAAATCAATCATTTACTTCTTGTCATGAATAAACTGACACGATTCTTCCCCTTCTCCATTCTAGTGGAGATCGTGGGTAGTTATCCCTCGGGGATTGAGTTAATAACTCATGCCGATTTTGAAAATTGAATTAGCAGTTTTCATGCTGCATCGGAAAACTGAACAGCCACTACATGGGCAGTTATCACTTATGCCTTTAAATTAGACATCAAACCTCATTGTTTTTACCTTCAACAAATCAACCAAAGTTCGTTCCTTCAACGATGTCCACTGCAAATACAAACTCTGCACACATGGAGATCGACAGGAAGAACAAATTTCCAGCTTTCGAAGGGAGTTCCTCCTCTATGGACGATCCATATTCTCCCATTCCTGAATGGGATGATCCCTTGCCATCAAATCCCCCTGCACAATGGGGACTCATACCACCCACTGAAAGGGTGGTTGTCAGGATGGAAGAATCACTCTTCTACCCAAATTCCAACATCCGACGTTCTCACATCAAAGTGAGCTACATGTTTCCCTGGGTTAGGGAAGAACCAAAAGCAATGCTGCTGGATTCACTACTCTCATCATCATCACGACCTATGTTATTTCAACTAGCTGAAGCAGGTGGTAAGCCTTATCTGGAGAATCATCACTCTCTCTTTGAAAAGGCCAAAACCCAACAACTTTATTGGAAAGAAGTTGTTCGAAAACCCTGCTACCCCGTCGATTTCTCTGATGATGAACCTAAACTCAAACCTCTTCCTGAAAACCCTGATTGGTTTGGCGAACTAACCAAATTGAGGTTTGATCCCCCAATGTCTCTTGCTACCCATCAAGGGTATTCTTTCTTTAGAGATTCTGATGAGACTACAGCCAAAGAATTACTGGCTGCTTTTGCCTTTTTAGATATTCACATTCTGGAAGAACAAATCCCTTACTTGAACTTTTTATGGGCCTATGAAACTCTTCAGTTTTACGAGAGTAGCCTCATTACTACCCATCTTCACGGGTTTAAAACATCTTTGCCTCTCATAAGGCTTTGGTTAAGAACTAGCACTACTGCACACTATGACCCCTTTTGGGTCAATTATGAGTTGGGCCAAGATAAGGTCATCAATCTTCATAACAAGATGATAGCATTTGAAGAATCCGAATGGATACTCCCACCCAATTCTTCAAGAAAAATACTTAAGAAACACCAAAAGTGGCAAATGAAGAGAGCCCAAAAGGGGGCTATTCTTCAGACTAAGGCTCAGCAAAGGGTTCTAGCCATGAGGCCTATGGTTGAAAAGAAAATACAAATGGATGCAGAGGAGATGGCTAGGGACAGGGAGCATGACTTCCTGACATATGCTTGGGAAAAATTCCATGTGTTCGTAACTTGGAGTTTTCCTCACTATTTTGAGATCATCAGCCTCGACGCAGATGGCAACCCCATTGCACCAGCTGGAATTTAAGCTTATGATATTTAGCCTTTTCTTTTAATTGTATTTTCATTATTGCCTCTTTAAAAGGCTTTTGTTTTGTTTCTGCCTTACTAACAGGCGTCATATTATGTTTTATTATTGAATGAAAGTTTAAGCCTTAGTTAATAGGCTTATTATGTTAATTTCTGTCTGGTCTGCATATGGTTATTTGTCTTCTTGTTATCAACAACTGAGAATTCAGTTTCATGCAGTACCTCATCAAAACAGATAAATTTAAAATCAAATGATCCATCAAAAAGTATTTTTATGAATCAATCGACTCCCAAGGTGATGGAAAATATCCCTTTAAATACTTCCCATTAATTGTTCTTTCATGTGATATCCCAAGTATTGATTCCAGATGGTATGCTACTCCTCTTAGGATTCTTAACACACGAAATGGTCCCTCCCAATTTGGAGACCACTTGCCAAATGTTCTTTTCTTTTTCTTATCTAAAGGTAATATTGCTTTCCAAACCAAATCATCTTCTGCAAATGATTTCTCATGCACTCTTTTATTATATATTCTTTCCATCTTCTTTTTCTGAGCTTGGATATTGTTTAATGCGTCTATTCTGGACTCTTCTAATCCATCCAGTTCTCCATACATTGATTCCTCAAAATCAACATTGTTTGGGTCATAATGACTAGCAACCCTATGAGAAGTGATATTAATCTCGACGGGCAAAACTGCAGCCTGACCATACACAAATTCATATGGTGTCGTTTTTGTACTGTCTCTTTTTGATGTTCTATAAGCCCATAAAACTTTTGGCAATAACTCATGCCATTCTCTGGGATTATCTACAATCATCTTAGACAGGGTATTCTTAATGATTTTGTTGGTTGATTCTACTTGCCCATTTGCTTGAGCATAGTAAGGAGAAGAGTTTAGAATTTTTACTCCAAATGACTTAGCATAAGCCATAACCTCTTGACCATTAAACACAGATGCTTGGTCAACAGTTATAGTCTCAGGAATACCAAATCGACAAAAAATACACTCCTCAAGAAAATCGATTACTTGTTTTTGAGCTACACTTTTCAAAGGAATTGCTTCTGTCCATTTTGTAAAATAATCTGTAGCCACCATTATGTACTCATGCTGCGAGGAAGAATGAGGTACAATCTCTCCAATCATATCAATCGCCCACCCTCTGAAAGGCCACGGTTTAACAATTGATTGTAAAGGGAAAGCAGGCACCCTTTGAATTGGGCCATGCTGTTGGCATTTTTGACATCCTTTTGCATATGCAATACAGTCTTTTCTTAAAGTTGGCCAATAATAGCCATATCTCCTGATTAACCATTTCATTTTCTCTCCAGATTGATGGGAACCACAAGTCCCTTCATGGACTTCCCCCATAACTGTCATGATTTGAGGTTTAGCAATACATAGCAATAGCACCCCATCTGACGACTTTCTAAATAGATCACTACTCAAAATGATGTAATTGATAGCTCTTTGTTTGATGCTCCTATCTGTTTTCTCACTTGGATTTTCTAAAAACCTTTTTATTGGGATTCTCCAGTCATCAATCAGATTTATCTCCATAATTTCCAAATCCTCTCCATCTCTTTCAATAGAGAAGGGCAAAAATCTCTTTTGTACTCTTATTAATTTTTCGTTTTGTCCATCAGGAATCTTAACTCCAGATGCAATTTGTGCCATTTCATTGGCTTCCCCATTTTCCAGTCTATAAACATGTTCTAATTGTATGTCATCAAAATGTGACATGAGAACTTTGACTTTATGTAGTTGTAGTTCTAAAAGTGGATGGTTACACTTGTATTCGCCCATTACTTGTCGTATTACCAATTGAGAATCCCCTATGATATTCAAATGTCTTATATTCAATTCTTTTGCAATTTCTAATCCAATAATTAAAGCTTCATACTCAGCTTGATTATTAGACATGATTCTGCTTTCATCTAATTGGAAAGAGAACTGTAGTAGTTCTTCTTTTGGAGAAACTAGAACTACGCCAGCTCCAACTCCTCTATCAGTTTTGGAACTATCAAATGACAATTTCCATGGTTTTATTTCAACCATATGAATCTCGAATTCATCCTTTTCCATTAATACATTAGGATGATCTGCTAGAAAATCAGCTAACGCTTGACCCTTTACTGCCTTTTGAGGCACATATTCTAAGCAGTATTCTACCAAGGCCAATAACCATTTTCCTTGCTTACCTCTCAAAATAGGTCTTGTTAAGATGTATTTTATAATGTCAGTTTGTGCAATTACATGCACCGTCGACGGCAACATATAATACCTTAATTTGATTGCAGAAAAATACAATGCTAGGCATAACTTTTCAATTGGTTTATACTTTATCTCACACTCATTTAGTCTCCTATTTAAGTAATATATTGCTTGTTCATGGCCATTCTCATTGTCTTGAGCCAAAAGACTGCCAATTGATTGGTGGCCAGCTGAGATATAGAGTTTCAAGGGTTTGCCAAATATTGGTGGCATAAGCACAGGAGGTTTAACTAATGACTGTTTCAAGAATTCAAAAGCTTTATTATGCTCTTCATTCCACTTAAAATCTTTCTGAGATTTCAATTTCAAAAGTGGTGAGAAAGCCAAGGTTTTCCCAGATAAATTGGAAATAAACCTTCTTAAAAAGTTGACTTGTCCCAAGAACTGTTGGAGTTCTTGTTTGTTTGTTGGAGGCTGTGCTTCCATTACTGCTTTTGTTTTATCTTTATCAACTTCAATTCCTTTCTTATGAACTAGGAATCCGAGGAAATTTCCAGCACTAACTCCGAAAGCACACTTTGTTGCATTCATTTTCAGTTGGTATTGTCTCATCCTTTGTAGGACTTGTTTTAAATGATCAATATGATCATCAAATGTGTGTGATTTCACAACTACATCATCAATGTAAACTTCCATAAATCTTCCAATTAAGTCATGGAAAATCACATTCATAGTTCTTTGATAAGTTGCCCCAGCATTCTTTAAACCAAATGCCATCACAATCCATTCAAATAGTCCAATATATCCTGGACATCTGAATGCTGTTTTATGTGTATCTTCTTCTGCAATGAATATCTGATTATAGCCAGAATAACCATCCATAAAGGAAAGAAATCGATGGCCAGAAGTAGCATCTACCAAATGGTCTACCACAGGCATGTGGTACTCATCCTTTGGTGAAGCTGTATTCAGATTTCTAAAATCGATGCATATTCTTACTTTCCCATTTTTCTTAATCACAGGAACAACATTAGAAATCCATTCTACATACCTGACTGGTCTTATGTATTTGGCTTTGAATAATCTTTCCATTTCTTTCTTGACTTCTTTTAACACTTCAGGAGTCATTTGTCTTGGAGTTTGTTGGTATGGAACAAAATTCTCTTTAATAGGAATTCTATGTTCAACCAATGATCTATCTAAACCAGTCATATCAGGATAATCCCAAGCAAAGCAATCTTTAAATTCAGACAACAAATACTTCAAACGATCCTTCATTTCATCAGGTAAAGAAGCACATATGTGAAGAATTCTAGGATCTTCTTCTGTTCCTACATTAAAATCCTCTAAAGGATCTTTAACTTCTGCTTTAAGATCATCAAGCTTTGCAGGGGCAGCTTTGAGATCTTCCATAGCTAGTTCCTTTACAGATAAAGGACTGTCATCTATCACACAGTCTACCCAATTACAAGAAATAGGCTCATCAACCTCTAATTTCCTAGACACAATAAAAGAAAACAATCTTTTGAAAGTGGCTTTTAAAGTAGCCAACTGATCATCTACTTGATTTGATATTTTACTAGACATGAAAAACCTTAGATTCAGCATTACTAGACCTCAAAATTATGTTAGGTCTAACAAAATCTTTACTCAATTCTTGAAAACCATCTTTGATGTATTTAAGAAACTGACTTTCAGTAACACCAGTTCCTACTGACTTTACCTCTGAATCTTCAATCTTGATCGGCCACAGGTCTTCATCATATAGCCCTGCTTCCACATTGTTAGTTTCTGCCTTAAAGGGATGCTTGTCTGCCCAGAAAATCTCCATTTCTGTAGCTTTTTCATTCTGCCCTTGCCTCAGAAATATCAATGCCTGATGTAAAGAAGAAGGCACACACCCATTTATGTGAATCCAATCTCTGCCTAACAAGGCATTGTAATTGGATGAAGAGTCAATAACAAAGAAAGTTGTGTTCATCTTTCTACTTCCAATTTGTAACTGCAAAGAGATCACACCTTTAGCAGGTGAGCATCCTCCTGCAAAGTTACCAACTGTCACCTCTGTTGGAATCAAGTCAGATTCCTTCTTATTTAGGGTTTTCATCATCTTTGAAGGTAAGATGTTGACAATAGCCCCATTATCAATCAAAACCTTATTGATAGGCTGTCCATTGATATGCAACATTATGTATAAAGGCTTTAAATGCCTGACCAAGGCATCTTCAGGGGATCTTAGTACCACAATGTCTTTTCCTTTTGTGTCTTTTTCAATTCTTATAGATTCTTTTTGGAAATCTTTCTCTTGTTCATCATTTATTTTTACTATAGCATATGTCTTATCTTCCACATCTCCTTCCAAACTAGTTGGTTGGTTAGGTTTCGCCTGAAAAGTTTTTGGTAAAACCAGAATCATATTACATGGAAGTTTAGTAGGAGAAACTGACCCAAACTGGATCGTGTCCAAAGCTTGACCAAATGTGGCAGACTTTTGAGAGTTAACCTCATTCTTGTCATCTTTTGAATCCTCTTTCATTATCTCTGAGCTGTCGACGGACAACAAATCATCATCTTCATCATCCTCCAACAAGACTTGCTGGAATTCTTCCATCTTTTTCTTCAAACTCCTTTTAAACTCTGCCTTTTGTTCCTTTATAGATAGGATAGAGCCACCAGATGAATTTGAATTTTGCCCCCCAAGTCTTTGGGCAATAACTGGTCTAACAGTTTGCCCCCCAGGCTTTTCTGTTTCCCTTACCTTTGGTTTAGGCGCCGCTACTTCTCTATTCCAAACCATTGGAGTTGGTTGTTTTGGGACTACTTTGACATTCATTTCTGGCCATTCTGTTGGCTCTGTCACTATATAAGAATCTCTCCTTTCTCTTTCTGAAATCTTTCTCTGCAACCTCCTTTTCTGAGTGTTGGTTATTGGAACAAATTCCTCAACCCTTGGGAATTTCGGATGTCTCACTGTATCCCACATATGATGCTCAATGTTTGGTGGGACCACCATTCTCCCTTGGTATCCACCTCTAACAAAAGGTATTCTGCCTCTTGACCTCATACCTCTAGGATATGCACCTCTTCCTCTGAAAACAGGCGGATATATCAAATTTGGGTCTGGTTTCTCTGGCATGGCTGGAATCACTGGAAACCCTTTGAATAAGAATGGTCCATCATCTTCTCCATACCATTTGATAGATTCAGAAAAGATGAATATTCCAGGGTCTTCACCCTCAAATATCAGTTTTGGGCCAACATAAATTTGCAAATCTTTGTTCCCCATAGTGTTAAATCTTATAGAACCTTTTGCATAGGTCCCATTGTACTCTTTCCCAGCAATAATTTCCTCTCCTGACTTTATCTCTTCATCACATCTCAAGCAGAAATAATTTTCAAATTTCTGTTTAACATATGACTCTTCTTCAGTTTCCATGATATCTTCTTCCTCTTAAATTCTTTGCTCAACTTGGGATGCCATTTTTCCTTTTCTCAACCTGGCAGTCACCACGTTCACATCCACTAGAGGAAATGGATCAATATCTATTCCCATGACTTCTTTATTTCCCTTGGCATACTGCAATAAACCTTTCTGAATCAGGTCCTGCACACAATTTCGAAACGTAACACAATTATTAGTATTGTGTCTAAAAGAATTGTGCCATTTGCAATAATCTTTTCCTTTTCTATCTTTCTCTGATGGTATAACATGTCCTATTGACAAGGTTAAGAACTTTTGATTTATTAGTTCATCAAATAGTTGATCTACTTTAGACAAATCAAATGAATATTGTCTAAAACTTGCTTGGTTTCTCCTATTCGGATGTGATGATGGCATATTCACAGGCTTCTCAGCCTTTGTCAAAGTATCACATACAATTGGTGCCTTACCAATTACTTGAGCCACATCAATTTCTACATCACCTTCTATATCTTGGTAATAAGTACCAAGTGATTTATTCTTTCTGAGTTCACCTTCCAAAAGTATAGCCTCATATCCTATGGCTTTTGAAGTAAAATCAAATAAATCTCTAAATTCAGTCCCAATGAAATGTTTCTTAAAGTCATAATCGAGCCCTTCTTGGGCAATTTTGACTATTTCAGATTCTGGAATGTAAAATTGACATTGATTTCTGACCTTCTTAAATCTATTCATATATTGTTCAACAGATTCAGATGGTCTTTGCCTAATCTTAGCCAAGTCTGCTACTGAGACTTCTGGTGCATGTCTGAAGAATTGAGTATGAAACTGTTCTTCCATCTCTCTCCAGGAATGAACAGAATTTGGAGGTAAACTTATGAACCATGAAAAAGCAGTTCTAGTTAAAGAATGAGGGAATAATTTTAATTTCAATGCTTCATCTAGGTCTGCTTCACCTATTTGAAGGCAAAACCGTCCAACATGTTCCACAGTTGACTGGTTTTCTTCCCCATTAAAAAGAACCAAGTCTGGAATCCTATAGTGCCTAGGAAAAGGCACATTATCAACCCAATTTGGATAGGGTTTTCTAAACATAGGTTTCTCAATCCTTCTTAATCCAGGACCATACATATCTTGCATAATATTCAGCAGTTGAGCCCTTAAATTGGGCTCTTGTGCTCTTCCGGTTTGATTAGTAATGTCAGGCCTCATTTCGTACCCATATGGGTGATCTGGCCTTCTCCCATTTGAATTAAAAGTTGGTGGATCATACCCATACATATTGGGGTCAATATTAGCCATATTTGGCATATTTCTATTATCGTTCCTATTTAAATTTGCATTAGGATTTAGACCCCCAATTCCAACATTATATAGATTCGGATTATTATTCCCATTATTACCAAATCCTGCATTAATTGGAACTGCTGTTGGTATAGTTTGATAAAAACTTTGATTTTGTCCATAATTTTGATTTCCCGTTGGGATCCTATTGACTCCAGTAAAAATGGCATCAAAAGCAGGATTATCAAATACCTGTGGAGGAGGTATGTCATTCATTGGATTTGTCTGTCCACTGCTCTGTCCAGAATGGACATTCACATTGACTGGCACTTCGACTACTGGTGGAGTCGTTTGATTTTGTGCCATTGCATTCTTAAACATGGCCATAATTGTTTTGGTCATCTCGCTCTCTGGATTGCTCAGCAACCTAGCAAATTGTTGAACCATATTCAGTGACTCACTCTCTGGACCATTTAACTGGCCCATTTCCTGACCCCTCTGATTTGGATCTGTCACATTTCCTTCATTCACCTCATTTCCACCATTATTGTTGGTAGAATTGTTGTTATCGTTATTACCATCTGTTGGTAATTGATTTCTCGTTTTCGGTGCCATGTCTTACTTCCAAATTAGTAAGAGCCCTCCTTCTAGCGCCAAAATTGTTACCAAGTTTCTAGGATTGATTCGGTCGACGGGGATCGATAGCCGAATCGATGGGTAATTGTGTTTTGAGTTGCTGGAATGTGGTTGTGAAAAAGTGGAGTTTGGTTCCTTGCCGTGTCTCAGGACTTCTTTGGAAACAAACAATGAAGTGGATGGATTATGGAAGAAGAATAATAAAATGGACTTTATTAAACTTCAAAGATAGAAGAACAAACGATAAAGATTTTTGTGTGAGCGATTACAAGTTAAAGCTACTCCTAGAAAAGAAAAGATAAAGGCCTGATTGGCGTTGTTTGTGTGTCTTGAAAACTGCTGCGAATTCCTCCATAAATAGGCCTCTTCGTTTGAATTTGAATGTTCCCTCCAAAGATGGCAGTTACTCCCTCATAGTGTGCCTTTGAACTTGTTCCCACGATCTGTGAACCAAATAACTCCCACGTTGTGTAGAACTGCTCCAAGAATTACTGAGCAACACTTCCCACGATCATGAGAATGTCTCTGTGAATCTCCTTTTGACATCTGTATATGAACTGCCCATATAAATAAGTTCATCAATACTTAGCTTATTAAACGGGAACAAGCCCCAGAATGACCGATCGACGGGTCACTCGACGGGAGTGTATTGCTAAAACCTTTTGCTATGGTTTTATGTTTAACTAGTTTATCCTACGATATTAAGGTGTACTAGAGTTACCTCTAATGATATCACAATTCCCTCTGCCACGTGTCACCCAAACGACGGGTGAAATAAAATCACAATTATGGAGTAAACAGAGACCCAATTCGCAAGTGTAAATCCGAAAAAGCAAATGAGATATAGGATCTGATAATGGAAGATAAGAAAGGAATGTTAAAGCGTGTTTGGGTCTGCGGATTCTTAACGTGAGAAGTCGACATTCTATTTGTACTTTGGTCCTTTCAAAAGTAAATTCTAACGGCACGTGAACGTATTCTTTCTGTCTTCTTAATCTTAACAAAAAAAATTCTCTATGAAAAATAAAATTGTGGGGGGTTCGGTTTATCGGTGTTGGAAAAATGTATGCATATTAATTTGTTGGAAAATTATATGTATTACAATTACATATTTATTTTGATGAATGTTGAAAAAATGATATTATCTATTTTAATGATGTTTCGGCAAATGCTAATCTATCGAAAAGTCTTTTTTGGAGTAAATTTTCTAGGCCTTGAAACATTGCATAAAGCCTCTTGGATTCAATGTTTAATATTTATAAAGACTTAATGAGCTCAATACATGTTTTAATGGAATTATTCAGATGAATTTTTGAGCTACAGGTTGACGAACCGGCTGACAAGCCGGCTGTCTGAACAGAAGAGGTTGTCAACCGGAGTTCACCAGATGGCAGACCAGTTGAGAGAGCGGACGACCTCCTAGTTGACCGGTAGTACATTTCTGCAGATCAGTAAAGTTCCAACGGCTAATATTTTTCCTAAATTAACTCTCCAACGGCTCCAATATTTTATTAACGGCTAGTAGGTGGATGGATGGCTATATAAGGCTTCAAGAACTCATTGATGAGTACCAATCCAAGCTACAACATTCCACATCATTCCAAGAGCAAATTCTCCAAAGATCAAGTCCAAAATTCTCCTAGTTCTTCCACTTTCATATTTTTCTTGAGAGAAAATTTGTACAAGTCGTGAGCGCTAATTTTCATACTTTCTCTACATACTTGTAATTCCTAAGCGAGTATTTGAGTCAAACACTTGAAATCTTAGAAGACCAAATTCGGGTTTGAATTTGGGTACGTGTTATTGTTTTCGAGAGGTTTTCGGAAAAAACTCTTATGGTTGTACTAGCTCCACGGGAAAGCTAAGGATAAGGTCGTTGTAAGCACCCACAAGACTTACTGCTTGTAATCTTTTTGAAGATTAAAGGAACCTTCAAGTAGTTGCTTGAGGAGAAGTGGACTAGGCCGGACCGTGGACAAATCCGGGCCGAACCACTATAATCGGGTTCTATCACTCTAACTCTCTCTCTTTTATTTGTGCATATCGTTTTGATGAAAAGATTGTTAGAGATAATCTTTATTAGTATTTTTACTTAGCAACCCTATTCATCTCCGTTCTAGGTTGCCATTTTTGGGTAACAATTGGTATCAAAGCCTCGGCTCTTATTTGTAGACTTGACCGTCTAAGAGTTAAGATCCATGGCAACCACTAGTAGCATATCTTGCATCGAGGGTCAATCCTCAAATAGGCCTCCCTTGTTCACGGGTTCTAACTATAGCTATTGGAAAAATCGCATGCAAATCTTTATTCAATCCACCAATTATGATTTGTGGAAAATTATTGCAAATGGTCCTATCAGTCCTACTAAAAAATCCGGTATTCCTAAGCTAAAGAGTGAATGGACCAACGTAGATAAGAGTAATGTAGAAAAGAACTTTAGAGCCACGAATCTTCTTTTTTGCGCTATAACTCCAAATGAATATGATTGTGTATACGCTTGTGAAACCGCTAAGGAAATATGGGATAAATTGAAAATGGCTCATGAAGGAGATAGTCAAGTTAAGGAGTCTAAAACTGATATCCTAGACTACTGTGAATCGTCAAATATTTATTTCATAAATCTATAAGAGTTGTTCGTTTTGGTATTTTAAATAAATACCAAAACCGTGCGTAAGAGAGAAATGAGAGTAATGATTGAGAGAAAATTTATTGAAAACCGTGCGTTGAGAGAGAATCTAAAATCCCAAAACAAACAAACAAGCTCTTTCCCACTGAGAAGCAGTCAGGTCAGGGCTTCAGCTGGGAAGTTGAAGATATTCCTCAAGTCCGAAACGAAGTGAGATGCGGACACAGGTCTCTCTCTCTCTCTCTGCCTTTAAGCGATGTATTTGTATGTCTGTCTGTGCGTGTTATACTGATTTGAATGGTTTCTGGAATCCCCTATTTGATCTCTCTGTTCTGTCCTCGTACATATTTCCTGGGTTTTTTAAACGAAAATTCGCAGGAGGAATCGATTTCATGGTTTCTCAAGTTGTTGGCTTGAAGGTTAATTTGACTGTAATTAGCCTCAGTTTTCCTATTCTACCTTGCAACAGGCCTTTTGGATTATGTGTGTGTGTGTGTGAGAGAGAGAGAGAGGTTTCTTCCCAAAGTTCACTTGTAGGAACGAGATTTGGTGAGAAAATAAAATGGATTGGTAAAATATTGCAGCTCCAGCCCTCGCTCATCTCCTGAACTAAAAACTTGAGTGAAACCCTCAAAATCGAACTCAGCCCTTGTCTCGAAACTCATACCAAATTAAATCTTATTCGCTTTTTAAACCCAAATCAAGAAGACCTAATTCATATACCAAGTGTACAATGGCTAGTTTTTGGCTGCTGGTGGTGAGGGTTGCTGGTGGTTATGGTGGTGGACAGTGAATCTGATGATTGTTCTTACCTGTGGTGTGAGGTTGGTGGTGGTGGTCAATCATACTTAAGGCCCCCACAAGTTCGATCACAAATTCGCAACAACAAACTTAAACCCAAATCTGCTACAGCTTTCCTTGGTGGTGGTGGGCAGGGTGGCTGGAGGGGTGGAGGTGTTTGGGCAGCAGCTAGGGACGAAGTCAGAAATTAAGCGTCGGGGAGGCCCATATAAGTATATCCAAGAAAGAAGAGAAGTTACTTTTACAAAAATGATCTTTTGATGAAAATTATTAAATTGTTAGAATTGAAGGTATTGTGTATTATGCAAATAAGTGAAGTTTTGCTATATCTTTAAAGAAGTACTCATGAAAGAAAGAGGCGACAATGAGAATTCTAGAAAATGTGGGGGACCATTATAAGTACTCCTCCATTTTTATCGGGATAGTATATAATAGTAGTTACTAGAAACTTCAGGGTGGCCATGGCAACACTTGGCCCCCATCTAGCTTTGTCCTTGGCAGAGCAAAGCTGGCGGAAGTGGATGGTGGCCGTGGCAACTAAAGGGGCAAACTTAAATGTTTTTGAAATGTTTTTAGCCAAGATTTTAGTAAGTAATGTGATTGCTGTGATGGTGACTAATACCAAATGGAGCTTTTCCTTTCTTCTTTTCTCATAAGGTTATAATGTCTTCTTGTAGTTTACATGGAGACACCTGTAGAGGACAAGTTCATCACCACAGAAAGTTTAGTGGGAGCAAAATTAGATTTACTTGATGTTGGAACAAATCAAGAACCAAATGAAGGTATGTCATTTGAATCAGATGAAGCTGCCAAAGCATTCTATGATGAATATGCCAGGCGGATAGGATTCTTAACTCGAATCGTATCATCTCGTAAGTCAGAGCGTGATGGATCAGTTATATCCCGTCGACTGGCCTGTAACAAGGAAGGATATAATCGTAACAGTCGAAAGACTGGGCCATGCCAAATTCGAAAGCGAGAGAGCCACCGGGAAGGTTGTATGGCAATGGTTCTCGTGAAAAGAGAGAAGCTTGGGGAATGGGTTGTGGCAAAATTTGTTCGGGAACACAATCATCCACTGGAAGTTTCTTCGGAAAAATGGCGTCCAAATCCAGTAAGTTTTCCTTGAAGCTGCAACTTTTAAAGTTCTAATATACATGTTCTCCCTCTATTTTCTTTTACCTCGTTGGATGTATGTTTTGGTAAATCTACTTATCCAGATATTGTGGAGATACTATGCTAGTATCTCAGCAAGACTATTTACCAAATCGAAGCTAAGAAGTTCTGTAACTATAGGATCACAGTATTATGGTCACCTTGGAAGCTTAGAATAATGGCACCATACCTTTGGGTTTAGGGATGGCATTTGGAGCGGATATTGGCAAATCCGTACCCGAAACCCGAAACCGAATGGCTGCCCAAATCTGCCCCGAAACCCGAACGGGTAGAGGAGTGGTGAACCATAACCAAACCAAACGGGTTTCGGTTATTCCCCGAACCGAATGGATAACCGAAACAATCAAATGAAACAAGCTGAACCAAACGAAGAACAAGGGGAAAAAAGAAATTCATGGTTATTATTCTTCACAGGAGTTCCAAACCGGAAAAAGAAAACCCAGATCTTAGTTCATACGTAGCTTTTATTCTTCACTTTTTTGCATCAATAAACAATCTGTGACCTAACCCAGGATCTAGTAATCTGAACCTTGACCAAGTTCCTAATTCCACCAGGCATCACAATTGATTTTAACCTTTCCTTGAGCAGGAGCTTTCCACTTGGGCTGTGGAATCGGAGAAGCAACTTGATTAGTCAATTCCATGATTGAACGAGGAAACCCACAATGAGGTCAGATAGAGATAGATGCATGTACGCCCAGGGCCGGCCCAAGAGGCCGCTGCCTTGGGCCTCCACATTTTGAGCAAAAAATGGGGCACCCCTTCCTTGATGAGTATATATATTTTCTGTGCGCAACTATAATACAAACTCTTTTAGAGGTTCAGTGGTAAAGTGTTTGCTCTTTCACATAAGACGTCTGGGTTCAAGTCTTGATAGGATACTTTTTTGAAGTGTCTTTTTGCCAAAAAAAAATTTCTCTTGTCACACAAATTGGGACTACTGTGATTCAAACACGAGTCCACTGAATATTATAACAACCGCACAAGTTATTAAGGCCAGAATATTTACCATGTTTTATAGTATGAATGAAAATGATATATAAATAAGTATTTTTGTTTATTATTTTTAAATTAGAAAATTTATAGAGGGCACAATTCCACTACTTGGCCTAGGGCATCCAAATATTTTGGGCCGGCTCTGTGTACGCCTATATAGAGAGAGAAACAAACCTAGTTGCTAGAGAGAAAGGATCGGTACAGTGAGAGAGAGAGAGAGATGAAAACCCTAGACGCCACTTATACTTATATATATACAAAGGGTATTTTTTTAATTTTAATATCAGTTAAACCATAACCGAACCGATACCCGTTCGGTTATCCAAGGCCTCAACCATACCCATACCTATACCCATACCCACGGGGAATTTTTCGGTTATGGTTCGGGGAAAAACTTTGGTTACCGTTCGAGTACCCAAATTGGGTTATGATACATTCATAAACAAGCTTCTGTCTTGAAAAATTTGAGGATTACGTTTCGCTGATACATTACGGTGAATGAGTTAGATTTATTCTTAGAATGCCTTAATCAAGGGCTTTTCATTGTAAAGGGACAAGTGATATCCAATTTAATACACAAGAAGCTTTCGACTTCCGTTTCACCTGATTGTAACCATCTCTCCACGGGCTCTGACCCTCATATAATAAGTGGTGGTCAATCCTGCTAAAATGTAACCAAGTTTATCTTGTTTCTAGGAACAATTTAGTGTAGCTGTCATCACCGGAAAAAGAGGTTGGAACCTTGGTTGGGCTGCTTGGTCTGTCTTAAAGGACGACATCCTACTCCTCCATTTGGAATACTCCCGAAAAAACGTTTGTCCCTCATTCTCTGAAATTTGCTTATTTTGTAATATACCTCACTCTTCTGCTCAACTTTAAGCCTCTCTCTTGGTGGCAACTCAGTTTTTTTTTCTCTATTTCGTAGCCTTTGATTTCTTTGTGCAAAAATCTAGTGTGGTTCGTACAAATTGTGTCTTCAATGTAGTAGAAGTCCTTTCTTTATTTACGGTTTGTGAAGTCTAAAGTAGTTTCTCTTCGCTATGGAAGAAGCCAACAAGGTGATGATTATTGTAAGTGAGAATTTTCTAAAATATTTGTAAAGTTTAACCATTTTGATCCCACCGTTGTCGAAAGTTCCCAAAGCTACCACTATTTTCAATCTTATTCCTATAAATTCCCCTATATTGGACTAGCATTCAAGAAATTGGGAATCAAATATCAACAAACAATGATGGGAAGAAGTTGGAGAAGTTGTCATGTCCTAGGATTTCTTACACATCTTAGAACAAGATACTAAAAAGCAAAACAGACCAAAACCACCAATGACATTTGGATTTTGACTACATTTGAACAACCCTTGGGCTACATGTTTGCCCCAGTTTTTTTGAGGTCAGAGCCTATTCCTTTCGATTCTTAATATTTGTGCAATCATGGTAAATGAATATAGAAAGTGTTTTTTTCCTTTGGCTAAGTTTTCCATATCTTAACCTGTCGAATCACCTGATATTGAGATTGCTAAAAAACACAGGTTGATCAGGAAAAGACTAATGGAATCCTCTTATTTTATGAAACCTTATGGAAGTCTGAAGTTTAGAAAACCCTAATTCTTTTGATCTGATTTGGTTGGTTTTTGAAGGACATATCTTATTATACTTGTCTGAGGCTTGTATAAGGTCGCTTTCAAGTTATTATTCATGCACTTCTTGTTCGTTCTTACTTGTTTATTGCCCCTTCTTTTTATCTTTTTTTTTTTCAAACTCTGTTTTTTCCGTTAACCAGTCATTATTTTAGCTGTGTGGAATGGTGTGATTTAATTTATCGGCTGCCTAGAGCAATGCTATGCGCACACGTCGAAGCTGTGCAAATAATTAAGGCTGTGCACAAGAGACTTTCCTTTCTGTCTTATGGTCATGTGGGTTTTATGTTAAAATTATTGATTTTTGTGAATTCCAATGGCAGTCTTTTGACAAGGACCAGAAGATTAGAGAGCTATCTTCTCAGCTTCATCATGCAAATCAGCAGTTGGAAGCATGCCAAGAACAGCTAAGAACAATTACAGCATGTATGGAGGAACATACACAATGTCTATCAACAACGGTTGAAAGCGTTGTGAGCAATGTCAAACAAGTGGAATCCCAACAGCATGAAATTTCAGGACACTGCTAGGAACAAGTTGCAAAGTGACTAAATGAAAAGTGCAGCCTATGCAGGAGTGCAAAGTGTACTTTAATAATAAAGTAAGTTAGTAATAGTTGCGCAACGTACTCACACAGAAACTAGAATGATAATTATTAATGACGCCGATAGTACGTGCAAATTAGTACTATTACTGTTCAGTTTTGTGATTCACTTGTGTGCAATTAGAGATGTGCTTTGTTTGTATAGAAGTTAGAGTAATGATTTTATCCCAATCCTGATGCAGGAGTGCAAATTCCATAGTCAAGCTTCAATTATGCTACAGATGAACACACTTTGCACGCACGCATTCACACGCATTCACAGGCTTACAAAGGTGGAGGGCTCCATACAGACTGTACTGCACTGCACGGTCTGTGTAAGTGTGTGTGTCTCTAGACCCTTTGTTAAGCTTTTGGGATCTTGACCTTCCGCTCCATCTTCATCTTCTTTTGATCTATTAGTTTCAGGTTGTCAATTGTAGCAGATGTAAGACCCAATAATTTGAGTTTAGTTTCAGGTTGTCAGTGGTAGCAGAGGTTAAGATCCAATAATTTGAGTTGCGAAAATTTCTGTCCCATGTAGAGGTCACGTGATGTTTCAGCATCTTCTAGTAGCAAAATCACGGAGGGCTCTAAAAGATGTTGGGGACCGCATGACTTTGCTTCAGAACCATCGAGTATTTTCTCCTGTAAACGCAGTTCTATCAAATGATATGTAATGAAGGGTAGATGATCCTTTTTTTCTTACCAAATATAACATGTTCTTGCCATAATATACTCAATAATACAGACAATGTAACAAACAAAAATACGGACATTAGAATGTGTTGTCTTGGTACAACAAAAACAACAAGTACAACAAGTCCTGGTACAATAATAAACAACAACAAGGACGACGACGACGAAAACAACAGTAGGTAAAATCATAGGGACCATTTAAGTGTGGGGCAGAGATGCCCTTATTCATATTACACAACAATGAAAATGAGAAACATCGGCGACCGAAATGCATTCATCATAATGTGAGTAGTACTTTGAAATACTTGGAATTCTTTATCGTCCAGAACATGAATTTCCTTCACTTCGTGAGTCGGCAGTGACACCTGAGAATACAAAAATCCAAACTCAAGGTATCACTACTCACCAAGCACTAAAATTTAAAACTACTAGTAGGACATTATACGAGATTCAAAACTTGAAGTACTAGGGTGAAACAAATCGACGACGAACAAACATGAAAGTCAGCTTGATGATAACAAAATTATTAGATACGGAGTACTAACTTAAGCATGAAAAGTCAGCTCCTAAATTCAAGAAATGTCATCAATAGGTAAAATTCGTGTATGGCAGGATCTTATGACAAGAATTGTACCCAGAAAAATACATAACAAAATGACAAGGTAATTACCATGTAATAAAAATAACAAGAATTGGTCCATACATTGTAGATGCCTCAATTTTGTTTACCATATTTCCTAAGCTTGGGGTCCCAGAGGTTTGTTGTCACCCATGAGGTTTGTACCCAGACTACCCTTTCATCTGGGAGTAGTGAGCCCTGGCGCCCTCCCGGTAAGTTATAGTTACTCCTAAATTTTTGGTTAGGTAAATTTTTTGCTGTTTTTTTTTTTTTTTTTACTTTTTGTAATTTTCTGTTTAGTTTTTTGTTGTAATTTGTAGTACTAATCATTTGTCTCGATGGGATAAATAAAAAAAAGTACAAAAATGTGGAGTGAAGATGAAAAAAATTCACATAAGACGGCACTAAAGACGAAAATTCATATAATGCAAGGTTTGACCAATATATTCTTTCAAAAAATAACAAGCTTTGTGCCCGTGAACTCTCTATTGTCCCATCCATCGAACGGATACAACGCTAGTTTTGAGGACAAATCATTTGTATTGATGAGCTAAATCAAATAAATACAAAAAAATGTGGACCGAAGATAAAAAATTTTCATATAAGATGACAATAAAGACAAAAATACAAGCTATTATAGATATTTTTTTTGTCGCTTTAGTGGTTTTTTTCTTGTAATTTTGGTCATAAATTTTTACATTTTAAATCCTCTTGTCGAGACGAATAATTAATGAATTTTTTTTACAACAAATTTAAAATAGACTAACAAATATACTGAAACAAAATTTAAGAAGAACGGGGCCAATTGGGAGGAGATATGCAATAAATCTAAACTTGCAATCATACTGGGACAAACCTTTAACTGTTGTGGGTGGTTCAGAACATTATTCAACTCCCCCAACCTCTTGAGATTCATCATTCACCCTCAATCTTTCTCTCACGTCTTGGAATTCCCGAGGAGTATAGTACATTGGAAGGTTCCCTCGTCCATCATTCCAATAAAACTTGACATTAGGTATATGCTCAATAACCCAATAGTCTTGGCCTTTGTCTGGTCTCATTCTGTCGTAGAACTCTGTTGGCATAAAAAGAATATCAAGAGATTTGAGTTTGGTGAGGTTGCGGATGCCGGAGGGCACCTCCTTCAGTTGTGGGCACCCTCCGATCACAAGTTTCTCAAGAACGGGCAATCCTCCTTCCTCTATTATAACCGAATTCAATCTCCCTAAGGATCGGAGGAGTAGCCGCTTAAGCTTCGGAAACCCTCCGACGTCGAAATACAATTGTTCTCCATCGTACCCTCCGGAAAAATCAAGATGTATCAAATTAGGTAATGCTTGAAGAGCTTTTATTGCATGAGCACCGGTCAACCTTGAACTTATTAGATAAAGGAAAACTAGATTATCGAGTCTCGATATCCAGTTCGGCAACATTTCCAAACGTCCGTTCAAGTAGAGACATTGAAGAGATTTTGGGGGAGAAGAAAGAGAATGCAAATCCAGAATCGTGTCGCCTTGTATAAACCCAACCTCAAAAGATTGAAGGTGATTCATCTTCCCTATGGCGGTCCAGAGAGCCTTCACGTGTTCTCTTTTCACGTTCATAATACCCAACTTCCTTAATTGCCTCAAATTTTCTAGCTCTTTGATTAAATCGTTGTTTGCCATTATTCTCTTCAACGTCTGCAACTCTTCTAAATGCCCAATCCCTCCTTGTATCTCCACCCTGTCATTTACGATAAGATGCCGCAACTTACGGAGTCTACTTAAGATCCCTATTTGTAGCACAGACACCTGCGAGTTTTTAAAGTTCAAAGTTTGTAGGTTGTGTAGATTTCCAATGGACTTCGGAATTATCTCCACTTTTGTCTCCTTGACACTTAAGTATCGCAAATGAAGAAGATTTCCCACTTCTTCATCAAGTTGATCAAGAGGAGCACCTTGAAGATCTAGTACTTTCACAAGCTTGAAATTACTGGCTAGAGTGCCCAGTAACTGCTGCTTTGGCAACTCCCCCACCGAGAAAACAAAAACGGAACGAATTCTTGATTTGGTACTACTCATGGTTTCCCAATCCTTATTTGTTATGTTTTGCATCTGAATTGACCATCGTCGAGTTTCATTGTCCCAACTTGGATATGCTTCTTTCAAAACTTGACAAAAACACAACTCCTCACACTTTGCGAGGATGATCTCGTGAACTAAATCATGGACCTGACAATTTTTAATTCTACCATATTTTGTCTCTGAAACTTGAACCAAGCTTCTATGAATGAGCTCAGTCAACCATTCTTCTGCAACTTCTTCCAACGTTTTTCCTTTCTGTCCTTCAATGAAACCCTCGGCTATCCACAGTCGAATTAATCTTCCACGGGTGATTTGATAGTCCTCAGGTATTATGCCAAAGTACAAGAAACATGGTTTAAGGTAGTAAGGCAGGTCATGGTAACTAAGGAGCAAAATTTTCGTGATGTTTGTGAGATGCATATTCCTTTCCATTTGGGATCCAAGGCTATCATAGAATCTTTGCCATTCGGATGCATCCTTACTTTTAGTGGACAATAGAGCACCTATTGTCACAATTGCAAGTGGTAATCCTTCACATTTTTTCACAATGGCACGGGATACTGTCTCCAACTCGGGAGGACAACAACCATCGAAGTCCCGCTGGAACGCTTTCATGCAAAAGAGCTTCCAAGCCTCCTCTTTAATTAGGGGGTTCACCTTGCATATGTGATCCCATGAGGATTCCTTGCAAAAAGAAGCAACATCTTCCTTCCGTGTAGTGACAATTATTTGACTTCCTTCGCTATTTTTTGGTAAAGCAAGTTTTACGATACTCCAAAAGTCAGTTCTCCATACATCATCAAAAACAATTAGATACCTCTTCTGAAGCAAATATTCTCTTAGCATATGAATGAGAGAATTTTGGTCCATCGTATCAATTCCCTCAGGCGCAAACTCCTTTCTTGTGTGACATAGCTCCTTTATCATTCTTCTAAAGATGTCCTCTATCTTGTATGATTGAGAGACCGATAACCAAGCTAGGCAATCGTAGTGTTCAAACACTTTAGGGTTGTCGAAAACTGTCTTGGCAAGAGTGGTCTTACCACATCCTCCCATACCTACCAGTGAAGTGACCGTTCGGTTTGAATTTCCAGTTATCAGCCTGTGGATCAGTTCTTCCTTGGTTGAATCAATGCCCACGACTTCATCTTCCTCCATGAAAAGGGACGCAACACGAGGGTCATCATATCCTTTTTCTTCTGTTTTACTGCTTGACCCATATTCTAAGGAACTGAAACCATACCTATCAGCCCTTTCCTTGATATCATGAATAGTCCGTTTGATATCTTTAATTTGAGAGGCAAGATCATGTCGTAGCTTGAGTTCGGTGATTGAGCGAGCAAGTTCTTGAAGGAAACAGAGGAAACCACACCGTTGCCGATTTTCTGCCAAGTGGAGTATGTATTCGTCCATGACGTCCTCGATTTGGTAAGCCACTGCCCTTAACTGTTTTACCCAAATTTTTGCCCCTCCATTTTCTAATTCTGCACTTGAATCAGCTTTTTTAAGGAATGACATTATGCTTTCTAATTCACTTGATAACAATGGCGCCAATGTACTATTGATAGCAGAGCTTACTGCCACAAGTGCCATTACCTCAATTTTCCTGCTTAACATGAAAAAATTGATTAGTTTCATAGCGTATATACTTTCTCAGCTGATACAATGTGGAATCGCCCAAACAAACACACACTAGAATGAAGAATCAATCAAGGAAAGAATGCAAACAGAAACGCAGAACACATGGATTTTACGTGGTTCCCCATTGAGTAATTGGGTACTTCCACAGCTCTCACTTGTAAATGACGAACCAAAGCGGAATCAGGTTACTCAAACCTAACAATAGTAATCCTATATTACTGACTGAATAAAAAGACGACTTACGGCAAAGATTGTGCTGGAAGATCAGTGGGCGAACAGACAACAATATTGGTTGGAACTACTCGTCACTCTTCTGTAAAATGATAGATCATATATTTGTCTCTGAGCATTGAAAACATGGATTTTAACAAGAAAAAGCCATGAACAGTCTAACTCCTAATTATTAGGTTGAACAGTTTGATTTTTCACAAAACTCAAAGGGGAATAACATATGGTATATAGAAGATATAGATATGAACATGTTCTGGAAAAAACCCATTCAACCTGCATTTAGAATGCTTTATTCCAGTAAAAAGGAATTTCCTCAAGATTAGCGCCCGAAAGAAATTATTTTTCGGAATATGGTACCCTAAGCGGTGGGTATTTTCTGCAAAGAGTGAAAACAGAATTTACCGAAATATCAAATGTAGAAGAGAAATTTAAAAAAAGGAAGAAAGATTTTTCAACTCACAATAATTACAAACTAAACAGTTCGATTTTCAGCCCCCAAAAAGTGGCAAGATTTATCAAAAAAAAAAAAAAATGAAATTCCCCAAATTTGGGGAAAACAACTAATTATTCCAAAAATGGAACCTAATCTGCGGAAATTACTTTTTGTTGGGAAGAAAAACCGAGGCAGGGTCACTTTTGGACACAACTCACATGTACGCATTGCCTGGGGAAATTGAACACAAGATCTCCGAGCTTATGGATGATCCCATTAAAAAACTTGAACTGGTCAAGGGTCGGGATAGCAGAGCTTACTGCATGAAGTGCCATTAATTACATCAATTTTCCTGCTTAACATAACCCAATTGATTAGTTTCATAGCAAATATATTATCCCGGCTGATACAGTGTGCAATTGCCCAAACTAAACACACACTAGCATGAAGAACCAATCAAGCAAAGAACGCAAACAGAAAAGCAGAACACATAGATTGTGCTGGATTTTAAACAATAATGGGGGAACACACAACAATAGTGGTTGGAACTACTCTTCACTCTTCGGTAAAATGATAGATCATATATTTGTATCTTAGCATTGAAAACATGGATTTTAAACAAGAAAAAGCCATGTACAGTCTAACTCAAAGGGGAATAACATATGGTATATAGAAGATACGAATACGAACATGTTTTGGAAAAAAAAAAAAACCATCATCAGCCTGCATTTAGAATGCTTTAATTTTATTCAAGTAAAAATAAATTTCCTCCAGACTAGCGAAGATCTTTTTTTTTCGGAATATGGTACCCTTAGCGATGGATATATATATACACACACAGAGTTAGCTTCTTATAAGGGCGCCATTGTCGTATTAAGTTGCAGACGTCCCTTTTTCTCCTATTTTCCGACCAAATTTCAATGATCCGAGCCGCTCAATGGGTTCAGAACGTGATTTTAAGGGTACACGCAAAAAAATCAGCAAAACAAAAGACTGGGAAGGGCTTCATCCGAGCAGTTTTTATTTGAACCGTTCGATAAAAAACATAAAAAAAAACAGCTCGAATGAAGCCCTTCCCTGTCTTTTTTTTGATGTTGATTTCTCACGGTTATCCTTAAAATCATGTTCTAAGAAGTTTTGTGTGTATATATACACACACACACATACAGTCAGTCTCCCGTGAGGGGGTCCGCCTCATTTCTCCCATTTTTTGATCGAATTTCGATAATCCGAGCCGCTCAATGTGATCAGAACGTGATTTTATGGGTACTCGCTAGAAACCAGCAAAAGAAATAACCGGGAAGGCTTGATTTGAGCAGTTTTTATTTGAACCGTTCAATAAAAAATAAAAAAAACTACTCGGATGAAGCCCTTCCCGGTCTTTTTTTTTTGCTGATTTCTTGCAAATACCCTTAAAATCACGTTCTGAACACATTGAGCGGATAAGATCATCGAAATTCAATCGGAAAATGGAGGTCTGCGTTTTATTAAAATGAGGTGGTATTTACGGGAGACGGACTCTATATATATATAGACACACACACACAAATGTTCAAGTCCACACCTCTTACGGTCCACACCGTCCACACCTCTCATTTTCCGATCATATTTTGATGATCTGAACCGTTTAATTTGTGCAGAACATGATTTTAAAAATACCTGTGAGAAATCGGCAAAAAACGCTCAGATCGTCGCAATTCGATCGGGAAAGGGGAGGTCCGCATGGTTTGGCCCGTAAGAGATTCCTTACTGGATCATGACTATGTGTGTGTATATACACACACACCAAATTTCTACTAAGTGCGCCATTAACTTGTTAAATAAAGACTTTTCCTTTCCTGATCAAATTATAATGATCCGAACCATTCAATGTGTGCAGAACATGACTTTAAGGATACTCGCGAGAAATCAACAAAAAAAATGACCGAGAAGGGCCTGATTCGAGCAGTTTTTATTTGAACTATTCAATGAAAACTGCTCGGATGAAGCTCTTCACGGTCTCTTTTTTTGTTTTGCTAATTTCTCGCTAGGACCCTTAAAATCACGTTTTGATCACATTGAGCGACTCATATCATCGAAATTCAATCGGAAAAGGCAAAGTCCGCAACATGCTGAATAAATGATGCCCTTAGTAAAAGGGGACTATATACATATTGATGGTATTATTTACAGTTCATGCGAAGGGTACAGAAAGGAGTACTTTTGATGGACCTACAACCCACCCACGAGTCACACGTACCCCCAAGGCATCGCTTGGGGAAATTGAATACAAGATCATCGAGCTTATGGGCGATCCCAATAACAAAACTGGAACCGGGGGTCAGGACTTAGGTACTCCTTGTAATTCTAAGGTTCGAAATATTCTAGGTGCTATTAACTCTTTTGAGTTGGTCCATACGGGACAAAAGTGCCATATCTAATCTTTCCTTGGTAAACCCTGGGATTAATCGCATGGACTAGGTGAGTCGAGATAGATGTATGCTTGCCTAGACACCCTCAGTAATCAAAAAAGGAAGTTACAGATTTTTTCCCTCCAATCCAATGGAATTACATAATCCATATCAGAGGTCACAGCAGTACATGAAACGTAACTGGAAGAGGTGATGATTGCTTGAGGTGAGAATTGAAAAGAAAGATACGTATGCTCCGTCATGAAATATAGCTATATAATTGACGCAGCAGAATTAACAAAGAGATTAGTTGCGTACTAATTAATCGAACGAATGATAAACTCTAGTCTATGAGAGAAAGAGAAAAACAAAAACCCTATAAATAAAAAGTTGAAGGTTTCAATTACAACCCTCATATAGGCGCATGTCTCAGCAACACAAAATGAGGGTTTCGCTCGTTATAGGACTTAACCAAACATCTCACGACACGAGCTGACGACAGCCATACAGCACAAACGCTAAGCGATAATAATTCCTTCAGCTTGCCTAATTTATCTATTTAAAAAAGCGGTAGCGAAGGGGAAGGGTCAGTCTATCATTCTGTCCTTACTAAACTGAGGTTGGGAAGTCGTACGTCCGGTTCACCAGGTTAATATAGGCCCGAAACCCTAGAAACCCTATAAATAAAGTCGGAAAATAAAAAGTTTCAAAATTTGGAGCTTTTCCTAAAATGAAAAACGGAAAAGAAAAACAAGACTTTCCTAAAAAGAACCAACAAATAAAAGTACGGTTTAAGAGTTATAATCAAATCAAAATTTTTCTAAAACGGTAAAAAACGTAAATTGAAGACCTCAACGAATGAATTAGGCCGAAAAACACCATCAATCACGACTTAGGGTGATAAGTATTGACCGCAGCGCGAAAATAAGTTAGCCTGCCAAGTTTGGGTCCGATCCGAGCTCGTCTGAAATTTGCCAAATCGGGTAATTTGCAATTAAGCAATGTTTTGGCTTCCGAGGTTTCGATCGGTCCAGTTGATCATGAAATTGGGTCTCCAAGTGTTCTACATCAACAACACTATATATACACCCAGAAAGAAAGAGAAACACAGGAGGGAAGATGATCAATTATTACCTCTATAATGCGAGATTTTCCGGAGAACGAATGAAAACAGAGCAACGAGAACGAATTCGCAAATTTATCTGAAAAAGCCAATGAAGTATGTGATGATAGTTGAAAACAAGAAAGAAATGCCACAGCCTGTTTGGGTCTGTGAATTCCTATTGTGAACAGCCAAAAGTCAACTCTATTTTTGTCAACACTATTACGGACATAGGTATGCGGGCTAGTAGGCACCATACCCACATGCGTCTCCTTTCTCTCTTGAGTTTTTCGTCAATTTAGCTGTTTCCGCCAATCCATAAGTTATGGATAACTTTTTGTTGTTTAAAAATGTTAAGTTATTTCTATTAATTCATAAGTTGTAGATGGTATATATATGGGCGGTTATAGGAGAAAATAGAGGAAAAAATGAAAAGGAAAGAAGTTGTGGGTTAGTGCGAACAACATGACAAAATACAATAACTTGTAGTCCAAAATTTTTAATGAAAACGCCCCCCTATAAAAACAAATGAACGTACAGTAACGTGCACATGATCAAGAGATTAGTGGTTGGGTTGTCAATTACAGTAATGTGCGCATGATCAAGAGATTGAAGACCGTATATATTGACCTTTTTTTTCTTATAATCGGATGTCCGGGTTAACTTGCTCGCATTTCGACTAATTTCGGGACCCTGAAGGTAACGATTGGGCATAACTCCCGGTGGCGGGTGGCCCCAGGTTTTTGATCGTTGGCCTCCGTGGCATTCGAACATGCGTCTGCATAGTCTAGCACTTATTGATTTCTCATACTCACTTTGCCAACCCTTCTATGTAGACAAGACTTCAGTATTCAAGAGATTGAATACTCGGTAGCATTTTGAATTTACAAGGGAGAATATGGTCCTTGGGCTGTGCTTTGATGCTCTTAAACTTTAGGGAAAAATTCAAAAAAACCCCTGAACTTTGAATCCAATGTCAAATAGGCACCTGAACTTAAATAAACTTCAATTGAACACTTGAACTTTCACTCCGTTGTTCAATTTACCCCCTTCCGTCTTAATCCGTGACTTTCCTAACGGCAACCGCTGAGCTGGACACTAACAGACAGAACAAAACGTTAGAGGGAGAAATTGGAGGGAAACAACAGTGATCTGACACCTTTTTAAGGCCCGTTCGGCTAAATAAGTGTACTGGCTTATTTTTTGTCCTTATTCAAAAAAAATTTGTATTTTTTATGCCTTGTTCTCTTTACAATTCAAAAAGAATTTTAAAAAAAATTCCCCCTACTTCCAACATTTCTCTCTCTATCTTTCTTCACTTATTACCCCTACTATTTTTCAAAAAAAAATCCAAACACCAATCCAAACATAGCAAGTTTTTCGTTATTTTTTTTGGAGATTATTGCATCGTCATGACAAGAGGAATCTAAAAAGTAAGAAATTACGATCGAAACCTAATTTTTTTGAATAAAGACAAAAATAAGCCAATAAGCCAATTTTTTCGTCTTTATTAAAAAAATGGATTTCGATCATAATTTTTTACTTTTTAGATTCCTCTCATTACGACGATGCAATAATCCCCAAAAAATTGACGAAAAACTAACAAATATGAAAAAAAATTGAATAAGGACAAAAAATAAGCCAATAGGCTTATTTAGCCGAACAGGGCCTTAAAAAGGTGCCAGATCACTGTTGTTTCCCTCCAATTTCTCCCTCTAACGTTTTGTTCTGTCTGTTAGTGTCCAGCTCAGCGGTTGCCGTTAGAAAAGTCATGAATTGAGACGGCAGGGGGTAAATTGAACAACGGACTGAAAGTTCAGGTGTTCAATTGAAATTTATTTAAGTTCAGGTGCCTATTTGACATTGGGTTCAAAGTTCAGGGGTTTTTTTGAATTTTTCTGTAGAGACCCGTAAATTTCTCTATATAATTTTAATGTTTCATAAAAAGATAAATGATGGTTTAATGTGGAAAATATGGTTGTGGGTTAATGTGCAAGGATTTGAGAAATGTGGGTGTTAGTGCAATATGGCGTATATATGTGTGTGGTGTGTGGCAGGGGATTTCATTTTCCCGTTTTCCTCTTCCTATCACTCTCGGCTCTCTCATCTCTCTCTCGGCTCTCTTGCTCTCTCTCCGTCTCTCTCACCCAATCACCCAAAACCCGAACTAACCAACCTCCAATCCATCCTCTACTTGCGTATTGGAGCTCGTACCTCGTTGGATAGAGCTCGGTTCGGTGTACCTTGCTCGGTTTGGATCTTGGAAGCTAGGGCTTGCTTGTTTGAGTTCGAGTTTCGTTCTTCGACTTCGAGGTAGGGAATTCTACCTCTCTTTATATGCTTTATGAGTTGATTTGGTACTTAAATCGTGCCCTAGATCGTTGGTTTCGTTGTTTGAATTGTTCCGGTAAAATCTGAAAATCGTGCACTGAGAACCCAAGTCCTCTCGGTAGAAATTGTGGACCTACCGGTAGAAACGCTGTCCAGTAGTGTCACTTTTGTGAAATTTTGGTCTTCTACCGGTAGACATTAATGTCTACCGGTAGGTATTCAAAAATCTGTCATTTTTGTGAAATTTGGGTCTTCTACCGGTAGAGATTAATGTCTACCGGTAGACATTGAAAAATCAGCATTTTTGGAAAAATTTCGATCGAGCATAACTTTTTCATCCGAACTCGGTTTTGGGCAAATTTTATATCGAAATTCATGTACCGGAGGTCTACTTTCCAATGGTGGTGGTCTCATCTCCCAATTCTTAACCGTTAAGGTTTGGTAGCCAAAATAAGATAGATAAGTTCGTATATGTTGGGAAATCCTTTTTCCCTAGGATCGTTTGGGGAAGACACAGATGTTCCTAGGTTCTCTTGAGTATCTAATTGAATGGTATGACGAGGCTAGTGGTATACTAGGGTTTGTAGTGGTCGTTGGGTTCCGTATGAGTCTTTTGACACCGAAATGAGATTTTAGAGAACATAAGGAATGTTGGCGGGCTAAGGTTGCGTATGCTGACATGCGATGTGAAAGGCGAACACGTTGGACACTTTGCTAAATCAAACAATGCTAGGAGTAAGTATGTGAGACATTTCCCTTACGATTGATGTGTGGTACATCTCTTTCGTATCTTGTACAACTTAAGGGTTGCTAGAATGAAATCTATGAATCGTTGTGACTAAGTGTCCTTTAATGTATAGTGCGAACAAGCTTAAATGGTGATATGAGAAACTAATGGCGTAACGATAGCGAGTTGACTGAAGTGGAATTTATCCGTACCACTTCTACGTGAATAAGTCTTTATTGTGAGTTCATCATATGTGATTGAGATGAATGACGAAATTGTAATGTGTATCGGAGGAATTGTGGTATGGTGACCTATGATATGTGATTTGAATTAGCTTCATCAGTGAGAGAGGTACTAGTAGGGGTATCGGGATCCCTTAAATGGCTCGGCAGGAGCTTTTGGCTCATGGCACAGAACGATAAAGGAATTGTGATACGATGTGAATGAAAAAGGGGTATCATTGTGAAAGTGTGATTGATATGAGAGATATTGGCTTTGCGCATGATGGTTTCATAAGTTAAGATATCGGTGTGGTAATTTGAAATAAGATGAGAGGCAGTGGCAGTCATGAGAGAATCGTATAGATAGTAAGTTCTCGTGGTTAAACTAGAGTCTTGATGGGTAGTCATGGTACTTCAATTATGTCATCGACGTTGGGATAATTACTAGTCGTGTTTTGTTTCTCCCTTGAGATACTGTTCCTTATTCCTATTATTCATTCTACCTGTCATCCCATTTGCATATAATGGTTGTGTAGATTTCTCTACTGGGCTAGTGTAGCTCAACCTATCATTTTCAGGTGTGAACCCGGAGCGGTAGCATGGAGTGAAGTGCATGCATTCTAGTGCATATTTTCGGAAGAAGTGGTAAAGGAGACTTGTGAATATTTTGGTAAAACATGATTTGGGAATGTAATAGAACTTAAACTCTATTTCTTTTAATGATGTAATATATTCAAACTCTTGGAGTTGGACTTGTAATTTAATGACCAGGACATGGTGAACTCTTTTGGAGTATTATGTATGCTAATGTGAGGAGTTTCATTTATGAAAAGCTATTTTATTTATGTTGAAAATCGAGGGCGTGACAACTTGGTATCAGAGCGTGAGTTTAGAATACCTTGAGACCGTGGGGAGACTTTTAGTCTCATGGGTTCAAAATCACTGCTTTTTAACAAAACTTGTGCATATATGTGTGAATAGCATTCATTCATCTATGTGGCATTGCATTTATGTTGTTGTTGGTTGGCTTAGAGTTGTTAGACGGGATTGGTGGAGTTGGAGATTCGTAGTGTATCGCTTTTGACGATCTCTTCATTGTTTCTTTGTATTGAGATGCCTCCGAGACCTGAGAATAGACGGGGTAGGATTGGGAATCCGAGAATGGGGGCAGGGCAGAATCAACTTGCTAGGGAAATTGTAGCGGCACTTGCGGCAACAAATCTTTTGCAACCACCTCCTAGGGATAATGTGGACAGTCGGGCCATAATGGCCATGCGAGAGTTTAGCCGTAGGAATCCACCCCAGTTCGATGGGGAGAGTAGCGATCCTCTTGTGGCCGATCACTGGCTTGCACAAATTCGTAAGATCTTCAATGCACTTAAGATTACGGAGGACGACCTGCGAGTGAGTATAGTTGCTTGTCAAGTTGTCGGTGAGGCGAATGAGTGGTGGGAATCAGTTTTAGGAGCAAGAAGAGATGCTAAGAGAATGGCAAGGGCGATTAATCAAACAAATGAACCAAATGTAGAAAACCTGACTTGGGCTGAGTTTGAAGAACTCTTCGAGAATCAATATTTTCCAGATACGTATCGTGAGAAACTTAGAGGACAGTTCGAGAAGTTGGAGCAAGGAAATATGACCGTCTCTGATTACGCTATAAAATTTCAATCTTTATCACGTTTTGCACCAGAATTAGTGGCGTTAGAGGAAAGGAAGTGTAGGCGTTTTGAGAAAGGGTTAGACCCGTCTATCAGGAAGTTTGTGGTAGGTCAACGAATTGGAAGGTTTTCTGACATTGTCGAGTGTGCTAGGAGTATTGAGTATACGGAGGAAACACCAGGGGAAGTGAAAGTACGGGGACAGAGACAACAGACCGTTGACAAGAGTGTATCTATAGAGGCGTCTGAAAGCCAAGGGAGGAAAAGACAGAGAGAACAGTTTCGGTCCACCTCGGGACAGCATAGTTCAGGACCACCTAATCTTACCAGAACGTCAGGAGTTTCGTCGGGGTCAACGATTGTGTGTTATCGGTGCCGTCAGTCGGGCCATCGTGCAGTAGACTGTCCTCAGGAGAGGGAATATCATGGTCAGAGACCACCTTGGGTTTGCTATCAATGTCGTCATCCGGGGCACTTAGCGGTAGATTGTCCACAACCGACGAGCAGCGGGAGCGTGTAGAGGTCCACGGAGTCGAGTCATACATCTCATACCGAATTGCGAGGTAGCGTAAGCTTACATGTTTGAGTTACGATTGCTTATACATATTTGAGATGCTTGATTGTTGAATAACTGCCATAATGAAAGTCTGTGGTCCATATTAGTATCGATTAACACTGCGGAGTGATCTATGTGATTTTGTTTGATAGAGACCTAAATAGATGTGGCGACTAAAGTAGCTGACTGAGAGTACTCTAGGTTGTTGACAAGATGAATAGAGATTGTGTAAGGTCTTGTGGGATTGAAATGAACTTGATTACTATTGGGCCTTTTAGAGCCATGAGTTATGAAGTACAGGGCACTGTGTGAGCCCGTGGTTATATTGGGTACTGTGTGAACCCGTGATGGTATTTTGGGCACTGTGTGAGCCTGTTGTCGTATTGGGCACTGTGTGAGCCTGTGGTATATAGGGCACTGTGTGAGCCTGTTGTCGTATTGGGCACTGTGTGAGCCTGTTGTCGTATTTGGCACTGTGTGAGCCTGTGGTATATAGGGCACTGTGTGAGCCTGTTGTCGTATTTGGCACTGTGTGAACCTGTGGTATATAGGGCACTGTGTGAGCCTGTTGTCGTATTGGGCACTATGTGAGCCTGTTGTCATATAGGGCACTGTGTGAGTCCGTAGTGTGCAGGGCACTGTGTGAGCCTGTGGTTGCATGGGGTACTGTGTGAGCCCGTCCGTTAATGTGCTGGGTACTGTGTGAGCCCGCTGGGTATTGTGTGAATCTGTTGACGTGTAGACGTATTCGGTACAATGTGGCTTCAACAAATTGTGCAGTGAGTCTGTAGTTGGTTGACTTATTACGGTATTTAATGTATAAAATGTGCTGCCATTCAGTTTCAACATACATGCTAGAGCTAGTGTGCAATGTTATTGTGTGAGATTCGTTCTTGGGATGTGGTGCTGGACAGATAATGATATAATGTGTGGGTACTTGCTACATGTTAGATAGATGATTGATTGAAGTTGTTTGTGTGGGTAATTTGACCTCTTAGTTAGATGTAACGTTACATGCTAAATGGAATCTCTTGCCTCGACTATTTAATTTGTTGCTGCTTATGAATTGATGATAGTTTTGTATGTCTTTCAATTCCTATATTATGATTTCGTTGAGACCACTGCAAGTTTGGTTAATCCTTCGTAAAGTTATTGAATAAGCAATACTACTTTGGATGTCGTAGACTTATGCTGAACATGAATTGAGTTCTTTACTTGGGGCGTCGCGTAAGTATAGGAAAATGTGTGGAGTGAGGGATCTTGGTTTAGAGGGTTGTTCCATTTACAGATGTACATATCTTGAACTCAAAAATTTTCTAAAAGGGATAATGCCTTGTGAAAACTGAATCTTTGCATAGTTCATTTTCAAAAATGATAACGATTCAGACTTGGAGTCGGCTACATTATGGTTCGTTGCTATGTTGTCAAAATTGTCATCGTTTTCAACTAATCAAGTGATGTGTTCATTATTAATCGTTGATAACGTCTTTCCAAAATGAACGTTCCCTTTCAAATTCTATAGAATTTTGCCACATGGGCATGTTTCAGTGGCTTTATAACTATTCGAACTAGAACTCTCAACGGGGCAAATTTTTTGTCAAAATCAACATTTCACTTTTGCTTTGGAAAAATGTAAGTTGGAAAATTCATGAACTTGTTCAGTCTAGACTTCATCATGTCGGACACCTTAACATCTATTCGGCGTTTGTCTTTTGAGGGAGTTTGTTTTGAGTTAGCGTTGGAATTCATTAGAACTCTACTTGTGTGAGTAAGTCGGGAAGTAAAGAAACGAGGTGGAAAAGAAATGTATGAAGGTTGATTTCCCTGTAAGCGTACATGAAGAATATAGTAAATCTTGGGTTGGATAAGTAAATCTTAGAACTTGTTGATTGTGTATTGTTTGAGAAGGTTGTTGAATTACGACATTATGAAATTCTCCTTGTGTCTGGACACGGTCCATGGAATCGAAATTGGTTAGTCGGAAGTAATGAGAATGGATGCGATTTGTGAGACTGGAATTAGTTGGTAACGTGATTATGATTTGTACGAATACGGTGACTTGGCAATTTGACGGGTATGAACATCGGTTCTTGGCGATTGTTTGATAGGAAGCTAAGCTAGTTAGTTGTGGCATTATAGAGTTTTCTTGCGCTTTGGACACGAAATTGGCAGACACGGAGCGTTGTGTAGTGGACATAGCTTTTGAGATGAAATTCATAAACAATGTGCCTCCTTTTACCTTACTTAAATTTCGGGACGAAATTTCTCTAAGGAGGGTAGAATGTAGAGACCCGTAAATTTCTCTATATAATTTTAATGTTTCATAAAAAGATAAATGATGGTTTAATGTGGAAAATATGGTTGTGGGTTAATGTGCAAGGATTTGAGAAATGTGGGTGTTAGTGCAATATGGCGTATATATGTGTGTGGTGTGTGGCAGGGGATTTCATTTTCCCGTTTTCCTCTTCCTATCACTCTCGGCTCTCTCATCTCTCTCTCGGCTCTCTTGCTCTCTCTCCGTCTCTCGCACCCAATCACCCAAAACCCGAACTAACCAACCTCCAATCCATCCTCTACTTGCGTATTGGAGCTCGTACCTCGTTGGATAGAGCTCGGTTCGGTGTACCTTGCTCGGTTTGGATCTTGGAAGCTAGGGCTTGCTTGTTTGAGTTCGAGTTTCGTTCTTCGACTTCGAGGTAGGGAATTCTACCTCTCTTTATATGCTTTATGAGTTGATTTGGTACTTAAATTGTGCCCTAGATCGTTGGTTTCGTTGTTGGAATTGTTCCGGTAAAATCTGAAAATCGTGCACTGAGAACCCAAGTCCTACCGGTAGAAATTGTGGACCTACCGGTAGAAACGCTGTCCAGTAGTGTCACTTTTGTGAAATTTTGGTCTTCTACCGGTATGTCTACCGGTAGGTATTCAAAAATCTGTCATTTTTGTGAAATTTGGGTCTTCTACCGGTAGAGATTAATGTCTACCGGTAGACATTGAAAAATCAGCATTTTTGGAAAAACTTCGATCGAGCATAACTTTTTCATCCGAACTCGGTTTTGGGCAAATTTTATATCGAAATTCATGTACCGGAGGTCTACTTTCCAATGGTGGTGGTCTCATCTCCCAATTCTTAACCGTTAAGGTTTGGTAGCCAAAATAAGATAGATAAGTTCGTATATGTTGGGAAATCCTTTTTCCCTAGGATCGTTTGGGGAAGACACAGATGTTCCTAGGTTCTCTTGAGTATCTAATTGAATGGTATGACGAGGCTAGTGGTATACTAGGGTTTGTAATGGTCGTTGGGTTCCGTATGAGTCTTTTGACACCAAAATGAGATTTTAGAGAACATAAGGAATGTTGGCGGGCTAAGGTTGCGTATGCTGACATGCGATGTGAAAGGCGAACACGTTGGACACTTTGCTAAATCAAACAATGCTAGGAGTAAGTATGTGAGACATTTCCCTTACGATTGATGTGTGGTACATCTCTTTCGTATCTTGTACAACTTAAGGGTTGCTAGAATGAAATCTATGAATCGTTGTGACTAAGTGTCCTTTAATGTATAGTGCGAACAAGCTTAAATGGTGATATGAGAAACTAATGGCGTAACGATAGCGAGTTGACTGAAGTGGAATTTATCCGTACCACTTCTACGTGAATAAGTCTTTATTGTGAGTTCATCATATGTGATTGAGATGAATGACGAAATTGTAATGTGTATCGGAGGAATTGTGGTATGGTGACCTATGATATGTGATTTGAATTAGCTTCATCAGTGAGAGAGGTACTAGTAGGGGTATCGGGATCCCTTAAATGGCTCGGCAGGAGCTTTTGGCTCATGGCACAGAACGATAAAGGAATTGTGATACGATGTGAATGAAAAAGGGGTATCATTGTGAAAGTGTGATTGATATGAGAGATATTGGCTTTGCGCATGATGGTTTCATAAGTTAAGATATCGGTTTGGTAATTTGAAATAAGATGAGAGGCAGTGGCAGTCATGAGAGAATCGTATAGATAGTAAGTTCTCGTGGTTAAACTAGAGTCTTGATGGGTAGTCATGGTACTTCAATTATGTCATCGACGTTGGGATAATTACTAGTCGTGTTTTGTTTCTCCCTTGAGATACTGTTCCTTATTCCTATTATTCATTCTACCTGTCATCCCATTTGCATATAATGGTTGTGTAGATTTCTCTACTGGGCTAGTGTAGCTCAATCTATCATTTTCAGGTGTGAACCCGGAGCGGTAGCATGGAGTGAAGTGCATGCATTCTAGTGCATATTTTCGGAAGAAGTGGTAAAGGAGACTTGTGAATATTTTGGTAAAACATGATTTGGGAATGTAATAGAACTTAAACTCTATTTCTTTTAATGATGTAATATATTCAAACTCTTGGAGTTGGACTTGTAATTTAATGACCAGGACATGGTGAACTCTTTTGGGGTATTATGTATGCTAATGTGAGGAGTTTCATTTATGAAAAGCTATTTTATTTATGTTGAAAATCGAGGGCGTGACATTTTCCCTTTAATTTATTTCACTTTGCTCGAAGCCTCTATACTCTAAATAGAGAAGCCTGTAGCACAATTCCGACCAATATTTTAACAACTAATTAAAATAATTACACACTTTGTTCTCGTTCGCTGTAATATAAATGGACTGAATTAATAAGCAACGAATCGAGCCAAAAAAAATGTACTAAGTGAACCGTAAAAGTTCGCAACTGACCATTAATATCGGACCCGGGGGCTCTGCTGCCCCCAGCGGAGCAGCAGCCCCTACCCACTCTGCCAAACGGCACCGTTTTGCTTAAAATCAAATTCCTTACCACCCATTTGCAATCCTATGGAGCAGAAACGTGATTATGAAAGTCTTAGAGACAAAATTTGATTATGTCTCTTTAGAATAATATGATCAGAACAGTAAGATCTTCACACCCGTTCAAACGGATTAAAAATTGGACCAATTAATTTTTTAACCATATTTTTTAATATATAAACGATCTCAAAAAATCAGTGCTCACATTTTCACTCCGTTTGAATCAGTACAAAGATCTTGTTATTCTTATCATATTATTTTAAAGGGTCGTAATTCATTTTTAGCTCTAGGGCTCTCATATTAAGTATATGTTCCTTATTTAGGACCCTATGGAGCAGAAATGTAATTATGAGAGCCCTATAAACAAAAATTAATTATAACCCTTTAGAATACTATGATAAGAATAACAAGAGCTTTGTACTGATTTAAACAGAGTGAAAAATTGAGCACTTAATTTTTTGGGAACATTATATATTAAAAAATATGGTTAAAAATTAATTGGTCCAATTTTTAATCCGTTTGAACGGGTGTGAAGATCTTACTGTTCTGATCATATTATTCTAAAGAGACAATATCAAATTTTGTCTCTAAGGCTCTCATAATCACGTTTCTGCTCCATAGGATTACAAATGGGTGGTAAGGAATTTGATTTTAAGCAAAACGGTGCCGTTTGGCAGAGTGGGTAGGGGCTGCTGCTCCGCTGGGGGCAGCAGAGCCCCCGGGTCCATTAATATTAATATCCACAGCTTTACTTTTGTGCGTACTTGTGCTTAACTTTACCAAAAGTTCCCAAAGAGTTGGTAACAAATACTACTAAGAAATGGTAACATCGCTACGGTACGCTCTGTGAACCATAGCTTTCTTCCTTTCGAATACCATTTAATAAAGGTCACAGTGTGTTAATTGGTTATTGAGTAAAGACGAGATGAGAGTGTGAAGGAAAATAAAATATGATGTGTTCTTCTCTTGGTCAAGGTTTACAAACGAGAGTCTGGGAGAGTGTGAAGGAAAATAAGAAAGAAATTAATGGTACAGCGTGTCCCTTGCAGGAATCGGATCGGATCTGTGGATTCCTTTTGTGAAAAGTCAAATCTAATAGCACATGAATAGATTCTTATACAAAATGAATTGTATTAAAGTAGATTATATTTGTCATTTACTTTTTCCGTAACAAAATGTAAGTTGTTTACATGTTAATAGATATTCAATCAATTTTTTTATTTTTTTTTGCTTTGCTAAGCTAATCAAATTGATTTTTAGCCGACATACTTTGCGGGTTTAACAAGATGAATAGTTTGACTCATTGTTATAGTCTAGATGCGGCTCATAAAATGGGAGTTTTTGGAGGAATAAAGAGGAGAAATGAGGTGTAAAGACTGGTTGATCCCTAAGGCCCCGTTCAGTTGTACGGAAAATATGAGAAATGATGGAAAAATCAACTTTCCTGTAATTTTCTGTGTGTTCATTTGCCAGAAAAGTTGTAGGATTTCCAGGTTCAACTTTCCCAATGGGAAACACTTTCCTGCAAAATAGGTCTTGCCAAAATGAAGGAATTCTTGTTTTCCTGCAAGATTTCTGTCAAAAGAATACACACAGGAAAATAAATTTCATTTTCACCTCACTTCACTTTTTTTGGAAATCAATTTCCCACACAAGTGCGCAACAAAAGTAACTACTTAACAACACTATTACACATAGTCATAGCATGACCTGACCGGAACAAACCGGTTACCAAAATAAAGTACTACAAGTTTCAACAGTACTACTCACCAATACTACACATCAGAACTGATAACCAAAAGACTTCAAAAACATGGACCCTAAGGATTTTCCCTTTTTTTTTGCTACAGCCATATCTGAACCAGTAGCAAACAACCGAAAACCTTATTACTGTGCCACAAAAATACAAAATCTGAGACCCTATAAAGTAAGAATCCTCTGTCTCACTCTACACCTCACATAGTAGCTTAAGCTTTTGCATCTTGTATTATTGTTGTTGCTGCAAATCCTTCAAAACCAAAAATAATGCTAAGAAAGGTAAGTCAACTTTCGAGAATATGAATCTTAAGATGTTAAAATTAATTATTGCAAAGCATTAATCCCAAGGCACCAGCGGTTAGCTAGTGGTCAAGGCTCGGTATTAGGAGTTTGTTCTCTTCTAAGATCTCAAGTTTAAAACCTCTCAAATGCTATCAACTTTTTTGGGGTCAGTCCATATAGAGCTTTCGAACCCCTGAAAGTGGGCTGTGTAATTGGTACCCACGAATTAGTCGAGATACGCGTAAGTTGACCTGAACATCTAAGTTAAAAATTTATTGCGAACCATTTCAAAAAGGCCATGGGGTACCTGTTATATTTGTGTGATGCTGAACGCTCCCGGCCAATTGATTGTCTGATACATTCCTGCAACTCATTTACACCAACCAATCAAATTCTCGAAGAAAATACATTCTTATGACAAACTTAGGCTGGGTTTGGGAAAAAAAAAAAAAAAAATTGGCTTCATCCTTTTATCTTTATTCAAACAAAAAATCGCATTTGTTAGTTTACGCCAAGTTTTTGTGGATTATTGTTCGTCTCGATGAGAGAAATCAAAAAAGTAAAATATTATGAGCGAAACTCATAATTTTTTAAATAAAGACAAAAATAAGTTTTAAAAACAGTCTTCTAGTAGATTTGTTGAGCAAAATGGATAGAGGTGATTTTTTTAGATTAATGTACTGGGGAGAGCAAGAAGAATCTTTAATTCCGTGTATTTTGCTAAGGAGACCAATAATCAAGTTCTTGATCAGCAATTCACCTACCGATATCTACATTTTTTTAGTGGGAATTTTTATTATTATTTATAACTAAAATGTTCGGACCAATTTTCGTGCAACCATGCACACACAAACACTCATGTGGTTGTATGTGCTTCACACATCTATGTGAACATCAGTCTATGTCAACAACTTGACACATCGTTGTGGTTTAGATCTATGTCGAGTGTTGACAACAACAATGCTATTCACACAACGATCCAAACACAACAACTTACACAACCTCTCACATACATGTGGGGCCCACACATAGTAGTGTGTGTGGAGCCCACATGTATGTGAGAGGTTGTGTTTGGTGTTGTGTTTGGATTGTTGTGTGAGTATCATTTTTGGGTCAAACTAGGCCTGTCAATATATTGAACCGGATTGGATCCAATTCAAATCCGAAAAATCGTATATTCGATATTTCTAGGCAAAAAATCCGAACCCGATCCAAATTTCCTTTACTTATACTGAATTTAGACAGGAAAAAAAATACTACATGCAATAACAGAAATACGTGCAAAAAATCATTGAGCAAGCATCCCCCACGGCATTCTATAACAGCAGCTAAATCCCGAATTCTGGCAAGTATGTGAATGCCAAGCCTTTCCTCTGACATCGTCGTAGAAACTGTACGCTTTAGTGTTGCAAGCTTTTGTGCATGTATAATTGCCTGGATCTTAGCTTGTTCTCGAGATCCAGTCAAAAAGCTGACTTCCTTTCATTACGGTTATTACCAGATTGGATCGGATATATCCGAATATGATCCGATTAGTTTCCGGATTGGAGTTGTCTGATTTAGACGGATCTAGATTGGATCCAACCCATTGATAGGCCTAGGTCAAATCAAATTTGTAGTACGAGATTCCCTAATGGAAATTAAGAACAAAATTGAGGAATAACTCACATAATCTGTAAGTTGCCCCACTGAATGAGTTGAATGACCTGGATTGGTATTTTGCCAGTTAACTTGTTACTGTTCAACCTCCTGCATGTAATCAGTCATATAGAAAGAAAATTCTTTTCAAAATTTACTGCACAAAAATATTTGCCCATTATTACTCAAATTAAGATGATCAGAGAGATCTAGAAGGGGGATGATCTGCATACATGAATTTCAAGGATTTCAACTTGCCAAGAGTTGGAGGGATATGGCCGGAAAGCTGATTATTATAGAGGTCCAAGCTGATCAAGTGGAATAGTTTACCCAACTCCCTTGGAATCGATCCACTTAGGTTATTCCCATGTACTGCCCTGCAATTGATATATGCATTCGATATATATTATCATTCACAATATTGTTAAAAGTACAAATTAAATATGTCAAAAGAAAGTAGGGAGCGGTTTCTTTTTCTAGCTCTAGTAATCAGTAAGGGGTACGTTACAGTGTATACCCAGTTTTGCTCATTTATGGGCCCTTCGGAGGACCATCTTGATAGTAGCTAGAACTCATTCTTACTTTAGATCAGCTCCTTGAGACCAAAAATCATGCCAAAATTGATTCTAATCGGATATCTATGATTGCTATAGACTTATCTTGATGCAAATGGATTTGATTCGGCGAGAACACAAATTCTTTTTCAAGATTAATGTGTTTTGTACTAATAGTAATAGGTATCCGACAGACATAATATTAATGTCATAGTTGATAGTATCGATGATAGCTAAATTGCAAACGGTTTCAATCATTAAAAGTGGCGCAGAGCCACGCGACCTAAGGTAAGAGGCTTGTGGGATCGAAAACATCCTGCACAAGAATGAACTTCGAGTTTTCAACATTAAAATTTTCAACTTGGACAAAAACTGCATACCAATTCATGTAGAAGAAGAACTCTACAAAAGAGCTAGTATTGCTTAAAAGCTTGTAGAAGATGATAAGAATCGAAACACAATATTTCTCAAATAAACTGAAAGCACTGCAAAGATGCCATCAATTGTATCATTTTAGCTTCCCACCATAACCAGTAGTCTAGTACTACAATATCAGGAGAAGAACCACATGAGAACCCACCTCAACACACGTATTTACCCATTTA
Organism: Rhododendron henanense subsp. lingbaoense; assembly: GCA_020567845.1. Taxonomy (NCBI): domain Eukaryota; kingdom Viridiplantae; phylum Streptophyta; class Magnoliopsida; order Ericales; family Ericaceae; genus Rhododendron; species Rhododendron henanense. The sequence continues at coordinate 39,692,193 of CM036316.1, read as the reverse complement.
GCTCTCTTTTTTTCATCCTCGGCCAAACTTTTGAAGTATGTCTTAAGGAAACTGTCGATATTCTCTCTCGCAAATTCCTCAATGCCTGGCCAGCAGATTCGAAAGAAAGTGTTCCGAATTCCCCGTAGCCCCTTCTTCTTTATACTTGTCACAAAGCCAACAATCTCTAAAACCAGACCAATCGATGCCAGCGGTTTTTCATCGCTGTGACATACACCGATACCAAACCAACGTCCAATTTGGTTTGCAGCTTCGCTCATGAATTTCTTGCCACAGACACAGAAATTCTGCAACTTTTCCACAAGAGAAGAAGCCAAATTCTCCAGACTTGAGTTCAGCTTCCGCCCCGAACAGAAGAATGAACTCATCAGTGTGGATGCGGTGCTTGTTACTTGTTCAGTAGTGGTGTCAATTATGGTCTTGGATTTGAGAAGGGGTTCTTTGAATTTTTGGGAGAAGTTGTCTGAGAATTTCTTGGCTTGGTTCATAGAGTTTTCTGTATCTTCGGAGAGATTTTGAAAGAACTTCGTTTTTGAAATGCACCGATGGAATGCTTCTTTCAGCTTTGTCAAAGCAAAATCCACCATGGGTGCGATTTTTGCAAGCTTTTTGGTTGATGTTAAGTCACTGGTAGTGGCATGGGCTTTATTTGTAGGTAGATAGAAGAGACTGATCAGATCAAGAATTTTCTAGCCAACAAATTCTTCAACATATAGCCAACAGACTCGAAGGAAAATGTTTGAAAATCCCCAAAGCCCCTTCTGCTTTACAATTCTCAGTAAACCAACAATCCCTAAAACCAGAAGGAAAATGTTTGAAAATCCCCATAGCCCCTTCTGCTTTACAATTCTCAGTAAACCAACAATCCCTAAAACCAGACCAATCAATGCCTGCAGTTTCTCATCGTCGTAACATATCTGTTGCTACTAAACCAACGTCCAATTTTGTTTGCAGCTTCGCTCATCAAGTTCATGGATTTCTTGCGATAGGCGAAGAGATTCTTCAACTTTTCCACAACAGAAGAAACTGAAGTCTCCAACAGACCTAAGTTCAGCTTTCGTGCCGAACAGAATATTACAGAATATACTAAGAAGAAAAGGTTGGTTGCTAAAATGGTTCTCTCCCTTCTTGTATTTGGAGATACCTTCACTTATTGATATATATAAGACAAGAATACATTGTGTTATGCTTTACAAGAAAACTGCAGAAATCAAGAGAACTATACAAGGAAAATACAGCAGAGCAAATCACTAAGTTAATGCTGGAAATCAGCAATCTGTCAAGGGAATCTTCGAGATCTTCTTTGAGATCTTTCCATGATTAATACAGAAGAATGAACTCATCCGTGTGTATGTGGTGCCTGTTACTTGTTCAATGACGGTGTTGATCACGGTCTTGGACTTGAGATGGGATTCTTTAAATTCCCTGGAGAAGTTGTCTGAGAATTTCTTGGCACGGTTCGTGGAGTTTTCTGTTTCCTTGGAGAATATGTCAAAGAATTTCTTCGTTTTTGAAATGCACCAACAAAATGCTTCTTTCAGCTTTGTCAAAGCAAAATCTAGTATGTGTGCCATTCTTGCGAGCTCTGTGGTTGATGTCAATGATAGTGGCTTGGGCTTTTATTTATAGGTAGAAAGAAGGGACTGATCGGATCAAGAAATTGGGAAGTTGAACAGGGCTTATCTGGAACGTAGTCCCAAGATTCATAGAGCCAAATATGAATTTCCTTGGAATCAGGTACAAGAGAGAGAGAGAGAGAGAGAGAGAGAGAGAGAGAGAGAATTCCTTCTGGAAATACTAAATCCCTCCTGGTTTGAGTCTGTTAAAATTTCTAAGCACAAATTGTATTGGGGAGCTGAAAGGGTGAGAAATCTTACTCTGCAAATCTGTTTATTTGGAAGTTGAAGTTATTATCAGTTCAAGACCTTTTTTTTAATCCACGAGTTCAAGAACTGATTCACTGCATAAAACAAAGCATGCATGTCCAACCATGGTGGGCTGATAACCAAAAAACTGGATAGTGAAGTAGCAGAGATTTCCTGACATTTAGATTCACAAAGCCAAAAAATTTATGATGTGGAAAGGTGAGTTCACTAGTCACGAGATTCATAGAGCCAACAATTCAATTTTATTGGTACTAATCCTAGACTCTGCTCAGAATTCTAAGTTCAAAATTCTATTGAGAAACTGAAAAGGAGAAAAACCTTTAGGTAAACATGCTATATACTCCCTTACCCAAAAAAAATATGCTCTATAGTATACACTCCTAGTTCATATTGATGAGCCTTTACTGATATTTCCTGATCACTACTCTCCTTAACAAAAGGCCTTGAAACCTTATGGCCAGACTTCGGCACATGAAAGATAGGACTAGCAAATGGGTGGCTCTCATCTGGGATAGGAACCGTCCTGATCACATCCTCCTTCGAAACCCCATTGCAAAGATCCACATCAACCAGATGATTGTCCTCAGCAATTTTCTCATTAGCCCATACATCATCCTTATCCAAGACAGGATTCTTGGTGATGATGGAGGCTATCTCTCCCTTTGCACTTACATTCGCAAATGGCTCCCATCAAATTGTTTACCACAACTTGTTCTTCCACTGCCCGGGTTGGATACACTCTTCCATAAGCCTCCAAGTTGATCCCTTGATTAATAACACCGAAAGACTTGGTAGAGACCTACACTTTACTTGAAGAGTAAGATATAACTTTCGAGGTAGCTTCATCCAGAGTGATTTACTTTCCCCAAAATACTTCCAGCGTTGAAGAAAGTGTTAGTTCCCCCTTCTCCAAATTACCATCATTACTAGCTTCATCTCTTTTGCTGGACTCCCCAGAAGTGTTGGGGAAGTTCTTGATCAAAGGGATCTTTACACTACTCCATATCCTTTCCTAATTGTTGGTCCCTCTTAGGGATTCCAACTTTTTAAGGTGATACGCAATGATTACACTTGAATTCAAATTTGATGACATCATTTCCATCATTATCTCTATATTCTACCTTCTCTACAACCCTTCTATTCACTCATGAGGGACATTTTTGGAAAATCATCAGATTTCTATTTCCACTTTTAGAAAAGAACCAACATTTTGGAACATCCAAAAAAGGAATAGTGGACTAACAAGGAAGGGATGGAGTATTGTCTTTCCCTCCAATAGTATTTACATTCGAATCCAGGCCAACACTATTCTTGAAAGGTTTTTTCCCCAAAGTTCCAAAAGCAGCAAATTACTTAACAAACAGCTTGCTATCTTCAATCCAAAATCCATTGGATTTGGATATAGCCACCTCTGCAGATGTAGCACAGCTATACCGCACAAAACCAAACCTTCTTTTAGTCACTTTACTACACTTAACCAGGATAAAAGCATCCTTGAGAACCCCAAATTGGTTGAAAAACTTCCTGAACCATAAAAGAACAACATTCTCAGGAAGATTGTCAACAAATAGAGGGATCAATGTTGTTTGCTCAGACTCTCTATCCATAGCCACACGACATCGATCACCCATGAGGAGAAATGGAAAACAATATTCACTTCATCTAATGAATAAAAAGTAGATCAACAAAGTATACACCAACAAACCACTAATCACCAATCTCCAACAAAAACAGAGACCTAAAACCTTACAAAAACAACACCCATTTCATGACAAAAATCAGCTAAACAGAGGGAAAGCAAAAAGCAGCAGACGACCCCAGGGACTAGAAATCCAATTGCATCAAAAAAACGGCAAACCAGCCTATGATAAGGGCATAAATCAACCCATAGCAGGCTGCCATCCGGCGGTAATCGGTGATGGCAGAAAGGAGAATGTGAAAGAGACGATTGGCGATGGCGAGATAGAGCGATTGACCGGCGAGCAGATTGGAGGATCAGGATAAGTCGGAAAAGGGCGAAACAAAGGCGGCAGCAGCAAGGGCAATGGAGGACGACAGCGTCAAGGGGCGATGAAAGACAATGGCGGCTAGGTGATATGCTTCAGAATCATTGAGTGTTTTCAACTGTAAACATAGCTCTATCAAAATGATACAGAACAAGGGGTGGATGATCCTTTTTTTTTTTTTCCCTCTACATTTAACCCAAAAGAAAACATGTTATTGTCATAATCTACTCAATAATAATACGAACATAAAATATATTGCCTTGGTACAACAACAAACAAAACACAACACCGAAAACAACAGCAGTCAAAATCATAGAGACCACTTAAGTGTGGAGTAGAGATACCCTTATTCATGTTACACAACAAAGGAAACGAAAACCACCGGCAACCGAAATGCATTCTTCATACTTTGAAATACTTGGAATTCCTTATCGTCCTAAACATGAATTTCCTCCACTTCGTGTGCTGCTGGCAGTAACACCTGAGAACACAAAAAACCAAATTCAACGTATCATTACTCGCCAAGTACTAAATTTAAAACTACTAGTAGGATATTACGAGATCCAGAACTTGAAGTACTGGGGTGAAACATATTGACGATGAGCAGACATAAAATGAAAGGAAAGAACCAAAAATGTGCAAAAGTTTCTCACAAAATTACCAAAAAAGATTAATCTAAAGATAGATGTTGATAAATTTTGTTATACAACACCACCGGTCATGGCGCTCCTATATATTTTTTACCTTCTCCAAACCAAACCTAGGGACACTCAGCCATCTGCTAGCGGCAGCACGCGCACACACACCCAAGTTACACATATATGGCATGAGCTATGACAGGAATTGTACCCAAAAAAGAGAAAAAAATGACGAGGTAATTACCATGTAATGAAATGTACCCACCTAAACCACCCTGGGTACGTTCAAGGTGGAGCGAAAAATGGCTATATTCCACAATTGGTCCATACATCGTAGATGCCTCAATTTTGTTTACCGTATTTCCTAAACTGGGTCCCAGAGGTTTGCTATCACCCGTGAGGTTTGTTACGTGAGCTCTGGCCTCCCGGTTGGATTATATAAGTTCTGCCTGCATTTTTTATCTTGTATTTTTTTTTTTTGCTATTTTCTACATTTTGTAATTTTCTGTTCAATTTTTGTCAAAATTTTTAGGACTAACTATTTGTCTCAATGAGATAAGTGGAATAAATATAAAAATTTTGACCAGAGATAAAAAAAAGTTCATATAATATGACACTAAAGATAACAACACTAGTCGTCTGATATTTTTTTCGTCTCTATTGAATTTGTTTATAATTTTAGTAATAATTTTTTAGTTTTAAGACTCCTCTTGTCGAGACCAATGATTACTACTAAAATATAACATAAAAGTAAAAAAGAAAAAAAGAAAAAAACATTATAGATGATCAAATATACCACAAAATTACTGTAAGTAGAACTGGGACAAACCTTCAATTTTTGCGGGATTGTTCAGAACATTATTCGTCCCCCCAAACCTCAGGTTCTTCATTCAGGCTATTCAGCCTCCGGCTTTCCCTCGCTTCTTGGTATTCGTGAAGAGTATACCTTTTAAATCCATCCATGACTAGTATAAACTTGACATTAGGTACATGCTCAACAATCCAATAGTCTGGGCCTTCGTTTGGTTTCATTCTGTCTAAGAACTCTGTCGGCATATCTTCAAAATAAAGAGATTTGAGTTCTCTAAGGTTGCGGATACCGGAGGTCACCTCCTTCAGTTGTAGGCAATTTCCAATTTGAAGCTCCTTGAGAACGGGCAAACCTCCTTCCTCTATTATAACAGAATTCAATCTCTCTAAGTGATCGAAGTATAGCTTCTTAAGCTTCGGAAACCCTCCGATGCCAATATGCATTTCTTCTCCATCATACCCGTAGAAGATATGAAGTTTTAACAAATTAGGTAATTCTTGAAGAGCTTTAATTGCATGAGTACCAGTCAACCTTGACCAAAACAGATTTAGGGCAACTAGACTATGAAGTTCCGATATCCAGTTCGGAAACGTTTCCAAACGTCCACTCAAGAAGAGCTGTTGAAGAGATTCGGGGGGAGAAGAAAGAGAATGCAAATCCAGTATCTCGGAGCCAGTTGTAGCCCAAACCCTCAAAAATTGAAGGTGCTTCATCTTCTCAATGGCAGAACAGAGAGCCTTCCCGTATTCTCTTTTCACTTTCATAATACCCAACTTCCTCAATTGCCTCAATTTTTTTAGCTCTTCGATTAAATCATCGTTTGCCTCCACGTTGCACAATGTCTGCAACTCTTCTAAATGCCCAATCCCTCCTTGTATCTTCACCCCGTAAGTTCCAAAAAGATGCCGCAACTTACAGAGTCCACTTAAGATCCCAATTTGTAGCACAAACACGCCCGAGTGTTTCAAATTCAAAGTTTGTAGGTTGTGTAGATTTCCAATGGAGTTTGGAATTATCTTCACTTTTGTCCTCTTGACACTTAAGTATCGCAAATGAAGAAGATTTCCCACGTCTTCATGAATTTCATCAAGAGGAGCATCCAAAAGATCTAGTACTTTCAAAAGCTTGAAATTCATAGCTAGAGTACCCAATAAGTGCTTCTTCGGCAAATCACCCACTGAGAAAAGAAGAACGGAACGAATTCTGGATTTGGTACTTCTAATGGTTTTCAAATCCTTATTCATTATTTTTCGCATGTGCATTGACCAACGTCGAGTTTCATTGTTCCAACTTGGATCTCCTTCTTCCAAAACTTGGCCAAACCTCAACTCCTCACACTTTGTGAGGATGATCTCGTGGACTATATCATGGACACAACATTTTTTAATCCTACCATCAATTTTTGTCGATGAAACTTGAACCAAGCTTCTATGAACAAGCTCAGTCAAGTGTTCTTCTGCAGCTTCTTCCAACGTTTTTCCTTTCTGTCCTTCGATGAAACCCTCGGCTATCCATAGTCGAATTAGTCTTCCACGGCTGATTTGATAGTCCTCGGGTATTATGCTGAAGTACAAGAAACATGGTTTGAGGTAGTAAGGCAGATCATGGTAACTAAGGAGCAAAATTCTCTTGACGTTGGTGAGATGCGGATTCCTCTCTAATTGGGATCCAAGGCTATTATAGAATCTTTGAAATTCGGATGTATCCTTACATTTAGTGGACAAGAGAGCGCCTATTGTCACAATTGCAAGGGGTAACCCTTCACATTTTCTAACAATGGCACGAGAGACTTTCTCTAACTCGAGAGGACAACGACCACCAGAGTCTTGTTGGAACACTTTCACGCAAAAGAGCTTCCAAGCCTCCTCCTCAATTAGGGGCTCTAGCTTGCAGACGTGATCCAATGAGGATTCCTTGCAAAAAGAAGCAACATCTTCCTTGCGTGTAGTGACAATTATTTGACTTCCTTTGTTGTTTTTTGGTAGAGCGATTTTTATGATTCTCCAAAAGTCAGCACTCCATACGTCGTCAAAAACAATTAGATACCTCTTCTGAAGTAAAAATCCCCTCAGCATATGAATGAGAGAATTTTGGTCCATTGTATTGATTTCCTCAGGTGCACACTTCTTTATTGCCTGATATAGTTGCTTTGACATTCTTCTAAAGATGTCGTCCGCCTTGTATGATTGAGAGACAGATACCCAAGCTTGGCAATCGAAGTGTTCAAACACTTTTTCATTGTCAAAAACTGCCTTGGCAAGAGTGCTCTTGCCACATCCTCCCATACCCACCAGTGAAGTGACCGTTCGGTTTGATTCTTCAATTATCAGCCTATGGATCAGTTCTTCCTTGGTTGACTCAATGCCCACGACTTCACCTTCCTCGATGAAAAGGGATGCAATACGAGGGTCATCTTCCATTTTTTCTTCTGTTTTACTGCTTGACCCATTTTCTAAGGAACTGAAACCATACCTATCAGCCCTTTCTTTGATCTCACAAATAATTTGTTTGATACCTTGAATTTGAGATGCAATTTCATGTCGTGGTTTGAGTTTAGTTATTGAGCGAGCCATTTTGCGAAGGAAACCGATGAAACCACGCCGTTGCTTATTTTCTGCCAGGTGAAGTACGTATTCATCCATGACGTCCTCGATCTGGTAAGCCACCGCCCTTACCTGTTGTACCCAATTTTTTGCCCTTTCATTTTCTAATTTTGCGCTTGCATCTGCATCTTTTAGAAATGACATTATGCTTTCTAACTCTGCTTTGATACTGGCAACTTCTGTGTGGATATTCCCCAGCAATTGTACTTCACTTGACAACAAGGGGACCAAAGTACCGTTGATAGCCAAGCTTACTGCTTCAAGTGCCATTGTATCAATTTTCCTGCTTAATGCAACACAATTGATTAGTTTTGGAGCTGCCATATTTTCTTGGCTGATATAGGTATGGAATTGCCCAAATAACACACACGCACAACATCATCAATAATAAATCACGCAAAGAGCGCAGACAAAATTGGATGACAGAGATTTTGCATGGTTCCCCAATTAGGTTATTGGGTTCATCTGCAGATCACACAAGTCCTGTGATAGTTATCGAAGTTGCAAACCAAAGCCGAATCGGGCTTCACTAATCCAACAATAGTACCCCATATTACTGACTGAATAGAAAAGACAATAGTACCTCATATTTAGAAAGGCCGCAATGAGTTTGTTTTTAATGGTTCCTCGGTTAATCCTATGATAGTTGTTAAGAAATATGAGGGTGCGTGGGTGGATTATTCATGTGCTAATTCTCTGGAGGAGCGAGGAGTTGACGACGGCCCCTTCTCAGGCCAAATGGGCACCCCCTCCTGTTGGGTGTGTGATGGTTAATTGTGATGCTGCTATGGATGTTTCAAAGTCTATATAGCTTCATTGGCAGCGATTATCCGTCATAGTAATGGCAAAGTCATTGATGGTTTGTCGCAACGAGTGAATGTTTTCTTCCCGTTCTCAAGCTGAAGCTTTGGCCATGAGGTACTTGGGATGTCGACTTCTTACAGACATAACTTCTTGTATGCAATTTGTTGGGCTTGGAGTGCCCCTATGGATTTGGTTTTACAGTACCACTTCCTGCGACAGCTCTAAAAACAGACTTACGGGTGCGATGTCAAATGTCTTAAAAGACTTAATTGAAGCCCTCCCTAACACCAATTGGTTTTAGGAGAGATGGTGTTATCCAGAATGATAGCAAAGAGATCATTCACCTATGCGTCTCTGAGTTGGTGCCTCCTTGGGAGCTCGGGAGTGTGATCCAAGATATTAGGATATTGCGCTGGCTCTACTCGTGTATAGGTCGTCAGGAAATGAAGCTGCTCACTGGGTTGCAACCTCCCTCAAAAGAGGTGTCCTTCCATCCGATTGGGTGTCTGTTCATCCTTTTCGGTTGTCTTATATTTTTGATTCAGATATAGCTTTTGTCTGTGTAGCATTTTTGGCATTATTTATGAAGTTCAAAAATAAAGGGAAAAAACTAGAAAACAGAGCCACCCGTACCAACTAGAGGACCGGTTTTTCTACCAAGTATGTACCGAGTACCGTTTCAGTCTTATTCAAGCCATGAACAAACTTGACCACTGGGTTAGGTATGGTTGGCCTGGTGGTTAATGGTTGGAAGGGTTTGTTCCCTCATAAATCTTAGCTTTTCATCTTCCTAGGTGGTATCAATTCTTGCGGGGCCAATCCTTAGCGCTTCCATCCCTTTTTAAATTTGCCCCCGCTAGTGGATGTCAAAATAAGTCCACGGATTCATCGAGGTGCGCAAAAACGTGATCCTCTGTCAAAGATGATCCCGGAGCACCCTTACCCGTTTGCCATTCTGTTGGCGTGAGTTGTCAATCAAGGGACAAAATCGGTGGGATAGCAACAAATCAGTGAGATTATAGAAATAACCATAATTGTAAAGGTCATCTATGATTATAGCAATAAAATCTGTATAGCCAAGAATATGATTGTTACTCCCTATATATATGGGGACAATATCTCTGTAAATAATTTATTGAGAAAGAAATAAAATTGACATGGTATCAGAGCCACACGATCTCTGGTTCTCTGTTAACGTTGAACCCTACCCATAGCCCACTTCCGCCACTACCATCCATATGGGAGACCCTGAAACTTCGACAAAGTCCGGTGACTCTCTTACTGACCCTAATACACTACTCTCTGAATTATTCACCACCAAGATGGCTGAGGTTCTATCCAAAACCCAGGCCCCGACTGTGATCCCCGAACCTGTTGTTGTCCCGATTGGCATCAAGTTAGATGGTTCTAACTATGCTTTATGGTCCCAAGTTGTCGAGATGTACATTTCCGGCAAAGACAAGTTGGGCTACATCAATGGCGAGTTACCCCCGCCATCTTCGATCCTTGCCTAAATGGCGCATTTACAACGCCATTGTCAAAGGCTAGTTGATCAACTCCGTGGATCCGGCATTGATTGGCAACTTCATTCAATTTTCCACGGCCAAACTGGTCTGGGATTCTATGGCTACCACCTACTTTGATGGTGGTGATACTTCTCAAGTCTATGATCTCCGGCGCCGTGTCTCCCGTCTCCACCAAGCGGGTGGCTCTCTTGAAAAATACTACACCGACTTGCAAGGCCTCTGGCGCGAGATTGATTTTCGACGCCCCAATCCGATGGAATGCCCTGCTGATATTCAACGCTATAATAACCTCATCCAAGAAGAACGGGTGTACGTATTCTTGGATGGTCTTGACGACAAGATGGACAATATTCGCAGCGATGTGTTGCAGCTACACCCGTTTCCCACCGTGGAGCAAGCGTATGCCCATGTCCGCAGGGAGGCCCTTCGCCGGGCCATAATGAACGCCGGTGACCATGAGTCTCCCGGGGGCAGTGCTTGCTTCGTGAGGCCTCAAACTTGGACCCTTGGGTTCCTCTAGATTGGTCTCTCAGCATCCTGGAAAATCTTCCGCCAAGACCCGTACCCCATCCGATGGTCTCAAATGCTCTCATTGCCACAATACAAAGCACACACGCGAAAACTGCTTCCAGTTGCATGGGTATCCCGATTGGTGGCATGAACTCCAAGCCCGAAAAAAACGAGACACCACTGGTACAGTTGAAGGCATGGGAAAAGCTACTGTGGTGGCAGCCGAACCTCATCTCTCTCTCATCCCGCCCTCTTCTATGGATCTAGGTAATCTCTGTCATGCCTTACTTAGTCACTGTCAAGATATGGACAAGAGCAATTGGTTTCTCGACTCCGGGGCCACAGATCATATGACCTTTGATCCTGCGGATTTCTCTCGTCGCTCATCTCCAAAGTGTACCAGTATTGCTAATGCTAATGGCGTGGTCTCACCTGTCACAGGGGCAGGATATGTGACCCTATCACCCTCTCTTTATTTATCCAATACTCTACTTGTTCCCTCGTTATCCCACAAGTTATTATCTGTTAGCCAGATTACTACCGATCTAAACTGTGTGGTGCTAATGTTTTTCGATTTTAGTCTAATTCAGGATATTCTCACCAAGGAGATAATTGGGCATGGTACTTAGAGGGGGGGATTATACTACATGGAAGATTTCAGTTCGGATCGTGCGCATCATGTGTCTTCTTCACCTGGTTCCAAAACTCAAACAGATTTGGTTGTGGCATCGTCATTTGGGTACTTACAGCATGTGTTTCCGAATTTATTTTCCAACGTAAAGGCTTCTGAATTTCACTGTGATATTTGTATTTTAGCCAAAAGCCACCGTGTTCCTTATCCACTAAGCATGAATAAAAGTGATACACCTTTTGCTTTAATTCATTCTGATGTATGGGGACCCTCTCATTTATCTATTGTTTCTGGTATACGTTGGTTTGTGCTATTTGTTGATGACTGCACCCGAATGACCTGGCTATATTTGTTGAAACATAAGGATGAAGTGTTTAGTGTCTTTCATTCATTTCATGCTATGGTTAAGACCCATTTCTCCGCTCAGATCCGAATTCTCCGCTTAGACAATGGGGCTGAATATGTTAATCACCATTTTCATTCCTATTTCCAACAACAAGGTCTTCTGCACTAGACCACATGTTCCGGGACCCCCTGGCAAAATGGGGTTGCTGAACGAAAGAATCGGCATATCCTTGAGACTACCCGGGCCCTCCTTCTAGGCCATCATGTCCCCACACGCCATTGGCCCGATGCGGTAACTACTGCCGAACATTTAATCAACCGCCTTCCATCAAAAGTCTTAGATCTTAAGACTCCACTACAATGCTTATCAGCCTCGGTCTCTCTACCTTCGGTCCTCATGCTCCCTCCACACATATTTGGGTGTGTGGCGTATGTGCACCTTCCTAAAAACCAACGCACCATGCAAACTCGATCCATGTGCTCTTTGGTGCCTCTTCTTGGAATATGTTGCGCATCAAAAAGGCTACATGTGCTATGATTCTGCTACGAGGCGTACCTACGTGACTATGCTTTCTAGAGTCCGAACTATTCTATCCGTCTTCAGCACCCACTTTTTCTCTTCAAGGGGAGACAATAGATGAAGAGTTGAATTGGCTGAGCTTCGATTGGCTTGGAAATCAGAATGACACCGATAATTGGCGAGGAATCAAAGGATACATCTTCAGGGCCAGACATACCCTCTGAATCTAGAGGGCCTTCGACAACTGAGACCACACCATCGGGAGAAGAACCAGAATCCCCCCATCTTTCAGTACCTGCAGACCCATCTCCTGAGAATATTCCTGAGGTAGGCAATTTCACCACCACCTCCTTTATGAATAATATGGATACTCTTGCTGGATATGCTCTACCTTTCAGGCATAATCGTGGCAAGCCGCCAAATAGATACTCTCCGGACATTGAGGAAAGAAGGTCGAGGTATCCAATTGCCAATTATGTTTCCACCGAAAAGCTCTCTGAACCTCTCAAGACAGTCACACGTGAGCTCTTTGCATGTCATATTCCCACTACAATCCAGGAAGCATTAGTGGATCCCAAATGGACTCAGGAAATAGAGGAAGAAATGGAGGCACTGCTAAAGAATCAAACATGGATCTTGGTTCCACTACCCAAAGGGAAGAGAACAGTTGGATGCAAATGGGTCTTCTCGGTTAAACACAAGGCAGATGAAACTATAGAACGATACAAAGCAAGGCTAGTCGCAAAGGGATACACTCAAATGTATGGCGTAGATTATCAAGAAACCCTTTCACCGGTGGCCAAGTTAAATACAGTCAGGGTCCTGTTATCTCTCGCAGCACACTTGGACTGGCCGTTACATCAGTTTGATGTGGAGAATGCATTTCTCCATGGCGACCTTGAAAAAGAAGTCTACATGGATACTCCTCCAGGATACACCACTACTTCAGGAACTGAAGTTGTATGCAAATTGCAGAAAGCACTATATGGACTGAAACAATCACCTCGAGCATGGTTTGGGCGGTTTAGTCTAGCAATGAAAAAGTATGGCTTCCGCCTATGTAATTCAGATCATACATTATTTCTGAAGCATCAACATGGCATGGTAACAGCTTTGATTGTGTATGTTGATGACATGATCATCACAGGGGATGATACGGAGGAGATTGCTAAACTTCAGAAGCAATTGGCGACCGAATTCGAGATGAAGAATCTAGGAGGGCTAAAATATTTCCTGGGAATAGAGGTTGCTAGATCATGGCGATGTATATTTCTTTCCCAGCGAAAATATATATTGGATTTGCTATGTGAAGTTGGAATGTTGGATTGTAAGCCAGTAGACACCCCAATCATTCTGAACCATAAGTTTGGAGAATATCCAAACCAAATACCAACAGACAAGGGAAGGTACTAGAGACTGGTTGGTAAACTGATTTACCTATCACATACCCATCCGGATATTGCTTACGCAGTGAGTGTAGTAAGTCAATTCATGCACCAACCCAGTAAGGACCATATGAAAGTAGTGGTCCGGATTTTACGGTATCTAAAATCTTCTCTTGGGAAAGGGCTTATGTTCTCGAAAAATAATCATCTCAGAATTAATGGTTATACAGACACAGATTGGGCAGGGATGCCACAGACAGAATATCAACCTCAGGCTACTTCACGTTTGTTGGAGGGAATCTTGTTACATGGAGAAGTAAGAAGCAAAAGGTGGTGGCATTATCAAGTGCCAAAGCAGAGTTCCGTGGAATGGCCAAGGGACTTTGTGAACTCTTGTGGCTCAAAAGGCTTCTAACCGAGATTGGGATTTCTCATACCTCTGAGATAGACCTCTTTTGCGATAACAAGGCAGCTATCGCCATCGCTCAAAATCCTATTCAGCATGACCGTACCAAACATGTGGAGGTTGACAAACACTTTATCAAAGAAAATCTCGAAGCTAAGGTAATTCGGTTTCCATTCGTGAAATCGGAAGACCAACTGGCGGATATTCTTACAAAGGCAGTGTCAAGCAAAGATTTCTACAACTCACTTGACAAGTTGCGCATTGAAGATTTGGATGCTTCCACTTGAGGGGGAGTGTTGGCGTGAGTTGTCAATCAAGGGACAAAATCAGTGGGATAGCAACAAATCAGTGAGATTATAGGAATAACCATAATTGTAAAGGTCATCCATGATTATAGCCATAAAATCTGTATAGCCAAGAATAGGATTGTTACTCCCTATATATATGGGGACAATATCTCTGTAAATAATTCATTGAGAAAGAAATAAAATTGACACATTCGACCACCAGAGTAACTACACACGCGGCTTTCGTTAGGCGCGTGTACTGATCGTCATTCATCAATGGCAATTTGGGAAATTTGCCATTGTCTTAAAAGTTCTTTTTCCAGTAAATTGGGAGAATTACCAGACAGAGGTGTACAGAAGGCTTAATTGCCACTTTCACGAGCTACACTTTCGAAATGACTCAGACATGGTAGGAAGCCTTTTAATGACAAATACATGGTAACCATAACCCCGGTGGAACAGTTGGGACAAATTTGCCCCTGAATATAAAACGACACCGTTTGTAGTTAGAAGCCCCAACCTTATTTGGGCAAAAAAGGGCAAGTCAAAATATGAAACAAATATTTTATTATATTGAAATAGACCATAATTTTTATTGATAAAGACCAAGTCATATTATGTTCAATGAATGACATCTCCCATTGAAGCTCAACCTACCTTATTTAGGCCAAAAAAGGGCAAGTCAATATATGAAACAAACTTTTTATTATATCGAAACAGACCATCATTTTTATTGATAAAGAGCAAGTCATATCTTGTTCAATGAATGTCATCTCTCATTCAAGCTCAACCAACATTATTCATCCAGAAAAGGGCAAGTCAATATATGAAACAGACGTTTTATTATATTGAAATAGACCATCATTTTTATTGTTAAAGACCAATAGACCTTATTTGGGCCAAAAAAGGGCAAGTCAGTATATTGAAATAGACCATCTCCCCTTCTCCTGTTCCTCCTCACCGCCACCAGGCCCACCACCATCCCACCATCTCCGGCAGGACCAGCACCTCTCAACTTCCATAGCAACCACCACCCCCAGCCATACCCACCTCTCTCTCTTTCTCTCTCAATTTGAAAACCCCCAATTCTCTGTCATTCACAGACCACAAAATCCCTTAATCTCTTCACCGCCACCACCATCCCCCATCTCCGGCACCATCACCCCTCAACCCCCATAGCAACCACCACCAAATTTTTTTGAAAGACAAACCCAAATTAGTTCCAATTTTTCCTAAATCAAACCCAAATTAGTATCATTTTTTTTTCCAACCAAAACCTAAATCAGTGGAGGTAACACAAATTCACATATTTTGATTGAAATTACAAGACCCACGATTCAGTTCATATAAATCAAACCCACAGTTGATACCCACGATTTTCAAATATCAATTCTTGCCTTCTTGGAGATGTGTTTTCGATTGTTTCCATTATAGAACTCATAATGTTTGGCTGATTCAAGAACACAGAGATGGGTTGCTCCATTGGATATATATGATTGGAATAGATGGGTTTCCATCAGAACTGGAAATGGGGTAGATAGAGAGAGGTGGGTGCAGTTGGTGAGCGAGGGAGAAAATACTGATTGTGGGAGAAAATTTGGGGCTAGGGCTTGGAAGTGATATATAAAGGAGGGTATAATTGACATTTCAAATTGGCACACCATGTCGTTGTGAATATTTTACCTCTTGTCATGGGATGAGTGATTTCAAGAGTGAAGACCATGAATTGGGGATATGACCTGGTCCACACCTATGTCCGGTAATTATCCCCAGTAAATTTATCGTACAATTTGGAAAATTTCTTAATTCTTGGCAAGCCGATGGTGGCTGAAGTTTGATTTGTGGAGCTCCTTTCTCACTATTTGTGTGTGTAACACTCATGCACGCACGTTTTCCAATTCCAAACCCAACACGCACAAACCCACTTGGCCGTCCTCCGCCGATGTAATATCCAACAACGCTCTGCTGTCTATGACTTCGATTCTGTCGTCCTCCAGCCTTCGATTCTGTTCTTCGTCGTCTCCAACCTTGTCTTCGCCGATGTAATTGTGAGTTGTGATTATGTATTGAGATATTTTCGCAGTGTTTGTGATTTTGTGACTGGGTTTGTGATTTCGTAGTGGTTGGGTTTGTGATTATGTTATTTTCGTATTGCGATTGTTGTTGTCGAGTTCGTCATCAATCAGTAGTGTCGAGTTTGTCGTCGATCACTTCTTCTTCTTCTCTCTGTGTGTGCCATGAAGGGAAAGGAAGAATGTGGGGGTATTTTGGTCTTTTCATTTTTTACGTCTAACAGAGTTAGGTCCTACAAATGAAAACTTTAATGATGGAGTCTGATCGTAGGCGAAATTCTAAGAAGGGGTGAGCGAGACAAAAAAGTAAACTTTGAGGGGTGTCCAGGTTTTTTTTTTTGACTGGGAAAAGGGTGGGAGGGGGCGACCAGCGTAGCAACTCCCCTTGGGCGTGACCATAGGGGCTCCCTACCCGCCGTGGAATGTCCGGTTCGAGCCATAACTACTGTCCGGAAGGACAGACCGTCACCACAGTACCACCTAGGTACAAGTGGGCATAATGCTTTATCCCCCTAACCCCTTGCCACGTGACAAGGCTCGAAACCGAGACCTTGTCTGGGGATGAGGGGCACCTGCCCACTTGGCTACCACCTTCGGTGGTGGGGTGTCCAGGTATTTAACCCTTATGTAAAACAAGAGAGAGGAATTAGCAAGAATAAAAAACACCAGGGCTAGCTAGCATCAATTGCGGATCATGTTACATCTATCCTTTCTCAGACCCCGCAATGGCGGGAGCCTCGTGCACTGAGTTTACCCTTTCTTAGCAAATTGAGATCATCAATTTGTTTTTCTGTAAAGCAACAAAAACACATAAATCGGTTCTGAAAATACATTTATGTTGTCCAAAATGGATTCTAACATTTCTGTGTTTTATATTGGTATTCTAAACTATTTGGCTACATACTTGTCTTCTAAAAATAATCAGTCGATATCGAATGAGCAAGATAGTTTTTTAATATGCATGGTTGATGGTCTCGACGAGTTTTAAAACATGAATTGTTCGGAGTTTCAAGTGAAAAGCAACAAACACACACACACAAATTAGCAAAATGAACAAGAATCAAGGAACAACTTTATCGAAATCAGCATAACTAACAAGAGAACTCAGTATTTATGCAAACTTAACGACCACAAATATAGTGTCATCACAAGAGAACTCAGTATTTTGGCCGAAAAGATTATGAAAGGTATTAGTAAGAATCATTAGGCAAGTTTGTATTAATGCAGTTGTTTAGTTGGTTGTAAGTGTGCTTAGCTTAATCTAACTGTGCTGAGCTGTACACAGTTAGTTAGGGCTGTATATATATACCCCTTGTGTTGTTCTCCTGTTATGGATTCAGAATGTAATTGAAATTCAAGAAATGAGATTCAGTTTCTCTCTCCTTACTTCTCTGCCTAGAGTTTACACTTTCCTCATGGTATCAGAGCTTTGTGACGCAAGTCTAGCGATTCTGTGCCTCGACGCTCCACTCTGCGTTTCTTTGTCAACGATCTCTTCTCTTCGACGATCTCTCATCTTTGGCGATTTCTTATCTTCGACGATCTCTGGTTAGGGTTTATTTTTCGTCGATCTCAACGATTTCTTATCTTCGATCTTGATTCATTGTGATTCTTCCAAATCACCATGGCTACAACAGAGGTAACCCTCCCGCCATCACTCGTGTTTCTGGTTTCTCATTTTCACTTTTTCGTCACAATTAAACTGGACGGAACGAAAATTACTTGTTATGGCGCATTCAAATTGAGAATGTGATGCGTGCAAATGGCTTCTTTGCGTATCTTGATGGCTCGTCTTCATGTCCACCCGCACAAATCACTGATTTGGAAGGCACGCTTGTTTCGAACCCTAAATGTGTGCTCTGGAAACTTGTTGACACACAACTTCTGATGTGTTTGACTGCCTCTTTGTCACAAGTAACTCTACCTTATATTTTAGGGTTACATACCGCACAACAAGTTTGGGAATCTTTGTCAAATAGGTATAATTCCTTGTCTAAAAGTCATGTTCAAGATCTTAAGGGCAAATTGTACACTATCACTAAGACATCCACTATTGAACACTATGTTGATACGATTAAGGAGTATACTCAAAAATTGATTGCGGCTGGTAGCCCTGTTGATGAAGATGATCTAATTTTTCACACTCTTAGAGGCCTTCCTCCAGTGTTTAATGGGTTCAAAACCACTGTACGTGCTATGAGAATTAGGGGTGATCCTATCACTTTTGACCAAGTGGTGAATATGCTTAATGGAGAAGATCAACTTCTTCAGGAATCCAGTGCCGATACTGGTGGTAGTACTAGCTCTGTGTTAGTCGCTACACATGTTTCTCAGCCAGGACACATACAACCTTCCACTCCTTCATCTTCATTGTCTGCATCACAAGTGAATATGCCATCTGTTTCTGGTGATTTACATCAGTCTGTGGGCCAATTTACTTCTCCTCAGTTTGGATATTCTGGTTCTTATGGATCAGTGCAGCCTTCTTCAGTCCAGTTTTCCCCTCAGTCTGTGCTTGGACCACCTCCTTCACCGTCGTCTGGTTCTTAACCACAGTATATTCCCCCGCAGTTTCTTCCTACTTCGTTCAGAGGTTTTCCCCGAGGAAGGGTTAGAGGTCCTAAAATGCCATGTGAATCTGTGGTCGCAACAATCATACTACAAACTACTGTTATTATAAGTCTTCTTTTCCTCGGTATCCTCCACAGGTATCACCTTTCTTCCCGGGCTCTCAATGGAGATCATCTACACAACCCCAACCTTGGCAGAATTCTCCCAATCCTTGGATGCCACTTTATTCCCCAACTGTGCCCATGTTTCAACCTCAACCCATGGCACCTACAAGGGCTCCTTTTACAGCACAGCCACCTGCTTATTCTCCAACTGCTTATCATGGCTCCACTTCTCAACCTACACAAGCTAACTTTGCTGGTTATTCTGAGGTTGTTAATACTGCACCTATGCATTCATTTTCCGGAATGGTATCTGGAGGACCATCACCATCATTCTCAGGGTTTACTGGGGGTCATGTTTCTGTTCAATCTTCCGTGACTAATCCTTCTACTCAACCATGGCTCTTTGATAGCGGTGCCACCAATCATATTACTAATAATCTGCACAACTTGGTTAACCCTCAACCTGCTACTCCACATGATGGTATTCTGGTTGGTAATGGTTCTCAACTACAGGCCTCTCACACTGGCACAGGTTTGTTATCCACTCCTTCCGTTAATTTCCAGCTTTCTCATGTTCTTCACACACCTCAAATTACTCATAATCTGATCTCTGTCTTCCAGTTTGCAAAAGATAATCACTGTTCCCTTATTTTTTATTCTACTGGTCTTGAAATCCAGGACAAGATCTCTCACAAAATACTGTACAAGGGTCCATGCCACAAGGGTTTGTATCCCATTTTGACCTCCTCTGAGCACTGTTCTGGTCCTCCTTCATCTGCAGCTTTTGTAAGCTCTTCTCCTTCTCCAGCTATGCTTTGGCATCAGAAACTTGGACACCCTAGTTTTCCCTTGTTTGTTTCTCTAATAAAACAGCATGGCTTACCTGTTTCAAAGCCTCATTTGCTTAATTGTACCTGCTGTAACATGGCCAAAAGCCATAAACTTCAATTTCCTAGGTCTGTTACTTTTTCTACTGCTCCTTTTCAACTTGTTCATATGGATGTATGGGGACCTTCTCCTGTACCATCTCATAAAGGATTTAGATATTACTTGCTTGTTGTGGATGATTTCTCTAGATTTACTTGGTTGTTTCCTCTTCACTATAAATCTGAGGTCAAGCATGTAGTTGCTCAGTTTAAAGCAAATGTTTCTACTCAATTTCACACCACTATTCAAACTCTAAGGAGTGACAATGGAGGTGAATTCATAAATCACTTTCTTTTAAATCTTTTCTTGACTAATGGGATGATTCAACAAACTTCTTGTCCCCACACTCCTGAACAAAATGGGATAGCTGAACGAAAACATAGGCATCTCATAGAAACTACTATCACTCTCCTTCTTCAAGCCAATATGCCTACTAATTTCTGGCTAGAAGCTCTCACCACTGCTGTATATCTTCTCAATAGATTACCTCATACAAGCTTACAGTTTCAGATTCCCTAAACTTTGTTATTTCATACCTCACCTGATTATAACTTCTTAAAACCCTTTGGATGTAGTTGTTTTCCATGGCTAAAGCCTTACACTTCTCATAAGTTGATGCCTAAATCCTATCCTTGTGTGTTTTTAGGATACTGCCCTCACACTAAAGGGTATAGATGTTATGAACCTAGCACAAACAAAGTTTATGTGTCTAGGCATGTTAAATTTGTTGAAACTGATTTTCCTTATTCTAATCTTTCTACATCTTCTTCTATTTCTCCCTCGTCTTCTTTCCCTACCTCTTTTAGGGTTCCTTTAACTACCTTTGAAGATGTTCTTATAAATGTTCCTTATTCTGTTCCATGTTCCTCTGCACTAGTTGATACACCTGATGTTTCTTCTAGGTCACCATGTGCACCTCACGTTCATCCTCTTGTTTCTCGTGTTTCTATACCTTCTCCAATCACTCCTACGTCTTCTGTTTCTGAACATCCTCCTAGTGTGTCTTCTTCAGCTCGATCTATTGAGCATTTTTCTTCTTCTCTTTCTCCTTCTAATACTATTTCTCATTTAGAACCTCCTGATCCTACACTTGCTGAAACTTTTGTTCCTGATTTACCTACTTCTTCTTCTACTCTTGTTCCTCTTTCCTCTCCAAATCATTCTATGGTCACCAGGTCTAAAAATGGGATTTACAAACCTAAAGCTATTCTGAGTTTGAATGTAGTTGATGCTCCTTTACCTGTACCAGATAGAGAACCTGTTAATTTTTCTGAGGCTATCATACATTCTGTTTGGCAACAAGCTATGAGCGAAGAATACAAAGCCTTGGTTAAACAAGGAACATGGTCTCTGGTCCCTCCTCCATTAGGTGCAAATGTAATTGGTTGTCAATGGATTTTCAAAATAAAAAGGCATTCTGATGGCACTATTGCACGGTATAAGGCAAGACTGGTTGCAAACGGTAATCAACAGGCTGAAGGAATTGATTTTACTGAAACATTTAGCCCTGTTATCAAGCAGCCTACTGTTAGAGTAATTCTAAGTTTGGCAGTTCATAATGCATGGCCTATAAAGCAACTTGATGTTTCCAATGCTTTTCTACATGGTGTTATTGATGAAGATGTGTACATGAGGCAGCCCTTAGGGTATAAGGATCCTAATCATCCTCAGCATGTATGTAAGCTTTCTAAAGCTCTATATGGTTTAAGGCAAGCGCCAAGAGCATGGTATTCAGTGTTTTCTGGTTTTCTCATTCAACAAGGGTTCTGTCAGAGTAAAGCTGATCCTTCTTTGTTTATTAAGAAAACACCTGATGGTCTTACCTTGGTCTTGGTATATGTGGATGACATTTTAATAACAGGAAGTCAGTCTTCCTATATTGCCGAGTTGGTTTATGTTCTTAGTTCAAAGTTTGTGATGAAGGACCTTGGTTCTCTGGGTTATTTTCTTGGTATTGAGGTTTTGTATCATGGTTCTTCTATACTCTTGTCTCAAACCAAATATGCTACGGATCTCTTAACCAAAGCAGGCATGTTGGATTGTAAATCTAGTCCATCTCCTTCTTCATCTAAACCTGCAGTATATGACCCTGATCCGGAATTTTCCGATGCCCATTGGTTTAGGACCATCGTTGGTTCTCTTCAATACTTAACTCTCACCAAACCTGAGATTTCTTATGCTGTTAATCTTGCCTGCCAGCATATGCATAGTCCAAAATATAGCCATTTTGTGGCTGTGAAACGAATTCTCAGGTACATCAAAGGGACTCTTCATTAAGGGCTGATTTATACTCCAAGTTCCTTGTCTTTGACTGCATTTTCAGATGCAGATTGGGCAGGAGACAGAGTAGACAGGAGGTCAACCACTGGTTACTGTTCATTTTTGGGTTCTAATCTTGTTTCCTGGAGTGCTAAGAAGCAACATACGGTTGCTCGGTCTTCCACAGAGGCTGAATACCGGTCCTTAGCCCAGACTGCAGCTGAGGTTACATGGATTCAGAGTTTATTGATAGAACTTGGTGTATCTACTGCTGTTCCTCCTACTATTTGGTGCGATAATCTGTCTGCAATTGCTCTTGCTGCTAATCCCATATATCATGCTCGAACTAAACATGTAGAAATCGATTATCATTTTGTTCGAGAGAAAGTCTTATCTAAGCAACTCATTGTGCAACATGTGGGTACAGAGGATCAAGTTGCTGACATTTTTACTAAATCTCTGTATACAGCTCGTTTTCTTTTTCTTAAACACAAACTCATGGTTGTTGACACACCCATGAGTTTGCAGGGGCATATTAGTAAGAATCATTAGGCAAGTTTGTATTGATGCAGTTGTTTAGTTGGTTGTAAGTGTGCTTAGCTTAATCTAACTGTGCTGAGCTGTACACAGTTAGTTAGGGCTATATATATACCCCTTGTGTTGTTCTCCTGTTATGGATTCAGAATGTAATTGAAATTCAAGAAATGAGATTCAGTTTCTCTCCTACTTCTCTGCGTAGAGTTTACACTTTCCTCAAAAGGAACCAGAGATCCATAGAAGATGCATACCAGAGAAGCTATAGCTATAGCTTGTTATGGTTCCAAATGAAGGGGAACCAATAGCATGATGGATGAAGACGATGAAGCAGCAGGGATGAGATCTATAGACTATATATAGCAAGGGTACAGTGGATTATATATAGACACAAGTAGATAAACACACATAAAAGAAATAGCAGCTAGCAGGAGGGAAGATGATCAATTTACCTCTGTTATGAGAGATTTTCCGCAGAATGAAGAGAGAGAAACGAGACCCAATTCGCAAATGTGTACCTGAACAAAGCAAATGAAGTATGTGGTGATAACTGAAGATAAGAAAGGAATGGTACAGCATGATTGGGTCTTTGGATTCCCTTTTATGAGAAGTCAACAACCAAGTCTACTTTAGTCCTTTCATAATCAAATTCTACTTTAATTTTAGTCCTTTCAAAAACAATTTCTCATTTGGTCAGCAGTATATGATATCTAATGGCATGTGAACATTTTCTATATGTCAAATAAACTGTTCAATAGAATTTTTTTTTTTTTTGAACAGAAAACTGTTCAAATAGATGTCATTTATATTTTACATAACAAAATGTAACTTTATCGATTCCCTCAGCTGTCATTTATTCTATATAATATCTTTTCCAAGGGGATTTTCGAATTACGATTAGGTTCATCAGTAAAATCTTCGGATGGAGAAATCGGTCATAGAAACTTCACAGACCACAGATGATCACGATTGTATTTACCGACACAAATTGTGAAATTCAGGCCATTGATTATGTGGCCGATAGTGTGATTGATTTTTTGTGTCCATAGAATTGTTAGGTGCTAGCTTTTTGTTGTCTATGAAAAGGTAACTCTGGGGGTGATGAAAATGAGGTTGCCTTCATCATTTGTCAGAGCATCTCCAATCCATCTCTAGAAGTTTAAAATGGAGAATGAATGTGACATATTGGAGAGAGATTTTGTAATTTATTATCGCTTTTTGCACTTTATGAGAGAATCGAGGAGGGACTCATCGTACTTTTTAGATATTTGGGTCTCCAAATTGCATTTGGTTCTCTAAATATAGAGACCCTACTCCCATTTTGGAGACAAAATCTTTAAAAAGTACGATGGGTCCCTCTTAAATTCTCTCATAAAGTGCAAAAAATAAGAATAAATTATAAAATCTCTCTCCAATATATTACATACATTCTTCATTTTGGACTTCTAGAGATGGGTTGGAGATGCTCTCAAAGGCCATTAATTTCAACCTTAGGTAACTCATTGACACATTCAACAAGTGTGGACAGAAGAAATTCAGTAATCCAACTTTGAAGAGTCAGAGTTCAAATGGCGATGATCACAGAAAGTTCAACCAAGACAACAACTATCAAGTTAAGGCCCAAAAAGGGAATCCTGAATATTCAACAAGTGTGGAAAGAAGAATTCAGTAATCCAACTTTGAAGAGTCAGAGTTCAAATGGCGATGATCACAGAAAGTTCAACCAAGACAACAACTATCAAGTTAAGGACCAAAAAGGGAATCCTGAATAGGAAGTAATGACCTTGACAACCCGCCAAGCTACGACGACTTGTCTAGGTTCAATTATTAGGGTCAGGTCGCAATAAAGTAACTTCTTGAGAAGTCTCTGCAATGGATATCCTGCCTAACCTTTGATAGGACCATGGAGGGGATTATTTGAGGTACGCGTAAGCTGGTCCGGAACGATGACTTGTACGTTTGGAATGCAAAAACTACGTATACCTTTTGGAATATGAGGAAAGCACACTTCAAATTGGGGAAAAAAAAAAATGAGGGGATTGGTGTTTTGATATATTTTAACATTAAAAACATGATTTTTGTTTATTTTATGGATTATTAGATGGAATATAGTAGTAGTTGCTTCGTACAAGACAAAGTAGTCGAGAGATGTATAGCATCAATTATTCGAAAGATGGGCATGGAGTCCGGCTTTCGAATGGTTATTAGGAAGAGAGAAACTTATTCACGGTTTTGCGCAATCTCAGCCGTCCGTTTCGGCAATCAATGGTCCGGATTTAAAAAAAAAAACTCTTCCAGTGGATAGTTTTTTTTTTAAATTCGGCCCGTCCAAAACACTTTTGAACGCGCGCGATTGAGCGCCGTAAAATATATTCACGGCTCCACCGTAAAAAAGTTTTTCTCTATTATGAATGCACGAACCACTTATACCTTCTTCAGCATCTCCAATTCAATACTTTAAATTGAAAATCAAAATAATCTTGTTTATTCAAAATGTGAAAAAAATGAAGTGGGTGAGTCACGAGTCACAGCATTCCAATCAATTCTTCGCTTCTATCTCTACCATTTTTTCGGATCTGGGGGCTCTGCTGCCCAGAGGGGACAGCAGCCCCTACCCACACCCTCAAAACGACGTCGTTTTGAGGGTAAACTGCTGGAGCAGCTCCTACCCAGGGACGGGACAAAACGGCAACGTTTTGGTGGGAAAAAAATTCCTTACCATCTGTTTGCAATCCTATGAAGCAGAACCGTGATTATGAGAGCTTTAAAGACAAATTTTGATTATGTCTCTTTAGAATAATATGATCAGAATAACAAGATCTTCACACCCGTTCAAACGGATTAAAAATTGGAACACTTAATTTTTTAACCATATTTTTTAATATATAAACGGTCTCAAAAAATTAAGTGCTCAAATTCTCACTCCGTTTGAATCGGTGCAAAAATCTTGTTATTCTGATCATATTATTCTAAAGGGTCATAATTAATTTTTGTCTATTGGGCTCTCATAATCACATTTCTGCTTCACAGGATCCTAAATAAAGAGCATATACTTAATATGAGAACCTAAAGATAAAAATTAATTACGACCCTTTAGAATAATATGATTAGAATAACAAGATCTTTGCACCGATTGAAACGGGGTGAAATTTTGAGCACTTAATTTTTTGAGACTGTTTATATATTAAAAAATATGGTTAAAAAATTAAGTGCTCCAATTTTAAATCCGTTTGAACGGGTGTGAAGATCTTATTATTCTGATCATACTATTCTAAAGAGACATAATCAAATTTTGTCTTTAAAACTCTCATAATCACGTTTCTGCTTCATAGGATTGCAAACAAAGTGCAAGAAATTTTTTTCCCACCAAAACGTTACCGTTTTGTCCCTAGTAGGGGCTGCTCTAACAGTTTACCCTGAAAACGACGTCGTTTTGAGGGTGTGGGTAGGGGCTGCTGTCCCCTCTAGGCAACAGAGCCCCTGGATCCCATTTTTTCCTCCAAAAAAATGTGAAATGCACAAAGTGATTTCACTTTTTTACTTAAAGCAAGATGAGTTGTCCCATTGTTGAATTTGAGTCCTTTTTGTGCAGGAAATGGAATCCTGCCTTTACTGATAATGACAGCCTGGAGTTACCAACGGGTAAGCTTGACTTGACATGGGCTTGGATGCCCCAAGTCATGCCCCGTCCCAGAACAAAGGGGACGCATCCAAACCTATACAAATTTCACTGGTAAAAACAAGATTTTTTGAGTAAAAAATGGATCATATATTCATATTTTTCTCCTTTATTTCTCATCCTGTGTTATCATTTCTCATGTCTTTAGATCAACTCCAGCCCTTGCTCTAATCCTGGACCAACTTCAAAATTTGAGTAAGGACCCTCAAAATCAAATTGCTTTTTAAAAAAATTTAAACGAAATTTGAATAGAAGATGTGATTTCCGGTGCATAAGATTATAATGATTTCTTGTTGTGTATATGGAAACAACTGTAGAAGACAAGGTTAATTATCACCCCAGAAAGTTTAGTGGGAGAATTTGATTTACTTGATGTTGGAACAAATCAAGAACCATATGAGGGTATGTCATTTGAATCGGATGGAGCCGCCAAAGCATTCTATGATGGGCATGCCAGGCAAACAGGATTCTTAACTCGAATTGTATCATCCTGCAAGTCAGGGCGTGATGGATCAGTTATATCCCGTCGACTGGCATGTAACAAAGAAGGATACAATCTTAACAGCCGGCGAAAGACTGGGCAATGCTGAATTCGAAAGCGAGAGAGCCACAGGGAAGGTTGTATGGCAATGGTTCTCGTGAAAAGTGAGAAGCTTGGGGAATGGGTTGTGACGATATTTGTTAGGGAACATAATCATCCACTGAGAGTGTGTTCGCAAAACTGTCGTGCAAATCCAGTAATTAAGTTTTCGCTGATGTTGCAGCTTTTAAAGTTCTTAGTTACAGAGTCTCCCTCTATTTCTTTCTACCTCGTTGGAGATCGATGTATGTTTTTGTAAGTCTACTAATCCAGATCAAAGCTAAGTAGTGCTGTAACGACTATAGGATCACAGTGTTATAGTCATCCTTGGACGCTTAGAATAATGGCACCATACCTTTCGGTTACGATTAATTCATAATTAAGCTTCTGTCTTGAAGAATTTGACGATTATTTTTCTATGATATTACATTGTGGTGAAGTAGATGTAGATTTTTTTTTTTTTTTTGAAATGGTGAAAAGATAGATTCATTAACTCATAATACAGAGTACAGAGTGGTCTTGGATACACCAGCCTGACCATCCGAGATCCTCATCTCCTAACTACATGGAGGAACTGATTACGGCTCAACAGGCTAAGCCCAAACCAATGGAAAAAACACCTAAAAGCCCAGTTTGTAAGGAACCAACCCAAACAGCCCAATACCGAAAGGGCAAAGCCCAAAAACCTAAAACAACCCAAACCAAACCCTAACCCTAGAGGACAGAACCACCTCCCACCGCGGCCGTCGCGTCTGCCAAACAAACTGCACCACCCAAAACGCCGCCGCAGATCAAACAAATAACAAAACTGCCGCCCAAGCAACCACAAACCACCACCCATCTCTAGAAGTCCATAGAGATTGATTATGTGGCCGACAGTGTGATTGATTTTTTGTGTCCATAGAATTGTTAGGTGCTAGCTTTTTGTTGTCTTTGAAAAGGTTACTCTATGGGTGATGAAAATGAGATCGCCTTCATCATTTGTCAGAGCATCTCCAACCCATCTCTAGAAGTCCAAAATAGAGAATAGATGTGACATATTGGAGGCAGATTTTGTAATTTATTCTCAGAATCAAAGAGGGACCTATCGTACTTCTAGAGATGGGTTGGAGATGCTCTCAATGGCCATTAATTTCAACACTTGCTAACTCATTGACACATTCAACAAGTGTGGAAAGAAGAAATTCAGTAATCCAACTTTGCGTTAATTAATGATGCATTATGCTTCGGATGTTAAAAAATGTAATGTGCGATCTGATCTGTATCCATGTAAAGACGGAAAGGAAAAACTATAATATAAATTGCTTTGTTTGATTTCCATCTTTGAAAAATATTTTTGATGTAATGAGTGATAACAGTGGATAGAGATAGAGAAAATTATTAAGAAACGTGCAGAGGAAAAATGGATTTCTTTTGAATTCTCTAGTTTAGGTGTGGATGGTCTATTTTTGACTAGATCGGGGAAGGAATGAGTAAAGGCACGCGTAAGCTGACCCGAATACCAATGAAGGTCGAAAAGAAAGAGAGTCAAATGCACTAGGGGAGCAAGATAAAAGATGGGGACCCTATAAAGAAGTCTCTTCACAAAGTGATTTCACTTTTATACTAAACGCAAGGGAGATGAAAAAGCAAGATGAGTTGCCGATAAAATAAATAAATAAAGCAAGATGAGTTGTCCCATTGTCGAATTTGAGTCCTTTTTGTGCTCGAAATGGAATCCGGCCTTTGCTGATATTCACAGCCTGGAGTACTTACCAACGGGTAAGCTTGACTTGACATGGGCTTGGTTGCCCCAAGTCATGCCCCGTCCCAGAATGAAGGGGACGCATCCAAACCTATACAAATTTTGTTGGAACATGTACGTTCCACATCGTCTGGATATGTCTTATCTATGCTGGTTATAAGGCCTCAATTAAGAGTTTGGTTGGGCCTTTGTTTGGTAGACCGTTGGCCAGTTGCCATGTGTTGTGGTCTAGGAGGGTGTGTTGGAATGTGTCTCACATCACCTGCACATGCCCCATCTTTACTGGTTATAAGGCCACATGGGTTTTAAGGAGTAGTGTTGATTGAGCTTTTTAACTAATAGGAAAAACAAGATTTTGTGAGTATAAAAAGGATCATATATTCTTATTCTTCTCCTTTATTTCTCATCCTCTTTTATCATTTCTCATATCTTTAGAGCAACTCCAGCCCTTGCTCTAATCCTGGACCAACTTCAAAATTTGAGTAAAGACCCTCAAAATCAAATTGCTTTTTAAAAAAATTTAAACGAAATTTGAATAGAAGATGTGATTTCCGGTGCATAAGATTATAATGATTTCTTGTTGTGTATATGGAAACAACTGTAGAGGACAAGGTTAATTATCACCCCAGAAAATTAAGTGGGAGAGTTTGATTACTTGAGGTTGGAACATATCAAGATCCATATGAGTATGGCATTTGAATCGGATGGAGCCGCCAAAGCATTCTATGATGGGCATGCCAGGCGAACAGGATTCTTAACTCGAATTGTATCATCCTGCAAGTCAGGGCACTCGAATTGTATCATCCTGCAAGTCAGGGCATGATGGATCAGTTATATCCCGTCGACTGGCATGTATCAAAGAAGGATACAATCTTAACAGCCGGCGAAAGACTGGGCAATGCTGAATTCGAAAGCGAGAGAGCCACAGGGAAGGTTGTATGGCAATGGTTCTCGTGAAAGGAGAGAAGCTTGGGGAATGGGTTGTGACGATATTTGTTAGGGAACTTAATCATCCACTGAGAGTGTTCGCAAAACTGTCGTCCAAATCCAGTAATTAAGTTTTCGCTGATGTTGCAGCTTTTAAAGTTCTTAGTTACATAGTCTCCCTCTATTTCTTTCTAGCTACCTCGTTGGATCGATGTATGTTTTGGTAAGTCTACTAATCCAGATCAAAGCTAAGTAGTGCTGTAACGACTATAGGATCACAGTGTTATAGTCATCCTTGGACCACAGAGAACTGAAGCAAATGGACAGCAGACCGCGATCGTTGGCAGCATGAGAATCCCTGGCTGTTAAGCACAAAACCGGTCGGCCCAAGCGATACCAACCGGAGGGATTCAACACACCCAAACACCAGCTGACAGCACGCCGATCACCACCACGCCGTTAGGCCCAACCAAATTCACCCAACAGTGGATCTGACGTATGAAGCGACGGAGCAGAGGGAAAAGGAACACGGACGGGCACGCCGGCGAAGGAAGGAGGAGGAGCCAGAAACAGCCAATAGAGAAGAGGGTAAGGTGGATACAGAGGAGAGAGCCCGGGGGGGAGGGGAGAAAAAACATTCGCTTATTTTGTAAAACTCCTCACTCTTCTGCTGAACTTAGCCATCTCTCTTGGAGGTAACTCTGTTTTTTTTCTCCATTTCACAGCCTTTGATCTCATTTTGATCCCACCTTTGCCGGAAATTCCTAGAGTCGCAATTATTGTCAATCTTATTCCTATATCAAAGCAAACAATCAATATTGGCAATCAAATATAACACACAATGCCAATGGTGGGAAGAAGTTTTCATCAAGTCCTTGGATTTCTTACAAATTTTAGACCAAGAGGTAAGGACCCAATAATTTAGGTTGCAATAATTTGGGTCCCATGCAATCGAAAGGACACATGAGCTAGAAGTGAAAATTTTATTAGGCGGCACAGTCATGGGA
Source organism: Rhododendron henanense subsp. lingbaoense (assembly GCA_020567845.1). Classification (NCBI taxonomy): domain Eukaryota; kingdom Viridiplantae; phylum Streptophyta; class Magnoliopsida; order Ericales; family Ericaceae; genus Rhododendron; species Rhododendron henanense. The sequence goes on along the minus strand of CM036316.1, from coordinate 39,661,431 downwards.
AGTTCCAATTAAAAAATGAGAGGACGCGCTTGAGTTGAACTTAAGACTAGGTGAAGCCTTCTGCTAACTCATAATCCCGGAGGGTGGTGAAAGATGTTGGGCTCCACATGGCTGTGCTTCAGAACCATTGAATATTTTCTCATGTAAACATGGTTTTTGTCAAATGATATGCAATAAGGGGTGGATTCCTTTTTTTTCCTTTCTAAATTTAACACGTTCTTGTCATAATTTACTCATTAATACTTGCATACTGTAACAAAAGAAATACCCCAATACATAGGTTATGTGGTCTAAGTACAACAAGAAGTCTTGGTACAACAACAAACAACGAAAACAACAGTAATGGAAATCATAGGGTCCATTTAAGTGTGGGGCTAGCGATACCCTTATTCATGTTACACATAACAACGGAATTGAAAACCAACGGCAACCGAAATGCATTCGTCGTGATGTACTTTGAAATAGTATTTCAAAATTCGGTATCGTCCTGAACATTAATTTTCTCCACTTTATGTGTTGGTGGTTACGCCTGAGAATATAAAAATCCAAACTTAACGTACCAATACTCACAAAGCACTAAAATTGGAAACTACTTGTGAGACATACAAGCTTCAGAGCTTGAAGTACTCGGGTTAAACATATCAACGATGAACAAACATGTACTGAATGACTAAAAATGTGGAAAACTTTATCCGAGAAATTAAATTACCTAAAAAGATTAATCTAAAGATAGATGTTGATAAATGTCAATATAACACCGCCGGTCCTTTATTTTTCCTTGCCCGCTGTTTGTGTTTTATTGTCCCTCATTCCCCTTCTCCAAACCAAACCTATATTCATAACAAGTTCCACGCATTTCTACCTAGCCACACCTCAAGGCAAATCCTTATTATCGAGGAGTAGTGAGCTCTTTATTCCCACTTGGTTCTAGAAGTACTCCCTAAATTTTTGGTCTGGTATAGTACGTTCTTGCAATATTTTAATTTTTGTAATTTTGTGTTTAGCTTTTCGTTCTAATTTTTAGGATTTATCATTTGTCTCGATGAGATAAATCAAATAAATACAAAAATGTGGATCAAAGATGAAAAAATTCATATAAGACGACACTAAATACAAAAATACCAGCCGTTTGATAACTTTTTCGTTTTTAGTGAATTATTTATAATTCTGGTCACAATTTGTTAGTCTTTAGACTTCTCTCGTCGAGACGAATGATTAACACAGAAACATAACGTAAGCCAAAAACAGAATTCAGAATAGATGAACAAATATACCAAAACAAAATAAGAATGGGACCAATTGTGATGAGATATACCTTTAATTGTTGCGGGGTTGTTCAGAACATTATTCAACTCCCCCAACCTCTTCAGGTTCATCATTCTGGAACCCTCGTCCGTCCATCCATAAAAACTTGACATTAGGTATATGCTCAATAATCCAATAGTCTTGGCCTTCACCTGGTTTCATTCTCTCGAAGAACTCTATTGACATGTTAGAAAAGACAAGAGATTTAAGTTCTTTGAGGCTGCGGATACCGAAAGGTACCTTCTTCAGTTGTGGGCAACATATAATCTGAAGCTCCTTGAGAACAGGCAAGCCTCCTTCCTCTATTATAACCGAATTCAATCCCTTTAAGTCTTCAAGGTATAGAAACTTAAGCTTCGGAAACCCTCCGACATCAAAGTACAATTGTTCTCCATCATACCCTCTGTAAAAATCAAGTTTTATCAAATTAGGTAATGTTTGAAGAGCTTTTATTGCATGAGCACTGGTCAACCCTGAATGAATTAGACTTAGGGAAACAAGATTATCGAGTCTCAATATCCAGTTCGGTAACATTTCCAAATGTCCATCCAAGTAGAGATCCCGAAGAGATTCGGGGGGAGAAGAAAGACAATGCAAATCCAGAATCCCGTCGCCGTTTATAGCCCAAATTGCCAAAGATTGAAGGTGATTCATCTTCTCGATGGCTGTACAGAGTGCCTTCCCGTGTTCTCTTTTCAGGTTGATCACAATACCCAACTTCCTCAATTGCCTCAAATTTTCTAGCTCTTTGATTAAATCATCGTTTGCCTCCACGTTCCGCAACGTCTGCAACTCTTCTAAATGCCCAATCCCTCCTTGTATCTTCACTCCTGATCCGATAAGATGCCGCAACTTACGAAGTCTACTTAAAATCCCAATTTGTAGCACATCCACAAGCGAGTATTTCAAATTCAAAGTTTGTAGGTTGTGCAGATTTCCAATGGACTTCGGAATTATCTTCACTTTTGTCCTCTTGACACTTAAGTATCGTAAATGAAGAAGATTTCCCACTTCTCCATCAAGTTGATCAAGAGGAGCACCCTGAAGATCTAGTACTTTCAAAAGCTTGAAATTCATAGCCAGAGTACCCAATAACTGCTGCTTTGGCAACTCCCCCACCGAGAAAAGAAAAACAGAACGAATTCTCGATTTGGTACTACTAATGGTTTCCAAATCCTTATACTTTATGCATCGCATATGCATTGACCATCGTCGAGTTTCATTGTTCCAACTTTGATCTGCTTCTCTCAAAACGTGGCAAAAACTCAACTCCTCACACTTTGCGAGGATAATCTCGTGGACTACATCATGGACCTGACATCTTTTAATTCTACCATCAATTGTTGCCTTCGAAACTTGAACCAAGCTTCTGTGAACGAGCTCAGTCAAGTGTTCTTCAGCAACTTCTTCCAACGTTTTTCCTTTCTGTCCTTCAATGAACCCCTCGGCTATCCACAATCGAATTAGTCGGCCACGGGTGATTTGATAGTCCTCGGGTATTATGCTAAAGTACAAGAAACATGGTTTGAGGTAGTAAGGCAGATCATGGTAACTGAGCAATAAAATTTTCGTGATGTTTGTGAGATGTGGATTCCTTTCTAACTCGGATCCAAGGCTATTATAGAATCTTTGCCATTCGGATACATCCTTACTTTTAGCAGACAAGAGAGAACCAATTGTCACAATTGCAAGTGGTAATCCTTCACTTTTTCTAACAATGGCACGGGATACTTTCTCCAGCTTGGGAGGACAACAACCACCAAAGTCCCGTTGGAACGTCTTCTTGCAAAAGAGCTTCCAAGCCTCCTCCTCACTTAGGGGCTCCACCTTGCAGATGTGATCCGAAGAGGATTCCTTGCAAAAAGAAGCAACATCTTTGCTGCGCGTGGTGACAATTACTTGACTTCCTTGGTTGTTTTTCGGTAAAGCAAGTGTTACGATTCTCCAAAAGTCAGTACTCCATACATCGTCAAAAACAATTAGATAACTCTTCTGAAGTAAATATTCTCTCAGCTTATGAATGAGAGAATTTTGGTTCATCGTGTCGATTCCCTCAGGTGCACACTCCTTTCTTGTTTGACATAACTGCTTCATCATTCTTCTAAAGATGTCCTCCATCTTGTATGATTGAGAGACTGATACCCAAGCTTGGCAATCGAAGTGTTCAAACACTTTTGGGTTGTCGAAAACTATCTTGGCAAGAGTGGTCTTGCCACATCCTCCCATACCTACTAGTGAAGTGATCGTTCGATTTGATTCTCCTATTAACATTCTGTGGATCAGTTCTTCTCGGGTGGACTCAATGCCCACGACTTCATCTTCCTCAATGAAAAGGGATGCAACACGAGGGTCATCGTGTACTTTCTCTTCTGTTTCACTGCATGGCCCATGTTGTAAGGAAGTGAAACCATATCTATCAGCCCTTCCCTTGATGTCATGAATAATCTGTTTGATATCTTGAATTTTAGAGGCGATATCATGTTGTGGCTTGAGTTTTGTGATTGAGTGAGAGAGTTTGCGAAGGAAACCGATGAAACCACGACGTTGCCGATTTTCTGCCAAGTGAAGTATGTATTCATCCATGACGTCCTCAATCTGGTAAGCCACTGCCCTTACCTGTTTTACCCAAATTTTTGCCCCTCCGTTTCCTAATTTTGCACTTGAATCTGCATCTTCTAGGAATGACATTATGCTTTCTAATTCAGCTTTGATACTGGCAACTTCTATGTGGATATTCCGCAACAAGTTCACTTCACCTGATAACAATGGCACCAAAGTAGTATTGATAGTAGAGCTTACTGCCTCAAGTGCCATTACAACAATTTTCCTGCTTAACAAAATACAATTGATTAGTTTCATAGCTGATGTACTTTCTCGGCTGATACAGTGTGGAATTACAATAGTAGTCCTATATTACTCACTGAAAAAGACAACTTACCGCAAAGATTGTGCTGGAAGATCAGTGGGGGAACAAACAACAATAGTGGTTGGAACTACTCTTCACTCTTCTGTAAAACGATAGATCATATATTTGCCTTTGGAAAAAACCATACTTCTAATTATTAGGTTGAACAGTTTGTTTTTCACAAAACTCAAAGGGGAATAACATATAGAATACAGAAGATACAGATATAAACATGTTCTGAGAAAAAAACCATCATCAAACTGCATTTAGAATGCTGTATTCCAGTAAAAAGGAATTTCTTCCAGATTAGCGAAAGATTCCAGTAAAAAGGAATTTCTTCCAGATTAGCGAAAGATCTTATTCTTGGGAATAATATGGTACCCCAAGTGGTGCATATTTTCCCCATTCATGCAAAGAGTGAAGAAAGGATTTTTATGTTACCAAAATAACAATGAGCAATCTAATTGAAATCTAGAAGAGAAATTAAAAAAACAGAAGAAAGATTTTTCAATTCCTAACAATTACAAACTAAACAGTTTGATTTTCACCCAAAAAGAAGTAGCAGAGAATATCATGTCGAAGATAGCAGCCAGAAATATGAACATGTACTCGGCAAGACTACATCTTTCCAAAATGGTACCCAATCCGCGGAAATTTCTTTCCATCCAAGGCAGGGTCACTTTTGGACACGCCTTGAAGGATGCCTGCAACCACCCACACCACAAGTCACATGTACCCCCAAGGCATTGCCTGGAGAAATTGAACAAAAGATCTCCAAGCTTATGGATGATTCCAGTAACAAACCTTATGGATGATCCCAGTAATAAACTTAAACCTGTGAAGGGTCGGGACTCGGAACTTAGGTACTCCATGTAATTCTAATGTTCGAAACCTCCTAGGTGCTATAAACTCTTCTGGGTCAGTCCATACGGTATAAAAGTGTTGCATTTAATTAAACTCTGGGATTTAGTCCCAATGACTAGTAGTTAGGATTTTTCGCAAAAACCTCCTAATCGACTCAAATAAGAAAACACAAAATCAGGGCAAATGGGAGTAAGAAACCTGACAAATCGCAGCAAAGAAAGGAGTAATCTTGATTGATAGATCGCCGTAACCAGCTAATCGACTCAAATAAAGAAAACCCAAAATCCCAGCGACGAATTCGTCCATTAATTCTACGTAAACTGCGTGTTCAGACGACAGAGGACTTGAAATGGACGCACATATTAATAGAGATACATGGAGAAATTACGGACTCTCGATCCTTCCCAGTTTTGCTCTCCCACTCTTAACCAAGCTCGAACCCTTTTCGTCAATGAAGGCCATTAATGGAGAAATTACAAACTTCTCCAAGATAATCATTCCCTTGTGGTCTTGTTCGTCTCCTTCTCGTTCTCTCCGTTTCTCTGTGTGGTGGCGGGTGGCGGTGGTGGTCGGAAAGAGGAGTAGAAGAGGTGGAGGTGGACGGCGTTGATGGTGGTGGCGATTTGAATTGACGGGGAGAGAGAGAGAGAGCGAGGGGAGGGGGATACACTTTTTTGTAAGCATTATACATCACTTACTTTGTAGTGGGGCGAGGGTAATGTTCACCTTATGAAGCGGAGGATAAACAAATTCAACTCACTGTTGTGCTATATATAAGAGCAAAATGGTGTTTTTATTCATTCCGTCCAACGGAGTTAGGTTCTCCAAATGAAAACTTTAATGATGGGATTTGTCCGTAAACAAAATTCTAAGAGGGGGTGAATGAGACAAAGAGGTAGACTTCTGAAGTGGAGGGTAAACAAACTCAACTCACTGTTGTGGCTATATATAAGAGCAAAATGGTGTTTTTATTCATTCCGTCCAACGGAGTAAGGTTCTCCAAATGAAAACTTTAATGATGGGGTCTGTCCATAGACAAAATTCTAAGAGGGGGTGAATGAGACAAAGATGTATACTTCGAGGGGTATCCAGGCCTAAATTAATTAAACTTATCATGGCAATTTGATAGAGTTGCTCAACTCCTATAGAGTCCATCATACAAAAGGCTAAATTTCAACATTTTAACATACTATACATTAAAATAGAAGAAATAAAACACTTATGGTTGAAAAATACAAATATGGGGAAGATGATTGTAGAAGATTTCCACAAATTTTTTAGAAACACAACTGCCCACCTTCCCCATCTATAGATTAAATTTTGCAGGGAACTCTTTCGATCTTTGTGCACAAAATACGAATAATTTTATGGTTGGGAGTATATATTAGGAAACTTTTTTCTTTTAGTGTTGCAATTCATGTGCCTAGCACGGGTTTCCTGTTAGAGGTGTAAACGAGCCGAGCCGAGCTTCGGCGAGCTCGAGCTCGGCTCATTTACTTAACGAGCCAAAAACTCGAGCTCGAGCTCGGCTCGAGCCTTAACGAGCCGAGCTTAGTCATTTACCAAACGAGCCTCTTTAATCGAGTCGAGCCTTCCTTAACGAGCCAAGTTTTTGTCGAACGAGCCGAGCTCCACTTGGCTCGTTTAGTAAACGAGCCGAATAGTCGAGCTCGAGCTCGGCTCATTTACTAAACGAGCCGAGTCTTAACGAACCGAGCCGAACCGAGCTCACGAGTAGCTCGGCTCACTCACAGCCCTATTCCCTGCTAGTATTGTTTATGGAAAAAAAAAGAGAGAAGAAGCGAGAATGGAAAACACCGGGCTAGCTAGCATCAATTGCGGATCATATTTAGGAAAAATGACTAATGAGCAAATTGCGATCCGCAATTTATTTTCTCTGTAAAGCAACAAAAACAAATAAATCATATCGGTTCTGAAAATACTTTTATGCTATCCATAATGGATTTTAATATATTTGTGTTTTAAAATTCTATTTTAAAGTATTTGGCTACGTACTTGTCTTTCAAAATTACTAGCGTTATTCCCGTTCGATACACGGAACAAACAACAAATTTTGTGCGAGCTTGTTATTTTGTAGTGGAGCCACACAAATATTTTGTCTCATGTATCGAACGGGAACGACGCTAGTTGATAGAAAAAGAACCCGGAATGCGTGTTGTTCCTCTGGGACAACATGTGTGTTGGGCCAATCTGGATTGTCCATGATCGGCAATAGACGGCTCAGAATGCATCTCGGTAGAACAGCAATGGACGATCGAGATCTGTTCGATTGAGATGCAATCTGAGTCATCTATTGCCGAGTATGGACGACCCAAATTGGCCCAATACGCATGTTGTCCCCTTAGTAGGCACCCAAGAAAAGATGGTTTAAGAAAAAAATATCAATGTGAATTTTTTTGGTTTCGTGCATTGAGCAAATATTAAATTAAATTAAATTACTTCAAAAAAATCAAACAGTGTACTCGTTCAATGCATGGGATAAAAAAATACTCCTAACATTGATTTTTTCCAACCCCGTGTATTGAATGGGCGCAACACTATTGATAAAAAATATAGTTTAATATTTTTTCGGTCCCATGTTCGATGAATTCGAAAAATAAATTTAGAGTACCATATGACGAGACCCCTGATGGGCATAGAATAATATTTCCTTTGTCTCTCTCCCTCTCCCACGTTCCTCCCCCACTCTCTCTCTCTCTCCCTCTCCCTCTCCCCACCCCCCAATTCCTAGAATTCTAGGAATAGATAGATATCAGTCGATATCGAATGAGCAAGATAGATTTCAAATGTGGTGGATGGTCTCGACGAGTTTTAAAAAACAAATGGTTCGGAGCTTCAAGTGAAAAGCAACCAAAACACACAAAACTATCTGATCCCCAACGAACCCGGGGAGCCAAGGGACAGCATGCGTGTTGGGCCCATCTGGGTCGTTCATGCTCGGCAATGGACGGCTCAGACTTTATCTCAGCCAATGGTTGAGATTTGTTTGGCCGAGATGAAATCTGAGCCGTCTATTTCCGAGCATGGACGGCCCAAATCAATCCAACACGCAGTATGCTCCCCCAATCCATCACCAACATGAACAAGACTCGAGGAACAACTTTACAAAACGGAAAAAATCACCTAGGAAATCAGCATAGTTAACAAGAGAACTCAGTTTTTAGGCAAACTTGACGATGACAAATATAATGTCATCGCAAGAGAACTCAGTATTTTGGCCGAAAAGATTATGAAAGGAACCAAAGATCCATAAATGCATACCAGAGAGTTGAAGCTTGTTATGGTTCCAAATGAAGGGGAAGCAATAGCATGATGGATGAAGACGATGAAGCAGCAGGGGATGAGATCTATAGACTATATATAGCAAGGGTACTGTGTATGTATTTTTCACAAGTGATTGTGAAAAAAGGATTGTACTGAGGAATTTTGGAACCGTGTCCTAAAAACATGGACGGGGTCCGTCCATTGAAGAGTCAGAGTTCGACCAAAAATGGAATAGTGAAGAAATAATGACCTTGTCAAGCTACAATGACTTGTCCTTTGATTCTTCGACTCAAATCGTAATAAAGTAATTTTTTTGTGAATTTTCTGGTTTTGGCATGTATGCTTTAATTTGTCTTTGATGGACCAGTGAGGGGATTAATAGAGGTGCGCGTAAGTCACTACTACAATAATAGATAAATACCACACTAAGGAGATTCAAAAAGATCACAGTTTTTTGTGAAAGTGTGATAAAAAATTATAGACTAACTTTTTAATCTCACTTTAAATCAAAAGCTGAGATAAAAAGTGGTGCTTGGCCACGGAAAAAAGCAAGATAATAGATCTCACTCTTGTGACGAGATAAAAGAAAAAAGACCTCACCCTTATAGTGTGATAGAAGACTTATAAAGACCTCGCTCGTGCGGTGAGATAAAAAAAAAAGGATCTCACCCTTATGGCGTGATAAAAAACACTGGCGCGAAAAAGGGTGAGATAAAAGATCTCACTCTTATGGTGAGATAAAAGACTATGATAAAAACCGGCGGGAAGTTCAGAATTTTTGCGTGTGCGCTGCTCTGATTTAGGAGCGCTTGGTAAAGTAATTGAGAGGTCAAAACGACGTCGTTTCACTTTAGCCCAAACTAAGCCCTAATTACACTCGATCTCCACTCACACGAAGCTCACTCATCCTCCTCACACGCCGCCTCTCCGGTACAGCTTTCATCTTCATCGATCCCCATCCTCACACGCCCTCTCCTTTTAATTTTCCCTCGTTCATTCTCTGTCTCTCCAACACCTTCTCCGTTACATCTACCGTCCCTCCCCTTTTTATTCCTTTTATCTTCAATCGATCGAAATGGTAAACTCCCTATATGGACCGAAATCTTCCCTAGTCATTCGATCGATTCGTTCTATCACTATCTTATCGATCTCTCTGTTTGCAATCGCTTCGATCGGAGCTATACAGTCGTGGTTACAGTCGGAGCCCTAACTGGTTGCATCGTTCTCCACATGGGATTGAGAGGCTTCATGGTTGCGGCTTCAATGCGCTAGCTATGTTTTTTGCGAGGTTTGAACTCTTTATTTGTTTCCTTTCTATTTTCAATCGCTTCAATCGAATCGAAGCCCTAACTTGCCAGTCTCCAGATCGGAGACCTAATTCGTCGAATCGTCCTGTAGAGGGTACTGTGAGGCTTCATGGTTGAGCTTTCAAAGCCCCAGCTATGGTTTTTGCGAGGTTCGATTTCTATTCTTTATTTTTCATCTTCATCTTTTCTTTGCGAGGTTTCAAGAAGAGGATTTTCCAAACGTAATCAAAGTTTAAGACTTATACAGTTATTTATTGATTACTATTTGGCGAATGAAAGTACTGGTGTTTTGGTTTGCACGGATTCCATATGAAAATCAGTTGTTAACCACTGAATGCATTGGATTTGAAGGCTACGAAGTTTAACATCAAGGAAATATGACAAATTTGGGCTTGCATATGATTCGGCTGATTTTGTTTTCTGATTTTGTGTCCTTGTCTACACAATTTTAGATTCATTTGTTTATCTCAGATTTATTTAGTTCTTTGTTTCTTTGGTAGTATTGGACAAGTCTGTGTAGGTCGTCGTATTACTGGTGGTACGAGTGATAAAACAGGAACTTGCAACGAACTAAAACAACCAAACGATTTTTGAGATAGTTTGTCAATCATGCTAATCTCGTGTTGGCATGACTGGAAGGATCACTTCATTGGATGTGCACTTCAGAGCCTAGTTGCATTTGACTCTTTCCAGGTCTAGTGCCGAAGCAGAAGCGACCTACGTGAACACTTCCGCTAGAAAGGTTTTTATATTATCTCAGTTCTTATATTCCAGTTTAATTTTCAGGTGTATCAAGTGGTGTTGGCAAAGCGACTACACTTGTCCTTGCTTTGCATGCTGTACATATAGTTATGGGAGTTAGAAATACAGATAGCGGCAGAAAAGTGAGAGAAGTTATACTTGAGGAAAACTCCAATGCTAAAATTGATGTAAAGGAGTTAGATCTCAATTCAATGGCATCTGCAAGGAATTTCTCTTCGGAGTTCAATTCCTTGGGCCTTCCCTTGAACCTCCTCATGTAAGAAAAAAGAAGATGCAATTGAATTTTGTGATGCTCCTTTGCAGTCAGTTTTAAATTTTTCCTTTTGCAATATGAAGTACATAACTTCTTGTGAACATTTCAGAGGTCACTTTGAAACTTACTTACAAAGAGTGAGATTTTTTCTTTGTTATTTCAGTATCAATGCAGGAGTTTTTGCTTCTCCTTTCATGCTTTCCCAAGACAATAAAATTGCAGTTTGGGACAAATCATTTAGGTAATTACGTTAATCATTTGATGTTTACCCGGTTGGGTGCCAAAAGATAGATAAAAATATTGTTGCTTTCGAGGGTAATCATAACTTCTTGTGTTTATAAGTGGAGTTCCTTATTGTATACCCTTGTTTGTTCAATTCAGGTACTCGAGGATTAAGATGGTGTTTGTGGAGAGGATCTTTGTCATCAGTTATTGCAAAAGGTTATTAGTCGATTGGAAAGGATCTTTGTCATCAGTTATTGCAAAAGGTTATGATATATGGAACTGGAATTGGCATTGCTCCCTCTTGGTTTAATGAAGAGCTACGTGATTACTGCTAGTTATGGTAAGAGCTATGTCAGTATTATATTTTGCTGCAAAATTTCCTTTATTCTTACTTATATGGAAGGAATTTAATTGCAAGTCTTGTCCTCTAGTTTTGAATATGTGTGCTAAGTAGCTCTTCGTTTGTTTAGATTGCTTTGATCAAGAATGTAGGTTGTTGGTTGTTAATTGAGTTGCATTGGGAGTGTTGAGATTAGTTTCAAGGTTTGGAAATGTTGGTCATTTGCTTTGAGCTATTTTATGAGCTACTATGTGTTTGCAAAACATGTTATTCTCTTTATTCACTCTGGACTTCACGTTCCGTAAATGATGACTTCTATTTCTTGGTACTTGCATAGTTGCATGAAACCCTGAAGTCTCCTGTACGTGTGAATCAATGTTCATAGGATGGTGTTCAACTTCTATTTGAGTTTACTGTTGGTTGAAGCACCAACTGTCATTCTCTCATCCTTGAATTCAGTTCTGGATTGAAACGCCTTTATGTGTTTGGATCAAATAGCTTGGAAGCTGCGTTTATTGGATTCAGAATGTGGTCAACATTCATTTGTCTCTTTTCCAATCAGATCGCGCAGAAATTGCAAATTTACATAAGGAGTTTGAGTCTTTTGAAGATAGGCCTATTTTTGTTTGATTTTCCATGGTTTATATGGCCTGTTTCCTACATGTACGTCTTTCTGCACAAAGGGTGTTGCTGCAGTTGGCTCATAGTTCGCCAATTCTTGGTGTTTTCTAAGCACTGAGTTTAGGTCTATGGAAAAGCTGAAGCTGTTCAACTTTCTTTGGAACAAGCTAACCCCCTGTCACCAAGAAGTTTTTCTTCTCAGCGTTTAGTATGAGGACAATAGAGACTAGTCTGTGGAGTGTTTTAGCCATGAATGTCTCCCTCAATCTATCTAGTTGAGGTTTCATGCCAAAGGCACTACTGAAGCTCATAGAGCAATTTAGGGTTCAAGGTAGCATAAGATGTCTGGTATGCTAAAGTTCAGACCAGCTTGCGACTCCAACTATGCAATCGCCGTAGACGGGGTAGGTTTATAAGGTCTTCTTCTACACCATACAGGGTAGGTTTATATGAACCCTTGCTACTATCATTCTGGTTACATGGTTTACTACATGAGTAGGCTGTCTTGTTCTTTTGGGAAAACCTTCACACAGGAAATGCCGGATGCCCGAGTTGTTTGAACTTTATACTCCAGATTGAAGCTCTATTTGCCTGCTGCTATTTCTACTTCTCTTGATGCTGCTACTTTTTGCTTGGAGTTCTTGATCTTATATTATATATGCCTGAGTTTGATTCTAAAGATATGTTTTCTGCTGGATTAATTTAGGCATGCTCTGAGAATGACGAAGTGCTTGAAATTGGCTTCAGAGAATGATGAAGTGCTTGAAATTGGCTTCAGAGAATGACGAAGTGTTATTCGTTGTAGCTTAGGACATAACTCCATGCTCGTGGTTCAAGTTTTCTTCGTCATTTTTCTTGTTGAAGCTTTTGTTTTGCATTTTTTATGCATTTTCAGAAATTTGATTGATCTTATATTGAAAGTAGGCTTTTTGGCGCGATGTTTCTATCTATGACATGTTTTGGGCAAGATGCAGTATCAGTTATATATGCATATTTCGTATGGCAATGTCTTTTTTTTTTTTGGAGAAGATAGCTACAGGCTGAATACATATTTTACGTGTATTTATTATTGATTAGAAATTCGAGCATTTTTTAAATGCAAAAAAAAAAAAAAAAACCATCTTTCAATCACGTTTCTAGACTGTGATGATAAGAACATTTAATCACACTTTTAGACGAAAACCGTGATCTAAAACCCGGAAAAGATCATGCCTAACTATTTTTCATCTCATTTTTTAGACATGAAAGATCACAGTTTTTGGTGGTGATCGTTATCTACATATAATCACGGTTTTTCAGAAAAAGTGTGATCAAAACTCAAGGAAGAACACGGAAAATGAGTTTCCATCTCGGTTTTGCCTAGAAACGATCACACTTTTTGGGTGTGATTGTTTCTATCTTTCAATCACGGTATATAACAGTGATAAAAAAGAGTGACTTACAATCACACCCACATCTATCACGGTAGCAGGAGTGTGATGGAAAACTAACAATCACAGCTATTAACTGTGATTGTTATGCTTTATTGTAGTAGTGAGTTGACCTGGTCTTTCTTAACCTCAAAAAAAAAAAAAAAAAAAACGACGACTTGTCCGGTTGGAATGCACAAGCTACATATATACCTTTCGAAATATATGAGGAAAGCGCACGCCAAATTGGAAAATGGGGGGAAGGCTTGGATACAAAGTCCTTCTCCTCATTAAACCATATTGACATTTTCCTTACTAACAGCAGGTCACTAGTCAAACCATTAATTCATAGCAGTAGGTCACACCATATTGACATTTTCAATCACTTTTTGTGTGGTCAGCCAAAAATATGTTACTTTCATAGCAGTAGGTCACTAGTCACACCATTAATTCCAATTAATTCTTCATTTGTTCTCTACAATTTTTTCAACTTCCATTCAAATCAATGAAGTATGTGATGATAGTTGAAAATAAGAGAGAAATGTTACACGAATTTGTCTTCATAGTTTCCATTGTTATTTTCGGACTTCAACATAAAAGAAATTTAGTTAATAGTTACACGAATTTGTCTTATTAAACATTGAATAATGAATTGCATATATGTTAATGAAGCGACCCCTACGCATAAATAAGAAAAATATTAATAAAATTGGTAGTGGTAGTTTTCATCGTTATTTGCGGGTTTCAAAATAAATTAAATTTTGTTAGTACCCCCTCCATCCCTTTTTAAGTGTCCCACTTCATAATTCCAACTTATTAAGAAAACATCATAATTACACCTTCCACATCAACTTTTACCTCCATTTTCCCTACTTACCCTCTATGAAGACATCATCATTACATTTTTACTTACTAGCTTTTCAAAATGGAATCTACTTTTAGGGACAAAATAGAAAATGTACCAACTTTTACCCACTAACTTTACAAAATGGACACTTATTAAGGGACAGTCCAAAATGGAATATTGGACTTTAAAAATGGGACAGAGGGAGTAGTAGTTAAGAGAAATCCGTGGTTTCCATTGTCATTTTTGAACTTCAACATGAGAAATCTGTAGTTTCCATTGTCATTTTTGAACTTCAAAATAAAAGAAATTTGATTAATAGTTACACGAATTCGTCTTCTTAAACATTAAAAAATGAATGACATATATGTTATGAAGTGGTCCCTACACGTAAATAAGAAAAATAAAAATAAAATCGGGAGTGATAGTTTTTGTTTCAAAATAAATTAAATTTGGTTAGTAGTTCGGATATCCGTAGTTTCCATCATCATTTTTAGACTTCAGAATAAAAGAAATTTGATAGTCACACAAATTTGTCTTCATAAACGTTAAATAATAATAAAAGACATACCATATGTTAATGAAGCAGTCCTCACGTGTAAATAATGAAGCGTGCGGCCTGCAAAAGTACTCTTTATAATAAAGCGTAACATAGTAGTCTCCATCATCATTTGTTACATTCCAAAACAAATCAAATTTGTCCTCAACAAAAGGAGGAGTAGGCCCAACAAATATTAGGGTGTGTTGTACTAACTAAAATAAGTACTTTATTTTTCAAACACTCCTAAGTTTTTTTTTTTTTTAAAATTAAAGGCAATGTATTGTAAAAGAATAACATATCTCGTAAAACGGGAAGTAAGTACTTAAAAAATACACTTCACCATCGGAAATCACTCCATCTGCCCTTCTCTGCTTGTCGCCGGCAACGGATTAGCCGGCGACTGTAATCCGTCTCCGGCGCCACCATCCGCACCCAACCAGACCCTCTTTCTTTCCCACACCGACACCACTCCTCCTCGTCCGTTGCCTTTGTCCGCATACGCCGTGTGGCTTGTAAGTTGCCCCCAATTAATCAACGTCGTTTTGGGGGCTGCAGCCTTAAGTAATGGTGCTTGTTTGTTTATATAGGTTTGAAGCCAAGAGAAAAGACTATGGGTTGACTTTGCGTGGTATGGATACGGATGAGAGAGAAACTTATTCACAGCTCAGTCGTGAACAGCTTCTTTACAACAGCAATTAATACGTCTCAAAAAATTTGAGGATTATTTTTCTTTGATTCATTACGGTGAAGTAATAGATGTTGATTTATTCTTAAAATGCCTTAATCAAGGGCTTTCCATTGTAAGAGCAAGTTTATCAGTGTTTAGGTAAAGTACCCTGTAAATAGTTCACAAATCTATTTTACCTATCCATTTTTTCCTATCACATTACAGCAGCCTCTTCATAATATTCTCTACATCCATTAAATATTGAAAAATATTACAATTGCATTATATCTATATGTTCATATGTATGATACACGCGTATGCGGTATATATACCATACCTCTGTATATGCAAATTTATAGGCTTCATTAAGCCCAAAAACTAGATCGATGAGGTGTCTGGACACCGGACCCGGTGAGATCGAGGTCGCCGGGCCTCGCCATTGAAAATCAACATCGTCGGACCTCCGTTGAAGACTGACGTCAATCGAAATCCAGAGGGAGACGAGCTAAGCTTAGTGGCGGCGGCAGCTTGCTTGATCGGCGGCGACGGGTCGCAACCAAATAGATCCGTTCACCTCTCCCTTGGTTGTTTTCAGGTGGTGATACAGTGAGGGAGTCAGCAGGTGAAGTCGCAGGGAATGAGAAAGGTAGAGAGAGAGAGGGGAACAAATAAAATAATGGGTAGCTGGTGAACAGTGCTTCGGTAAAAGAGAAGCGAAGCACTGTAGCAAAATGCATTCTCCCGACTTGTATACCGAATCTGCTGCAAGGGAGTTTTTTTGTGTTTTTCTTAGGTAAAATAACTAAAAAGGCACTATACATTATCTAGTGTACATGCTCTAAAGGGACAAAAGTGACGGCCCAATTTAATCCACAAGAAGCTGACAACGTCCATTTCACCTTTGATCTCATTGAAGGTAACTCTGTTTTTTTTTTTTCTCCATTTTGCAGCCTTTGATCTCATCGTGTAAAAAAGTTGTGTGGTTCTTACAAATTGTGTATTCAGTTTAATTAGTCAAAATCCTTTGTTTATTTATGGTTTGAGAAGTCTAAAGTAGTTTCTTTATGTTATGGGAGAAGCCAACAAGGTGATCATGAATGCTTTAAGTGAGAATTTTGTACCATATCTGTAAATTTTAACCATTTTGATCCACCGTAGTCGAAAATTTCCAGAGTCGCCACTATTTACAATCTTATTCCTATATATACCCTTATAGCAAACAATCATTGGCGAACAAATATCAACAAACAACAGTGGGAAGAAGTTGGAGAAGTTGTCTGAGTCCTATGATTAATTTCTTACAAATTTTACGACAAGATACTTAAAAGAAATACAGACCAAAACCACCTGCGACATTTCGATTTTGTCAACATTTGAACATCCCTTGGGCTACATGTTTGCCCCAGCTATTGAGGTCAGAGCCTATACCTTTCAATTCTTAATTTCTTTGCAAGCATGGTAAATGCATATGGAAAGATTTTTTTCTTTGGCTAAGTTTTTCAAATCCTGACAAGTGGAATGACCTGATATAAGGATTGCTATAAGGCTATAACCCAGTCTGATCAGGAAAAGACTGATAGAATCCCCTAACTCTACCAAACTTTGTGGAAGTCTGAAGTTTAAAAAATCCCAATTCTTTTAGTCTGATTTGGTTGATTTATCCAGGCAGGTCTCATTATGTGTGTCTGCAGCTTGTACAAGGTCGCTTTCAATTCATTATTCATGCACTTCTTGTTCCTTATTACTTGATTGTTTCCACTTCTTTTTCTCTTTTCCTTCAGACTCTATTTTTCCCTTAACGAGTCATTATTTAGTTCTAGGAAATGATTTGTTTGATCAGTTGTGGTCACAGATTTTCCTTTATTTTTTATGTTCATGGGTTTTATGTATGTGTTTTGTTGATATATGTGAACTCGAATGGCAGTATTATGACAAGGACCAGCAGATCAGAGAACTATCTTCTCAGCTTCATCATGCAAATCAGCAGTTGGAAGCATGTCAAGAACAGTTACAGCATGTCTCGAGGAACATACACAATGTCTATCAACAACAGTTGAAAGTGTAGTCAACAATGTCAAACAAGTGAAATTCTGAGAGCATGAAATTTCTGGTCTTCAGTAGTAACAAACAAGTTGTAAAGCGCAGGAGTGCAAAGTGTACTTTATGAAAGAAAACTAGAAATAGTTGTGCACCATACCCAAATAGAAACTAGAATGATAATTATTAATGACGCCAATAGTGCATGCAAATTACTACTGCTATCAGTTTGGTGATTCACTTGTTTGTGTAATCAAGATGTGCTTTGTTTGTACCAAAAAAAGAACGAGTTGTATAGAGTTTGAATATTGATTTTATCCCAATCCCGATGCACGAGTGCCAATTAGCAATTACATAGTCAAGCTTCAATTATGCTACGGATGAACACACACACACTTTACCTGCACACATACACAGGCTTACAAAGGCGTTGGGCACCATACACATTGCACGGTGTGTAAGTGTGTTTCTAGTCTTGACCTCTTGTTAAGATTTTGGGATCTAAAAGAGTGCAACTGTGTTTCTATTCTAGACCTTTAGTTAAGCTGTTGGGATCTAGATCTTCTGCCCCATCTCTGTCTTCTCTGTAATCTATTAGTTTGAGGTTATCAATGGTAGCAGAGGTAAGACCCAATAATTTGGGTCGCATGCAATCGAGGGGACACAAGAGGGGCGCAAGCGAGAAATTTATGAGGTGGCATGGTCATGCGATGTTCCAATATCCTCCACTAACACAAAATCACATAGGGTTGTGAAAGATGTTGGGCAACACATGATGTGCTTCAGAACCATTGAGTATTTAATTTCTCCCCTAAACATAGTCCTATCAAATGATATGAAGATGAATAACCCTTTTTCCCCCCCTACATTTAACGTGTCATTGTCATAATCTACTCAATAATACAGACATGCCATAACAAAAAACATTGTAATATGGACATATGTATGGTGCTTTGGTACAACAACAAAAAGGACAACACCGAAAACAACAACGGTCCAAATCATAGGGACCATTTAAGTGTGGGACAAAGATACCCTTATCCATGCTACATAACAAGGAAACGAAAAACCAACGGCAACCGAAATGCATTCATCATGATGTGAATCGTACGTTGAAATTCTTGGAATTCTTTATCGTCCTGAATCTCCTCCACTTTCAGTGTTGGCAGTAACATCTGAGAATAAAAAAATCCAACTCAAACGTATCACTACTCACCAACTACTAAATTGAAGATTAGTAGTAGAACACAACAAGATCCAGAACTTCAAGTACTGGGGTGAAACATATCCACGATGAGCAAACATATAATGTAAGAAGAGAACTGTAAAGATGGAAAAGTTTGTCACACGAAATTACCAGAAAAGATTAATCTAAAGATAGATGCTGATAAATGTCTATTATAACACCATCGGTCCTGGCGCTCCTATTTTTTACATTCTCCAACCAAACCTAGGGACACTCAACCATCAGCTAGCCGCAGCATACACACAACCAAAGTTAAATCCTTAGTTCCATGCATATCTACCTAGCCACCTCACAAGTCAAAGTTAAATCCTTAGTTCTTTTTTTTCTTAGACATAAAGACAAGGCAAAAGACATCATTAAAAGCAGCAATCTTTGGTACATGCCAATCCCTCATGATTGTTCATGGACAATTAGAAAGTTGCTGAAATTAAGACCTTGAGCGCAGAACTTCGTCGGACATACCTTAGGTAATGGACAAGCTACCTTCTTTGTCTTGACAATTGGCATCCAAGTGGGCCCTTGTACAAACTCTTTGATGACAGGATTATATCAAGCCTTGAATCCTCTTTATATGATAAAGACTCTTGCATTTTGAATGGTGTTTGGCACTGGCCAAGACCTAGGAACAGGATTATTCAAACACATTCAGGCCTCTACCCCTCTCTCTCTTTTAACTCTTGGGGATAGTGAAGACCTGATAACCTAGACAATCTCTCCTACAGATTCTTGCTCAACAAAACATACATGGGAAGCAATTCCGAACAAATATCCCAAGGTTCAATGGTCTTCTCTTGTTTGGTTCACTAATAACGTTCCTAAGTGGGCATTTATACTTTGGATTGTCTGTCTTAAGAAGCTTCCGACAAATGATAGGCTCGCGAAATGGGGCATGCAAATAGAACCTCTCTGCATTCTTTGCTCACATAAAGAAGAAACTGTTTCTCACCTATTTTTGACTGTGTTTATTCTAGACAAATATGGGAATCTATTCTCAACAAATTTCAGATTCTTTGACCAGCTTGTGGATGGGAGAATGAGCTGAATTATGCCATTAGCTTTTGTAAAGGGAATTTGTTCCGTGCTCTTGTGTTCAAGCTTTCGCTTGCTATTGGGGTATATTTCATCTGGCTTGAGAGGAACTCTAGTGTTTTTGGAGGGAATCCAAAGAATCCAGATCATATTTTAGCTTGTATAGCAGAAAATATGAGACTTAGAATTTGTACATGGAGGAACATCCCTAAAACTGCAGAGAACCAAAGATTATGAGATCTTTGGCGCATTTCTGCTAGTTTGCTAGGGAATACTGTCCCTTTGGGATTTTGATTCTAGTAGTTTGTAGTAGGTTCTCTTTTTAAAGTTGTTTGTATAAGGGGTTCTCCCTGATCGAGATTCTTGTTTGGTTGGCTATAAAATACATCAGTTACCAAAAAAAAGACAAGGAAAAAGAGTAAATAATACATATAAGCCTCCAATTTAATATTACAAGTACCAAGCATGAATTTTATGCTCCTAAATTCAAGAAATGTCAATGAGTAAAATTCGAGTATGCATGGCATGAGCGTATGATAAAAATTGTACTAAAAAAAAGAGAAGAAAATGACAAGGTAATTACCATGAAATAAAAAGTACCCACCTAAACCAGTAGGTGCACAATTGGTCTATACATTGTGGATGCCTCAATTTTGTTTACCGTACTTCCTGAGCTGGGTCACATAGTTTGCTCACACCTATGAGGTTTGTACCCAGGCTACCCTATCATATGAGTGTAGTGAGCTCTGGCTTATCATCTGAGGTTTAGCTTTCCGTTATTTTTTACTTTTTGTTAACTTTTTGCTATTTTTTACTAATCATTTGTGTCGATAAGATAAATCAAATAAATACAAAAATGTGGACCAAAGATAAAAAAAAAAGTTTATACAAGATGACACTAAAGACAAAAAAAAAAAAAAAACCAGCCGTTATGATTTATTTATTTTCATCTTAAGTTAATTTTTTGTCAATTTTGATCAAAATTGTTTTACTTTTTAACCTCCTCTTGTCAAGACTAATGATTAACGCAAAGAGTTAACGTAAATATAAAAAAGATTCAGAAGATGAACAAATATACCAAAACAAAAAATTAACGGGGCCAATTGTGACGAGATATGCAATATATCTAAACTTGCAATCAAATTGGGACAAACCTTTAATATTCAACTTCCCCAACCTCTTGAGATTCATCATTCCGCCTCTGGCTTTCCCTCATGTCTTGGAATTCCCGAGGAGAATAAAATCTTGGTTCCCTTCCTCCACCCGTCCAAAGAAACTTGACACTAACCCAATACTCTTGGCCTTTGTCTGGTTGAATAATGTTCCTCCATCCGTGAATACAATCAGGACTTTAGGTATATGCTCAACAATCCAATAGTCTTGGCCTTTGTGATCTGGTTGCATTCTGTCTAAGAACTCTGTTGGCATATCCCAAAAGAAAAGAGATTTGAGTTCTCTGAGGTTGCGGATACCGGAGGGTACCTCCTTCAGTTGTGGGCAATGTCCGATCCAAAGCTCGTTAAGTACGGGCAATCCTCCTTCCTCTATTACAACCGAATTCAATTCTTTTCCGTTTCGGAGGTAGAATTTCTTAAGCTTCTGAAAACTTCCGACTTCAAAACTCAATTGTTCTCCATCATACGCGTCTCTGAAATAAAGTTACATCAAATTTGGCAATGCTTGAAGAGTTTTTATTGCATGAGCATCGGTCAACCCCGACCCACTTAGAATAAGAGAAACTAGATAATCAAATCGTGATATCCAGTTTGGCAACGTTCCTAAACGTCCATTCAAGTTGAGATGCTGAAGAGATTCGGGGACAGAAGAAAGAGAATGTAAATCTAGAATCCCGTCGCCATCTATAGCCTTATAAACTGCCAAAGATTGAAGGTGATTCATCATCTCGATGGCGGTACAGAGAGCCTTCCCGTGTTCTTTTTTTAGGTTCTTAATACCCAACTTTCTCAATTGCCTCAAATTTTCTAGCTCTTTGAATAAATCCTCGTTTGCCTCCACGAAATGCAACGTTTGCAACACTTCTAAATGCCTAATCCCTCCTTGTATCTTCACTCCTGGAACTGGTACAATAAGATGCCGCAACTTACGGAGTCTACTTAAGATCCCAATTTGTAACACATCCACACATGAGTGTGCCAAATTCAAAGTTTGTAGGTTGTGTAGATTTCCAATGGAAATCGGAATTATCTTCACTTTTGTACTCTTGACACTTAAGTATCGCAAATGAAGAAGATTTCCCACATCTTCATGAAGTTGATCCAGAGGAGCATCCTGAAGATCTAGTACTTTCAAAAGCTTAAAATTCCTAGCTAGAGTAGCCAATAACTGCTCCTTTGGAATCTCCCCCACCAAGAAAAGAAAAATAGAACGGATTCTGGATTTGGGACTATTAATGGTTTCCAAATCCTTATTAGTTATGTTTCGCTTATGCATTGAGCATCGTCGAGTATCATTATTCCAACTTGTATATGCTTCTCCAAAAACTTGGCTGAAACTCAACTCTTCACACTTTACGAGGATGATCTCATGGACTAAATCATGGACCTGACATGTTTCAATTCTACCATCTAATTTTCTCGACATAACTTGAACCAAGCTTCTATGAACGAGCTCAGTCAAGTGTTCTTCTGCAACTTCTTCTAACGTTTTTCCTTTCCGTCCTTCAATGAAACCCTCAGCTATCCACAATCGAATTAGTCTTCCGCGGGTGATTTGATAGTCCTCTGGTATCATGCTAAAGTACAAGAAACATGGTTTGAGGTAGTAAGGCAGATCATGGTAACTAAGGAGCACAATTTTGGTGATGTTTGTGAGATGGGGATTCCTTTCTAATTCGGATCCAAGGCTATTATAGAATCTTTGCCATTCGGATACAACCTTACTTTTAGTGGACAATAGGGCTCCTATCGTCACAATAGCAAGTAGTAATCCCTCACATTTTCTAAAAATGGCACGGGATACTTTCTCCAACTCTAGAGGACAACTACCACCAAATTCTCGTTGGAACGTTTTCATGCAAAAGCGCTTCCAAGCTTCCTCCTCAACTAAGGGCACCAGCTTACAGACTTGATCCGATGAGGATCCCTTGCAAAAAGAAGCAACATCTGCACTGCGTGTAGTGACAATTATTTGACTTCCTTTTTTGTTTTTCGGTAAAGCAATATTTACTATTCTCCAAAAGTCTGCACTCCACACGTCATCGAACACGATTAAATACCTCTTCATAAGTAAATATTCTCTCAGAATATGAATGAGAGAATTTGGTTCCATCGTGTCAATTCCCTTAGGTGCACACTCTTTTCTTGTCTCACATAGCAGCTTCATCGTTCTTCTAAAGATGTCCTCCATCTTGTATGATTGGGAGACTGATACCCAAGCTTGGCAATCAAAGTGGTTAATCACTTTCTGGTTGTCGAAAATTGTCTTGGCAAGAGTGGTCTTGCCACATCCTCCCATACCTACTTAGTGAAGTGACCGTTCGGTTTGACTCTCCGATTATCAGCCTGTGGATCAGTTCCTGCCGAGTGGACTCAATGCCCACAACTTCGTCTTCCTCAATGAAAAGAGATGCAACACGAGGGTCATCATATACTCTCTCTTCTGTTTTACTGGTTGACCCATGTTCCAACGAACTAAAACCATACCTCTCAGCCCGTTCCTTGATCTCACGAATAGTCTGTTTGATAACTTGAATTTGAGAGGCGATATCATGTTGTGGCCTTAGTTTAGTGATTGAGCGAGCGAGCTAGTTTGCGAAGGAAACCAATGAAACCACGCAGTTTCTTATTTTCTGCCAAGTGGAGTATGTATTCGTCCATGATGTCCTCGATCTGGTAAGCCAATCCCCTTACCTGTTTCACCCAATTTTTCATCCTTTCGTTTTCCAATTTTAAACTTGAATCTGCATCTTTTAGGAATGACCTTATGCTTTCTAATTCAGTCTTGATACTGGCAACTTCTGTGTGGATATTCCGCAACAATTTCACTTCACCTGACAACAATTAATGGTACCAAAGTACTGTTGATAGCAGAACTTACTGCAACTAGTGCCATCACATCTATTTTCCTGCTTAAACACAACAAATTAAATTAAATTGATTAGTTTCATAGATGATATTGGCTGATACAGTGTGGATTTTCCTACACACACACGCAAGCATGAAGAATCAATCAAGCAAAGAACACAAACAGAAAGAATGTAGTTCTCAATTGGCTAATTGGGTACTTTCACAGCTCACACCAGTCTCATCATAGTCAGTGAAGCGACAAACCAAAGCACAATCAGGTTACACAACCCTAACAATAGTATTCCTATATTACTGACTGAATAAAAAGACAACTTACCTTAAAGATTGTGCTGGAAGATCAGTAGGGGTACAGGCAAAAATTAAGGTTGGAACTACTCTTCACTCATGTAAATGATAGATGAAATATTTGTCTTTATGATTTTTTTTTTTAAAATGATTTTTAAACAAGGAAAAAAGCCATGAACAGTTTAACTCCTAATTATTTGGTTAAATGGTCCGATATTCACAAAAATCAATGGTGAATAACATATAGAACTTAGAAGCTACAAATATGATCATGCATGTTGTGAGTAAAAATCCATCATCAACCTGCATTTAGAATGCTTTATTCAAGTAAAAATTAATTTCCTCCAGACTAGCGATTATCTTATTTTTCGGATATGGTATCTACCGTTCATGCAAAGCGTGAAGACAGGATTTTTGATGTACCTGCAACAACCCACAAGTCACATGTACCCCAAGGCATTGCTTGGGGAAATTGAACACAAGATTTTCGAGCTTATGGATGATCCAAGTAACAAACTTGAACCGGTCAAGGGTTGGGACTAGGGTACTCCTTGTAATTCTATAGTTCAAAACCTTCTATATGCTATCAACTCTTCTAGGTCAGTCTATACGGGACAAAAGTGCCATATCTAATCGTTCCAGGGACTAGACGAGTCAAGCTACACGTATGCTAGGCTGCTAGCCTAGAGTACACCCTCAGTTATCAAAAAAAAGAAGCGATTTATTTATTTTCCTCTACTCCGATGGAATTAAAGAATCCTAACCAATAATCGTAGCAGTACAAGTGAAATGTAACTGAAAGAGGGAACATGATCAAGTACCTCTATAATGCGAGATTTTCCAGCTAAGATGGCCTTGTGCCGCAAAAGTGACAATGTTTGTCTTCGTGGAAGAAATGAAAGCGAGCAATGTTTGTCTTCGTGGTCATAGTTTGTATGTAAGGAAATGGATTTGGACAATATGAGGTGACGATTTGCAAGAAAAACTAGCCTTGTTTGCTCATGCTTGTCACTATGTTCAAGTGGGCATTTCGTGTCGTGTGTGTGAGGTTGGAGCAATACACACACGAAAACGTTTCATATTGTTTATTTTACACCATTAGTTGTTAAGGAGAAAAACATTTTCACGGAACTTTTCATGAATAGTTATTTACGGAGGTGAATCTCGAGCGTCCAAAGTGTTTTGGACTGTCCGGATTCTAATGAAACTCTTCCAGGAAAGAGTTTCCTGGGAAAGTTTCGTTTAAATCCGGACTGTCCAAAGCTGAAACGGACGGCCGAGATCGCACGACTCCGTAAACAGCCTGTTTACGGCGGTTCCGTGAATAACTCTATCTCGTTGTTAAAATGACATTATGTTGATAGACTTGTACAAGGAAAATTTTGCCACTACACGTTTTGGTAAATTAATTGTATACTATATATACTGGCAAACAATCAAATACTCCTCTGTAAACTCGCAAACAAGTGAAAGTAGTATAATTTCCTTGGAATTAGTAAGGCGTTATCAATTGCCAATATCGGGCCTTTTAAAAAAAATTAATAGTTTGAACTTTGAATGGTACGTACGCCAATATATTTCAAAGAGAAAATCTTTTTAACGGCGGAGCTGTGAATATCTATTTACGGAGCCAATCGCGACGATCCGGATGTTAATGTAACTTTTCTAGGGAAGAGTTAAACTTCATTAAAATCTAGACCGTCCAGAACACTTTTGGATGGTCGTGATTGGTTGCTACTGTAAAGAATTTGTTCACGGCTGAGCCGTGATCAATAAGTTTCTCTCTATTTTAAAACTATTTATTAAGTTTGTCTCTTTCTCAGGTCTTTCACAAAGTCTGAATAAATGGCTTAAGTAATGTAATCGTTGTCCAAACAAGGATTAATATTGTTTAATGTGTTTTTTAAGGTGAAATTGATCATATCACTCAATGGGCTCCTCGTTGGGAGATGTTTGGTTTGGTATGTTCCTGGCTAGAGAAGTTGTTGCTTTCATTTTCTCCTGGTTTCTCTTGTTCTGTTTGCACTTTCCTTTCCTCTTTAGTTCCAGGTACCGTTGTTTCAGTCTGATTCAGGCATGAACAAGCTTGACCGCTGGGTTACGAAAGGTTGGTCTCGTGGTCAATGGTTGGAACTTAGGGTTTGCTCTTTGATCATAATTCTCAGCTTCGAAACCTTTAAGGAACTATCAATTTTTGCGGGACCAATTCGTACTTAGCTTTTGTCCTAAATTCAATTGGGCCCTGCTAGTAGACTATAAAATTAGTCCACATAATCGTTGAGATGCATAAACAGTCCCGGACACCCAAATTAAAAAAGAGTACGTCATTGATTTTCGAATCCAATGGACTTAAAGAACACTAATCAGTAATAATAGCAAAATGTGAAATCGAATGTAAATAGTTGATGATTATTTTTTTGAACTGGTCAATGCCATATATCATTCAAAGCCCGAAGGCATTACAAAAATTATCAAAAGATAAGGAGTAAACCAAAACTATCAAAATCTAAATACAGACACCTACTGCAAATGCAGGCCGGCAAACGTCGGAATATAAGAACGAATTGCAGAAGAGGTAGCAGAGAATCCAATAAGGATCCCCAGTTCAAACCCTAAGAAAGCACACAGTGAAAAAGAAAGATATGCAAATAGTGCATAATTATTTCATGTATCCTATCAAGTCCCCATCTACAAATTATGGGACTTGATAAGATACATGAAATAAGAATTGGGAGGGGCTGTAGTGCGGTTGCCGCACTACACCGTGTAGTACGGCCGATCCGACCGTCCATTTCGATATAGACGGCTCAGATTTAATCCGAGCTCCTACTAATCCAACCCATCGATTGTTTGGATCCCAATCCGAACCGTCCATTATATTGCTGAGATGGACGGCTTGATCAGCAGCACCACACGTGTAGTGCGGAGGGTGTACTACAGCACCCCCGGGTCCATGAAATAAGATACATGAAAGTCTCTAGGAAAGAGAATGAACGATTCGAATTATTTATTAATAATAATCCAAACCGTCCACTCTCTTTCCTGAACATTTTCATGTACCTAACATTTTCCTGAGTAGAGATACAAGTAAATAAACATACTGAAATAAAGTGCTGCATAATGGAAATAAGATGATCAATTACCTC
The DNA here is from genome assembly GCA_020567845.1 of Rhododendron henanense subsp. lingbaoense. Lineage (NCBI taxonomy): Eukaryota > Viridiplantae > Streptophyta > Magnoliopsida > Ericales > Ericaceae > Rhododendron > Rhododendron henanense. The sequence goes on along the minus strand of CM036316.1, from coordinate 39,634,314 downwards.
TAGTACGAGAGGTTTTCCTGAGTATGAAAACAGAGAAACGAGACCCAATTCGCAAATGTAAATTTGTAAAAGCAATGAAGTATGTGGTGGTAATTGAAGATAAGAAAGAAATGTTAATTAATTATAGCATCCATTTGGTGAAATTTCTTTATACCTTAGTCACCAGGATATGATATCTAATGGTTTCGTGAACATTATCCAGGATAGGATATTGCTGACGTGGTATCCGTGCAGCATATTCGAGCCGTTCAAAAATGCAACCGACGGTCTTGATACAAAGGTACCGAACGGATTTTTTTAAAAAAAGTAAAAGAAAATGAAAAAAGCTGTTTCGATCTGGAGTGTCGGTTGCTCGGCTTGGACGGCTCGAATGCGCTGCACGGGTACCATGTGGTACAAAAAATTTCTCATGGCACACACCCATTAAAAAAGGTGAACTATACGCACCTCTGCTAATTACCATGAGATCTTTGAATTTTAGATCCTATCCGTTGAATTTTTAATTGGACGTTAAGTGCAACCGGTGAACCCACGTCAACTCCCCAATGGGTTCGAGTCTTGTCGTGGGCGTTTGGGATTCAATTCTATGGATTTGCATCTGAAATCCCTTTCGGACTAACCTACTAACACCCGCTAACCCCCCTGATGTACATAATATTGGCAAAAAAAAAAAATACTTCAACTCCGATTCTGATGACGTCGGGCGTTTGCGTGCTTCATAGTGGATGTGAGGAATCAAAAGACAGAATTAGGGGAATAAATATTAATAAAGAGTATTAAGTGGAAAATATGGATCTAAAGGGAAAAAAAATATTAATATTAAGTGGATCAGAAGACAGAATTAGGAGAAATATTTTTGACCATGCGAGCCTGCTAATGCAATGTACTTCACTGGAGGACGCAGCTGGTAATCTTAAGGTACTTTCCTTAACAAATACTCAAATATTCAGCTTCCAAATATCCAGATCCCTTTTGCTTTACCATTTCCATTCCAACATTTGTAGTACTAAACATTTTGTTGCAGGGTGGAGTGATAAGTGATAACCGAACGTCGCTATGGCTGTGGTCGCTGCCGGTTTGTCCATATGACAAAATAAGTAGGTACTTTTTCATTTGCCTGAGACTTCACTTCTATCTAAGTTGGCCTCTGTGTCATATCAACCTTTTTCTCCCTTAACGATTGTGGAATTCGCAATCTCGTGCGTTTCGCACCTCAAACGAGATAGATTGATGGTACTGTCATAAGTAAATATTGTTCTTTGCTAGCTGCAACTTGGTTTTAATTGATCCAGGAGCTAGTATTACGTACTGTGCGGCCCGTGATCCTTGATCCTTGCTCCTTCGTTTGATGGTTCGATGATGGTTGAGCCTTCTTCTCCTAGCCTGCACAGGGAACGCACGACTAAGACCTGGCCGGGGGTTGTCCCGGCAAGGCCCTACGGCGAGAGGATGAGTACAGTGCAGAGGGAGGAAGCAGAAAGCTAGAGAGAGTAAGTGTGAGTATTGAGTAGCGTGTACCTGTTAGGGTTACCATCACTAGATATTTATAGGACCTCCTGGCTTGCTCTCCAAGTACGATCGCGTGCCTTCCACGGGCCGAGTGATGTCATAGTGACATCAAGGAATAGATCTGGTAACCGTTTTCAGGGCTGAGCTGGCACACCCATGTGCGCCCGTGATCATCTTCTGTTATAACCGCCTCTGCACGTGGCGGGACGCGTGGCTCAACAGACAGCCGTCGGTGGCGGCCAGCTGTGTTCTGCGGAAGGCCGAACACGGATAATGCCGAGCCTGGCCATACGTTCAATGAGGGAGGTAACGTTGTCGTGGACTCTGCCGATGGCATAATCCGATCATAGGCTTGTCTCTTGCCGAGCCTGTGGCAAGCCGAATATTAATGACAAGTCATCGACGGCAGCCGTGCATGAAGCCGACGTTTGGTACATGGCAGGTTAGGTCCGCACCATTGCGAACATCTATGTTCGGCCCGCTACACGTACAAAAGAGAGATGTTTCCGCTGCAGCTGAGGTGACAGAATTAGGGGAATAAATATTAATAAAGAGTATTAAGTGGAAAATATGGATCTAAAGGGAAAAAAAAAAAATATTAAGTGGATCAAAAGACAGAATTAGGAGAAATATTTTTGACCATGCGAGCCTGCTAATGCAATGTGTACTTCACTGGAGGACGCAGCTGGTAATCTTAAGGTACTTTCCTTAACAAATACTCAAATATTCAACTTCCAAATATCCAGATCCCTTTTGCTTTACCATTTCCATTCCAACATTTGTAGTACTAAACATTTTGTTGCAGGGTGGAGTGATAAGTGATAACAGATCGAACGTCGCTGCCGGTTTGTCCATATGACAAAATAAGTAGGTACTTTTTCATTTGCCTGAGACTTCACTTTTATCTAAGTTGGCCTCTGTGTCATATCAACCTTTTTCTCCTTTAACGATTGTGGAATTCGCAATATCGTGCGTTTCGCACCTCAAACGAGATAGATTGATGGTACTGTCATAGTAAATATTGTTCTTTGCTAGCTGCAACTTGGTTTTAATTGATCCATGAGTGAAGATATCGGGCCGAGGTGCCAAAAGGGAAGCGATCTCTTTTGCTCTTTGTTTGGCTTCTGATAAGGATAGACCTCATTGGTCTGCAGCATCAAGAATGTGTGAAACTCTTTGTCGGATTTTGGTTTGTTCCAAGCTCGAACGTTCTTTTCATGTGATAGGTTTTGTTCAATTAATTGGCTGGTGCTACTAATGCTTGCACAGTTGATGGGCTGAAAAGGGAGGAACCAGGAATTGATTTTGCCCTGGGAGGCTTACTCAAAAAAAATTTCGGTGGGCAAAACAGTGTATATAATATGCATACCGGCAATCTCGAAGAAATAAGACATGTAATCCATTTCATGCACCGCGCTTATTGGTAGCACCATCATACCCTTTACCTCGCAAGTGTGAATGTCGAGATTGTAACGAGTGAAGATATCAAATGTTTATTTTCTTAAGAGTTAATGCAAGTCTTTAACATGCACAATATGAAAAAACGCTCCCGTAAAAATCCTTGGACATCAATAAATCTCAAAACAAATCAAAAAATGGTCTAGATTTTTTGTTGTTGTTCCCTTATAATTTAAATCTAAAAGAATACGATTGTAAGAACCAATATTTTAAAATTTAAGCACACAAGAAAGTGTTCTGCATCAATTAAATCAGTAAAAATCTAAGCACATCAGTCAGTACTTTAGCTGCATTTAACAACATAAGAGCAAATCTAAGTACACCAGTTAGTGCTATGCATTTAAGAACATAAGTAAAAATCTAAGCACACCAGCTAGTGCTCAGCATAATAAGGGAATACTTACGGATCTAGAGCCTACTGATTCGACGTACTTGAAAATTGATTTAAGAAGATTGAGCACTTGAGTTTTCATGAAATTTCTTGAGTCGATTAAACTAAGTTTTTAACTCTGAGTAATTAACAAGAACCCAACCCTTGACGGTAGTAGAGAGGGAGAGAACACAGAAAAGAAACCTAGGAGAGAGGGAGAGAACATCTATTAACAGAGAGGTGGAGAGGGCTGGGCCAAAATGGGTTGGGCTAAAAAAAATATTATTTGGACTAAACTTTTACATATAATTTTTTTTTTGGAAAATTACAGCCAATAACGTGTTTTGATAATTAATACCCGCCAATGACATTTTCAGCATTGACAAATGTTCTCAGCATGTCCTTGGCGAATATTAATTATCAAAACACGTCATGGACCGTCATTTTCCCTTCTTTTTTTTTAGTTTCCAGGAAACCACCTGGGCTATAGCCCACCTTAGGCATAAGGTGGTTCCGCCCTTGCTGGAAAGAGAGGGACTCTTCCAAGTCGTAACTGTCACACCCCAAAATGGGAAGTGCCCGGCGATAAACCACAAGTCTGATACTCGTAGAACATGCAGCCTAAAAAGAAAATTGATTAAAAACCAAAGCAATGAACTAATAAACAGTAAACCATTTTTTTTTATTAAGAATTAACAACTCCAACCAATTATATTCAACAAAAAGTATGGGGCACAACCATCCATTCCAACATTTGTAGTACTAAACATTTTGTTGCAGGGTGGAGTGAGTGATAAGTGATAACTGAACGTCGCTATGGCTGTGGTCGCTGCCGGTTTGTCCATATGACAAAATAAGTTGGTACTCCTTCATTTGCCTGAGACTTCACTTCTATCTAAGTTGGCCTCTGTGCCATATCAACCTTTTTCTCCCTTAACGATTGAGGAATTCGCAATCTCGTGTGTTTCGCACCTCAAACGAGATAGATTGATGGTACTGTCATAAGTAAATATTGTTCTTTGCTAGCTGCAACTTGGTTTTAATTGATCCAGGAGCTAGTATTACGTACAAAAGAGAGATGTTTTCGCTGCAGCTGAGCTGACAAATTGTATTTGTGATTCCCGTCATTTACCGAAGTTGGATGGTCGGCCCATGAGTGAAGATATCGGGCCGAGGTGCCAAAAGGGAAGCGATCTCTTTTGCTCTTCGTTTGGCTTCTGATAAGGATAGACCTCATTGCTCTGCAGCATCAAGAATGTGTGAAATTCTTTGTCGGATTTTGGTTTGTTCCAAGCTCGAACGTTCTTTTCATGTGATAGGTTTTGTTCAATTAATTGGCTGGTGGTACTAATGCTTGCACGGTTGATGGGCTGAAAAGCAAGGACAAAACTAGGAATTGATTCTGCCCTGGAGGGCTAACTCAAAAAAAAATTCGGTGGGCAAAACAGTGTACATATAATATACATACCGGCAATCTATAAGAAATAAGGCATGTAATCCATTTCATGCACCGCGCTTATTGGTAGCACCATCATACCCTTGACCTCGCAAGTGTGACTGTCCAGATTGTAACGAGTGAGGATATCAAATGTTTATTTTCTTAAAAGTTAATGCAAGCCTTTAACATGTACAATATGAAAAAAACGCTCCCGTAAAAACCCTTGGACATCAATAAATCTCAAAACAAATCAAAAAATGGTCTAGATTTTTTGTTGTTGTTCCCTTATAATTTAAATCTAAAAGAATACAATTGTAAGAACTAATATTTTAAAATTTAAGCACACAAGTAAGTGTTTTGCATCAATTAAATCAATAAAAATCTAAGCACGTCAGTCAGTACTCTAGCTGCATTTAACAACATAATAGCAAATCTAAGTACATCAGTTAGTGCTATGCATATAAGAACATAAGTAAAAATCTAAGCACACCAGCTAGTGTTCTGCATAATAAGGGAATACTTACGGATCTAGAGCCTATTGATTCGACGTACTTGAAAATCGATTTAAGAAGATTGAGCACCTAAGGCTTCATGAAATTCCTCGAGTCGATTAAACTAAGTTTTTAGCTCTGAGTAATCTACAAGAACCCAACCCTTGATGGTAGTAGAGAGGGAGAGAACGAGAGAGAACACAGAAAAGAAAGAACCCAGGAGAGAGAGAGAGAGAGAGAGAGAGAGGCTGGCTGAGAGGGTTGGGCTAAAAAAAAAAATTAATTGGACTAAACTTTTACATATAATTTTTTTTTGGGAAAATTGCGGCCAAAGACGTGTTTTGATAATTAATACTCGCCAATGACATTTTCAGTATAAACAAATATTTTCAGCATGTCCTTGACGGATATTAATTATCAAAACACGTCCTGGACGTCATTTTCCTTTTCTTTTTTTTTTAGTTTTCGGGAAACCACTTGGGCTACAGCCCACCTCAGACATAAGGTGGTTCCGCCAGTGAAAAGAGAGGGACTCTTCCAAGTCGTAACCCCATCTGGTATCCCTTCCTGTCTTCCTTAAGGAGGATTGACATCCTCCGTACATGTAAGCGACGAAGCCAGCAATTTATCAAAAATGCCCTGGTGTGTGTGTGAGCTTTGATCGCTTTGTTCAGGGTTGTTTTGGTCGTTTTGCAGGAAATCGGTGGTGGCTCCCACAGTTTGGGGTGTCTAGATTGTGGTTATTTTCTTTTTACTTTAATAGGTTTTTAGACTTTTCATGTTTTCCTTCCATGTCCTATTTTTCTTGTTTCGGATTATGCTCTGAGTTTTTGTGCGGGGGTGATTTGGTAATGTTACCCGTGGATTGGTTTGGCCTTCCCAGAGCAGAATCTGTTGGTTCAGTACAGCATTGAAGAGTAATAATTGCAGGAGGCTAAGTAATTATTGGGTGCAGATTCATGAAGGAGGAATGGTGTGAATTGGACAGCTTGTACATTAATTCCTGCTCTGTTTTAAGTTCAGAGCTTCTGACTTGTTCTGTTTTGGGGTGGAGAAAATCCACAGAGAATCTGTTTCCTTGGGTCAGGGCTGAATAGAATTCCGCTGAAAACTGAGTTATAATCTTGTGCGGATTCGATGAGGTGTGTTCTGAATTTTGACAGTTTGTTCATTGATTGTTGCTCTGTTCTTGGTTCAGAGCTTGTACGTTGCTCTGCTTCCCAGCCTGTCCAAGAGGGGTGGAGAGAATCCACGGAAAATCTATTCTTCGCCAAGCTAAATAGTGAATTTCTCTCTGCGTTTTGCCCTTGCTCCGTTCTGTATTTAATTTTATGTTTGGTTAGATAAGGAATGAAAATAATTCTCTGGAAATTGAGTTATCGTTTTGCATTTGATGCGATCAGGAATGCTCTATATTCCTTTCTCTGCGTTTTGCCCTTGCTCCATTCTTTGTTGTATTTACTGCACATGAGCTGGCATGGGAATAATTTGAACTGAGCTATCATGGGTTGTCAGAGGGAATGTTAAGCAAATATGGGAAGAAATCTTGCATTGATTGCTCGGGTGTATTTACCAAATCTTATAGTGATGTCCATGGCATCCTATACATCATTATAGAGTACCATAATGTAATTTATCTGCAAAAGCAATGATATGAAAGATGAAGATGTTATGCTCGTAGGAAAAGCTTCAATTTTGGTCCTTAAGTCATTGGACTGCAATGAAGAAATTATTTTTGGTCTTGTATTTGTAAGATTAGGGACCTTATTATTATTTTTTTTGGGGTGGTAAGTAAAGTTTATTTCACCGAAAAAGCAAAGAGCTAAAAAAAACACAAAGGCATACAAATACAAATACAAATACAGTGGAGAAATTATGACTCCACTGTGTTTGGTTTGCAGTTTTGAGATTTATTTTTGAGATAAAAAAGTTCTATAGATTTGCGTATTTTTTTCATCTTTAGTACTAATTTTTTGGTAACATTTTAACAATCTCTTTTATTTTTTGAATAGAGGTACGCTATGTACATCAAAAAAGTAAAAAATAAGTAACAAAATTAACAAAAAATCACTAAAGACGAAAAAACATAAATGACGAAACAATCGAAAATTTTGGAGAGATTATTTCTGAATGTTTTGGTTTTACTACAGGATTGTTCGTGGAAATAATTATAGTATGAGGAATTATTGCTTTGCTATTACGAAATTAATCCAAGAAGAAAAGATTATGATTTCAATCCAATTTCCCAGAATAAGGACGAGAAAAAGAACCTATTGGCTTTTGGGTGGCTGGATTCATTAAAAAATTAATTTTGGTTATAATATTTTCCTTTTGAGATACCTACTGACATGATGGAGCAATAATTCTAAAATAAAACATCGACAGACTTAAGAATTCGGGAAAAAAAATGCACAAGGATGAAAAATAATTCACGGTGGAGTATTTAGCTGATGTATGATGTTGCATAACATCAAAAACATATACACAAGTATTAATTATAGGGATATACATATGTGTTACTTAGGAGGCTAATATAGGGTTGCGTATTAATGGTGAGTTCTCCTAAGGCTATTAAAAAAAGGGTTCGTTGGTGGTTATCATGATTGTTTTGAATCTGCTAATTCTGTCAAAATTCCAAGCGTTTGGTTGAATTGTGCTGTTTGGATAAATTAGAAGTGGTAAAAATTATTAGACTTAACTAGAATTTTTGAGAAATAAGCACTTGAAAGATAACTGAAATAAATTGTGCAAATCATTAGGCACAGGTGAAATCAGTTAAAAAAATTCAACTTTTATCCAACTATTGATAATACCTAAAACAGTTCATAAATATTAGAGTATGAGTAATTTTGTGAAATAACCACTTTAAAGATAAATATGTGAAATAGCTTGACTTATATTCGTAAATATATGGTTTTTTTAAATACCACTGAAGACAAGTAAAATCAGTTCAAGAAATCCAAATTTTAAAGTTATTTCACTTATATTTGCAAAAAAATGTTATTTTTATACCACTGGGTACAAATCAAATCGGTTTAAGAAATCCAAGTCCTAACCAAAATAGTTCATAACTAATGGTATCTGTGCGAAACTGTAGCATATAAAATCTAAGAAGAAAAGCCACTGATGTGACTTCCCATAGTATCTTAACTATTTGATATGCCATAAAAGCCCGAAGTAAATGATTTGTATTAGAAGTACAATAGTATCTTGGGTTATTACTCTTGCATAAATGCATATCGTAGTACACTGAACAAATCAGAAAAAACCTAAAAAGGTTATAACAAAAAAAAAAAAAAAAAGGTTCCGCTGTAAGACCATTTGTTGAATCTTCCTGTTATCCTTTTCTTGCTCCAAAACCAAAGTTGTACCTGCAGCAGCATAGTTCCTACTGTTTGTCGTCGAGCAAGATTAACAGGCATCCAAAAGGTACGTACTCTTACTCTTATTCTTCAGTAGAACTATGAGAACTATTGGAACCATGTAGTAGTTGTGGCTGAAACAAACATGAATTAAGGATACTTGGTTGTTGTATTACTGCTAAACATTAGCTCTGCTATTGGTTGATATTCAGCTTGGTTGTTCGTATATGTTGACTTTATTTGGATGATCTGGAACGCTTTGTCACAGGCTTGATCCCATACTTTTTCGATCCCTTTCTTCATTAGGCGTGAAAACAGTTGACACCTTCCTGATAGGTTTGAGATGAATCTTCTGATGTAGGTTTTTATTCCTTGTAGCCGATTGAGTTCCTGGAGGTTAGTTGGTGGGTTTGGGTGTAGTGAATCATTGTTTGAGTTTCCTTAACCTGCCATGCATGAGATATATTAGTTGTTGCATAGCATTAATATAGCTGGTGTGTTGCATAGCTGCTTTTACATCCCTCAATAATAGAATGCTAACTGACATACACACCTGGATTGGTTAGCTATCATGCTTGCGAACAAGAAACCTCAAACTTCCTATGCTCAACTGCCACAAGAGACGAAAGATAAGCGGAATCATCGCCGTAGAGAATTAGATGGGAATCTTACTGAGGTATCCAGAGCGGAACGCAATAAACGGCGTAGGCTTTCGTACGCTAACCGCCCCAATACATATGCTAATCTTCCACAATCTATCAAAGATAAGCACAGTGAACGGCGTAGACAATTACGATTAGCAAAAGAAAAGAACCACGAAGAATCAACACAGTCAGTTTGCACTCCAGAATCATCTGAAAATGCATGCCAAGAACTGGTACGTATTATGGTACCTGCACAATCTGCCCATCCAAGGAACTCAGAAGTTGTAATTGAGGCAGAACCAGCTGAAACAATACCAGCGGATCAGGATTGCACACAACCCTATGTGACCGGTGTTATTCGAGAGGTTCCTTGGTCCTCCATCCATTGTCGTGCTACCGGCGCACACGAGATAGGTAAGCTCCAGTTTACAGCAGATATTCTTTACAATCTAGCCAGGAAAAATGTAAGGCATTCCAAACTGCTACCGTCAACTTCGAACTAAATGACAAACCTACTAACTATATGCTATAATATCAGGTTCAAGCTCGCGCGTGACAGTTGCAACTGCAAAAAGGCCAAGTATAGTTGCCAAAGTCAAATTCAAGTATGTTACATAATAGCAAATTATTCACACTACACCTAATAGTTCTGTTCTCTTGTATTTGGGAAATACAGGTAAAAGGGCTACAAGAGGACAACATGGACCTGTACGTAGGCGTCCAATACCAACTGAAGCATTTGTGTTGCCAATCATAGCTCAATGTATACATTGTGATGCGAAACGCTTCCCCTTTGAACCTGATGGTTTCTGTTGCTCTAAAGGTCAAGTCTCTGTCTATCCTTTGCGCACTCCAGCTAGACTACTAGACCTATTCCGAGGTTCAACAAAATTATGCAAAGATTTCCGCACCCATATCCGCCCGTACAATAACATGTTTGCTTTCACTTCGTTTGGTGTAACCCTTGACCCACGGTACACCAAAAACCATCAAGGAATCTACACTTTTCGCGCGCAGGGTCAAATCTACCACTTCATGCACAGCCTATACCCTGCAAATGGGAAGCCTTCCTACCTTCAGTTGTACTTCTACGACACTGCCAAGGAAGTTGAGCACAGATCAAATTGTCTTGGCGGTTTAGATTCAAGCACCATTGCTCAACTTATAGATATCTTAAAGCCCAATCCGTATTCCAAATTTTTCAGATCCCTAGCAACGACACCAAATATAGATTCATACCAGATACGACTTAGAGCTGATCCAATTGTGAATGATAAGACCTTCGATGCGCCAACAGCATCACAAGTTGCCCTAATCTGGAAGGATAATGAAGATGATTCAGAACTACGAGAACGTGATATATTAGTTGAGAAGCATGATGGTCATAGTGTGACAATCAAGTATTACTACGGATGTTATGACTCTCTGCAGTATCCACTGTTATTTCCGTATGGAGAGCCCGGATGGCATCGCGGTATTAAGAGAAACAGCTCCAATACACGTGCTAATCAATTGCCTACACATCTGTTAGCTAAACCCAATGCGTCTACAACAGTAGAACAACTGCTCAATACAGAATCCATGTGTAAGTTACAGTATTTAGTAAGCTATTTATTCCCAGAAATCATATAAACATATATTTATTAGCGCTGCCTTCCATCTTCAGGTTATGAGGAGACCTCCCCAAAACAAGGTGTGGTTTCAGCCCGTGAGTTCTACGCGTACCGGTTTCAAATACGGCCAAAAATTGATTCTATAATCTTAGAATCAGGTAGGCTCCTCCAACAATATGCTGTAGATATGTATGTGAAGATTGAAACTTCAAGGTTGGATTATTTCAGACATCACCAAGATGAAATAAGATCAGATTTGTACCAAGGAATTATTGATAGCGTGGCGCAAGGAGAATCAAGGGGGTCAAAAATTGGAGCGCCGATAATCCTTCCTGGATCGTTTATAGGGGGGCCAAGGGATATGCACAAAAGATATCTGGATGCAATGGCATTAGTGGAAAGATACGGGAAACCAGATATATTCTTAACTATGACCTGTAATCCCAAATGGATAGAAATTACAAATGAACTCGGGCCACACGAAGATGTGCAAAATAGGCCAGATCTTGTTACTAGAGTCTTCAAGAGCAAATTGGAACAGATGAAAAAAGAGGTCATAAAGAAGAAATTATTCGGTCCTGTTCAAGCATACACTTACGTGATTGAGTTCCAGAAAAGAGGTTTGCCGCATGTGCACTTGCTGCTGATATTGAAAAGAGGCCACAAACTTACACCTGAGCACTTTGACCAATTTATATCTGCTGAAATTCCTGATGAGAAAGAAAATCCACATCTCTATGCAGCTGTGTTGAGACACATGATGCATGGTCCTTGTGGAAAGCTTAACCCAAGTAACGTCTGCATGAAAAATGGTAAATGTAAGAACCATTATCCCAAAAAATTCACTGCTGCCACAACTGTTGCGGAAGATGGTTATCCAATTTACCGACGAAGGAACGATAACAAACAAGTGCAGGTGCGCCAGCAAATGCTAGATAACAGATGGGTGGTGCCTTATAGTCCATATCTGTTAGCTATGTTGGATTGTCATGTGAATGTTGAGATTTGCTCAACTATAAAGGCTGTTAAATATTTGTACAAGTATATCTACAAAGGACATGACAAAATCATTTTCAAAATCATTGCACAACGAAACAATGAAGTCGTTAATGAAATCACCCAATTCCAGACAGCCAGATGGGTCACACCTCCGGAGGCAATGTGGCGGATCTACAAATTCAACTTGTTTGACATGCAGCCATCAGTCATAGCTCTCCAGTTGCATCTAGAAAACTGTCAAGTTGTAGGCTTTAAAAAAACAACAAACTTGGACAGCGTAGCTGATTCAGATTTCTTCTCAAGAACAATGTTAACACAGTTCTTCTATATGAATAAGCACAATAAGAAAGCCAAAGAGGGGAAATACTTATATAAAGATTTCCCAACAGCATTTGTTTGGTCAACGCAAACAAGATATTGGACTGAGCGACAACACAAAAATGTAATAGGTCGTATCATAAGTATAAATCCATCCCAGGGTGAGTTGTACTATTTGAGATTATTATTGAATCACATCCCATGTCCAACGTCGTATTCTTACTTGAGGACAGAAGGAGGCAAAACATATGCTACATATAGACAGGCAGCACTTGCTCATGGATTGCTCGTTGACGATAAAAGTAACGAAAAGTGCTTAGAAGAAGCATGTGGTTATCAAATGCCTAATTCCCTCAGGCAATTGTTCTGTACCATACTTGTGTTTTGTGGCGCACTAAGTCCAAAAGAGCTTCTCTTGAAATTTGAAGAGCCCTTGACGGAAGATTATGTTAAGAAGCAGAAAATGGTCCCAATAGAGGCACGCCAATGTCTACTACGTTTTGTAAAGTCTACCTTAGAGTCTATGGGTAAGACCTTGCAAGATTTTGGTCTTGATGATTTGTTGGTAGCTGAAACTCAACATGATCGATTGTGCAAAGAAATCTTGGATGAACAGCATATAGACGTGTCAGAATTGGATTTATTAAGTGTCTCAAAACTTAATTCAGACCAGACAAGAGCCTACAGTGAAATCTTACAAGCTGTTAGGAAAAATGATCGTACCTGTTTCTTCATAGATGGTCCTGGTGGCACAGGCAAGACCTTCCTATATCGTGCTTTACTTGCCACCATAAGATCTACTAAGGGTATTGCACTAGCCACAGCTACTTCTGGAGTTGCTGCATCAATTCTGCCCAATGGTCGCACTGCACATTCAAGATTTAAGATCCCACTAGAAAGAGATGGAAAGTTAACTTGCAACGTTGGCAAACAAACAGGTTTAGCAAAACTACTAAGAGCAACATCATTAATTATATGGGATGAAGCATCAATGGCTAAAAGGCAAATCATTGAAGCACTGGATAATTTGTTAAGAGATATAACAGAAGTTGATAGTTTATTTGGTGGCAAAGTTGTAGTCCTGGGTGGGGATTTTAGGCAGGTGTTACCGGTCATACCAAAGGGTACAAGGGAGGATTGTATAGATGCCAGTTTGGTGAGATCGCATATATGGCCTTGTCTTAAAAGATTCACGTTGAAGGAAAACATGCGAGCTAGAACAGATCCTGCATTTAGCAGTTATTTATTAAGGGTAGGTAACGGAGAAGAACCATGCAATTCAAACGATGAAATAACAATTCCTCCCTCAATGATTATCCAACCTGACCAAAAGATTGCGCCTGTGGAGCAACTCATAACTTTTGTGTTCCCGGATTTAAGACGTTATTTTGTTGATGCAATATCTATGACACAATCCGCAATACTGGCACCCAGGAATGATTTAGTAGATCAAACAAATGAGCTGTTGATTAATAGATTTCCAGGAAAAGAGTATGTGTATACCAGCATTGATGAAACAGTCAACCCAGCTGACCAAGGTCTATATGTTGATTTCATGCATTCAGTATGTCCTCCTGGATTGCCAGCCCACCGGCTTGTGCTAAAAGAAGACTGCCCAGTGATGATGTTGCGGAACTTGGATCCTTCCAAAGGATTATGCAACGGAACCCGACTAATATGTCGAAAATTGCACAAGCACGTTATAATGGCGCAAATAGCCGTTGGAGAACACCAAGGCGACATTGTATTCATACCTCGTATTTCACTACAGCCAGCTGATGCTAAACTTTACCCTGTGCAATTCACCAGGCGTCAATTCCCAATAAGGCTATGTTTCGCTATGACGATTAACAAAGCTCAAGGCCAGACGCTGGACATCGTTGGTGTTAATTTGCAGCAACCAGTGTTTTCACACGGACAACTATACGTGGCTCTTTCCCGTGCCACAACAGCATCGAAAATAAAAGTTATATTGGATACATCCTACGATGGAAACCAAATTATAACATCAACTAAAAATATTGTGTACAGTGAGATACTAAGCGAAACGCACTCAAATCCAACAGAAATGGACACAAACCTATCGGCTGTAAGTACAATCTTAAATATCAGCAAACGTATAGTTTGGAATGCTTTTTTAAGTTTTTACAAGTCTTCTGGATCATTGGCAGGTTTAGATTTATTAGTTTGTACCTTACCACTTGTGTTTATAATATCACACACGTATGGAGTAATTATATTCATGCACAATAGTGTTTAGCTGCTTAAATGTAAAATCCTCCAGCTTACAGGGTACAATTCTGCAATTACAGGTTAGCGTTATTGCCTGAACTATGGCAGACAATTTGTGCATGATAAAGAACGTCAAAGAAGGGATGACCAACTGGACAGTTCAAGCAATGGTGATTGAAAGAGGATACCCCAAAGTCATACTCATAGATTCCAAGGTTAGTATAGTTTCTACGATGCCTCCGTCTAAGAAGAACACCTTCAGATTTATGATTTTAAACAATTAGACAATGTCACGTGTAGGGCACTAAGATCCAGTGCACCATCTGGAACGCTGATATACAAGTGCTGGAAGACACCCTCAAACTATATCACAGTTACTTGATAAGCAATGCAAAGGTTGACATGACCCCACCAGATTTCCGACTTTTCGACAATCCTCTACAATGGACTCTCTCTTGCAGAACACCAATTGAAGAAATCTCAGACGCTGTTTACGATATTAGACGCATCAAATACGGATTTGTGCCACTTCAAGATTTGAGTGAATATGTCCGCAACAATCGAGGCTTTGGTATGTTCATATAGATACTCAGGCATCATGACACTTTTTCATAAAGCCAAGAAGACACTAATATACCTAGAATTGTGATGTAACAGATGTTCTCTTCACCGTACTTCATGTTGGTACTAAACGCACTACAAAGGATAACAGCGCCAAACAGAACATAGTTGTTATTGATGCAAGGTACACTGTGTCCTACATCCTATTACCATCATAAATATATTTGTTGTTACGATTAAATAACCAATCTAAATCTTGCATGTTACCACCAACATTTCTCCCGAATTCAACCCATGCAAACGTCTAAAAAATGTGCAGCAATGTTCCAACAACGCTCGTGCTATGGAATTAGTTCGCAGAACAGAAGGGAGAAATAATGAGTACACTTGAAGGCCCATTCCCCATTGTGCAAGCAACAAGAATGAAAGTTAGCACCTTTCAAGGTAATTTATATACTCCACCCTTGGTTAAAATGGTGACCCATGCTTAGGGAATTTAAAGTTACTGAGATTTGGAAATACCATTATGTTGACAGGTTTCCAGCTTGCGACCAAAGGTTCTTCTACCTTCAGCTTCAATCCGCCAATTCCTGCAGCTGAAAAACTACGTGCTTGGTAAGAACGTTTATTTACAGGCATCATGTAGTATAAGGTCTAAAACCAAATCTAAGAACTATTGTAGGTGTATGGCCAATGCCAAGGCAATTCACAAATTGCCAATGCCAGAAAGAAATATGAGTCTGACACCACCGCGGAATAATGAGACACAAATCAAAAGGAGTTCAAACATGTTAATGATCTCCCAACCATTGTTGACAAGGTACAACTTCAAGATCTTAAATATATTATTCAATATGGTGCTACAAAAGCACAAGAAGTAACAAAGAACTATGTGCAGCAAGAATTCCACTGGGTTCAAATCATTTGCAAGGTCGTTGATTTGACACAACGATTCTGGTACTTGACATGCTCAAAATGCAACCATGCCACAGATGCTATGAGTGATGGTCCATTTTGGTGCAATCATTGTAAAGAGCGCGTGCCACCAGTAGCCAAGTTAGTTGTTACTCATAGAATTTCTTTCCGATGAATACATTAACCAACATTTGATATCATAATTAGGAAAGACTGATTGTATGATTGCCTATGAAATGTTTCACAGCCTCAAATTCAACGTGGAATTATTAGACCAAACAGGTTCCATCATTGCTACTGTGTTCCCACGAGATGCCGAAGGAATGTTTGGCATCACCGCTGAATACATGAGAGAAAACATAAAACAGGTAACTCGCATCACAAACATTGCTGAGAATCCAAACATATTTGTGTCCATAATTCCTAAACTGTGAATCCAAATATAGGGTGAGCTATCTGCATCAGCAATTGAAAAGCTGTGTCAAGGTGTGGAATATGTTGTGTGAGTCAAAGCATACAATTATACACAGTATAGGCTCCCAAACTATTTGTATTCAATCCATGAGTACGATCTCCCCAGCAAGACCAAACGAGGAATGACTGCTGAAAACACTGGTGGGTCAACTTCAAAGATTGAAAAGCCACGCAAAAAGGCACGCCGGCAGCTAATAGTGAATGAACAACGCAATGCCTACACAGATGAGGATGATCTTCCAGTTGCAATTGCTTTCCGGGAGAAGAAAAACTAAGTTCAAGCATGCAGGCCAACTTTGTAGCAAGATTAACTGCCACTGCAGCAGTTACGTATACCTAACTAATGTAACCGCCTTTTGACCTATTTCGCCAAACCTACTGCAGGTATATCTAGCAACCTATTAAGGAATAATGGAACTAAGCAGTTATGGTGCAAGCTACATTCTGATGTGTGCGATCAACAAAACAGACTATCCAATGTTGTATGATGATCTAAATGTTTCGTATAAGTCCAATCCTTAAGTTTATAGTGTAAGCAAATGACGTCTTCCAAGTTAATGAGTCATCTTGTTATTTTACCAAAATAAGTTCAAGTTCAAAGTTCCAACGTTTTGCAAATCGTGTCCAATGCCTAAATGAATCCACATCAAAAACATTGGTCCAAAATTAATAGCTCAGAACTCACTCTTTAGTTTGCATTAAATTCGGACTATTCAATACACGAAAACATAGGGTAAATCAAACCTGAATAGCATAACAAGTTCACAAGAATTATAGACCTTTGAGTAGTTATTTGAGGTGAATGCATCTTCCATTATAAAAAAAAAAGGTGAATGCATCTTAAACTTTTACGGTTTTTTACAAGAAAAACACCAATAGCTCAGAACTATACATCCTAGATAACACAGTGAATCATAATGTCGTAAATCACAAAAACACAACACATTAATGGTTCCAGTTTAAACTTACTTTATTGCACTTAAAATAGCTACAATTCTCCAAATACCACACATCTACATTAATTACTTTAATTCATGCAGATTTTAGGAATAACAATAGGTAAAGAATCCTACATATAGTAAGTTTACTTTAAATTATGATCAGGAGTTTCGAGCCATCAAAATGAACCTAATTCTAGGTTTAGATCATGGCAATGGATTTCTTGGCTGGATTAACAAGATGAATAGGCGAATATAGCTATAACAAACAACTGACTAATCTGCCGTTAAAAAGATACCTATAACACAGCTGAGTTACGCTCGCATCAATTATAATAATAATAATAAATCAGCTTATTTGCAATATGAATACAAAACAACCTTATGCGTATGAAGAAGGTTTCCCTTGCAAAGCGTGCATATTGGGATTACTTAATGGTGTCCATGTCCATTCTGTACATAATCTTTGTGAAGGAAAACAAGAGCTACCAATAGGTGATGAAACATAGTTATGAAAACTTCACTCATAGTTTATTTGTTTTCTTTTTCCTTTGGTTTCTATCATGAGGACAAAACCTTAGGCCACGATCATTAGCCAATACATGAATTTCTACAAAAGTCTATCCTAAATATTATGTAATATATACATAGAACCAAAATATTGCCTATTACTAATAGCTGGCCTTCTGTACTTGGATAGCCTATACCATCAATGACTCAATGTACCACTTCATCTCTTACAAGCAACTGTATAATGATTGTGATATACAGCTAACTTAATATGTACCATAATGTAGCCCTGCAGTATCAATATGCATGCTCATCTTCAGGATAGGACAAATGTATGTATATATTTTTACAGTGACAATCTAAAACAAAGATATGTATCAAATACAACGCAGGCATAAGCCCCACAGATGAACTCGTTTTTAATCTGATCCTAAAAATATATGGATTCTCAATTTATGTTACAGATACACATAAGCCCCACAGATGAACTGGTTTTACAGTTTGCATGTCATTGAGGCAATTAATCAAATACAACACAGGCATGGATGAAACCCAGTCTCAAATACACGGAAAGTTCAAATTGTAAGCTCACTCGTTTGGAATACGTTCTGATTATACGGGCCTCTATCTATTTCGAACACACCAACGCATATAATTGGAGTAGAAATGAACAGTTCAACGAACAACACTCAATCACTAGCTGTATTTAGAATGCCCAAACGCAGGATACATTGGAAGTGTATGCAAATGGATTACGTCAATTCAACAATTTACATGCCCCATTCCGCCTAACTATTTCTAAAAGTTAACATTTTGTCTTTATTTGAATTTTTTTCGCGCTTGTTTGGTTTGCAACAAATTTTTTGGATTGTCGAGACGAATTGGAAAAGTAAAAAAAAAAAAATTACTTTTACTCAAATATTTTGATGAAGGACCACTTTTAGGCTCACAAAGCTCAAAAAGTCAACTTTTTGAGGTTAAAAGTGGTCCTTATTCAAAATATTTGGGTAAAAGTATTTTTGTTTACTTTTCCAATTCGTCTCGACGAAGCGAATTGGAAAACCAAAAAGTGAGGCACATAACTAACAAATGCGGGAAAAAAATCAAATAAAACCCAAAGAATTGAAAAAAATGAAAAAAGTTGTTAGTGGAATGGAGCCTAAGAATCTTGAGGAAGACACGTTGCAGGAAGATGAACTGTTCGGTTGGTGGTTTGCAATGCTCACTAATCTGCACTTATGGATAGAGTTGCAATATCTCCTCTTGGTGTAATAATGGTTCCAATCATGAAAAATCAAAGGTGATCTGGTTGATATACGTGGGTGTCAGACATGGTTCTGACTTGCTACTTCATTAATTCTAAAGCTCTACAGTGAACTGAAACTGTGGGAGGAAAGCCAGTGCAGGTCCGCAGGAAAAGGAGCAATGAGTAATGTACTCATGGGTGATTAAAAAAAAAAAAGTAGTGTACTCGTGTACTATTTGGGGTTGTACTTCACTTGCTTGGCTGGATATATCGTAATTCCAATAGATACACAAATCTTCATTTATATATTTCGTAATACAACAGTACTTTGTGTACTATGGTTACTGACAAAATTTCAGATATGAAATATATAATGTTGAAATATAAAGTTGTAATCTTCGGTCTGACCTCAGCTACTGCTTAGTAGATGTCCAGCCAAAGCTTTTATGGGTCGAAATAATAGGACACTAGGCGACTGTACATCAGAGGAAATACTAGGACTGAAACCTGTTAAAAGATTCAGGCCGACAGTACTGATAGATATGATCTCTGTCCGAGAGGCGTACACCTTAAGCTTCTGCAAATAAAGTCCTTCCCGATATTCAGTAATAAGGGAAAAAGCTTATTTGTTCTTGTTTAATGAATTTACCCTTTATTCTTACAGGACGAATAACAAAATCCACTAATAACAATTACAGCATATAATTTCCTAATAAATACATAAAAGATTGGCTTATTAGTCAATTCTCGTCCATATTGAACATCAAAGGACCGAGTTCTTTGACGTAATGATAAGAAGAGCCAAACTTTAGCCAGTTCCTTGAGTTATAGAAATCATATCACAATTAATAGTGTTGGGGTGGCACACGTAACACTGCTTTTTATTACGTAAGACACCTAAACCTATAAAAAAACCTAGCAAGATATGGAAATTATGTCAATCTCCATAGTATCTTGAGTACTGAATTGCCATAAATGCACAGCAGCTTTAGAAACAACTATGAAGAGAAGAGAATGATGTGTATTTCAATAGTATCGTGGACTATTACTTTGCAATAAATGCACACCGTAGTGCACCCCAAAAATCAAGGAAAATTAAAATTAAAATAATCCAACGTTCCGCTATAAAATCATGGCCTGAATCTTCCCCTCATCCTTTTCTTCCTCCGAAAAAGAAAAAAAAAACTACAGATATATCTGGTATATCTGCAGTTTTTCTGCAATTTGTTCTCCAGCAAGATTGCTAGGCCTCCAAAAGGTGTGTATCTCAAGAACTCCTTATCTTGTTTATTGGTAGAGCCATAAAAAATATTGGAAACCTGTGATTAGTTGTGTATTAAACAGCATAAAGTTACACTCACTTTGTTGTTGTATTAATGTTCTTCATTGTAGCTGCTATCGCTTGATATTAACTTTACTATCTGTTAACCTTTTGATTATATGCTCAGAAGAAGACAACAATTTGCTAGAGCTAGACCAATGAACCATTTTGTTTGATTATATGTTGTGCATTATTGAGATTAGCTATTGGGCCAATTGAGTATAGTAGTGCTATTATAACGCTAATATTACATACTCAGTTATTAGAGTGCTGATTGGCATAACAGGAATAATATAATTGAGTCTTACAGTACCTGGTTTAAGTAGCTGCCATGATTGCGAACAAAAGAGCTCGAACTTCCTATGCTGGTATTCCACAAGATACGAAAAATAAGCGTAATCAACGTCGTAGAGAATTAGATGATAATCTTCCGGAAGCAGCCAGGATCAGGCGCAATGAACGGCGTAGGCTCTTGTACACTGATCACCCAAAAACATATGCTGATCTTCCTCAATCTACCAAAGACAGGCGCAATGAATGCCGTAAACAATTACGCTTAGACAAAAAACAAAAAAATGAAGAATCAACAAGAGCAGTTTGCTCTCGAAATATGTATGGAAATCCACACCCAAATATACATACCATGGTTCTCATACAAACAAGCCATCCAACCAACTCAAAAGTTATGACTAATCCATTTCCAGATGAAATAATGTCGACAGATCAAGATGCCACACAACCCTTTGTAGCAGGTGTCATTACAAAGGTTTCTCGGTCTTCTAATCGTACTCATGCTACCAGTATACATGAAATAGGTAACTTTATGTTTTTATTTAGGCCTTCCCTATAACATAACAGTTGTAAAATAAGTATGAAGTTTCATAAACCATCATCAACTTTAAAACAAATTATGGACTTTCTAATTACAGCCTATAACAGGCTCAAGCTCGCGAGCGACAGTTGCAACTGCTAAAAGATCGAGTATGTCTGTAAAACTTAAACTGAATTATTTGTTCAGAGAAGGAAATTATTCTCACTAGACCAAATAGTTCCATTTCCTCGTATTGTCCAAATATGGGAAAACGGAAAGCAAGTGGCCAAGCCGTACCTATGCGTCGGCGTCCAGTTCCAACCAAAGCATTTGAGTTGCCAAATGTAGCTTAGTGTGTTTACTGTGATGCCAAACGCTTCCCAGTTGAACCTGATGATTTTTGTTGCTCCAAGGGTCATGTCTCCCTCAATCCCCTGTGTACCCCAGATAATCTACTAAACCTATACCGAGCTTTTTCGACATTAGCCAAAAATTTCCGGACACATATTCGCCCTTACAATAATATGTTTGCTTTCACTTCATTTGGTGTAACTCTTGATCCGCGGTACACAAAAAACCATCAAGGGATCTACACTTTTCGTGCTCAGGGTCAGATCTACCACTTCCTACACAGTCTATACCCTACGGATGGGAAGCCTTCCTACCTCCAGTTGTACTTCTACGATACTGCTAAGGAGGTTGACTACAGATTAAATTGTCTTGATGATTTAGATTCGCACACCATTACTTATCTTATAGATATCTTGAAACCCAATCCCTATTCAAAGATTTTCAGAACCCTAGCAAAAGTTTTTGAAGACTACCAATAACAGTTATCTAAAATTCCAATTATAAAAACGGTTTAAAATGTGCAGCAAAATTCCAACAACACTTGTGCTATGGGATCATTCACAGAACATGAGGGAGAAATAATGGCTACACTTGAAGGGCCATTCCCTATTGTGCTGGGTGCAAGATTGAAAGCTAACAACTATCAACGTAATCTATAAGTTCTACTCGTTTTGCAGATGGTCACCCATGTTAATGGAATTCAAGGTTAATAGGGGTCAGAAATACCGCTATGTTGACAGGTTTCCAGCTGTCAACAAGAGGTTCTACTACCTTCAGCTTCAATCCACCAAATCCTGCAGCTGAAAAACTGCGTGCTTGGTAAGAATGTTTATTTACAGGCATACTAAACTATGAACTCTACAACCAAATAAAACAACTGTCATAGGTGGAAGAGTAATGCAAAGGCAATTCACAAATTCCCAGAAAGAAATATAAGCGTGACACCACCGCGGCATGAGACACCACACAAGAAGGACTTCAAAAAGGTTAATCAACTACTAACCACTATTGACAAGGTACAAAATCAACAATTTGAATACATTATTGAACTTGATCTAACAAAAGAACACAAAGTTAACTAAATCGATGTGCAGCAAGAATTCCACTGGATTAAGGCCAGTTGTAAGGATGTTGATCTTACACATAAATTCTGGTACTTGTCGTGCTCAAAATGCAGCAATACCACAGATGCTATGACTGATGGTCCATTTTGGTGCAACCATCGCAAAAAATGAGTATCGCCAGTAGTAAAGTCAGTTCTTACTCATAGAAATAGTTTGTTGAATACATTGAAGAATAATCTGGAAATAAGGAAAATCTATTGTATAATTCCCCTGGAAATGTTCGACAGCCTTAAATTCAACGTGGAATTGTCAGACAAAACAGGGTCTATTGTTGCTACTGTGTTTCCACCAGATGCTGAAGGCATGTTTGGTATCACAACTGAATACATGAGGGAAAACATACAACAGGTAACTTACACTTCAAACAATATTCAAAATAAAAACATAAATGTGTCTGGAATACTAAAATTATAAATCTAAATATAGGGCGACCTATCTGCAGTAGCAATTGAAAAACTTTACCAAGGTGTGGAATATGCTGTGCAAGTGAAAGCATAAAACTACATGAAACGTAGGCTCCCAAATTGTTTGTACTCAATTCATGAGTATGATCTCCTCAACAACGTTTAGCGGGATGACCATGTTGAAAAGGCTGGTGGCTCATCTTCAAAGATTGAAAAACCATAAAAAAAAAACCGTCGACAGCTCTTTGTGAACGAACAATCCAATACTTCCACAAATGAGGATGATTTTCCACTTGCGGTTACTTTTGGGAGGAAGAAGAAAAATTAAGTTCAAACATCAAGCCAACCTTTTGAGCGCATCCAACTGCCACACCAGCTGGTTACCTAATCCTAAGTAATGTAACCACCTTTTGCATGCTGCAACTGGTTCCGGGTTCTGAGTTGCAGTAAACTTATTACATCTATATCTATCAACATATTAAGGAATAATGGAACTAAGTAGTTGTGGTGGATATGGGCAGTTGAATCACGCTAGAATTATTCTGTAGGATTGAGAAAACATTTTACCTAATGCTCTATAATAGTCAACTTAGATATCTTATGCAATCACAATTCCTAAATTCCTGGTGCAAATATAACCCATATCTAAGCTACAATTGACAACAAACACATCTCAATTAAAAAGTTCCATAGAAGTGTATTAGAACTTCTAGAGCCATGTGTGTCCTATACAATACAGAAGGGATGTAGATGATTCGATAATAGTTATGGACTAAGATGGACTCAAAGGGTAAAACAAACAGCCAAGTTTATTTCATGTCAAATTGGCTAACAAATAAACATAGCAAAAACCCTTGTTGTACATTCTACCACATAGCTCATTTATGTCTAGCTGGAGTAGAACAAACAACAATCAAGAAATAATAGTTTAAGAACAATCTTTGGAGTTTGGACAGTTTTCACCATCCAAGAACAGATCTGATTCATTTCTCTTGACAAGAATTACACTAGGGCAAGCTTCATCAGATGTACATTCTACTTCTATGATTCCTGTGAAACCGGCCCGGACCGAACCGATCCATACCTTTTGGATTTTGCCCCTGTAATGCTGCCTAGAATTGTAATATTATTTTTGCTTGATTATGTAGTAAATGGTGCTTCAATTAGTTAGAAACCAATTCTTGCTTAAACCAGGTCTAGAACTGTAACGTAATTATTGATTGCTTATGTACCAAATAATGCTTGAATCAGGTCAAGCCCAAATTTTTGTTGCTTATGTAACATACTCCATGGATAAAACCGTAACCGATCCGTGAGTGACAGATTAGTTTGGAACTAGACCGTAGAACTATTGGTCCAGACACAAATTTCATTCTGTAAAAACTATGACTAGCAGTACAGTCCTCGTATTCTTGCGAAACCAATCCAATCCAGACCACAAGCATCCTTATTGATCACCCAGACTCCTTAGAAGGTAGAAGGCACAGCAGTACATTTTGTCCATACAACTATACAAGTATTTCCCGTGTGTTTGCCAGTCATAATTCATCCTGCTTTCGAAAAAATGTACAGAAAAAAACAACCAGATGACACATAATATAGTGTTGTCCAACAGGCAACAAGATTCTTGCTGCTCCAACATTCACGCAACTAGAGAACCAATATATGCGTTAACTGGAGTCCACTATCCTCTACTTATTGAAATGTATTTTAGGATTTCCCTACTTTTAGGTTACTTGTTATCATTCAAGCTGATTATCCATTAAAATACAACAGCAAAGCAGCTATTCAAACAAGCTCACATGCCAAGAGAACCCGTATAATCTATAAAACAACAAGATGGAATTAATGCCATTAACAAGAAGTGCAGCAAATGAAAGTGACTAAACTGAGCAGCAATCATGGGGGACATATGAGTATTTCCGAAAAAATTTAATGCTAGGGTTGGAAAAACTTACACGAGAAGAAAGAGTCGATCGGACGGTGACAACAGTGGAGATCGCACAGACGCCGGTATCGTGGGCGTGGTTTGGAGTGGCGGTGGATGTCGGAGGGTGGGAGAAAGAGACTTTGGTCGTACAGCAATGTTGGTGGTGTACCAGCGCTTGTGGTTGCGATACACAGAATGCCTATTGTATATTGAAGAAGACAAACACAGAGATAGGGTTTAGAGAGTAAAGTTAGAGAGAGAGAGAGAGAGAGAGACTGAGGCAGAGAGAACCTTATATTTTGGAGTTTTCCCGCGTGTATACAGGAAAAAAGGGGCAAAAATAAATTTTACTCCCTTGTCACCAATTTATTCCTTTGCAAAACTTCGTACAAAATGCAAATTCCTGCTCCCTCAATACCTCAAGAGAAATGATAAATTGACAAAAAAACTATACATAGAACGAGGAATTCACTTTTACGCGATAAACCGAGAATTGTGGTTCCAATAAAACTACTCCTACATAAGTCCCATTATATATGGTAACCCCCCCCCCCCCCCCGCGATAACTCTAAAGAAACTGACGGAAGGCACTGACCACGACCATAGACGACACGTGGGGCCCATCTCGTGAGTCCTGCACGGATAATTCGAGCCGTTCAAAAAAAAATTTAAAAATTTTCGAATAGGCTCACAAGAGCTCAGCTCCATCGGATGTGTGTAGATACTCAATCCAATCATCCCATTTTTCAACAATTAGAATGAGGACCGAAAAATGTGATGATTGGATCGAGTATCTACACACATAGGATGGAGCTGAGCTCCCGCGAGCCCACTCAGAATATTTTAAAAAAAATTGAACGGCTCGGACCATCAGTGCAGTACCCAAAGCAGGCCCCACGTGGCCATCGGTGGCTCCCGTCTGGTTCCGTAGCAGAGTCCCCCCCCCCAAAGAGGGGAGAAATTCGTTACATGTTAAAGAACAAGATTTATAAAATTATTGCCAATAGAGATCATTCTCACACCTCTTCTTTTGCGAGTTGGATAAAATCTTCAATTGATCTCCTCTACATGGCGGATTAAAAAAAAAAACTCCTCTTCATGCAACTTATTCTCTGTCTCTCCCGCTCCCTCTTCAGAGATCGAGATTAATCTTCACATCGGATTTTGAGTGAGAGATAGAGAGGCTCTCCAATCGGATATTCGATAGCAGGGTTTAGCTTTAAGATTGTTTTGCAAGAAATACATCTGTTGATATCAACAAATCAGCAAAAACGGAAATGGAAACTTCTGGTCTGAAGAAAAACTTCCTGGCTATCTAATATGAGCATTATTTGTCAATCTATACCAGCAGCAATATGACTAACCGACGCGCGTAGCGCGTCGGCCTCTCACTAGTAACTTTTAATGGGTTTTGAATCGTGGTATAAGTCATAAGAAGCAAAAATATTGTAATCATTTTCCACCTAATAGTAGGAAATGCTGTGGGTCAAACACTAGAAGAAAATTTTCGCAATAATCTGGATAATACAGGTTAAAACCGTAAGACATATATTGACCAACATAGCTCTTGTTCTTTCATCCTTAGCCAAACTTTTGAAGTTGCTCATGAAAAACCCAAAATTTCTCTCGCACGAGTCCCACCCATTCACCCAGAAATATCCGATAGAGCTCAAACAGAAGATCGCCAACCTCGGACGGCATTTTAAAGCGCCGCCCAATTTTCTTTGCAGCTTCAGAAACCAAATCGATGTATTCCTTCACATAGCCAAAGAGCTCCTTCAAGTTCTCCACAAGAGAAGTGGCCAAATTCTTGAGCTTCAACTTCACCTTTTGCGACGATGAGTGACACCGGTTAGCAATGCAAGACATGATGTTTGCAGTCTTTTTCATTGTTGTGTCAATCATATTCTTGGATTTGACAAGGTCGTCCTTAAGTTTCTCCGACAAGTTGTCGAAGAAGCGCCTTGTTTGGTTTAGACAACTTTCGATCCATTCGGATAAAGTTTGGAAGAATTCAATGACTCTGGATATTACCCAAGTACATGCTTCTTTGATTGTGTCGAATGCAGATATGATCCACACTGGGAAATCAGGGATATGAGCCAAGTAAATCCTTCTTCCAGGTTATCGAAAGCACAACCTACAATATTTCCCATTCGGGCTAGCGCGGGGGTTGATATGAGGTGATTGATCCTGGTATATATTTGGCCTTTATATGGAAGAAGAGAGAGAGAGAGAGAGAGAGTTAAGGAATGTGAAAAGGTGAATTCATTAGTCACGAGCTAGATTCATAGAGTCAACAATTTAATTTCATTGGTAAGTTAAGGAATGTGAAAAGGTGAATTCATTAGTCACGAGCTAGATTCATAGAGTCAACAATTTAATTTCATTGGTACTAATCCTAGACTGTGCTCCGATTTCTAAGTAGTAAATTTTATTGAGAAACTGAAAAGGTGAAAAACTTTGGGTAAACACATTACATTGATGAGCCTTTCCTGATACTTCGATGCATAGAACCTGAGTGTCCCTTCGGCATCCATATTTACAGATCCAGATCACCAATGAGTCTAATTTTACCAAAAACTAAGTGATAAATCTTGAACGGATGAGTGAGAATTTTTTCGAAAAATCTGGAGTACTGATGAACCCGTGCGTATATTGTGGAAAGACTGGTACAAAAGACAAGGAGTTTCTTCAAAACGGGGCGAATACCTACTAAAATTGGAAGGGCAGGGACCTCTTAAAAGAGAAACTCTAATGCCGTGGCTAAATCAACTCCAATACAATAGCTAAACCCCACACCAAAACATTTTACAAGAAAAAATTGGAAGAAACTGCATTGCAAACTGATGTGTGATTATTATTCTGCATCGTTCAATATTATATAATTGCATCAGCTCGAAAAAATACTCTTTTGTCTAAATCTTGTCTTGTCGAGTCGTCCAGGATCTTCCAAATGATCAAAGAACTATTTCTAACTAAAATTAATTGGACATTACAAGGTTCACGTTATAGTACTGCGTTCGAAACATATCGACGAAGAAAAAACTTATAGTGAGTGAAAAGAACTAAAAAAAGTGGAAACTTTTTGTCCACAAAATTACGTAAAAAGATTTATCTCAAGATAGATGTTGATTAATGTCTATATAACACTACCCAAAGGCCAAAACACAAGTCGGTGACGCGCATATTGTGTTTGGCAGTTCAAATCAATGATCTGTTCTCATGCATTCCTATACTTTTGGACGACCAACAAGACTAGTACATGGCATGAACTTCATGCTCCTAAATTCAGTTAATGTCGCTACGTAAACTCATATAGCATGAAAGTATGATACGAATTGTACCCCAAAATAGAACAAAAATGTCAAGTTAATTACCAAGTAAAGAAAAGTACCCACCTAAAACACCCATATTAGGTTCTAAGGAGAGTGAAAATGGTATATTCCAGTTTTTTTTTTTTTTTTCCCCTGAAACAGAATATACTCCATAGATTGTAGACGCCTCAATTTAGATTACTGTACTTCCTAATTAAGCTGGGTCCACGGATTGTAGACGTCTAAATTACTTGCAAAAACCACAAATAGATAGAGACATAGATGACCAGAAAGAGAGAATGAGTCGAACAGAGACAGAGACACATACCAAGACAGAGGCAGAAATAGAGAGAGAGGGGGGTACCGGTTCTATCGTCGCCGGAGCCGCCGAACGTTGCCGGAGCCCAGAGCTGCTGAGCGTAGTGCGATTCAGGATTTAAGACCATCGGGGTGGGTTCAAAATGTGCATAGCCAGAAAAAATAACGTACATTACTACAACAAGTCTTGCTACAACAACAACAACAATAGTCCAAAGTATGGGGACCATTAAGTGTGGGGCAGAATTACCCTTATTCATGTTACATAACGATGGAAATGAAAGCCAATGGCAGCCGAAATCATTATACTAATAGTACTTTGAAACTTGGAGTTATGTATCGTAATGAACATGAATTCCCTCGACTTCGTTATATTGTCAGTAACACCTGAGAATACAAAATACCAAACTCAATGTATCACTACTATAATGTAGATGCCTCAATTTTAATCACGGTATTTCCTAAGCTGGGTTCATACCCGTGAGGTTTGTACCCATGACTACTCAATCATCTGGGAATAGTCAGGGCCGGCTCAAGACTTTCGGAGGCCGAAAGCGCGTTTCGAAAATGAGGCCTTTATGCATTTTTTCTACTCCCTCCGACCCAATTTGTTTGTCCACTTTTTGACTTTTACTTATCCCAAAATGTTTGTCCATTTTAGAAGACCAAAAGACTAAAAGCTACAAAATTCCCTCCGTCCCTTTATTACAGTCTAGTATTCCATTTTGGGCTGTCTCTTAATAAGTGTCCATTTTGTAAAGTTAGTGGGTAAAAGTTGGTGAATTGTCTATTTTGTCCCTAAAAATAGATTCCATTTTGAAAAGTTAGTGAATAAAAGTGTAATGATGATGGGTAAGTAGGAAAAGTGGAGGAAAAAGTTGATGTGAAAGGTATAATGATGAGTCTTTTTAATAAGTTGGAGTTACGAAGCAGGACATTTAAAAAGGGACGGAGGGAGTAATATTTTTTCAAAAAGCTTGGAGGGCAACTTTTGGAAAGTTGATCATTTATTGGTCCAATGATTGTGTTCCCTTAAAAATTGTATTTCCCAAATTGAACAAACAAATTGGGAAGAAGAGAGTAATATTAAAAGAAATCAAAATAGCAAATTTGAAACAAATAAAGAATATGTATTTGCTATGGAATACACCTTTTTTTTTTTTCC
Source organism: Rhododendron henanense subsp. lingbaoense (assembly GCA_020567845.1). Taxonomy (NCBI): domain Eukaryota; kingdom Viridiplantae; phylum Streptophyta; class Magnoliopsida; order Ericales; family Ericaceae; genus Rhododendron; species Rhododendron henanense. The sequence goes on along the minus strand of CM036316.1, from coordinate 39,604,495 downwards.
TTTTTAAACGCCTTAGTGTTTCTAATGAGTAATTTCACAGTTTGGGCCTATTTTATGACTCCTAAATTTTAATTTGGCCTATTTTGTATAAAGGAGTTTAGTACAATTTTTTTGGACTACATATAATATATATATAGGGATCCTAAAAATTTGGGGGCCCTCGTTTTTTATTTTTTTCGGGGGCCGGAAGCGTAGGCTTCCCCGGCCTTGCTATATAAGCCGGCTCTGGGAGTAGTGAGCTCAGGCCTCCTTGTTCGTTGTATAAGTTGTAGAGACCCGTATTTATTTTATCGAACGTTAACATTTATAAATGCATAATTATCAGAAAGGAAGTGAAATATGCGTTTTATGTGAATTGGGGTTAAAGTGTTAAAATTGATTGTGGAAGGATGCAATGTGTAATTTGTGACTTTGTGGGTATAAATAGGAGGGTGAGTGTGTAGAGAATCATTTTCCTCACCACACACCCACCAGCTCCCTCTCTCTCCAACGTCTCTCTCTCCCTCTCTTGATCTCTCTCCAAAGTCTACTCAAAACCCACCAAAATAACCTTCAATCCTTCGACCTCTACGCGTATTGTGGTCCGTATCTCGTTCATTGGAGCTCGAGGAGGTCGTTTTTCGCTCGAATCAAAGTTTTCGGAGAGCTAGGGCTCGTATCTTCTTGGGTTCGTTCTTCGGCCTCGAGGTAGGGATTCTACCTCTCAATACATGTAATAGGAGTGTTTTCTAGCCTTTAATCGTGTCTTTTTGTTGTTGTCGTTGTTGTTGTTGTTGTTATAGTTGGAATCGTCGAAATCTGCAGAAAATCTGCTCGAACACCCATTTGTATCGATACTGCTCAGATCAGTATCGATAAAAGAATCTCTGGAACGTTTTTAAGCCCATCTGTATCGATACTAAAATCGCTAGTATCGATACAAAGTGCCCTAAAATCAGCTTTTGCTGTTTTGCTCCAAACTTGGTTATTTTGACCCCCGATCACTTCTAACTCGTTCTAAACATCACCAAATCATTCCATAACATCGTTAATCCTATCCGTTGAGTTCGTGAAGTATCTTTGCACCCCCCGCCCCTTGTTTGGTACAATTTAGCGTTGATTCACTTATGGACTTGATTTAATTAAAATGACACGTTAAGGGAATTTGAGACACGTGAAACCTTGTTGACACAACGTGCGGACATTTGGGGCCCATCGACGGGTGGGTGCCTAGCAGGAGATATCAGGGTCCCATAAATAGCCTGACAGGAGCTAATGCTCGTATTGATTATTCAAGGCCTAACCTACGAGGTGGGTACTTGGCAGGGGATATCGGGGTCCCATGAATAGCCCGGCAGGAGCTTCGGCTCTTGACACGTAACGCTAGACGTTTTGGACACACGGGATAAGAAAGTGGTTAAAGGTTGAAGTGTATTCTAGTTCTCATGGCTTGTCTGTCGGATAGTAGATCCCTATCGATTGTCCAATGCTTGGGTTACCCTTTGTACATATCGTATCATCATTCTCGCATTTCTCTTGCATATATTGTTTGTGTAGCATTTCTACTGGGCTAGTGTAGCTCAAACCTTACTTCTTTCAGGTACTAACTCTGGACAGTAGCGAGCATGATTGGAGTGCTTGGATGTTGGACACATTTTGAAAGTTAACATTGTAGAGTTACTTAGGCATCTTTGTAAATTTCTTTTGGAGATGTGTTTGTAACTTAGGTGATAATTCAGTTGACTATGGAATATTTGTAAACTCTAAACTCTTGACCTTTGACGTTTATTCTGAATTGGGGCCGTTGTGCCTAGGAATGTAATATTTTGAACTCTGGGACTTGGAGTATGGTTATGGGAAATTAAGGATATTTGGGTATCGTACGGTTTATTGTGAGGTATTTGTTAATGAAACTCTTTATATTTTACGTCAAAATGGAGGACGTGACAACTTGGTATCAGAGCATAGGTTTAGAACACCTAGAGACCGTGGGGAGGCGTTTCGCCTCATGGGTTCAAAATGTCGCGCCCTCTAACGTAATTTCTGCATGCTTGTGTGACTAACATCCATGTGACTATGTGGCATTGTATTTTCGTGATCGTAGTGTAGACACCCCAATTTGGCCTAACGATTATTTCAAGTCCCACCTTGGGACAATCCCGATGATGAAATGGATACAATGATTGATGATTGCTTCTTTGAGGACCTTAGGACTTTCGGTGAGAACTTTGACCACTTAGAGGACCCAATTCAAAGCCATACAGCCTTTCAGACAGAAATACAGAAGCCTAGGAGAATCCATCTGACGGCCGTAATATCGATCTAACGGCCATAACATCAAACCCTCGCCCGAGCAACCTGTTGCCAGCAAAATCTCCCTGAGAGATCAATCTCTCGGCCGCAAGATCTATCCTTCGGCCGAGACATCCATTCCACGGCCGCGACATCCATTGCTCGGCCGCCAGATCGACCTTTTTTCCAGACTCTGGAACGTTCTGTCAGACGTTTGGTTTGATCCAACTACACTACCTTCCCGATGCGTTCGGGCTACGTTCGGAGATCACGACGTAGAGTTAGAGATGCATTGCAATTGCAATTGCCATCTCGTGATTTGATTGGCCGGAGTGAGTCATCCTTATGCCTATATAAAGGAGCCTTTGGGTTCCGAAATAAACACACAGAAATTGAGATACCCACACACTCAATCAAACCTCGAAGCTCTGCACAAATACTCCCTCCATCCCATACTTCAAAAGCCCTAACCTTCCGAAGGCAGCCGTCAATCCGGCGATCAAACCCCAAAGTTCAAACCCTAACTCTAGGGTTCTCGATCAAGCAATCAATCAATCACACCCAATCCGAAGCAATCAAGCAACTGAGGGATCAAGGTGGTGAGGCCCAACGGCCTCTGGTTTGCCTTATTTACTGTTCTTTTTACTAATCGTAGCGTTTTGATTAACTGTCAATCTTTCTGTCTGGTGTGAGGAAGAACACCGACCGGGGCTTCGATCCCTCGGCCGGTACATCAAACCAAGAGGATCTCTCGGCCGTGACATCTATTCACCGGCCGCGAGATCCATCTCCCTGGGACATTATGTTTGCTTTCTGCTTTCTGATGCATGCTTATTTATCGCACTGGCTCACTTTGCTTACTGTTTAAAGGAATAATTAAACAGACTATATGTTAGGATTAGATAAAGCATCTATACGTCTTATGTTGAACGATTATGGGCCAGTCTCACGACTGGGCAGAGAGGGGTGCCTAACACCTTCCCCTTACTGTACTTTTGGCTCCCGAATCCAGAATCTCTATCTATTTTCCCAGTTTTAATAAACTGGGTGGCGACTCTATTTGATGATAACCGTTATCATGTGGTGATATTCCTAGCCATGGGAATGTCCATGATTTTGGTTTATGAAGTGAGCAACCAATCGAGCAAACACAACGTGATCAATCTGTATGGCGATGCCCCGTTTGGGAGGTGTCTACAGTTTTTGGCGACTCTGCTGGGGATTTGAGAGCCATAACCAAAAAATTCAACATAAGACTAGTACATGCCTTGTCTAATTCATTTATCATATGCATCGAACGGGCAACCCGTTGAGTTCACCTGATATCCCGGCATGACACGGGCTATGTTGGGGGTTCCAGCAAACTCCACAGTCACTCGTACCTAGTGGTATATCAAAAAGGGAATCACCCGATCACCGCCTATGATGGGCTGGTGAAAGGATTGGTGCCCTTTGACAACGGAGCACCCTGAAACTACCAAAAACCTTGCATGCTTTAGAAAGCCATAGAACTTATCAAACTAAGACAGGAACCTACAGGCTAGGAACCTACTTGCATTCTACTTGCCAAAGTTCTTCCTCACACCTTGTACCATCTGTTGTTGTAATTAACTCTTTCTGTGCAGAAGGGTTGGGATTTTCAGCCAAAATCTTAACCCTACACAGGCAAAATACTGACTTCCAGGTATTCTACTTTTCAAGCAGGCACAATAGGTAAATCAAAGAAGCAACCACAGCCAACTTTGTACTCTTATAACACCCGAAGCTACGCCAAACAAAGGTCTCTGCAACCCTCCCGTCTGTCATCTTCATCTGACAAAACACCCTCACCACAACAGTTCCGACCGCTCTCAGAAACTTCCCGGTCACCCTCTCAACGAATCCAGTCATCCACTAAATCTCAAGCTTCGTCAAGCCACCCTTCTACCTTCATGGCAGACAACGACGCCACTATTGCCGACCTCCAAGCTCAAATCGCTGCACTACTAGCAGAAAAGGCAGCTAGAGATGCTGAAGATGAGGAAAAATCAATGGAAGACGAGAATCCTCATAAAGTGATATTGGCAGAAAGTCCTGAGTTGACCAAACAAGTCAAGGAAATCAAACAAGCCTTGGCTCGTTCACAAGGGGATCAAATTCTGGATTTCGAAGGACTTTGCCTCTTCCCAGAATCCAAGCTGCCTGAGAATTTCAAGATGCCCAACATCGAGAAGTTCAATGGAACTGGCAATCCGACCAGTCATGTCCGCCATGTTATCAACACCCTGAAGCCGATGGGCTTGAACGACGAGCTCATCGCCCAGTTGTTCCAGCGAACCCTCACAGGAAGTGCTCTCGACTGGTTCCTTACTTTGGAGTTTGTACATTATCAAACTTGGCCAGAAATTGCCAATGCTTTCGTCAAGCAGTATGCGTACAACGTCCAAATTGAGCTAACAACTCGAGATTTGGAAATGACCAAACAGGATTCCAATGAGGACTTTGCTACCTTTGTGGCAAGATGGAGGGAAAAGGCTGCCAAAATGAAGAACCGTCCCTCCGAGGAAGACCAAGTGAGGATAGTTGTCAAGAATTTGCAACCCAAATATCTCAGGCATATCTACACGCAGGCTATCACCGATTTCAAACGCTTGCATGCCACTGGGTTGCAAATTGAAGACGGAATCAAGCTAGGACTCATCGGGAAAGAAGAGGTCACTCCTCCACCTAAGAAAACCTTCTCTAGCCGTACATCTCACGCCTCCGTAAATGCCCTTGGCTCTTTGTCTCAAGACCCTTTCCAAACTAGCTCATCCCGAAGCTCAAATCGACCTCGTCGCAACTTTGACCCCCTCTATATGACCTTGTCCCAAGCTTTAACCATTCTCAGCCGTCAAGGGCATCTCAAACCTCTAAACAAGCCACTTCCTCCACCGCCCTACGGTCCAAACCATGATCCAAACAAACAATGCGCCTACCACCAACACCCTGGGCACGGAACAGACAATTGCATGCGTCTTCGTCACGACATTCAAGACCTTATTGATAGTCGAACCATAAAGCCACCAAAACCTGATGGGCAAACCAACCCACTCCCTACTCACAATGCTGAGCCACCACCCCGAAATATCAATCTCATAAGTCTATCTCACAACCCCACATACAATCCCAGCCAATACATTGTCCAAGACAACCAAACCAAACCTACCTTAACCTTCCCCGAGGAGGACGAGTGTTTCATGATGGGAGAGGAGGAGGATAATGATTCTGATCAGTCAGAAGTAATCAACATTGACATGTCCGACATAAGCAGCAAAGATCAGGCAGAGGAGGAAAAGCTAAAGAAGTGGAAGGAACACTCTTGGGCGAAACACAATTTGGAGGATCCAGACATTCCATTTGTAGAAGACGACGAATGGCTTCGTATCTGGTTTGAGAATAGGAAGAAGGAAAAAGAAAGGGTCATCATGATGAGAAGGCACGTTCGCTTCGAGCCTGCCCAAATAGTGGTACGCATCAACCGTCCCAAAAATCCAACACCGCCCATTGTTTGGGAGACAATCAATCTCATTGAGAAAGTAGAGGAGTTTCAAATGCAACCATGGGTCAACCCTTACGACGAGTGCGATTACAGTCAATGGATAGAGGAAAGGGAAGATCTAGATTTCATGTGCACAGAACCCTATAAAACAGGGGAAAGCGACTTTGATGAAATGGAAGAAGAGTGCAATGATCCGCTAGATGAAACCTCCTTAGCATCACTATTTAATCAGGAGGAAATAGCTGATGACCACGCAATCAATGAGGAAAGGGAAAGGGAGTTTCCTGCCAATACATCCATCTGGGGATTACTCATGGCTCAAGGAGATAGCTATCGTGCAAGAGATGAACCCAGTTCAAAGGCCCTGTTTGGTAAGGAAGAAGGTGGGAAAGAGTACAAAGTTGCAAAAGACAAGGGAAATGACCCCGACATGCTGCAGTAGCTGAGAAGTCACAACATGGCAAATAAGAAATATTAAAACATTATTTTTGCTTTAAACAAACTAGAACGAGTTTTGGGCCCCTGTTTGGGCATTTTATTTCTGCTAAGAGAATTCCTTTTTCATCTTCCAGATTATGCTTATCTAAATCCAAATTTCTAAATTGCAATTGCCATGCACTATGCTCTCATTACCAAAACAAGAGAAGAATTTGAAGGGATCGACATCTTTGTATCCCCGACTTTTGGGAAGGAAAGGATGAACTCTAATTACTTGGAAACTAGGTTTTTTATCAAAACTCAAGAAGAAGACGCTATCTCCGTGAGAACACTTAGGGTTAGCTTGCCCATTGTGAAAGTACAAACGCAACAAGGAGATTCATAAAAACATCTCCATCAGATTCCTCTCCAAAACACAAACCCTCTTGGGAGAAAAATGCTCGTTGGGCAACCTATACACCCAAGCAAAAGTAAGAGCAGAGCCTGCTAGGACAAGAAAAAGCGAAAAACGCAGCCTAGGCAAAAGTTAAGGCATTTGAAGGAAAGCTCGCTAGGGACTCAACCTCCATCAGGTAACCTAGGCAAAACTTAGAGCATGAGAGAAAGAAAAATCAAGAGTGAAAACCCAACCCCCAAAGATGGTGATCTTGGAACTACGTAAAAGGCCTGATTCCCTGATCGGGATACGTAGGCAGTCTCACATCGAGATACGGCCCAAACATTTGGAGGGAGGAAAGCATCAACATGTTTGTACTCAATGATAGGTATAGCTAACCATGCGTATTGAGCTCACAAAAGATGAGTTAGTCATTTTCCAAGGAATTGGCAAAAACAAAGACACATAAGGATTACAGTTCATCTTCTCTAACCCGAAAGTCGTCAACGCAATGGGTATGATCCTTCAAAAGACTCTTAAGTTTGGCAAACAGGCCGTAAAGCATGGCAAATGCAAGAGACAGCAAATCAAAGGCTAAGCATAGGAAGGGATGTGAAACGGGATGCCACTTGGCTAAAGCAAAACTTATGTAACGGCCGAACAATCAATACCTCGGCCGCAACAATAATCCTTCGGCCGAGTGATCGATTCTTCGGCCAAATCTTTTTAACTGTCTATCAGCAAAAACTTGTTCACAAAGCCATGATTCTGACTATCGCATGCAAACTCAAAACATTTAAGGGCAGGAAAGGCATTTCTCATTTCTCAAACAAAAACTTGTTTACAAAACCATTGCTGTGATTGCTTCTACTATACAAATATAGTTTCTGCCTATCTACTAACTATGAACAGGGAAAAGAAAAGCCCTAAAAACTAGGCGATCTCTGAGAAGAAGGCAAAGGCTGCTCACTGGTCCCCACGTTCCCCTCAGCAGCCGGTACTCTCTCAGCCTCAAGCTGCAGCCAAGAAAGATATAAACATTCAGACTCAAGGGATAATACATAGCGGATAAAGCCTATGAAGAGAGTCATACCTCGAGGATCCTACGGCGCTGTCTCCGGACCAAAACCTCTGTACTCTGGTAGGCGCGAAGCCATTCCTGCACTATCTCGGCAGGCACCTGTGGAACAGTCAAGCATTACAAACATTTAAAGCAAGGATATAATGCGGAATGATGAAAGCTAACATAGGAAGCTAAAAATACCTGTGAGGCCCCGACTGGCAAAGTATAGAGCAGGGTCGTGCAAGGAGTTAGCGTCAGGCGCTCCTCCTCCCCATCGTCTGAGTGGAAGGAAACAAACGAAGGAGCCCGTGGCCAAACAGGAACAATGGGAGGAGCCTCAACAGAGGGGGTCAAGAAAAGACGGCAGTACTCTGTATAGTCGCCTGCCTGGAGGAGTAAACCTGCCCAATCTCTGATCCGGGCATTCTTCAGATCTTCCTTCGACATCAAGGAAGTGGACCTCATGGATACTGGAGGAAAAGGAGGAACAAACTGAAGAGCCTCAGCGCGTGGCCGCCACTGACTGGCCGCTCGATCGCCTAAGTACCAAGCTCGGCAAAACGGACCCTCGAGCAAACTACGGGTCCGATCTAGGACTCTACAACGAGCAAGAGGGGCATCCTCTGGTACACCACCCCAAGGGTCAAACTGTACCTGTAAGAGCAAGGACAAATCAGTCTCGACACAAAAATAGAAAAGTCTAAAGGACAAGAAATACAAAAGAAAAGGTACCTGATCGACCGTCAGTCGGTCTAAAACTCGCCGCCACTCAGGAAGGCTCAAAACTGGTGACCGTGGCTTCCGTTGCCCCATCAACCATCGCTCATAACGAGGTATGCAGTTCGCGTCACCATGCCTGGTCTCAGGGGGAAACTGGAGAAGGTGCTCAAAAGCCCAAAGCTGAAAAGTAGGATCGACAAAGCAAGTTCAGAACTAGGAAAAAGCCAAAGTAAAAACAGAAGTACAAAGGAATGATACGTACCTCAAGCACTCGAAAGTGGCCACAAAGGATGGGGCTCTTGTCCCGCGAACAAGCTCCAAGACCACCGTACAAAGTGGCCAAAGCAGACGAGCCCCAGTCAAACTCTCGAATGGCTCCCAGGTGCTGCAGAGGAGCCAAAAACTGTGTATGTACCGAACCATCCTTGTTGGCAAACAACGTTTGCCCAAGGAGGTAAAGAAGGAAGGCCCGCGTCAACTGCTCAGCGCTCACCTGGGTCAGAATATCAGCCACCGCGAAAGTCTTGCTTAGCCAAGCAAGATCAATGTGACCCCGAGAACGAACAGGGGGCACCTTGCCCAGAAACCACCTCAAAGCACCATCTCGCTCCCAAAGCCGAGGGTCAACTCGAAGAGCCACTTCGCCTATCCGCAAGCCAGTCAGCAAAGAAAAATCACCCGCAGTGATAGTCATCTCGCCAGCAGCAGGGAAGTGGAAGGTGTTGGTGGTGTCCCACCACCTCTCAACCAGTGAAGTCATCAGTGACCAATCCATCTTTGGAAGATCGAGGCCCAGAACGAATATCTCGAAACCCGCAGCACGCACTAGTTCCCGAGCCTGCTCTGGTAGCTTCAGGAACCATCTATGCACCTCCTTGCCTCCACCGCGAGCTTCCAGCCTCCTATTCCTCTGCCAAAGACAAAAGGGAGTTAATCTCATGATTGCATAAACAAAGAAAATGACAAGGGGCATCAAATTAACATTTAAAAGCATGCATTGCCTAGACAGGGGGCATAGTTATTTTAGTTTCCTTAAACAAAAATAAATTCAACCCGAACATGGGTTCCTCACGTTCACGCTCCTAGCCAAAAGGGATTTTCGTCCCGCAAACAAAAAAATCTTATTCTAAATACAAGGATTTCCGAAACTCTGAACTAAAGTAAACTTTTTACTTTTTCAGGAAACTCACCGGTACGTTCAGAACGCTCAGATGATGCTCAGGTTCTCTGCGAACTATCTCGGCCCCTGGGCCACCAACTGGAGGATGGTACTGCAGGAAACCGCCGTAACCCAGCCTACGCGAAGGAAGAGCGTAGGTAGCAGGATCAAACAAACCGGGCTCCTCAATCGCCTCCTCGTCGGAAGACGGGTGCTCGCATCTACATGGAGGATGCGAGGACGAACCCGCGACACCCGAAGATGACGTAGCCATTACGTCCAAGCCAAGAAAACCAACAGTTTTAGGAAAAACCCAAACCCAAAGCCGGCAGCGGCGGCAATGACGGCGGTGGTCGGAGAGGACGGTCGCCGGAGAAGATGGTGGCCGACGGTAGTGGAGGGCGGCGACGTACGGTGGTCGTCAGGCGAGGGGAACGGAGGAGAATGGGAAAGGAGGAGAAGAAAGGATTAAATGGGCCGTGAGATCGATTTAACTGAACTTAAATCGATTTCCTGGCCTTTGGCGTTCTCACGGCCGAGACATCTATTCCTCGGCCGAGACATCAATTATCCGGCCGAGAGATCGATCTCCTGGCCCTCCAATCAATTTCCTTCAACAAACATCAGGTCATGCTCAGTGCATCAATTCAAGCCGTCATGGATTCTGGGTCCTCAATCGACCAAGTAGCCTTGGGGGCATCCCCGAGCCAATGCAATGTGATCAAAATTAGCCTTGGGGGCATGCCCAAGCATGAGGAAAATCTCTCCACAAACTGCTGACCAAAACAAGTCAAAACATCCAGCGGCTCTATGCCCATATCCACTACCAAAAAAATAAGCAGCTCCGCGCCCGTATCAACCTCCTCAGCAACTCTATGCCTATATACACCCACTCAGTGGCTCGAAGCCATAACAACCATCTCAGCGGCTCCGAGCCCTCAACTTAGCGGCTCCAAGCCTGCTATCTCAACCGGCTCAAAGCCGAAAACAAGCAATCTCAGCGGCTCAGAGCCCCTTTATCTCAATTGGCTCGAAGCCGTGACAAGCCAACTCAGCGGCTCTAAGCCCACCGTTTCAACTGGCTCGAAGCCGTAACAACCAAGTCTACTTCAGCGGCTCAAAGCCCATTACTCCAACAGGCTCGAAGCCTATATCTACCATCTCAGCGGCTCTGCGCCCATTACTTCAACAGGCTCTACGTCTGTGTTCACTCACCTGGCGGCTCTAGGCCCAATCACTTTTAGCAGCTCTATGCCCGCTATCACAGTAATAGGCTCCACGCCTTCATCTATCAACTCAGCGGCTCGAAGCCCATTACCTCCACAGGCTCGAAGCCTATGTCTATCGTCTCAGCGGCTCTAAGCCCTCAACGCAGCAGGCTCTACGCCCGTTATCTCACCACAGCGGCTCCACGCCCACCGTTTCAACTGGCTCGAAGCCATAGCAATCAACTTAGCGGCTCCAAGCCTGCTATCTCAAGCGGCTCAAAACCGTAGACAAGTAATCTCAGCGGCTCAAAGCCCATTATCTCAACTGGCTCGAAGCCGTAAACAAGCAACAGGCTCTAAGCCGCCCCAACAATCAAGACATCTATTCTCAGGCTCTATGCCTGAATGCTCAAAAATCTAACATTTTTGAATGCTCAAGCTCTACGCTTGGATGCCCAACCACTGTGTACTGGATGCTCAAGTCATACACTTGAATGCTCAAGCTCTACGCTTGGATGCCCAACCACTGTGTACTGGACGCTCAAAGCCTGTACTTTGAATGCTCGGATTCTGCCGTCCGAATGCTCGAGCTCTACGCTCTGAATGCTCAAGTCCGGAACTTGATAGAAGCTCTAAGCTTAAAACAAACACACACGCACGGGCCCGTGCACATTTGCATCAACATTTTTCACATCGAGTCTGCATCACATCTGTTCACATCTAACGAACAAGCATTGCACATATACACTCTGCATATCTCTCATGAAACAGGTCAACCCTACAATCAACCGGCTCTATGCCTCGATTTTATTGATCGGCCCAAACGCCTCGATCCTTTGGCTCTACGTCAACACTTATGATGAGAAAGCTCCGTGCACAGACCATCAGAATACAACCAGCTCTACGCTTCGGTTCAAATCACGTCAAGCTCTAAGCTCCGACAACTTAGGCCCTTGCCTCAAGACTGCATGCAGGCTCCACGCCTCAATCACTTCAGGCTCCATGCCTCAGGCCCTTGCCTTATACCGGCTCCGCGCTTCGGTTCATCACGTCAAACTCTAAGCTCACCTCAGGCCTTCATCTCATAACCACAGCGGGCTCCACGCCTCAATCAATCACCTCAGGCTCTCGCCTTATGGTCAACACCAGCTCCGCGCTTCGGTCCTATCCAAACACCTCAGGCTCTTGCCTTATGATCAACACCAGCTCCGCGCTTCGGTCTTATCAATCCCCTCAGGCCTTCACCTCGAGATTGCAACAGGCTCCACGCCTCGATTCCATCACTCTCCAGGCTCTCGCCTCATGACTATAAACCGGCTCCGTGCCTCGGTTCCCTCATCTCCAAAAGCTCCGTGCTACAGCTACTGGCCCTGCGCCTCCCCTACATCTCAAAAGCAAACCGGCGTCCAACTCATCCCCAGTAGATGGTTTGGATTCCACCCCAACTACATCAATTCCTTCCAGCTCATTCGCAAGGATAGGCTACTCTACCGAGCTCCTTTCAGTCAAAGTAAGGATGATCAAGAAAAGCAAACGCACCTGCAGTGTACTGATCTACCCCAAAATACTAAGGAAGCTCTCCGCAAAAACTCCCCGGGCAGCCCCGCGCTCCTTCAACTATCTTCCGCCAAAACCCTGGCTCAGTCTAGGTACGTCACACTACGGCTTTTTAAGCCCTAAAGTACGTCTTCTGTCTCTAACCCTCCAAACTTTTTGCTTTTCTATATTGCCCGAACTACGGTTGGTCTGAATTTCCCTTGTGGAATACGTAGGCAGCCTCCCGGCCCGACCATAACAAAACCTTTTTCGAAAACCCCTTGGAATAGTGGTTGGACCAAATTGAGTTGCTTTTTACAGCTTTGACTCTTACTCAAACATGTCTCGCGATCCGTCTGAGTTCAGTCAAAGAGGGGCATCTGTAGACACCCCAATTTGGCCTAACGATTATTTCAAGTCCCACCTTGGGACAATCCCGATGATGAAATGGATACAATGATTGATGATTGCTTCTTTGAGGACCTTAGGACTTTCGGTGAGAACTTTGACCACTTAGAGGACCCAATTCAAAGCCATACAGCCTTTCAGACAGAAATACAGAAGCCTAGGAGAATCCATCTGACGGCCGTAATATCGATCTAACGGCCATAACATCAAACCCTCGCCCGAGCAACCTGTTGCCAGCAAAATCTCCCTGAGAGATCAATCTCTCGGCCGCAAGATCTATCCTTCGGCCGAGACATCCATTCCACGGCCGCGACATCCATTGCTCGGCCGCCAGATCGACCTTTTTTCCAGACTCTGGAACGTTCTGTCAGACGTTTGGTTTGATCCAACTACACTACCTTCCCGATGCGTTCGGGCTACGTTCGGAGATCACGACGTAGAGTTAGAGATGCATTGCAATTGCAATTGCCATCTCGTGATTTGATTGGCCGGAGTGAGTCATCCTTATGCCTATATAAAGGAGCCTTTGGGTTCCGAAATAAACACACAGAAATTGAGATACCCACACACTCAATCAAACCTCGAAGCTCTGCACAAATACTCCCTCCATCCCATACTTCAAAAGCCCTAACCTTCCGAAGGCAGCCATCAATCCGGCGATCAAACCCCGAAGTTCAAACCCTAACTCTAGGGTTCTCGATCAAGCAATCAATCACACCCAATCCGAAGCAATCAAGCAACTGAGGGATCAAGGTGGTGAGGCCCAACGGCCTCTGGTTTGCCTTATTTACTGTTCTTTTTACTAATCGTAGCGTTTTGATTAACTGTCAATCTTTCTGTCTGGTGTGAGGAAGAACACCGACCGGGGCTTCGATCCCTCGGCCGGTACATCAAACCAGGAGGATCTCTCGGCCGTGACATCTATTCACCGGCCGCAAGATCCATCTCCCTGGGACATTATGTTTGCTTTCTGCTTTCTGATGCATGCTTATTTATCGCACTGGCTCACTTTGCTTACTGTTTAAAGGAATAATTAAACAGACTATATGTTAGGATTAGATAAAGCATCTATACGTCTTATGTTGAACGATTATGGGCCAGTCTCACGACTGGGCAGAGAGGGGTGCCTAACACCTTCCCCTTACTGTACTTTTGGCTCCCGAATCCAGAATCTCTATCTATTTTCCCAGTTTTAATAAACTGGGTGGCGACTCTATTTGATGATAACCGTTATCATGTGGTGATATTCCTAGCCATGGGAATGTCCATGATTTTGGTTTATGAAGTGAGCAACCAATCGAGCAAACACAACGTGATCAATCTGTATGGCGATGCCCCGTTTGGGAGGTGTCTACACGTAGAGTGGTGTAGAGTTATTTACCCGTGTTGGGGAGTTAGGGCTTTGATCCCTTAGTTATACTGTTGTGGTTAATAGTCTTTCCTTCTTATATCCTTGTAGTAAGATGCCTCCGAGGACTCGTGTTAGACGTGGCGGGGTTGGAAACCGGGGTGGTCGAGGCCGTGGTCGTGGCCGTGGGGTACCTCTTGAGGATGAGGTGAGTCAACATGGGGAGAACCCAGGTGGGAATCCGGGGGCTGGGGCCGATCAGGGTGCAGGTGTGCCTCTGAATCAGAATCAATTCGCTAGGGATCTTGTCGCAGCACTTACGGCTGCAAATCTTTTGAACCAAGCTCCGAGAGAGAATGCTGAGGACCGAGCCATGGTGGCAATGCGAGAGTTCAGCCGTAGGAACCCTCCAGTGTTTGACGGGACAGATAGTGACCCATTGGTAGCCGACCATTGGCTAACCCAAATCCGTAAACTCTTTCGAGCCCTTAATATTACCGAGGACAACATTAGGGTGGGAATTGTGGCTGTTCAGTTAGTCGGGGAAGCAGGTGAATGGTGGGAAGTAGTGTTGGAAAGTAGGAAAGATGCTAGGAGAGCGGCGAGGACCGCGGCACAAGTAGATGAGCCGGATGTTGAGAACTTGACGTGGGCTGAGTTTGAAGCACTCTTTGAAGAGCAGTATTTCCCGGAAACCTCACGTGACACTATGAGAGATCAGTTTGAGAAACTAGAACAGGGTAATATGACTGTCTCGGAATATGTGTTGAAATTCCAATCTTTGTCTCGTTTCGCTCCGGAGTTGGTGGCGACGGAGGAGAGGAGGTGCCGACGATTTGAGAAAGGGCTGAACAACACCTTCAAGAGACTCGTGACTGTCCAACGTAGGACAAAGTTTTATGAGGTGGTGGAATGCGCGAGGAGCATCGAGATACCGAAAGAGGCGCAGAGAAATAGGGGAGTTTGGGAACCGAGGCAATCAAGTGTGGGTGTGAGTTCGTCGTCGGGAGGTTATGGGAGTCAAGGACGGAAAAGACCGAGGGAACCATCTTAGACACCGCAGGGTAGTTCATCGGGCTTCAGGCCACCATCTTCAGGGACTCGGGGTGCGTTGTCTAAGCCTCCACCTGTATGCTATAAGTATAATCAACCGGGACACGTGCGTGCTCAATGTCCACATCTTGAGAAGGCTTGCTACACTTGTGGGAAGACGGATCATCTCGCGAGGAATTGTCTTCAGGGTTCGGCAGTGCGTAATGAGTCGGGTTCTGTACAGCAGTCGGGAACGGGGCGCAATGTGGGCCAACAGTTTCGGGGTACTCAGAGGCAGCAGCAGCCTCACTTCTGCCAGACTACGTCGGCTCAGAGTTCAGGGGTTGATAAGGGGGCGAGCTCTTCCGCGCATATTCAGAGCACCGGTCAGAGGGGAGGTTTTGTGCAGGGTTAGGGTACCCAGGGGCGAGTCTACAACATCACTTCAGCTAGTCCATCTACTATTCCTCAGGCTCCAGAGACTCCTGTTGTGAGGGGTACATTCCTTTTATTCAACTCATTTGCTAAAGTACTCTTTGATTCTGGAGCATCACATTCATTCATTGCTGCATCTTTTGTGTGTGCCTTGGAATTGGAAACAGAGAGTCTTAGTCCTCCTTTATTTGTTGAGACACCTCTAGGGGGTAGGACACCACTTGATCGTATCTGTCGAGATTGTGAGTTGATCATCCGTGACCGTCGTTTTGTTTTCGATTTCATTGTTCTGGGAATGTCAGGGTTTGATCTCATCTTAGGAATGGATTGGCTGTCCACATTTCATCCTACCATTGATTGTTTCAAGCGTCGGGTTCGCATTTGTCCTCCTGAGGGTCCTTGTTTCGAATTCTTTGGGGAGCGTCGAGAACCGTTAGAACCATATCTATGTGCGCCTCGAGAACGCGAGTCGATTTATGCATTATTGGCTAGCTTGACGTTAGATGAGGACGCCTCCGAGCGTGGGGAGTTACCCTTAGTGGTCCGCGACTTTCCGGATGTATTCCCGGAGGAGTTGCCCGGTTTGCCTCCTGAGAGAGAGGTTGAGTTCACCATTGAGTTACTTCCCGGTACCGCTCCTATCTCCGTACCTCCGTATCGTTTCGCGCCCGCTGAACTGAGAGAGTTGAAAATTCAGTTGCAAGAATTGGAGAACTTAGGCTTCATCCGTCCGAGTACGTCGCCGTGGGGAGCACCGGCTCTCTTCGCACAGAAGAAGGATGGTTCACTCCGTTTGTGTATTGATTACCGTAAACTAAATCGAGTCACCGTCAAGAACAAGTATCCTATGCCTAGAATTGATGATTTGTTCGATCAACTTAGGGGTGCCACTTGTTTCTCCAAAATTGATCTGAGATCCGGTTACCATCAGTTGAGGGTTCGTAAGGAGGATATCCCTAAAACCGCATTTTGTACTCGTTACGGCCATTGCGAATTTATTGTTATGCCCTTTGGATTGACGAATGCTCCGGCTACATTCATGGACTTGATGAATCGTATTTTCCGTATTTATCTTGATCGGTTTGTCATCGTCTTTGTGGATGACATTCTTATTTATTCACCTACGGAGGAGGAACATCAATCTCATCTCACCCTTGTTCTTGAGCTCTTGAGGGAGCACCAATTGTATGCCAAACTTAGTAAGTGTGAGTTTTGGT
Source organism: Rhododendron henanense subsp. lingbaoense (assembly GCA_020567845.1). Taxonomy (NCBI): domain Eukaryota; kingdom Viridiplantae; phylum Streptophyta; class Magnoliopsida; order Ericales; family Ericaceae; genus Rhododendron; species Rhododendron henanense. The sequence continues at coordinate 39,587,764 of CM036316.1, read as the reverse complement.
TGTCCGAGGTCAAATTCTTGGGTCACGTAGTTTCGAAGGGAGGTGTATCCGTTGATCCGGGGAAGATAGAGTCGGTTATGAATTGGCTGCGACCGAAAAACGTGTTTGAAATCCGTAGTTTCTTGGGTTTGGTCGGGTACTACCGCCGTTTTGTCTTGGACTTCTCTCGTTTAGCGGCACCGATGATTAGATTGACACGTAAAGGGACTCGTTTCGTATGGAGTGACTCATGTGAGACGGCTTTTGAAGAACTAAAGAAGAGGTTGACTACCGCACCGGTTTTGATCGTGCCCGAACGTGGAGTTGGCTACTCCGTGTATTGTGATGCGTCTAAGGAAGGGTTAGGATGCGTTTTGATGCAAAAGGGGCTAGTGGTAGCGTATGGATCGCGGCAATTGAAAACTCACAAACGGAATTACCCGACACATGATCTAGAACTAGCGGCCGTCGTTTTTGCTTTGAAAAGTTGGCGCCATTACTTGTACGGTGAGAAATTTGAAGTCTTTTCTGACCATAAGAGTTTGAAATACTTGTTTTCCCAAAAGGAACTCAACCTTCGTCAACGTCGTTGGATTGAGCATTTAGAGGATTACGACTTCGAGTTACAATACCACCCGGGGAAAGCGAACGTTGTAGCAGATGCACTAAGTAGAAAACCAACACATCTTGCGAGTCTAGCTATTTATGAGTGGAAGATGATGAACGATTTGGGCTTTTATGCTTCGCATTTCGAGGAGGTTCGGGAAGGGGTAACGTTGTGTAATTTGACTGTGCAATCGACCTTATCGACTCGAGTGATTGAAGCTCAACAACACGATGAAGAAGCAGAGGAACTTCGTGCTAGATTCCTTAGTGGAAATGCTCAAGAGGGGTGGATGATACACGCCGATAGAAGCTTGCGCTATCAAGGAAAATTGTTCGTACCCGTTTCGTGTCGGGAGGAAATCTTGCAAGAATTCCATCATTCGCCTTTAGCCGTTCATCCGGGAGGGACGAAAATGTACCATGATCTACGTAGACAATTTTGGTGGCCCGGAATGAAGAGGGACGTGGTGATTTTTGTGTCCAAGTGTCTCACGTGTCAACAAGTGAAAGCCGAACATCAACGACCCGCGGGGGAGTTACAACCATTGCCTGTGGCCGAATGGAAATGGGAAAATGTGACCATGGATTTCGTTACGGGTTTGCCGAGGTCGCCAAAGGGACATGACGCTATTTGGGAGATCGTGGATCGTTTGACCAAAACCGCTCACTTTTTACCTATCCGTGTTACCGATTCCGTGGAAACCTTGAGTCGTTTGTACATTCGGGAGATTGTTCGACTACACGGGATTCCCGTATCCATCGTATCCGATCGTGATCCGAGGTTCACTGCGCGTTTTTGGCAGAGTTTGCAAGCCGCTTTGGGCACCGATCTTTTATTTAGCACCGCCTATCATCCTCAAACCGATGGACAATCCGAGAGAACGATTCAGATTTTAGAAGATATGCTTCGAGCTTGTGTGATGGATTTTCGGGGTAGTTGGGAGGATCATTTGCCGTTGGTAGAATTCGCGTACAACAATAGCTATCAATCGAGTATCGAAATGGCACCGTATGAGGCTTTATATGGAAGACCGTGTCGATCGCCGGTATGTTGGACCGAATTGGGAGAAGCTACGCTAGTGGGGCCGGATATGATCACGGAGACCTCCGAGAGTATGAGAGCTATTCGACAACGCCTTAAAGAAGCTCAAGATAGAACGACCGAACAAGTTAAGGTGATTCGCCAGAGATTGTTGACCGCGCAAAGTAGACAAAAGAACTATGCCGATCGTCGTCGTCGCCCGCTGTCATTTGAAGAGGGGGATCATGTATTCCTCAAAGTATCGCTGCGTAGAGGTTTGTCTCGTTTCGGGAAGAAAGGGAAGCTATCGCCGCGTTATATCGGGCCGTTCGATATCATTGAGAAAATTGGAGAGGTTGCGTATCGCTTGGCCTTGCCACCAAAGCTATCGGGTGTCCATGACGTGTTTCACGTGTCAATGTTGAGGAAGTATGAACCGGATCCGTCGCACGTGCTAGAATGGTCCAAACTTGAATTGGAAGCCAATGCATCTTACGGGGAAGAACCGATTCGTATCCTAGATTCGCGTGATCAAGTTTTGAGGGGTAAGACGATACCATTAGTACAAGTCTTATGGAGAAGCCAGGGTAGCGAGGAGTCAACGTGGGAAAGAGAGGACGAGGTTAGGGAGAAGTACCCACACTTATTTCCGGAATGAGCCAATGTGAGTGTTTAAATTTCGAGTATTACGATAATTGACTTGATGCATAATGATGAAGGTTATGGTTGTTGCATGCATACATGGTGCATTAGTAGTTAGTTTTGGCATAAAAAATTTCGAGGACGAAATTTCTGTAAGAAGGGTAGAATGTAGAGACCCGTATTTATTTTATCGAACGTTAACATTTATAAATGCATAATTATCGGAAAGGAAGTGAAATATGCGTTTTATGTGAATTGGGGTTAAAGTGTTAAAATTGATTGTGGAAGGATGCAATGTGTAATTTGTGACTTTGTGGGTATAAATAGGAGGGTGAGTGTGTAGAGAATCATTTTCCTCACCACACACCCACCGGCTCCCTCTCTCTCCAACGTCTCTCTCTCCCTCTCTTGATCTCTCTCCAAAGTCTACTCAAAACCCACCAAAATAACCTTCAATCCTTCGACCTCTACGCGTATTGTGGTCCGTATCTCGTTCATTGGAGCTCGAGGAGGTCATTTTTCGCTCGAATCAAAGTTTTCGGAGAGCTAGGGCTCGTATCTTCTTGGGTTCGTTCTTCGGCCTCGAGGTAGGGATTCTACCTCTCAATACATGTAATAGGAGTGTTTTCTAGCCTTGAATCGTGTCTTTTTGTTGTTGTCGTTGTTGTTGTTGTTGTTATAGTTGGAATCGTCGAAATCTGCAGAAAATCTGCTCGAACACCCATTTGTATCGATACTGCTCAGATCAGTATCGATAAAAGAATCTCTGGAACGTTTTTAAGCCCATCTGTATCGATACTAAAATCGCTAGTATCGATACAAAGTGCCCTAAAATCAGCTTTTGCTGTTTTGCTCCAAACTTCGTTATTTTGACCCCCGATCACTTCTAACTCGTTCTAAACATCACCAAATCATTCCATAACATCGTTAATCCTATCCGTTGAGTTCGTGAAGTATCTTTGCACCCCCCGCCCCTTGTTTGGTACAATTTAGCGTTGATTCACTTATGGACTTGATTTAATTAAAATGACACGTTAAGGGAATTTGAGACACGTGAAACCTTGTTGACACAACGTGTGGACATTTGGGGCCCATCGACGGGTGGGTGCCTAGCAGGGGATATCAGGGTCCCATAAATAGCCTGGCAGGAGCTAATGCTCGTATTGATTATTCAAGGCCTAACCTACGAGGTGGGTGCTTGGCAGGGGATATCGGGGTCCCATGAATAGCCCGGCAGGAGCTTCGGCTCGTGACACGTAACGCTAGACGTTTTGGACACGCGGGATAAGAAAGTGGTTAAAGGTTGAGGTGTATTCTAGTTCTCATGGCTTGTCTGTCGGATAGTAGATCCCTATCGATTGTCCAATGCTTGGGTTACCCTTTGTACATATCGTATCATCATTCTCGCATTTCTCTTGCATATATTGTTTGTGTAGCATTTCTACTGGGCTAGTGTAGCTCAAACCTTACTTCTTTCAGGTACTAACTCTGGACAGTAGCGAGCATGATTGGAGTGCTTGGATGTTGGACACATTTTGAAAGCTAACATTGTAGAGTTACTTAGGCATCTTTGTAAATTTCTTTTGGAGATGTGTTTGTAACTTAGGTGATAATTCAGTTGACTACGGAATATTTGTAAACTCTAAACTCTTGACCTTTGACGTTTATTCTGAATTGGGGCCGTTGTGCCTAGGAATGTAATATTTTGAACTCTGGGACTTGGAGTATGGTTATGGGAAATTAAGGATATTTGGGTATCGTACGGTTTATTGTGAGGTATTTGTTAATGAAACTCTTTATATTTTACGTCAAAATGGAGGACGTGACATAAGTTCTCCCTACATTTTTGGTATGGTTTTTGCTATTTTTTTTACATTTTGTAATTATTTGTTTAGTTTTTCATCATAATTTTTAGGACTAATCATTTGTCTCGATGAGATAAATGATAGTATAAATACGACAACGATGAAAAAAGTTCATATAAAACGACACTAAAGACAAAAATACTAGTTGTTTGATAATTTCACTTAAGACAAAAATACTAGCCATTTGATAATTTTTCCATTTTTAGTGAATTATTAATAATTTCGGTCATAATTTTTTAGTTTTAAGATCGAGTTGAATGATAAATAAATAAAATATAACATAAATCTAAAAAAAATTCAGAATAGACAAACAAATATACCAAAACACAAATTTAAACTTGCAATCAAACAAGGACAAACCTTGAATTGTTGCCAGGATGGTCGGAAGATTATTCAACTCCCAGATCCTCTTTCAGGGTCATCATAATTTAGCCTCTGGCTTTCCCTCGCGTCTTGGAATTCCTGAGGAGTAGACACGGTATGTATTGTTGTTCCTCCATCCGTGAATACAATCAGGACTTCAGGTATATGCTCAACAATCCAACAGTCTTGGCCTTTGTCTGGTTGCATTCTGTCTAAGAACTCTGTTGGCATATCCATAATGAAAAGAGATTTGAGTTGTCTAAGGTTGCGGATACCGGAGGGCACCTCCTTTAGTTGTGGGCAATTATCAATTTGAAGCTCCTTGAGAACGGGCAATCCTCCTTCCTCTATTATAATTGAATTCAATCTCTTTAAGAATCGGAGGTATAGCAACTTAAGCTTCGGAAACCCTCCGACATCGAAATAGAATTGTTCTCCATCATACCCATCGAAGACATCAAGTTTTATCAAATTAGGTAACGCTTGAAGATCTTTTATTGCATGAGCAGCAGTCAACCCTGAAAAATATAGAGTTAGGGAAACTAGATTATCGAGTCTCAATATCCAGTTTGGCAACGTTTCTAAACGTCCACGCAAGATGAGATCCCGAAGGGATTTGGGGGGAGAAGAAAGAGAACACAAATTCAGAATCCCGTCGTTGCCTATAGCCCAAACCGACAAAGAATGAAGGTGATTCATCTTCTCAATGGTGGTACAGAGAGCCTTCCCATGTTCTATTTTCAAGTTCTTAATACCCAACTTCCTCAATTGCCTCAAATTTTCTAGCTCTTTGATTAAATCATCATTTGCCTCCAAGCCCCAAAATGTCTGCAACTCTTCTAAATGCCCAATCCCTCCTTGTATCTTCAATCCTCTTACCATAAATCGAGACGCGGCTATAAGATGCCGCAACTTACAGAGTCTACTTAAGATCCCAATTTGTAGCACATGTGAATCTTTCAAGTTCAAAGTTTGCAGGTTGTGTAGATTTCTAATAGACTTGGGAATTATCTTCACACTTGTCCTCTTGACACTTAGGTACCTCAAATGAAGAAGATTTCCAACTTCTTCATGAAGTTGATCAAGAGGAGCACCCTGAAGATCTAGTACTTTCAAAAGCTTGAAATTCACAAATAGAGTACCCAGTAAGTGCTTCTTTGGCAACTCATCCATCGAGAAAAGAAAAATAGAACGAATTTTGGATTTGATACTAGTACTCATGGTTTCCAAATTCTTATCCGTTATGTTTCGCATAGGCATTGACCATCGTCGAGTTTCATTATTCCAACTTGGATCTGCTTCTCTCAAAACATGGCAAAAACATAACTCCTCACACTTTGCGAGGATGATCTCGTGGACTACATCATGGACCTGACATCTTTTAATTCTACCATCCAATTTTGCCTCCGAAACTTGAACCAAGCTTCTCTGAACCAGCTCAATTAAGTGTTCTTCTGCAACTTCTTCCAACGTTTTTCCTTTTTGTCCTTCAATGAAACCCTCGGCTATCCACAGTCGAATTAGTCTTCCACGGCTGATTTGAAAGTCCTCGGGTATTATGCCAAAGTACAAGAAACATGGTTTGAGGTAGTAAGGAAGATCATGGTAACTAAGCATTACAATTTTCGTGACGTTTGTGAGATGCGGATTCCTTTCTAACTCATATCCAAGGCTATTATAGAATCTTTGCCATTCGGACATAACCTTACTTTTAGTGGACAAGAGAGCGCCTATCGTCACAATAGCAAGTGGTAATCCTTCACATTTTCTAACAATGGCACGGGATACTTTCACCAACTCAGGAGGACAACCACCACCGAAATCATGTTTGAAAGTTATCATGCAAAAGAGCTTCCAAGCCTCCTCTGCAATTAAGGGCTTCACCTTGCAGATGTGATCCGATGAGGATTCCTTGCAAAACGAAGCAACATCTTCGCTGCGTGTAGTGACAATTATTTGACTTCCTTTGTCGTTTTTCGGTAAAGCGATTTTTACGATTCTCCAAAACTCCGTACTCCATACGTCATCAAAAACAAGTAGATACCTCTTCTGGAGAAAATATTCTCTCAGCATATGAATGAGAGAATTTTGGTCCATCGTGTCGATTCCCACAGGTGCACACTCCTTTCTTGTCTCACATAGCTGCTTCATCATTTTTCTAAAGATGTCATCCGTCTTGTATGATTGAGAGACCGATAGCCAAGCTTGGCAATCAAAGTGTTCAATCACTTTTCGGTTGTCAAAAACTTTCTTGGCAAGAGTGGTTTTGCCACATCCTCCCATACCTACTAGTGAAGTGACCGTTCGATTTGATTCTCCAATTATCAACCTGTGGACCAGTTCTTCCCGGGTGGACTCAACACCCACAACTTCATCTTCCTCAATGAAAAGAGAGGCAACACGAGGGTCATCATGTAGTTTCTCTTCTTTTTCACTGCTTGACGCTTGTTCTAAGGAACTAAAACCATACCTCTCAGCTCTTTCCTTGATATCACGAATATTCTGTTTGATATCTTGAATTTGAATGGCAATATCATGTTGCGGCTTGAGTTTAGTGACTGAGCGAGTGAGTTTGCGAAGGAAACCGATGAAACCACGTCGTTTCCTATTTTCTGCGAGGTGAAGTATGTATTCATCCATGACATCCTCGATCTCGTAAGCCAATGCCCTTACCTGTTTCACCCAATTTTCTGCCCTTTCGTTTTTTAATTTTGGACTTGAATCTGCATCTTTTAGGAATGACATTATGCTTTCTAATTCAGCCTTGATACTGGCAACTTCTTTGTGGATATTCCGCAACAACTTCACTTCACCAGATAACAATGGCACCAAAGTACTATTGATAGCGGCACTCACTGCAACCAGTGCCATCAGATCTATTTTCCTGCTTAACACAACACAATTGTTAGTTTCGTAGTTGATATATATATTTCTGTGACTAATACAGTGTGGCCCCCCCCCCCCCACACACACACACTAGCATGAGGAATCGATCAAGCAAAGAACGGAAACAGAAAAAATGTGGTTCCCAATTGGGTACGCCACGGCTCACACCAAATCTTGTCATAGTCAGCGAAGTGACAAACTAAAGTGGAATCAGGTTACACAACCCTAGCACGAGTATTCCTCTATTATTGACTGAATAAATAGGCTGATGAATTTGTGTGTGAGATTTGAAAATTTAATTTTTAAACAAGAAAAAAATCCATGAACTATATATATAACTCCTACTTATTAGATTGAACAGTTTGATTTTGACAAAAAAATGAAAGGTGAATACCATATAGAAACATAGAAGCAACCTGCATTATGCTTTATTCAAGAAAAAATAAATTTCCTCCAGACTAGAGAAGATCTTATTTTTCGGAACATGGTAACCCTAAGTGATGGATATTTCCCCATTGATGGTATTATCTACAGTTCATGAAAAGGGTATAGTCGGGAGTTTTGATGTACGTATAGGTGATCCCAATAACAAAACTTCGAGCGGGGTTGGGGCCTAGGTACTGAATATCCTTGCAATTCTAAAGTTCGAAACCTCCTAAGTGCTATTAACTTTTTCGAGTCAGTTCATACAGGACAAAAGTGCCATATCTAATCACCCCTTGGTAAACCCTGGGATTAGTCGAGTCAAGGTATGTACACTAGCCTAGACACCCTCAGTAATCAAAAAAAGAAGTTAGAGATTTTTCCCCCTCCAATCCAATGGAATTACATAAGCCAAATCAGAGGTCACAGCAGTACATGAAATCTAACTGAAAGAGGTGATGATTTCTTGAGGTGAAAATTGGAAAGAAAGGTACACCTAGCTCAAGCAATCATAACCTCTTTCAGCTATATACACGCAAAAAGAAAGAGAAACAAGAGGGAATATGATCAATTACCTCTGTAATGCAAGATTTTCTGGAGAGTGAAAACAGAGCAACGAGACCGAATTCGCAAATGTAAATCTGAAAAAGCCAATGAAGTATGTGATGATAGTTGAAACAAGAAAGAAATGTCACAGCATGTTTGGGTCTGTGGCCTTCCTTTTGCGAACAGCCAACGGTCAGCTCTACTTTTGTCAACACTATTACGGACGCATGGAACTGCACAAAACATACAATAATCCTTTCTCTCTTTAGTTTTCCAACCAATTTAGCTTAGAACAAATGAACGTACAGTAATATGCACATGATCAAGAGATTAGTGGTCCTCTGTCTTTCATTAACCACATCTGATGGGTTGTCAACAGTAATGTGCACATGATCAAGAGATTGAGGACTGTATATATTGACTTTTTTTTGTCTTGATAATCGGATGTGCGGCTAGCTTGCTCGCACCTCGACTAATTTTGAGGGCCATGAAAGTAATGACCGGGCATAACCCCTAGTGACCTTAAGATTTGGGATGATTGGCCTCCGTGGCATTCGAACATGCAACCGCATAGTCAAGTACTTATATTGATCTCTCATGCCCACTTTGCCAACCCTTCTCTGTAGAGAAGACTTTGTAGTGTGCACATGATCAAGAGATTGAAGACTCTGTAGCATTTTGAATTTAGAAGGGAGAATATGGTCCTTGGGCTATGCTTTGATGCTCTTAACGTAATTTATTTCACATTGTTCGAAGTTTTTTTTTTTTTTTGGGTAAATCACATTGTTCGAAGTTGTTAGCTATAATATTGCTACATTGGAAGCACCACACAAAGAGTCGTAACAGATGAACTGAATATTTAAATAAGCAACGAATCGAACCATAAATGAATATTAGTTGCCGTTGTATGGTTTGCGCTGTGATTGGATTATCTGCAGAAGTCGTTGTTTGTACCATATTTTACCACCTGTCGATGATCGACCGAAAGGTGGCGTTTATGGTAATGTTTCCGGGAAATGATATTGGCACTCCAAAAATTGATGCAGGCACTCCAAAATCAGTGTAACTCCAAAGCCACTTTCCTTTGTTTTTTGGAGTGCCTGCATCAATTTTTGGAGTGCCAATATCATTTCCCATAATGTAACTAGTTTGTATTTCCTTTATTTCCTTGTACATGCAGGACACTTGTCATGCTCCTACACATTTGAAGGGAAGTGGGAAGTTATTTTGACAAGTGGAAGCAAATGATTGAATGAAGACTAGTGGAGAATTTAGGAAGTTATTTCCTACATTTGTTGTTTTTCTATAAATAGCCTTTATAGGCCTCATTGTAATCTCTCCAACAAATCAAAGTCTTAACTTTGTTCTTAATTTTTGTCATCCTAGGAGTAGGATTAGCTTAATTTTCTTACTTTCAATGAGGATCCGTCCTTCTTGATTGTAATTCTACATTGGAAAAATAACAAAGTCCATTTGTTATTTTTCTTCCGCTCCATCCTACTTCACTAAACCACCAATCCACTCCGCCCAATCGATGGGTCGATTCCGTTCTTGAAGATTGGCGGGTGACGGTCTTCTTTTACGACTCGATTCATCACCACCAAAAGTAGCATTTGATTCATTCGCCATTTCTCTTCCGGTGAAGTCCTGAAATACGGCAACGAACCTCAAAGCCGTTTGTGGAGACAAGCTGCATTCGCCCTTATTTTTGTTGTTGGCATTGTTTCCCGAAATCTCTGTCGATTTCGATCGAAGGAAAAAATAGCTAAAACAGCTGTATGACTGATATTGATGAATTGGTTTAGTCTTCGGATTGACCAAAAACAAAAAAGAGCAACGAATCGAACCATAAAACTTGTGAACCATAAAATTTCGTAACTGACCATTAATATCCACAGCTTTACTTATGTGCGTACTTGTGCTTAACTATACGAAAAGGTCCAAAAGAGTTAACATATACTCCTAAGAGACGGTAACATTGCTACGGTACACTCTGTGAAGTGTGAACCGTAGCTTTCTTCCTTTGGGATACCATTTAGTAGAGATCACGCTTGTTAATGGATTATTGAGTACAGATGAGATGAGATGCTAGAGCAATGGTTTTTGCATTTACCCAAACTAGCCTATCATCTAGGAGTAGTGAGGTCCGGCCTAACGGTTGGCTATATAAGTTTTGCCTGAATTTTCGGTTTGGTAATTTTATGCTTTTTTTTTTTACTTTTTTTGTTGTTGTAATTTTCTGTTTAGCTTTTCTTCATAAATCATCAATCTACTATATACAAATGTAGTTAGGCTAAAAACTTTCGAAACCCCCAATTCTAAGTTCTTACAATTTTTTGATATTTTGTTATTTTTAGAATTGAGAGAGAGAGAGAGAGAGAGATTTCTAGCGCGCATTGTAATCAAGTTATTCCCTTCTTCCATCTCCCAAGAATATTGCTCTGCCTCCTGAGCTGTTAATTCAAGCCCCATCGAAGCCTTGCCATGCACCTGCATGCCACTGAAATATCTCTATTGCTGTAGATTTTGAAAATCCTAGGGAATAAGACACTGAAATTAAACTTCTGATCACAACCATTTGTCGAACAAGAATTGTGTACCACTTCCATCCTCCTAGAGTAATGATTGACTTTGCACTGTATCCTTCCATACACTAAACCCTCTTCTATTTGCCTCAGCTCAAGGAAACCTAGAATGCATTCTCTTCATATATTCTTGCATTTACTGCAAATTAAATAACCTTAATTTCTTCAAATGTGCATAGATCTATTTTCATGCTTCCCAGTATTTTGATTTCGCGCCAATGACCGATGGGAGAACGTTTTCGGTATCTCACCCATGTTGAGGTGTAATTTTGAGTAATGCTACTTGAAAGTTTCTGTTTATTAATGAATTATCTTAATATGGGTGGTGTCCTTTTAATTTTCTTGCTTCTGTTTCATTTTGAGTTATGGTACTTTGATTCTTCTTATATACAAATTCACAGGCACAATACACTCTCGATATGAAAGCTGCCAATTAAGCCAATAAGGAAAACAAATTAAATGGTCGAAAAAATTTCTTCAACCTTGCATTTGTGCTTATTACATTGGCATTTGAATTGAAAGAGCAAAGAACATCCATGGAGCTTGTAATTTACAAATTCAGCAAACACAAATGATCGTCAAGAACACCCACTCACTGCAAATAGTAAGGTTGGTTGCATTCCGGGGGAAGTCCCTGAGGAAAGTGTTTGTAGTCGGTGCAGTAATTGTAAATCATACAGTTCTCCTGCACCCACAAGAGTTTTTCCTTCTGTTCAGAGTCCAATGATTGGGTTAGCGCTGCCTCGGTTACTGAATTCGTAGTCTCAGAAGAACCACATGAAGATGATCCTGATGAGTATTCGCAAGCATTTATGAGAAAACTTTTATACGAAGCGGTGAAAGGAGCTTGCGTCCAATCAGTCTTTATTCTCCCCCCTTCCGTGACCCAGGACTCTCCGTCCCATATGGTCGTGTTTGCACCATATCCGTAATTTCTTATATTCCCCGTCGATCGGGTGACACGTGGCATAAATAGAAGAGTATTATTGTAAAATTGAAGGAGTTTTAATTCAAGTGATTTTGATAAAACCATAGTAGGGTTTTATGAATTTATTAACTGACAATCAGTTAATATATATTTTCCTCCTCTGATTGATTAGTATATGGTTTATTATTTAACAATCAGACTACAAGTGTCAAAAGGAAATATCTTCAGTTGCCCCACGATCAGAAGAAGCAGTTTGGCGACGTGTTTCTTTCGTGGCAGTTACTTGTATTGTTTCCCCTGTGTAAGTTATTTTCCTAACATAGAGGAAGAGAAAGAAAACCGCCGCCTTGGAGAGGAAAAATTCAAATTCTAAGGAAGAGGCCTATTTATGGAGGAATTCGCAGCAATTTTCGACACACAAACAACGCCAATCAGGCCTTTATCTTTTCTTTTCTAGGAGTAGTTTTAACTTGTAATCGTTCACACGATAATCTTTATCGTTTGTTCTTCTACTTTGAAGTTTAATAGAGTCCATTTTATTATTCTTCTTCCATAATCCATCCACTTCATTGTTTGTTTCCAAAGAAGTCCTGAGACACGGCAAGGAACCAAACTCCACTTTTTCACAACCACATTCCAGTAACTCAAAACACGATTACCCGTCAATTTTGCCATCGATCCCCGTCGATCGAATCAATCCTGAAAAACTTGGTAACAATTTTGGCGCTAGAAGGAGGGCTCTTATTAATTTGGAAGTGAGATGAATGCCGTGAATCCAAATCAAAGGATTCTGGAGGGTGGCCAACCAAATGGCTCAGAGATTGAATCAGATTTGATTCAACAATTCGCAAGAGTACTGAATAATCCAGAGAGTGATATAGCCAAGACATTGATGGCTATGTATAAAACTGCAACGGCGCAAAATCAAACAACTCAACCAACAGTTGAAGTGCCAGTTAATGTGAATGTCCATCCTGGACAAAACAGTGGACAAGCAAATCCAATGAATGACATACCTTCTTCTCAGGTACTCCGATAATCCTACTTTTGAATCTAGGCCTAACCCAACAAGGCCAACGGATTTTTATCAACCAGTTCTAAATACTAGTGGAAGTAATGGAATTGGAAGTCAATGTGGTAATGGCCAAAATGAAAACATTCTCATTGGTTTCAATGTACTGCCTAGATTTGGTATTAGTCAAAGCCAATATGTGCCTCCTATGGCACACTACACGTCAAACTCAAAGGCCCCAGAACCATTTGTTCAATTGTTGATCAATAGTCTTTGTAAGAGGTATAGATTTTTCAGAAGCCATCTGTATTGGTATCTATATTGGTTTTGGTTGAAATATGCCCAATTTTGGTTAAGAGGTGTAGAAAATGTTCATTGCTTTTCTACAATTTTGGGCAAATATAAGTGGCCAAATCGGCCACAGTTTTGTCCGTATTATCACTAAATTGGAAGTAGTAGCAAAGATTAAATGTGCAAATGAAAGCCTTTCATGTCAGGCTTGAACATTTGCGGAAATGGAATAGCAGCCATTAATTGGCCAACTTTTGAATCGTTCTGGAAAAGGAAAAGAACCAACAGAAATGGATAATGGCTTGATTAAATAATGGCCAATTCTTAACTCTGTTTGCATATATGGTTGATATCCGGAAGAAGCAAGTGTAATATAAAACGCAAGCCTAGAAAGGCTTTGAAACAAGTCGGCCGTGTATAATCAAACACATGTTTAAGAAGACCGACATGTGTTGATTACACAAGGAGAATGATTATATAGATTACAGGCTAAAAGACAACTGGCTGAAATTGTTTAACATGTGTCGATTACGCCATGTGTCTTTGATTTTCAATAAGTTAACAATTGACATAAGTTGATCAAGTATGGCAAAACATCAGCCTTCATAAAATGCTTAAACTGATTAATTAGGCCATTTGTAAAAATACAACTTTAATGGCCATGAGTTAGAAACATACGTGAACCAAATCTAGATGGTTCATAAATAAACAATTGAACGAATCTCAGCCTTACACAAACGGTTTGAAGTGTTTATTGATTTGCAATAAACCATACAGTAAGAATTTTGGCCATAAATTGGACAAATGGGTAGCCATTAATCAATTGATAGATAGGGAAAGGCCATTGTTTAAGGCTAATTATTTTCAACCATATACTGGTCATTAACTCCCGATCAGGATTTGGAAGGGATGAGTTTTTGATGTGGCCAATTATGAAATGAGAAATAGCCCTCTTTTGATATCGAGTTTACATGGGGGGCAAACTCATCTTTAGAAGAGCCAACTATAAAACTTAAATGGCCCAAAAGTTTGAAACTGCAAGTTGAATCATGAAAATAATTCGACTAGAGTTTATTTTTGTAAGCCATCGATGGTTAAAAAATGGAAATTATCCTTCGATTCTTTCAACAAATAATGGCTTAAGTATACCACATGATTGGTTGGAAGAAGGTTAATTTGTCAAATGCCTAAGGCAGAGGAAAGGCATTTGTCCAGTGAATTGTGCTGTATGTGGCAATATTTGGCCATGGACAAACTGGTTGCTTGGCCAAAGAGGACTAGTCTTGGTCCCGTCGATTTGGAACAGTCTTAACAAGCCTCTCAGAAAATGTCATTTCTCTGTCGATTTCTTCAGTTGAGTCCGTAGCTATCAACAGAGTTTTTACTTTTGATATGTTCCAATAGGCCACGCTTTTATATAATTTCCTGTTTCTTTTTAGTAGGAATTACAGTTCAAGGAAATTATCGATAGAGGCTTACCACCATGTGTGGTTAGCCTTGAAGGCTTTTTTGTACCAGTTAAAAAGTGAAAAGATTGGTGTAAAATTTATCTAAAACTCTTTGAGAGTTGGGGAGCAAATGTTTACACCGTAAAAGGTTATCACCCGTCGATATCGACAGAGGGGTGATTTAAAACTAGTTAAATTATTCACTTGGGTTACGTTAGCACTTCACCCAAATGAATAAGGGGGGCATTGTTTGCACCATATCCGTAATTTCTTATATTCCCCGTCGATCGGGTGACACATGGCATAAATAGAAGAGTATTATTGTAAAATTGAAGGAGTTTTAATTCAAGTGATTTTGATAAAACCATAGTAGGGTTTTATGAATTTATTAACTGACAATCAGTTAATATATATTTTCCTCCCCTGATTGATTAGTATATGGTTTATTATTTAACAATCAGACTACAAGTGTCAAAAGGAAATATCTTCAGTTGCCCCAGTTGCCCCACGATCAGAAGAAGCAGTTTGGCGACGTGTTTCTTTCGTGGCAGTTACTTGTATTGTTTCCCCTGTGTAAGTTATTTTCCTAACATAGAGGAAGAGAAAGAAAACCGCCGCCTTGGAGAGGAAAAATTCAAATTCTAAGGAAGAGGCCTATTTATGGAGGAATTCGCAGCAATTTTCGACACACAAACAACGCCAATCAGGCCTTTATCTTTTCTTTTCTAGGAGTAGCTTTTAACTTGTAATCGTTCACACGATAATCTTTATCGTTTGTTCTTCTACTTTGAAGTTTAATAGAGTCCATTTTATTATTCTTCTTCCATAATCCATCCACTTCATTGTTTGTTTCCAAAGAAGTCCTGAGACACGGCAAGGAACCAAACTCCACTTTTTCACAACCACATTCCAGTAACTCAAAACACGATTACCCGTCAATTTTGCCATCAATCCCCGTCGATCGAATCAATCCTGAAAAACTTGGTAACAGGTCGCGTAGACCGTCATCGCTTGGTTATTTAGGAATGGGACACCGAAGGCTTCGTTATTATTGAATACCCTTATTGGAGTATCATCCACCATAAGGCTGTTCGTTTAAAGAATAAAAGAAGCATTAGAAAGCGGCTGAGAAGCTAAAGTCTACTGGAAACAAAAAAAAAACCGATGCAGAACATCGTTACGCATTAAAAACTCTGTTTGTACGCTTATGAAAGCAGAGGATAGGGTACGTTACATGATGCGTTGAGGATTCCAAATCACTGTGTACTTGTGGAAGGATGCGGTGAGATCGAACCAGACACGAAATTGTTGTTCCCGGTTACCGACGCCTTGGGAGAAAATATTGGTATGGATAGTGTATGGCTGTCCAGACACATTGCCTAAGAATTCAAAGTCGATCTCATTATGGTTTGCTCCCTGGGAGGATAACTGCATGCGTAGAAAAAAGAAAGTCAGATGAAGTTAATAAGAAGAAGAGATAGGTGTGTTTGACATACTAAAAAGTGATAAGCGTCTTATTCCGACATAGTGAAACAATCTTTGGTATGGGTCAACTTTGACTTATTTTTTGGGTGTGTTTACTTTTTTGCTGTATGTATCATTGGAATTGTGATCGGAAGGAGTAGATTGTGGCTTACATAAAAGGTGGCCGGCGACAGTGCCAGCGGAGTTGCCAGGAACAAGCTTGATATTCATGTCGAACCTTCCAAACAAGTAGTTGTTTTTGGATAGGTAGCCGGAGCCAGTAGAATTGTCTAATGACAACGTGAGAAGTTTACCGCAGTCGAGTATATGAGCCAGTTCGTTGCCGTAATATATTTCACCAGCTCGGTGGAAGGTCTCAGCTGAGGCAGCCTTTAGAAGGGCCATCAACAATATTAGAACCATATGAATTACGGAGGAGGAAGGGGTGGACATTGTAGAGAGAGAGAGAGAGAGAGAGAGAGAGAGAGAGAGAGAGAGAGAGAGAGAGAGAGAGAGAGAGAGAGAGAGAGAGAGAGAGAAAGCAGTTTTGTATGTGTGTTTGATGGTTTGAAGGCTGGGGTTGTGGTGAGGGATATATATACATATACGAAGTGTTGGAAAAAAGCTTTTAAAAACTTTGTCAAAATAATTTATTATGTTAATTACCTTTACTAATTAAATTGTTGATTAGGGAGAATAAACATTTGTAACTTCCTATCATTATATTATATATGCACTTAGTTCCTATTATATGCGATGGTTAAATTGCATTTGTGGTTGGTTTACTATAAAAAAAGGTAGTTGGTGTACAAGATGATGGTCTGGTTTTGAAGATATATTTTGATCAAATATACATATGGTACATCATACACATATTCTAAAAATATCTTGCATATACTTAGTATTTTTATCATACGGTCGGTTCTTGGTTTGCGGGAAAAGCTTTAGCTGCACACAAAACTCCCAGGATCGTTTTATCTTGAGAGTGGAATGTCACACAATTCGGTGCAAGCGGGGACAGCACTTTAGGCATGACTCGATCAATAAGTTTTCTCTTAAACTCCTAATTTTGTGCTTACATAATTACCCCAATATTTTATTATTGTGTTGGTGTCTCCTTTTATTATAATTTACAAAAATTCTAACAATTATTTCCAACGCGAAGATCCAAAACAATAGCCGTTTTGACAAATATATGCTAAGGAGGAAGCATCCTAGAGAGAGGAAAGGGCAACTCACAGAACTATTGGTATGCCATAACACATGCACACTTTTTTTGCATATTAATGAAGCTGTGTCCAGCTTGATAAATTATACTCTGACATGATTTTTGACATAATTGATGTCCTTGATCAATAGAGTTGAAGATGAAAAATCACATGTTGGATGAAGGGCCAATGATACCATATGGGAAATGGTCTCCCTGGCCCAAGGAGAGTTAATTAAGTTCATAATGGATTTTAGAGAGATATAGAACGTCCAAAATTGTAGCGAAAAAGTTACTAAAAGCCATTTTTGGTGCAAAATTCGAAAATAACTTCGTCAAAAACATCTTGTAATTAGTCAATATATCTGTATCGAAAAATGAGACGTTTTTGTTGGATACGATATCGAAATGCTAATTTCTTCTTGTTATATCTGCTCTATTGGTACAAAGGCATATTGATCTTATCATTTGATCAACAGCATATATAGAAGATCAAAAGCATAGTCGAAAATGTTGCAGGTGTGGTGCAATTAAAAATTTGACACAACAAACGATTTCGCCAAAAAGATAATGTTGCAGACAAGCTTGCCAAAAAGAATCGATCTATATTGGGCACTTTATCAAACTTACCGCAGTCCCATATTGCCTGTACACTTAATTCCTTTGGCCCTATATCTGGTAAGACTTTGCGAAATAGAATTACAAACAAAAATCTTTGCAGATTAATGATATGGGTAGCACTTATCTTCAGTGAATGCACCATTTTTTTCCCGGGCAGTGCACACATTTAAAGTTTTAAGGAGGACATGGGGACATCTGATCACCATTATTTGTTTGGCGGTAGTAGTAGAAGAGTCATTGTTCTTCTCGAACCTCTCTAATTATAAATGTAGTAATTCTTTTCTTATTGTACTAACTTAATCCTTTGATCTTTATGATTAATGAAATTTCTTCTCGGTTCAAAAAGGGTAGAACTTATACAGGACTATATATATGAGAGAAAATTGATTAAGGTGGTTTGGACAATAATTATATAAAAAAAATTAGTAGATGCATGAAGTGAATGATAAGATTACGGTAGAGAGTAGCATTGTAAAGAGAGGTAGACCACAATTGATTTTAGAGGGCGGTAGCTCAAAAACATCTAGGTTTGTTGCAGAGTACAAAGCCCCTGACATAACTTACTGGTAGGCCCTTGACCATGATTGGGACTTTAAGGCTCGATTTGGATTGGTTTAGTTATTTGAGTAAACTTTTTGTTGATGTGAAATATTAGTAATAAGTATTGATATATCTAATACAATTTGTGGAATGTGGAAGCTTTTTATTAATGAACTCTACCAAAATTGACTGGACCACCACTGCTAAATACAACAACAATAACAATAACAATAACAGAGCTCATGTAGTCCTCAATTATTGGAGGTATGGGCGGGAGAGGATCGGAGAAAAACCTAACCTACCACTGCAACAGTGGCCCCCTATACTTGTTTTACTGATGAACAATACCCCCAAATCAAAGCCAAATGACATTAGATACGGCATGATCAAGAACTTAATATATTGCCAGTTTACCAGAGAACAAAAATGAATAAATTACACAATTGGAATAGTATATATTTTGACCAAACAAGATCTGGTGCATGCACGCAAATTAGAGTTCAATATGACACAATTGTTCCTGTCAAGGAAGAATCTGTTGAACCATGCATATAAAAGGAATCATTAAGTGGGTGGACATCCCCCACAAAAAGTATAATTCATGTAATGCATGTAGACTTATTAGGAAGAGGTAGAATGGTAGATACCTGTCAAGTACGGTGTATAAACCAAAAAGCTCTATTTTATTGCCAACCCAACTGCAAAATGTCCACGAGTCGTGACAATGTCCCAAGATCATCCAAAAAAAATAAAATTTCCCGATATCTATTGCATTTAATGTATTTGACAATTGTTCAATCAAGTCGACCGATATGTAGGCTTGATGGACATTTGATTTTATCCACACTATCTAGTAAAGCAACGCTACTCTTCGTGAACGTCTTTTTAAAAGGAATGATTTTCCAACCGATAGTTTTTGATTTTTGAAGAATGATATATTCTTGATTCTTATATATTTTATCTACACTATCATTTTTCTGTGGAACATGTTCATACTGAGTTTATTCCGCTTTTAGTCACCCTTGCGTTAGGAAATTGATACAGCAGCGGTTAGTAAACTCAGTTAGAATCTTTCCTCTCTCTTTTTTTTCTTTCTTTTTTTTTTTTTTTTGATTGCTATGAGGGTGCAATTCCAACAACGAACTTTAATAGAGCATGCGTTTATAATGGATAGTGTGGACTTTGATACTAAATATTACTCCCTCCGTCCCTTATTTAGAGTCCAGTATTTCATTTTGGGTTGTCCCTTAATAAGTGTCCATTTTGTAAAATTAGTGGGTAAAAGTTGATGTATTGTCTATTTTGCCCTTAAAAGTATATGCCATTTTGAAAAGTTAATGAGTAAAAGTATAATGATTATGGGTAAGTAGGAAAAGTGGAGGAAAAAGTTGATGTGAAAGGTATAATGATGATATCTTTTTAATAAGTTGGAGTTACGAAACAGGACACTTAAAAATGGATGGAGGGAGTAACAAACACCGAGTCTATTAGCAATTGGGAGATGGTGCTGTGCAATGGCGTGCGCAGCACCATGTTGAGCACCTTCGAGCCGTCGGATTGTGCATCCGACGGTTCAGATCTCATCTCGATAATGAACGGCTCTCGATCGTTGGTTGCCGAGATGAGATCCGGGCCGTCGGATTCACGATCCGACGGCTTGGAGGTGCTCAGCACACACTGCACAGCACAACACCCAAAGTTCGTCTATTAGTTCCTTTTTTTTAAGGTTGTCCATTTGACTTAATTAATAGAGGAATCATAGTTCCGTTAGGTATAAATTCAATGGCGGTATGTAATTCCTACAACTAATAATGCGGGCCGGTTCCGTTAGGTATAAATTCAATGAACGTACGTAATGTATACATTGGTTGGAATGGTAATGAAATATACTTCTCAATGGGTTAGATTTTGGTCGGGGAGACAAACAACACTAATTAGCAATCTCCAATTTAAAATTCCTATAAGCACGGGGATTTTCTTGCCTAAATCCCACCACAATATATTTAGTGCAACTAAAATGTTTACTTGAACTGAACTCAAACTTTATAAACTGGTCATTGCTCCCTATCATTGGTTGCAACTCGCAATTCCTTTTATTTACTTGAACTAGGTACTGAATACCGATGAAACTGATCTTTTGATGCCGTAATAATATATAGTGCATGTCTTATTCCTATTTAACGCTCAGATTGGAATAACCGTAAATCCAGAATCTTGTCACAATCTGTAGCCCTAAGTTTCAATGTTTGAAGGTGCTTCATCTTCTCGATGGCGGTACAGAGAGGCTTCCCGTGTTCTATTTTCATTTGGTGAATACCCAACTTTCTTAATTGCCTCAAATTTTCTAACTCTTTGACAATCCCTCCTTGTATCTTCAGCTCTTGAAATCGGATAAGATGCCGCAATGTACGGAGCGTACTTGAGATCCCAATTTGTAGCACAAACACAAAGGAGTATTCGAAATTCAAAGTTTGTAGGTAGTGTAAATCTCCAATGGACTTCGGAATTATGTTCACTCTTGTCCTGTTGACACTTAAGTATGGCGAATGGAGATGGACTTCATCGTCAAGTTGATCAAGTGGAGTACCTTGAAGATCTAGTACTTTCGAAAGCTTGAAATTCACAGCTAGAGTACCCAATAACTGCTAGGCTTCTTCTTGGCCGATCCTATTTGGGTTAACAATGGCCCACTAGATCTTGCCCAAAGTTTCATGCACAGCCCATAGCCCAGTAGGTCCTGTCCACTATTTTCTTGATGAAAATACCCCTCGCAATAGAGAAGGCAATACAGAAGACGATCGAGGGAAGACGATCGAGAGACAAAACGAGGGAAGCCGACTGGTGCATTGCGATTCGAACATCGGATTAAGCACAATGAGGATAAAAAGTAAGCATTTCAAAACCTAATCATCATATACGTATTTCAAAACCTAATCATACGTGAGATGTAGATTTCTGGAAACCTAATCGTCAGATGTAGATTTCGAACCCTCCATGAATGTTGCTTAGACATATTATCTCTCGCAAATCTCGACTATGAAAATGAGAGAAGAAGCAGAGCAAATCAAACACGTGAAAACGACAGAAGAAGCAGAGCAAATCAATACCTAAAGAATCGCCGAAGAATCTTAGGCAATCTCGAGTCGATCGGAACAAATCTCTCACGAATTATCTCTCACTAATCTCTGACTATGTCATTTGGAGGCGATGAAATAAGCCGAGCAACAGTACAAAAGCTATTTAAGTGAGGGTAAATAAGTAAAATCACAGTCAGGGACTTGGTGGGAATTGCACTTGTGGCGTGAAGGACCTGGCAGGCTAAGAAGTAAAAAATTAGGAGCGGTCAGGTATTTTTACGTAACTGTTGCTTAGCCTGCTTTGGCAACTCCCCCACCAAGAAAAGAAAAATGGACCGGATTCTGGATTTGGTACTACTAATGGTTTCCAAATCCATATTCGTTATGACGTGTGCATGTGCATTGACCGTTGTCGAGTTTCATTGTTCCAACTTGGATTTGCTTCTCTTAAAACTAGGCAAAAACTCACCTCTTCACACTTTGCGAGGATGATCTCGTGGACTAAATCATGGATCTGACATCTTTTAATTTCTACCATCCAATTTTGTCTTTGAAACTTGAACCAAGCTTCTATGAACGAGCTCAGTCAAGTGTTCTATTGCAACTTCTTCCAAAGTTTTTCCTTTCAAGTATTTCAAAAATACTACACCCCCTGCTCAATATTACCATTATCGCTCCCCCAAAAGTGTTTTGGACTGTCCGAATTTTAAAAAACTCTTCCAGGGAAAAGTTTATTGGCTTTCTTTAATTCAAGTATTTTAAAAATGCTACGCCCACTACGTACTCAATATTACCATTACCACTCCCCCACCGCGCTCTCAATCTAACCGTCCAAAAGTGTCTTTTGGACAGTTCGAAAAAATCCAGAACATTGATTGCTGAGACAGACGGTCAAATTGAGAAAGCAGTAAAAGAGAGTGGTGAAACCATGCGGTGGAAGTAGCATGACAAGTATTTTACTGATTCTGATCGATCAGGAATTTAGGTTTCACGCACAAACAAACATATTTTTAGTTTCTCGAAATTTTACCGTGATTATATACAAGTATTCATCCTTAAAAAAGTATCTAGAAATTATACTATGGACCTCGCAATGTGTCATATGAATAAATTGGTCATGTGACATCCATTACCGACTCGTCATTTTCAATAGACAGCATAGATAGAGTATGTTTCGATGTTTAGGTATCTACGCTTGAATTGAATGCAGAGCAATTTCTGTTAAAAATATTTAGGCATATAAACGAGAGCAACTTCTCGTTAGATCACTTCCTATTAACTTTGTAGCTATCGGATCATTTCTTTTTTAAAAGATACAGAAAATATTCTTCTAATAAATCCATACTTCTCTACCCTCACTTTTTAGGCAATGTATCTCTATGTAAATATTGTCATTTATGATAAATAGAGAAATATAGTATATGGTAACTGACGTATGTGGTGATTACAACTATCGAGTAGAACAGTTAGATAGAACGGATAATTTATTTAAGTTGAAACTATGTTATATTCGCATCTGCTAGTCATAGATAATCAACACTTTTCATCCTTCAAATTAAATTTTTGAAAAATTCGATGAATTTATGTAACACTCATAAGATGAAAAATAATGTAAGCCCGGTATTTAATCGGGTATACCTATAAAAAAAAATCTAATAAAGCCTCTAGAGCCCTTTTTTATGGTAATGCAGGGTGTTCTTAACCAATTTACGTGCACCTCAGACTAATCTCTATATACAATCCCTCCTACAGACGTTTGCGTAGGAGTGAGATGACCCCAAGAGTTATTGGCAAGAAGAATCGAATCTGAGATTTTAAAGTGAAGCAAACACCTAAATGGCTAAGTCCCAGCATTTTTACCCTGGGGCCCTTTGGCCTAACTTATGTGTGACATTTTGGCATAGTCTTTTTAGTTATACTCCATTCTCTTAACGATGGAAAGTAAATCAAAAAAGTTACCACCAGAGACGGAGCTAGCTTGTAGCGTATGGGGCCCACGGTTCCCGCGCGTGTTGTTTTGTTTTTTTTAAAAATATTAATATTAATATTAGTAGTTTTTTTTGTTTGTCAATAACATCTAGATATTGTATTTTATGTTGGGTGTTACTTAGACATTTAAATCCGGGAAAAATTCAAAATACCCCCCAACCTTTACACCAAAATTCAATTAGACTTCCAACCTTTTAAAAATTTCAATTTTACTCCCAACGTTATCTTCCGTTAATCAAAACGCCCCCTTCCGTCCGAATGACTAACGGATTTCGTTAAAGGCTCCGTTAAATATCGTCCCGAACGATTCTTGATGATCCGAGCCGCTCAATGTGTTCAAAACGTGATTTTAAGGGTACTCTTCAGAAATCAGCAAAAAAAATGACTAGAAATGGCTTCATCTGAACAGTTTTTTATTGAATAGTTCGATAAAAAACTGTTCAGATGAAGCCCTTTCCGATCATTTTTTTGGTTGATTTCTCGCGGGTACCCTTAAAATCACGTTCTAATCACATTGAGCGGCTCGGATCATCGAAATTCGATGGAAAAAGGGGAGGTGCAGACTGAAGCAAAATCCGAACGTCTAGACTTGAACAAAATCCGGATCGATCCTCACCTCCCCTTTTCCAATCGAATTTTGACCTGGTCATTTTTTTTGTTGATTTCTCGCGGGTATCCTTAAAATCACGTTTTGAACACATTGAGCGACTCGGACCATCGAAATTCAATTGGGACACTATTTAATGGAGCTTTTAACAAAATCCGTTAGTCATTCGGACAGAATGGGGCATTTTGATTAACGGAAGATAACGTTGAGAGAAAAATTAAATTTTTTAAAAGGTTAGGAGTCTAATTGAATTTTGGTGTAAAAGTTGGGGGGTATTTTGAATTTTTCCCTTTAAATCCTCTAAAAATGTGCTCATTTTGGGTCCCAAAACCCAATTTCTCCCTTTGTGCTACGATCTCTCATAAGTTTTTCCTTCAATTATTAATCTCATTCCTCTTTTTATCTCTCTCCACTTGCTACCCGAAAAACCTCCCTCAGAACCTCAACCAAACAAACTATTAAATTTCTGAACCTTCAAATTTCAAAATCTTAGTTCGGCTCCCGTGTTTGCGAAATCTCCCTGACGTCCTACATCTACAAGGATTGTAAGAAACGTCCTACTCCTACAAGGAAGAGTAATCATTGTCCTTCCAAAACTCACCTAGCTTATTACATACTAGGTACATCGCGACGTGCAAGGCACGTCCGTCCTGCCCGTTGAGTCATGCCCGTTGAATTGAACGGTGTTGAGTATTTTTGAAAGCTAGGCTGCATAAGTTTGATGTAAAGTTTCATATACATAAGTGCGCTGTATTTATGATTACAAAAGGCCCAACAAAAGAAGGCTGCATAAGTTTGTTTGATATACAAAAGTAGAGATCTGCTGGTTTGTTCTTTCTCATGCCAAAATTATAAGTAAATCAATCCATAAAAGCATGAGCTTACTTATTTCCAGTTATTTACAACACATGTATGGAAGTAAAAACCAATACACCACTCGAAAACAATTGTCTGCATCCAAAAGAAGGCCCAACAAAAGTGGCATGGCTCTATATCTCAGCCCATAAAAGCCCTCAGCTCATAGAAGATTATCTTCATTTATCTTTTCAGGAAGAGAAATATCAGGGTGCATGGCACAGATTCAGGTAATTTACCTTGCCTTTGTAGTTCTCGCACCCACTTTTTGCCTCGTACAAAAGAATCCTGAAGCCAAAGCACCAAGTGAATGTTTGGTTAAATGATATCTAGTATTTCAAAATAACAAAGATGCGAGTATTAATGCTTTTGTACCAGAAGAAAATGGCCAACAGATCCTCTGTTGACACAATGCATACTGAAGCTTTTTTAGTGACATGAAATGAAAGTTCCAAAACCTTTGGACGGATATAACTATAACACCAGATATCGTCATCATGTTCAAAAAAGAGACTGATCTGACAGACTCTTAGGAAGAAAATGGATGTGTTGTTGTTAAAGCATCCAACTCCATACCAATTGGCTAAGAGTGGAGAGGCTGCGTAGACTCATATACTAATTTTGGAGATAATTAACCAATGTGGGACAAATCCCAACAGTTGTGTCAACAAAAGAGGCAGACTCATATACTAATTTTGGAGATAATTAACCAATGTGGGACAAATCCCAACAGTTGTGTCAACAAAAGAGACACCCTGTTACTTAAGCAGAAGCAAGATATAGCATGTACAAATACTCCACTTCAAAAGAGCAAAGACGAAAAAAGGAAATCTATGAGCTTTTATTCTTCGACTTGTCAAGATGGACGTGTTTTCTGGGACATTCAAAACTTGACATGTATTATGTGAAGGAAGGAGTAGCAAATCACAATTCAAAAACCAGTTTATAAAAGCAAATGGAATCATATATGAACATCTGCATTAAAAAGCCACCAGGGAGTAGTAGTTTGATAAATAACCTACCATGCTGGTGATGTCATAGACCACAACAGCGGCAGCTGCACCACGGTAGTACATTGGAGCTAAACTATGGTAACGTTCTTGTCCTGCTGTATCCCATATGTCAAACTTAATTGTACCCTCGTTTAGTGACAAAACCTGAGTGAAGAAGGCTGCTCCGATGGTTGACTCCTGCAGATTATATCCATGTCAAGGGGCCTGCAAAAGAGAAGGTGTCGAACGGAACAAACTAAGAACCAATAAAAGCCAGACAGTAGAGTGAACCTGGAATTCATAAAACTGGCCTTTGACAAATCTCAAAACCAATAATAATAAAAGGCATCTAATAATAAAAGACGCTCTAGCGCTATATTCAGGGAAAAGAAAGAAACTAAACAAGCTAGAAGGAAACTGTTGTATGACGAGTGTCTTCAGACTCAAAATGAATTAACATCTAATAACTTTACACCACAAAAGATAGATGGTGGATCCCAGAACACACAAATGCATATAGAGAAGGATTCGTGCCTCTGGAGCTAGGTTGCCAACATAGACAGTACTGGTGTATTGGGGGTTATTCTTAGGTGCATCATTATTAGCTGTCTCTTTACCATGCTCTGCAGAAGCAAATACACAAACTTAAGCACAATGATGGTCGGTTGTAAAGTTAAACAGTGCAGGCAGATCTTGAATTAGTGACCAAACATTGTTACACATAGTACTTCCCCACTTGTCTCAGTCTTTGATGAATCTAAATGCGCAGATCACAAGAGCTTACCTGATAGTATTTGAGAAATTTGTCCCTCTTCTTCTTGAAAGTTGGGATGAGAAGATTTCCGTCCATGTCAAATGGTATTGGGTCAAGGTGAACACCGTTTATCAACTCAAAACGTTTTAGCTGCAAAGAGAGCAAGAAAAGTTAGGGACAGAAAAATTTTATATAGCTATTTGGTTTCATTCACATAACCTTTCAAGGCAACTCTAGGCCAGCAATACTTCATGGTGGAGAATCTAGACCAACTAAGACAATGCATTTTTTGGGACACTTGTATATATGCAAACTAATGTCCCCAATTATTTTGGGAGCTCACCATTCCAGTAAGTAAAGCCTTCTTTTGAAAAATGCTTGCATTTCTTTAGTGCTTGAAGATAGCAGCTTTCAAACACCCTCCACTGAAAAACAGCCCAATTCAAAGGACTATAGATTGAACTCCTTTCTCTGTTTTGGAACATACTATCACTAACGTGACCAAATGCTTTTAGGTGAAATGTACCGTCTCTTTTTGCATTGAATCAACTTTTTGCATTAAAGCAACGGTTGGTTGGTGCTACTAAGCAAATGGCAAGAACGGGAATGGAATTTCATTTTGAAGACATTCGAATCATCTTACTATAGTACCAACCTCCTGGTGACAAAAACTTGCATGAAATAGCTGGGAGTTAATACAGAGCTTCGATACACCACTGAAGGTACAAGATTTCAAGTTTTGGGCAAAACGAATTACGCGACGCACGAACACAACATACGTAAACCCACCTCGAAGGCAAAGAACACCAAACCTGATCATGGAAATAAGATTTGAAAGGGAAGATTCAATAAGCACACCCTTCCCTACATCATAGGCGACCCTTTTCTAAGCAAGTAAATAAACAAAAGAAGAATAAGAAAAGAGAGGTCAGTAACACTACCCTGCATTCATAACCAGAGAGCGATGTAACCTTCTCCATTGAGAGCTTTCCATCCATCAAAATTGGGATTGAATCCAAGGTGCCATATTGCAATTCCTTCGTGAGTCGCGATTGCTATTATCTCATATGGCCTAAAATAGAAATATCAACCCAAGATAAGAGTCATGGTAACAATCAGAATCATGGTACACTGAAGCACAACATTGCCCTAAAAATATTTAGTATTTGAACTCCCATCAACACTTCCCCACTAACACAAACCCCATCAGCGCCCCCCTCCAGGGGAAACCATGTTGCAAAAATTAATGTAAGCAGAGACAACCAAACAAGCATTGCCACTAATATTAAACCCATGGCATAAAACAGAAATTCAATAAGCTACATAACTATGGATGCAATTGAAAGCAAAAATTAAACTCAAATAGGGGAACACAGAATACAGAGACAGAACAAACCCAAAAACAATCCCAAAAAACCAGTGTAGCAACTCCATGCAAAGTTACAGGTTGTCTTGCCTGTATTCCATTACAAATGCTAGAAAGAACTATTGGTATCTAGTAAAAGATTGGGTGTTCAAGGAAAACATAACATCGTGCTTGTTCTACCTCAACCTCCACGCAAATCAATAGGAGTCTAAAACCAATGCAATTTAATAGTAGTACCTCTTTGCCGCTACGGTATCCTTCTTCAATCAGTTTTCATCACCCCACTCAAACGCAATTCCATGGTATGAATTTCAATAGCAGGTATCCTCCAACAAAAACACTAAAAACTCAAGGATCATGGCAGGAGTTATCTAAACTCTTCCTATGGAGAAGATTATGATTGTGTTTGGAATGTCTAAAAATGCCTCTTTTTTTTCCCCTCTCTTGGAAAAAGTTCAGAGCCAAGAGGCCTTTGGCCCAATGGCATGCGGCTGGAAGGGAAGTGCACATTTGTGAGACCTTAATTAGTCAGGATGCATAGGGTAGTCAACCTACGAGCACAGAAGAGCGTGGTGCCACTGCTCCTCTCTAAAGTAAAGGTAAGATTCTTAGCCCTTTTGGCATCAGGGGTGCACTTAGGTGGTAGAAGTAAGGAGTTCAATTCCTCCAAGATGCTATTCTAACTATTAACTTTCGCCCCGGGCAAAAAAATGATAAAAGTTCTGCGAAGACACAAAAAGGGGTCAAATTTGATTCTTTACCACCTAATCTACCCATTGTATTATAGCTTTGGCTTTAAAATTCAGATTGTTCGTTTTCTTTTCTCTTTTTTGTTTGTGTGTGTGTGTGAAAGGCCAGGTGAACTTGGAATAAACACCGATCCACTTGGGCTGGCAAGTTCAAAATCTAGATGTTCAAACCTCCCCCAAATTTATTCTTATGGCGGTAGGCGTACAAACAAATCCATCAGAACACCACTTTTCTTCTTGAAGTTATCGAAAGCCCAACTAACGTATAGGAATTTAATAACAAATTTTATTTTATTTTTGTTCCAGTTAAGATCAGAAACCAAAATCTTCACATGAACTCAAAAAATCACAACTGATTGAAGTTCGCAACCGATTGACAATCTACGGTTTGATATAAAGACTCCGTAACCTGAAGTGAACTGAATTCAAGAGCATACGAAATGGAAATAAAGGGAAAGAGAAGAGGGCACATGAGATAATACCTTAACATGCACAAATCGAAAACCACAGTTTCGCAGAAAATCTAAAATTTAACAAACAATCCAGTCCCATTGTAGGCTAATTTCAGCAGATTTACAGTAACCAAAATCAATAAGAAAGGAAATAATCGAACAACCCAAATCAAGTTTAAAAACTTACCAAAAACGTAGACGGAAAAGTGCAGATCTGGAACGGAATTCACTCTGTGATAAACTCTGCAAAAAAAAAATTAGGAAGAGAGAGAGAGAGAGGGAGATGATTTGAGATCAGTGAGAGACATGCAGAACCTGTGCAACTGATATGGTGCGAGTGACTCACCGACATGGCTAT
Source organism: Rhododendron henanense subsp. lingbaoense (assembly GCA_020567845.1). Classification (NCBI taxonomy): domain Eukaryota; kingdom Viridiplantae; phylum Streptophyta; class Magnoliopsida; order Ericales; family Ericaceae; genus Rhododendron; species Rhododendron henanense. The sequence goes on along the minus strand of CM036316.1, from coordinate 39,558,138 downwards.
AGGTGTGTTGGCTGGAAATTTGGACTGTGCTGGAATAGAGTCGTCACTCACCAGTGTCCGTCATCGTCCTCGTCGCCCTCAGATCTGGTGAGATAGAAAGAGATGGGTATGGCTGGTTAGAGAAAGAGATGGCTCTGGTTGGTGCGAGGCAGCGAGAGAGAGAGAGAGAGAGAGAGAGAGAGAGAGAGAGAGAGAAGGGCAAACGGAGAGCAGAGAGAACAGAAGCTCACCGGTCACCGCTGAACTCTGTTATTCCCTTCACTGATTTCACCCCATCATGCCACGTTCCTTGCAAAGTGGAAGAAAAGAAGAGTGGGAGGCAGAAGAAAAGAAGGGGGAGGCGGAGCTAACGAAGTATGGAACCAAAAATGAAAAGGCGAAATTACCCTTCTCCACCAAACCAGTGGCTTCCCAATAAGAGGGCAAAATCGTCCAAATTGGACAGAAATTGCCAAGCGAAATCCACCCAAACCTGCTCTTCTTTAAGAGCATCTCCAATCCAACACCCTCCAAATCTCTATTTGAGAGGATCAAATTAATCTATTTTATTTGAAAAGTAGATTTAGAGGATTGTACTATTTATCTCAACTCCAACCCAACACTCTATTTCTCAACTCCAACACATATTTGGAGGAGATCCTCTATTTTTTCCTTCATCCTCTATGTTTAGAGGATCAAAGTTCATCCTCCCAAATGGAGGAGAGTTTTAGAGGATGGGTTGGAGAATGTTTTTCCTCCAAAATGAAGAAATGGAGTATGGATTGGAGATGCTCTAAGAGAGGTAGGATATACTCTACTACTATCCCTACACCTTCTTTTGTTTTCGTCTCTCTCACCAACTCCTTAACATGACATGCAATCAAGATTCAAGTAGTTAGTATTACATACGGTCAAACAGAGGTAATGATCATGCCCTTCTTCCTCCATTTCACTCTTTTGTTTTGTTTTCTCCACAACCCCTCTGTTTGTTTCCCAAGAAAACCATAAGAAGCGAAAGAGAAATAGGAAACTACTTATGAGTTATGAACTAGGTGGTTTTTTAATTGTTTTGCCTTCGGCTACAATTGCAATATGTGTTGGCTTCAATTGATCACTGGGTTGCGTTCAAAATAAAATTTTGATTCAAATTAAAAGTCATACGCCCACGGCTCTCTTTCACCGCTCCCCCACCACACTCAATCTCACCGTAGACTTTCTAATTTTGAGCACTGCGATGGGAAAAGCGGTGAAAGAGAGCGGCGGGCGTAGACTCTTTGATTTTGATTACTGGGTTAGGAAAACGATGCATGCATTGGGAGCAAGGCCTAGTGACGCAGGAAAAAAAAATTTATTAAGGACCCCGTACATGATTGATGTAGTGTCCCGTTACTGTGACTCCTTTGAATGTAATTCTTCTATAGCTTGACACTACGAAAAACACAAAAAGATTTTTAACCAAGTGATCATGGTCACTTGTAGGGTATTTGATGCAGGGATAATTTGCGAGTTCTCTAAGTTTTCCCGCTTAAAATGTACGTATAGTGCCTTTACTAAGAATCGTGCAATTTTTTCAGATTTTAAGTCTAGCATTGATTATTATCCTGATTTGAGTCGATTTGTTTGCTCGTGTTTTACAAAAAAAAACCTTGGTCTACGAGAATCCGAAATAGTTTTCTTGACATTCTAGTTGTCTTTTTAGTATTCCTATGGTGGATAGGGACATAGGATAGCTACTTCGTCGATAGAGTTGTAAAAATTATGGCCGGGGGTTGTGTTACGGTGATTAATAGAAAATCATCAAGACAGTTTATTTTGCTCCTCCATTCAAGTTTGATTGCTGTTTTTTTTCTTCTCCTAAATTTTTCATTGTTTGCTTATATTTTCTTTCTTATTATCCTTTCTTTTCCATCCGAGGACAGTCATAGAAAAGTGCCATGAATGAGTACCTTTTTAGTATATGGAAAATTTTGACTTCTTATAATTATTTATCTCAAGTCTCGAACTGAATCAATTGTTGTACTTATTTATGCAAATATCGAAAAAAATCCTTCAACAGTTATCAGACTATGCCATAGGCGGTGTGTTAGTACCATAAAGTAACCATACAAGATATGATAGCCGAAAGCTCAATGAGACCAAGAGGCATGGTCTAGTAGTGATGAAATTCATTCAGTGTTACAACTGAAACTAAACATGCTCCTTCCTTAAAGCTTTACTAAAAGAATCTCTGGTGGCGTAGCATTTTTTCGGCTATTTTGAGACAATCCAAAAGACACAAGTGTAGTATTTATAACACTGCTATTTTTTTTTTTAACAAATTCATCACAGTGCTATTTTTGTGCTATACTGCTGGATTGAATTTTCGTGCACTGTGCTATTTTAGAACTCTTATGCTCAAATACCATGCTGCTAGAGATGATCATAAAAAAAGGCATTGCGATTATGCTGATGAGGTAACTACGCATTTGTCTTTTCTTTTGCTTTCTTACCTCCTTTTTGTGCTCTCAACAGAGCTAATTAATGATCAACCCCGACGTTCTTTTTACTGATTGATGCATTTTAGAAGTGGAATCGTATTACTATATGAAGGGTTAATGCCATTTGCAGGTTCCTTTTGAAGTAACTGGATACAAAGGCAATATGAAAACTGCACCAGAATGGTTTGGCAATAGATCACTTCCAGATGCTGTACTAAAAATTCTAGGCAGGAGAGCACGCAGCACAAACCTCAAGAAATCAACGTTGAGAAGGATTCTTGGACATGTTAGGAAAACTTCTGGTGGAAAAGTTGGCATTTATGGAGTCGATGGAATTGGCAAGACTACCGTGCTGAAAGCCTTGATCGGCTGTCCAGAAATAAAAAGCTTGTTTGATACTGTCATCTATGTAAGTATCTCTAGGTATTGGAGCAGAAGAAAGTTACTGAATGATATCGCACGACAATTGTCACTAGATTTGTTGAACTCTGAAACTGACGATGAAGTTGCAGAAAAGTTGCTTGAATCTTTGCAAAGCAGAAAATTTCTATTGCTTTTGGATGATGTTTTCGAGTACATTGATTTGGAGGCGGTTGGGGTTCCTTCTAAGGATTTGAAAACTGGTTCCAAGATAGTATTGGCAGCTCAAGAAGTGGATGTTTGTAGTATTATGGGAGTAAGCAAGGCTATCAAAATAGCAAATCTCTCATCCGAAGAAGCTTGGGCGTTGTTTCGTTATCAAGTGGGTGGACTTGTTGATTCCACAAATATACAGCCCATTGCTCAAGCTATAGTCAATGAGTGCCATGGTATACCACTCAATCTCATTGCAACTGGAAAAGCCTTGAGAAATGTGAACAATGCTATAATCTGGAAGCTTACATTACATGATTTTCAGTCTCTTGGTGGAAACGACAGTGAAAATTCATTACAGCTGTTGAAATTTTCTTATGACCGCTTGAATGGACCGGTTACTAAGAGCTGCTTCCTCTTTTCTGCATTGTATCAAGAAGGCCATGAAATTAAGGTTTCCGAATTGATACAGCATTGGATCCAAGAGGGGCTGATTACCGGACACTTAGCAGATGTAAATAAGGGGCAAAAGATTGTTAAAGATCTTGTGGGTGCTTCTTTATTGGAGTCCTCTTCCGATGGAGTTTTTGTCAAGATGCATCAGGCGATTAGGGACCTTGCATTGTCAATTATCTCAACAAAACCTGAAAATTTTCAGTTCTTGGCGAAAACCGGTCTGAGGGCAACAAGTGAAGGAAAAGAGCAAGTGTTAATGAGGCGAGGTATAGTCTTGTCAAGATCTTTTGCGGGGATAAAAGAGGCACCGGAAGAGAAAGAATGGAAAGGAATTGAAATGGTTTTCTTGATGGGGAATTGTATTTCTTGGTTGCCCGAAAAACTGAGTTGCCCTCATCTTGTGATGCTTTCCCTCGAGGGCAATGTGAAATTGACAGCAATACCCGACTCGTTCTTTGATGGAATTCGAAATCTTCAAGTTGTAAATTTGTCAAACACCAGAATTAGGACGCTACCAACATCGTTTTTTGGGCTGAGTAAACTTCAAGCATTAGTCTTACGCGATTGTCCCCTTTTCATGGACCTCCCGCCTGAAATAGGAGATCTAGAGCTTCTTGAGTTGCTTGATCTTCAAGGCACGGATGTTAATAACCTCCCCAACGAGGTTGGGAAATTGGGTTTTCTCAAGATATTGCGAGTCTCCTTCTACGGCCCGGTTGAATGCATCAAGCAAGTGAAGCTTTCACAGGCACTGTTATCGCACGAAACCATATCAAGCCTCCTTTTACTAAATGAGCTAAGCATTAGTGCTCGGCCGGGTGATCCTAGGTGGAATAACATTGCTGAATCAGTGACTGAGGAGGTGACTTATTTGAAGGGCTTGACTAGTCTTCATTTCTACTTCCCAGATGCAGATATCCTGGAGCTCTTTATCCGAAGAAGCGCATCATGGACTCTAAAATCCTTGACCAAGTTCAAGTTCGTCGTTGGCCTTAACATCATCCGCATTGTGTCAGAAGTCCCGAAAGAGGTGGAATTTGACTACGACAAAGAAGACCGGTGCTTGAGATACGTGAATGGTGATAGTACAATACACGATGCAATTGTAAGAGTTCTAAATCGTGCCTCTGCATTCTACTTAGACAGTCACTTCACAGTAAACAGTCTTTCAGAGTTTGGGCTTGACAATATGAAGGAATTGAAATTTTGTATAGCGACCGAATGCCCAAGTATTAACGTACTTATCGATGCCAACGACGATGCTGAAAGTGTCTTACCACTTTTGGAACGACTGAGTATGCATTGTTTGTGGAACTTGAAAAGCATCTGCAAGGGTTTGGTCCCTCGAGGAAGTTTCAACCGGCTGAGGTCCTTATCGGTTCACAAGTGTCCTAAACTGACGTATGTCTTCACGGAGACTTTGCTTGATCATTTTTCTAATCTGGAAGAATTGGTGGTTGAAGACTGTGAATCTGTCAAAGAGATAGTAAAAACGGAAGCGGATTCAGATGAAGGATTTTCTGCATCACTCACCGGATTGAATGTAATGATGGTTAAGCACCTGCCCGAGTTGCGCAGGATTGGGAATGAACCATGGCCATTATTGGAGCAGGTCAATATATACAATTGCCCAAAGTTGAAGAATCTGGGTGATTTTTTCCGGTCAGCCGGTGCTGTGAAGGAGATTAGAGCAGAGAAAAGCTGGTGGGATGCTTTGTACTGGGAAGAAACTGCACTACTGTCGAAACTGCAATCAAAGTTCGTCGCTGTTAATCATGAAGATTGGCAGAGGTGATCGAATCATTATTTTGGAAACGGAGGTTTTCAAGAGCTCGATATCTTCAAATCCGTCGAAAGGTTGAACTTTTCTTTGGTTTTTTGGTCTAATTGGCATTGTAATTTTTCAAGACAAAGGAAATTCTGATTTAGTTCAAGGATCATATACTGTTTATGTTTTGTCTTTAACAGCCCCTTTGGATGGAGGGGTGAGAAAAGAAAAGAAAGGAGTTTGTTCTCCCTCACTAGTGAGAAAAGAAAAGAAAGGAGTGTGGTTTCTCACCATCTCATTTGGATGGACAAATAGAAAAGAGAATGGTTTCTCATCATTTCTCACCAATCTCATTTGGCTGGACAATATGGGAGAAAAGAAAAGAGAGTGCCATATAAAATTTTCCCAATATAACCTTTCTTTTCAAATATGACTTCCTTGCTTCTTTACGAGGCAAAAATGTTGATTGCTCTTCCACTGCTCTCATTCCACCAAAGTGAAAATGTAACAACGAACAACCATCTACTTTAAGATAAGGCACAAACAAGCAACAGGACTACAAAGGAGCAAAAGTACTGGAGCAAGCTCTAATATAATTGGATACCACAAAAAATCCTAGTATCACCAAGGATAACACAAGTAAGCTCTAATATAATGTCTGCAATTACCCCAGACCTCACTAGAGTTAAACTAGTTGCCACAAAACAGTCAAAACAATTCCACAAAATACTTGCGATGTTTCCACAAAATACTTGCAATATTTCAACAAAAATCGTCTCAATTACTAGATTATCACCAAGGTTATGTCCTCCATAGCTCAGTTAGAAGTGCTGTTGGGCATCAAACATCATGTACTCCAAAGTTTCCTTGCGATACTCCACCGGGGAACCAAAAAATGCCATCATTCTCTCAGGCTTGTTAATAAGGAAAAGGTATGATTCAGTGCGTTTGTATGGCTCAATTCCAATTTGTTCAAGTGCCTTATGGAGTTGTCCGGTTGAAACACAGCCATGAGCTTTCTCCATCACAGCATTACCCTCTCTTATAGCTGATGCTATATCTTCCATAGCTGTCTTTATTTCCTCAACTTCTGCACGTTCTCCACGTGGCAACCTTCTCTTTTTCTTGGAAGAAGATTCATTTTTAGCAGATGACATATCAACCTCATCAAGATTAATATAGTTCTCCAATGTCGCTTCATTCTGAGACACCATGTGATCAACGCTTTCAATTGTGTCTGTAGGAGCATCAGTTGTTGAGTTAGACCAGCGACGGAGTTTCTCTTTGGCAGTTTCTGCACCTTCGCCATTGGCCCTATCTTTTCCCAAGATTTCAGCCAGCTTGTCATAGTTGCTAATGGGTGTAGTCATCCATTTTTCAGCACTTGGTTGCACCTAGAAAGACATGGAATAAATTAGATCGAGATTGCATAAATAAAGTATAATGAAAACAAATAATGAGACTAGTTAAAGTGAGTATGATTAAAACACATACCGCTATCAATTCTTTCCAAACTTCAGGCTCAGCATTGAACGTCCTTGTTACCGGGCTCCAAGCAAATCCACTTGTCCTATTCTTAAATAAATCATAGCACTCACCAAAGTGCTCCTTGATTGTTTTCAGTCTATTCTTAAATAAATCATAGCACTCACCAAAGTGCTCCTTAAATAAATCATAGCAAATTCACTTGTCCTATTCTTAAGTTATGTATAATGCAACAAGCTAGAATGATATCAGATTGTGTGTCAACGGAGTAATTAGGTTGAGTGTTTCCTATAATAGGGAACCGCTTCTTCACCACACCAAATGCTCTCTCAATTGCATTGCGTAAAGAAGCATGTCGAAAGTTAAACAATTCATGAGCATTTTTTGGTGGACATTTGGAGTACTCTTTCAAGTGATAACGCACACCTCTATAAGGAGCAATAAGCCCGCTCCTTAACATGTATCCAGCATCAACAAGATAGTATTTGCCTATTAAAAAAAAAATGCATCACTACAGTACTATAGTGTAATGTTTGAAAAAATTGGAATTCATCTAAGAATGAATTAGCCTTAGGAATTCTGAGCTTATCTTCTCTTCTAAGTGCATTTTTAATTATCCTTGAATCAAATGCAGTCCCTCCCCATCCAGGTAGGACATAAGTGAACCTCAAGTCAAATGTACAAGCAGCCAGAACATTTAGTGTCGGGTAACCTTTTCTACCACGATGTCTTGGTGCATCCTTGTTAGAGACTTTGACACCAACATGTGTTCCATCAACTGCCCCAACACAAACCTAATATAAATATCAAAACACTATATCTTAAGTAAAAGTTCATAGGCAATGTTCCATTGAAAGTTTAACATCTGAGTACATACTTGTTACCTTAAAATATGGGTAGAACCGGTTACTACTTGATATTTCCAAAGGAACTTGTGAGCCATCAGGTTGCTTAAGAAAGTATTCTTCCATTGATATCACAGCTCTTAAAAATCTATGAAAATGGCAGCTTATTGTTTCACCAGAGCGCCGGAAGATAAAAGAAACTTCACTATTTGTTGCACTGTGTGATAACAAGTAAAGACCCTTTGCGACTTGTTCCTCAATAGTCACATGTTTTGTAGGTTCCAGCCCACCAAATCGCTCAAGAAGGTCACACAAATGTTGAAATGCATGTTGCCCCATACAAATAATATCACGATGAGACTTCTTAAATTGAAATTGAAGTCGGGTCATTAAGTCATCTCGAACTTCTTCATTGTCCATACCTAGTATGATGCGGTGAAAATATTTTTGCCGGTATTTTCGATGCAAATACCAATATACCACATAGCCAAGAGCTTGAACAACGGCTAATTGTCGCCGTCGATTCCACTCACTGAATGAATTCTTTTGCCTATTCCTTTATCCTATTTTTAAAACACAATGAAATGTTCATTGCCACAAAATTCACCAATGTAAAGTTAAGAAAATCAACCAAAAAATCAAGTGAATAATTTCAGTCAAATCCAGCAGAGAGATCCACACACACAAACACACATTCACACACAAACAGAGGAATGTCAGTTGAACTAATAGTAAAACTGTTGAGGTAAAAATCACTACTCAATCACAATCACATACTGAATATTTGTTGAATATAGGCGTATGTATATAGATATATGGATATATACACAAACACAAATATCAATAGTAGGGTTTTCTTGTTCCAATTGACAGCCATGTGATCTTGAGCTTTAATGGGTTCTGGAATGTTGGTTTTTCTTGTTTCAATTGACATATACGCCTTGCGATTTTCTTGAATTTTGGTCTTTTCGTTGTTTCAATTGATATATATGCCTTGTGATTTTGAGCTTTGATGGGTTCTTTGATTTTTTGTTTTTCCTTGTTCAAGTGACACATATGCATGTGATTTGAGGTTTAATGTGTTCTTGAATTTGGGTCCTTTCTTTGTAAGCTCATTGTAACCCATTCTAGGTTTTCTATATAGATTTCCCATACGTGATTAGTATATTCGTAATGTGAATTTTTTGATTATTTTATCTAATTTGTTCCTTTTGTGTGTTGTTTCTCTGATACTTGTACCCTTATAACTTATGCCCTAGTTTTTTAATGGAGTTAACTTTTTTATTCAGTAAAAAATGATTGTAGTTAATAGAGGAGGGATAAGGGTGGGGCTATGGTTGCTTGGGGGCTGTTTTGGGACTGATTTTAGTGATTTTTTAGGGTTGTTTTCGGAGCTTATTTTGGGTTGGTTTTAGGATTTTTTTTGTAGGGCTTTTTTAAGGGCAGATGGGGGTTGCTTGGGGTCAGATTTGGGGCTGGTTTTGGTGCTGATTGTAGGCTACTTTAGGGATCTTTTAAGACTGTTTTAGGGGCAGAATTGACTGTTTTATGGATATCATCTGTTGTTGAGTAGCTATGAACCATACCAGATAATTATGCATTTTTTAATTTTGTCATTGGTTCATTAAGAGACATCATCTAGGTTTTAAGGAGGTCTTCTCTGCCAACCATATTAAAAAATGATAGCACCCCTGTGAGGCATTTACCTTGGTGAAGAGAGGCATGAGCATCTGAGGCATAACCTTTCCATGGTTTGAGTTGTGATATTTAGGAAACATAGATACATATTTGAGGGGGAAAGCTGAAGTCTCCTACAATAACTTTTAAATTAGAACATTTTGAATTCGCTTAAATGGCCTTGTAAGTTAAGTTTCTTGAGATCGTTATAGGGGAGTGCCGTTGCAGAAATTACTTTACGGATTTTTTAAGTTGCTGGATTTGTTTTGCACATAGAGATCTTAGTACTCTCTTTTCTGACTTAATGTTTGTCTTTGCGTATTAAGATGTCAGATTTTCAAACCAGGGCACAAACTGGTTTGATCCATTATCGAAGCCACCTTAGATAGTGGAACCTCTACTGTTGGTCTTATATGTCTATATGCCGATTAGATACAACCATAACGGCATAAAAGCTGACTCTTTATTTAGACTTTCTGTAAAGTCTCTCTCTTTCCTTAGAATCGGTCATATCAGCGCTGTATGATATGGATTTGATACTCTCGTAAGTTGTGGTGTGGTGGTTTGATGGCATTGAAATCAAGAGTTTGGTGGTCTCCTTCGGTAAATTTCATTTGGCACCTCTGACTGGTCCTTCGAGTGTCATGAAAGTTTCCTGGCGTATTTAGAGCATTTTTTTGAATGGGCAGTCGTTAACAGATCCTTTGCATAGCATTTTTGATTGAATACTATTACTATTTGGATAATATACTGGTCTTTTAAGTTAAGGAAGGCTCTCTAATTTTAACTAGCGTTGTGTTTTACTTCTCGAAGAAAACTTTCATGCAAAACACATGTAGAAACATATTTTTATCATTTCCTCCAGCGTGCCATTTCCTACAGTTTTGGACAATCGCTTTGTCAGCATATCAGCATTGTATCTTTGCTAGTTCGGTGTGAGAAATGTAAGGGTCTCTTGCAGCTCTTGCCTAGATTCAGTTGTGTTGTCGGGTGGGGGCGCACAAGCTGCACAACACAGACCCTTCCTTTATGTTTCCCAAGTCAAAAAACCACTGGGATCCTGTGCTGCAAACCAGAGCCATCACCACCCAAACCCTGCATCTGTGCTTAGGATTTTTTTTGCCATCGGTGCAAAATATTTTGATTAACAGCTGAGATGGGGCAATTGTCAGTATAAGTTTTGAGTATTGAAAGTGTGCTGAATATGCGTTTGTCATAACACTTCCGAATAACATAGTTAGAAATCAGGGGACGTGTGCTGAGAGTGAATACCTGGGACCTGTGCTGAGCACAAATGAACTTACTATTGGTTTACTCTTTGTTGTGAAGGTTCCTTGTTTTCTAGTTGGAGTTTTACGGCTTTTGCAATTTACAAGCATTCTCTTATTTTCGCTAAATGGATCTCAAGCGTGGTGTACAGATGCAAATCTGATAGCCTTTATTTTATTTTGTATCACTTTGCAAGCTTTCTGCATTGCATTATTTGCATCCGATCTCGCATACATGCCTGGAAATCAGAATGTGTTTGCCATTGTCTTCCATAGATCTTTCCCATGTCCTTTTTTCATTGGTTTATAGATTTGTTGTCTACTGCCTTCATTCCCTGGTATATAAAACTTATTGCACTTCATCACCATAAGTTCATCATATGTCTACTACTTTGTGGCTCTCTGAGTTGCATAAGCTGTGTGACTCCCTTAGTGTAGGTTATGTCCTTTCCACAAGTGCAATGAGGTAGGATTGTTGGGTGTCTTTTCTTTACTTTTTCGATTGATGACAACTATTAGGAAAAAAAAAACTCAAACATGGAGAAGCAAAACTAATGGAACAAGATAAAACTATATGCTTAAAGGGATTAGGAGACTATATAGGAACTGTGTTGGAGTGTATGTTGAAGCGTATATCTACTACCACTTGTTGTTGATTCTGGGAGCTCTTTGTAGTGCCTCTTAATTAAGTTTAGGATTGTTTAGGCTTGTTTTGGCTATTGTTTTTTGTGGCCTCTTCTAAATATATCAACCCTTATAAGAAATTGAAAGAAGTCCCAAGGAGATGAAGGACTCCATTTTCCAAGCACTTCACCAACTTTCATCCCTTAGTTGAAAAGATCATAGCATATAGATCACCACATGGCTAAGAAACAGATTGATCCATCCAAAACCACTCATACTAGTGAATATCATAGAGAAAGCAAGCACCAATTCAGTTGAGAGCATCCAGCCATGGCACTTACTAAGTAACATCACCAGCAACATTATGGCTGTTTATGGAACCATTATGGCTATTTTCATGGCTATTGATGCCTTAGTTTGCTACTGTTTTCTGGCTCTCATCTTTGGGCTGATTCTGTCATGGATTAGGCCTTCATCATGGCTTTCATCCATGTATACTCACAACTGTAGGATTATCAAGTTTTTGGCCTCTAATATTGACTGCCAAGCTGTTATATTGTGAACTGCTACTGCTTCTTTTGAAGAAAAACCTACCATTTGGTCTCATGGACTGTTATTGCTGTCAAATTCCTAGATTAATCAGTCTTTAAACATTCAATATGGCTTTGCTACTCTGCTGATCTACTTGGGGGAATTGCAGTCATGTTTCCTCTCTAATTCAACTCCAAACTAAGGATATGTGTTACTGATTCAAGTCCAAACAAAGTACTTATCAAAAAAACATAATGCTAGGGATTTGAACTGCATTCATAATGCTAGGAAACACTTCATTCATTCATATAGAACAACATTACAGATAGCTACTAGGCATTTGGACTGGATGTGCCATTTTCAGTACATAGGTGCTTCTCATGGCAATGCTAGGAATTTGCCATTTGGAACCACATTACAATACTTATAAAACATGGATATACAAATGACAAGCAAAGACAATAAAATTAGCTGATGGTGCCATTCTTTCCGACGAGATAGTGTTGAGAGATTCACCAACTCCTCACTTCTCTTGATTGCTTCTTGGTTCTGTGTGGACAATTGTTGCACCTCTCCACTTAGCTTTTGTACAAGGTTCATCAATGAGTCAATTTCCTCTTTAAATTTCTGCATTTTTTCCTTCAATTCTACAATGCTACTGCTGTTCCTGTATTACTGTTTGCTGGCTTCTATTTTGCACTTAGAAGTCTGCTATTGTGATTTGCTGGCTGCTATGTAGCACTCAGGAGTAATCAATATGTTGCTATTCAAGAAATGGGGTTCAGCTTCTGAGAGGACTAGACGTGTTGCTATTCTAGATTCTTCATCATCATAGCTAGCTCCATTAGAACTCATGCACTCTTCATATACTTGGCTTCTAATTGTTTTCCTGATTATACTTGGGTTCAATTCCACTGCAAGTTCAATACCTGCCAACTGACAAAGTCTGAAATTTCCATTGGGTTCAATCACAATTGGGCTATTTTATATTTTATCGATATCTTCTGGCTATTTATATTTTATATTCTGATAACAACTGGGCTAGTTAAATATCTTCTTCTCTTTGTAACTCCTTTTCTATTTTATCGATATATGTTTCTTTTGCCAATATAAAAAAACAAAAAACAGGTCTTGGTCTAAGACAAAACATAGATGTGGATCAAAGTCACTCCCAGTTAGGGTTGTTGCTGCGGTGAGTTTTCCATTATATTGGCCTTCACTTTTTTTACAATATGAATATGCTTTATAGCCAAAACCACTTACAAAGGCATAGGGGCATCCCCAGATGTACAGCCAACTAGCTCCTATAAGCCACACATGTTTCAGAACACCACCTAACTATCAGGCAAAACAATTGCCTAAACTAGACTAAACCAGAGATAAAAGTACATCAAGCTCTAACTATGATCTTCTCAGGAAAATTCCAAGCAGAACACAGAGCCACATTCTTGCATGTCCTTTTAACACCTCTCCAAGAACTAACACAAGCACGTATATCAGTACAAATGCTAATCCCTACCTGTTGCATAGTACTGGAATGATGCTGGAAAATCCTATTGTTTCTTTCACCCCATATATGTGGTAGATGACTGCAGCTAAGGATAGTTTAACTATCAAATACCCAAACTGAGATCCAAATTAATGCTGGATTAGCCAATCTATAATATGGACCATACTATTCGACAAACAGCGAGTATTATTTTTGGACTGGATAGATTGCCAATCTTGAGAGGAGAATGGACAGTTGAAAAATAGATGGCTATGGTTTTCAGTAGTAGCTGAGCAAAGAGTGCATTGCGAGTCCATGACAATCCCCCATTGATGAAGCCTATCTAAAAACACGTTCTGCATCCACATTTCAAAACTGATAGCAAGATAGTTTGTCTAAAAACACGTTCTGCATCCACGTTTCAAAACTGCCCTTTTATCCATTGCATTCTTCATTTAAAACTGCAACCTCACCGTGAATCAAAATAAATAAAACTGACGAATCATGGTGTTCTATTTGATTCTTTGAAAGGGAGACTCTGAATCTCCTTCATGTAGAATATCTTTTCTTGGGGTGCATCATTATTGTTTCTGTTCTCCAGTATGCTACCACGTGTAGGCGCACTTGCCACAGGATAGCATATGCATCATATTGCCAACCGAAGAATACTGATTAGGCTGTTATTGGGTTGATGCATATGAAAGTGAATTATATGGTGTGGGTATTAGGCGCTTAAGCCATTACTATTCTTTTACTCTCTTTTTCCCCTTGTTTTACCTATATCTGGCTTCTGTTTTGGTCCTGACCTGTTTTTGGCTTGAAATCACTGGCCAAGACTCTCTTAATACTGGAACTTGACCTTTCATCTAAAACAAACTAGATTGTCCATTTGGGATTGCATTTACTGGAGTTGCCTCACTGGTAGTGGTTGCATGTTCTTTTTAGGTTGAAGACATGAAGGAAGTCGGTGCAAATATAAGGACTGGATTACGGGTTCCTCCACAAGCACAAGATAAATAGATGTTTGAACTTTCGAATTTAGACAAACGTGGCTAATCTTTTCTGATGGTTTTTGGCTGTTTTTTGCGTTCCAACTAACTTGGCTCCAACATAACACACATTGGGTATTAACAGTCATGCCCCAACTGTCCAGTCTATCTCTAGTGGCTAATCTGCCCCATACAGCTAACCAAAGGATAAAACTCCACCTAGGAACATTATTAGCATACCAGACAAAAGAATACCAAGTTTGGATAGGGTACCTGTGTCTACATGCCTCCTAAGCTGTTTTAGTAGAATACTTTCCATCAGCTGAAAGGGTCCAAAAAATTGAATCCTTAACTGATGGGTTCGGGAGAAAATTAGAGGGAGTTTGCTACAAGATCTCCATAATAGCCCTGTTACGCTGCCTCGGCCACCTCCATTGACCTCGCACAATAATGGAAGACACCTTAGCTTTCAAAGCACTACCTCTACTCACAAATATAGAGTCCCCGAACTTCTTATAAAGCGCACCAATTGGGTGCCAATTATCAATCCACAAGTAAGTATCCTCCCCATTGGCAATACGGAACCGGATCCATTCTTGACAAATATCCCTTAATTTGAGCAGTTTTCTGATTACCCAAGAGGCATCATTTGGAATAGGACACCAACACACACACCACACCTTTAGAGGACACAACACACCTTTAGTGGACACAACTCACACCAACACACACCTTTAGTGGACACAACGCACCAAACACACAACCAAAATACTTTGTGTGTGCAGATTGAATACGCATAAGGTGTGTGCAGATTGTTAAGTTTCCATAATGTTTTGTGTTCTATTAACATCATAGCCAAAATACTTTATCCTACTTTTTATGTGTGCAGATTGAATACGCATAAGGTTGGTAGCGGGGAAGATGGTATATATATGCTCTTGAAGACTTTTTGTTTGGATATATGTTTCTATGAAGACTCCTTTTTTGGATGAAGGTTCAAGTCTTCTTTTCTGGATACATGCTTCTATGAAGACTCCTTTTTCAGTTGAAGTTCCGAGTCTTCTTTTTTCATTTTAATGATCGATGCTACCAAGATGCTACCGAACTATGATGAACATATATGTAGAGACTCGTATTATTTTTTATTTTATTTTTTTTAGGCTGTATTTTTTTTTCTTTTGTTAATGTATAGCCCGTCGAGATAGACGGTACGGATATTCGGTGTGACGTCTTCGTGGGAGGATATAATGATAATTATGTGAGAGGTGCACGTGTGAGTGCGTGGTGCGAGAAGCAGGGGATTCCCCCCCCCCCCCCCCCCCCCCCCCCCCCCCCCCCTTTATCTTTGAGTGAGTCTACAGACCATGACACCAACCCATGATTGCTGTGATTGGTTGAGGGTATATTTCTGTGTATTGCAACCTGCTGACTTCTGGTACAACTTATGTCTAATTACACTTTACTACTTTATTTATTTGTTATTACAGTTCTAGTCCTAATTCTGGAATGGTTTTGCTCTTCTGTACTGAAGTTGTGCTTCAACTAACTGTTGTTCTAATTCCCTAAGCTTATCTTGTTCTTTTCCTATGAATCTAGTAAGGACGCTACTAGATCGAGGTCTGTTTGTATACAAGGTTGTATTTAAAAGTCTATCTATCAAAAGATTCTTAGTAAATATTTCTTCTTCTAATCTACGAATATAAATCAGAATATGTTCTTCTTTGTTCATGCATGCAACAGATAAAAGCTTGTTGTCAAATATTTGTGAATCCTACTCGGTACTTACCACCACATGATCCAGACAATCTGTTTAAAATAAACTGAGTATTGTATATAAAATCATATATCTTATTACCCATTAATTAATCTTTCTTTTCATTATCACTCACTTTTACGTGTCAAAATCCTATCCAAAGAAATTTCTCATTTTCCTTCTTAACCTACCTCCGAATACTATATTCCCTCAACGCCACTCTTTGGCAAAACGGGTTAAAGACTCAAGAAGGCTTTATGGTTTAAAGGCCTGGAGTCATTACTTCTTTTAAAATTTTGAATTTTGAAGTCTTAGTGAAGAAATAAAAACTGGATTAAAATTTTTGGGTAATACAGACATATAACTCATACAATATTCATATCATTTATGATCATGGGGGTGTTCCCTTTCGGGAGTCCCTAAAGAACAATAAGAACTGGAGAGAAACTGAAACTTACTATATTACTGCTGAAAGCTGCTGATTACAAAAGCTCAATTGCTGAAGATTGACTCGACCAATGACAATTGCAACAAATGCTTACAGATAGCAAGTGCTCAAATGCTAGGAGAGTCGTGATTACAACTGAAAGACTCGACTCTATTTATAGACTCTAAGTAACAAAATGACTGGTAACCTACTAAGAAAAGAGGTCCGGTTTTTTCAAAAGAACAGTAGATGCCGCGTGATCACTGGCCCGCATCGTCACATCTTTCAACCTTCTTTTTGAAAAAGCAGGGTCTTCATTATTGACAACTGCAGATATGTCCAAGGGTGGTTGAACTTTGCTGGTGGAAAGTAGTTGGAACAGTCAAAGTGGTTAATTGCTCTTTTACTTTCGGCAAGTGCTTCCAAACTACTTTTGCTGATAAAGTATCGACCCATGTGATGACAGTGTTGCTGTCAATTATGGTGGGATACTTTGTCTTTGATACTTATCCTTCCATTGCATTATTGAGATTTTGGATGGCTTCGTCATCAAAGTTATAGTCTTCGTCATCTTCTTCATTCTGAGATAAGTCAGATAGATCATTTGGATCTCCTCCTCTTATCATTACATCTTCTTGGTTTTTCTGGTGAATGTAGTATCTGACTAAATTATCATATCCTGTTTCAAACAGAAATTTTAATTCTGGGAGATGATCATTGGACCTAATTTTCTGGAATGAGTCTTCACATATTAGAGGTGCCTTGCCGTAAGTGTATAGGTTATCATAATGAAAACCTTCAGCTATGGTAAAAGCAATGGCATGTCTAATCTGTTTTCTGATTGAATTTATTTTGCAAATCCATGGTTCATCATTGTCACAATGATAAATTCCCCTGAGGATCATGTTTGCAGGATTTGTGTTAATATGGATGTTGTGGTAAGCAGGGATGAGTTGTCCTGTAGGTGTCCATTCTGGAAGTTTTGATTCCACAACTGCTTCAACTGCTGTACCTTGATCTGCCATGGCATTAAGAACACAAGCTGCAATTTTTCTTCCAAATCTGTTAGTATCTTCTGGATCATAGAATATGATTTGTTTAACATATCCAAAATCCAAGAGAGTAACTTCTGTAATTTCTACCTCTTTGCCCTTAAAGATAAGAGTAAAAGGTTTGAACTGCTTCATGTCAATGTTGGCCATTGGGATACTGTATATGAGTTGGCATGTACAGGCTATTCGCTCCAATGGTCCCTGGATGCAAGTAGGTTTGATTTTTGGACATGGGAAAGTATCTTTGTCTTGTAGATAAAGAGTTTTCCAAGTAATGGTGAGTCCTGGGATACAACCTGTATTCTGGTTGATCTTGACTAGTTCTGAGAATAAGAATTCTTGAAAATGGACCCTACCTTCTCTTGCTAAATGTCTAATATGGTGAATAACATCTGGAGGAAATTTAGAAAGAAAGGTAGTTGCTTTAGCTTGTAAAAGCTCCTTTGGACCATATTCCTTACTCCACTCACTTCTTTCTTCATCTTCCAGTGGGGAAGACTGCATTCTCGCTTTTACCAGTGGGGTAAAAGGGTCTCTAATTTTCTTGAGCTCTCTTTCTGAACTTAACAACTTCATTTTGAGAGTTGTTATTTCTTCTTCAAGCCTCCTTTGATTGTTGATCAATTGTTGATTGCCTTGTTCAATGTCTCGATTTCTTTTGTTTAAAATTCTAAAGCTTCTGGTCATTGTTTCGTAATGATTACAAAAGTTTATTTGTTGAGAAAACGGCTGGCTGAAAGCTTGATTATTTTCAAGACCTGCAGTCTCAAGGACTACTTGATTGTTTAATCTCCTGGTTGATTCTGAAATGTAAAAATTATTTCCAATGGCACGATTTGCCCATTGGTTTGCTTCTGCAAATGTATGAAAACCTTTCCATGTTGAGGAAGGGATTCCATCTATTTGTTTTAAAACTTCTGGCCAATAGGAATAAATTCCTGGAACTCGACCCACTGCTACACAATAAAATGAAAATCTTTTTGTTGGGTTTGACCCATTTTGCTGGTTAAAGAAAATATTTAAAGCATTTAAACAGGCTAAAAATCTAGGAACATCTTTGTGAGAGTCCCAAAGATTATCTAAAAGACACTTCTGTTCCTCACTGATATTGTGAATGAGGTACCTGAATTTGGATCTGGATTGTTCAGGGAAGACTTTGAGAGTTATGCTCCCAAAAGTTAAAAACTTCTGATCTGTTCTGATCGTACTGGATGCATTGCTTGAAGATGCCATCTGAAGAAACTAAAATATTAGCATTTATCTCCCTAGACAAATAATCTGCTAAAGTATTTTCTTTTCCTTTAATATGTTCAAATTCTACTGTGTAACCATTTCCTGTTATTGTATCAACAAAATTAAGCCATCTTCTGGTACTGATCTTCTTTTCATTGAGAAGCTTATGAAATTTAACAATTGCTTCGCAATCTGTTCTAACTGTGAAGGGTTTGAATAACCATAACTTGAAGCTATTTGTCACGTCCTCCATTTCGACATAAAAAAAATAAGGAGTTTCATAAACAATTACCTCACAATAAACCGTACGATACCCAAAATATCATTAATTTCCCATAACCATACTCCAAGTCCCAAGAGTTCAAAATATTACATCCTTTGGCACAACGGCCCCAAATCGATATAAACATCAAACGTCAAAGAGTTTAGTGTTTACAAAATATCCCATAGTCAATCAAATTTTCACATAAGTTACAAATACATCTTCAAAAGGAATTTACAAAGATGCCTAAGTAACTCTACAATGTTAGCTTTCAAAACGTGTTCAATATCCAAGCACTCCAATCATGCTCGCTACAGTCCAGAGTTTGTACCTGAAAAGAAATAAGGCTTGAGCTACACTAGCCCAGTAGAAATGCTACACAAACAATATATGCAAGAGAAGTGCGAGAACGATGATACGATATGTACAAAGGGTAACCCAAGCATTGGACAATCGATAAGGATCTACAATCCGACAGACAAGCTATGAGAATTAGACTACACCTCAACCTTTAACCACTTTCTTATCTCGCGTGTCCAAAACGTCTAGCGTTACGTGTCACGAGCCGAAGCTCCAGCCGGGCTATTCATGGGACCCCGATATCCCCTGCCAAGCACCCACCTCGTAGGTTAGGCCTTGAATGATCAATACGAGCATTAGCTCCTGCCAGGCTATTTATGGGACCCTGATATCCCCTGCCAGGCACCCACCCGTCGATGGGCCCCAAATGTCCGTACGTTGTGTCAACAAGGGTTTCACGTGTCTCAAATTCCCTTAACGCATCATCCTAATTAAATCAAGTCCATAAGTGAATCAACGCTAAATTGTACCAAACAAGGGGCGGAGGGTGCAAAGATACTTCACGAACTCAACGGATAGGATTAACAATGTTATGAGATGATTTGGAAGTGTTTAGAACAAGTTAGAAGTGATCGGGGGTCAAAACGACGAATTTTGGGGCAAAAGCTGAAAAACAGTCCATTATGAACGGGTATCGATACAACGTTTTGTTGTATCGATACGGGATCCAAATCAGAAATTCCTGAAGTTTCTGTTTTCAACGGGTATCGATACAGCAAAAACCTGTATCGATACGGGATGGTTACGAGCAGATTTTCTGAGATTCAACAACAACCACAACCATAACAACAATAGGCACGGATTCAAGGATAGTAAACACATCTTTAACATATAATGAGAGGTAGAATCCCTACCTTGAGGTTGAAGCACAAAACCCAAGAAGATACGAGCCCTAGCTCTCCGAAACTCTTGATTCGATGGGATACGACCTCCCCGAGCTCCAACGAACGAGGTACGGGCCACAATACGCGTAGAGGTCGAAGGGTTGAAGATTATCTTGGTGGGTTTTGAGTGATTTTGGTGAGAGAGCAAGAGAGGGAGAGAAAACCGTGAGAGAGGGAGAGACCGGGAGAGAGACGTGAGGGGGGGGTGAGGGAAAAATGATTCCATGCTCTCTCATCTCCCCTATTTATACTCACATAATCTTAAATCACACATTACCTCCTTCTACATTCAATTCCTTCGTTTTAACCCCAAATCACATAAATACGATTATTCCATTTTCCTTCCCGATAATTATGCATTTATAAATGTTAACGTTCGATAAAATAAATACGGGTCTCTACACTATTAATGGCGTTAATAACTCCTAATATTTCACAATCTATACTGGCTAAATTTCCCTTTTCTTTATATTTTCCACTAGCATATCTACAAATTTTTTATGTGGATTTTGCTGAATATTTAGTGGTTTTGCTAAGAAGTATCGCTCCCCATCCTTTTTCACTGGCGTCTACCTCTATTACTATGTAGTCTGATTCTAATGGTAACTCTAACTCTGGTAAATTTTTACAAATCTCCTTGATTCGTCTGACAAGATCTATATCTTGCTGGTTGAAGTATTTTTGACCTGTTGGGGTCGTTTTACTATACAGAGGCCCTATGATTTTGCTAAGGTCTTTTATGTAAGGCCTAGCATAATTCAAGGTTCCTAAAAATGACTGGAGTTTTTTCTTGTCTTCTATTTTATCTGGAAATTCTAAATTTTTTTGTGCAATGTGAGGTTGTAACTGGATTTTTCCTTTTCCTATCCTTACTCCTAAATATTCTATGTATTCTTTACACAATTCCATTATCTTTTTACTAATAATCAAACCATTTTCTATAAATGTCTGGAATGCTATCCTGAGATGTCTGTAATGTTCTTCCTGCGTTTTACTGAAAACAAGAATATCATCAATATAAACAAGAATAAATGAATTATGTTTTTTGAATATATTATCCATTTTTCTCTGAAAAATACTGGGTGCTGTTTTTAAACCAAAAGGCATAACAATCCATTCATAACATCCTTGAGGACATGTGAATGCTGTCCATGGTCTACTGGACTGGTCTAGCATAATCTGCCAGAATCCTGATTTACAATCAAACTTGCTAAAGATTATTGCATCCTGGATACTATTAATAAGCTGTTCTTTACTGGGTATGTCATAACTATCTATTTGGATATTATCATTAAGACGCTTATAGTTTATGACCATTCGCGCTTTGTCTCTTTTGATTTCTGCATGATTTCTTACCATAAAGGCTGAACTTCTGTGTGGACTGGTACTTTCTCTCATAACCTTAAGATCTAACAATTCTTTAGTTTGTTTCTTAAATTCTTCTATGTCTAATGGGCTGTATACAATCTTCTGGGTACTAATCTTAAAATCTGGATTAATAATTTCTAAATGTGCTAGAGTCTGGTTTTTATTCCAATGTTTAATTGGATCTTCTCCTAAAATTTGGGTTTCTTCTGCTAACCTAATCAATTCTTCTAGTCTTTCTTTATCTGTTCTTCTCTTTTTGCGATCAAGAACCGATAAAGAGTGTTCTATTTGTTCGAAGTTTATTAGATCACATTCTATCTGGATTAACTGTTCTTCTTCTTCCATTAGCCATTCTATTTCTGTTTCAATTGTATCATTTATAGTTTCTTCATATGAATCTAAATGTGTATCTGAAAAAGAAATATCTTCTAATGATTTTTCTATTTTCTCTTTTACTATTCTATTTTCTTCTGCTATTTTTTGTTTTTCTTCCATGGTTCCACCACGCTTAGTTGACAACTCTGATTCTAAATTCTGGGCATGTAATGTTTCTACCTGTAAACTACGCTTATGAAATGTCACAAAGTGCTTACTAAATGTGATGCTTCCATTCATACTGTCTATAAAGTTTAATCCTAAGATAAACTTATAGCTGTGGTTAATATCTCCTATCCATACCATGGGTAGTGGGTAGGTGTGTTGTTGCTGAAGTCTGTTGGTAAATCTGATGCTGCTATTCATAAGACATGTATCATAGACAATACTGGTATTATTCATGAGATCAGCTCTGGCTATATAACCTGGTCTGGTGTAATATTCGATTGGTATAAGATCACGGCTAATGTGACTCTTACTGGCTCCTGTATCTATCATGGCTTTAAGTTCTATTACTTTCCCTGGGTTTTTACCTCTAGCTGGTAATAAAATCTCACAATTTATTTCAATAAGACTGTTTTCTCCTATTCTATTTACTGATTCTATAATGTTACAGTGGTCTTCTATAGTTTCAATGGTTTCTAGTTGTTTTAAGGGCTGGCTTTTCTCATGTAACTGATTTCTTAGTCTATTATTTTCTATCCTGTATGTTTCTATTTCTATAGACAAGATTTCTATCTTCTTTTCTAGCTCACTGATCTGTTTTTCAAATTGGAATTTGGTTCGATCTAATTCTAACCTAACTGTGGCTGCTTCTAATTTAGCTTCTTGAAGGGCTAATTTTGAACTTTGGTTCAACACTGGTTGCTGTATACTGCCACTTAAATCTATCGAATCTCTATCTATATGATGGTTCTTCTTAAGACAAAATTTGCAAACATTTTTCTTACAAATGTCACATACACTTCTAAATAATCTAAAAGGGTAACCATTGCATTCTGAGCAAGATTCACTATCCTGACCTATATTATGTTGCCACTGGTGTATACATTCTATGCTAGGACTTTTAATCATAAAAGTATATTCTGGTATATAACTGGGAAGTTCATCTTCTGAACTACTGCTGCTATCACTGTCTAATTCTTCTAAGAAATTTATTTCTTCTGGCTCTGTGCTAATTAGACTGTATATTGATTCTGTGTCACTATCCTCTAATTTCATTTCTATAAACTCAATATTATCAAAATCTTCTAATTCTGCTATAAGATTTGCCTTTTCTGTGGTTTTCTGGTTTTTCCCTTTATTAGGGCATCTGTTGGCTAAATGATTTTCTGAATCACATATAAAACATTTACATTTTCTGTTTTGAGTTGTTTGAACTCTCTTTCTAAAATATTTTTTAGGTTTTGGCCTAAACTGTTGTTTATTGGGTGTTTGCTTATAGGATTGACTCCTCCTATATTTCTTTCTGGGGTAATAACCATGTCTATAGTTATATTTTCCTTTCGTCTGGGCTATTTTCCTATTATACTTATTGGCTTTCTTCTGGTATTTATAAAATTTATTTTTCTTTTTCTTTTCTTTGCCATATCCATACTGTTGTGGAGTATATATGACTTGGCTACAGAAATTCAACTTGGTTTTCTTTATACCCTTCTGGATTTCAAGTGTGGTGCACTTGTCTCTAAGTACTGCAAATACAAACTGGATTCTAGGACCTATTCCTAGATGTTGGTTTTCATCTCCATTAGTAGCTTTCCATTTTTCCCATATTTCTTCTCCTAATGGGCCTGGAAGTTTTCTAAAAAATTTATTACTGATTTCCGAGTCTAATGCTCTACCTGTTTGTGATGCAAGGGCTATAAAGTCATTGCAAAAACTGACTAAATATTTCCATTTATGTAACTTAAGCTGTTCTAACTGTCTTATTGTTACATTCTGGTATGTTGTGTTTCCTCTATTAGGATCTGCTCCTATTATCAAGGTTTTGACTAAACTGGTAAAATTATAAACATTTGGTCCTTGGGCTACTAAAGTTGCATATTGGGGTTCAAAATCTCTCTTATAGGCTTCTATAACTCCTTTTGCTGTGTCTCCTAAAAATGACTCACAATATGACCACATTTCTGCCGAAGAGTGCCAATTGGTCATTTCCAAAAGTTTTCTGACTAGGGCTTGTTCCCATCTATCTATAACTGCTTTATGAAACTGGGGATCAAATGCTGCTATATCAAGCATTAATCCTGTTCCCGCTTGTGCCATGAGTGATATATCTCTATCTACTGGTAACCTTTTCCCATAGGTTCTGTATTCTAGTTCTTGAGCTGATGGCTCAATTCTAGACCTACTGATTGGGATATTTCCCATCTCATATACTTGATTTGGGAGTACTGGTGGAGTATTATCGTATGTTTCCATCTTGACTTCTACCATATGGTTTTCTATATTCTCAACTGATGGTTGAAAATATTTAGATCTGGGATCTGAGTGACAAAACATATCTTCTACTGAGAGATTGTTTTTCCTACTAGATCATATTCCATAAATTTTTCTTCTAAGACAAATATATTATTTTGTAATAAATATTGTCTTTGGAACTTGGAACTGTCATCTAATTCTGGATGTTCATACTCAAGTTTCTGGGTATAGTATCCTTCTAAGATCTGATAATCATAATAATCTAAATCTGGTCTGTAAACTGGTTCTAAAAGTTCTTTTAATCTAATTATGTCGGATTCGCTGAATTTAACCAATTGATCTAGTGTAAATTGAGGTTGTTCATATGCCATGTACATATGCTCTGTCTCTACATCTGAATTTCTGGCAAATTCTGTGTGAATAGAGCTACCTACATCTGAATGTCTACCTGCTGAGACATAATTACTAAATCTAAGATTAACTTCTCCTAATCTGTTGGTATAAAAACTGTTACTGTTGGGCCTAAGTTGTTGCTTGGGCAATAAATTTGTAACTTTCCATTCAAGTCCTGCTAACATTTCTGAATCTCGTTTCTTGGCTTCTATGACCTGAATACCTCGGGTTCCTAAAGCTTTCAAAGCTTGGTCTGTTCTAAGCTTATACCTGGTATTACTATGATTACTTAATTTTCCTACAAAATTAACACAAACTAAAAGATTATGCATTTCAGGGATCATGTGATATCCCTTTGTCTTAATAGCTATACGAATATACTGATAAAATTCGTCTAATTTCATTTGGAAATCTGTTACACAATAGACAATCTGGCAATTACTATTCATATCTAGTTCCATGCTTCCTATTAAAGCTTGTTCCTGGTTTGTGAATCTTTGATCAAAAATCATGACCAATACTTTGGTTCCTAATTCTTGCCTAGCTAATCCTTTGATTCCTATGGTAATTAATCCTAGGTGGATAAGTCCTAACTTTAACTGTTTGAGTTCATTGAAACTTCTTGGGGTGATCATTTCTAAGATTTCTATCTGATCCTCTGTTACAACACTGATTGGTTTTCCATGATAACTATTGTAAGTTCTAACACCTCTGTTGAAGAAATTCTGTGATCTATACAGCACTGTTGGACTTAATAATTCTAGACTGTGATTTCTAAATCGATCTAACTGGATATCTGGATCTATAAGTCCTTCTATTCTATTTTCTTCTATTGGCTGTTTTCCAAATATTCTATCGAGTAAAGGAATTCCACTAACTTTGGTTTTACTGCTGGATGCCATTATTAGGTTTCTGAAGATTGAGATGACTAAGGAATTTCTGGTTTCTTTCCTTTGTTTGGATCTGGAGTACCAAATATGTTATAATAAAAGGTATGATTTTGTAAAGATCTGTTGGATCTTTTAGGCTCTAGATGTCCTGTTGAGGCTGATAAACTAATCTGGTTTATTTTAGAGGTTAGGGCTTCTAAAGCTTTATCTTCCTGGAGCTTATCTACTTTGATAGATAACTGGTCTAATCTATCTGATACTTCTGCTATTCTAGAACTAAGACTTATCAAAAGTTCAATAATGGTGTTATTCTGTTTAATAACAGTCTCGTCTGTTCTACCTGTTGGCCTGAAATCTGATAATCCTATAGGATTTGGCTGAATTCTTCCTGAATTTTCTAGTGCTACTTTATAAAATAGATTATTACAACTATTCATTCTCCATTAGCTAATTTCTTAACTTCTTCCAAAAGGATTTCTATTTTCTGGAGTTTAATATCTAAATCTGTCTTGACCTGGACTGAACTTTGTTTTATTCTATCTACCTCTATCTTAAGACTTTCAACTAAATTTCTAGTTTCTGTTTCTATGTCTTTTGGCTGAGTAGTGTCTAACTTGCTAGTCAGATCTATTATATCCTGTTTTCAGGGTAATTTATCTATTATTATAAGCTGTTTTTCTTCTAACTTACTAATTCTCCTTAAAATTTCTGAATGTAACTCTTTGAAATAGTCTAAATTTTCTGACTGTTTATTAGATCTGGATCTATTAAGAGTTTCTAAAATTTGAGTGGTATGCTCAAGAGATTTTTCTGAGTATTCTATAAACTGGCTTCTGGTTACTATATTACCTTTAACTTCTAGGCTAAGTTTTTTATCTAGACTACTACTAAGTTGTTCTATTAGTTGAAAACCTGTTTTAATCTGAATAATCTGTTTTGACTGTTGAGATCTGATTTCACTTAAACTAGGACTTATTGCTTTTATAAAATCATTAATCATAACACTAAACAAAATTTAAATTAACAAACATAACACTAAACAAACTAAAAGGATCTGTTGGCTACTTGAATTAACAAATAGTACTGAGGGCTCTGATACCAATTTTATTCTGGGGTACTAGCAGAATTAAAATGCAGAAATAAAAATGATGAAGAAAGGGGGTACGAACTGTAAATATTTAAAAGTTCTGGCAAAGCATATAAAGGGCAATGTAATTTGTTTCCAAGCTGCTGAAAGTTATAGTCTAAACTGTAATTTACACGTAGTGGTACTAACCACACACGATCTTTTTCTTGCTGTCCTGTTTTTGAGTCGTGGGTGGAGAGCCTGCTTCCTAGACTTTCTCTTTATGTTTTCCCAGGGAGAATAATTCTCCCATTTCACTCCCTCACTCTTCGGCTCTCTGTCTCTCACTCCCCTCCTCCGAAACTTTCTCTCCTCTCTTCTCTCTTCGATTTCATCCACCTAGGGTGTAATTCCAGACAAGGCCTGAGAATTAAAGTTGCTATTCGGAGTACGGGCTTTCCGAATATCCAAGAAAAATCATGATCGGACCTCGTGGAGCTACAGTTGACTTGGTCAAAGGGTCGGGTTTTGCTCAAAACCCTTGAAGTAGGGATTTCTTACTCTTGTTATGCGTTTATACGGTGTTTATGTACCTAGATCGTGCCTTGTTTCGTTGTTTGAGGTTGTTTTTTTTCCATTTCCGAAAATCAGCAGAACAGGGCCTGCGTTTTTGGGGTTTTACGTCTTCTTAAGCTCAGATTTGAATTTTAGTTCCTTCGTATGAAATAGAGTAGACTTAGAGCTCGTTTTAGTGCCGCAATAATCACCTGAAACCGTTGAGAATTGAATTTATGGCGAATTTTAGAAAACTGGTCTGCAATCTGTCTCGTGTTCTGGATTTCAGCCCACTTCGAACGGACATAACTTCCTCGTCTGATGTCCGTTTTATGCAAACTTTATATCGGTTCGAAGGTCTTGAAGTTAGCTTTCATTTGCCACCGGAATCGTCCTAAAACTCTTAGTGCACAAAAAGTTATGATTGTTTGAGTGGAGGTGTGTCAATCTGTCATGCTGCGTGACAGATTCGTGTAGCCTCGGTAAACCCCTGTTTAACCACCCTTGGAGTGCAGATTTGACTAGGGTTCCTTCGCGTCTTTCAAAGTTCATTCAATCGCGCAACTATGGAGACTGAAATCGTTCAAAAATATTAAGAACTCGAGTTATAGTGATTTTTAGAAGATTGCTCTGTAATCTGAAAATCTGGGCGGCTTACAGAGCGGAATTTTTCATCGTTTTGGTATGGTTAAACGACCCTATTGGTTATGGGTCCTTGTAGGTTTTAAAGATTGGTAAGTTGGTGATGTTTTGGCGTTGGAATCACTGATAAATATTGAGTATGCAATTTTTGATGAGTTTTCGAACCTGGATCGCTCTACTGAAAATTATTTCTAAGTTTGAAAGATCGTATCGTACTACTCGTCGAACGTACCTATGCCATTGGTTTTTGTTAGCATAGTTGGAGTATCGACGTAAAGGCTATAGTAGCGTAAAGGAGTCTGTGAACATCGTAGATTATAAGGAATATTGTGACGTGCGTAATTGGTAGAGAAGTACTTGTTTTGATTAAATTGAGAAATGACTGGACGGTCTGGTGCTTGTAAATTGGAAACGCGAATTGAAATGTGAATAACAAATGGACACAACGAGAACATTCAGGACTCATCGACGGGTGAGTGCCTGGCAGAGGACATCGGGGTCCTTTAATTGGCCCGGCAAGAGCTAAATGCTCATATTGGTTATTTAAGGACCTCCTTATGGGTAAGGTGCCTGGCAGAGGACATCGGGGTCCTTTAATTGGCCCGGCAGGAGCTTAGGCTCAGACACATGACACGAAATTGGTTTATGAAGTTGATGAAAGAGATTTTGGTTTTTGGTTAAAGGATTTTGATAAAGATCCTCTGGCATTCTGAGCGAATCAACGGATTTCGGTATTCTGACTCGAATCAACAGAGTGAGTATTTTTCTACTCTGTTTTGATATAAAAAGGAATGAATGAATGAAATTGTGTGGTAATGAACGAGAACTAAACGTGGTATTTATAATTATGAAGATTTGTGATAACAACTGAAATGTGACTAAAACTGTTGAGGAGGACTGAAACCCAAATTAATGGTATGTTTAGTCTAGAGGGAATATTAGCGATTCTAGCTTAGAATGTGAATTGTTAGGATTGTCTGGAATCCCTTGGCTGTAATATGCTGCATGTTGAGAATCATGTAAACTTTGGGCTTATCTGTCGATATTCATTCACTCTAGAAGCATAACTCATCATATTTTCATATAACTTGAGTATAGATTTCTCTACTGGGCAAGTGTGTGCTCAACCCTATCATTTTCAGGTATAAAGCAAAGGAGGTTGGCATGGAGTGCTTATTGTGCATGGTTGATCATATTTTTTTTAAAGGTATACTAGAGGAAGTCTATTGCATTTGATTCGAAAGGAGTATTTTTGGAAAGATGTCTATTGTAAACTGTAATAATTATTTCCATCAGATATTGGTGTTTTCATAACTTGGGGTCGTCGAGCCAAAATGTAATATTTGAGTTATATTTGAGAACAAGGAAAATAAAGGGCTTTTGGGTATTATTTGTATTACTGCGAGGACTTCATTTATCAAAAGTGTATAGCTAATTATGTTTAAAATCGAGGGCGTGACAATATATGGTATGGTCTACCTTTCATGTTTTTGTCATGGGAACATTGATGCTTTAGATCCTGTGGTTGAATGGACATTTGGTGTAGAATACATAGTTCTTGTGGTTAATGGATGTCTTGTTTGGCACATGATTATATTGGTTTATGAAGATGTGTTGGCTATTATGGTGTAATGTATAATTCATTTGTTTGGCTGAGTATTAAATTCCAAAATGAATAGGATAATATTGTCTTGTAAGAAGAGTGTTAGTGACAATTTATTTTGTCACTTTTACTTCCTATACACATTTAAGGTGACAATTTTTTTTTATCACTAAAGATGTTTCTCTGATCAACTTTTCAATGACTATATCTTTCGTCTCTAATTGACTTTAATTGGAAATTTTAGGTGACAATATTTTGTCACAATTATTATTTTTAATTAATTTCTTCGGTGACGAAACTTTTTTGTCACCTATGTGCTTACATTGTTCAATCACCTGCCACAGTTAGTGACGAAATTGAAAATGGGTGACAAATAATTATTAGAATGGTGAAGAAATATTTCGTCGTCAAAAAGAATAATAGGTGACAAAAAAATTTCGTCACCAAGTGATTTTTTCGTGACGAAATTTTTCGTCGTTAAAATACACCATAGGTGACGAAAAACAAATTTCATCACGAGGTAGGAATCCTCGACAACCTTTAGTCGACAAATTTCTTTTCGTCACGCATACTATTTGTGACGAAAAACATGCAATTTGTGACAATTTTCATTCGCCACCCAATGCAATTTTTCTTGTAGTGTCTCTTCAATGGAGTTGGGCCTCAAATAAGTGTTTCTTGGTGAAGTCAGTTTACAAGCAGTGGGAACACATTGGACAGTCAAGGAACCAGGTTTTGGAAGCATTGTGGAAGAATCTTAGCCCTCCAAAGGTGGAAATTTTTTCGTGGATGGCAGTGTAGGATAGGATAGCTACTCGTTCGGTGCTTTTGGGTAGAAATTTGATTCTTGAGAATCAGTGGGTTTTTTGCCCTTTTTGTTCTTTGCATATGGAAACTCTCCATCATTTATTTCTACATTGTAATTTCGCTTTGGCTGACTGGTCTTTGATCTTGTAGTGGTGGCATATCAAGTGGGTTTGCCCATCATTGTTGGCAAACCTTTCATCTTGGTGGTTTGATAATTGTTTTGGCAACCTGGAGAAACATATTTGGGAAACTACTTTCTTTGCTACACTTTGGTCCTTATGGTTGGTGAGAAATGATTCTGTTTTTAACAATGCTGCCACTGGAGTGCGGGAAGTTGGGGAGCTTATTAAAACTAAAATCGCGATGTGGGTGAAGTCGAAGTTTGATATTAAGGTTTACACGGTGGAGGACTGTAGGGGCTATCTTGTTGGAATCCGTAAGGTGAAATTGTAGTTCTTGTTTAGTTGTTGTTGCATCGAATTCTCTGTTGGATGATTGTTTGTGTTTTTGTTTTCTTTCTCGAGCGAGTAAGTGTTATGCTTTTCTCGTTCTCTCTCGATGTACATACCCTTTTCGAGTTTATAAAAGTTTCGTTTGCAAAGCAAAAAAAAAAGGACTTAAACCGTCCATTTCCCCAGTTTATCCGTAAGTAGTCGAATTGTATTTGTTGGGGTCTATAGATTGGTCGAGTTACGTCTCTCAATTAAGTAGTTCTCTTTTGTGCCACTAAGAAGTGGAACAAATGCTACACACGAATGGATCAATTTAGTGTTTTAGCCACTAGAAAGATTCAAAAGGTAATTTCAATCGGGGTGGGTAGTGTCGTAGGCATGGGCAATTTGCCAGTCCAATTAGAAATGAAAAACGTTGACTTGGTTAAAAGTTGGGTTCAAAGACTTAATTTGCTTTTTAATGTTGTTCAAGTCTATTTTCAAGAATGGGTTAACAACATTCCAATGATTTTTCATTTGGAATCCCTTCCAGCGTGCAGGGGTAAGGCTGCGTGCATCAACCCTTCCCCAGACCCCACAATGGCAGGAGCCTCGTGCACTGGGTTTGCCCTTTGGCCCTGTTCACACCATAATTTAGCCAATAAATCAATATTGATCAACTAGGTCAAATCGTGACACGTGTCAACAGTATTCGGACTGGTTTGAACATAATTTATGCAAGATGAAGAATCGAATAGACTGATCGACTATTTAAAACGTGTTTCATAATCTGGGACACATGTCAGATGGTGGAGAGCAAGCAAAGAACATCTAGATCGTGGATGAGACAGTCGATGAAGGCAGTTGAAGAAGGCGTGCACAATGGGCATTATGTCGGACAACTACCTGTCTCGGAATGTGGAGAAAGAAGAGGAGGAACAAGAGAAGTAAACCGCTTGATTCAAATTTAAGGAGGGAACTTTGTCAAGTTTGAATTTCAAGTCAAGAAGACAGCCTATAAATAGAAGAACAGAAGATTTTTAAAACCCACACACAATCGCCCAAAGACTTCTACTTTTTATCTGTACTTTACTTTTCTTGCTCTAGGAGTAGCTTGTAACGTAACTATCCACTCGACCATGTTCTCATTGTCGATCGACTTCTAGTTTGAAGTATAATAAAGTCCATTTGTTATTCTTCTTCCATTTCATTCACTTCATTACGTTTGCTTCCAGAGAAGTCCTGAAATACGGCAAGGAACCAAACTCCACCACCATAAACATCCACATTCCAGTACTTAGAATATTTCTTTGTCGACCATCGACAACAAGTAAAACAAACGACAAACAGTCTCACATGGAGAAACCACAGGTTTAAGAGGGATTCCTTCCTTCTATAAAGCTTACTCCGCCAAATTATGCTTTTTCCGGCATTTCATAAATGCAGGTAAAGATTAAATTAATGCCGGTAATAGTATTTCCAGCAATTGTTGACGAAAGTAAAAAATGCCGCTCGTATAAGTGTCGGTAATACAAAAATGGCATTTGTAGCTGGAAATAAACCCGACATTTATTGTTGGTTTTCCTGGCATTTTTAAAGTGCCGGCAAAAGAATAGCCAAATATACCTTTATTACCGACGGTTGGTACAAATGCCGGAAAAGGTAGTATATATTACCGGCATTTTATAAATGCCATAATTATTATCACTTTTACCGGCATTTTCCAAATGCCATTTTTATATCTTGGTATTTTCTTTTCATTGCTTTTATTGGCATTTGTAAACCGCCGCTAATAGTTTTTCTTTTTAGCATTTTCAATTTCTTAAAAGATGATTTTTTTTTTCATTAATAAATTATCCTAACCTGGAACCATTTTTGACAACACATTATATCTCCTGTGCACGAAATTGTAATTGCCCATAACAATTTGAAGTTGTATCTTGGCATTCCATGCCCGTGTTTGGTAAATTTTGACGTCGGTTATTACATGAACTTCGATTGAATTGAAATGACACGTTATGAGAACATGAGACGCTTGAATCTTTATTGACACAACGATGAACATTTAGGACCCATCAACGAGTGGGTGCCTGGCAGGGGGTATCGGGATCCCTTAATTGGCCCGGCAGGAGCAAAAGCTCATATTGGTTACATTCAGGACCTATCAATGGGTATGGTGTCTGGCAGGGGGGTATCAGGATTCTTTAATTGGCCCGGCAGGAGCTTCGGCTCATGACACATGCCGCAACGTGAATTTGGACACATGGAAAGTTGAAATGGTTAAGGATTGAGGTGCATACCAAATCTCGTATCGAGTTTGTTGGACTGTTGAGTCTTGGCTATTACCTATTGTATGGTCTACCTCCCGTTCATATCTTATGATCATTCTTGCATTTCTCTTGCATATAATGTTAGTGTAGAATTTCCTACTGGGCTAGTGTAGCTCAAGCCTTATATCATTTCAGGTACTAACTCAGGACAGTAGCTTGCATGGCTGGAGTGCTTGGACTGTGGACACTTCTTTTGAACGCTAACCAAAGGAGTTACATACCCATCTTTGTAAATTTCTTTTTGGAAGATGTATTTGTGACTTAAGTGATAGTTCTTTTGATTACGGAATATTTGTAAACTCTTGACTTTCATGACACTTGATGTTTATGTCGTTTTGGGGCCGTTGAGCCGAAGATGTAATATTTTGGACTTTGAAGTATGATTTTGGAAATGGAGATACAGTAATCTTTTGGGTATCGTATGGATTATTGTGAGATTTTATTTATGAAATTCCTTTATATTTATGTTGAAAATCGAGGGCGTGACACAAAAGAGAGCACCTCTTCTGCCAGTGGATACATGGGGGCGAGTTGAGGTGGGAACCCCAACTGAAAAGCAGGACCGAGCCCAACCCTGTCAGCGTTGGCAATCACCAAGACGTCATTCGTGATCACAATGTGCTCCTCGGCCAAAATCTTACGAATCTGTACCGCACGACTATTAGGGTTTGGGGGAGGAGCATTGGCTTTATGGGTTGCCATATTCGTTGCAGACCAGAGGTTTAAGCAAGAGAAATGGTGAGTTAGGGTTTTTTCTGGGTCTCGTTAGGGAAACAAAGGAAGAAGCAGAGAAGAGGTAGAGAGAGAATGGGGTTTATGGATGATGATACAAGTGGTGCCGTGGTTTCTCTCTCTTTCTCTCTTTGATCAAAATTGAAGAAGTAACCCAAGAGTTGGACTCTTGATTGACCCAAAGGAGTGCTGAGGGCTTGAAAGGCTGCATGGAAGCCAATGCAAGGCCTGGGGTGTTGACACGTGTCCCCTAGGCTTAGAGAGGTGATAATTATTGCTGCTGATAGGACTCTTCGGTGGGGTTCTTATCTTGAAAACCGTAGAGA
The DNA here is from genome assembly GCA_020567845.1 of Rhododendron henanense subsp. lingbaoense. Classification (NCBI taxonomy): domain Eukaryota; kingdom Viridiplantae; phylum Streptophyta; class Magnoliopsida; order Ericales; family Ericaceae; genus Rhododendron; species Rhododendron henanense. The sequence goes on along the minus strand of CM036316.1, from coordinate 39,524,070 downwards.
TTTGGTTCAATTCAAAGTGGGAGGAGTCCAAACCAAATTAAAAGACGTACTTTGGAACTTGAAAAGTTGTTAGGCTAATTATAGCCTGATTAACTTTTTGAGTTTAAACGTTTGAAATTTTGAAAGAATTTTTAGGCTAAATAAGCCTGATTCTCTTTCATTTTTTCAAACCTAGTGATAAGGACTCGTTTGGCTCACCAAAAATGGAGCTCTATCCTAATTCACAAGCCTAGATCTAGAATAAGATCAAGGCATGAGGGGGGCATTGTTTACACCCGTTTTTGGCACCCAGTCCTAGACAAGTGCTGAGAGGCCATTTAATTAAAATTTAATTAAATTGGGCCGTGAAAGGGAGAATTATTGGATCAAAATTAACGGGCCAAGGCCAGATTGATTGGACCCAATTAATTTTGGTCTGATTTGAGAACGGGCTTGAGAACTTTGGGCTTGTTTACAAGAAAAGGTTGGCTGGCCCATGACTTATTTAGACTTGTCAAGTGTTGGGGTGGGCCAAATATGTTAGTAGGCCATTCGATTTATTTAAATGGCCCATTACCCATGTGACCTATGAAAAGTGGAAGGAGGATAAATGTTTGTTATCTGGCAAGAAGCCATTTGACCGAGTCAAATGGCTTGAAGTTTCTAATCACCCACGAGAAAAGGAGAGGAGGAGGCCCACTATGTCCAACTGCCCATGATGAGGAGTTAACTTGGGGGTATTTGTTTTTTTCACTCCCAGTAACTTCCCATGATGAGAAACACATGGGCAATATACTTGTAAACTCCTCTCAATCGTCCATGATCCCATGAGTTGGAAGTTACATGGACACGTGTCATCACAAGAATCAAGGCGGGAATCTTCTTGCATGCAAAACCGTGGAGTTGCTTGGCCTATAAATACTTGTTCTCAAGACTAAAAAAGGGTTCACACACTAATCAAGCTCAACGCTTAAACCAAAGCCTTCCCACTGAAGCAATTATCTCACTCTTCTCACCTTCACTCGGTTGCTTCTCTAAGTAATTCGGGTTTCTCTCTCTCTTGTACCCCTAATTCCTATCTCTCTTGTACCACAACTTTATTATTACGACATAATAAAGTTATTCTACGTTGTTACTTCTTTTCCTACACGGTTAGGAAATTATTAAGTCCTCGCTCGTAGAGGCAAAACTACGATCCAACACTGTGATCCAGCCCTTAGGGTCACAACACTCTCGCTTATAGTTAAGAAGTCAGAAAAATGGGCATCCAGTCTTTTACGTTGGACGCGACAAGTCCTGGCACGCCCGCTCAATCCTTGAGCCATTTCGGAGCCGAACACGATGGTAGACACAAGACTCATTTTGTATTATGTAAGGTCCAAGCGATCTAAGGTTTTTTTTTTTTTCTCGGCAAACGAAATTTTATTAAGCTCGAAAGGGTACATCGAGAAAAAATAAGAGAGATGCAAAATGCTTCTCAATAGAACGAGAAAAATGAAACAAAAACAAAACATCCAGCCAATGGTTGGATGAGAATAAACCTCCAAGGCCAGAAACTAAGATCTCAACTTACGAATTCCATCCAAAAATTCCTTAAATTCCTCCACTAACTTAAGGTCAAGCGATCTAGGGTTTTTCATATTCTTTAGCTATTTGTTCCCTCCAAGCATTTCGATTTAGTCCTGTCTTCTAAGAATGTTAGGAAAATCAGTATCAATACATCTCGATTTAGTCCTATCTTTTAGCTATTTGTTCCCTCCAAGCATTTCGATTTGGTTGAGACTCTCGATGAATACATCTCTAAGTTTTATACATCTATGAAACTTCAAAACTTGGAACAACATAATAGATTGAATCGTTAATGAAAATCGAAAATATCCCATCCGAGGCCCGTGTTACACACCGTGGCCTTAAAATAGATTTGCTGCTTCTAGTATGCTGGCTTTTCCCTAAGAACTATTGTTGATTTTAGAAGGACCAAGAAAAATGGGTGTAATGGGGGCTGCCTATTCACGGCAGAAAACGGGATGAGAGAGGCTGCTCTCTGGATAGCAGCAGAAAAGAAAACGAAAAGAGGGCAGCAAAATGGGGCCACTACTTGCCCTTCTCTCATTCCAAATGACTTTAAATATTAGGGGTTCCTTACACAAGCAACTTGGGCCTAGCCAATTAAGAGAGCCCAATTACAAAACAAAATAAAATAGCCCATTACAAAATAACATTTGGTCCAAACACAATAAAGTAAGACAAAGCATTAATTTTAACAGAATGGTGGTTGAGGTTATAATTACCGGCGTTTGTCTCTCAGAATACAATGGTTTACACAGTTCTGCACTAAGGATTTAAAATTACGTAACGGTTTTGGGAGAGAAAATCGCATGCATATCGGCCGGTTCCCATTGCATAACAGTCCGTTTCCGATCACTGTTACAGGTGATTTTGGCACTTAAAATTTTTTTTCCCTTAAAAATGATTTTTTAAAATTCACGACCGCGACAATCAATTCCCAATACGTATCTTTTGATACTCCCTATACCGTTACACCTCAAACATTACTATTACGTGCCCCAAAACCGTTATTTAAAACCTTTGTCCGTGCACACCATTCGGTGGAACTGCCCAGAAAACACAACCATGTTTGTTCGTACTCTTTCATATATAAGAAAAAAACTAGCAGAATCACAATGATAAGAACAGAGAATTGAAGTTATGGAATTTGTGGAGTGGTTTCGGTCTGTTTTCCAACGGGCTTGTAGCTAAATGGTAACATTTGTTCCTCCCTTGTGGGAGACCAAGACTCGATCCCCGACATGGGCGTTTGTGGGTTCAGGGCTGTAGACAGCCTCTGAACCCAATATGGACTAACTCACTAATCCGGCCCCCTACCCCGTTGGCATATAAAGTATGTCAAAATATAAAAAATAAAATCCCCAAATCCACGACAGTTTGACGTGGATAGTTATGGTCGAAAGGTTTGGTTGCCCAAGACCATGCCATTGGTCCACAGCATGAGAAAATATTACTTGCTCATGGAGTCTTTTCCACCTCACATTTGTGTGGACTCAAACACTAACACGGTGGAGAATCACTCGGCGATGCTTCAAGATCACTGAATAATTACTCAACCACAACACAACCACAACATTTAGATATAGGTTCTCTCTCTTCATTATTGGTTCCCAAAATATCATCTGGCACTGTGGCAATAGGCCAACGTACAGCTGTTAAAAGCAATTGGATAATTATTAAGCTGATTAAATAAAGGTGACCGACAGCCACTATAGTCAAGTCTATGCGGGTCCAGATTAAAGATGCTATGGTCATTGTCTGCTGCACCAACCATCCTACCCCATGCACCAAGCACGACAAGTAGATATTGAGAACTGATTAGAACTTTTTTGGAAGCCTTAATGTGTGATGGAAATTTCATTTCATTGTACGCATGCATTAAATTTATCTCAAAATTAAGCTCTGGATTTAATTACATATGTGATGAGTATTTAACCATGTTCCTATACATACTCACTCCTCCATACGATGAAAATTTAATGTTCGAGCCGATCCGGGATTTATGAAGTTCGAACACGACTCGTTTACGTACCAAATGAGTCTAAAACTCGAGTTCGAATTCGGCTAGTTTGTAAACGAGTAGAACTTGATTCGGTTTGAGGGAGGTTTTTGAGATAATGAGAATGGAGAAATAGATAGAGAAATAGATAGAGAAATAATTGGAGAGAAAATTTACTATGTAGATGTATTAGTAATAATAGCTGTTAAAAGCATTTGAATAATTTTTGGCATCTCTTCTTGCCTCCCAGAGTCCTCCAAGGGAAGAGAAGGCGACCAATAGCCACCATAGTCTTTGGGCCACTGGGGGTTATGCTTGGTCGTTACCTTCAGGGCCTTAGAATTAGTCGAGGTGCGCGCAAGATATCCCAGACATCCGGATATAAAAAAAATAGCCACCATAGTCAAGTCCACTGGGGCCCAGAAAATTGATGGTGATAATTGACAAAAAGCTCCCAGTTCTTCCCAATTGCCGTATAGTAATTTGATGATATATTCCATCTTAATTGGCTGCACATGCCCGTTGATATCGATCAATTTTGGCGACTTCTGCAAATTATTCTCATCAGTCATCCTCTAATGGTCCAGACAACTGCAGTACTTCTTCCTTGAGTGAGGAGAAAACAAAGTGACCCGGGCCGAGCCCAACGGCAAGTCTACCTGTCCAGGCACGATAAGTTGTTATTGAGAACAGATTAGAAAGTTTGGAAGACATACTGTGTGATAGAAATTTCATTGTACGCATTATATTTATCTCAAGCTCGCAATTTGCATTTTTGATGAATCGTGTTCCTATAAATATTACTGCTCCATACCATGAAAATTTCGGCAACGTATCATTTTGTGTGAGTTTTGTCTCCTTTATCAATCAATTAAAAAAATTAAAAATGTTGACTTGTTTAAAAGCTGTGGTTAAAGCCTTGATCTGCTTTATGATATTATTCATCAAGTCTATTTTCAAGAATGGGTTAACAGAAATCCAATGATTTTATATGGTTCCCAAAAAAATAAAATGAGATAATCCGTTCAATTTGGTATTCCGTATTTCAATAGCAGATTTTGAGACAATCCGTTCTTGTTTTACTGCAAGAAACTCAAGTTCGAATTCGGCTAGTTTGTAAACGAGTAGAACTTGATTCAGTTTGAGGGAGGTTTTTGAGATAATGAGAATGGAGAAATAGATAGAGAAATAGGAGTAATAATTGGAGAGAAAATTTACTATGTAGATGTATTAGTAATAATAGCTGTTAAAAGCATTTGAATAATTTTTGGCATCTCTTCTTGCCTCCCAGAGTCCTCCAAGGAAAGAGAAGGCGACCAATAGCCACCATAGTCTTTGGGCCACTGGGGGTTATGCTTGGTCGTTACCTTCAGGGCCTTAGAATTAGTCGAGGTGCGCGCAAGATATCCCAGACATCCGGTTATAAAAAAAATAGACACCATAGCCAAGTCCATTGTGGCCCAGAAAATTGATGGTGATAATTGACAAAAAGCTCCCAGTTCTTCCCAATTGCCGTATAGTAATTTGATGATATATTCCATCTTAATTGGCTGCACATGCCCGTTGATATCGATCAATTTTGGCGACTTCTGCAAATTATTCTCATCAGTCATCCTCTAATGGTCCAGACAACTGCAGTACTTCTTCCTTGAGTGAGGAGAAAACAAAGTGACCCGGGCCGAGCCCAACGGCAAGTCTACCTGTCCAGGCACGATAAGTTGTTATTGAGAACAAATTAGAAAGTTTGGAAGACCTAATGTGTGATAGAAATTTCATTGTACGCATTATATTTATCTCAATCTCGCAATTTGCATTTTTGATGAATCGTGTTCCTATAAATATTACTGCTCCATACATGAAAATTTTCGGCAACGTATCATTTTGTGTGAGTTTTGTCTCCTTTATCAATCAATTAAAAAAAATAAAAAATGTTGACTTGTTTAAAAGCTGTGGTTAAAGCCTTGATCTGCTTTATGATATTATTCATCAAGTCTATTTTCAAGAATGGGTTAACAGAAATCCAATGATTTTATATGGTTCCCAAAAAAATAAAATGAGATAATCCGTTCAATTTGGTATTCCGTATTTCAATAGCAGATTTTGAGATAATCCGTTCTTGTTTTACAGCAAGAAACTCGAGTTCGAATTCGGCTAGTTTGTAAACGAGTAGAACTTGATTCGGTTTGAGGGAGGTTTTTGAGATAATGAGAATGGAGAAATAGATAGAGAAGTAGGAGTAATAATTGGAGAGAAAATTTACTATGTAGATGTATTAGTAATAATAGCTGTTAAAAGCATTTGAATAATTTTTGGCATCTCTTCTTGCCGCCCAGAGTCCTCCAAGGGAATAGAAGGCGACCAATAGCCACCATAGTTTTTGGGCCACTGGGGGTTATGCTTGGTCGTTACCTTCAGGGCCTTAGAATTAGTCGAGGTGCGCACAAGATATCCCAGACATCCGGTTATAAAAAAAATAGCCACCATAGTCAAGTCCACTGGGGCCCAGAAAATTGATGGTGATAATTGACAAAAAGCTCCCAGTTCTTCCCAATTGCCGTATAGTAATTTGATGATATATTCCATCTTAATTGGCTGCACATGCCCGTTGATACCGATCAATTTTGGCGACTTCTGCAAATTATTCTCATCAGTCATCCTCTAATGGTCCAGACAACTGCTGTACTTCTTCCTTGAGTGAGGAGAAAACAAAGTGACCCGGGCCGAGCCCAACGGCAAGTCTACCTGTCCAGGCACGCGATAAGTTGTTATTGAGAACAGATTAGAAAGTTTGGAAGACCTAATGTGTGATAGAAATTTCATTGTACGCATTATATTTATCTCAATCTCGCAATTTGCATTTTTGATGAATCGTGTTCCTATAAATATTACTGCTCCATACCTTGAAAATTTTCGGCAACGTATCATTTTGTGTGAGTTTTGTCTCCTTTGTCAATCAATTAAAAAAAATAAAAAATGTTGACTTGTTTAAAAGCTGTGGTTAAAGCCTTGATCTGCTTTATGATATTATTCATCAAGTCTATTTTCAAGAATGGGTTAACAGAAATCCAATGATTTTATATGGTTCCCAAAAAAATAAAATGAGATAATCCGTTCAATTTGGTATTCCGTATTTCAATAGCAGATTTTGAGATAATCCGTTCTTGTTTTACAGCTAGAAACTCGAGTTCGAATTCGGCTAGTTTGTAAACGAGTAGAACTTGATTCGGTTTGAGGGAGGTTTTTGAGATAATGAGAATGGAGAAATAGATAGAGAAATAGGAGTAATAATTGGAGAGAAAATTTACTATGTAGATGTATTAGTAATAATAGCTGTTAAAAGCATTTGAATAATTTTTGGCATCTCTTCTTGCCGCCCAGAGTCCTCCAAGGGAAGAGAAGGCGACCAATAGCCACCATAGTCTTTGGGCCACTGGGGGTTATGCTTGGTCGTTACCTTCAGGGCCTTAGAATTAGTCGAGGTGCGCGCAAGATATCCCAGACATCCGGTTATAAAAAAAATAGCCACCATAGTCAAGTCCATTGGGGCCCAGAAAATTGATGGTGATAATTGACAAAAAGCTCCCAGTTCTTCCCAATTGCCGTATAGTAATTTGATGATATATTCCATCTTAATTGGCTGCACATGCCCGTTGATATCGATCAATTTTGGCGACTTCTGCAAATTATTCTCATCAGTCATCCTCTAATGGTCCAGACAACTGCAGTACTTCTTCCTTGAGTGAGGAGAAAACAAAGTGACCCGGGCCGAGCCCAACGGCAAGTCTACCTGTCCAGGCACGATAAGTTGTTATTGAGAACATATTAGAAAGTTTGGAAGACCTAATGTGTGATAGAAATTTCATTGTACGCATTATATTTATCTCAATCTCGCAATTTGCATTTTTGATGAATCGTGTTCCTATAAATATTACTGCTCCATACCATGAAAATTTTCGGCAACGTATCATTTTGTGTGAGTTTTGTCTCCTTTATCAATCAATTAAAAAAAATAAAAAATGTTGACTTGTTTAAAAGCTGTGGTTAAAGCCTTGATCTGCTTTATGATATTATTCATCAAGTCTATTTTCAAGAATGGGTTAACAGAAATCCAATGATTTTATATGGTTCCCAAAAAAATAAAATGAGATAATCCGTTCAATTTGGTATTCCGTATTTCAATAGCAGATTTTGAGATAATCCGTTCTTGTTTTACAGCAAGAAACTCGAGTTCGAATTCGGCTAGTTTGTAAACGATTAGAACTTGATTCGGTTTGAGGGAGGTTTTTGAGATAATGAGAATGGAGAAATAGATAGAGAAGTAGGAGTAATAATTGGAGAGAAAATTTACTATGTAGATGTATTAGTAATAATAGCTGTTAAAAGCATTTGAATAATTTTTGGCATCTCTTCTTGCCGCCCAGAGTCCTCCAAGGGAAGAGAAGGCGACCAATAGCCACCATAGTTTTTGGGCCACTGGGGGTTATGCTTGGTCGTTACCTTCAGGGCCTTAGAATTAGTCGAGGTGCGCACAAGATATCCCAGACATCCGGTTATAAAAAAAATAGCCACCATAGTCAAGTCCACTGGGGCCCAGAAAATTGATGGTGATAATTGACAAAAAGCTCCCAGTTCTTCCCAATTGCCGTATAGTAATTTGATGATATATTCCATCTTAATTGGCTGCACATGCCCGTTGATACCGATCAATTTTGGCGACTTCTGCAAATTATTCTCATCAGTCATCCTCTAATGGTCCAGACAACTGCTGTACTTCTTCCTTGAGTGAGGAGAAAACAAAGTGACCCGGGCCGAGCCCAACGGCAAGTCTACCTGTCCAGGCACGCGATAAGTTGTTATTGAGAACAGATTAGAAAGTTTGGAAGACCTAATGTGTGATAGAAATTTCATTGTACGCATTATATTTATCTCAATCTCGCAATTTGCATTTTTGATGAATCGTGTTCCTATAAATATTACTGCTCCATACCTTGAAAATTTTCGGCAACGTATCATTTTGTGTGAGTTTTGTCTCCTTTGTCAATCAATTAAAAAAAATAAAAAATGTTGACTTGTTTAAAAGCTGTGGTTAAAGCCTTGATCTGCTTTATGATATTATTCATCAAGTCTATTTTCAAGAATGGGTTAACAGAAATCCAATGATTTTATATGGTTCCCAAAAAAATAAAATGAGATAATCCGTTCAATTTGGTATTCCGTATTTCAATAGCAGATTTTGAGATAATCCGTTCTTGTTTTACAGCTAGAAACTCGAGTTCGAATTCGGCTAGTTTGTAAACGAGTAGAACTTGATTCGGTTTGAGGGAGGTTTTTGAGATAATGAGAATGGAGAAATAGATAGAGAAATAGGAGTAATAATTGGAGAGAAAATTTACTATGTAGATGTATTAGTAATAATAGCTGTAAAAAGCATTTGAATAATTTTTGGCGTCTCTTCTTGCCGCCCAGAGTCCTCCAAGGGAAGAGAAGGCGACCAATAGCCACCATAGTCTTTGGGCCACTGGGGGTTATGCTTGGTCATTACCTTCAGGGCCTTAGAATTAGTCGAGGTGCGCGCAAGATATCCTAGACATCCGGTTATAAAAAAAATAGCCACCATTGTCAAGTCCATTGGGGCCCAGAAAATTGATGGTGATAATTGACAAAAAGCTCCCAGTTCTTCCCAATTGCCGTATAGTAATTTGATGATATATTCCATCTTAATTGGCTGCACATGCCCGTTGATATCGATCAATTTTGGCGACTTCTGCAAATTATTCTCATCAGTCATCCTCTAATGGTCCAGACAACTGCAGTACTTCTTCCTTGAGTGAGGAGAAAACAAAGTGACCCGGGCCGAGCCCAACGGCAAGTCTACCTGTCCAGGCACGATAAGTTGTTATTGAGAACATATTAGAAAGTTTGGAAGACCTAATGTGTGATAGAAATTTCATTGAACGCATTATATTTATCTCAATCTCGCAATTTGCTTTTTTGATGAATAGTGTTCCTATAAATATTACTGCTCCATACCATGAAAATTTTCGGCAACGTATCATTTTGTGTGAGTTTTGTCTCCTTTATCAATCAATTAAAAAAAATAAAAAATGTTGACTTGTTTAAAAGTTGTGGTTAGCCTTGATCTGCTTTTTGATATTATTCATCAAGTCTATTTTCAAGTATGGGTTAACAGAAATCCAATGATTTTATATGGTTCCCAAAAAAATAAAATGAGATAATCCGTTCAATTTGGTATTCCGTATTTCAATAGCAGATTTTGAGATAATCCGTTCTTGTTTTACAGCAAGAAACTCGAGTTCGAATTCGGCTAGTTTGTAAACGAGTAGAACTTGATTCGGTTTGAGGGAGGTTTTTGAGATAATGAGAATGGAGAAATAGTAGTAATAATTGGAGAGAAAATTTACTATGTAGATGTATTAGTAATAATAGCTGTTAAAAGCATTTGAATAATTTTTGGCATCTCTTCTTGCCTCCCAGAGTCCTCCAAGGGAAGAGAAGGCGACCAATAGCCGTCATAGTCTTTGGGCCACTGGGGTTATGCTTGGTCGTTACCTTCAGGGCTTAGAATTAGTCGAGGTGCGCGCAAGATATCCCAGACATCCGGTTATAAAAAAAATAGCCACCATAGTCAAGTCCATTGGGGCCCAGAAAATTGATGGTGATAATTGACAAAAAGCTCCCAGCTCTTCCCAATTGCCGTATAGTAATTTGATGATATATTCCATCTTAATTGGCTGCACATGCCCGTTGATATCGATCAATTTTGGCGACTTCTGCAAATTATTCTCATCAGTCATTCTCTAATGGTCCAGACAACTGCAGTACTTCTTCCTTGAGTGAGGAGAAAACAAAGTGACCCGGGCCGAGCCCAACGGCAAGTCTACCTGTCCAGGCACGATAAGTTGTTATTGAGAACAGATTAGAAAGTTTGGAAGACCTAATGTGTGATAGAAATTTCATTGTACGCATTATGTTTATCTCAAGCTCGCAATTTGCATTTTTGATGAATCGTGTTCCTATAAATATTATTGCTCCATACCATGAAAATTTTCGGCAACGTATTATTTTGTGTGAGTTTTGTCTCCTTTATCAATCAATTAAAAAAAATAAAAAATGTTGACTTGTTTAAAAGCTGTGGTTAATGCCTTGATCTGCTTTATGATATTATTCATCAAGTCTATTTTCAAGAATGGGTTTACAGCATTCCAATGATTTTATATGGTTCCCAAAAAAATAAAATGAGATAATCCGTTCAATTTGGTATTCCGTATTTCAATAGCAGATTTCGAGATAATCCGTTCTTGTTTTACAGCAGTTATTACAACAATAGGTGCAGTAGTGTGGAATGTAAATCGCTTTTTTTTCGTTGTTTGGTTTTTGATCCTTTCCCTAGGCTAGTCATGTTGTTCTGTTTTTTGGTTTGTGTTTCTGCTAAAGAGCAGTTTTATGCATGGTGTATTTGTTTGATTCTGTTTTGTTGGGTTCAACGCAATCCCCTTGCCTCTCTTTTTGGTTTTGTTTTCAATGAAAAACCAATTAATTACGCACCAAAGAAATAAAAGAGACGTTTATGGTGCTTTTATACTTTAAGTTTTTATTTTCGATGCTTTGTATTGTTGAATCCTGAAGGGTGTGTTTGCACATGGAACTAATTCAACTTTCAAACACACTTGTTATACATACTAGTAGCCGCATTCTCATTGTTTTTGAGTTGTCGCTTATTGTTGTGATGGTTATTCTAGTATATATGGTAAGATAGTAATCATCAAAATAGATGAATAATGAAAGCAACGATTGTGAGATTGCGCGCAATTCGTAAAGATATGCATCTTTTAAATGTGATGAGACAATTAGGCATCACTTATCCTGATCAGGTTCATCATGGGATGGGTGGTTTAAAACGATTGAGATGGCATCCATTCGTTTCAAGCTGAGCTTCATCAGTATCTTTTTTCTTCTTTCTTCTACATTGTCCTTACTAATTTCTAACAAAATTGGGTCTTCTGATGACTTCTCTAACATTTCTCTAGGTGTGTACAAAGTGGTTTTTCTGCGATAGTTTATTTCTTGGAATTTTATAAAAAAAGTTTATCAAAAAGCTGTATTAACTAAATTTTAATGCCGTTGAGAAACAAATGTACTAGCCTTTGAATAGTTATTGTTATTGATCTTGTAATTGTGGAAACTTTATTTCCAACCTAAAAATTAATTGACGTTCAGTGGAGAGGTCCCAACATATTATAATACTAGGTGATCATCCGTTCCAAATCTCAAGCAATGTGGACTATATATGTCCTTAACATGTCCCTCACGTGTAGCCTTTTTTCGTACAACCTCTTTGCTAGTCTGTCAAAGTGGACTATATAGATTTCCTTAACATGACCCTCACTTTGCATTCACCAAGTGATGTACGTGAGACTCGTGACCACCCATGCATCCAGACGTCTACAGGGATTCTCTACCGGAGCCTGGCCCCACCCTGGCTATGGAGCGCATCACAGATGGTATCTATTCATTTCAAGCTGAGTTTCAATATTGATCATCTTTCTTCTACATTGTCCTTACTCTTTCTTTTAACGGACTTGTGTCTTCTTAATTAACGAACTTGGTTCTCTAATGACTTCTCCAACATAACATTTCTCTAAGTCGGTAAAGTACGTAGTTGTGCTGCGACAGTTAGTTTATTTGTGGGAATTTTGTATATGAGAATTTGTTAAAAAAAGTTAATTATCGAAAATCTGCATTACCTAAATTTTTAATGCACTTGAGATCGAAACAACTGTAACAGTTATTGTTCTTGATCTTAATTAGTTGTAAATTCAACAAGAATAATCTTTTTTGTTTCTTTGCCAATCGAATTGTCTATTTGGAAGCAGACTAGTCCTCTCTGCTCCCTATGTCATTTTCAATTGGTACGTACAGGAGGGGGTAGCCTTAAAAAGACTAAGTCAAGTTGTCCCATGACAATTAATTAGCCAGTGGAGAGTGTCATGGAATGGCAAAAGGGCCAAAAGTTTCAAGAAAACAACAGGCCGGGGAACAAATTTTACTGTATTGATAAGCATATAAACAATGATTAGGTATCCTAAACTGGATTGGTATTAATTAAGAATTTAAGATAGTACTGTTAAAGTTGTGAATCTCATTCTGTACCGGCTGGTACGTACCGGATTTGTATAAAACCAGTAATTTGGAAACCCTAAATGAGACAAGGCCCAATTACCCTTTTATCCTTATTTTTAAAGGGTTATTACATGTGTGATGTGTCTCTAGGTGGTACGTATTTGTTCAAAAGAAAAAAAGGAAAAAGACTGGCCTGGGCCTTATTTGGGAGAGGAGTTGACTGAAGAATGGTTTTTATTTATTTATTTTGTGAACTTAAAATTATGTGAGCTTTTATCTTTTTCTTTTTTTAATTAGAAGACGTTTATATAATGAGAGTGTAATTTTTGTTGTCTAATAAAAGTTTATTTTATGATGAATTGCAAGGCATGGGAAAAAAACCCGATTTATAATTATATGTAATAGCAATAGCGCTAAATCCAAAACGATACCCGGTATTTGTCCGGTACCGGTACGTACTGTTCCAATAAGAAAACCAGTACCCTAGACGATACGGTATTCAGAACCTTGGTACTGGTATCTATATTCTTAATTAACCCTTGTTATTAGCCAATAGTAAATTGATTTAATTTGGAACATTCAAAGAACCCATAATTAGCCTGTTGCAGGTGTACATGCTCAATAGAACCCATAATTAGCCAACTCTATTGTGGTGCCTGCATGATGATTGTACAGCCAGCCTCTGAAGATGCTCAAATAACACTTGAAGCTGACATCGTCAGTGAAGATCATTTCTGTCCCAGAAGCTATCGATCTCATGAGCGTTGCTATACGTAGCCGATGCATGGGTTTCACTTAGGATCAATTTGGATGACTGGAATCTTCAGTAAGAATAGAAATGTGATTACTAGAAATCAAATTCCAACGAATATTATTGAGTGGGTATAGTAATATGATTACTATGAATGATATTCCTAGAAATACAATATCTGAAGTAATTTTATTACAGTGTTTGAATTAATTCAGTAATCTTATGCAGGAATCAATTTGTTTGAAAATTTATCAAAGTCAATATTTTCTTTTTTTATTGATTGAGCCAAGAATATAAGATTCCCTATGGGGCAAAGGAGGGTTCAGATTCCTACTCAATCTGGTAATGTGATTCTTGGTCGGATGTGTCATATGGAATCACAATCCTTCCTGTCGCTTCCAAACATGGGAATCCTGAGAGTGTGGCATCACATTCCTATTCCTGTTCCTTCCAAACGTCGAAATCATGGAAGTATGATGTTACAATCTCATTTCTCCTCAAGAATCCTGCCATCCAAATTGAGCCTTAGCTAAAAAGAATCTTGCCTGCTCAAAATGTCATGAAATCAAAAAACTATTCAGTACGGCAACGAGGAATCAGTTTCCAGTACATTGTTTCCGCCATGAAGCCCTTGATGCTAAAAGAGGAGGTAATAGAGCAAGCCCACCGTATTGCCAAAGCCATGTTTTTGCTTGCATAGTGTCAAAAAGCCAAAAAAAAATAGCAGTGTAACAGTTCGGTGCCATTTTGACACAATCTCAAATTTAGACCATTAGATTAAACTCATCTCATTTTTCAAAACAAATGAAACGGCTTGGATGAAGTGGGAGAAATGGCATTGCCATTTTAGGCATGATAAACGGTGATGGGTGGACTTAGATTTTGCCAAATAATAAGCCGAATTATGCCAATGGCAAGGGAAATAGCAATGAGGCGGACTTGCTGTTACAAGAAAAACAAATCCCTAAGGTGACATCTTGAATCAAGAATCACATTAATATGTGAATTGTCGCGTGCACGCGCGAATTTATAAGTATTCATGCACCTATATATAATATGAATCAGGATGATATGGCCTCCTTATCATAAAGAAGGTAACAAAGGTCCACTTATGCATTGGGTGATAGGACAAAATATCGTAACAGGTCATAAACCAAAATAGCGAAAGTTCGGAAATCTACAATAATTTTATTGGAACATCACGACAAATTATTGGATATAATTGAAATGTTTACAAAAATTAATATAATTTCACAAAATCTAAGGGGGCCATGCCTCTGCGGGACCCCACCTACATCTGTCCCTGCCTTGATACCGTTGGGCCAAACACCCGTCTTTCATCTTTCATGAATACGTCATTAACATAATCCAATCCAATTATGTTCAACCCAAAAAAAAAAAAAAAACAAATTATAACGTTAACCACTCTACTATTTACGTAGTTATTCATTCCTGGTAGTAATAGAACTATATTCAATACAAGTAAAAACTGAATATATGTTATTTTAGCAAAGTAATGACTCTCTCATAATAAAAAAAACAAAAGGATTTCTTTTTACATAGCTAATTAACTATGGTTTCACTAGCAACTAAAGAGTAAAGTTGTAACCACAACCAATAAAAAAGTGGATATTGTTCACCACTCCTCCTTTTCTTGCTCTTATTCCTATGAAATTGTCAAATTACACTTTTAAAATGCAAAAAGTAAATTAAGAAGGAAGAACAATTTGATAATTTCAAGTGAATAAAAACGTTGCAAAAGAATAAAAAGGGGTGCAAAATCATTTTGCTTGTGAAATTGGCATCCAAAAATGCTACTACGGTCCCAGAAACTTTCTTGAATGGGACGCGGTACCAAACCTCATTTGGATGGATCCCACATCATTTTAACCCTCTCATATATATCAAACCCTACACCCCTCGATCTCTTTCTCAAACATCACTTCAGCCCTTATGCTCATCCTCTTCTCATGAAATCCTAAAATACCCAACTAACATTCTTCCTAAGCAGTACATGCAATGTCACCAAATTCCTCAAAATTAACGTCAATAAAATGCAACTTGAATCCATTTACCACAATTTCAGTAAAGACCAAAACATGCACCTATTATGTTGAACTTGAAAAAAAAAAAAAACTACAGAAAACATAGATCGACAATCAGTGGAAGAATTCACTAATTCTCTGCCCCATATCATGAAACAAGCTCCATGAACTTCCTATTAGATCACCCACCCCAACATTATTGTAGGGCATAAACGATTAACCATGAAGTTCCAACGAGTATTGGCAACCCTCACGGCTTTAAAAATCCTTGGACAAGGGTCAGCAGAATAATTTAAACAAAGTTTCCTGGATGATCCATTATATGTAACACTTAATTCGTAGTCTCTAAGAGATGTGGGACTCGGGACCACCCATCCAGATGTCTAGTGGGACTCTTTATCGAAGCCTGGCCCCAACCTGGCTATGGGGCATCACATATGGTATCTATTCATTTCAAGATGAGCTCCAATATTGATCCTTTCATCTACATTGTCCTTGCTCCCTTTTTTTTTTTTAACCAACTTGGGTGTTCTGATGACTTCTCTGATCAATTCTGTAAGTCACTAAGTAGTTGTTCTGCTACAGTTTATTTGTTGGAATTTTGTATGAGAATTTGTTTTAAAAAAGTTAATTATCAAAAATCTGTATTACCTAAACTTTTAATGCACTTGAGAAACAACTGTAAGTAGTAATTGTTCTTGATCTTAATTAGTTGTAAATTAAACAAGAATAATCTTTTTTGTTTCTTTGGCAATCGAATTGTCTATTTGGAAGACTAGTCCTCTCCCTATGTCGTTTTTTATTGGTACATGCAAGACATGAGGGTAGCCTTAACAGAGACTTAGACTAAGTCAAGTCGTCCAATGACAAGACAGTGGTGAGTGTGGGATAGCAGAAGGGCCCAAAGTTTCAAGAAAACAACAGGGGAACAAATTTAAACTGTATTTTTTTTTTCTAAACGGAAAAAGCATATTCATTCAATTCATTCAAACAAGTCATACAACATCTACAAAACGTCATCTAAATACCGATCAAGCCATACAGCAGCTACTGAAAACCATCCGAAAACAGAGATACAAAAAAATAATCAAACCCTAAAAGAGACGAAACGAATGTCGAACTCCTAAACATGAGCCATTACCCATCCACACTGTAATCATGAACCACAAAAGTGGAGATAAGCATATAAATGCACCATGATTAGGTATCCTAAATTGCATTGGTATTAATTAAGTCATCTTTCACCCTTGTGGTTTGGATATTGTGCGGATAAACCCTTATAATTCAAAAGTGTGCACATAACTCCTTGTGGTTCTGAAAATGTGTGGATAAACCCCTTACCGTCATATTTTTCATCCATATTAACGAAGGTGTATCTCACACGCCTCTAGAATGTAATCTAAATTGTTCATAATTTATTAGATAAAGAATAGAGTATCTCTGGAAAATATCATCTCGATTAGGTATCAATTAATAACCCAGTGATCTAATTATTGGTAAATTCAAATTTGAAATTTTAATTTCATAATAAATTTTGATTTGACTATGAGGTTTTTATTTTTTGTTGGACTTGAATTTTGGCTTAAATGTAGTACTCGTCAAATCTATAATATCAACGGTTTGGATCCAATTTTTGGTATAGGGGATTGATTGGTTAGATTTAAGGAAGAAGAAAAATCAAGGGAGAGGATGAGGGCATATCAATCTTTTAATGTTGTATCAGTTAATATGGATGAAAAACATGATGACATGGGATCTATCTGCACAGTTTCAAAACCACAAGAGGTTATGTGCACAATTTTGAACCATAGGGGGTGTATCCGCTTATGACCCAAACATCAGGGGGTCAAAGTGGACTTTAACCAAATTCTTAACTCTTGTTTTTTTTTTTTTTTGGGTAATCTTAACTCTTGTTATTAGCCAATATTGGTGTCTTGGGAAACGTGGACACTACAACTACACTTACGTGGTTAAAGATCAGACCGTCCATGTAACAACTCCGATTTTTAGTAAATAAAAATCTCGTTGTTTTATTCGAAAATCCTTTATGAAATCTTGGATCGCTTTACAAATTCCTTTAATTAATCCATCATAATTAGATTTATGAATTTCAAAATCTAATTTCATCACACCGAGCAATCTAGTCATTTTCTAAAGACAAGTGTGCTAGAATATTTTCCTATAATTGAGATGAAGTCTTAGAATTATATTTCTTGGCTAGAAATTCTACTTGGCAAGTCTAGTTAGATTCCAACCGATTATTGAGAAAACCTAACTACTGATTCATCTAGTTACCTTCCCCTAACCCTAGATGAGCCTATTGAACCTCCTTGAACCTTATAAACCTTTCAAACCCTAATGAAACCCTTTTGGACCAAGGATATTATTATTAGATACATACACATACACACACACATATATATATATATATATATATATATATATATATATGACTAGTCAATCCAAGTCATACTTGTCATCTTTGACCTTTACCCATTGGACAATTAATGTTAGGGAAATCTTTATCCATTGGACAATAGAAAAACCTAGATTTCTACCAAAGGTACTTTACTAGATTTTGTTAAAGGTACATATATATAGTTATATATAGTCTTATATACACATGCCTAAAAGGACATATAAGTATATATTACCCCACCCCTTTAACCATTGATCAATAACTACTAGGGAAAAATTTATCCCTTGGATAATAGAGGTTAGTCTTGCCAATGGAAGCCAAGATTTTTGCTATAAATAGCACCCCATCCTTGCCATTCAACTCACACCTGCAAGCATTGCAACTTCTCTCTCTAGAATTCTTAAGTTTGTTCTTCTTGTTCTT
Source organism: Rhododendron henanense subsp. lingbaoense (assembly GCA_020567845.1). Lineage (NCBI taxonomy): Eukaryota > Viridiplantae > Streptophyta > Magnoliopsida > Ericales > Ericaceae > Rhododendron > Rhododendron henanense. The sequence continues at coordinate 39,505,744 of CM036316.1, read as the reverse complement.
GAGATGTTCTTGAGTTCTTCCCAAGTTCTTCAAGAAACTCATCCAAGACCGCCACTACACCGCCACTCGACCACCCTCTCGATCCAAAAAGTTTTAGTAGTATTAGTCAAGATTTAGTTTCGAGAGAAACCTTTCTCTTTCAAAGCTACCGGAAGCTACTGTAGGAAGTTACTCCGTCCGATAGCCGACGTACTTTCTTTCCTCCGTAGTCGTCACTACCGCCAAGAAGAATGGTAGAATTTTCCTATGCTTTCTAACTCTAAATATAACGTATGTGTATTGTATGATCACGTAGATTAATCTCTACTCATTTTCCCTAGTATAACTTTAGTTATGTTTGTTTATGATAAGGCAAGTTATAGTATTAGAAATAATTAGTAAGCTCATTTTACTAAAATCTTGAAATGAAAATACGATCTTGTAGGATCTTCCTATACCTTCTATCTCTAAGTATAGTAGAATTCTTCATCCTCGTTATCCCTAAGTATATGTAGATTTTTTTTTATTATACTTCAATAAATATGTGTTGTTTTGAACTTTTCAAAAAGGAAGAACGAGTTTTGAAAGATAACGTTGTAGCCCAACTTTAAGTATTTGTATTTTGATCTTAGGATGGTTATGAGCATGTATACGTGTTTACTTGTCTTACTTGTTTAATGTGTGATAAAGCATAAGTGGTTTTCCACTCCAAAGGTGTCCGTCCATGTGGCACTATGCTTTACTTGGTGTGTTAAATATTGAGCATGATGATGTGATAATATTAGCATGCTATCTAAAATAGAGTTGAATGATCTTTCTAGTTTAGTTTCAAGATTTCAATGAATGATTTATGATATTGTCATAAGAAGTCCTGCCGCGGAGTCTATGCATGAGAACGAGACACGAAAATCGAGAAAGTTAGAAACATGACACCTAGGGTGTGTTTAATGAAAAGACGTGTTGACTTGGTAAAATATTTTTGAAACTACATAATGGCTGGACGTGGTAGCCATTATGTGTGTGTGTGTACCAATGGGAACCTGGTGCGGCGGAACCATTATGAGGATACTCAGGAGACCGGAACTGAGGTTGGGTGTGTTAAAAATGGATTTTCAAAACAATGATTTGGGTTATGAAAGTGTAAATTGGTGACACGGTCTACGACGAGTCGCGTAGGAGAAACTCAGAAATCTTGGACACAGACGTTAGATGAATAGCGAATGTGGATGTGTCATTGTTAACTATGTTATTGAATGAGCATGTGTTATTAGCTGTATGACCCTTTTGTGTAAGTTATGGGTTAGCGGGTATGGGATTATTTCTATTGAGCTTTATAGCTCACGGTGTTACCTTTGGTGACCCTGACATATTATGCTGGTGGCAACGCTGGTATAATGTGTCAGACCTTATAGATGAACAGGGAGAGCTGTACACTTTGGAGGCCTTTGGAGCCGAGGAGCTAGCTATGATGGAAGAGCAGGCGAAGCAGTAGTTAGAAACCCTAGTTTCCTCCCTTATTGAATAAAAGTACTCTTGTGAGAATATTGATGTAATAATGAGCCAGACTCTATTTAGTTTTATCAATAAAATATTTATTTAACGTACCCAAGATTGGGAGTGTTACAGTCCAGCCAGCTAGGTGGGGAGCCAGCTCCTCACTCTAGTGTTGCAGCTGATCTAGCTCACACCGGAATGCAAACACCTTAATGAATTTCCTTTCTGGAGATGATCACTCCTCTTTCACAGTAATAGCCGAAGACTTGAAGACCTTTCATTTTCCATGCAATAAAAGTCCATTTAATAGAGAGCCAATTACATATACCATGACGCAATTAAGTCCAATTTGCGTGCTATTTGGCACATCTCAAAAGGGCATTTTGTCCACGATTGATATGAAACAACCGTGGAAAATTACCGGACAGTGGTGGCCGGGGACATAAAATAATTATAGTTCTAAAATCCTCAAAACATGGTTCGGTTTGGGTGTTGAGTGAGATTTTTTAGACTAATGAGTGGAGAGAGATATATAGATGGAGAAAATTTATTGGACATAAGTTTTGGGTTTTGGCTAGACCATTTTGCCCTCAATGAAGTGGCGTTGTTTTCAATACAAGGAGAAAGTTAAATATTTAAGAAGCAAGTCAGACATGTAAAAGCTAATACTACATTTGTCCCAAATAGCTCACCTTTTTTTGAAATCGTGTATTTTAGAAAAAGTAATGTATTAGCACAAATTTTCTTTCAAAAAATTTCCAGCAATTTAAAGATATCATTGCCAAGAAAAAATTGGTGCAATTTTTTTTAAAAAAATCACAAATATGTTATTTTTGCGTGCAAAATGCGTACCTAAAAAGGACGAGCAATATGGGATGGAGGGAGCAATGTCGTAGTATCACTTTCTTTTTATCTTAATAACATAACACCTTTTTTATCTGCATGATTTTTTTTGCAAAAGTTAATAATGCCTCAATTTTTTTTTATAGATTATTGGTTCGTATCGACAAAAGAAATTAAAAGTTTTAAAAAGTTAATATAGACTATTGGTTCGTATTGACAAAAGAAATTTAAGTTAAAAAATTAATTTTTTTTAGATTATTGGTTCTTATCGACAAAAGTTAATAATGCCTCAATTTTTTTTTTATAGATTATGGGTTGCGCTACATGTTGTTGTGAATTGCAATAGACTAATACTCCCTCCGTCCCAAAAAGGATGATATAAGCATTTGAATAATCTTGGGCCTCTCTTCTTGCCTCCCAGAGGCCTCCAAGGGAAGAGGAGGGGTGACCAATAGCCAACATATATAGTCAAGTCTATGGGGGCCTAGAACATTTATGGTGATCATAATTGATTGAAAGCTCCCAATTCTTCCCAAATGCCGTGTAGTAATTTGATATAATATTCCATGTTAATTGGCTGCACATGCCCCTTGATATCGATCAATTTTGGCGGCTTCTGCTAATAATTCTCATTAGTCATCCTCAATCTGGCCCAGACAACTGGTCCAGACAACTGCAGAATTTCCACAAATCGAAAACATGTGTTGTAGATATTAGGACTATCAATACTTCCTTGAGTGGGCCAAGGAAAAACAAAAGTGACCCGGGCCAAGCCCAACGTCGAAGTCTACCCCTCCGTGCACAGTAAGTTGATTCCATGTTTATTGGCTTTTTTGTTTGATTAGTATTGTGTTCTATTTTGGCTATACACTGCTTTGGTTGGCGTATATCTTGCCAAATGATCATTTGTGTAGCTGTTCCTTCTTGGGCCTGTGGTGGCATATGATTGTTGAGGTATGGCGGTGCCAACCTCGTTGGGATGTCTGAGCCTCATGGTAAATGCCTTGTCCCTAGTTATTTTAATCTTTGTAATGTCTTCAAATATTAATTAAAAAAAATTTCCCTTTTACTGATCGATCAAAATACAAAAAAGACAAAAGAATAATCAAATAGGATTATTAAGCCAAAACGGGAACATATATCAAAAGGGTAAGCATATCCCATGAATGGCAATAGAATAAATATCCGTCGGATATGATGCCACATAAAGCATGGTTTAGGTTGGAAACTGTCTCGCCCTCTCATTTGGGTGCCAACGTTGTTGAGATGCTTCCTTATTGTTGTGATGCCTCTTTCTCCTTATCCTTTAATCTATGTACTCTCCTCAAAAATTAATAAATTCTCTTTTGCCGTTCAAAAAAAAATAGGGAAAAAGAAAAAGAAAAAAGAAAGAGCAATTGAGTTACTTTTGGGCGGCTCTTCTTGCTTCCGGCCCAGAGGCTTCCAAGGGAAGAGAAGGACCCCATTAAAAAAAAGTCTATAAACAGAACACCGGATACAACTGTGTTTGGATCCATTCGATGCATGTACCACATGTAAATTCACATTAATTGGGTTGGAAAACGGTAATTGATTTTCACACTTTATTTTTTACCCTCATGTTATATGAATTTACAAAACTAACCTTTCATTTCTATAGTTTTTCAAACTTAGGAGGACAACAATATACATTGACATCACAAGACGGGAAAAAAGAGTGGTTATTAAAGGAGGATATGAAAATCACTCCTTGGAAAATAGAGGAATTTCCAAGACATTGGAGTATAAACATCCTCCTCAAAATATTAACTTGCAAATTACAATCCAGCATTTGTGCCACATTGCTTCACTTGTACACAAAACTATATCCCATTCTTCTGTAAAACTAATAACAGTGGAAGACATTTCCACATCTTTTGTTTGTCCAGGGTGTTTTGCCTTAATAATTAAGTCAGATGATTTTTTTTTTTTATTCAATTTTTTTCATTTGTTAATTTTTTCGTTAAATTGTTGTGGCTTATTGCTTCCAGAAAAAAGAAATCAAAAAATATATATATGAACCAGACGTAATTTTTTTTAAGGAAAACAAAAATATTAAAAAAAAAAAGTCTGTCTGTTTTGCATAATTTTTGTCTTTCATGAAAGTTTTTTTAAGATTTTGATCATAATTTTTTTTAGATTTCTTTCGTCGAGACGAATCAATAATTTAAAAAATTGAAATAAAACTATCAGTGACGAAAAAAATTTGAATCAAAGGTAAACATATCCCATGTTTGGACGGAACTTCCGGGCTTAGGATAAACATGCCAAATATTGGGTACTACCGGAGTACCATGTGGCATTACCATGTGGTACTCGTCCCAAATAACATATCGCGACCACATTAATTGTGTGGGTCACTCCTTATCTCCCAACCACCCAACCAAGTGAATGATAATGTTCCTTTCGAATAATTTGCCGTTACGTAAATTGTTAGGGCTGAGAGTACCACGTAGGCAACATCACATAGTATTCTAAAAATGCCAGCTAAATAATTACTCGGATAAATATCCCACGGATATGATACCACAGAAAGCATAGAATAGACAATGACAATAGGCCAATTGCCCAGTGGCAGAGCCAAGATTTTGACCCGAGGGGCCCACTAAATTGACAAATATTTTTTATCGAACATATACTTATTATATCATAAAAATTTTCATTTCCAATACATATTACATTTGTATATTGAAATGATTCTAGCCTACTGCAGTTAAAGTATATCAATCATTTTATTTTTTTCTTTAGGCTATTTCAAGTTTCAACAGTCATGCGCTTATTTTTTATTTATGAAAGAAATTGAGAAATGAGAATAAAAATTAACTGATTTTTTATCAAATCAAACAAAAATTATTAAGATCATAAGTAACTATACACAAATAATTATCAATAATATTCAAAATCAGATATATACAAATAAAAATTTTAAAACTGGGGGCCCGGGGGCCGACATAGCTCCGCCACTGCCAATAGCTCACTTCTTGCTTCCAAGAGGCCTCCAACTCTCCAAGGGAAGAGAAGGTGACCAATAGCCACCGTAGTCAAGTCCATGTGGCCCCAGAATATTGATGATGAGAATTGACTGAAACCTCCCGGCCAGTTCTTCCCACATGCCCGTCAATATCGATCAATTTTGGCGACTTCTGAAAATTGTTCTCATCGGTCGTCCTCCTTAATTATGATCCACATAGCTGCAGAATTTTTCCACAAAATGGAAGCGTAAGTCATAGATATTAATTAGTACATGTTTGAGTAAATTGATATTGATAACTGATTATAACTTTTGGAAGATTTAATGTGTGATGTAAATTTCAATTTATCTCAACCCCGCGATTTACATATGCGATAAAACCATGTTCCTATAAATAGTCCCCAATACAATGGAAATTTAAAGCTTTCATCCTTCTATGCAACGACTGCTACTCCTACCTTCTAGTAAGAAACCAGCCATGGCATCCTTACCAAAGAGGGTTCCCAATTTCCAAGTAGTTCATTCCATATTCATCTTTGTCCTTGTTATCATCCTTCCATTTGTCTCTTCAACTGATTCTCCTATAGCTCGTGCTTCTCCTTCAACTCAAAAATTTGCAAAAGAAAGTGAAGCAGTCGCTCTCTTGATGTGGAAAGCTAGCCTTGACAATCAAAGCCAATCTCACCTTTCATCATGGAATGAAAGTAGTCATTGCACTTGGGTCAGAATTGGTTGCAACAAGGCCAGTAAAGTGACCAATTTAAACCTTGACAGTATTGGTTTGAGAGGTACGCTTTCCAGTCTTAACTTCACTTTGTTACCTCATCTAGTGAAACTTGATCTATCGAACAACTCAATATATGGGACCATACCATCTCAGATTGGCAGCGTTTCGAGACTTGTATCTCTTAATGTGTCCATAAATCATCTTTCGGGAATAATTCCTACAGAAGTTGGGATGCTAAGATCTCTCATTGAACTTGATTTGTCAATGAATAATCTCATGGGATCAATCCCAACTTCAATAGGGAACCTGAGAAACCTCACGACATTGTACCTTTATGAGAACTCTCTCTCTGGATCTATCCCTCGAGAAGTCGGAATGCTAAAATCTCTCACTGATCTTGAATTGTCAATGAATAATCTCACGGGATCAATCCCCACTTCAATAAGGAACTTGAGAAACCTCACAACATTGTACCTTCACCACAACTCTCTCTCTGGATCTATCCCTCAAGAAGTAGGAATGCTAAGATCTCTCACTCATCTTTCATTGTCAACGAATAATCTCACGGGATCAATCCCCGCTTCAATAGGGAACTTGAGAAACCTCACAACATTGTACCTTTATGAGAACTCTCTCTCTGGATCTATCCCTCGAGAAGTCGGAATGCTAAGATCTCTCACTGCTCTTGAATTGTCAATGAATAATCTCACGGGATCAATCCCCACTTCAATAAGGAACTTGAGAAACCTCACAACATTGTACATTCACCAGAACTCTCTCTCTGGATCTATCCCTCAAGAAGTAGGAATGCTAAGATCTCTCACTGATCTTGAATTGTCAATGAATAACCTCACGGGATCAATCCCCGCTTCAATAGGGAACTTGAGAAACCTCACAACATTGTACCTTTATGAGAACTCTCTCTCTGGATCTATCCCTCAAGAAGTAGGAATGCTAAGATCTCTCACTGATCTTGCATTGTCAACGAATAATCTCATGGGATCAATCCCCGCTTCAATAGGGAACTTGAGAAACCTCACAACATTGTACCTTTATGAGAACTCTCTCTCTGGATCTATCCCTCAAGAAGTAGGAATGCTAAGATCTCTCACTGATCTTGCATTGTCAACGAATAATCTCACAGGATCAATCCCCGCTTCAATAGGGAACTTGAGAAACCTCACAACATTGTACCTTTATGAGAACTCTCTCTCTGGATCTATCCCTCAAGAAGTAGGAATGCTAAGATCTCTCACTCGTCTTGAATTGTCAATGAATAATCTCACGAGATCAATCCCCGCTTCAATAGGGAACTTGAGAAACCTCACGAGATTGATCCTTTTCGAGAACTCTCTCTCTGGATCTATCCCTCAAGAAGTAGGAATGTTAAGATCTCTCACTCATCTTTCATTGTCAATGAATAATCTCACGGGATCAATCCCCGCTTCAATAGGGAACTTGAGAAATCTCATATACCTTGTCGCATCAAATAACTATTTAACAGGTCGTATCCCGAATAGTTTGAGGAATTGCAGTGAGTTACGTCGTTTTATCCTTGCTCGAAACCAATTGACGGGGCATATATCAGAAGATTTTGAGGCAATCCCAAACCTTGTGTATTTGGATGTTAGTCACAATAATTTCTATGGCGAGCTTTGGCACAGATGGGATCAGTTTCCCAATTTGACTAGCCTAAAGATCTCCAACAATGACCTTTCTGGAAACATTCCACCTGGCATTGGAAGCGCAACTCAATTACGTTTACTAGACCTCTCTTCAAATCATCTAGTTGGTGCGGTCCCAAAGAATTTTGGAAAGTTGGTTTTATTGTTCAATCTTACTCTTAGCAATAACAAACTTTCAGGCGATATTCCAGAAGAAATTGGAGGCTTGTCTAGTCTTCAGTATCTAGTCTTGTCTGGAAACAATCTTAGTGGACCTATTCAAGGGAAGGTGGGTGAGTGTGTGAATCTTCTAAACTTGAACTTGAATAGAAATCGTCTCAAGGAGACTATTCCTTATGAATTAGGAAAATTGCAGTTTCTTCAAAATCTCGATCTTGGAAATAACTTGTTAATAGGAGAGATACCACCAGAGATTGGCAACTTGAAAATGTTAGAGACACTAAACCTCTCCCACAACTTGTTGTCCGGTTCTATTCCCTCAAGTTTTAGCGGGATGTCAAGTTTAACATACGTTGACATATCTTACAATCACTTGGAGGGTCCTTTGCCCAACACAAAAGCATTTGAAGATGCTCCATTTCAGGCATACCGAAATAATGATAGGTTGTGTGGCAATAAAATTAGTTTGGTGCCATGCTCGCCGAAGCAGAGCAATGGAGATAATGGGAGAAATCATAACAAATTGGTGTTATCCATTGTAGTTCCTATTTTGGGCATTTTATTTCTCATTGTTGTTATGACTTTCCTGGTTCATCGCAACAGAATGAGAGACAATGAAATTGAGCCAAACAGAGCAAGTAATAAAGATTTGTTTGAGATTTGGAGCTTCGATGGAAAATTGGTGTATGAAAACATAATCCTAGCGACGGAGGATTTCAATGACAAGCATTGCATTGCGGTAGGTGGATATGGCGCTGTTTATAGAGCTGAGCTGCCAAGTGGTCAAATTGTCGCTGTAAAAAAGTACCCTCCTTCGCAAGATGGCGAGTTGGCTAATCTGGTAAGTTTTATGAGTGAGATTCATGCATTGACAGAGATACGACATCGGCATATCATAAGGCTTTTGGGTTACTGTTCACATCCACGACACTCATTTTTGGTTTATGAGTTCTTGGAAGGGGGGACCTTGGACAAGAAACTAAGCTGTGAGGAAGAAGCACTAAGTTTGGATTGGGATAAGAGGATAAATGTTGTTGAAGGTTTGGCAAATGCTTTGTCATATATGCACCATGGATGTTCACCCCCAGTCATTCATCGTGATATATCAAGCAAGAATGTTCTGCTAAACTTAGAAGATGTCGCTTATCTATCTGATTTCGGAACTGCGAGACTTCTAAACCTTCACTCATCAAATTGGACTTCCTTTGCAGGCACCTTGGGATATGCTGCTCCAGGTACTTGCACAATTCATCTTAGCTACCAATATAGTTTTATGTTTTTTTGTTGAATATGCTAATTCCTAAGCCGCCTCTACAATTTTTCAGTAGTTTTTTTCCCTGTTTGTTGTACCCTTCCTTTCTTTGGGCAGAACTTGCTTACACAATGGAGGTGAATGAAAAGTTAGACGTCTACAGCTTTGGAGTTTTAACACTGGAAGTTGTAATGGGGAGGCATCCAGGGGATCTCATGTCTTCTCTTTCTTCATCATCTTTGGATTCGTCACCACCATCTTCTTATGGTATTCTGTTGAAGGATGTATTGGACAAACGGCTCCCACTACCAAGGAATCAGAAGGAGGAAGCAGTGGTTCTTGCTGTGAAGATAGCACTTGCATGCTTGCGCCCTAACCCGCAGTGTCGACCCACTATGCAACAAGTTTCTGTAGCTCTATCGAAACACAAGTCACACCTGCAGAACCCATTCCTCATGATCACATTAGGACAACTACTTGATATCAATTTTCCAAATGCCTAAGTATTCTTGTTATCCCTTTACTGTTTGGGTTTTTGGTTCTCCATTTTTCTACTGTGCTTTCCTAACTGGCATTGGCTCTATGGTTGCATGTGTATTACTCTTTCATAAACAATAGTTACATTTTTTCAACCAATATAATTAAACTTTGCGAATCTATACTTCATATTAAGTAAAAGGGTGTACTTGTGAGGAAAGCTGTAAGAGCACCAAGTGGCTTTACTTGATTGGATATAAGATTAAATCGTTAAGTTAGTTTTCAAAACAGATTAGCATAATCTATATTACTTGATTATTGGCCAACAGAGGTAATTTTAAGTTCTTAAAAATATGTGAAAGAATACTTTTTCTTAGCAAACCTGATAACAAACGTGCAGGATTTTGTGGGGATTGTTAATTTCCCTAAAATGTAAGTCTTATCTCCTACTAATAAGTTCGTTTTCACTCCTCTCCTAAAATGTAAGTCTTAATTTTGAAATTCTTTTCGTATCTACATCTATTGATTATTGCTATAGTCAAACAGAGATTTCTCCTCTTCTAATTTAACGTTCATATTTTATCGTGTTTCTACCAACTCTTTAATTAGATTTGTCTCATGCATGTACAAATCTTTTGTTGTTCTTAGAACTCTAACTACATTTCGTGACAATGCAGGCAAAATTTAACAGGTGAATGGAAAACTGAGAGGATCGAAGAATAGGATTGTAGAGAACATCAAATTATCAACCACTTGCCTATGCGATCCCCAAATGCAAAACCAAGAAAGTGTGCCCATTGAAACCACCGTCATCACTAGCAACAATGATTCTATAAGTATCTTTTCCTTCCTCTGTTAACTTAGCAGACCATATATTCATAGTCTTTTTCTAGTAATTTTTTCCCTTTTCTTTTTAAGTTGAGATGTGCTTTGGCACTAGAGTTGTTGAGTTTCACATTTTCTTTATGAAAGAATCGGAGAGACTAAGATATCAAGGATGCTATAAAGTTGTAAAATGTTTGTTTGAGGATGTCGAATATTGGTTAATTTCCTTTGATACTTCTACATTTTTCCTGCTTTAACAAAAGATAAGTTGTTGCAATGGTTGAGATTGAATTCCAATAGCTCATTTGTGTTTACCTACTCTTAAGGATATACCTACACTCTTTCAAATATATTACACAAACGCCATCAAATTTTTTCCCCCCTTGGTAATCAGATGTGTCTACGTTTGTTGTAAAAAATTTCAGTGGCACCAAAAAATTTCTCAGGTTTGTTTGGGTTTCTCTTTCCCCTCTTCTCTCCAATCTACACCTCTCTCTCTCTCTCTCTCTCTCTCTCTCTCTCTCTCTCTCTCTCTCTCTCTAATCTACAACGCCCTCTCTCTCTCTTGGATTTACTCCGACGAAATCCACCACTCTCATTGGTGACGAAATCCACCAAGGTCTCGACGTCAAGTCCGGTTGGCAAACTTGGGCAGGTCCGTTCTTGGGGAAGACAGTAAACGATTAATTTCGTTTTCATTTGTTCAATCCCTTTGTTTAACTTTGGGTTTTGATACCTTTCGCAGTGATATGGTCCATTTGGAATGCCAGGAATCAACTGTTCTTTATGAATAAAGCAGTGGTTTGGGTGGAAGTTATTGAGCTGATCAAAGCCAGGGTTGCTTTTTGGGCGACAAGAAGTAAGGGTGGTTGCAAATTTTTAATGGAAGATATCGTTCAAGCTGGGTAACAGATCTTGTGTGTATGTTGTGTGTGTGTCGTGTCTGTTTGTGTTTGTGTGTGGTTCTGGTTTGGTTTTCTTTTGCTTTAGGTGACAAGGGGTGGGTTGTGTGCATGGTTGCTGTTGCTTCATATCTGGGATTGGTTGGTTGTGGTGTTGGTTTGTGGCTCTGTTTCTCTTTTCAACTCCTAAGTCCGGAGGGCTAAGAGATTTGGTGGTTTAGCCGCAGGTGATCATAACTCAACTCCAAATCTTTTTGGGGGGCTATGATGTGGGGCGCCTCTCTATTGAAGCTGTTATTGATGGAGCTAATTTATGGATATGCTTGAAGCTGCACTTAGTGAAGGCTGAAGGTTGGCAATTCCTTGCATCTGAAAGTTTGTGTCTCCTTGTCTCATCGCTTACCAACTCCAGTCATAATCTTTTGGTGGGCTAAGTGATCATAATTAATCTTTTGGAGGCAATTCCTTGTATCATCTCTTTTCAACTCCTATCAAATTAAAGTTTTGGAGGGCAAAATTAGCAGTGGTCTGAAGAGCTTACCCAATGGAAGTGGAGATCCATACGCTGAAGTCATTATTGTTGAGGATACCGGATACTCATAGGTGATTCATCATGCTTTGAAACTGCACTCAGTAAAGGCTGATACTTGTGTTACCTTGTCTCATATCAGGAGTGGAATGAAGATATCAGTGGCTTACTAAAAGGATGTGGTGATCTTTGAAGCTGCCATACCTCTCCATGCTTATTCTAGATTTCATTGGATTCTATTTACTGTGTTGTGGCTGATTTTCGGAACAAGTTTCCTATTTTTGGACGTTCACCCAATATCTGTGACATGGAAATGTTATTGATTCCATGGTGGTTGGATTTTATTTTGTTTCGCTCTTTGTTTGATTTCTTATCAACTTGTTTTTTGCTTTCTCTTGGCATATGATCGTCGCTGGGATAGGTGCCAACCTCGTTGGTATGTATCCTTGGTGTAGTGATGCCGTTCCCCTTTTCCGTTGTATCTTGTCCTTCTCCTTTCTCCTTAATAAAATTTCTTCTTCACTGTTCAAAAATAAATAAATTTTGTAGCCTTTGCAAATGTAGCTCTGGCTTTCCAATCACAACATTGAAAACTTTGGTGGTTGATGCAATACTTTGGTGATTGAACAGTTATTGAGAACGGCATGTGTAGCTTACTTTCCTAAAATCATATACTCCCATTTCTACTTGCATATTACGTGTTCGATGAAATGTGCGAGAGGCGAGTATATGCATAGCCCATCGTGCAACTCCTCTGAAGTCATTTCATGAATTCGTAGCTTGCCTCTCTTTAAATGAAATGGAAAGGATCGGAGAGTGTGGCATGGAAGCAAAAACACGACTGCTCAAAGCGTACATACACAACTGCTCTCTCTCTAACCTGTACACAACTTAATAAATTAGTTTTGGTTTCATTTGCTTTGATCGGCCTCGCTTAAGTCTTCCCTAAGTCATTCACTTCAGCCAAACTAGCGAATTGCCAGTGGTGGATAGTGTTGTACACGAGCAAATGATTAAATTCGTCTTCATTTGTATTTTTTAACCATCTTATATTTTGTGCAAGTTTGGCTGGCATAATTTTCTTGAATCCATCCCCATATATGTCGATTGATTTTCTTGAATCCATCCCCGTAATTTAAACTTCTCGAAGTAGCATTCTAATCATTTTTTTTCTTTTGACGTTAGATGAAGACTCATGTTTGTTGCTTCCTCTAATGCATTCATCCATTTAGGTGCATGAGTTAAATAATTTTAAAGTTTGGGTATGCTAATTTTTGCAACTTTTGCTTTTGCTTAAAGTAGGGTTTATTTGTGAAGTGCCTTTATGAAGAGGGAATGCAAAGATTAGAAGACTCTTTATTTTTCTTTTGTGTGCTTCTTTTAGATTTACCACAAGTCAATAGTCATGTTGTAAGTTTCTTTTGGGTGCTTCTCAGTGTATATTTCATATTTCTGCTCTTAGAACTTACCTTTTCTTTTGGGTTGGTAAGCCATTTGGGTCTTTGAAAGATATCAGGTGCTCAAGTTTGTTGAAGATAAGATGTGCTCATGAGGAGAGTTACCCTTACTTCTTCCTTTTTTTTAATTTCTTTATCTTTGTCAGGTTGTGGTTGAGCGATTGGCATTTTCTTGTGAGAGTCGGGCATGGAAATTTGAAACACCTTCTTCTTGTTTTCCAGGTTCTGCATGTTTGAAGACCATAGCTCCATGATGATTCCCTTCCTGAGGTGATTTCTACTAACCTTTTCTTTTGGGTTGGTAAGCCATTTGGGTCTTTGAAAGTTGTCAGGTGCTCAGATTTGTTGAAGATAAGATGTGCTCAAGAGGAGAGTTACCCTTACTTCTTCCTTTTTTTTAATTTCTTTATCTTCGTCAAGTTGTGGTTGAGCGATTGGCATTTTATTGTGAGAGTTGGGCATGAAAATTTGAAACACCTTCTTCTTGTTTTCCAGGTTTTGCATGTTTGAAGACCATAGCTCCACAATGATTCCCTTCCTGAGGTGATTTCTACATCCGTCCAAACCTAACTCTCTTCAATGGAGTTGGGCCTCAAATAAGTGTTTCTTGGTGAAGTCAGTTTACAAGCAGTGGGAACACATTGGACAGTCAAGGAACCAGGTTTTGGAAGCATTGTGGAAGAATCTTAGCCCTCCAAAGGTGGAAATTTTTTCGTGGATGGCAGTGCAGGATAGGATAGCTACTCGTTCGGTGCTTTTGAGTAGAAATTTGATTCTTGAGAATCAGTGGGTTTTTTGCCCTTTTTGTTCTTTGCATATGGAAACTCCCCATCATTTATTTCTACATTGTAATTTCGCTTTGGCTGACTGGGCTTTGGTCTTGGAGTGGTGGCATATCAAGTGGGTTTGCCCATCATTGTTGGCAAACCTTTCATCTTGGTGGTTTGATAATTGTTTTGGCAACCTGGAGAAACATATTTGGGAAACTACTTTCTTTGCTACACTTTGGTCCTTATGGTTGGTGAGAAATGATTATGTTTTTAACAATGCTGCCACTGGAGTGCGGGAAGTTGGGGAGCTTATTAAAACTAGAATCGCGATGTGGGTGAAGTCGAAGTTTGATATTAAGGTTTACACGGTGGAGGACTTTAGGAGCTATCTTGATGGAATCCGTAAGGTGAAATTGTAGCTCTTGTTTAGTTGTTGTTGCATCGAATTCTCTGTTGGATGATTGTTTGTGTTTTTGTTTTCTTTCTCGAGCGAGTAAGTGTTATGCTTTTCTCGTTCTCTCTCGATGTACCCTTTTCGAGTTTATAAAAGTTTCGTTTGCCAAGCAAAAAAAAAGGACTTAAACCTTCCATTTCCCCAGTTTATCCGTAAGTAGTCGAATTGTATTTGTCGGAGTCTATAGATTGGTCGAGTTACGTCTCTCAAGTAGTTCTCTTTTGTGCCACTAAGAAGTGGAACAAATGCTACACACGAATGGATCAATTTAGTGTTTTAGCCACTAGAAAGATTCAAAAGGTAATTTCAATCGGGGTGGGTAGTGTCGTAGGCACGGGCAATTCGCCAGTCCAATTAGAAATGAAAAACGTTGACTTGGTTAAAAGTTGGGTTCAAAGACTTAATTTGCTTTTTAATGTTGTTCAAGTCTATTTCCAAGAATGGGTTAACAGCATTCCAATGATTTTTCATTTGGAATCCCTTCCAGCGTGTAGGGGTAAGGCTGCGTGCATCAACCCTTCCCCAGACCCCACAATGGCGGGAGCCTCGTGCATTGGGTTTGCCCTTTGTCCCTGTTCACACCATAATTTAGCCAATTAATCAATATTGATCGACTAGGTCAAATTGTGACACGTGTCAACAGTATTCGGACTGGTTTGAGCATAATTTATGTAAGATGAAGAATCGAACGGACTGATCGACTATTTAAAACGTGTTTCATAATCTGGGACACATGTCAGATGGTGGAGAGCAAGCAAAGAACATCTAGATCGTGGATGAGACAGTCGATGAAGGCAGTTGATGAAGAAGGCGTGCACAATGGGCATTATGTCGGACAACTACCTGTCTCGGAATGTGGAGAAAGAAGAGGAAGAACAAGAGAAGTAAACTGCTTGATTCAAATTTAAGGAGGGAACTTTGTCAAGTTTGAATTTCAAGCCAAGAAGACAGCCTATAAATACAAGAACATAAGATTTTTAAAACCCACACACAATCGCCCCAAGACTTCTACTTTTTATCTGTACTTTACTTTTCTTGCTCTAGGAGTAGCTTGTAACGTAACTGTCCACTCGACTATGTTCTCACTGTCGATCGACTTCTACTTTGAAGTATAATAAAGTCCATTTGTTATTCTTCTTCCATTTCCATTCACTTCATTACGTTTGCTTCCAGAGAAGTCCTGAAATACGGCAAGGAAACCAAACTCCACCACCATAAACATCCACATTACAGTACTTAGAATATTTCTTTGTCGACCATCGACAACAAGTAAAACAAACGACAAACAGTCTCACATGGAGAAACCACATTAAGAGGGATTCCTTCCTTCTATAAAGCTTACTACGCCAAATTATGCTTTTTCCGGCATTTCATAAATGCAGGTAAAGATTAAATTAATGCCGGTAGTAGTGTTTCCAGCATTTGTTGACGAAAGAAAAAAAATGCCGCTCATATAAGTGTCGGTAATACAAAAACGGCATTTGTAGCCGGAAATAAACCCGGCATTTATTGTTGGTTTTCCCGACATTTTTAAAGTGCCGGCAAAAGAATAGCCAAATATACCTTTATTACCGACGGTTGGTACAAATGCCGGAAAAGGTAGTATATATTACCGGCATTTTATAAATGCCATAATTATTATCACTTTTATCGGCTTTTTCCAAATGCCATTTTTATATCTTGGTATTTTCTTTTCATTGCTTTTACCGGCATTTGTAAACCGCCGCTAAAAGCTTTTCTTTTTAGCATTTTCAATTTCTTAAAAGATGATTTTTTTTTTTTCATTAACAAATTATCCTAACCTGGAACCATTTTTGACAACACATTATATCTCCTGTGCACGAAATTGTAATTGCCCATAACAATTTGAAGTTGTATCTTGGCATTCCATGCCCGTGTTTGGTAAATTTTGACGTCGGTTATTACATGAACTTCGATTGAATTGAAATGACACGTTATGAGAACATGAGACGCTTGAATCTTTATTGACACAACGATGAACATTTAGGA
The DNA here is from genome assembly GCA_020567845.1 of Rhododendron henanense subsp. lingbaoense. Taxonomy (NCBI): domain Eukaryota; kingdom Viridiplantae; phylum Streptophyta; class Magnoliopsida; order Ericales; family Ericaceae; genus Rhododendron; species Rhododendron henanense. The sequence goes on along the minus strand of CM036316.1, from coordinate 39,489,192 downwards.
CCCATCGACGGGTGGGTGCCTGGCAGGGGGTATCGGGATCTCTTAATTGGCCCGATAGGAGCAAAAGCTCATATTGGTTACATTCAGGACCTACCGATGGGTATGGTGTCTGGCAGGGGGTATCGGGATCCCTTAATTGGCCCGGCAAGAGCTTCGGCTCATGACACATGACGTGACGTGAATTTGGACACATGGAAAGTTGAAACGGTTAAGGATTGAGGTGCATACCAAATCTCGTATCGAGTTTGTTGGACTGTTGAGTCTTGGCTATTACCTATTGTATGGTATACCTCCCGTTCATACCTTATGATCATTCTTGCATTTCTCTTGCATATAATGTTAGTGTAGAATTTCCTACTGGGCTAGTGTAGCTCAAGCCTTATATCATTTCAGGTACTAACTCAGGACAGTAGCTTACATGGCTGGAGTGCTTGGACTGTGGACACTTCTTTTGAATGCTAACCAAAGGAGTTACATACCCATCTTTGTAAATTTCTTTTTGGAAGATGTATTTGTAACTTAAGTGATAGTTCTTTTGATTACGGAATATTTGTAAACTCTTAACTTTCATGACACTTGATGTTTATGTCGTTTTGGGGCCGTTGAGCCGAAGATGTAATATTTTGAAATCTTTGGACATTGAAGTATGATTTTGGAAATGGAGATACAGTAATCTTTTGGGTATCGTATGGATTATTGTGAGATTTTATTTATGAAATTCCTTTATGTTTATGTTGAAAATCGAGGGCGTGACACAAAAGAGAGCGCCTCTTCCGCTAGTGGATACATGGGGGCGAGTTGAGGTGGGAACCCCAACTGAAAAGCAGGACCGAGCCCAACCATGTCAGCGTTGGCAATCACCAAGACGTCATTCGTGATCACAATGTGCTCCTCGGCCAAAATCTTACGAATCTGTACCACACGACTGTTAGGGTTTAGGGGAGGAGCATTGGCTTTATGGGTTGCCATCTTCCTTGCAGACCAGAGGTTTAAGCAAGAGAAATGGTGAGTTAGGGTTTTTTCTGGGTCTCGTTAGGGAAACAAAGGAAGAAGCAGAGAAGAGGTAGAGAGAGAATGGGGTTTAGGGATGATGATACAAGTGGTGCCGTGGTTTCTCTCTCTCTCTCTTTGATCAAAATTGAAGAAGTAACCCAAGAGTTGGACTCTTGATTGACCCAAAGGAGTGCTGACGGCTTGAAAGGCTGCATGGAAGCCAATGCAAGGCCTAGGGTGTTGACACTTGTCCCCTAGGCTTAGAGAGGTGATAATTATTGCTGCTGATAGGACTCTTCGGTGGGGTTCTTATCTTGAAAACCGTAGAGATTTGGTTCAATTCAAAGTGGGAGGAGTCCAAACCAAATTAAAAGACGTACTTTGGAACTTGAAAAGTTGTTAGGCTAATTATAGCCAGATTATCTTTTTCAGTTTAAACGTTTGAAATTTTGAAAGAATTTTTAGGCTAAATAAGCCTGATTCTCTTTCATTTTTTCAAACCTAGTGATAAGGACTCGTTTGGCTCGCCAAAAACGGAGCTCTGTCCTAATTCACAAGCCTAGATCTAGAACAAGATCAAGGCATGGGGGGGGGGGGGGGGGGTGCATTGTTTACACCCGTTTTTGGCACCCAGTCCTAGACAAGCGCTGAGAGGCCATTTAATTAAAATTTAATTAAATTGGTCCGTGAAAGGGAGAATTATTGGATCAAAATTAACGGGCCAAGGCTAGATTGATTGGGCCCAATTAATTTTGGTCTGATTTGAGAACGAGCTTGAGAACTTTAGGCTTGTTTACAAGAAAAGGTTGGCTGGCCCATGACTTATTTAGACTTGTCAAGTGTTGGGGTGGGCCAAATATGTTAGCAGGCCATTCGATTTATTTAAATGGCCCATTACCCATGTGCCCATGAAAAGTGGAAGGAGGATAAATGTTTGTTATCTAGCAAGAAGCCATTTGACCGAGTCAAATGGCTGGAAGTTTCTAATTACCCACGAGAAAAGGAGAGGAGGAGGCCCACTATGTCCAACTGCCCATGACGAGGAGTTAACTTGGGGGTAATTGTTTTTTTCACTCCCAGTAACTTCCCATGATGAGAAACACATGGGCAATATACTTGTAAACTCCTCTCAATCGCCCATGATCCCATGAGTTGGAAGTTACATGTACACGTGTCATCACAAGAATCAAGGCGGGAATCTTCTTGCATGCAAAACCGTGGAGTTGCTTGGCCTATAAATATTTGTTCTCAAGACTAAAAAAGGGTTCACACACCAATCAAGCTGAACGCTTAAACCAAAGCCTTCCTACTGAAGCAATTATCTCACTCTTCTCACCTTCACTCGGTTACTTCTCTAAGTAATTCGGGTTTCTCTCTCTCTTGTACCCCCAATTCCTATCTCTCTTGTACCCCAACTTTATTATTACGACATAATAAAGTTATTCTACGTTGTTACTTCTTTTCCTACACGGTTAGAAAATTATTATGTCCTCGCTCGTAGAGGCAAAACCACGAACCAACACTGTGATCTAGCCCTTAGGGTCACAACACTCTCGCTTATAGTTAAGAAGTCAGAAAAATGGGCATCCAGTCATTTACGTTGGACGCGACAAGTCCTGGCACACCTGCTCAATCCTTGAGCCATTTCGGAGCCGAACACGATGGTAGACACAAGACTCATTTTGTATTCTGTAAGGTCCAAGCGATCTAAGGTTTTTTTTTTTCTCGGCAAACGAAATTTTATTAAGCTCGAAAGGGTACATCGAGAAATTTAAAAATAAGAGAGATGCAAAATGCTTCTCAATAGAACGAGAAAAAAATGAAACAAAAACAAAACATCCAGCCAATGGTTGGATGAGAAAAAACCTCCAAGGCCAGAAACTAAGATCTCAACTTACGAATTCCATCCAAAAATTCCTTAAATTCCTCCACTAACTTAAGGTCAAGCGATCTAGGGTTTTTCATATTCTTTAGCTATTTGTTCCCTCCAAGCATTTCGATTTAGTCCTGTCTTCTAAGATTGTTAGGAAAATCAGTATGAATACATCTCGATTTAGTCCTATCTTTTAGCTATTTGTTCCCTCCAAGCATTTCGATTTGGTTGAGACTCTCGATGAATACATCTCTAAGTTTTATACATCTACGAAACTTCAAAACTTGGAACAACATAACAGATTGAATCGTTAATGAAAATCGAAAATATCCCATCCAAGGCTCGTGTTACACACAGTGGCCTTAAAATAGATTTGTTGCTTCTAGTATGCTGGCTTTTCCCTAAGAACTAATGTTGATTTTAGTAGGACCAAGAAAAATGGGTGTAATGGGGGCTGCCTATTCACGGCAGAAAACGGGATGAGAGAGGCTGCTCTCTGGATAGCAGCAGAAAAGAAAACGAAAAGAGGGCAGCAAAATGGGGCCACTACTTGCCCTTCTCTCATTCCAAATGACTTTAAATATTAGGGGTTCCTTACACAAGCAACTTGGGCCTAGCCAATTAAGAGAGCCCAATTACAAAACAAAATAAAATAGCCCATTACAAAATAACATTTGGTCCAAACACAATAAAGTAAGACAAAGCATTAATTTTAACAGAATGGTGGTTGAGGTTACATTTACCGGCGTTTGTCTCTCAGGATAGAATGGTTTACACAGTTCTGCACTAAGGATTTAAAATTACGTAACGGTTTTGGGAGAGAAAATCGCATGCGTATCGGCCGGTTCCCATTAAATAACGGTCCGTTTCCGATCACTGTTACAGGTGATTTTGGCACTTTAAAAAAAAAATTCCCTCAAAAATGATTTTTAAAAATTCACGACCGCGACAACCAATTCCCAATACGTATCTTTTGATACTCCCGATACCGTTACACCTCAAACGTTACTATTACATGCCCGGCCCAAAACCGTTATTTAAAACCTTTGTCCGCACACACCACTCAGAGGAACTGCCCAGCAAACAACCATGTTTGTTCGTACTCTTTCATATATAAGAAAAAAGCTAGCAGAAACACAACGATAAGAACAGAGAATTGAAGTTAAGGAATTTGTGGAGTGGTTTCGGTCTGTTTTCCAACGGGCTTGTAGCTAAATGGTAACATTTGTTCCTCCCTTGTGGGAGACCAAGACTCGATTCCCGACATGGGCGTTTGTGGGTTCAGGGCTGTAGACAGCCTCTGAACCCTATATGGACTAACTCACTAATCCGGCCCCCTACCCCGTTGGCATATAAAGTACGTCAAAATAAAAAAAATAAAATCCCCAAATCCACGACAGTTTGACGTGGATAGTTATGGTCGAAAGGTTTGGTTGCCCAAGACCATGCCATTGGTCCACAGCATGAGAAAATATTACTTGCTCATGGAATCTTTTCCACCTCACATTTGTGTGGACTCAAACACTAACACGGTGGAGAATCACTCGGCGATGCTTCAAGATCACTGAATAATTACTCAACCACAATACAACCACAACATTTAGATATAGGTTCTCAACGTACAGCTGTTAAAAGCAATTGGATAATTATTAAGCTGATTAAATAAAGGTGACCGACAGCCACTATAGTCAAGTCTATGCGGGTCCAGATTAAAGATGCTACGGTCATTGTCTGCTGCACCAACCATCCTACCCCATGCACCATGCACGACAAGTAGATATTGAGAACTGATTAGAACTTTTTTGGAAGCCTTAATGTGTGATGGAAATTTCATTTCATTGTACGCATGCATTCAATTTATCTCAAAATTAAGCTCTGGATTTAATTACATATGTGATGAGTATTTAACCATGTTCCTATACATACTCACTCCTCCATACGATGAAAATTTAATGTTCGAGCCGATCCGGGATTTGTGAAGTTCGAACTCGACTTGTTTACGTACCAAACGAGTCTAAAACTCAAGTTCGAATTCGGCTAGTTTGTAAACGAGTAGAACCTGATTCGGTTTGAGGGAGGTTTTTGAGATAATGAGAATGGAGAAATAGATAGAGAAATAGGAGTAATAATTGGAGAGAAAATTTACTATGTAGATGTATTAGTAATAATAGCTGTTAAAAGCATTTGAATAATTTTTGGCATCTCTTCTTGCCTCCCAGAGTCCTCCAAGGGAAGAGAAGGCGACCAATAGCCACCATAGTCTTTGGGCCACTGGGGGTTATGCTTGGTCGTTACCTTCAGGGCCTTAGAATTAGTCGAGGTGCGCGCAAGATATCCCAGACATCCGGTTATAAAAAAAAATAGCCACCATAGTCAAGTCCATTGGGGCCCAGAAAATTGATGGTGATAATTGACAAAAAGCTCCTAGTTCTTCCCAATTGCCGTATAGTAATTTGATGATATATTCCATCTTAATTGGCTGCACATGCCCGTTGATATCGATCAATTTTGGCGACTTCTGCAAATTATTCTCATCAGTCATCCTCTGATGGTCCAGACAACTGTAGTACTTCCTTGAGTGAGGAGAAAACAAAGTGACCGGGCCGAGCCCAACGGCAAGTCTACCCGTCCAAGCACGATAAGTTGTTATTGAGAACAGATTAGAAAGTTTGGAAGACCTAATGTGTGATGGAAATTTCATTGTACGCATTATATTTATCTCAAGCTCGCGATTTGCATATGTGATGAATCGTGTTCCTATAAATATTACTGCTCCATACCATGAAATTAAATTTTTGGCAACGTATCATTTTGTGTGAGTTTTGTCTCCTTTATCAATCAATTAAAAAAAATAAAAAATGTTGACTTGTTTAAAAGCTGTGGTTAAAGCCTTGATCTGCTTTATGATATTATTCATCAAGTCTATTTTCAAGAATGGGTTAACAGCATTCCAATGATTTTATATGGTTCCCAAAAAAATAAAATGAGATGTTGAACAGAGACAGAAACAAGTTCGGTCTTGGGTGTTAATTGCTACCCACGCTCTGATACCAATTGTTATGGCCATGGGAGGGGATCAAACCAAAGCCAAAGCCAAAACACACACACATACACGAACACAGAGAACCGGAGCAATCACACTCCGTGTATGGGACGTTATTTTTTTCCAAGTCTTCCCATTAGTCTCTCACCTTAGTCTTTGTCCCCTTAATTAGTCTTTCCACTGGTCTCTCCCCTTAGTCTTTCCATTAGTCTCTCCCCATTAATCTTTCCCAGGTCTTCCGATTAGTCTTTCCCCTTAAGTTTTCCCAATTTAATAGGAAACGATTGGTAGATTGCAATAGATAGAATCCTCTATCTTGGTGGATGTCCATCGCTTGATTGGGAAAAAATTAAAAGAAGGACAAAATCTGAATGAAGGACGTGGAAAAACTCCAACCCTTCAAGAGGGTTGAGTGTGAATTCTACGTACGGCAATCATTTTGTTTTGTAGATTTTTCTATGGTGTCACAGTAGTATGTTATATCATTGTTGGAAGACTTTGTTTCGTATTCATTGTTGGACTTTAAAGCTCGAAAACGACTAAGGAAAGTTAAGTTTGTTTGGTACATGGGAAAAAGAAGGGAACTGATTTTCGCGCTCCAAGATTTACTGCAGGCGCTCCACCTTTTTGTTTTTATACTGTGGTATTGCTGGCAATATCACAGTACATTTTATTTTTACACTGTGATATTGCCAGCAATACCACAGTATGAAAACAAAAAAAGAAGCGCCTGCAGTAAATCTTGGAGCGCGAATATCAATTTCCAAAAAGAAACGAAAAGAAAAGAGAAAAAAAAAAAAAAAAAAAGGAAAGGAAAGTGTGAAGGAAAATTATTCCTTGTCCTTGTTTCCTCTCAAATCTAACATGGGGAAAAAAATTCTCTTCTGTTCTTTTCTTTTCCATAGGTTCCAAACAAACTCCGTCCGTGCGCTTTCCTTCCTTCTATCTTCTCTCTTAAGAGCATCTCCAACAGCCTAATTGTCACGTTATTCATTATTTTTTGTAACGCCTTCTTATGATTAATGGTATGCCTTCTCATTGTGGAAATCATGGGATATGGTATGTGACGATACCTTAGCCTTCCCCGTAATATATGTCCTCCATTTATTGCTCTATGTTGTCTAGGGGTGTTCAAGAAAACCGTCCGAACCGTAAAACCGGTCCGATCCGGACCGAACCGTCCTATTTGGTCCGGTTCTGCGGTTTTACGGTCAGGTTATGGTTTCAAAAAAATAAGAACCGTTAATTTTGGTTCGGTTACTGGTTCTCAATTAATGAACCGTGATTAGAACCGAACCGGACCGTTTAAAACTAAGATAAATATAGAAATACATATGTGTGTGTAATTAAATATGTATTTGAATTTGGTAGGTTAATCTTTTCCTTGCTAAACTTAATTTATTTAGAGATGAAATCTCATTTGTTAGGAAAGCTTTTCTTCCTTTCCTATTCCAATAGATTATCTTCCTTTTTCTTTAATTTTATGAGTTCATGTTTTGTGAATAAGTGTTTGGATGCTTATTGGATAGAACCGGAACCGAACCGAAACCGGACCGGTCTTGGGGTTTGGTTCTGGTTAGGTTCCATGCATGATGCATATATTGGTTAGGTTCTGGTTCCCAATTTTCTAGAAGCGTTTGAAATGGTCTGGTTACTGATTTTCTAGAGAACCGGACCAATCCGGACCGTGTACACCCCTAATGTTGTCTGTAGGTCAATTTTCGACATATGATTGCCTTCTATCAGAAGCTAAGGAGAGACCAAATTCGATTTTGGTTTGTGGCTGTCACTGCATGTCCTGCGATCGATTAGGCTAGATTGGGTGATCCAAAATGGTTTTCTCAGATGCTATGTACCATACATGGGGTGAAAGAAATGCTACAACTATTCACCACACAAGAAGAAAAGGTGTCTGGACTCGGGACTTGTTTTTTTTGCTGGAAGGGTATAAAGAATTCCCCTGATTGGCAAAGAATAGGTGTTGGGACTTGGGTGTGTATTTATAAAACATTGTGTTTTCCTCTTGTCCCACATTACCTAGTTACAAAATTTCTTTCTACTTTAAATGACTTTGCACACTAGTGGGCTTGTGAATGAAGACCCAAGGAGAGGTCTTGCGTGCTCAGGAAAATGGGCGGCAATTCAGAAAATTGATTCGGAAACCAGCTAACCGGGTGCGCGTCACGGGTTGTTCGCGCGCAGGGGGTGCAAATCCGGGATTTGAGCCTCGCGCACGTACTATTGTCAATCAAATCTTTTCCCAAATGGAAAGTTCTTGTTGATTAAAAAAAACGTGTGCTAAATCAAGCCCAGCCCGCACCTATAAATTCAACATTTCATAATTGGTTTCGACACAGAAAAAACAACTCTCTCTTCCACCCCTAAAATGTAGGTCGATTGTGTATTTTATTTTCGGTTTTCTTCTGTGCAGAGGTGGTGTATTCTGGGCTGTTTTATCCTGGGGACGGCGCGGTACTCAACGAACTGCTTGCACAATCGGGGCAGAGCCGCGAAACGTCTTAAAGAAAGCGACCTAGTCCGCGACTCAACCCAGCCGTCGCTCTTCAATTTGGTATTCCGTATTTCAATACCAGATTTCGAGATAATCCGTTCTTGTTTTACAGCAGTTATTACAACAATAGGTGCAGTAGTGTGGAATGAAAATCGCTTTTTTTTCGTTGTTTGGTTTTTGATCCTTTCCCTAGGCTAGTCATGTTGTTCTGTTTTTTGGTTTGTGTTTCTGCTAAAGAGCAGTTTTATGCTTGGTGTATTTGTTTGATTCTGTTTTGTTGGGTTCAACGCAATCCCCTTGCCTCTCTTTTTGGTTTTGTTTTCAATGAAAAACCAATTACGCACCAAAAGAAAGAAAAGAAACGTTTATGGTGCTTTTATACTTTAAGTTTTTATTTTCGATGCTTTGTATTGTTGAATCCTGAAGGGTGTGTTTGCACATGGAACTAATTCAACTTTCAAACACACTTGTTATACATACTAGTAGCCGCATTCTCATTGTTTTTGAGTTGTCGCTTATTGTTGTGATGGTTATTCTGGTATATATGGTAAGATAGTAATCATCAAAATAGATGAATAATGAAAGCAACGATTGTGAGATTGCGCGCAATTTGTAAAGATATGGATCTTTTAAATATGATGAGACAATTAGGCATCACTTATCCTGATAAGGTTCATCATGGGATGGGTGGTTTAAAACGATTGAGATGGCATCCATTCGTTTCAAGCTGAGCTTCATCAGTATCTTTTTTCTTCTTTCTTCTACATTGTCCTTACTAATTTCTAACAAAATTGGGTCTTCTGATGACTTCTCTAACATTTCTCTAGGTGTGTACAAAGTGGTTTTTCTGCGATAGTTTATTTCTTGGAATTTTATAAAAAAAAGTTTATCAAGAAGCTGTATTAACTAAATTTTAATGCCGTTGAGAAACAAATGTACTAGCCTTTGAATAGTTATTGTTATTGATCTTGTAATTGTGGAAACTTTATTTCCAACCTAAAAATTAATTGACGTTCAGTGGAGAGGTCCCAACATATTATAATACTAGGTGATCATCCGTTCCAAATCTCAAGCAATGTGGACTATATATGTCCTTAACATGTCCCTCACGTGTAGCCTTTTTTCGTACAACCTCTTTGCTAGTCTGTCAATGTGGACTATATAGATTTCCTTAACATGACCCTCACTTTGCATTCACCAAGTGATGTACGTGGGACTCGTGACCACCCATGCATCCAGATGTCTACGGGGATTCTCTACCGAACCTGGCCCCACCCTGGCTATGGGGTGCATCACAGATGGTATCTATTCATTTAAAGCTGAGCTTCAATATTGATCATCTTTCTTCTACATTGTCCTTACTCTTTCTTTTGACGGACTTGGGTCTTCTTAATTAACGAACTTGGTTCTCTAATGACTTCTCCAACATAACATTTCTCTTACGTAGTTGTGCTGCGACAGTTTATTTGTGGGAATTTTGTATGAGAATTTGTTAAAAAAAAGTTAATTATCGAAAATCTGCATTACCTAAATTTTTAATGCACTTGAGAAACAACTGTAACAGTTATTGTTGTTGATCTTAATTAGTTGTAAATTCAACAAGAATAATCTTTTTTGTTTCTTTGCCAATCGAATTGTCTATTTGGAAGCAGACTAGTCCTCTCTGCTCCCTATGTCATTTTCGATTGGTACGTACAGGATGGGGTAGCCTTAAAAAGACTAAAGTCAAGTCGTCCCATGACAATTAACTAGCCAGTGGAGAGTATCATGGAATGGCAAAAGGGCCCAAAGTTTCAAGAAAACAACAGGCCGGGAACAAATTTAACTGTATTGATAAGCATATAAACCATGATTAAGTATCCTAAACTGGATTGGTATTAATTAAGAATTTAAGATAGTACTGGTCAAGGCCGGAGGTATTGGAGGTGTAAGTTACCAGTTTTATACAAATCCGGTACGGACCGGTCGGTACGGAACGAGATTCATAACTTCACTACAAGAAAATCGTTATATAGCAACGGTCGAAAGCGTTGCCAAAAAACCCAAAAACCGTTGGTAGAGACCCGTTTAGGCTATACCAACGGTTGGAGAACCGTCGGCCAAACCGTTGCAATATATCCGTTGCTGTAGAGGTATAGCAACGGTTTTGACGAGCGTTGGTATAGACTTTTTTTTACTAACGGTTTCATTAGCAACGCTTATAACCGTTGCTAAAGGCAATTTTCTTTTTTTTAAAAACCAACCACTGTGTGACGTACTCCACGTGGCAGCCACATGTCGCCCGCATGGCGCTGATATGGAGCTTGCGTGGCAACCTACATGGCACCCGTGTGGCGCTGACGTGTCGCCTGTGTGGCAGCCTACATGGCACCCGCATGGCTATTTTAATTTCTTTAATCTCTTGTTGGGACATTTTCCGGTGAGGTTTTTGGACTTTTCTCCGGCGGCAAAGAGAGAGAGAGGGGGGCTGTGCTCCAGATTTGTTTTTTTCTAGGGTTTCTCTCTATATGACAGCTTATATAGAATGACATTTTTGTCTTGCTATAATTTCTTTTTTAAAAGAAGTGGACTTAAGGCCTTACTAAACTATATTAGTGGACTAGAGGGGTTACAAAAATTAGAGATGGACTAACTGGGTTACAAGTTCTCTATAGTGGACCTCAGATCAATTTTTTATAAATTATACTTATGAAGAAGATGAGTCAATACCATAGTAACAACAGTAGGCGAAATATTGCTACCTTCGCCTTTTGAAAGTCAAAAGGTCAGATTGGTGATGTAATAACATATTTGGACAAGAATGAGCATGGTCCAAATGTACCTATGTTTAGAGACAATCCACCTTGTGTAGTCCGGAAAGTAGAGTGGAAACCCCTACAGCCCAGAACACCACCTCCGACATCTACAAAATTCTTCAGGTCATTGTGAAAAAATGACTGGCGAACAAGGAGGCAGCAGCCCCTGCAATGTGCCACATTAAGTTAAAAAAATATCCAAAGCTGTGCAAAATTTTCAAGGATATGAAGATGAATTACTGCTGCGATGCAGGTTGTCTCAAAATTCTCAGGGCTTCTTGAGAGTTCTCTGATTCTTGACCCCGAAGTGCATTGGCAATTGACTGCATTTGGATTTTGGCTGCAAAGCTAATCTCCACCTTAAACGTCTTAGAATTGTAAGGTCTCCGTTGCCTTTTTCGGTCATCGTTTGGGGCTTCCAGGGCTTCGGTTACCGTTGTTCCCCGAAATACAAAGGGATAGAATAAGTAAGTGTCAACATATCCAAAAAAGATATAGTACCAACATGGAAAGAGTAATAAACAAGCTCTTCTCGCCATACCTGTCGGATACGACATCCTCAAGCACAATTGTAAACAAACTTTTTTCACCATCATACGCGAAGTCTTTCCCAGCTAGCTCTGTGTCGTAAGTCTCATGAACTCTGTCGAGGACCTTTCTACCAATGCCCTTTCCGTCTACCGGGCGCCCATCTTCATAAAAAAGTGCAACCAGTTTCAGAGAAAAGAATTATTATAACACAGATAGCAGGTTGGCCATCAATTTTCAGAAAGTGAGATGAACTCATATTAGAAAGTTAAGTACAGAAAACATACACTGTAATGAATCCTCAGTTCGTTTCATTTCTTCCTCACCAAATCCATCAATAAAAAGGGGTGTAAAGGTCTAGGACTTGCAGGATGAACAATTAATTACCATTTGGATTCTCCCTTCTCCTCATCTCTCCATCCATCCATTGAACTGAAATTGTGTCCTGTTCAGTTTCTTTTTGTAAAACCCTGATTCGAAGAATTCGCTCGTGTTTTTCTCACCAAATTAGGATCTGGGTTCTCTTGTTCCGCTTCATTTTTCACTTGGGTTCGCAACCAATTTCGGTTCCATCTTCTTGTTTCTGCCTTTGATTGTTGGCGCGAAAAATCGTCTCAATCCCCTGTGTTTTTCTATTGGTTGGATTTGGTAATTGTGCCAATGGTTGTGCTTCGGAACAGTGGAGAATTGGAATCGGAGGAGCCTATTAAAGAATCCATCTTCGAGGAGTTCAACTGCTCGTATTCCTCTCCGCCACCCACATATTTCCCTCCGTGGGAGCCCACAAATTTCCCGTATTTTCCTCCGTCGCCCACATATTCCGCTGGGTGGGGCCCCACAAGTTTCCCTCCATCGATACCGTCTTTCCCTTTGTATTTGCCGGCATCGCCACCGCCACCGCCACCGCCACCATCCTCATCCACTTCTCGTCCTTTACACATTTAGGCCATCCACAATGGTATAATCAAAAAAAGATAATCAAAAGTTGACACATCAGCTTTTGATTATTTACTTAAGAGGTTGCTAAGCTTAACAGTATTAAACTTCACAATGGTCACTTCTAGTCCATAACCAAAATAAGGGGTCTACTACAATTTCTCTCCCTCTCTCTCCCTTTGGGGAAAAATCGGTGACTTTCTTCCCTCCTATTATGATTTTTTTTTTTTTTGGGGGGGGGGAATAAAAACGGGAAAGAAGGGTGAAATACCTTAATCCGTCGACGATGGGTTGGATTGTAGATGATCGAGAGATATGAGTTTCACTTTTGGAGGGAAAGAAAGAGAAATAATTTGTCGGTGAAGTAAAGAAGATATAGAGTAGGCGAAGAAGATAAAAAGAAAATATCAGTTGAAACACGCGTGTATACAAAATTTGGAACTAGTTAACTTATGTGGTGTGAAGTCCACAAATTTTGATTATTGAAAAAGGTTGCTAGTTTTGGTTATCCAAAACCTAAAATTTGATTATTTCTAAGGATGTTGCTAAGTTTGATTATACCATTGTGAGCCATTTTTTGCACCAACATTGTTAACTTTAAAAACAATTAGCTTTTGATTATACTACTGTGGATGGCCTTACAGACTAGAGTTACTTCGTTTCATGATTTCCAAAATCAACAGCAATGTTGCCTTAGCAATTTGGTGTCATTTTGGCACAATCTCAATTCCAAACCATTGAATTAAACTCACCTCATTTTTCAGAGCAAATCAAACGGCCTGGATGAAGTGGGAGGAATGGCATTGCCATTTTTGGCATGAATAAATGGCAATGGGTGGACTTTTAGGTCTTAGATTATGCCAATGGCAATGGGAAATCACTAAGAGCATCTACAGTGGTATAATCAAAACTAAAATGTTGCTAAGATTAGTAATACTTTCTTAAAAAAGAGCTCACATTAGAATAACCAAACTTAGTAACCTCTTAGTAACTCATCAAATTTTAGCCCTCGGATAATCAAAACTACAATTTTTTACCAATAACTAAATTTAGTTGTTCCCACATTTTCTTAATCAAGTACACCATCGTTACACAAAAATCTTATTTCTTCCATTTTCAATATGTTTCTAAGAAAAATACTTTTAAATCAGTTTTTATGTTTTTGCAAAAACTTTTTTTTTTTTTGCAAAAACAGTTTATTTTAAAACAGTTTTTTTCTTTTTTTTCAAAAACTGGTTTTTTTTAACTTTTTCCTGAAAACTATTTTTTTTTAAATCAAAGTTTTCAAAAAACAGTTTATTAGTTTGAATACTATTTTTAAAAAAGTTGTTTTCTATGTCACATAAGTTGAAAAGTTATGTGGCAAGTTTTGATTATTCAATTTTGATTGTACCATTGTGGACTTTTACATTGCTAACCTTATCAACTCCTTAAATAAATAACCAAAAGATAATGTGCCAACTTTTGATTATTGACTTTTGGTTATTTCATTGCGGATGCTCTAAGGCGACTTTGTTAACTAAAACTCACATTAAGTCTCACTCAAATTGGAACATACAAATTAATTGGTAGAACATTTATAAACGGATTTGGCCATTTAGAATGATGTACGTAATTACCACACAACAGGGATTCATTTCAGTGAATACACACTTCTTAAGAATCAACTTCACCTCACATTAAGTCTCACTCAAATTGGAACAAACAAATTAATTGGTAGAACATTTATCACCGGATTTGGCCATTTAGAATGATGTACGTAATTACCACACAACAGGGATTCATTTCAGTGAATACACACTTCCTAAGAATCAACTTCACCTTCTTTTCTTATCGTAACACTTCGTTCGAGTTTTTTGTTACAAAAAGAAGCAACTAATTAGCTTCCTTTTGGCATGCATCCTTAGGATAGGATTGGCAAGGGGGTATTTTCACTTGAAGAGAATTAAGTGTGAGTCCGGGCCGGCCCTGAGCTAAGGCCGATAAGGCGGCGGACTTAAGCCCCCGAAATTTGGCCAAAAATTAGGGCCCCAAATAGGTATAACTATGTATGTAATATATATTTAGTTAGTGCTTCCCACTACCAAAGGAGGCAGTTGGCAATGTGGTAAGTAAAAGTCTCTCTACACAACAGAAGTAAGGTTCAATTCCCAGCTCAGGCAGCTTGCACTACCTTTTTTCGTTCTTTTGATTTTGTTCTCCTTTAGAGGTTTTTTTTTTTTTAAAGAAAACATAGGGCCTATTTTACAAGTTCGACTTAGGCCTCAAGAATCTCAGAGCCGGCCCTGAGTCCAGTCTAGACATGAAAATGATTAACACTATGGCCGCAACATTCCTCTTGCATGGCGCCCCCGAGAAAGAACAAAAGCTACCAAATCAACCCAAAGCTCGAAGATGTTTGTTGTGGTATTGAAGCAGCAGGGATACTTCATAAAAGCCCCCAAACGGCGGGAGACAAAAAAAAAAAATAGCAGTCAAAGAATCTTGCTTTCTTAATTAGAAAACCAATGGAAATCAGAGAAGAGAAAAAATTCTTTCCATCGCCAGTGTTAAATCCCACTTTTCCACCACCGTCCATTATGAACACCACCGAGCGTCTATTATTGTAATATGAACCGTTCATATTAAATATAAGACCCGCAAAATAGTATTGCCATGTAAAAAACCAGCTTCATCCAAAGTCGATAGATATATCAAAATTTGAATTTTGGTTTATAAAATGGATGATCTGATCTCTGTCAATAATAATAAAGATAAACTGTCTATTTTACAAAGTAAAATTCAATTTTTGATACTTCTATCGATGTCCGATCAAGTTTATTTTTTGCATGGATACACTATTATGTGGGGTTTACAAGATGAACGTTTCAGATTAACAATAAACACACAGTAGGACTTAAAAAGGCGGTGGTGAAAAAGTGGGATTTTCCACCGCCGGTGGAAAGAATTTAATCTCATCAGAGAATATATAGCATCATATAAAAAAAGAACAATACTGCTCTCCTTTTATTTTAGAAACAAAAAATAAAAAACGTAAATATAGAAGGGGGTAGATTGCTTTTTGCTAGACCCGTGCAAACTGCAAAGAAATGAAACCAAAGACCCACAAGGCAACATCATAGCTGGAGGAATTTTGTAGCTTTTGGTCCCTTAATCTTCCAAAGTAGGAAAAGTTTTTGCGTGCGAATAGGGTACGGGACACGTGGTACCCAACGCGCATTCGAGCCGTCTGAACATGTTTTGGACGGCCAGGATTTGAAAGTGAGAGAAAGAGGAGATAGAGTGTTTGGCTGACAAGGAGAGTTTTGGACGGCTCGGATGCGCGCCAGGTATCACGTGTCCCATACCATATTTGCATCCAAAAACTTCTCCCAAAGTAAACAAATATTTCGGGACAAGTAAGAGTCAAAATAGACAAACAAATTGGGCCGGAGGAGGTATCATATATGAAGATGTCTATATAAGACGAATAAGAAGGAATTAACCCAACTACTTTACTGATCCACATAGTGTAATTCCCCCATGGCGAACATTCATTTGGTTATGGCGGCCGTTGTGGTGGTGCTTCTTGTTTCTCTCTCCTCTGCTTCTACTTCTGCTTCTGCTTCTGCTTCTGCTATTAGTACCAAACAACAAAAACAATCCCTGAGGTTCAGCGAAAAGGGGGAGTTCAGGATATTGCAGGTAGCGGATATGCACTATGCGGACGGAAAGACTACTCCGTGTAAGGACATGTTGCCGCAGCAGTTTGCAGGTTGCTCCGACCTCAATACCACCGCCTTCCTCCGCCGCATAATTGCTGCCGTCAAACCTCACCTCATCGTTTTCACTGGTACGTGCCCCCCCCCTCCCCAGTCCACACCTTTAGCGGATTTCACGTTTACTCCTCTTTTCTACTTCCCTCGTACCATGAAACAGCAAATGATAAGTACACACCTACCAACCACATCCCTCTCACATATGAGAGGGGTGTTGTTGGGGTGGGTGTGTGTGTATGTAGCATTCCGTGAGATTGTATTTGAATATGATTTGACTGTTCATTCAATTTCCTAGAATTGAAAACCAGAATTGTCATGGTGTTGGTGCAATCGATAATTAGTCCAAGAAGCAAAACTCTAAAACTGCACAAATAAGTTGCACACACAGTTTACCCAATCACTCAAAAGGGTGGGGAGTGTGTGTGGCCCTCACATTCCAATATGGGTACTTGTGTAAGATTTTGTAGAAAAATTCATCCCAGAAACTATCAACATGAATGGTGATGTAATTAATGCATATAATGTTAGATTTATTCCAATTTTGTGGACTAGCATATTCATTTATGTTAAAAAGTTCCGGATTAGTTCTACTATCAAATATTATGGAGTATTTGTTTGGGACCCATTTTGGTTAGTGATCACCATTTAGATAATGGGTCATTTTGGTGCACCTAATTTTTGGTAGTATATTTGGGTTAAGTGTGGATTTGTGCTTTTGTGTATAATTGGACCCATAATGGGCTGGGCCATTTATTAGGCACAAGAGGAGTATCCTGCTCTCCTCCTGTATATATGTGTGTTTGGTCCACTAAAACACCAGGAGAGAGTAGTAAAACGCCTCTTTCTGTCTCCACAAAAGGCGAAGAATGTTGTTCTTCTTCTGTTCTAATCTGATCGATCAGCTTGCAGCAGAAATAAGGGTTTGACTGTTGTATTTAAGAACATGGCAGCCCCATCTCTCGCAGGTATGTGCTTGAATCTCAAGTTCATTTCATATGCCATGGATTGTAGCAAGATATTAGGGCTTGTAGTTGTGGAATTTCTGACATATAAAAGATTAGAGGGAAAAAAAATCTATTTTGCAAAATTCTGATGATGCAATTGGAGCATGTCGAAGATATGATTTATGGCTTGGATCCGGAACGTGGAGTAACTCATTTCCTATTAGAAAAAAAAATTTGGAACTGTAACTCATTTCCTTTAATTACCTGACATGACTGTATTCTTCACCTATAAACATAAGGTTATTGCAGAGGGGACAACCATCTTGAGCTTACATACTTGAAGAAATGTTCCTAATCTTGCGTATGCCTAAGTTTAACGCGTGCTCTCCATTCGGTTATTGCAGGGGACAACATCTTTGGATTAGATGCAAAAGATGCAGTATACTCCCTGAATGCTGCGTTTTCCCCTGCAGTTTCGTCCAACATCCCTTGGGCTGCTGTTTTGGGAAACCATGACCAAGAATCTACGCTTTCGAGGGCAGGGGTCATGAAACATATTGTTGGTATGAAGCACACCTTGTCTCAGTTTAATCCTCCTGAGGTTGACAATATTGATGGTTTCGGGAACTATAATCTGGAAGTCCGCGGGGTTGAGGGTTCAGCTTTTGAAAATAAATCAGTTCTCAATCTATATTTCCTTGACAGTGCTGATTACTCAACGGTTCCCTCCATCCCTCGTTATGGCTGGATCAAACTCTCACAACAGCTTTGGTTCCAGAACACTTCCAAGAAGCTTCAGGTAACAACCTCGCAGTTGGTTTACAGTTGCTTTATTCGACATATTTTGCGCTTTGGGTTGCTCAAAGTTTGGGTGTAATTTGTCCTCAAAGTGTAAGCTCAAGGTCTAAGGATCAGTATTCCGTGTTGGTATGCTGTTTTGATTAGCTAGGTAGAGGAAAGCTCAAGGATCTGGCTCAGTATTTCGTTTTGGTATGCTGTTTTCGTTTAGTTTGCAACGTTTGTTTTTTGCTCGGCCATTTTGCAACGTTTCGGTAAAGTTTTGAAAACGTTGTGCGGTCAAACTTAAAATAATTTAGACATTTTTAAGAGAAAACTATCAAGATTCCAAAGAAATTTTGAAACTTGGATAGAGCGGTCCCTTGGGCTGTTCTGCCCTTAGTCGTCGTCCCTCCATCCCTCTCTTTGTGTTCATTGTCGGCGTCACAGTGCTACCATGGGGATCTAACCTATTATGCGAAATTATGCCAGCCAAACTTCAAAGTTAGTATATCCCTCGATCATCATCATTCTTTGACTTCTTTTATCATGTCCTTGATGCAGAGAGCATACAAGAACAAGCCCGAGGCTCAGGAGGCACCTGCGCCAGGGCTCGCATACTTCCACATTCCGTTGCCTGATTTCGCAAGCTTTGACTCGTCAAACTTCACCGGTGTTAAGCAACAGGGCGTTGGCTCTGCTTCGGTGAACTCCGGTTTCTTCACAACGATGGCGGAAGCAGGCGATGTGAAGGCCGTTTTCGTCGGCCATGATCACATCAACGACTTCTGCGGCGAGCTAGCCGGCATTCATCTTTGTTATGGTGGCGGATTCGGATACCACGCTTACGGGAAGGCTGGGTGGGACAGGAGGGCAAGGGTGGTTGCAGCGTCTTTGGAGAAAACTGAGAAGGGAGGTTGGGGAGGAGTTAAGTCCATCAAAACAAGGAAGCACCTAGATAATCAACTGCTCACTGCTGTTGATGTTCAGGTGCTTTGGAGTCATTAATTAACCTGGATTTGCACTCTTCTAATTAATACGAATAAACCAAAAAAAGATTTCGATATCTGTGAATTAGTTGATTGTCTTACAGGGACTCTTAAAAATATTTTAAATAAATTGAATGGATCTGATCATTTAAGTGGGACTCCAAGTTGGGTCCCATACATTATGGGAATTCCCTCTGGAATACTATAAATCCCTCCTAGTCACATTTCTAAGCACAAATTTGTATTGGGAAGCTGAAAGGGTGAGAAAAGTTTATTGAAGAATCTGTTTAGTTGGAAATTGAAGTTGGATCGAGCCCAAACTTGATTCATTGCACAAAACAAAGCGTGATTTAATTGAACTACCGCTGGTGGACAGTGGGTTTTTGTCCTCGATTAATGGGTCCATTGGATCGGATACCGAGTTAAAAAAAGAAGAAGAAGAAGGCAAAGCATGCATGTCTGATGGGTACCATGTGGGTTGATAACCATTAAACTGGAGTCAAGAGTTTTATTGGTAATAGTGTGAAGGAGTAGTAGCAAGAAATCAGCACATAAAATGAAGAAGCTGCAGAGAATTCAGGCATATAGATTCATAGAGGCAACAATTTTATGAAGTGAAAAGGCAAAGCTCATTAGTCTTTAGATCATAGAACCAACCGATTGGTAAATCCACTAGTTGTTTTTTAAACTCATTATGCGGCCCAATAGACTTTACTAATTCGAGGAACCAATCATACGATTGTTGCCAAGTTCCATATTTATTACTATCTTTGCCAAGTTCCATAGGAATCGATAGCACGCTGGTGGGTCGAACCCCAAATCGATGGTTTTTGGAGGCTTCTGATTTTCATGCGGATATCATTGCGTGTCTGTTTCAACCTTACCTCCTATACTTCGATGCGTAATATAGAACTGCCCGTGGCATCCATAATGGTGGATCCGAATCTAGTTTTTCCACAGTAAAGTAAATCAACTCCAATGCAGAGGCTGAACCACCTCAAAATCTACAAGAACCAATTAACAAGAAATTGCATTGGAAACAAATGCGCGATTATTCTTCCACATTGGCTATCGTAATCGCATCGGATTGCAAATTTCGTCGTTTGTCTAAATCTCGTCTCCCGTATAGTGCGGAATTTATGCACGCAGTTTTATTTCAAAAACTTCAGTCCGTGAATGTTTTGTTCACTTAATTGACCCAAGTTTTGGGTGTCCTAGAGCGATGTTGTTTCGCAATGGCCCGTCTCTTAGATTCTTAGATTCAGTAATTTTGGTTCATTCCTACTATTGTGATGTAATATTTGCCTTCGGGTATTGAAATGAATTGCTTGACTGTTCTAAAAAAAAAAAGGTGTTCACAAGTCAGATAAAACACAAATGTGATAATCATTTCCAACTAATAGTAGGTAATGCTGTGGTATTGACACAATCAAACAAGCACTAGAGGAATTTTTTTCCTTCTGAGGGAGAACTGTGGTTAAAAGAGGAATCATATGCATGGACCTACATAGCTCTAAGCTCCTTTTCCCTCATTTTCACCAGCCAAACTTTCAAACTTGATGGGAAAAAAGCCATCAATTTCTTCTTCTTCAAATTCCTCCGGAAGAGCGAAACCGAGTTTTTCTTCACCGGATTCCTCCGGCTTAGAGAAAGCAGAAGCTCCTTTTCCCTCGTTCTCATCAGCCAAACTTTCGAACTTGGTTGGAAAAAAGCCATCAATTTTTGCTTCTTCAAATTCCTCTGGAAGGGTGAAACCGAGTTTTTCTTCACCGAATTCCTCCGGCTTAGAGAAAGCAGAAGCTCCTTTTCCCTCGTTCTCATCAGCCAAACTTTCAAACTTGTTGGGAAAAAAGCCGTCAATTTTTTCTTCTTCAAATTCCTCCAGAAGAGTGAAACCGAGTTCTTCTTCACCGAATTCCTCCAGTTTAGAGAAAGCAGAAGCTCCTTTTCCCTCATTCTCACCAGCCAAACTTTCAAACTTGGTGGGAAAAAAGCCCTCCATTTTTTCTTCTTCAAATTCCTCCGGAAGAGTGAAACCAAGTTTTTCGAATTCCTCCAGCTTAGAGAGAGCAGCAAGGAATGGAAGACATGATTTTTGTAGATCAGACAGAATGTTGCCAATCTCTGACGGGTTTTTTTGTTCGTCCTTGCCAAACGGAACGAGTTTCAACCGCTGCCCAGTCATCTTTTCAGCTTCGCAAACCATGTTGATGAATTCCTTGTTATGGCCAAGCAAATCCCTCAAGTTGTTCATCCGGTTGAATAAATTGCTGAAGAACTTCTTGATTTTGGATATTACCCAGGTAATTGCTTCTTTCAGCTTATGGAAACACGAATTGATCCCCTGGGATACTTGGGACACCAGCCAACTTAATCCTTCTTTCACCTTATCGAAAGCAAAACCTACCGAATTTCCCATCTGGGCTAAGCTCTAGGGTTGATGTGAAGTGATTGATCCTCTGTATATTCTCTTTATATATACAAAAAAAAAATAAGAAAGGGAAAGAGGAGATGGAAAGTCCAGGAATATGGAAAGGTGAATTTGTTAGTCAGGAGATTCATAGAGCCAACAATTTAATGTTGTTGGTACGAATCCGAGACTCTGCTCGGATTTCTATGCACAAAGTTTCATTGAGAAACTGAAAGGGTAAAAAAAACCTTTCGGTAAACACAGTAAAATTGATGAGCATTTCCAGATACTTCACGCACGCATACAGCACAAAAGTGTCCCATGGACTCCATTTTCGTGGATCCGAATCCGAATACTCGGTGTCGGGGGCCTATTTTTACCAGAAGTGAAGTGATAAATCTGGGACAGACTGGTGATGATTTTTATACAAAAACTTGAGCTGACAAACCCGGATACGTTGAAAAGATTGGTACAAAAGAAAAGGAAATCCTTCAAAATCTGGGAAAATACCCACTAAGATGGGCAGGGTTATGTGGGAGCGAGCCGCGCTAGCCTATTACAGTACCTTTTTCAGCGGCAATCATACTGCTGCAAGTGTTATCTTACAAGTCTTTCACGTCATGTGGATCATTACAACGCTCGCTGAACGGTTCAAGTAGAAGTGAATAGGTAAGAAGTAGAAACCCACCATATCCAAGGGCCTCTTTAGAGTAACTCCGATGAAATGGCTAAATCAACTCCAATGCGATAGTTAAACCACCTCAGAACATTTACAAGAAACAATTGTATGAATTGCATTGCTAACAAATGTGTGATCATTCTCCGACACTGTTCAGGGAATCGCATCAGCTTGAAAAAATTCTCGTTTGTCTAAATCTCGTTCTTCCTGAGTCGTTGACACAGAGCCAATGACTAGTTACCAGTTGTTTCACATGGTAAAAATCCGATCAAGTAATGGATTCGCTCAAGGTGCTCATTTTGATCTTTCCGATCACAAAATAATCGGATTCCATAGCACAACTAGTGCAGTATAATGTTAAAAAACTATCTCTGACTTTCTTGTTCTTTGGACTCCATCTCCTTTACACTGTCTACTACGCCTTGTATCTTCTTCGTGAGACTCTGATTGTGATCTTCAATGTGCTCAAAAATCATCTCTAGATGTCTTTTATATGTTGCCGTTCTTTTTCTCTCAATGGCCAGCTGTTGAGACAGTTCTCGAACTTTATCGTGTTCATTCTGGAAACCAACATGAACGAGTAAGAAAATACGAACATAGGCCAACAATAAGACTTACTGACCTTCACACAGTTGAGGACAAAATCTGGTTTGAAATTAAAAAAGTCACCTCTTAAGTTTAATACATCAGATTATGCTACTTTCAAATCTTCACATGCTCCTGACAAATACAAATTAGGCCATCATTAAATTCTCCCTTCCGTTTTCCAATAAATTGGGGTGACTCCACTTGTATCGATTCTGTTTTTAAAGGATAGAGTCGAGCCTTAAAAACATCGTGCCATGGAATCAAATAGAATGTATCCCATGGCAAATCCAAGCACAACCTGATGCTAGCAACATTTGCAATGACAAATAGGTAGGTCATTCTCCTTGTGAATGAACTTACCACTAAGAAACAACATATAGGGCCAATATGATGTCATTCTCGCGAAAACTGCACTTTTAATTCCACAGAACATATAAACTGGGTTTCAGAACATTACGAGGTAACAGGAATGTCGAGTCATTTAACAATCGTTTGTGAAAATTACACTGCCCAACTATCTTGTTGCAGGAAGTTTGAAAAGAAACAAGACAATATGAAAAGGAGTCTCAGACATCACACACATATGTACATCTATGCAAGAAAAAACTTGATGAAATTATGCAGCAACAAGTCACAAGTACGTGAATCCACGGCAGCTAAAGTAAGAATGCCTATTCATGAACCATTAAATAAACACAAATGACTTCATTTTGTTTCATCACTATAATGTATCTTCATGAAACCTGTCTACAATTCAAGTTAACTCAAGTGTTTAAATTACTTAAAGGTTAATGGCCATAATGAATCATTTCATACTAAGCCCTTGCAAATCATGTTGGATCCAACATAGATTAATGTCTACAATTCATTATGAAATGATTTGCAAGGGCTTAGTTGTTTCACCCAACCATCCAACATCAAACAAATTGGCAAAATTGCACATGTCTGGTGACCCAATCAATGATTTTCCTCGCCTTCATACTATTTTTTTCTCTTTTGACAAGTACACAAAAATTTCAACACATGATATGTTATGCAGCACGCTTTCACAAGGTTGACCAAACTAGAACATAACCACACCTCTTTTCTTTTTTTTATTTATAGGCGAACATAACCACACCTTGTTGATGGGAAATCACCTTATTTTATCAGAAAATGTTTCATAGTTGTCATATTAGCAAGGTTCATATAAAGAAAACTCCAAAGGATGAGTAATGAAGAGCAGTAACTAACCGGATATTGTTCGTAGATCAAGTCCCTTCGACCTTTGCCGGGACTCAAAGGATGAGTGTGCTCCTTTACTAACTTTGTAACAACCCATTTTCCAGAGCTTTCTTTTCTAACTAAAATCATTGCTTTGCAACCAACTCTTGTTTCAGACCTTTGTCGTACAATTTTTTCACGCTTGTCGGCTGTGCGAAAGCCCTCTCTATTACAGACGAGCGCTCGTCCTATTGTAGATCCATCACGTCTTGAACGAGAGAGTTTGCTCACTCGGATAATGAAACCTACTCTTGTCGCATATGCGTTATAAAAGGCATGTGCTTCTGCTTCAGATTCAAACTCCTGGCCGATATAGGGCTCATCTACTGGAGTAGAACTATTTACGGCTTGGAGCTCCTCAACTGGAACCATTCCCCTAGCAGAAAGATCACAGGCCACATCAACAGAACAACCACCCATTCCATTTTCACTATAAGCCCTGCCTTCAACATCAATGGAGTTACCGAGCACCTCACCATTGACATCATCATCAACCTCAAAATCCACTGCAATACAAGCGATCACTAAATAGTTACTTACTCAATAGTTGTTTTTTTGTTTCTACATGTTTCACTCCAACTAGCTAAGGCAAACACGTTCAAACTCCTAGAACTCAGAGATTTTCCACAACAGCAAATGAATGGAGAAAGGTGATATATAAAAATACACAATGGAGTATTTCATATCTACTGGCGGTTTTGCTTTTTTTTTTGTTTGCAAGGAAAAAAGGGTGGAGGAGAAGATGACTGGCCATAGTAACCTCCCCTGGGCGTGACCATAGGAATTCCATACCCACGGCAGGTCTCATGAGGGATCAATCACCCGTAGGTTTTTACCACCCACGGAGGGCTAGTGGATCACAGTCGGGCTTGCAGAAGGGCAAGCCACGATGGCGTCATCCGCATGCCTCGGACTTGTGACCTAGCCTAAACCACTTAGAAGCTAGCCATTTCTTGAGAATCGGCCAAATCAACAAACACCCAACGCACGAAGAACAATCAAGAAAAGAAACAAAAAAAAAATGCAAGATATAAAGCTTTTTAGGTGATTCCCCAACTATCTAGTTGAAAACATATGCGGCTCACACCGGTTTCCAACTTTCCACACTGTATCGATTAAAGAGAGTAAAAGTTACATCAGCCGCGGTGTATTAGCAAGTACTTACGACATAAGATTTACCCTAGTTTAGCAGAAAACAACCGTACTAATTACAATAATACCCTTATCAGATCAAACCCTGGATAGGCAGCAAAGCGCAACCCAAACGGAATCAGGTTTCACAAGCCCAAGAATTTACCATTACCATTAGGCTAGGTGGTAAATGATGCTGTAACTCACATTAAGGAAAAAAATTGAAGTAAAGGGCTGGAGATGGACGTGAAGTTAAGAAAAGAAAATTTTTCTGCAACCACCACCATTATCAAGACGAAATTATTCTTATTCAAAACACAAACAAAAAAAGAAAATTGTAATAGAAACAGCCCTAACCTATTCAAAACACAAACAAAAAAAGAAAATTGTAATACAAACAGCCCTAACCTAATGATTTTATACGGGCAAGAAAGAAAAAGTCAAACAATTTTTGTCACAGGAATAGCCCAACTAACCTACAATTTTTGACCCAAAAGTTCCGAACTTCAGGGTTTCAACGCGTTCTGGAATACAATCAGAAAAACAAAACAGAAAATCCAATATACACCTAGTTGTGGGTTCTGTTTGTTTCAAGGGAAAATAACTCCCCGAATGTTTTTCATTGAGAAATATAGAAATCTATCTTCATCAATAATAGGAGAGAGGGACAGAAACTTACTGAAAATTGGAAGTATTTGAACAACCCACCTCTCAAGGTCACAGAGAAGAGAGAGAGAGAGGGGTGCGCGCCGATTATATGGGTCCAAGTTGAGCGTGAAAGTAGAGTGGGGATTTGTTTAGTTGGGAGAAATGGAAAAGTCAACTGCTTTGCTCTCTTGGGCCAACGGCTTATAGCCCAATGTCACTTTATTACCCCTTTTACATGAAAGATGTGGGTTTGATTTTCGTTAGAAATGTGAGAGTTTGGTGTCGTGGTTGATGACCATTGGCTTGACCACTTGTATGCCGCTTAGTGGTATTCCTACATCATCTCATTAGGACTAGGCTAGACATTTACCTAAGTAAAAAAATAAATAAATGTTTTGTTCTTTGGACCCTGGGTTATCCTAAATCTGGTTTTACGTACTAGACTAGACACTCTCTTTTTATACTTTCTGGGTAAGTTTATGCCTATCTCGATTGTTTTGAGAGAATCAATTTTACCATGACTATAAGGGCTCGTTTGGATGGGCTATTAAGGAGGGGTATTAGTTTTCCCCCCTCCTAAGACCGTGGGTCCAATTTTATCACCTGGTTTGGCAACCCAAAAACGCAGGGGGTATTAGATTTTTCCCCTCTCTCTCTTGTACCGGCTAATACCCCCTCAGGGGGGAATATTTATGGGTGGGTTTTAGGGTGTTATTAGTTAATACTCCTGGATAATGCCGAAATAATACTCCTTCCTCCTCCATTTCAACTACAAAACAACATTATCCCCCATTTTATCCATCATCCAAACCAAGTACTATTTTTATCCCCTCATTTTTAATACATCATCCAAACCAATTACTATTTAATCCATCCTCCATAAATATCACATCAATGTGAGTCATCTCTTATTAACTAATACCCACTACTATTTTATCTCCCTTCATAAATAATACCTTCAATCTTTATCCCGCATGCAAGCGAGTCCTAAGGCCTAAGTAAAGTCAAAGCATAATTCTTTATAGTTGAACAACCAAACTTGAAGGTATGAATATTCGTGAATGGGAATTTCAAAACCATACCTTCCCCAACTCGGGCGGGTTCTTTGTAAGTCCCCTACGGTAGGACCCTTTTTTACGGAGGGGAGATTTCAAAACCATACCTATTCTAATTTTAAGGTAATTTTTCCAATAAGAATAGGTATAATTTTACGGAGGGGAGATTTCTTATTAGAATAGGTATAATTATAATTTCTATGAAATCTCTCCTCCGTAAAATTAGAGCATACAACAATTGCCTAGTGGAGATGGCCGTAAGTGGAATTACTCTTACCCTTATGTGTTTAAAAAAAAAAAAACATTAGAACAAGCAGATATCCTTCAGGTGTGGTGCAAATTTCTATACATTAACGCAAGGGTGAAAGGTTAACGAAAAAGTGTTTAGTAAAACGATTACTTACCCCTTGCTTCTGTTAGCATATTGATTAGATTTTTAACGAAGGGCAAAACTGAACAAGTGGTGTGCACACGTGTGGGGGTTCCACACACCACGTAAGTGTGTGTGCAAATGTGTGTATATGTTTGTGTCGTGCCAACGTTGTTCGTTGAAGTAAAAGGGGCAAAATGGAGTTATGTTATAAGTACAGGGTCAAAGTGAAATTTATCCAAGGAAAACCCTTTACTCCCAATTGGCATCGGTTTATTGGCTCGGGCAACCAGTTCATGTCCAGTGTGCCAAAGGGGAAAAATTCAAAAAAACCCCTGAACTTTGAACCCAATGTCAAATAGGCACCTGAACTTAAATAAACTTCAATTGAACACCTGAACTTTCACTCCGTTATTCAATTTACCCCCTGCCGTCTCAATCCGTGACTTTCCTAACGGCAACCGCTGAGCTGGACACTAACAGACAGAACAAAACGTTAGAGGGAGAAATTGGAGGGAAACAATAGTGATCTGGCACCTTTTTAAGGCCTCATTCGACTAAATAAGCCTATTGGCTTACTTTTTGTCCTTATTCAAAAAAAAATTCATATTTATTAGTTTTTCGTCAATTTTTTGGGGATTATTGCATCGTCATAACGAGAGGAATCTAAAAAGTAAAAAATTATTATCGAAATCCATTTTTTTAATAAAGACGAAAAAATTGGCTTATTGGCTTATTTTTGTCTTTATTCAAAAAAATTAGGTTTCGATCGTAATTTGTTACTTTTCTAGATTCCTCTTGTCATGACGATGCAATAATCCCAAAAAAAATAACGAAAAACTTGCTATGTTTGGATTGGTGTTTGAAATTTTTTTTGAAAAATAGTAGGGGTAATAAGTGGAGAGAGATAGAGAGTGAAATGTTGGAAGTATGAAGAATCTAGAGAGAATCTTTTGTAAAAATTCTTTTTGAATTGTAAAGAGAACAAGGCATAAAAAATACAAAAAAATAATTGAATAAGGGCAAAAAATAAGCTAGTAGGCTTATTTAGCCGAACGGGGCCTTAAAAAGGTGCCAGATCACTGTTGTTTCCCTCCAATTTCTCTCTCTAACATTTTGTTTTGTCTGTTAGTGTCCAGCTCAGCGGTTGCCGTTAGAAAAGTCACAGATTGAGACGGCAGGGGGTAAATTGAATAACGGAATGAAAGTTCAGGTGTTCAATTGAAATTTATTTAAGTTCAGGTGCCTATTTGACATTGGGTTCAAAGTTCAGGGATTTTTTTGAATTTTTCCCGTGCCAAAGATCCGGTCCTCTCAAGTGGGACGGGCTAAAACAATGATCTAAATTATTCATTTTGTATAACTCATCGAAAAGAATATCAATCTCGAAAATCAATTTGATGAGAGTTTGTTTTATACTTGAACAAATTGAGATGGGGAAGGGAAAAAATTTGTGGACTTTCCATTTTTTAGTTGCACGAACTCAATTCAGTTTTACACAAACTAAAATCCGATTGATATTATTTTTGATGAGTTACACGAAAAACAAACTGCCCTCTGGCCTTATTTTATTCGCGGTATTTTTTTATTATCTTTTATTATTTTTTAGTAGATTTTGATCAAATTTAAATATCACATCGTTTGTGAGAGAAATCAAAAAGTATAAAAATAGATGAAAATTTGGAAAAAAAAATCATATAAAATGACGAAAAAACCGAGAGTGCACTGGACTCGGGCAAACTGGACTCGAACCCGTTTCTGCAACTCTCTCTCTCTCTCTCTCTCTCTCTCT
The DNA here is from genome assembly GCA_020567845.1 of Rhododendron henanense subsp. lingbaoense. Taxonomy (NCBI): domain Eukaryota; kingdom Viridiplantae; phylum Streptophyta; class Magnoliopsida; order Ericales; family Ericaceae; genus Rhododendron; species Rhododendron henanense. The sequence continues at coordinate 39,460,108 of CM036316.1, read as the reverse complement.
CTCTGTGTAATGGCAAACCCATGGTTTCGCAGCCTCCGTAGGATTCCTCTCTCTTCCCTTCGAAACCTCTCTTCCTCCGATTCTCTCACTTCCAGGTAACACCTCTCTCTCTCTTGAATTGCTCTCCACACTGTTTACCCTTTTCCCAACAACCCTCTTTCCCCAACCATTTTTCCCACCTTTTTCTTCCATTTTCCAGGTTAATTCCAATTAAATCAGACCCAATTCCCACTCACACGACTCCATCACTCCCGTCACAAAAATGGGTTTTACCCAGAAATTTCAGTCACGGTTCGGTGCACCTCGTTATATCCGAAGGAAAACCCAAGTTCGAGACGCGCGAGACCGAGCCCCCGACGAAGGAGAAGTGGAAGACGAAGAAGAGGTTCAAGCAGCAGAGGAAGAGAGACAAGGACAAGAGGAAATCGGCTAACAAGAAAGACCCGAGATTTATTGGGGTTAAAGGGAAGAAAAAGAAGCAGAAGTTTGCCAATGCGGCTGATAGGATCAATGACAAGCTTGAAAAGGTGAAGACAATTTAATTTCCATAGCTTTGTGTGTTTGGACTTTAGACAAAATTATACTACCATGTTATTTTTGTTGTATTTTTCTAAGCCAAATAATGTGTGGGCGTGGGCGCGAACACGAAACCGGCTATTAAAATATGTGGAAGTAATAAAATTTGCGAGAGGGAAGATTGAGATTGGGAGCGCAGAGCGAAGGTTTAAAGAGGGAGCGCAGAGCCAGGGTTAAAAGCGGAAGCTTGAGGGCCTTATGGAAGGATTATTTGACTAAGGTCTTGTTGCTCGTTTTTTCTTTTCTAAATTTTTGTCAAATGTGAGACCGAAGGCCCCAACAAATTGACTATAGACGAAAAAAGTTAAAAAAAAATATAACTTTTTGTTGTCTTTAGTGTTCACTTATTTGGATTCTTTTTAATCTTTGATCAATGTTTTTATACTTTTGAGATTCTTGTAGTTGAGACGAATAAACAACTTCAAAATTTAATGAGGAGCTAAATAAAATATGGGTTACCACTAAACATCAATAATATTCGCTGTCTCCGGGTAAAAAGATTGAATTTTGTGTAAAGACTCTAAACACACACATTTATTTTCTTCTGATGACAAGGAAGTTGAATAGCACAATTGTATTGCCGTAGATTGGAAGTTCTGTTTTTGTTGTCATGTTGTTGAATCATTGGTTTGCTCTTTCATTGCATTGGGTTTTTGGTTTCTCTTTGCTATGGTGATGGTGATCTTGAAATCATACAGACATGCACCTTTGTGTATGCATATGCATATGGGCACAGGTCTGGTTACATTGGACTGATGGACAATGGCATAAGCCGCCGTTTGAATCGATGTGGGTTTGAAACGAAGGATTTAGTCTTGAGAAGGACGATAGATTATAGACTAAAGAACTGTGTTTTATTGATTTACTGTCCTTAATATGAGGATTTTAAATCACTCCTATTTGATAGTCATTTCTAGTCCATCGTGATAAAGTTCCGAAACTCAATGCCTAAATCCTTATGTGAGCTATTAGAGCTAAATTAGAGCTATTCTCATTGAGTAGTTATGTGTCTTTGTTGGCCAAATGGATTTGTGTTAGCTAGTTCTGTACTAGGAAAATTAGCTTGACAACTAACTCCTGGTTGCATTCCTTGTCTTTTTGTAGCTCATACCAGTTCAAAATGCTTTGTATTCTTTGGTTGGTTGTTTCATGTTTGTTTCTTCTTCCAAGTGATGCAAGGGCTCGTATTCTCGGTTGCACATTTGCACCGTGACATTTGTCGGGTACAGACATGTGCCGTCAGAAATCCAACATCATATGTTGCAACTTGCTAGTTGTAGATATTAATAAGACCATTTAAAAGTTGTGCTGATTAAGATCATTTAGAAACTTTTGAGATATTAGCTGACTCAAGAGCATTTCACCAAGATTTCTGTATCTGGCTAATCTTCTGCTTTGGCTTCTTGGTTCCTTTATTTAGTCTGCTTTTTGCTCTTTCCCTCAGATAAGTGCCTCCTATTCCGGTAAGCACAGGTGATTTATTTTTACTTCTGAACTGACAAGCACATGTTATTTTGTCCACTAATGCTCGAGAGAAAATAAGTTGCTCTATTTCGTTGCTGAGGAGGCGGCAGATACATTGGCCCGTCTTATGGGTTTAGCTAAAACAAACTTAAGTCAGCACATGTTATTTTGTCCACTAATGCTCGAGAGAAAATAAGTTGCTCTATTTCGTTGCTGAGGAGGCGGCAGATACATTGGCCCGTCTTATGGGTTTAGCTAAAACAAACTTAAGTTCACTAGTTCATAAGGACAGAAATGAAAGATTAACTGGGTTTACTTTCCTTAGTTAATTCATTAGACCAGCATGCCTTCCTTATTCAAAAATGGATTGCGCTGAGATTGTTTCTCTTCTTATACGGTGACCCTGTCGCTTATGGGTTTTTGATTGGCTAAGTTTAACATGATGTTTTTTGAAATCAAAGTGAGTTTGGTTTTTTATGGGAGCAGTTGTTTATTTCTGTTCTGTTCCAGGCAAAAGTCAAGGAAGCCATGCTTATCGAAAGACTTAAGCGGTATGAAGTTCCTAAAGCTCAGGGTCCTGTGGTTGAGCCACATGACCTGACTGGTGAGGAACGGTTCTATTTTAAAAAGATGGCTCAGAAAAGGTCTAACTATGCACCAGTTGGGAGAAGAGGAATCTTTGGTGGTGTTATTCTTAATATGCACATGCATTGGAAGAAACACGAGACTGTTAAGGTCATCTGCAAGCCTTGTAAACCTGGTCAAGTACAAGAGTATTCAGACGAAATTGCCAGGTTGAGTGGTGGAATTCCAATACAGATAATTGGAGATGACACGATAATTTTTTATCGAGGAAAAAATTATGTCCAGCCCGTAGTTATGTCGCCGATTGATACCTTGTCCAAGAAAAAGGTATGTTTCCAAGTTTTGTCTTCTTAAAACTCCTCATTTTGGTTTGGTTATCTTCTATATGGCTCAATAAATTTCCTAAGTTCTCAGATGTATAGTCGTTCTTTCATTGAAAAAGTTCCTGTTGCTAAGGTTGCTTATGGTTTAACTTAGTATTAATAGATCATGAAAAGAAGCAGAAAGGAATGCCAGCTGCATTCTCAAAGCGATTGCCACAACGCAAAAGCTATATTTGGACACATGTTTTTAGCTAATTAAGTTCTTGAACAACACTTTATTCCACTTGGTTCATTTAGAGTCTTACAAGCCAGGTTCAAAGTTATGTATCCTAGAGATTCTGGTTCTCTTTCACCCTTGGGATGAGAACGGAGCTCCTTTCTTTTTCACGTGACATTTCCAAGACGATCCCGCCATTGAAGTAAACTACCCCTTCTTTCCTAAACAAAGGCTATGGTACTTTGGAAAAGGAACGTGATGATGATCAAAGCCGAAGGTGATCGATCAGATAGCCTCAGTGGTCTACTTTTTTCAGTTCATGCATGAAATCATTTTGTTGGTTTAACATTTGAATTGAATATGCTTTGATGCATGTATTGGCAAGAATGGCAATTGGCTATGAATGGCATGCTTCAGACTTCATGTTGGAGCATCTTGATGTTGTGAGGTTATTATGCTATAGTCTCTTACGAAGAAGGGCACAACAAGCTCCTTCTTGGAGAAGTTTTATTATCTACGATACCTTCTCCCCAGATTAGCTGTGATATCAATCTGATCTCGGGCTGAACTGTTTTGTGTGCAAAATACAACTGTATATTCTCAAAGCTGCCGTAATTACATCTTGAGTTGCTTTTGTCATTGTATAGTCTTAGGATTCTCAATCCATTTCATCCTATTCGCCTTCATTCCCCATTTTGGGGGATTGCAAAGCTTAAAGAGTAAAATTAGTAGGGAGGAAGTATAATACATCGTTTCATTCCTTCGGCTTCTGGGAATTTTCTCCCCTGACTGCTTTAACTGTAATCATTATCTTCGTGTTTGCATTATTACGTATCATCTCTTGCTCAATACAGCCAACTGTCTTCGTTTTCCAGGCGCTGGAGAAATCAAAGTATGAGCAGTCGCTTGAATCCGTGAGGCATTTCATTGCCATTGCTGAGAAAGAACTAGAATTATATTACAGACACGTTGCGCTTTATGGTGGCCCAAATTCTCGGGGTCCCAACTCAATCGTTGATAGTCCAAGAAAACTTGCCCAGGGGCCTAAGAAAGTCGAACTGGAAGCAGAAACGAACCATGACTCGTATAGCAGTAGTGAGATTTCTCTAGCAATTTCAGAGGCAGAAGTTGATTCCACAGATGAGGAAACTTCAGAAACTGAAGATGATTTCGAAGATGAAGATCTGTCAGTAAGTGAAATTGATGTCGATGATGACAACTTATCTGGTAAAGATTCGGAATCTTGTGATGGGGGAGAAGAGAGCTCAATCAAAATGTTGAGAACACCGTCAAGTTTTAGAAGTGAAATGGGATGCTAATAATCAAGAATTGTGAAGTGGAAATGTAAAATGGTTATTATGATTTTTATTTGCACGAAATTTGCATTTCACTTTGGTGCTTGTTTAACTGAAAGATTAGACTAATATATGCGTGCGCACAGAGAGAGAGAGAGAGAGAGAGAGAGAGAGAGAGTAATTTTACATTGAATACAAGGCGTTGATAATGTCAAAACTGTTCTCGTTAGTGTCAAAATTTGTAGTGCATAAAATTTTGGCATCAAGAATAATAGCTCTGACATTTTTAATTTTCATGAGAAAAATATCCAAGTGGGAGAGGGAAAAAAGAGAAGGAAACTGAATGTCTAAGACAATATTATTGGTAATTGGACTTTAAGGTTGGTTAAAGCAAATTAAATTTCCGTCTAGACTTTGAGGCTGGCAACATAAATGTGTTTTGAAAATATATTAAACGATATCCTTAATATATCCGATTAAGCGTGCTTAATGTTCTCAACGAGCTTGAAAATATCAAGAGTCTTGGTCAGCAAAATGGACCCAAAAAAAGGCCTGGAATTGACCAGAACAGGACTGTCTAGCGCCTTAAAGGGACTGGAGAGGATTTTGTTCCATAGTCATAAAATATCAGGAATGCTACGCTTACAACATTCCATTACAACATGGATACAATATGCTGACGTGGTACCGGTCCCCACCAACTTAACCCCAGCCAAAAAAAAAAAAACTCTAAATCTAAAAATCAAAAACTAGGTTCACTTTCCCCAAATCATCATACACAATAGAGAGAGATAGGGACGACCACCCACCACCACCACTGCCTCCCCACCTCCAGCGAGAGACTCCCGAGCCTCCGGCAAACACCACTGACGGCACAACAAAATTAGAGAAGCAACTGAAAGTACAGTCAAACTATTTACCAAAAGAAAAAGTTCATTTGTATCTTTATCTACTGAAAAGACATGTTCAATCAGTTAATTGATCACATGGGTTTCGATTCTTAGGAAGCAGAGTCGACGACGGCGTTCGTCCATAAATTTTCTTGTTGATCTGAATAGGCACAAGAGATGAATCCGTGGTTTCGTAGATCCAACCTGGTGTCCCTAAAGGAAAAGTGGGACTCTGTTTCCACACGATCAATTACACTAGAATACAATTATTACGGCAGAAAACAAGATTATAGGGGACTAACAATACAATTTACCACCAATTTTTCAACTGGGTATTTTTTTTTTTTTTTTTTCCATCGTCATACATCAGCGGGGGTTAATGGGGGGTGTTAGAGTTAGCACGGAGTCCAGAAGCTATCCATAGCTTGGGACCCCAAGGGTGTTGCTCCAGCAGGAGTCGAACCCAGGACCTCCCCCTTAGGGGAGAGATGACAAACCAACTGCACTGGGCAGTGGTTGTCATCTGGGTATTGTTTAATCTCTACTCAAACGATGATCTCTAATATGCTTTCTCTCAAACTCCTCCCTCCGTGGCTCGAAGCTCGCCGTCAGTGGTGTTTGAAGGAGGCCCAGGAGTCTCTCGCCGGAGGTGGTGATTGCCGAAGGTGGGTGGAGGTGGTGATGGGTGGCCGTCCCTCTCTCTGTATTGTGTATCGATGATTTCTGTAGATTTTGATTTTTTTTTTTGCTGGGGTTAAGTTTGTGGGGACCGGTGCCACGTCAGCATGTTGTATACATGTTGTAAATGAAATGTTGTAAGGTTAGCATTCCTCAATTGACAATATCAGCTCGTTTGTCGAGCAAACGTGGGTTTGGGTGGATAATGAAGAAGAGTGAATAAGAGATGGATATCTTATAAGGTGATTAGTTAAGAAGGGGATTAACTCGTACTAGTATTTTGTTTGAGTATAGAGGTGGATAAGGGTGGGTGGCCCAGAATGGATAATGTGAAATTATTTGGTTACACTAATTAAATCATTGCATTGAGAATAAAAAGAAAAAAGAAAAAGATTTCAGTGATAATTCGGTCTTTTTCACCATCCAAATTAGCTAATCCTAAAATGTGGGTGGTGTTAGTTAAGACCCTTCACGTTCAAACAGAAAACTTGGTCCAGCACAAGTGGTTAAATCGTGATGAGATTTTTATTTTTATTTTTTTGTCAATTTTTGTGATGAGATTAGTATAAGGTTTTAATGTTTCGTCTGGTTTGCATTGCTTGTCAACCACGGGAAAAGAAGCAAATTTATTTATAATACGATTGCTTATTTCTAAGATTGGTAAATGAACAAACCTATTCGAGTTTGAGTTCGTGTTTGACTCGTTAAAAACATGCATACGATTGTAACTATGATATTATTTTTACCTCTTTAAGTTTTCAGATTAAGCTTGATCAAACTACTACTCGGTCAAACTACTACTCGGCTTGTTTAATTTATGATATTTAAAACTTTAAACTATTCGAGATCGGCTAAACATGTTTTTTAAGCTAGTTAAGTTTCACAACAAAATTGATAATTATTGTTTGGCTCGTTCAACTCAATTTATCTAATTCTATTTATTGCATGTTGAGCATCCACATCTCCCTCTTTACTACTCTCTTCAAACTAAATTAAAGAGCCAAAAAAGGAAAAAAAAAATCCCCAAAACTCCCCTGCATCAAGCTCTCTCCCTCCCTCTCTGCTTTGAAAGATTTCTATCTTTGCTACAATAACTCTTTAATTTCCAAGAGTCACTATTCATTTGTTACTTATCATTTAATGTTTTTATTCCATTGTTCACTACTACAGTGACTCGGCTTAATATTTTTTATACTTTATTTGGTTCTACGACTCTCTTAGCATCTCCTATCCATACTCTATATCTCTATTTGAGAGTATCAAAGCACTCCAACCCATCCTCTCAACCCTCCTCCATTTGAGAGTGTTGAATTTTGATACTCTATATTTAGAGGGTAAGAGAAAATATAGAGTACCATCTCTAAAACACTATTCACCTTTTTAAAATATATTTTTGTCCTTGTTTGCTTTTCTTACTTAATTTTTATTCTCATGAGAGTATAAAAAAAGGGGTTTTTTTTTCATAAAGTGATTTTAGAGACAAAAATAGAGGGTTTGTGGTTGGTGTAAACATGAATAGTAATTTCCTCTATAATCACTTTATGAGTAAAAAACATTATTTTGATACTCTCAAATGGAGTATTGGATTGTAGATGCTCTTAGGGGTCTTATATGAAAGTTCTATGGACAAATATAAATTATGACCCTTTAGGATAACAAAAATACTAAGAGCAGGGACAATTTGCAGGGATCCGTGCAGAGACAATCGCGTTTGACCCCATTTCGGGTCCCAAAAAAATCTAGAAAAATATCCATAAATTTTTTAATATTATTTTATAGGGCTCTGTAAAAAATCAGCTCTTGCGGATATCGGTAAGTATTATTTTTGGATTCGTAGGGGCGAACTGCTCAGTTTGCCCCTAAGAATCCAAAAGTAATACTTACCGATATCCGCAGGAGCTGATTTTTTACAGGGCCCCATAAAATAATATTCAAAAATTTATGGATATTTTTCTAGATTTTTTTGTGACTCGAAATGAGGCCAAACGCGATTGTCTCTGCACGGATCCCTGCAAATTGTCCATGCTCGTAGCAGGACTGTAAAACTATTTATATATTAAAAAATAATAAATAATTAAGTGAACAATTGCTCGGAATGGGATAGTTTGGTGTTTTTTTTAGAATAGAGAAATAATATTTTTAATGGAATAATTTTAATATAAAGAGTCTGATGCAGTAGAAATTTTAAAAGTGAATAACTAAAGTAATAAAGTAATTTTTTAAGGTGCAAATTGATCCAAAATATAGAGAGCCTGATGCGAATGCTCTAAGTTACCGAGTGGGGCCAATCCTTCCAAGTTGCTTGTTAACGTCCCTTTAGTCAAATAAAGCAAAGTAACCAAACAGGGGTATGTAGATGAACTTCCCTTTAGACCCCCTCTTTTTTTAATTAAATGTGATGTATTGTGAGAGAATGACATGTCTCGTAAAATGAAAAATAAGTATTTACAAAATAATAACCTTAGCGGAACAGAGCATAATTCTGACCAACGGTGGCTAGCTCAGTTGGCTAGAGTTTTAACATCTCATTAGAAGGTCATAAGTTCGAATCTCTCTACCTGTGTGCAGGTTTTCTCCCTTTAGAGGGGATTTTCCTTTATTTCTTTGTTGAGTTGTTGTCCTTAGTTATCTTGTGTATGATATAGTGTCCCTGGTTTATACTTTATAATTCGTATATGATGTAAAATGGTCTCTTCTATCGAGTGAGGAAATAAAAATGAAATTTAATTCTGCATACTTCTTCTAACTTTGTTGGTGCCCGAATTCAAGAGGTTGGACAATAATTGAAGGAAAATGTTAGATGTCATCTGTCATGCAAACAGAGGTCAATTCTTGGTTACGCATGCATAGCCACGAAAGTAGGTGGAGGGTGAAACAAGAAAGAAGCTTCGGGAAAAAATTAAGATGTTAGCGGCTTCAAGGAGTTAGGCTTGCTTGTCATTTGTGTTGCTTTCTTGTTGTGCTTTGAGCGTTTTTGGATATCTGCTTTGTGTTATTTAGGTTTTTGTTTTTTTTCCTCCTGGGGTATGCCCCTTGTAGGCTGTATATTCGGTTAGCCTTTTTTCTATTTCAAGCTAAGTTACCCAAAAAACAAAAAAAAACAAAAAAGTAGGCCCCGTTCCAGAAACCTTCTTAAAAAATAAACAGTTTATTTCACGTTTTCAAACTCAAAAATAATGTAAATGAAAAATAATTTTTCAACTTTTTTTGCATCGTATAAAAGATCTCATCAAGATCTTCCAAACAAGATCCATATTGCATATTTTTAGATTTTAATAAGTCCATAATTTTTGAGTTTAAAATTGCCTTCTTAAAAAATAAGGACTTAAAACCCGTTCTGGAACAGGGCCCGCTTGGTAAAGTTGCAAGTTTTTTAGTTTTCCTTTATGAAAAACAAGAAGTGAGTTTTTATTTATTTATTAAAAAATAAAAACAAAAAATATGTTTGGTGATCATAATAGTTTTTGTTTATTTGTTTTTTGGGTTGCCAAAAGTGTTTTCAAAACAAATGAAAACGCAATTTTTATTTTTCTAGAATTTTCGTAAACTAGTGGAATTGATTATGTATTTTGTAAACAAAAATAGTAACACGGTGCCTGTTTCAAAAAATATCGGAAACATAAACAAAAAACTGAAAATAAAAACTTTTCCAAACAGAGAGCCTGAAAATCTTAGAAAAGAAAAATAATTTATCGGGCGTGTTCGTGATAGATGTGATATAGATTTTAGTATTCCTAAAGTTAGTCGAAGCACGCAAAAGCTAATCCGAACAACCGAGTTATCACTTGTCGAATAAAAACCCTCACATAATTTGATAATAATACAAGCCCAAATTAGTTTAGTTTTGCAAGTGTTGACTAAAGAAGAATTATAAATAAATAAATAAAAACCCTCGACTAACACAAGAACCAATTCTGGACTACTCGTGCTTCATAACCCAGACTTTTCTATACATGGAAGGGTTATTATTTAATTTTCTCGTGTCAAAAACGTAGACAGTGTTCCTATCAGATTTGACGAGTCCAGATCCTCTGTGCCGGAAAACTCTTGTGCCTCTGTGCCGAAATTTTTTTTGACCATTGAATCTCGGGCCTTGAAAATAAAACACACAGACACTTCAATGGCTGAAAACCCCTCAGCACAAAGGCATAAGATATGGCGCTAGATTTGACAGCAAATAAAAGAAATACTAGCTTTGGATAAAATAAGAGGACAAGCATTTTTAATTTAACATTTCTTGATGAACAAAGCCGGACCTGACCTAAATCAAGTGTTGCGGCCGTTTTAGTCCTCCAAAAAAATTCTGAATTGTAAGGGTCCCTTCTACATTTTAATCTCTTATTATAATCCAACAAAAGATGTCCTATTTTTAATTTTCGCTTTAAGCTCCCGAAAAGTCAGAACCGGCTCTGCTTATAAAAGATACCTTTCACTCAAAAGAAGTAATTCTAATAGGTACTGTATATCCGTAAAATATAAGATCGAATTTAGTCATGAATTTCTCTTTCATGTCTGTGCCAACCTGGATCTATTTTAATGTGAATGCAAAGTCTCACCAAATCTTGACGTCTGCATTGAAAGTTGTTGAGTAATTTCTTGAAAGACAAAAAAGGGGTTGATTTTTTTTTTCTTTTCCTGAAAACTCAGGGTATTCGGGTCAACATACTCGAACATCGGCTAGTTTCTAAAGAACCAATTCTATGGGGCCAATTATTATTGGGACAAAACCCGTATGGATCGGTCTCACAATAGTTGATAGCACTGAGATGTTCCAAACCTAAAACCTTAGGGAAGAGCAACCCCTTAATTCCTAAACTTTGACCACAGGGCCAACTCCTTAACTTTAAAAGAATTTACTCCAGAAGGGAGTGGATCCTCTCCGGTAACTGTCCCAGACAGTTGTTGGAGTTGTTTCACATGTGTGGGTTCTACAAATATATCATCACGTGAAAATATCCATGTATTGTGAGAAAATATTGAACTATCTGATAGGCCGGGACAGTTACGGGAGAGGATCCCATCCCTCCGGTAAAAGAGCAATGTCCCATGGACAAATACCCGAAACCTTGATAGGTGATGCTACTAAGGTGGTGTTCCACTTTTAGAAAAAATGTTTTTTTTTCAAACGGATGTAATTTCAAGCCCAAAAATCATGTGTTTACGCAAATAATTTTCCTACCAATATGGATCTTGTTTGATAGATCTCGTTGAGATCTTTTATACGGTGTAAAAAAAATTAAAAATTATTTTTCATTTTCATTATAAAATTTGAAAAAAAAAAACTTTTACAAAAAGAACTTTTAGTGGAACACCACCTTACCCCCATTTCATTCGTGGTCATGCTTGGGGGCATCTTAGGGAAAATACTTTTTAGGCAATTGACTGTTGATTTGCAAAAAATATATATTTTCTGTTTATTCTTAGAATTTTTTTATACCACCAATTAAACACCTGGAAACTATGCGGATATTTTTATATGTTTGAAGGGTATTTTCCCCTAAAACTTTATTCTCCAAGGAATCTTTAGGTATAATATATAAACTATAAAACGTACCAAATATTTTACACATTAAAGATGGCTATTCAAAAATAACAAAAATGAAAACGTTTTTACCCTTAGACTAGGCAGTGGTCCTACCCAAGTCACATATATAATTTGCGTGCACTTGCGTGAGCGGAGAGCGCGAGCGTAAAAGCATGAATGCATCTCAAAGTAGTACTCTACGAGATCGAGACGCAATGCTAGAATTGAGAGCCGGAGCGCATGATATTTTGAGGGATTATATGACTAAAAGGGTCCTACATATACCAAACATTGTATTTGGTATGTATATGCTCAAAGTTGAACCTTTTACCTAAGATGAGAGTGAGGGAAGACCTTCCTCTCAGTAGGGAAAGGGCAGGCAAGGTAGCTTTGAAATGTATGGTTTAGCTAATTACCTGCTTTCGTAAACCAAAAAAAAAAAAAATCTTGAAATTTCCTTAAGCAATGATCAATTAGGTAGTGTTAATTGGATGTCTTTTTTTTTTTTATCAATCGGTAAACATCAATGGAGAATCAAGAGACAGGGCATATACTTGGCTATCAAACGACTGAACGAGCCACCTAGCCTATTACACGTGCGAGGAATAAAATTGAAAGAACACGAATTTAGAGTACCAACTGAAACTAAAACATCATAATTACACCCAAATTGGCACCGATCGAACTCTTTCCTTGCAGCATCCGAATGAAAGATTTTAATGGTTATATTTATTTGAAACAATTTTCGTGGGAAGAATTTAATCCCTTGAAGAGTCTTTTTAAAATCTGAACAATTGATTATTGAGATGAACAAACGGGATGAGACTACATAGGCTTCTCTATAGTTAGAACCATTGATTGTTGTCATATGTAGCTGACATGTCAACTTCTATAACGTCAAATTAACAAAAGTACTTTTTGAAAGGGTTTGTTGCTACGTTGCAACTTTACTCAAACTATAAAAGTGCATGATGCTCACACTTGAGACCAAATTAAACTTATGTTGGCCTACTAGGAAAATCTCCGGTACGCACCCCTTTTGTGGGATTTACGTTGTACTGTTCGCTCTTACAAATTTTCGTGAGATATGAAGTTTATGGTAATTTATTGTACGAACTTTGTAGCTTGTTCTATGATTTTTTGTGTGTGTGGCTCGTACGATGAGATTTTTTGTGGTCAAATTCATATGAACTTTTGTGGTTACCTTTGCGAATTCGTGGTAATTTACGAAGTTTTATGACTCAAAGTACGAAAGCACACCCCATTTTAAGGGTGTGTACTGTAGCTGTGTCCCTAGTGCATACACATATTTTGAGAGCATCCGCAATGGGAATAATCAAAACAAATAACCAAAATGTGCCACGTCAGCATTTGATTATCCATTTAGTTCATAATCAAACTTAACAACCTCTACCTCCATATTGGTTATTTTTCCATCCCTAACAAAAAAAAAAACCCCCACAATACACAATGCACATATGCCAAATCGTAAACGAGTTCCAATCACGCACCCGATCACATCAAATTATTCGTCTCGATGAGACGATTCTAATGTAGGGTGTTTTTGAGTTATTGAGTTTTGAGTTTTTTGGGTAAATTATTGAGTTTTGAGTTTGGTTATTGAGTTTTTGATAAGATAAGGGAGTTTTGGTTATTGGTAAAAGTTGTTAAGTTTGGTTATGGAATTGGTGAAATTTGGTTATTTGCTAAAAGACTTGTAACTTTGCTTATTACAATGTGAGGTGTTTTTTTTTAGTATTGTTGTTAAGTTTGCTTATCCACACCCATTTGCTTATTACAATGGGGATGCTCTAAACATCTGATCTGTTTTTTAACTTTTTTTTACGGTCTTGTTATTATCAGCCCACTGGGCTGACGATAAGCACACTAGAAGACAAGGAAAACACGTATTCCTGTATATATTTTTACACCCTTTAATACATATTTACACACTTATTATCGTCAACCCATTGGGCTGATTTTAGAATTTTCCTTTTTTTTTTTAGAATTACTCTGTGTTTGTCTGTAAAAATAAATAAAACTTCAAAAGGAAGAAAGAAATTCAACCACGTGTCCAAATTATCCAATCAATCTTTTAGATAATCCAGGAAATTAGTTTCCGGATTAATCGTGAGAAGATTATGTTTTCCGTTTCTTTCTCTGCAAACAAAATCCCCGTTTCATTCGATAGCAATTTTGTTCACCCTCGCGAGGGTATGTTCACTCCGTGTTTCACTACCATAATCAGAATCGTTCATGTTGTCTAAATACGTTTGTTAGGAGACTATGCAAAAATTTATCTTAATATGAGATTGGTAAGCATTTGATTGAAAAGTTCATTTTTTTAATCAACTTTAATCAAACTATAACTATAAGTGCATGATGCTCACACTTGAAAGCGACGAGACCAAATTAAACTTATGTTAACCTAGTGGGAAAATCTCCGGTACACGCCCCTTTTGTGGGTTGTACGCTCTACCGTTCGCTCTTATGAATTCTCATGACCCCTTTTATTAAATTGTGACTCGAGATATGAAGTTTATGGTACTCCCTCCGTCCGTGTTTATTAGTCCTTTTTGGGAGTCTATACCACTTTTCAATTGTTTATATATTTCAATATAGATCTCAAAAAAAAAAATACAATATCAATCTTGTTTGATAGATTTCAATTAGTTCTATTATTCAATATTTTCAAAATATTATATATTGAAAGATATAAATAATTTAAAAATAACACGAATTTCTAAAATGGACCAACAAACACCGACGGATGTAGTAATTTATTGTACGAACTTTGTAGCTTGTTCTATGATTCTTTTTTTTTTTTTGTGGCTCCTACGATGAGAATTTTAATTTGTTGTCAAATTCATATGAACTTTTGCGAACTCGTGGTAATTCATGAATTTTTTTTTATGACTCGAAGTACGAAAGCGCATATCGTCCACCCCATTTTAACGGTATGTACTGTAGCTGTGTCCTTTATCCTCAACATTACTCTGTGTTTGTCTGTAAAAATAAAACTTCAAAAAGAAAGAAAGAAATTCAATCACGTTTGGCACAGACCAAATTATCCAATCACACTTTTAGATAATCTAGGAAATTAGTTTCCGGATAAATCGTGAGAAGATTATACTACTAATCCGTTTCTTTTCTTTCTCTACAAACAAATTCCTCCACTCTCTCTCTCTCTCTCTCTCTCTCTCTCTCCTACATTTATTATGTAAATATGCTCCACCCGTCTTAATTTTTTAGTCCCTCCTTATATCCTAACCGTAAAGAAAATTTGTTATGTTTTTCAATTGGTAGTATCTACCTAATAAAATACAAGGGTGTGGGGACCACACAAACACAAGTTGAAAGAATGGCTGAGATTCATTTGATCCAAGGGCTGATATGTGCTCTCCAACTGTCTTAAAAAAACACTCACACTCATACAAATATATTACAAAAATGCAATCGGTTCTTTTTACCCATTATTCGGCTTCTGGCGTTGGCATAAAAAAATAAAAATATATTACAAAAATGCCCGTGCCTACGGCACTACCGGGGTGCGTAGTGCCGTAGGCACGGGCAAGCACTAATTTTTTATATGTAACATATGGATATTATTTGATAGATCTTAATTTAGTCTTTTTTAAACAAGGTTTTCAAAATCACCTACAAAATTATAGTAGCTTATTAGATATAATCAATTGAGAAAATAACACGAACTCTAAAAAAGGACTAATAAATTAATATAGAGGAAGTATATAAAGTCATCAAAAAAAATTTAATTTATATGCAGAAGTACTTTATTTTTTAATTTACTATAAAAAGTAACACGATTTTAATAAATTATCATCGTGGAACGAGAAGAATATTTATCTACTTTAAAAAAATATAATCCCACCGGACCAAAAGTCCCGAAAAAGAAAGAGATATCACGTATAGCTTTGGTCAAACTTATCCAATCACAGGTTTAGATAATTCGTTCTTGCGGGAGTGATTTCAGCACCCCTCTTTTAACTAACCACAACACCTTTTTTTTTGTTCTTGATGTGCGAAGTTACCAAAATATCCTTACACTTTGTACAAAAACCATTTCAGTTGGATAATAGTAAAAAAGAAAATATTAAAAACTGGAAGGGTTTTTTGGTAACTTAACACTAAAAACAATACTGTATAAAATCACTCCCCTTTCTTTTTTTATCATCTACTTTAGATAATTTTTTTTTTTTTTGTGTGCGCCAATATTGTATACATGAGCAGGGATTAGCGGGGTGTTAGTAGAATAGTCCACAACGGATTTCAGAGACTATCCATAGTCCTGAATCTCAATCGCCCACGATGGAGCTCAAATCCTAGACTCCCCACGTGGAATCGAACCAAGAGATGTCAACTGGACGAACTAAAATCCATTGACTACTTTCAGATAATTCAGGAAATTTATTTCGGATAAAATCTCGAAATTATAGTAATCCAAATCTCCTCCTCTGCCCGCAAACAAAGTCCTCAAAAAAGTCTCTCTCCCTCTCGAGAAATTTTTCAGTGCCGGGTGGGTACGGCTGACGTGGTGTCCGCTCGGCGCATGCGGACCATCCAAAAGTATTTTGGACGAACCGGATTAAAAATAATCTATTCACTGTAACGGAAATAGATTATTTTTAATCCGGATATTCCAAAATACTTTTGGATGGTCCGGATGCAGCAAACAGGCACCACGTGGTACCCACCCAGCACTGAAAAATCCCTCTCTATCTCTATCTAAATCTACCACCTCAATTCCATATAACCCCCTGCACCTCCCCACTTCTCTTCCATCCGATCCAATTACACATCTACCCCTCTCTCTCTCAAGTCTCAACATTACTGTGTTTGTAAAAATACAAAACTTGAAAAGAAAGAAAGAAAAGAAATCCAATTATCCTCTTTTAGATATTCCAGGATATTTGTTTCCGGATAAAATCGTGACAAGATTATATTCATCGTTTCTTTCTCTACAAACAAATCTACCACTTCAATTCCTATATAACCCCCCTGCACCTCCCCCCTTCTCCTCTCCTCTCTCTCTCTCCATTCAATTACACTCTCCATCTACTCTCTCTCTCTCTCTCCATCTACATACATTCATCGATGGCACCAACCAACGGATCACTCCCCTCCACCGGCCTCATCGTCAGCTTCGGCGAGATGCTGATCGACTTCGTCCCCACCGTCTCCGGCGTCTCCCTCGCCGAGGCCCCCGGCTTCCTCAAGGCCCCGGGCGGCGCCCCGGCGAACGTGGCGATCGCCGTCACGAGGCTGGGCGGGAGGGCGGCGTTCGTCGGGAAGCTCGGCGACGACGAGTTCGGGCGGATGCTGGCGGGGATCCTGGAGCAGAACGGCGTCGCCGTGGACGGCGTGCTGTTCGATCAGGGCGCGAGGACGGCGCTGGCGTTCGTGACGCTAAGGGCTGATGGCGAGAGGGAGTTCATGTTTTACAGGAACCCTAGCGCCGATATGCTGCTGACGCCTGCTGAATTGGATCTCGACCTCATTAGATCTGTATGCTCTCTCTCACTCTCTATCTCAGTAGATCTGTATGCTCTCTCTCTCTCTCTCATTAGATCTGAGTCACGAAGCAAGAACACGTGGTGTCCCATCCTCTCTTTCCACTACATATTTGTGTGGATCGCATTACAAAAGTGTGTGGATTCACACGGATGTGTGGTGGAGAAAGGAATTGTGGCATTACGTGTTCTTGCCTCTGGGGCAATGAATGATCTCTTGTTAGTCACAGTTTTGAATGTACATTGTGTCGGTTGATAGTGTCGATTTTTTAGCATACGATACTGCTATACCTCAATATTTAGTTTTACACACTTTGTTCACTTCCCATTTATCTTTAGTTTTAGTTTAGTTTTTCAATCATTACCCTATATCTTTCTCCAATCATTACCCTATATATTCAATTATTAATTTTATTTCTCTCTTTATCTCTCTCCAATCATTACCCATCTTTCCAATCATTACCCTATTTCTCTCTCTACCCACTACCAAAACTAAACTAAACTAAACTACCAACCAAACAAAGCAGTCATTATAACCACCGATACTCGACCGTTTACAGGTGATCTAGGCGCTTTAGCCTTTAAGGTTTTTGGTCGATTTTTGTTTTTAAAATAAGTATTTACGACCGCTGACAGTCAATTTTCGTTCCTGTTACGTGTAGCGCGATACTCGTATTGTTATGTATTCCGATACCGTTATGTAGTATGCGCGGAAAAAATTGCACTCTGCTTTTTTATTAATTGATTATCTGCCATTAAATCCTTGATCTGAATATTCTTTCTCTCTCTGGAATTTTCTTTTCAATTTTCTTTCTCTCTCTTATTGGATCTGATTATATTCTCTCTCTCTGGGATTTCGTTTTTATATTGTCTCTTACTCTCTCGCATTGGATCAGTATATTCTCTTTCTCTCTCTAAAATTTCCTTCTCAATTCTCTATCTCTCGCATTGGATGTGAATATACTTTCTCCATCTAGAATCTGCTTTTAAATTTTCTCTTTCTCTGCTCGCATATATTATTTCTCTGTCAAAAAAAGAAAGAAAAAAAAAATTCTTCCGTTCTCTCTCCCTATAAAGTCCGCGTATGCACTGTATGTCGGTGCAATGATGTCACGCACAGTCTTACTTTTTAAAAGGGTAAAAACGTAAAAGACTCAGGCTCCCATCTAGTTTCCTCTCCCGTCTTGTCGAGTTTGGGCCGTCTCAGGGTCCACAATAATGATAGGAATCGTTCACTTTTTAGAGATCGTCAAAAACATGAACCATGTCAAAGATCAGGTTGATCGGATACTGTTTGGTATAATTTTGAAATGCATTAAGATTCCAATGGTTGCACACTTTTTATTAAACAAGATTAATGTATTTTGAAATCATATCAAACAGTATTCGATCAACTTGGTTTTTAACGCGGCTGATGCTCTCAGTGACTTATGAAAAATGAACGGTTCTGATCATTCTTGCGGATCTAGAAACAACCCACAAACGTCCCAAACCGAACCAGACTGGATGGAGAGGAAACTGGATGGGAGCCGAGTCCGAAAAGGTACTAGATCGTCACTGAATTGCCTCACTGTAAACCTGGCCTGGCCAAGTACGCCACAGATGGCTCACATTCACAATCAAAATATAGATCCCAAGTGGAGTATTACTTTTTAATATTTGATGGAGTATTACACACAAAATAAGAGTAACAAAAAATGCAAAAAAAAAAAAAGAAGAAGAAGAAGAAGTAAAAGGATCGACCGTGTAGAAAATTAATAAAATAAAAAAATTAATTTTTCGTTTGTCTCGTTTTTCCCTACTTAGTGGAGTGTTTATATTAATTTTTTTTTAATTCATCGCGTTGACATGAACAAAACAAAAATCATTGGAAGTTAGTAGAAACTAGAAAGCGAGGGGACAAATAATTTCTCTTTTTTCCTCTCACATGAATTCCTCCCTTGCCTAACATATTTCACTCTTCCATTGCAACTTCTTAGAGGATTTCCCCCTATTAATTTAAGATATATGTCCGATAAAGCTGATTTTTTGTGGAGTTATACTACTCTGTGAGCCTTACAAGAAGAACGGTGCAGATTACTGCAAAAAATACGCACAGTGGATCCACAATTGGTGGTGGTGGAAAACTTGGGGTTTCCACCTAAGGTGGATAGAATTTAAACTCTTTGTAATGTACTAATAATGGCATTTGGGACCTGGGTTTGCCTAAAAAACTACCCCACATTTAAGAAGGCAAGGGTGGTAGATAGCACCTGAGCTATGCGACTAGATTAAGCTGCCTACCTAACATTTCGGTGGTTCATAGTCTGGCCGACACCTACCTTTCTGATTACGATTTTTAACCAACTGTAAAAGAAAAAGAGGAATAAGCACATTGTGAAAGCAGTTTACTTGTGGGTCATGTTTACTTGTGTAGACAATATATCTTAGAAAGCCAAAAAAAAAAAAGAACCTGTTTTGATCAACTTTGTTGTGCTCTCTTATGGATTGTTGGTCCATTTTCAATCAATGATTCAACATTCAATTTTCTTTTTCTTGGATTTAAACGTCTGTTATTTGGTTGTTGCTTTTATCTAATACCTTAAGCCAACTAAGAAAAAAAAGCTTCAAAACTGGTCCAAATCCCATCTTATTTGCTGCAAGCAGTTGTTTCTTGTTGCCAATTGTATGCATTGATGGTCGATATATGAATTTGATTCAACTTTTGTCCCATATGCATTGTGGTTTGAGGGAAAAGAAAGAGAAAATAGACTGCCCTATTTCATCAAGCTACACAAGTTGATCTAGTTCATCACCCAATGGACTAATCTGATTGATTTTGTTGATGGGTTTGCTTTTCTTTGTTATCTTAGGCCAAAATTTTCCATTATGGATCCATTAGCTTGATCGTGGAGCCCTGCAGATCGGCACACCTAAAGGCAATGGAGGTGGCCAAGGCCGCCGGTGCCCTGCTCTCCTACGACCCAAACCTCCGCCTGCCCCTCTGGCCATCTGCAGAGGAAGCCCGGAAGCAGATCCTGAGTATCTGGGACCAAGCAGAGGTGATAAAGGTGAGCGACGACGAGCTGGAATTCCTAACGGGAAGCGATAAGATTGACGATGAGTCAGCCTTGTCTCTGTGGCACCCCAATTTGAAGCTTCTCCTTGTTACCCTTGGTGAAAAGGGATGTAGATATTACACCAAGAGTTTCAGGGGATCTGTGGATGGATTCCATGTCAAAACTGTGGATACGACTGGTGCTGGTGACTCCTTTGTTGGTGCTATTCTGTGCAAAATGGTCGACGATCGATCTGTACTTGAGGTAATTTGACTCACTAGTGACTTGAATTTCTCTTTCTTTCAAATCTATGATTCCATACAACAACTGTTTTTAAGAAAATTGTGCTTGCCCTTGGCTGGCATTTGGCAGTGAGTTCAAACTCGTTCGAGCATCTCTATCGCTTACCTTTTCTTCCATTCATACTCAAAATTGGATCAAAAATCCCTTAAAATCTCACTCCAACTCCAAATCCTTCGAATCTCACATCATTCTTGGCTCAAACCCATACCAAATCGAGTTTTACTCAAAAAATTTCTCATAAAGGAGAACCAAATCTTTGTTCAGATTTTGAAGGGTGTTTCTAATGAAGCTTTTACACAAATTCTTCCTTGGATTTGAGTTTGTCCATAGGTACATTTCACAACAAACGAAACCTTTAATCAAATAGTTCATATCAAATTGGAGTGAGGGTTGGACATTGTCTTGATGATATGTATTTGGGACTAAATTTTGCAGGACGAGGCAAAGTTGAAGGGAGTGCTTAAATTCGCAAACGCGTGTGGAGCCATCACAACTACCAAGAAAGGAGCCATCCCTGCTCTTCCTACTGAATCTGAAGCCCGTATTGTTCTTAAGGGCGAATAGAACAGTAGAAACGTTTTTCGAATTTGTTTTTTTATTTCTTGCCCTTTTGGTTTTGTTTTTCTACGGTTCTTTATTTTGTTTTCTTCTTTAGGAGTCGCATGTGTTTGGATATCGGGTTTTTTAAAGTAATTTGTCGCTCGAAAAATAAAAGGTTGGAAATAGAGTGAGTTTGATTTCTTCTTCCCCCCTCTCTCTACACTATTTTGTTGATTTCTGAAAATATTTTCAAGTGCCAATCAAACACTGGAAAATAAAAGTTTGAAGTTTATTTTATGAAAAAATATTTTACATTGTAAAACATTTTATATCGAAACAAATGGAGCCTTAGAGTCTCAGGTTTTTTTGAGATGAGGTGAAGAGGCCAGGAGCGGTATAGTGCGTAGGAAACATCAATTGCTTAAGCCCTAGTTGCAAGTTAGATATGTGTGTGTATTTACTTGTGGGTGGTTGTATTAGAAAGCCCTAAGGTATGTTTGGTATCTAACTATTTGGAGCGGTTTTTGAGGCGGTTTAGGTTTGTGCTTTGGAGCGGGAATTGTCGCATCCCATACCTGGTTGAAATTAGAAATTGTCCTTAGGAGCGGACCGTACGACCCCGCATTTCATCGAACAAAATGGACGGAGAGAGTAGCTTAAAGAGACATGGAAATGCATTAATTGCATGTTCCCTTAAAAAATTGAGCTTCGGGTGGAGCCAACAAAATGGACGGAGAGAGTAGCTTTCAAATGGATGGTTAGGTGCTCTCCTTCACCAAAATGCCGCCACCTTTTTTTTTTCCCTTTCTCTTCTTGTTTAAAGCATTGGTGAATTAGGTAGTGTGAATTTAATGTAAAATGACTCAGTTTCAGTAGTTTTTTTTTTTTGCCAAAATGTTAGGAGTTTCCAATGATAGGAGAAACAGTACATCAAGAAGAGCAAAATCCCCACAACACAACGGACAAATCAAGCCACAAGGAAGAGGCCAGCAAGAAAGCTGGTTTTTAGTAGGAGTAGTTCATTAAGGGGCTTGAAGGCTGGTTTTCACAGTTTTGGCAACTAAAAATGTCCTTTGTTGGGCATTATGCACTGTGCTTGTGCCTATCAAATCCCTGTACGCGGTGTATTTTTTGCCGTTGGGTCATGTGAGAATCTTCTTATTCAACGGCCAAAAATTCACCGAGACAGGATAATTGGAAAATTTCGGTATAGAGGATTTTTGAACTCATCCTTTTTAAGAATCATCTGGAGTCACAAGTCATTTACTTTCTGCTGCCTTGGGCATCTTAGAGCATGGGGATCTTCTTCTTCAAGACAGTGAAAACGCGGTTAGAAACATGCAGTCGCGCTTTAAGCCCGTGTTTGCATCAAGAATTTGTGGAGGGATTGGCGAAGGAAACGAAGCATGAATGTAAGAGTAATTCAGCTTGTGAGACTCGCGATCAAAAAATCAGCTCAATCAGACATCAGGCACAAATCCTACTAGCGTGCGAACTAGCATTACTTTTTATTCATTCACCAAATTTTGCTATTTTTCGAGTTCATGAGACAAGAAACGACTAAATTCTATCAGCATATCCCTCAAAAGTTGCTCTCAACCGTGGTGTTCCCATTCTGCGCATTGCATCTTGAAGCCGACCTCTGCCCTCCGCGGCACCACCGAACGTTTAAAGGGCACCTAGTGAGACAATTCTGTGCGACGCTCCCCCTCACATATGCGCCGCCGCCATCGGTAAATTCAGATGGCAGAGTCCCCACCAGGTAATTGTGATCCAAGAACAAACTCCTCCACTCGCCGCCCAGCTTCCCCCCGTACTCCGCCGGAATCTGCCCCGAGAACTGGTTGCTCCCTAGATTAACCTCCGTTAAATTCCCGTACGTAACCAAATTCACTGGCAATTGTCCGCTCAGCGTGTTCCCATGCACGTCGAGCACCTGAAGCTGCGACTCGCCCCCGGGAACTTGTGTCACCTCCACCACCGAGAAGCTGTTGAGCGAGGCGTTGATGCGGTTCAGATTCGGTAACATGACGATTTCCCCGGTTATCGACCCTGAAAACCTGTTATCACTAAGGTCTAGTGTTTTGAGGCTTGGCATGGCCCCTAGTGTTGAAATATGCCCTGAGAGTCCATTATGGCTTAGAATCAGTGTTCTTAGGTGTAATGGAAAATGTGGTAATGTCCCATGGAGGTTGTTACTGCTTAGATCTAAAGTGTTCAACTGCCATAAATTAGATAGGTTAGGGATTTGTCCTGTGAGTTGATTTTTCGACAAACTTAAGAAGTTTAAGCTTCGCAACACGGAAATTCTCTCCGGGATTGATCCGGAGAGACTGTTATCGGCCAAATCGAGAGACACGAGTCTTTTGAGCCTCTGGATTTCGTGAGGGAGAGAGCCAGTGAAGAAATTCCTGGATAGGGAAAGGGTGTTTAGCTTTTGTAGGTTGTAAAGGGAAATGGGTATTGGCCCTCTGAATTTGTTGTTGCTGATTTGAAGAGTGGTGAGCTCTGTCAGATTTCCGATCGCCACACTCAAGAACCCGTCGTATCCACTTTCGTCGAGGTCGATGATCGATATGCGGCTGATGTTGTTTTGAGGCTCTGTGCAGAGGATTCCTAGGAAAATCCCCCCTGTGCTATCGCAGGGGTCTGCTTCAAACTCCCAAGTGTTGAGAAATGAAGATGGAGGAATCAAGTTTGGATCGATTCCGTTTATCAGACTTCGGAGAGCTTCTATATCCGACTGGAGGGTCACCGATTGAACGAACCACGGGATGTAAAATGCCATGAATATGGAAATGGAAAATCTGCAATGCATTGGCCTGGCCATTAGACCAAGAGGGGATGCTAAATGACTTTTGTATGGTGCTTGTGGCATGTCCTTTCTAAGCTCTTTATATTAAGGTTTTGTTTGAAAGGGGAAACAAAGATGATTCTTGGCCTGAAAATGCTCATTTCAAGAAACTGGTTGGACATGCCAAGAGATTGGGGGCAAATACTATTGTAAGTTGAAAGTTGGTTGGAAGTAAGGGAAGTGTTGCATTTTGTTTGGTTCTGAATAATAGGCAGTGGCCATCTCAACCAACTTTCCACTCATTACATGCCCAGTGAATTCAGTAGCTAAAGTTCAGCCTATAGCTGATATTATGATTCTTGGCCACCACCAGAATTTGGCCTTTTTGGCCTTCCGATACCGATACGTATACTAATTCCGAGCCAGTACATAATCTAGTTCACCGACTATTATGACCGGTTTGACATCAAAAAAAGCTCTTTCACGTGGACGGTAACACTACGAATTCACAACTGCATCACCTTGATTTAGGGGCACTCCAATATGAAACAAAAAACTAACATATAACCTGATAACCAAAAGAGCGCACAACAAGCTCAAGGTTAACACAGAAGATCAAACAACATGCACTGAAAGTCTGAAACAGAAGTTATAACTTACAGGAATGCAGTCTTTAACTCAGATTATGCACGTATGGTGCTCTCGAGCGCCATTCATGATAACAAACTCACAACATCCAACATGAAAGAACCTTAACACATCCAAAAGTTGACCATAAGCCACTGGAATCAACTCTTCTAGCTCTGGATTTATGCAACCCTGCCCTGACCTGCAAAATACTTGCCCGCACATGCATGTACGATTGTATGGACAACTCATTTAGAAAGTTCCTGAGCTGCCTCAGTACTATGAAGCTTCAGTAGGTCTAGATTCAGCCTAGATCGGGAACGGTGAAATACTCCTCATCCTCATGATAAGGGATTTCAAATCGAGGCTTCTTGTGGTGCATGTTGTACTTGTTGGGTTTGTATGAAGTTCCATGGCTAAACTGTGATACTGGAAGCTGAGGAACTTCAGCAGGAGATAATGCCTCCCGAGGAACTTGATCACCAAAGAGTTCAACGTCTGTGGACCATTCTAAATCTCCAAGCCTGACTTGTTCTTTCTGCATTCACAACATACAAAACTCACTATAAAGAGGTTCGTATTTCATTAAAGAAGTTCCGAAGACCCCTCTCCTTGGTTCAATCGTGCCAAAACAGAAGGATTGGATTTGTATCTTATGCCAACACCTTCAGTAAAATTGATGACTAATTGTAACATAGCAGTCCTCCGAGCTATTCCATCTCTTGTGTCCTTTGTTTTAATCATCTATACTGAAGGTATGAGAATGAGCCTATTTATACATATTGCATCAAGCGTGTATTGTAATACGATAATAACATCCTTACCTTCTCAGAGGATTCGAGATCTGAGAACTGCAACAAGTCATCAACAGCCCACGATGGAGACGTGAAGCTAGAAGCTTGATGTGTGGGCGTTTTCATGGCAGCTTGCGCTTTATGATTCGGTGGCTTTGGCTCTTGGTAGCTCTTCTCACTGTCCTTTGTGCAAGTTGAACTTAGAGCAACTTGGATTCCGGAGGCAAGAAACCGCTGGTGGTTTGCTGAGAGGCTACGAGCAGCATGGATCGACTCATCACAATCCTTACAAAAGAGAGCCCTGTCTTCCACACAGAAAATGAAAGCTGCCTTCTCCTACATGAAATTGATACAGAGCATAAGAACATAAGCAGTTTTTAACATGAGAACTCTATTGAGAGTGGTTTAATAAATTAAATGAAGAACGCCAAATTCATAATTCTTCATACACCATATAACTTTGGCAAATGATTCTTATTATGTTGTCCACCAATAAGTTAGAACCAAGGCACTATTGGATAAGCTAATTGCGAAGCTGCATTTTCCTCACCTGGTCTGACTAATCAAACCACACAACATTCATGCACCATCAAGATGCTTTAGTGGCAAGTAATCTTATAACTATCTAACAGGTCCCATCATATTCTTTCGGAATATCCAATCTGCACCTTGAGCTGCTCCTTGCTTGAAGTGATCTTAATTTTCGTTGTCGTGGAACCAGCAGTATAACACCAGAGTGACAATCACTCTTTTTCCCGCTGTTCACATCACGAGTCTACAAAAAGTTAGAAACCACGTGATAACATGGCATGGCTGGTTTTGGGATCATCCTCATTTGGGTTTCCTGTAATTTAGAAGATTTCTCTGGAAGCATTTACCTTTTCACATATTAAAGACCCAAACACAGGCTAACTGATTCACAATCCTTTCTGCACTAGAATATAGCCGACCTGTCGAAAATTCTACATACCACAACTTTTTTCTAAGGAACCTCAACCAAAAGAGAGAAATAACGTACGAGCTAAACGCTCCTTGTGACACTGAGGAAGACAGAGAAAATAATAATTAGGATTTAGGAATCAAAATGTAACACATGACCTGATTTTAATCAATGGTTTAGGCCTTTAGGGACTCTTGAGTAACCCTTTTTTCTTAGATTGCAAACAAAGCATAAAAGATCAACATTATGTAAAAATCACAACTTCTACTCAAAACCTGATTTTAAAATCCGCAGATTGGGGTCTCTTTAATCCCTCTCTAATTTCTTGGTTTCAAACAAACCATTTGAGATATATTTCCTCAACCTTTGAATATGTGATCCAATAAATGTTACTAAGTAAACCTACTCACCAACCAACTGGAAAAGCCCCAGTTGGACAAACCCTCAATTGGAAGGTCAGAAGATCAAACCTGGCAAAGACTAGACAAGTATTAATTATTTCTTTCCCCATAGGGAGTCTTCCTTTATTGGCATGTGTATTCCCTATTATGTGTATTTATTTCCCTGATTTGTGGCTTGTTTGTATCATTTTTACTGTCACATGTTCTCCAAACACATGGCTTTCTCTCCATAAGAATACCCCATAAGAGCATCTCCACTCCTTTACCCTTCTTTCAGTCAAATCGAAAATTTGAGTAAAAATTTCTTGAAAGTAGATCCAAATCGGGGTTTGACTCAAAATTTAACTCAAAACAAAGGAGATCCAAAATTTTGCCCAACTTTTTGAAAGTAGTATTTCTTTCCCTCATATTTCCAACTATCCCATCAATAAAGCTTTCTACTCCAATTTCTTCTTGGATCGGGGTTTGTCCATTAGAGTATTTCATATGTTTCATATCAAACAAAACCGGGGCACTTGGCCCAACGGACGATTGTGTAGCCGCACTTAAGTGCAGTGAGGTTGTGGTTTCAGCTCCTACAGAAAAGAAATCAATACCCGTGCTAATGGATTGGGAAGGGGTTGGGTAATATCAATACTTCGTATGGTATGCCTAAAAAAATATCCAAATGAAGGTTTTACTCAAATTTAAGTAAAAGTGGGGGAAAAGGGTAGAGATGCTCTAACTCATACACAACAGCCGGGTCAACTACCCAAATTTGTTGTTTGTTAGGCTTTTCACGCAAAATGACAGAAATACTTGATATCCTGTTCATTTTATATACGGTTTTGCTAACAAATGCCCCCAGGGCACAAGTTAAGATGTGATATATGTAGAATATTCACAAGTCAAGGTACAATAAATATGGAAAGTAGAATAAATATGAAATATGCACAAATATCACAAGGAAACATTGATCAATGAGTATTTCATGTAACTGATTTGTACTATTCTCAAATGTCCATATTAGTCCGATCTTAATAGGAGAATCAACTTTGTTTAAGAATTAACTAGGATAATTCCTAAACGAACCCCTCCATTGAAGCCACAAGTTTGGCTTTAGTCATTATGCAATGGGCCATTTACGTAAACAGAGGGCTTGTTTAATGGAATTTGATTTATACATTATCTAAAATGATGGAAATCTGTGGGTTTTTTTTTTTTTTTTGTAAACCATTACTTGTTTAATGGACTTTCTAAATCTTCTTTCCATTAAACATGAGAAGAATTTTTCAAAAAAAAAGAAAAAGAAAGAAAGAGGAGGAATCCTAACCATTCAACTGATCATAATGATTATATATTAATAACATTCATGCAAATATACGACATATACAAATACGGACATATAAGAATAAAAAATACAAATCAATTACATGAAATATTCATTGATCAATGTTTTCTTGTGATATTTGTGCATATTCCACATTTATTTCACCTTTCATATTTATTGTATATATCTTAATTTTTGAATATTCTATATATATCACATCTTAAATTATGCCTGGGGCATTGGTTAGCATTTGCCTTTTATATAATATTCACCTTATGCTTCATTTAAGTTTTTACTAGCTCAAACTAGTTAAAACTAACAAGAAAAATATATGTTTATAAATAGGTACTATATATTCTCAAATATTTGGTTCCGAATATAATAAAAAATAGATAGGGTCCCGTGTTTCGAGTACGCCTAGAGCCTCTAAAAGTATAGGGCCGGCCCTGGTTGTTGCATATACTGATATGCATACACATATATATATACACTGCCCAGATCAAGCCTTTCCCGGTCTTTTTTTGTTGCTAATTTCTCGCAGGTACCCTTAAAATCACATTCTGATCACATTGGGCGGCTCGGATCATCAAAATTTGATCGGGAACTATGGGATATTTTTTTAGGTGTCCCTTGAACCGCCCCGATATATATATATATAAATTTATATTTATTTATTTAAATGATCAAGGGTACATATTTAAATCATCAACGGCCAACTGGAAAAAGAAGAAACAAGAACACCAAACAAGACCATGCAAATACAGAGAAGAAGGTGAATGATTACTTGGCAAATATCACAGCGGGGGAGTTTGTTGGAGAGGGACTGAAGGAGAAGCCTCTGGTGCTTGCTCGCAAGCTTGTTCGCCGCATGAACTTCCACGTCACATTTCGCGCACAGCGCCGCCTCATCCGCGCAGCAAATCACCGTCGCCGGCGCCTTCTCGCACACATCACACTGGATCTTCATCTCCCCTTCTGCCTTCTAGAGAGAGAGAGAGAGAGAGAGAGAGACAGGGATAGATTTAGGAGATACCAAGTTGAGGAATTGAGATTCAGGAGATACCCATTTGAGGAATTTGATTGAGAAGGTAGAACAGCCTTTTTCCCATGATATTTCTTGAAAATTTCTAGGCAGGAGATACAGGAAAAGAGAAAATGAGGGAAACCTTGGGGGAGAGGGGACAACAGACACAGAGGATTTGAGAGTGAGGGAGTGAAGTAGGGGGTCGGATCCTGTACAGTTACTACAGACAAGTTTCGTACAGTTTTTGGCATTCGGATTGTTCAAAAGTATTTTAGATTGTCCAAATTTAAATTTTTTTGAGGTGTTTTAGATATTTTATAATAAAAATTTATCCGAACAAATCTGGATTATCCCAAATACTTTTGAACGGTCCCGATGCCCAGTAGTCTTTCTCCCCTCCAGTATCGTCCAGCTTAGTTTTTATGAGACTCACAACAACTATTGAAATCGTTGATTTTATAAAACTTGTTAATTTCTTAAAAAAAACTCCTCGGATTTTCAGATTTGCACGTCAAAAGGACGGAGAATGGTTGAGACAGCACAGCATTGGTGGTGGGCCACACCCAATTTGTGGCTGTGAACAATACAACAGCACCAGTGGTCACCAGTTCAATTACTGTATTTTGGACTCTACATACTTTCACAGGAGAGAATCTGGTCCCCAAACTAGGCCTTCTTTAATTTTGGTACCCAACTTTAAATGCAGTTGAGGAAGATTCATTTGTTAGCAACAAATGCCGGCCTAGAAAAAGAAATGTGCGTCGAGAAAAGACGGGCTGTAATGGTAAAGCGCTCATGGTTATCATTATGAATATATATACAAACCAAAAATGTGAAAGCGTAAAAAAATACATACCCAGTTGAGGTGTGAGATGATTGCATCGTGATGTCTAAGGACACGATCTAACAGATCGTTGTATTGAGTAGTTGGATTATAGTCTCTTACCATAAAAATGGTTGCATGTGCACCAGCACCAGCTATGAGAAATCCACTAATCCACATGTAATGTGTGAACAATGACAATTGTGTACCATAGTCGTGCGTCGAGGTTGAGGGAAGTTTTTGGGGATTCGGGGATCTTGTAAGGCGGGCAGTCCTATAAGGCCCTATTAACAGTCGAAGATAATAGTCATATTTGAACCATTGATTGCCGAAATAGACGATCTGGACGCGCTCTATAGGAAGCCGCACTATAGAATTTTCCAATCCAGTTTTTGGGGTAATGAATGAAGATAAATAGATAAAAAAAAAAATGAAAGTAATAATTGAATTTTTTTTTTGATGGAAACTGTGCGAAAATAGAGAGATTGGTATGGTTCTAGAGGTCCATAGGGAACATAGCATGAGTGTTCAATTCTACTCTGGAGTAGTAGTCCTTTGTGCTCTCTCTCTATACGGAATCCGGCCCGGGTCCAAAAGTTATGACACCACCCATTCATTTGTTTGATAACAGTGATAGATGGATGAGATTCGTAAGGAGATGGGATTATGATTGGAATTGGTAATGAGAAGGGATTGATAATGAGTATGTTTGTTTGGGATGAGATTAGATGATGAGATTATTAATATCATGTTTGTTTGAGATGGGATTAGATGATGAGATTGGATTGATAGAAGAAATTGGTAATGAGAAGGGATTGATAATGTGAAGGAGTTAGGATTGGACTATTAATACCCCTTAATACCAAGTCCCACGGGGTATTAGCAATACCCCCTATTACCCGGATTATTAATCCCATCAGACTACTAGTCCGAACCATTTTTGTTACCAAACAAGGTATTAATAATACCCCCACTCTACCAATCCAATCCCAACCCCTTGGAGGGTTATCAAACGGGGCCTTTATTCTCCTTGTCGAGTTTTATAGTGAATACAGCCTCGTTTGTTTCATATGACTGATTGGGCGGAGTTATTAGTATTCTTGAGACTATCTTGAAACTAATTATCCTGGGACTATTTTTAGAATGTAATACCATGAGTCCTATGTTTTTGGGGTTCATGGGATTGGATGATTGAATATGTCTTGTCACGTGTATTTTATGTTCGGTTTGATGGACTAAGGAGTAGAATAAACTTGTCAAATGGCTTAATTACCCTTATAACTTAGCAATTAAATCATGCAATAAAAAAAAAGGCACTGCGGCTCACATGGAGTTGGTCAATGCATGTGAGATCAATGTCTTTAACCACACGGTTAATATGGTTCCAATTTGTTGAGCAAGTTAATTAGGGCCTCTGATTCTAGGTGGGTTAAATGGGTAATACCTCTCCGAAGTGTGGGATTTCGCCTCGATTTGGTGAGCACCGTTCCTACTGGGGTAAACATACGGTCAAACGCTTGATTTGGCAAAACTCCAGTGGTCTCAAGAATTCCCATCTGGACGGTGGTCAAGTCCGTCTGGATTGCCGACTCTCCAAAGTTTGATTTCAAACTTGTTTTGGACTTACTACAGATTTATTCTTGAGGGTTTCCTTGTTGGTTTAGGACTTGCGGTGCAAGTAACTCAATTTGGGCAATACGTGTCTTCGGTAAGGATTCATTTGCTATAAATATAGCTTAGCTCTCTCAACCAGGGTTGAACTTCTAGTTAGATCCTTGGGAGAGCTCCTATGGGGGTGCTTGGTAGAACAACAGTTCTTTGTTAGATTTGTGCTTGTTCTTCGGCTGCTCCTCTTCAGTGGGCCTGGTGGGCCTTCGGCTTTTGGAGATCTTTGTTTTGGTGTAGCCTTCGGTCACTTGGAGGTACTTGGTTCTTTGGCAATCTCATGGAGATCTTGTTGTCTTTTGGTTATACTAATTTGGTGTTCCAATAAAAGTTCCTTTTGTAAAAGTTCATTTTTTTCAAATTTTATAATGAAAATGAAAAATAATTTTTTAATTTTTTTTGCACCGTATAAAAAGATCTCAACGAGATCTATCAAACAAGATCCATATTGGTAGAAAAATTATTTGCATAAACACATGATTTTTGGGCTTGAAATTACCTCCGTTTGAAAAAAAAGCACTTTTTCTAAAAGTGGAACACCACCTAATTACCTAAGACTTTTTGCTAGGAAATTCTATTCGTCATCCATTTGTCGCAAATGGGGAGTATATTGCTTTTCCCACCCACCACACCCCTCCAGACCCCACACCCGTTTCCCGGAATTACCCCCGCCTTCCCCCCTCTTTGTACCCCCGCCCTTTTATTTATTTCTTTATTTAATTACTTTTATTTTATTTATTTAATTTCTATAAATACACCTTTTCTATATTAAAAAATATAATTCAAAAATTAAGTGCTCCATTTTTTAATTCAGTTGAACCGGGGCGAAGATCGTATTTTTTTATATCATTTTATTCTAAATGGTCATAATAAATTTTTTGTTCTAAGGCCTTTCAACGAGCACCCTATGACTCATTGTTTAGTTTCAGGGCTCTCTTAGGGTGTCCATTAAAAGGCCTTGGAGCCAAAAATTTATTATGACCATTTAGGATGAAATGATCAGAAAAATAACATCTTTGCACCGGTTCAAACGGATTGAAAATTGAAACACTTATTTTTTTTAACTATTTTTTTGTAATATATATATAGGAAAAAAAAAGAAAAAAACAGTCGGATTCATTTGAAAAATAAGTGTATTCATTAAACAGTCGGATTCAAACAGATTAATTTTTAATATATAAACGGTGTGAAAAAATAAGTGTTTCAATTTTCAATCCGTTTGAACCAGTACAAAAATGTTATTTTTCTGACCATTTCATCCTGAATGGTTGTAGTAAATTTTTGGCTCTAAGGCCTTTTAACGAGCACCATAAGACTCTTTATTTAGTTTTAGAGCTATCTTAGGGTGCCCATTGAAATGCCTTAGAGCCAAAATTTTATTACGACCATTTAAGATGAAATGATCAGAAAAATAACATCTTTGCACCGGTTCAAACAGATTGAAAATTGAAACACTTATTTTTTAAACTTTTTTTTGGTAATATATATCCTACTCCTAAATATAAAGGAGGAGTTTTCACGATTTCAATTTGGACAATTTTCAATTTGGGACGAATTTGCCCTTTAATTTTGGGTATTTTACAGATTGCCCAGGCCAGATGGGTATAATTGTAATTTTACTTCTGCCCGCGTGGCGCGTTCTCCACCGCTTTCTCCCACCTACCACTTTATTACTCCCCTTTAATTTTGACATTTTACACGGAGAAACAATTACAAGAACGGCGTTTGAGAGAGAGAGAGAGAGAGAGGGGACGATGAAGGCGGCCACGACGGCGATGACGATAACACGACGACAACAAAGACGGCCACGACGGCGATGATGACGATGACGATAACGACGACGAAAAGGACGGCAATGCAGTAGGCAAATGACAGGTGATTTTGTTATACTAAGTTTTTCCAAATTTCGACGAATTGAGTGTTCAATTTGTATAAATCTGTTAATTCTGGTTTGTGTTTTCCTTGTTTTCTCTTCACTTGGATTTTTTTCGGTTGGCAAGGACTCTGAGGAGTGATTTGGTCTCTGTTTTTGGTGTTCTAGGTATTCTGCCCTGTTGGTGGTTTTGGAGAGGTAATTCTTGTGATCGATTCTACTTTTTGATCTTACTTACATGAAGCTCCTCGCGGACCTCGCCGGTAAGCGGGCTTGATTTCCAGAAGCCTAAATCACTGAAATTTTTAGCCCTTTTGTGTGTTCGGTTTCGTGGTTTGTTCTATGCTTTGTTCTACCTTCTCGGTTTAGAAAGAATAGCTCCCTTTGCTTTTAGGGTTTTGCAGATGCAAACCTGTTTTATTTGTTGCTCCAAGATATTTTCGTTCCTGATGGGATCTTTGTTTGTTGTTTTGATTGCCAAGGACAGGAGCTTGAATCATGTCTTACCGAAAAGGAAAGCTATAATTGGATCCTAGCAGCAGCTCGCGAACAGTCTCCATGGTTTGTTTACCATAAGTAAACGTACTTGATATCCTGGTGGTTTTTTATCATTTTAGCTCCAGTACTATTATATATTTGTTTGTATGTATCACTCACATTTTAGGTTCGTTAGAATTTGTTTCTTCTAAGGGCATGGGCAAGAGAGGATTCAGAAAATGTGGATCCTATTACAATGTCGTGCACATATGTCGTGGTATTATTAGGTCACTCTCTGCGCAAATACTTGTGCTAGAGTTAAGGTTATTATAGACATTATTAGTATTGTGGTTCTAGGGCTTCCTTTTAGTTGAGAAGGTCTTAGTAGGTACTAACTTCTTGTAGAAACTTGTACATAAAATTCTTTCAGTGAACACAACATGCACATACTGCAAGAAACTATGAGACAGGGTAAAAAGCTCTGGGTGCGAGGGTAGTGACGGAGGAGAGATTGCTTCTAGAAAAGTTGAAACAGGATGCCCAAGTTTGGTACATTTTCCAGCAAAAGCCAATTTCTGTGTCGGCTGTCGAAATTATATCATAATTCTTGAAAAAACTAATGATGGGCTTTTGGACGTTTTTCCAAATCAACACTCTTCAATGTTAGTAATACTTAGAAAAGCTATGCTGAAAGAAAAAGAAAAGTCACATTCAAAATAAAAAGCTGTCATTTTTTAGCAGATTTGGAAGTATGACAAAAGAAATTCTCTGTTGTGGCCAATAACACAGTATGATTAAAGAAATATTCATTGTACCTAAAGCATTTTTCTTTGTATTCCCTTTGTAGCTGGGTCAGGCTGATCTTTCTTCTGCAAGGTAAAAGTCACTAAATTGTCTTCCATGTCAATTCATGTAATGGGAATGGGTAAAGTGCAAGAACCAAACTTTCACTTTTGCTTCCTAACACCATATCCTGCCTTGGACTAATAAGGACTTTTCAGATGCCAATTTCCAATTTGGGATACATTTGTCGCTCAATTGCTAGGGGTGCCTTCTTTACCGGTTGTCCTTAATTGTCATTCTGCTTTCTATGTATTGTGCGCTACGTGGCGGGATAGGGGGAGAGCTTCTTGGACCTTCGCCGTCTACCCATCTCCTTTTCTTTCCCCCTCCCTTTATCTCTCCCTCTCGCTTAATACCACTCCCTCTCTCTCTCCTACGTTCTTTGCTTGCAACTCCTTGGCCGCTCTCTCTCTCCTCTCTCCGATCTTTCTTCATGACACTAAGATTCAGCCAATTGGTAAAGTAATCGAGACTTAAAAACTTCTTTGAGCAGAAGGAATCATCTCTTTGCCATTGCTGACTCTGGCCATAGGGCTTGATCAGAATCTCTATTATTTCCCGTTTATTTGATTTTTAGAGATTATAAAAGTTATGTTTCAGAGTTCTTTGACTTAGTGTTTCAATTCCGTAATTTGATTGTTTGATTTAGGGTTCTTATTATCTTTCTATTGTTTATTTCGATATAGGGTGGTTTAACTCACACACAAAAAAAAAAAAAAACCCAAACCCACCCTAAGTTTGTGGCACCATCGTGATGGGTATTTTTAACTTGACCTGGTACGGCTGACCAGCTAACTGGGCATGTCCTTACTCTTAGCCTTCAGATGTATGGTTGCCGACTGATCCAAAAGGTAAATTAATCCTGTTGACTCCATGACTTCGCAGAATAGCAGACCAACCTATATATGTTTCTTACTTTCTTATTTTGGTTTCTGAATTTGGAATCTTTCTTACCTTCTTAATCTATTCTTGTGCTTGAGCGATGGGGCACATTACAATATGTAGTATCTTTCCAACCTTATTTGGAGTATCTAGAAAGCACTGCAGCTGGTTTTTATTTTGATTTTGTGTTGTGGCTAAAATTGATGGTACTAGCTCAAAGCTGGTTGTGCAGTGTGTGTAAAAAAATTGAACATTTTCTTATATTTTATGAAAAATGAAAACATCATAGAGGTGTAGAGTCGTCACCATCAATATAAAGGCATGGAAGCAGCAAGTAGTGAACAAAAAGCCCTCATTTAAACCAAAATCTGAGCTTCACATTTATGCCATGCCTTCTTCAATTGACCCCTACGTGTATATGCCTGCAGTGCTTCATCTATTGTCTGGGC
Organism: Rhododendron henanense subsp. lingbaoense; assembly: GCA_020567845.1. NCBI lineage: Eukaryota > Viridiplantae > Streptophyta > Magnoliopsida > Ericales > Ericaceae > Rhododendron > Rhododendron henanense. The sequence goes on along the minus strand of CM036316.1, from coordinate 39,424,246 downwards.
ACATGAACTCTCTCATTTTTTCAATGTCAATTAATTGCATGTTAACCCCCCTAATTTCCCTTGTAACAATATATTTTCCACAAAGGTTGTAAGAACTACTATATTTCAAAGATCCCCTTTTGTCTTATCCGTGACATTTAATTTCCGGTTTTGTCTGTTGACTATTTGGCATGTTCAGTTGCCTGTAGGTGCTACCTTTTCGCAGGTTATGCTCATTGCAACTTGCTTCGACGCATCCTCTTAGCCATGGGAGAGGTATACATGGGGTCTGCTTCAGTTATATATTTTTTTTTATCAAAACTTCAACTTGCAGCAAACATATCGTACCCATCCAACTTGATAAGTTATTACATTTCTGCTTCGTTTTCTATTCCTTGAGCACTCTATATATATTTTTCTCTGTTATATGTGTGTGTGTGCGCGCGCGCCCACACGCTTCAACTTGATTCGGTACTGAGCTTCCATGATTGGTGGAAATTCCCATGACTAATCAACCATCCCTTGGTTCAGAATCAAGGGAAACGAGCTTCCATGATTGCCTCGTTATCAATCTTCATTACGTAATTTGGCAAATTTGTTACTCATGTCTAGCATTTACATTTTGTGGGGGCAGTTGGGTGTTATCAGTATGGACTGTGAGCTGGTTGATCCTGACAATCTGCTTAAGGAGCTACAGATATTGAAGTCAGCTAATGTCGATGGCGTTATGCTTGACTGCTGATGGGGGATCGTAGAGAGGCATGCTCCACAAGAGTACAATTGGAGCGGCTACAAGAGCCTCTTTCAGATTGTGCGTGACCTTGATCTCAAGCTACAGGTGAGCAGTATGGCACCTGTTTTGCTACCTGTGGCATTCTTTTCTGTTTTGTTTGATCTTTGGTACACGGATTGCTGTCTTTTTTTTTAACTATTATGGGCTGCTTGGCTTTAGTTTAGATTGATTGGTTGTGCAATTGAAGATGGATACCTACCGAGTAAGATGATCACTAACTTGCATTTATCATCGAGAGAATTCAATTTGGGGAGAATGAAATGAGTCCTATCAAGTTGCATTTTATAGAACTAATGTATATAGTAAAATTTATCTTCAAATATGTTCAGGTGTCCATAAAATATCCCTTGTTCCAAGCTTACCCTTCAATTACAATTGAGGAGATATACTTTTTAATTGAAAGGGTGTAGGTTAATTAGGATACAGACAAATATGGATGAAGGGAGAGTAGATCTTGGGGGCTATATATACCAAAAATTGACCACTTTTTATATGTTTGGTCAATAATTTTATGGATATCAAGAGGGATAAAATTAGAGTGGGATGAATGAGATGTTCCAGTAGAGGAGTGCATCATGAGGTTTTCATGTTTGCAGAATTCCTATGAAGTTGAAAAGCACAATCCATATAATTGTTTTTTTTCCCGCTCAGCGAAAGTCAATATTGTTAGTTGGAGTTAGTTAGTGACGTTTGCACCCCCATCAAATGCATAATTGTTATATGACGTTAATAGCCTATCTCGTGTCCAATTTGTTCCTCTTTTTTTATTTTTTGGCTTGAGTTTTGCATGAATATGCAGGAATCATTGTGATGAGCAAGGCATTCTTCTAAGTGATGGATAGAAATCTATCTTAGTAGTACTGCGTACAATAGCTTGCATCATTGGTAGTGTAGTTGATTTTGCTCCATTTCTGAGCTCTTACTTGAATTACAAATTATCTCATTTAAGAAGAAATAAATACCGCAGGTTGTTATGTCATTTCATGAATGTGGAGGCAATGTCGGTGATGATGTTCATATTCCACTTCCCCAGTGCGTTGCAGAAATTGGTCAAAGAAATCCTGACATGTTTTTCAAAAATCGTGAAGGAAGACCCAAGCTTGAATGTCTCACTTGGAGAGTTGACGAGGAGAGGGTCTTAAGAGGTCGGACTGCCCTTCAGGTAGTGCATTCTTCCGTTTCATTCGGCTGTAGAGAAATTTTGCAGTCTCCATGAACACTGTAAAGTTTGAACACTTTCTCCATGAATATTGTAGATTCTTGTGACATATATTGTGACTAACCTTCTGGCAATCTCTGCATCCTCTCTGGTGCTATAGTCAGAGGCTGATTCTTTATCATTTCTCTTGAACTGCATCTTATACCTACGCCTCAGATTATGACTGGGCTTCAAAAGTTCTATTATCTAGGTTTCAAAACTATTGCACTTTAGGGTCATGAGCTTAAAAGTATTTAGGTTTCTTCGGTGATTTATTTTAGATAAATATCTTCGGGTGCATCATCTTTCTATAATTGATGTAGGTGTGCTTCGAGTTCATGAGAAGCTTCCAAGTAGAATTTGATGAGTTCTTTGAAGGTGGAATCAATCTCTGATCCTACAAAAATCCATGTGGCTGATTTGAGAGAATCGACAAACGACCCACTATCTCAAGCCGTAATTCTTTTGGTGTGCATGATTTGCTTTCTATTACTTTAGGACCATGTATCTAAGTACCATAAACTTTTATTACAATCACGTTACTTTAGCATTTGTAAATAGGGTATCCATTATTATAATCTACTACGTGTAAATCAACTAGACTCAAGATCATGTTCGTTTTTGTTTGACAATTTCTCATCCTCCATATTTCACTCCATGTCTTCTATGGATAGTTTTTCAAAGTCTAATAGTTAAGCATGACTTCTTCCTCCATCCATGTACCACGTAACTTCTACTTCCAACTGTTTTTGAACCTCAACTTAAGTCTTCTTGGTGTTTTCTTCTAAATATCCAACTGGTCTTTGCTACTCTTTTTGTATATCTCCACGCAGTGCTTTTATGTTCAACATAAATATGGTCTCTGTCTAGACCTTTTTGGCTCCTGTAGTCTTGCTAAAATTATCGAGCTCTTTTGCTACTGAACATCATAGGTGCTATATATATTATCAAAAATATTACTATCTGCAGAAGTTGTTGACTTTATAACATAGTATATTTCATCTATTTCCTCCGCTTCTCTTTCACTTACTGTTCTCCAATATAAACTGTCAGCTGTGTACTTCTTGCACTCCTTCCTGCACCCAATTTCTTACCATTGGCTCTCTGCTCTCCTCTTTCACCATATCAGATTTCCTATTTCCCCACAACTTATGGAACAATCTTATCCACCTACAATGTGTTTTGCTTCACCTATAATGTGTTTATCAATATCCCCTTCGCCATATTGCTAAACTGATTGTCCATCTACATAGGAATCATTTGACAGGCAAACTATTTCAAAACCAAAAAACATGCCTACCATGAATTACATTTTCAACCAAAAAGCTTTTTGTTCCAGATTCTTTTACTTCATTAAACTTCTGTCCCAACTATAATTAATTTCCTCTTATAATTACAACTATCCAAATAAAACCTCAAACAAATTACTTCCCCCTAACATAACTTCTTCCCTTCAACGGGCATGGCACTCGTGCCTCGCACGCCCGCAGCTCCTAGTATAGGAAGAAAAAGAAAAAAAAACAGTCGGATTCATTTGAAAAATAAGTGTATTCATTAAACAGTCGAATTCAAACAGATTAATTTTTAACTATATTTTTAATATAAACGGTGTAAAAAAATAAGTGTTTCAATTTTCAATCCGTTTGAATCGGTACAAAGATGTTATTTTTCTGATCATTTCATCCTAAATAGTCGTAGTAAATTTTTGACTCTAAGGCTTTTCAACGAGCACCCTAAGACTCCTTATTTAGTTTTAGAGCTATCTTAGGGTGCCCATTGAAAGGCTTTAGAGCCAAAAATTTATTACGACCATTTAGGATGAAATGATCAAAAAAATAACATCTTTGCACCGGTTCAAACGGATTGAAAATTAAAACACTTATTTTTTTACACCGTTTATATATTAAAAATATAGTTAAATATTAATCCGACTGTTTTTTCCTTTTTTTCCTATATATATCGGGGCGGTTCAAGGGACACCCAAATAAACACCTAAAAAAACACCCCAAATCTTAATCTCATAGTTCCCGATCAAATTTTGATGATCCGAGCCGCTCAATGTGTGCAGAACGTGATTTTAAGAGTATTTGCCAGAAATCGGCAAAAAAAATTACCGGGAAGTGCTTGTTTTGAGCAGTTTTTAATTGAACCGTTCATTAAATCTAAACTAAAAACTGTTCAGATCAAGCCTTTTCCGGTCATTTTTTTTGCTAACTTCTAGCGAGTACCCTTAAAATCACATTCTGATCATATTGAGCGGTTCGGATCATCAAAATTTGATCGGGAACTATGGGGTGTTTTTTTAAGTGTTTATTTGGTTGTCCCTTGAACCGCTCCGTATATATATATATATATATATATATATATATATATATATATATTAAAAATATAGTTAAAAAAATAAGTGTTTCAATTTTTAATCCGTTTGAACCGGTGCAAAGATGTTATTTTTCTAATTATTTCATCCTAAATGGTCGTAATAAATTTTTGGCTCCAAGGTCTTTTAATGAACACCCTAAGAGAGCCCTAAAACTAAATAATGAGTCATAAGGTGCTCGTTGAAAGGAAACAAATAAAGAAAAGAATTGAAAATTAGAAAATAAAGAATAAAAAAAAGAAAGAAAGAAAGAATAAAACCGGAAAGAAGAAGAGGGGGGAGGGGGGGGGGAGGTGTTGGGGTTAAAACGGGAAAAGAAGAGGTGGGGTCGGGAGGGGGGTGTGTCAGGGGAGGGGGGAAATGCACCTCTCAAATGGGGAATCTCCGATTCTCAATTGCGAGGAAATTATAATTCCTCACAAAACACCCTTTGGCAAAGAAGTATGTTCCGCGCTAAATGAAAATTTCAAATAAAACGACACTAAAGATAGTTTTTCCAAAATCATTTGGTCATTAGTGAACTTTTTGCTTTTTTTTTTTGGTACGTTGGAAATTTAACTTTTTGCTTTTAAACGTAACTTTTTACTTGTTAAATTTATCTCGCTAAAAATTAGTATGATTAATCCACATTGAATGAAAATTCAGAAATGACGAACAAAATTACCGAAATGAAAATTTGGGCCGAACGGGGATGGTTTTTTTTCGGGTCCTCAACGCTCAATATTCGTTCTTCAGAGGGGTAGAATTGTAGTTTAACAGCGGGTGTGAAGAGAAAAATGGAGGTGTATATTCGAAGCTCCCTACATCTAGGCGTGCTCACCGTACGCAATGCATTTCTACCTTGTTTTGGCACAGAAGAAACCAGAAAATTCTAGCCTTCATCTGATCAATTTGGCTCCTAAAGGTGCGAATTCTCTCTATAAACAGCTGTTCACTGATTCTTACCCTCTCAGAAACCCAAGTCTCTCTTTCCAACCCTTCAAGACTCGATTTTTCCATTGTTTTGCCAGGCGAAATCTGTTGGTATGTCATGATTGCCTGCAGACGTTGATTACACAATTGGGCTTTTGTTGCTTCATCTTAATGTTCAGTTATTTGTTGAAAGGATAAGGTTCAGGTGGTTATTTGGTTGATTCTTGAAGTACCCAATTCCCAGTTTGATGAGTTCTGGCTTGGTTTGATGTTCAAATTGCACATTTTATGAGGTAACAATTTGATTACCAATTGATGGTGGTGAAATTTTGAAAGGGATTTTTTTTGTGGATTTGGGTATTTGTGGTGTTACACCCAGAAAAAGTTGCTTTAGGGTTTTCCAAGCCCTTGGTTTGTCTGAACTTTGTATGTGCTGTTGATCTGAATTGAGTTCTCATTTTTATTACACATTGGTGCACTGTGTGCTAAATTTGGAGAAGGGATTTAGATGGGGAAGCCAATTTTGTATGAGATCTTGGAAAAACCTGCTACAAGCTGTGTTATAGGAATGTGCACTGCAATTTGGTTGTATATACAGAAGAAAAACATCGGGTATTCACACGTGGGGTTAAGTTACGAAGCCGCAATTGAAGGGCACTATTGGAGGATAATAACGTCTGCATTTTCCCACATAAGCATCATTCATCTTGTTTTCAATATGAGTGCACTTTGGAGTCTTGGAGTTGTGGAGCAGTTAGGGCACATGGGATTGGGGACGGAGTTTTACCTCCATTACTCACTTGTGTTGGTAGTGGTATCAGGTGTGCTAGTTTTGGGAGCTTACCATGCTTTGATCCAAAAGTTCAAGTTAGAGTATTTTCGGAGAGTGACAGCTGTCGGGTATTCGTGTGTTGTTTTTGGCTGGATGACGATTCTGGCGGTGAAGCAACCATCTTCCAAGCTGAACCTCTTTGGGTTTCTTTCTCTTCCAATTAGTTTTGCACCATTTGAGTCGCTTATCTTTACTTCAATAATTGTTCCTCAAGCAAGTTTTCTGGGCCACTTGTCTGGAATTATTAGCGGTTATGCTATTGCTTGGGGTTTGATTCACGGGATGAACAATTATTGGGCAGTTTCTATGTTGGGATGGATCATATTTGTGTTTGTGTTGAGTTTGAAGCGATCTGGTGCATTTCATCTCAACTTTCTTGAGATTGAGTCTGTTACGGACCCATCATTGCCTTCTGTGCGGTTTGCTTCAGGACATGGTAGGACATTGCAAATGAGTTCATTGCCAGTTGTGGGTGTCAATCTTGGGTAGCTCATGTTCAAAACCTATTGCTTGTGCAAGCGTGCTCAACTTGGGGGCATCCTGTATTTCCCTTGTGCATTGTTCTTTGCTTGCAATTGCGGGAATTTTCGTGGATCATGGAAGATTTCCAAATTTGCAGCTATATGTATTTTCAGGCGGTGCTTTACCGACTAATTGGACTGTTCAATACACGCTATTCTTACAGGAAAGTGGTATCTAGAGGTACTGGTAATTACTTTTTTCATGTTTCATTCATTGTACTAGATATGGGTTTCTGTTATGTATAATTTAAAATTTATGGTCCTTACAAGTCCAATGGACATTGTTTGAACAAGATCTCTTCCCTTAATGAAATAGCAATTTTTCTGTGGATGTCGATACAACCAGTGGAATTCTGATATTGCTAGATTTGACATTAGTTACAGATTTGCATTTGATGTGACTAGGTTTTGATTTGACATACAATTTATCGACATCTGGGATCTGCTGCTTATGTTATGTAGCTTATTTTCAATAGAGTCGCAAAACCGTTAGAACTTTGCAAAAGTTGGTGGCATTCTATCTTTTTCTTTTAATCTATAATAGTTTTACAGTCAATGAGATATCTAATTATAGTGAGTAGCTGATGAATGCATCTGTAAATCTGTCTTATGTTCATAGTGATGTGCCGTCGTCGTGAGTATTGAAATAATTATAGTTTCGCCGCACTTAAAACTTTTGATCCTTGTGACTTCAACCCACTTAAGTGTTTTTGTAATTGCATTTTTTACCCTAATTTTCCGGGGAGTGTCCTGAGTAAGTTCTTGGGGTGTCCAAGTGTGTTGGGAAGTGTCCAACTGAAAATAGAGAGAAAAAGTGTCCAACACTTGGAAATCGAGTGCCGGACACGTGTCATGAGTGTGTCCTTGGAGTTTCCAGGCGTGTCAGAAGAGTTTCCAACTAAAGTAATCATGACACTTTGAAATTGAGTGTCGGACACGTGTCTGGAGCGTGTCCGTGTCCAGAGAGTTCTGTTGGTGTCGGACACGTGTCCGGAGCATGTCCGTGTCCGGAGAGTTCAGAGTCCAGTACGTTGCCTTCGATAAAGAGTCAGTGGTATATACGACATCATTTTATTGAGTACACCGATTACCATTGATGTGCTACAAACCTTAGGGAAGATTTTCTTATATCCAAAAACTTCTTAAATAAACCTATATATCAAGTTTTATGAATAATTCCATTTGTTGCATATGACTGTTTGTTGCATTTGACTATTTTGTAAGTTATGGCGAGACTGAGGAAACTTTTAGCTTTTTATACTGTATCAAGCTTATCAATTCGAGTTTGAGCCAAGCTTGGAAAGGGAAAATCGACGAATTCCAAACGTATTTCAAGCTCGGTTTGTTAGCAAAACGACCCTAACTCAATGAAACTTTTAACGAGTTGAAGCAAATGTCGAACTCGAGTAGCTTGATTTTTTTTACATCCATGTTCGGCACTAACTTCCGAACTGTTCTTGATACCCATTCAAATGATAATTTTCAGTACGAACACTCTCATGTTTTCAGCTGAGCAATCTCCCTGCAACATAGAACTAAAATTTGCTGATTAAAATAAAAAAAAAAACCACCACCAAAGGAGGCCGAAGACTAAGAAAACAACCAAAGCAAAGTACTCTCTCTTCTCTTTCTACCTCTCTTTGTTCAGCATGTGCAGGTCACTAATTCAATGGAAGTGAAATCTCTGCAAATTAATCTGCTGCCGATGGAGCGTTCTTAGCACGGGGGGTTGTGACCGATCGTGTCTTTCCTCCCCACGGGTTTCTTCGAAATTGTAGAGTTCTTACTAGTGTCTTTCATCCCAACAGGTTTCTCGAAATAGTATCGTTCTTACTAGTACGATAAGCCGAGCTTTTGTAAGTCTTGTGCTGAGCCAAATGGTGTTTGCAAAGGGAGTAAGTTTTATGAACCTGGTTTTTTACAGTGCCTACCTTTTCCGTCATTCCGACTGCAGAACATGGTTTCCTCTTTGTCAAACCCCAGCTGGTCCTTCCTTTCCTCTGCACCATCTCCATGTCCTGTATTCTCACTAACGATCAAGCAAATCTTCTTTCGGCGCGGCGTTCTTGACACTCTCCTCTTCTCCATTCATAGACATCTCATTTGACGACGAGCTGAGAAAGAGTATTATTTCAAGGCAATGTTACAAGCAAATCAATATGATGATGGTAAAAGTTCCAAAAACGGAAAAAGACCCATAAAGACTGACTTTGTCTTTTTCATTGTCTTATTTGATCTTTTTTCAACTCCGGTCTACTTTTTTATACGTTTCTGATTCTTCTCATCGAGACGAAAAATATGGTGTAAAAATTTCAACTTTATTTAGTAGAAATTAGTAAGAGATAACAACCTAAAAGACTGTCAAAAAATCTGGATAAAGTTTGGCCAAAGGGGCCCTTGGAAAAATCATTAGTTATGTAATTTGAAGGCGAAACCTAGCTACATAATTCAAAATGAAGAACTATTAGTGGGTTCTTGACAAGTCCGCAGGAGTCTCCAAAGGTCGAGTACTATCACACGGAGCTATCGTCTTCATCAACCTGTACCCGCGTAGAAACTTGAACAAAGTCAAAATCGAAGGTAAAAATAGTTATGAAGTTGGGAGATGTAAACAGGAGACGACTCATTAGACCAGTTGTGTATTCAGAGCCGAAAACACAATAACAATGAAGCTTTTGTAAACGACGAAGGAATCTTGAAACTTGAAAGCTGATCACTTTCCTATAAGATCTCATCTTGTAGCAAGGTTTTTAAATCCCCTACAGCGGAGAAAATCCAAGTGATGTGTACGTAAACTAACCCGAATACCCTGAGTTGTTGGAAAAAAATTCAAGCAATGTGCATTAACCGTGCAACTGCAAACTATGTACACTTTTCTTAATCCAGGATTCAGAGAGTATGACAAAGAGCAAAACATGGTGCAAGATGACTCATAAATTGACACGAAATCGAATGACATCTCAACAATGCTTCATGTGGTAGATTTGAGGTTGAATGATTGTTTGAGAACTTGAGAAGTGGAAGTTTGAGATATCGCAAAGTTGAGGCCAACAGGTTTCACAAACGACGAATGGGTATCAGAGATTCTCTCCATTTAACTGTCATTCTCTTTCGGATACCCTCAAAACTTCTTGTCAATTGCTCATAGATTTTCCATGCTTGCTTGCTAAAAGGAACGTTGGCCTTGGCCATGTAAGCGACGAAGCCATTTAGGTTGGAGGGGACCAAAATATCCCTGCCTCTATTGCCTTCATTGATTTGTCGTGGGGGAGGATTGAAGGGGCCATTTTGGTCATTCCGCAGCTTTGGTCTGGTGGCCCATGAGCACTGTTCATGTACTGCAACAGGTGTTTAAAAATTTACTTTAGTGAGTTTTCAATGTTGTGTTTGGATTGGATTTTGAAATTTTTTTTGAAAAATAGTAGGGGTAATAAGTGGAGAGAGAAATGTTGAAAGTATGGAGAATTTAGGAGGAAATTTTTGAAAAATTCTTTTTGAATTGTAAAAAGAACAAGGCAGCTTTTCAAGATTTTCCTCTATGTCCCTTTTTCCTTCTTTCTTTCTCGCTATTTTGTCTTTAGCGTGGAGACTATTTGGTAAAATTAGTTGGCCCAAATCCGTTGTATTTCACATGTCTGACATGTGAGATCTTTGCATTTCGTGAGGGTGAGAGAGGAATCAGAATCATCCGGAAATCTTACATGAATTCAGAGAGAGAGAGAGAGAGAGAGAGAGAGAGAGAGAGAGAGAGAGAGAGAGAGAGAGAGAGAGAGAGAGAGAGAGAGAGAGAGAGAGAGAGAGAGAGAGAGAGAGAGAGAGAGAGAGAGAGAGAGAGAGAGAGAGAATCAAATAAAGATTTGATTATGATTCTGGTTCTCCACCCTCCATGCGTAATTCAAACCAACAGTGAGAGAGAGAAACAGAGGCACAGAGAGAGTAGTAAGCATTAAAAAGAGAGAGGCAGAGAAAGTGAATCAACCAAGAATTTAATTATGACTCTAAGAATTTGATTTTGATTGTTACTCTGGATCCAATGGTGGAGAAAGAATGTGCGATAGGTTTTTAAATCAAGCTTAAGTTTATTCGGCTTATTTAGTTTTGATGTTTACAAAATTCAAGCTACTCGAGATAGATTTATAATTGGCTCAATAAGCAATACAAAGAGTAATGGGCACAGAACAACATGCGAGTATGTCGCCCCTTTAACACCATGCGAATACGTCGCCCCTTTTGCTAGTACATCGTAATAGTGGTTTGACCAAAAGATTGCACAAACCCTATGGTCTAGAAAATCCAAGTCACGTGCAGTTTTTGTGCAAAACTTTACCAACTCTAAAAAATCCAAAATGCAGAGAAAGTGAAACAAGAGGAAAACCAAATGGTGAAATAAGCTGAGCTTTTATGCGTCTTGAGCTGAGCCAACTGGTGTTTGCTAAGGAAGTTTCCAATAACAGATAAAGAACAATGTTCTTTGTTTAGAAAAAATGTTCGTCCAAATCAATTACCCAAACGGTATAGATTTCAAAGCGAACCTTTACTACGCGCAAATCCAAATCGATCCAGAATGAAGATTGTTGAGAAGTGTATGTACCTCTTGAAAAGTCCACGACAGTCTCCAAAGCTCGAGTATGGTAAGAAGCTAGTGTCGTAATCCTGTACCTGCACAGAACGTCAACAAAGTCAACATCAAAGCTAGAACACAATACAAAGATAAATATTTATGCAAGGAAATTGATTTTAACACTTCAAAAATTGATGGAGGGGCTCCAAAACGACGTTGGTTTTGTTTGGTTGAGAGTTTAGTTTAGGTAGTGGTGGAGAGAGAAATAGGGTAATGATTGAAAATAGAGGTAATGATTGGAGAGAGATGAGAAAGTAATAATTGGAGAAATATGGTAATGATTGAAAAAAAAAAGGGTAATGATTGAAAAACAAAACTAAAACAAAACTAAACTAGGAACTGAACAAGGTGGTCGTTTTGTATATCAACACAGTTCAATTTTAGAGCCCCTCCATCAATTTTTAGAGTGCTAAAATCACAATCCTTTATGCAATACATAAATCACTCACGTTCACACAACACATGCACAGCTCAACACTCTCATAATTACTTCCCAACTGCCTTCTTCAATATCAGACAAAGCCAACTCTCTCTCTTTACTAGCATGGACCCATCTCACATGCTCCAGTGCTCTCCCTCTGTCCCCTTATCTTACACACTCACAAATAACCAATAATAATTAAGTTTATTTCCAACACGATGTACTTTATGTCTAGAAGATTTTATTGAGGGTGGTTGAGTGATTGTTCTTTCGATTTGTAGGCACATTTATCACCGTCACTGCCTTTAGAGCTAGATCACATCCAACATCCTTACCGATAGGCAATACCCGTAGCATGTACTGCGTGATTGTTTACCTTGAGTCATTGTGCTCACTTATTTTTTCTGTTTTTTGTACGTTTCACTTATAGAGAGTTGTTACAACAAAATTTTCATATATGGTTTTTCGATTGATGGACTTTTTTAGAAACAAATATCAGTCGTTATCAAGTTGGGTTAACGTGAAGAAAAAAGTTGCTAATTCCACATGTCCACCATGCAAATGGAGGCAATTAAGTAAGGCCGTTGCAAAAAATAAAAAAATGGAGGCAAGTGAGAAAACTAAATTTGAATATTTACGTAGGTTACAAATTTAATTTATGATTTACAATTTAACGTTGAACCACTTTTGAAATATAGTTTATTTGTCAAAAAAAGCGAAGATGTAATGGGAGCATCAATTCTTTTTTGTAATGTGCACGTCAACTGACCCGAACACACTGAGTTATTTAAAAGAAAAAAAGACAAAGTAATGTGCATTTTTCGTGCAAACTATGTGCACTTTCATTAATCCACTAAAAACGTTAGTTATTTTTTCTGCTATACTCGTTGAGTACGGAAGAAAGATTTATTAATTTCTAATGCATATTTTCTTTGTCCCAAATTTTGAGTTTAGCTTTAGCTTTCTTCATTTATTCTATGGGCCGCCGTATGCATCTGAGACCATATAACGGTGCAAGCATTGCTAGAATCAAATACTGATGTAAGGGGTAACCAATCGACGGATGCAGATTCTAAAGATATAATAGTGACGCTTATCGTACTTACTGCAATAATAGTTATTTATTTGTCGTATGGTTTTATAAATTTGTACGGTCAAATATTAGTCAACAGGTAATTAATTCATTTGAGGTAGTTACTACCCTGTTGATGCGAGATTAGTTTCGGTGTCACACGAGGTACTTTGTCTGGAGGATTTTATTGAGGGTGTTAGAGTTATTGTGCTTTCGATTTGTAGGCACATTTGTCACCATCATTTCCTTCGGAGCTAGTTCACATCCAACGTCCTTACTTGTACTCCCGACAGTCGACAAGATAACACTCGCTGCCTTGCAGCATGAAGACTGCGTGATTGTTTACCTTGATCAGTTATTGTGCTCCCTTATTTTTTTTTCTGTTTCTATACGTTTCACTTATAAAGAGTTGTTACAACAAAATTTTCATATATGATTTCGATTGATGGACTAGAAAACAAATATCAGTCATTATCGAGTTGGGTTAACGTGAAGGAAAAAGTTGCTAATTCCACCTTTCACCATGCAAATGGAGGCAAGTGACAAAACTAAATCGAATATTTACGTAGGTTACCAATTTAATATATAATTTACAATTTAACGTTGAACCACTTTTTGCCATAGAGTTTTATCTGTAAAAAAAAAGCGAAGATGTAATGGGAGCACCCATTCTTTTCTGTTGTCAAAGAAAATGCCGAAGACTCAATTTTCTTCTATGGGCATATCATGCACTGACCATTTGCCATAAATAAATGGGTATATCATGCACTGACCATTTGCCCTCGCGAGGGTATGCTCATTCAGTGTCTCACTTTTGTAATCGGAACCGTTCAATTTTTCCAGATTCATTTTCTAGGTTACCTTGACAAAATTCAGCACAATCAAATATAGATAAGTGCTAGCTTCATCTAGGAGTTGATTTATTTTCTTTGAAATTCTTGACTGGAAAATTGAAAATTTAGATCAAATGCTTACCAATCTCCTATATATTAAGATGAATTTTTGCATAGTCTCCTAACAAATGACTTTAGACGATATGAACGGTTTTGAAACACGGAATGAGCATACTCTCGCGAGGTAAACAAAGCGATGATGAACAAAATTGTTCTCCGGAAAAGTGGAAAAGAGAGAGAAGACTCAAGTCGGGCAAGACTAGAGGTAGTTGCCTGGTTGGGTCAAGAACTTTGTTCAGATTTGTCCATTTAAAAAGATGCATAAATTCTTTACCTAAAGAATGAATAGGCAACTTATGAGTGCAATTTTGTTCACCCTCCTTAAATAACTCAGCAAGTTATTTAAATTAAGACGTCATTTTGTAGGGACCAAAATTATGAATCCCGTATCGTACATATTTTTAGGCAGACTTCTCATTTTTAGGCAGCCAACTTTAAATTCATTAAAGTAGGGCAACCAAGCATAAGCGGTCTTCCCATTCCCGTGGTCATAGAAGCTCCAGACTCATGGCGAGCTCCGAAAGAAACTAAAGAGTCAGAGCGTCATTTTTTTCTCTCTTTGGTGCAAAAAATAGAAGTGCACATATCATACCCCATCACCTCTGGCACAGTCATAGAGGCCCTAAACTCGTGGCAAGCCCCGAAAGAAACTAAAGAGTCAGAGCGTCCTCTCTCTCTCTCTCTCTGGAGCAAAAAACAGAAGTGCACGTATCGTAACCCATCACCTCCGTCACGAAGTGTTGCCCCGTGAGCAGAAGTGACGAGATACCATATGACACCGACAAACTAACAGGAAAGTTTTTTTCCCCCGAAGGTTTGGAAATGTCAATTTCACTGCTCGAACATTAGAGAAAATTTATTAGAAACCATGCATAGAGGGAAAAAAAGATGAGATTGAGTCAAGCGAACACAATCTTAACTTCTTAACCAATTGAACCGAGAAACCAAGTTTGTCGAGTTAGTTGTCTCATTTCTCTCTCCAGTGGTGACCTGAGTTCGAGTCCTACGGGGAGCAGGTTTGGGATTCAGGGCTATGGATAACCTCCGAATTCCCGTTTGACTAACATACTAACACCCCGCTACACCCGTTGATGTATAACGTATGAAAAAAAAAAAACCAATTGAACCAATGGACAGTCAGTAAACCACGAACCACTTGGCTACCCTCTTGGCGGTTGTCAGTGCAGTCAAACCCATCCAATACTAGTAGTCCAATAAATCCCTCTGTCTCTCTCTCTTTCTCTCTCTAGATATCTTGGTGTCGATTGGGGAGTTTAGGTCTGCAACAGTCATGTCTGGAAATCCTCGTTGCACAGTTTACGTCGGTGAGTGTTCTTCATTCTCCATTCTCGTTTACCTTCATTTTTTATTCTTCAACGATTTCCCTGGTCGGAAGTAAATTTGTACGGCAGCTTTGATGCTGTAGTATATTTTTCTCAGATTTCGGACTCTTTTCTGTCTAATTAGGTGGAGTTCCTGGGGTTTTAAGGAGTTGATTCGATTTTGGTCGCAAGAACTTCGTAGCGATTAGCGGCGATTACGAGTTCTTGTTTTTCCTTCTTACTTGATTGTAAATTTGCTTTGAGAACATCACCAACCCGCTTAAAATTAAAATTGCATATAGACACAGACATGTGTACTTGTTAACTATTTGGATTTAACTGATTTGGCTTCTGAATCGTTGTGAAATATTTATGTATGGCTTTGATAAGGGCTGAAACATTTTTTTCCCTTCTAATTATTGGATTAGTTAAGTGTTGAATGGTTTAGGCCCCGGACGTTAAACGTACTTCTCCTAACCCCAAGGTCACGGCTTAGGACTTAGAGCTTCATCCTTTGAATCACAGTGCTATCAACTCATATGAGCCCCCCCCCCCCCCCCCCCCCCCCCCCAGTGAACGGTGGGATAGGTCTCCCGGGATTAATCAAGGTTCACGTCGGCCAACCCGGACACCCTGAAATATCCAATATAACCAATACTTCCACTTTTAATTAGGCTTGTTGTCACTTTAGTTCGATTATGAAGTAAACACCTTACTAAATGAACAAGCATGGACTTTGAGTTTGAACTGCAACTTGGCGTGGTTATGTACCATGGAACATGCTTCAATGAGCTTTTTCAATCAATATTCAGGAGTTAAATCTATTTTTCACTGCAATTAGGCAATCCTCGTGTACACGACGAGTTAGATGCTTTGGGACCTTTGGATAAGGGCGAGAGTCGAGACTGATCCGTTTTAAAAGCATTGATTTCTAGTTTCTTGGTTACCTTCCTATATGCTTTTGACATCATTTGCTCTAGGATGCCACACTTTTATCTTATTTGGCGGTTTTGTGGTATTGTTTCAATTTCGGATTATAGGTTCCGGCTGAACTTGGATAGGGACAATGATGGTATGCATATGTGGAGTCCTTACCTTTTATGTGTGGGGTTCATGTTGAGGAGTCTCATGTAGTTTCTTTTTGTTGCTTTCAAGCCCAAGCCGTAAAAATTGGCAATCCAACATTGAGTTGGTTGTAAGATCCTCAGAAGGAAGAAGAAGAAAGAAATAGAGAAAATTGTGCCTTGGTTTGCTGTTATCTAAGACCCATTACGTATGTGGCAAGACTTTACTCTTTGGGTGTTTGGATTGCCTTGTGCCTCTGCTTGACGATTTCTCTAACCATTGGTTTTGTAGAAAGATGAATTGCCCATCTTACTACATAACCATTGGATTCCTTATGTATCCTTGTTACTGCTTTTACTATTTTCTGATGTTCCGTAACTTTTTCATGACTACACTAAATCTTAAATTTATAAACACAGTTTATTCATCATCTTTATGCAATTAGCAAGTGAATATTATTTTATTAGAGTAAATTACTCTTGTATGTAATTTTAACTTTGTATACTCATCTTGACTTGGTCTAATGTGTTTTCTACGCAGGTAGTTTGGATGAGAAAGTAAGCGACAGGGTGTTGTATGATATTCTCATTCAAGCAGGACGTGTGGTGGACTTGTATATTCCTCGTGATAAGGAAACCAATCGACCGAAAGGTTTTGCCTTTGCGGAATATGAGACTGAAGAGATTGCAGACTATGCTGTCGGGCTTTTCTCTGGCCTTGTGACTCTTTACAACAGGACATTGAAATTTGCGGTGGGTCCTTCTTCTTCTGTGGATTGAACTAGCTATGTTTGTCGAGGGATCTTGAGTCATACTGTCATTTGGTTGAATATTATGCGGTATTGTCGTACGGCCTTTCTTTTTCATTTGGCTCTTTACTTGTGAATTCTGAAATAAGATTTTGTCACTGGTAAAGTTTCTTCTTCAAAAGCTTGGGTTCGGCTCAATATTTATCAGATGTAGCCAAGGGCCCAAGCTACAAATAAGTAACGCACTACAAAGTGGAGTTACGTTTCTTCAAAAATAGGTTGGTTAACTACTGATAGACTATTGGTGGTTGTATTTTAATTTCATAGCTTCATTGCTTAGTGTGGTTTGGCCTGAAGTCACTGTTGTCGGTCTGTGATTGAATCCCTTTAAACTTTAAAGAGGGAAATTTTTTGAGGAGCCAACATGATAGCGCCCTGGCCTTGTAGTAGCTTTTATATAATGAAAGTTTCTTGTCAAACAGATATCTGGGCAAGACAAGCCCTCTGCAAACTTTCCCGCATCAAATTCTTCTTTCAGAGCGGGTCCACCCCCTATTCCCTTTAACAATATGGAAGCTTCCCCACATTCCGCAAGATTATCAACACCTAGTTTGTTTCCGGAATTCCAACTAAATAATAGTCCAGGTAATGTATCTTCGAGTGAAGTTTTTTCATTTTTATTTCTTTAGTTTGCTTGTATTTTTTCTTTTTGTGCTTATTCGTACTGGGGAAATGGTTCTTTTCATTTCTTATGTGCTTTTCAATCTTCTCTTCCATTTGTTCACAGTTCCCTCTACTGGGGTTCACCAAAGTAATGGGTATAGATCAGAGTTTGATGGCTACAGTTACGATCACGGTCGAGGAGTTTTTGGGGCAACAATGGATAACATTAGCCGCTCTAGGTCGAGCCGCTTTGATAGGAGCCCAGTCGATTATCCATTTAGATGATTTTCAAAGATCAATAAGTAACAAATCTCACCTTCATTTTACCTCCCAAGCAACTCTAACGTAATCAGTGGTTGTAAGAAAGGAACGTAATCAGTGGTTGTAAGAAAGGAGCTTCTGGTGGAAGATGCATATTTAACTTCAGATGGTAGTTTGTGTTGCAGGTTTAGTCAGTTGTGTTTATTTGATTGCGTTGTGATTTGGAGACAGAGACTCTATATGACATTGTATGTGTTGTAACCTTGTTCCATTCCCTCAAGTCGAGTGTTCTGAACTTGAGAGTTGTAATGGGATCATCTAAGTTGTTGCTTCCCAGCATCTTTTCTGCTTGAAATCTTATATGTGCATTGAACACCCTTTGCGTGTTGTCAAGTTTAATGAGCCCTAGGGTTGATACCGCTCTTGCTCGCGCCATGGTGGGGATGGTGGAAACCTGTTGGCGGGTGATCCCGCCATTGCGGGAGATAGCTACATCAGTTGCCCCCCTCTCCACCCTTTCTTACCGAGCAAAAAGAAAAAGATAATGAGTTGCTTACCTTCATCAAATATCATTGGGCATAACCTCCTTTGTATCCGGTTAAAGTTGCAGCAGGGATTTGAGGAATGTTGGTTTTGAGCCTTGGAAAGGGGCTTAACCAGTTTTTAGAGGTTAGGATGGAGGTAGGAGCAGTCATTTAGTTTGAAAATGGTATGATTCCACCTGCTATATTTTGATCTTTCGAATTAATACGACTTCACAGACTTACACCCAGAATCAATTTGAAATCTATATGGCGAGCTCTATACCATGTAGAATTTCAGCGTCCATCACATTCCATTGTAAAAAAAATCAATAGGAACCGCGAACACAGAAGTAGAAGTGCATAATTCTTATACTGGTACATGTTTTGATCTGTTAGACAGGTACGTTCGGATCTTATGAGTATTTTCTCTCACACATTGAAATGGACAATCCTCGTATTTGTACTGGAACGATAACTTGAATAATAAGCAAAGGCTCCATGTGGTACCCGGAGTAGTTTTGGCAGGATTGTTAATGAGCTGGGGTTAATGAAC
This sequence comes from Rhododendron henanense subsp. lingbaoense, assembly GCA_020567845.1. Lineage (NCBI taxonomy): Eukaryota > Viridiplantae > Streptophyta > Magnoliopsida > Ericales > Ericaceae > Rhododendron > Rhododendron henanense. The sequence continues at coordinate 39,405,431 of CM036316.1, read as the reverse complement.
ATGATTACTGATGAGGTTGTACGTCCAATGTTCATGCTTATTTTGCACGGGAGTAAGTCATAGAACTGTTAACAACCGCGCTTGTTTTGCACCCAAGAGAATTGGATTAAAATGGTAGTTTTCCATTTTGCCCATGCGAATAAGAAAAGGCGATTGAGGTTTTTTGGGTTTGGAAATTGCTTGATTTGCTCATGCATGATTTTGTAATGCCAACAGTGTTGGAAAACAGTTCTGGAAGGATGAAGGAAGAGAGAGTCTAGGTCCACCACATGATGTGTGCAGATTTTCTGAATATCTCCAAGAGTATGCTTTCTCATAAAGTATGCTTTCCAACCCTGGTTAAAAATTCCAATTCAGTTTAAGAGTAGGAATGACCTGTCAAGCGGTAGAAGAATTAGATTCAAAGAGTTACAATAACGGGACATTACATCAATCATGTGAGGTCCACAATAGCTAAATCAAGCCCAATGCACAATGACCCAAGAAATAGCTATACGGGGAGGAAATAGAGAAATGACGAAAGACTCCTATGCATGAGAACTAGTGAGCTATTAATCAATTCTTGCCGAAAACAATATTTGCCCCCTGGACTCTCAGTAGAGACTCTATAAGGGTGACCAACGAGGCTAGTCGTAGTTGGTTATGAGAAGTATGTTTTGAGAGCGAGGGAGAGGAGATACCATGGCTCGAACCCATGAAGTGAAGGCGCCACGAGAGAGCCACTACTACGGAATTCAAAGCCTTGGTTAACAATGAGTATGTTGAGACCCCCAATTTGGTGTGTCATTGGACATTCATAAAATCCCTATCAGAATTCAAAAGAATCATAACAGAGCACACCATTGTTACCTTACTTTCACACATTGGATAAACCTAAGTTTTTTCAAGCATGCATGAAAGGAGAAAGTCTATGTGCTACAATCGGGACCAAGAAACTACCCATAAAGCGAATTTGTGTGGTCCAAATGTATTTGAGCGCACATCGCGCGGCTGTCTACATCAGAAGGTGAGCTCATATCGACTATCAGGGTGAGGGTTGAGCTTGCTTCATCCATTCGAACACAATCAGCTAAGGAGACCATATATCTCTCGTGCACAATTTTATCAGAAACTAAGTAGGCGCGGTACTCTTTGCTGTCCCTTCCCAGAGAAAAGAACTCGAAAATGGGATGCAAAAGAAGCCAAGATGCCCCATCTCTTGAAAACGTTAGAGCCAGCGCCGTTCATTTTAGAATTAATGAGTGCAACATAAACTAAACGGAGCCCGTATTTGTCTAAAAAAGTTTGTAAATGTTTAAAGGATTGCGTTTTCGCAATGGCAGAATCATCTTCTGGAGCATATAGTGTGTCTAGCCAAAGTATCTTTCTCTGTGCCAAATTTGCTCCTAAAAGTGAACTTGAAATGGAATAACGCAACTATTTTTACAGAGATATCGTCGGGCATAACCTCCTTGTATCCAGTTAAAGTTACAGCAGAGATTTGAGCAGTGTTGGTTTTGAGCCTAGCTAGGGAAGGGGCTTAACCAGTCTTCAGAGGTTAGGATGGAGGTAGGAGCAGCCGTTTAGTTCGAAAATGGTATGATTCAGGCATTAAGCCTGCTATAGTTTGATCTTTCGAATTATACATATTCACAGACTCATTCCCAGAATCGATTTGAAATCTAGAAGACGAGCTCTATGCCGTGTAGAATTTCAGTTTCATTGCATTCCATTGTAAACTATCAATAGGAACTGCTAACACAGAAGTTGAAGTGCATAATTCTTATACTGGTACATTTGGATCTCATGAGTATTTTCACTCACGCACAAAAACGAACAATCCTCGTCTTTAGACCGGAAGGATAACTTGAATTATAAGATGAGGCTCCATTTGGTAACCGGTTGGCAGGAGGATAGTCAATGAGCTGGGATTGAGACTGTGCTTCATAACGAATACGATTACTAACGATTACTAACGAGGATGTGAGTCCAACGATCCTGTTTATTTTGCAAGGGAGTACGTGATACAACTGTTAAATACCGCGATTGGTTTGAACGCAAGAGGATTTGATTGAAATGATAGTTTCCCATTTTGCCTATGCGAATTAGAAAATTACAAGGCGGTTTGAGTTTTTTCGGGTTTGGAAATTGCTTGATTTGTTCATGATTGATTTTGAAATGCCACCACATTTTCTCATAGCCCATTTTCTACCACTGGCCTAATCCATTTACTTTGATAACCTAACTCCAGAACCGTTCGTCGATTTTGCCATTTTCGCAACTGTTAACAACCCGATGCAGCTTCAAACAAGATTAGCACATATCAATGGACAATTGAGTCAACGCAAAGAGTTAGCATTATGAATACCAGGTCCTCTGATACTTATTAATCCTTCCAAATGGAGGGATTCGTATGCCGACCAGAATAATGCCCCATTCAACTAAGGTTCTTATTAGGGGCCTCACTGCCTTATCGATCGGATCCTAGTATCCTACCATCTATACAATCCATTAATCAAATTCTACCATCTGTGCATTTTGTTGCGTTCCTAGACCACTTCTTTATCGATCGGGTAAGATTCTGACAAACTTTTTACTCAACTCTGGTTTGCAGCTCAGACTACAATCCCAGGGGTAACAACTTCACCAAACACTGCCTAACTCTGCAACTACCCACAAACCGATAGAGGTGCTGATTTGCTGAGGTCCACCAAATGATGTGTGCAGATTTTCTGAATATCTCCATGGGTATGCTTTCAGATAACGTATTCTTTCAAGCCCTGGTTTAATATTTCAATTCAGTTCAAGCCCTGGCTAAAGAAGCCAAGACGCCATATCTCTTTTGAACGTTAGAGCCAGCGCCATTCGTTTTACAATTAACGAGTGCAACATAAACTAAATGGAGCCCGTAATTCGTTTTACAATTAACGAGCGCAACATAAACTAAATGGAGCCTGTATTTGTCTAAAAAAGTCTGTAAGTGTTCGAAGGATTGCACTTTCAGAATGAAAACATTATCTTCTGCACCATTTAGTGTGCCTAGCCAAATTCTACTCTCTGTGTGCCAAATTTGCTCCTAAAAGTGACCTGAAATGGGAATAATCCAACTACTTGTACCGATGATGATGTGATGAAACAGACCTAATTTGTTGGTAGATCTTAATACACTAGAATTGCTACACTCATTTGGATAAATAATTCCCAGTGTAATCCTTAGAATGCGAAAAACATGACAAACGATAGATCACCTACTCAAACCACAAAATCCCATCACAAAAGTTTCATGAATTATTCCCATCCTATATAACATACATGCAATCCTCCTCCAAACACAACTCACATAATTCTACTCTCTCTCTCTCTCTCTCTCTCTCTCTCATGAAGAAGAGAATTGAACTGAAAGATGAGCTTATACTGCAACACCCGTTTCTCCTTCTCCTTGCTCTAGCATTGGGATTCATTATAATGGATCCATTTCAAATGGGTCCGGTTGGAGGCCATGATTTTAGGCCGGTGAAGCATGACATTGCACCATACAAGCAAGTCATGGAGACGTGGCCTACAGACAACAGAAGCCGATTAGGGTCTGGAACTCTGGAGTTTGTGGATCAAGTATTTGGCCCCGAGTCGTTGGAGTTTGATTCAAGCGGGCGTGGTCCGTACGCAGGGTTAGCCGATGGACGCGTAGTGAGGTGGATGGAGGAAGCTGGAGGTTGGGAAACATTCGCGCTCGTGACAAGAAACTGGTAAGATTTTTCAAAGATAAATTTAGCAAACTTCCATTTCTGAAGTAAAAATAGCTGAAACATGTTTTTACATGAAGATCGAAATTTTACTCTGGAAACAAAACTGAGTACTTTCCAAGATTTCACTGTTTACTCCAAGCACAGGAAAAAAAAAAGGTTGGCGAAATTTTACGCTGGAAACACGAATTTTTTTTCTGAACCACCATTATCAGGAAACACGAAGACATATTTGAACTATGAAAACTGCTCTTATGCGAAAGGATCAACGACATAAAACGCTACAGAGTAGTTTCTGACATTTCATTCTTTCCCCATACACTTGAAAACGAAGAAAAGAAAAGCACTTCCAGACATAACAAATTTTCTTCTTTCTAATCCATGTGACTTTGTAACGAAATTGGATTCTTCCAAGGTCTGAGAAACTCTGCGCAAAAGGAGTCGACTCTTCGACGTCCAAGCAATGGAAAGTGGAGCCGCAGTGCGGCCGCCCCCTAGGCCTAAGGTTTGACAAGAAAACAGGAGATTTGTACATAGCGGATGCCTATTACGGACTCCTTGTTGTGGGGGCTGAAGGGGGCATCGCTACTAGTTTGGCAACTCATGTGGAAGGGGAAAAAAGGCCTATTTTCTTCGCAAATGATCTTGACATCCATAACAATGGTTCCGTCTTCTTCACAGATACTAGCAAGCGATACAACCGCGCGTAAGTCCTTGCGTTCCTTGTTTCCCCATCGTTGAGCTACGTTTTGGGTTCATTTTTAAGAGAAAGTCATGGTACACAGCTTAAAGATACTCGGGTCAAATATGTAAATTCGCGTGTGGTTTGTTGTTTTGTAAGACAATTTTTATTTGTAGGTCATTTTGCTTATGTTTTTGTTTAATGGAGGTAACTCGAAATTTTTTGAAACACAGGGATCATTTCGTGATAATGCTGGAAGGAGAGGCCACAGGTAGGCTTCTTAGGTATGATCCTCCTACGGGAACAACACATGTTGTGAAAGATGGCTTGTCTTTTCCAAATGGAGTTCAACTTTCTAAAGATCAATCCTTCCTTCTGTTCACTGAGACTACCAATTGCAGGTTCTCTCTCTCTCTCTCTCTCTCTCTCATACGCGCTAGCGCGCACACACAATGTCAAGTTCAACATGAAGCTGATGAATAACCAACAACAGAATTCGCCACTAAAACCATTTACATGAAGTTATTGCCAAATTAGTTTTTTGGTAGCAAACTGGCACATAAAAAGATTTTATGTGCCCCCATATTTATGCGTATAGATCCGGAGACAGATATGTCCAGAACCGTCCAATGCAAGTGGAAGCAGAAGTGCATGTGGATCTCTCGTTATCATGTGCGGCCCAAGTGCATCGGACATTGTGGACACATCTAGATCCTTACACATAAAGAGCATAGCTCAAACTCCATTGATTCACCTTCTTTTTTATGTGGTAATGAGCTCCAATCCACTTATAAGGTTCTCACCAGGTTTAAACTTAGAGAGCAAGTATTCTATACTGTATGATGTTGGACCACAATCTTCTCAACATGACCCTCACATGCATTTCATCTCTAGAAATCATTGCATACAAGTTTTTTTTTTGGCCAAAGCCGATATACATCAGTGGGTTAGAGAGTTAGTTGTTAGTAGGGGAAAGGGGAAGGGGAGCCACCACATAAGTTGAGTCGAGAAGAAAAGAAAATTGTTAACCACCGCCCAAACAAGACCTAAGAGAGAAAACAAAGGTAGGATAATGCCATGATATTTAAACGCCTTCTGGGTTGCTGCCTATACATGTAAATACACATACGCGCTTATATTTCCTGGTTGCGTTCCAAAGTCGTTTTTGTCTTTCTTATTCCGGTTAAACCAAGAAAAAATGCACAGAAATGTTTTGCAAGCTGAAATTCCCAGTGTCATAATCTACATATTTAACACTTGGTTTTCTGGGTACATAGCCTCTTTCCTTTTCTGCTTTTTTGAAATGTCTAACAACTAAACATATTTGTGCTACTGTAACAGGATAATGAAATACTGGCTAGAGGGTCCGAAAACAGGCACCGTTGAGGTAGCTGCTAACCTACCGGGTTTCCCAGACAATATAAGGCTAAACGAGAAAGGCGAATTCTGGGTGGCAATAGACTGTTGCCGGACCACATGGCAAGAAGTTTTCTCTAACAACCCATGGATGAGGAGCATTTACTTCAGACTGCCGATTCGGTTGAAGTACTTGGCTAGGTTCATGGGTATGAAGATGTACACTGTCATCTCTCTGTTCAATGACAAGGGAGAGGTGTTGGATGTTCTTGAAGACAGGAAGGGTAAAGTAATGAAGCTAGTCAGTGAAGTTAGAGAGACAAAGGGGAAACTGTGGATTGGTACTGTGGCTCATAACCATATTGCTACCCTCCCTTACCCTTAAACCTAGTTCATTTGAATCTTGTAGCTTTTTAAGTTATGTGCAAGTGTTTGTTCTTCAGAGATTGGAACTAGAATTGGATAAGATTGATCAGGTAGGTTTATGTGTTTGATCAGTGCTCTAGTTTGCAGGTTGTGATTGTTGTCACCAAGAGTTGCAGGATGAGTTTTGTGTGTTCTATAAAAAACTAGTCGCTAGTTGGGCAGAAGAGGGGCGCATGGCACCTAGAGATTAGTTGGGTTTTTCTCATTTTCTAAAAAAAAAAATCTTCCATCTTCTCCCAAATTTTAATACTAAAGTAACAACTAAAAAGTAACACAAAATAAATCCCTTCTCATGGATTATGTACCATATGTTCTAGGGGAGTGATTTTGCCACTCCCCAAATTGTTAACGGCACTCCCCATCAATATGGGTTGATTTTGTCACTCCCCAAATTGTTAATTTCTGGGGAGTGCCATTAACAATTTGGGAAGTGACAAAAGCACTCCCTTATGTTCTATTAGCCGATTTAGGACTTTGATATGTATTTTGTATATATCATACATAATGCTATATTTAACCCTAAAATACGTACTGACAATTGGAGAGAGCCTTTTCTTTACTTTTTTGATACCTTAGAGCAAGTACACCAGACTCTGTACTTGAGCTCTTTAAGCTAAAATAAAGAGCAAAATCATGAAAAGCTTACTACACCAGCCTAGCTACTTGCTTAGGTATTATACATGTATTGAAAAAGCTCGGTACTTATAGCTATCAACTGTAGCATAGCAAAAACATAAATTATTATTATTTTAATGTCAACACCCACTTTATCCTCTCACTCTCTAAAAAAATTATACTCATCTCTCTCCTCATTAAAGATGATAAAGTACTATTATACTCCCTCCGTCCCCTTTTTAAAATCTAGTATTTCATTTTGGACTGTCCCTTAATAAGTGCCCATTTTGTAAAATTAGTGGGTAAAAGTTGGTACATTTTCCATTTTGCCCATAAAAGTAGATGCCATTTTAAAAAATTAGTGAGTAAAAGTGTAATGATAATGTCTTCATAGAGGATAAGTAGGGAAAGTGGAGGTAAAAATTGATGTGAAATGTCCAATGATGATGTTTTTTTAATAAGTTGTAGTTACGAAACGGAACACTTAAAAAGGGACGGAGGGAGTAATAAAATAGAGAGCAAGTACAGAGCATTGCTGCAGAGGCAATACAAAAAGTGAATAGGTAAATTACGAAAATTATATTCTGATTAGCCAATTTACCTATTTATTGGTGCACTTGCTCTTTCTTTACTTTAATTTTTGATTCCTTATAGAAGAGATCAAAAGTTATCCAAACTTTGCATAATTGCCTAAATTACCATTCCATTCTAACTTCCCCTACCCACCTAAGAGGAGTTAGTAAAAAAAAAGAGGGTCAAATCGGAGTCCTTTACCTTTTAATCTTTGGTGCAACTCAATTGAAAATAACAAAAAAAAAAAGTAATGATAATGCTAAAACTGTTTTTGTTGGTGCCAAAACTCCGGTGCATAAAAGTCTTGTACACTGCACATGGTACAAGCCTTTTGTGCACTAGAGTTTTGACACCAACAAAACAATTTTGGCATTATCATTTCCCCCCCCAAAAAAAAGACATATACAAAAGAGCGCCTCTATCCCCCTCTCCCTTCTCCCCCACCAAACGGGCCGTTGGATTGAAAGAAGACAAATCGTCTGTCACACTAGCCAGATTCGAGCTCAAAATTTTGGAGCACCAAGGGGGACTGGTGCTTGCACGGATGAATTTGTCTCCTACAACTATGTTTTTCACAATGACAATCGTGGATGTCTACATAATAAAGCCATTATAATGCCTTTACAATTGCTAACTCTGATCTCACCAATTCACAATAACAATGTCAATGGAAGGCCAAAAAAAGTAGCACGCGCAGCGCACATGCCAAAATATATACATACATACATACATACATACATACATGCACAGATAGATAGCAGTGACATATGACTACTGTCCTGATCTTTTTTCGTTCAATTTTTTTTTCCCCGGTCACCCTAGAATCCAAGTTGCTTGTGCCCAGTGGTCATAGCTCCCAATCTCTACATCTTTCGAATAATGCCTCCAGCAGTGATATAAAGTGTTCCGATGTGGGATGGGGGTGTTACAGCTTCACAATTTGGTGATGACCAATGACAATACTACTAGCTTGAGCTTCAAGTATCAATTTCTTGGACCGGAGGAACCGGGAATTTTCCCGAGTCCTCCATATTAAAGCAAGCTATCCTAGTACATTCCAAGGTGAATAACAGAATAGTCATGGAACAAGAAACAACAATAACACAAAGAAGCTCCTAGCCAAGAAATGAAACTGAAGTTTACAAAAATACATACTAGAAAACAAAAAAGGTTCACTTGAAATCAAGCCCTAGAAGTGCCTTCAAAAGAGCTAGGAGATGAAGTGCTGCAGAGCATATCTAGATAGAGCATGGTTAATTAGCCGGTACAAAGTCGAGTACTGCTGCACAGAGTTTAGAGCTTGGATGTTCCTTCACTATCAACTGCAAAATAAATGTAGACTATCAATGTTTATGCATTCTAACACCACTAAAAACATGAGTAATAGCCCATTAGACGGCGAAAGAAATGGCTAGAAGCCCCCGTAATTGAAGAAGAGTAGTAGCAAGAACTAGAAAGCTGAAATTCGAACATTAATTCAACAATTTTCATTAATGGATACAGGCAATGCAGCAATAAATCTTTCAAATACAATGACGCTGTCATCATGAAATTCAAAATTGAAGGAAGATCTTTACTAAACAAGTTAAGATGAATGGCATTGACAAATAGGTGGCTGAGGCTTTCCTCCTTCCTGGAACACGTAAAAGGGAAGTCATTGAGGTTAATCTGGTACAAAAAGAACAGAAGGTTGTGATTGGTTCACTGCATGGAAATGGCATACCTTCATTTGGTTCGTTAAAAGAAAATGACAGAATGCACATTATGAATGGAATCTTCATTCACAATTTTTGGTGGCTGAGCCTTTCCTCCTTTCTAGGACACAGAGAAATTGAGGTTAATCTGAAAGATAAAGAATTTAAGGTTGTGTTGGATTCACAATAACGGAACGTTGAATTCGTCATTCGGTTTGTTCAAAGAAACTGACAGAATGCACATTACGAATGGAATCACCATTCATCATTTCAGGTGAATGGCCCTTCCATTGCCAAGGCAAGGAACGACGATTCCATTCCATTCCTTTCCTAAATCATTCTACACAACCTTGACAGTACCTTCTCACCGGAAGCATTAAGAAACTTACACATTTCCACAATGAGACTTCAATCTCTCAATAAGTTGCATTCCCATAAAACCCTAGGTGTTATGTCCAATGGGTTGCCAAATCCAAGGACGACGAGGCAGCAAGTTCTCTTGATGCAAATACCTGTATCCAGACTTATTAATTCAGTGCAGCACTAATGAAAGCCCAAACGATTTTAGCACGCTTTGCAGGATTAGCAATGAGATAGAGAGGATTGAGTAAGGGATGTAAAATTTATTGCCGAACCAAAAAAACTCAATCTGAGGCAATGAAAGTAGGAAAGACATGGGTCACATTGGGTTCCGTCCAAGTGAGTCCAGAGGGGAAGATTGTTAATGAGTGGAGATTTTGATATTCTCACAACCAAGTGCCAATAAAAGGTTAATACGAGGAACCCATATGTCCAAAGACTCCAAACATACACTTATTTATCCCCACAAAAAGGATGGTACTAGTTTAGTCTCACTGTTTTCTCTTTCGCTAAGAAATAACCAAAGTATTGGAAAATTACTCATCTATTTACTACTAAAACTTTGATGCTGCGTAAGCAATGCCAAATTTTATATTGCATAGAAGTACGGATATGTGACGTAAGTGTATCCAAAAGTATCCGATACTTCAAGAATACAGAAAATTAGTTCAAACTATGGATACGTTTAAGGAGTATCATATACCTGCCAGTGAGAATCAAAGGACTCGTATCCTATATGGACATGACACGGATATGACACCCATCTATAAGTAATCATGCAATCATGCTTCATGGGTCAGATTCCAACCATTATAAGTGAGCCCTAGCCACTTGATATGATCTAGGACATAATCTCAATTCAACATACATCACTAACCAATGTTCAATATAACTCAGACTAAACATAAATAAGTTTCAAAAAGGCATATGTGGATTTGCAACCTCCAAAACATTAAATATAGAAGCTCATGTAGTATGACATACACAACTACTAATCTAGAAAAGAAGGGACAGAGTCACTTCTATGTTGGGACTGTACCTGATAACTCTATGAACTTTCACATGAAGAACCTTCACATTGTCTCATAATCTGTCCTCCATGATTAGGAGAGAGGAGGGTCTCGACGGAGTTGCCCAAAATTGCAAATCCAGTTGGAATGCCAGGAACAATCATGACCCTCACTGTTTCTTTTTCCGGATTGTACAGAACTAGTTGCTTCTCTTCAGATTCATCTACTATTATTTCTCCGTCCTCTTCTATTATCCTTATGAGCGCCCTCAACACAAACTCGTCTTTTGCTGACAAATACAACACACCGTCTATATACATCATAGGATCAGCAATCCTAAATTTAGTCCATGACTCTGTTACCCCGTACTTATTCATCATCCAAACTTCAGTTCCGTTGTCACAAACCGAGAAACAAACCAAACAGAGACAACCCCGAAGAACGACCAAGCATTCACTCTCTAACTCATAATCAGGCAGCTGGATTTCCCTAAAAACCTGATCTGACAAATCGAAAGCAATAGCATTCATAAGATTATACCAACAAAGCCAATGAAGACGGTCATTAAGGTAAACCCCAGTTTGAGGTTCCAGCCAGTTATGTGAAACTTGAATTATGCTCCAAGCATCAGTTTTCAGCGAATAGACAGCCACATCATCAGTCTCAGTATCATCAACCTGAAGGGGGTTACGGACCATCACAACCTTGTAATCATCCGTACACGAGTCATAACCGAACCCACGTACAGGCTCCCCGGACCCTTCATTTTCATTCCAATTGATGTCAGACAAAGGGGATTTGGGCAGTTTCTTACATTCTCTAGTGAAAGGATTCGACAAGAAATTGGGTTCATAACTTATACCGTGGACCAGAAGCAAGCCATTGAAAGGTTCCGAAGCCATTAACCATTCACCGAAGCGCTCAGCCGGAAGAGTATCAAGCTTTTCACAGGTCGGGTTTGCGTCAGCGAGATCGACGGAGTAGAGGGCGTCAGAGCTGGACCTGAGAAGGGCTTTTGGAGGTTTCTTGGTAGTAATGGCTATGTGAAGGTGGGTTTTGGCGAATTGGGGGGAAGAGATTAGGGTTTTCCATGAGGGAGAGACACATTTGAACCGGCATAGAGACTTGACTGGTAGTCGAGCGAGTACGTCGGCGACGATTTCCGGTGGAAGGTGGCTCCAGAGGGAATCGTCCATGGTCTCACCGTCCGACATCATGGTCTTCTTTACAGAAGATTTATCTTTCTGGGGTTCTTGGGAGAAATGGAAGAAAAGACTGAAAAGAGACACACAGAGAGAGAGAGAGAGAGAGAGAGAGAGAGAGAGAGAGACAGAGAGAGAAAGATACAGTATCCGTAAATCAAGAGCATTCAGGCAAATTCGATTCGTCACCGGAGGGTCAGCAACAGCTCGACAGTGGGAGTTTCAGCGTGAGGAAGGTGTGGGGGAGTTTAGCGCAGAGTGAGAGAGAGAGAGAGTGAGAGTGAGAGAGAGAACGAGCCGAGATTCCTTCACCAGTAAGTCACTAATAAGTCTAATGGTACGCCTTTTTGTCTGATCAAAAAAAAAAAAAAAAAGAGTAAGTCTAATGGTACAGAAAAGTGTACAGATTTTTACGTACAGATTTTGTGTGGGGCTCATTATGGATCTCACACAAATGATCCGAGCCGTTCATTAAATGTAAAACAGTTTTTCAAGGACCCTCGTGAAAAATCAGTTCAATCCGATATTTATAGATACTCAATCCAATCATCTAACTTTTGATTTAGATTCCCGGATAATGAAACATTATATAATTGGATTGAGCATCTATAAGTATCGGATTGAACTGATTTTTCGCGGGGACCCTTGAAAAACTGTTTTACATTTAATGAACGGCTCGAATCATTTGTGTGAGACCCGTAGTGAGCCCCACACAAAATCTGTACGCAAAAATCTGTACACTTTTCTGTACCATTAGACTCACCCTCCGCTGCATTACCTATTGGTTTTTTTTCTTTTTTGATCGGTTCATTACCTATTGGTTGAAAATGTCTGTATCTTATCACAAAATGTGTGGATCCCGTGATATCATGCTTATCAAAAAGTGTATTACACGGGTGAGACCTATACCATTTCAACCAATAAGAAGGAGTGTAATGTACACAATCTTTTAAGAAGGGTGAACAAAATTGCACCCCTTGCCCTCTTTCAAAACAACCAAGTCTCGCTCACCCGTTGTGGTTTGGGAGAGTTGAGTTTTGTTCACCCTTCACTTAAGAGGGTGAGCATTATCCTCCTTCCTATTGGTTGAAAGGATGTGGACCCCACCATAAAATGATGTTATGCTTACCAAAAAGTGTATTGCATGGTAAGCATGACATCACTTTGGGGTGGAGTCCATACCATTTCAACCAATGAGAGAGAGAGGGTAATGTTCACCCTCTTTTAAGGAAGGTGAACAAAATTGCACTCGATTTGGGAACTTGACCTCTGATGCAGGCCCCTTGGGCCCTCTGTCGTGGTGTCACTCTTTAGTGGCAAGGCTCTTGGACCTACGTCAGCTAGGTTGGTTCCCACATCGGGAGTTTGGGTATTGTGTGTGTGTTTAAAGGATGCATTATGCCTCTCCCTAGTCAGCAATTGCCTAGGTGAGTTGGTATGTGGAATTACTCTCTTGCCTTCCTTTAAAACAAAATTGCACTCGAGAGAGAACGGATTAAGTGTGGATTCCATCACAAAGTGATTTTATACTTACCAAAAAGTGTATTGCAGGGGGTGAGATCTACACTATTTCAACCAATAAGATGGGGGTAACGTTCAATCTCTTTTAAAGGTGAACAAAATTGCATTCGGGAGAGAACAGAGGTGAACAGTAGAGAAAAAGAGGAGAACATGTGACCGAGAGGGGGAGAGTGTGTGTGTGCCATTTTTTAGTTTTAATCTCAGCCGTCCAAAACAACGGTGATATATAGTGTCAAAAAAGTTGTGTTAAATAGTTGTCCTTAAATCCTCTATGCATAAGTGAGCGTATATATGAGAGGCCCGTTTTATGGACACAATTTTTAACACAAATTTTGACTCAAAAGTACTTGGAACCCCACACTAATAATCGGAGCCGTTCAATTTGTTAAAAGAGCCTTGATAGGATGCATGACACTGGGGACATGAAAGAGAGTAGACGGCTGAGATTCGGGTGTGAATCTAAGCCGTCCACTCTCTTTCATGTTCATGTTCCATTTTTCATGTACCATGGTAATTTTGTTGTTTAAAACATGGTTGTAAGAGTATGCCGTAAAAAGTAATTCATTAGTATATCAGTGAGGACTTGATTCATCCATTCAGTTTTTATCATATCAAACTTAGATACTTGATCCATTCATTCATTTTTTACCTGTCAAACTCAAGGACAAATACCGATCAAACTTTTGCCAAATCCAAATGAGTAGATTTTTTACGAATAGTCTTACAAACATGTTTTAAACAAATCAACGATTCCAATTATTTGCGCGAGACTTAAAATGGATCCCATACAAGGTTTCTAATAGTGGTGACGGGGACTTCTGCCAGTGAAATTGGGAGGTGGATTTGGAGGATTTTATTGGTGGCGGTGAAGGAGAGGTCGTGGGATTTGGCGGTCGATCCAAGAGAAGAATAAAATTAAATGAATTTTGATGCAAAATTTGAGTAAAAAATGGATTTGCCATTGGAGATGATGATATTAAATGGAGCTACTCAAATTTTTACTCGAATTGAATAATGAGTGGAGATGCTCTAATAAGTGTGCATTTGTGTGCCTTTGATTATATTACGGAGTAGTTCCTTTCCTTTTGTTCAATTTTTACTTTAACAGAAGTCGCCGTCGCCGATCGATCAAGAGGAAAAAAATGGTGTCTCATATCATCCCGCTTGATAATCTAATCCCAATCCTAGAGACGGATATGCAAAGAGTGGCTTTTGAAAGAGTTTAGTTGTTTTTTCATTTTCTAGTCTATCCAAAAAAATAGTCATAAAAATCCCTTCCGCCCCATGAGCACACCTTAACGTCTTTCCGTAGGTTAGTGACACGACTTTGAAGGTACTATCTTCGTCCCAAAATATTTGTCCAGTCCGCAAAACGAGAACTCGAAAATAATGCATTTCTTCCAAGAAAAAATTTAAACTTTTTTCATAAATTAAAAGAACTCATCGATATCTAGTGAATTGTTGAAAAAAATTAAATTTTCCTTGCAAAAAATGTTTATTATTTTTACGTCCTCGTTTTGCGGATCGGATAAACATTTTGGGATGGAGGTAGTACATGTTAGGAGAAATCTGTGCTGACTGTAATTTGAGAATTTACCTACTGTAGTAGATTAGGATTCTGAAACCTAACTTGTGGAAACCATCATTCCTACAGACTGTATCTTATTTTTCTACAGTCAAGCTCGATGGAACATCAGAAAAAAGGTATGGCCGATTCAGAGCCGGCCCTGACTTTCCAGTGGCTTAAAGCGAAAATTAAAAACGAGGCTTTTTTGTTGGACTATTATTAGGGATAAAAAAAAAGTAGGAGGGTCCCTGAAATTCAAATTTTTTTGGCCCCGACTTTAATATCTACAAATTCCTCCCAAATAGTATTTCAAATTTGAGGATACAAGTGCCTAATGGTTGGGGGTTGAGGGGTGGCAGAAACATCTTCTACCTTGTTCGTATCATAGCTAGGCAACAGAGACGAGTACCTTGGGAAACATAACAAGGAGAAGTTTTTCAGTGCCAGGTGGGCACGGGCCACATGGTGCCGAGCACCATCTCGGCCGTCCAAACGTATTTTAGACGGTCCAGATCTATTTAGGTAATTTTTTAGTGTAAAATTACCATAACACCCCCTCAAATCCAAACAGATTTGGACCGTCCAAAACATGTTTGGACAGCCGAGATGCATGCTCGGCACCACGTGGTCCGTGCCCGCTCGGCACTGAAAAATTTCTCCATAACAAGACTTTCATCCTCTACAAAAATTCTTAGTTTCCTTTGCTTGTTTAGCAGTGTTCGCTGTGATTGTTACAAGTTCTTTTCTAGAGGTGGGATTTCCTTGTTCTTCCCCATGGTAATACTGTACTTCGTAACACATCAGGTGAGATTGTTCAAGCGATAAGAGAGTTGGTGAAAGAACCATAGATTTGGACAAATTGTGGTGAATATTTCGTAACACATCGGGTAATTCGGGTAAGTTAACACCGACAGATTTGTTTCGAGTATTTGTCGTGTAGATACGTACAATGTTAAGCTCGTTAAGCGGTTGACAGACTCTGTAGAAGACTGCCTCGATTTCAATGGCTTGTATACAGTGTGAATGAAGTATTAATGTGTATTATAGTTCATCCGACACATTGCTTTCATGTCAAGGGGTTTGAGCTAAAGAATATACACGTAAATATTGGCTGGGTAATTTCGAACTCGAGCCGACGTGAGTTGAAACACAACCACCAACCTCTCCATGTTTTGCATTGCATGGTTAGAGCTCATAAACCGGAAATCAAGTGGGTCTAGCTCAGTTGACCACTCTTGAACGCTTCTAATCGGGAGGTCAATGGGTCGAATCTTGCCGAAGGCGAGAATCATTGATTTGTCCCTTTAGAGGGTCTTTTCTTTTCTTTCTTTGGTTCTTCCCTATGATGTACTTATAGAAAATAAGAGGTCGGACATATCTTTCAGCTTCAGTTTTATCCGAACCCTAAATATTGTTGCCGAACCTGGATGGATTTTGTTTTGTTGCATAATAATTTTTTTGCCCCTGTGAACTGTATATGTTAACTGAAACTATGTGAACAATATATGTGACCCGAGGGATATTTTTGTCCGAAATAATGGGCCAGGACTATATTCGGTAGCAATAATATGAGAGGAGACTAATTTGGAGGACCCTATAAAAGGGCCGGCCTTTAAATTCTCAGCTTGGTTATCTCGTTGACTCACAAAATAAATGAATTCTCCGTGGTTTGTATTTTGTAATTCATACATGATGTAATTGATCTCTCGATTGAACCAAAAAAACAAAAACAAACCAAAGCTCATAACCAGAAAGAGCCTCATTCGCATAGTGTTAGTACCAATAGCATTCAAGAGTCAAACAATCAAGAACCCTGGAACTATTTACCAAGACCTCCTCTCTTTTTTCCCCCAAGCTATACAATAAGAAGTTTCGTAAGAACATAGTTAAGAGAGAGAGAGAGAGAGAGAGAGAGAGAGAGAGAGAGAGAGAATTACTCTTTGAAACTTAATCCATGGTGCTGCATTCAGCGATAAGTAGAGCGCAGAAACAAAAACAGAGAAATAACATATTACCACCAGACGACAGACGTTTGATTCAATCATCTGATTTTAACTAGATCAACCACGCACAATAGTTGCATTAGAAAATGTACTCTGGTAATTCAAGCGGGAAGCATGCCAGCTCAACATCAAAAGAGTCACCTTTGGGATCTGCCAATCTATAAAACAAAGCGAAGAAAAACTTCTTGTCAGCAAAACAAGAAAATAAATGGACATGCCACCTTCATAAAAATTAAAAAAAAAAACCCTGATTTTCTATCACAATTCCCTGAGAAAACCATATGAAAGCCAATCAAACTCCAAGAAGTCAAATGCTTCAAGCATGTATTCGGCTGATGCTTAAGATTGGCTTCCAAACACACTATGGTTCTGAGGCCAGTTAACAGATTGCATAAACCAGGCTAAATTATAATACACACCCTCAAAGGTTTGCAGTGAGTTAGGTGCAAATTTATCTGCAGTGGCAACGCATAATCTTGAGCGGTGTAAGCCCGTATTTCACTGACCATAAGAATTTCACTAACGGAATAACTCAATCAACCAATTTGAAGTACCTATCTACGTCATGTTCAGAAAGGATGACGCATGTTGTTGTCTGGTTTTTATATGACTTTTTTTTAAGTAGTAGTGTCAGTTGGGGTGCTTGGGCAGAGGTCCTCGTCCTACATTCTAAGGAAAAACAGCCAAAAAAAGAAGAAGAATAACTTATCAAAGTAGCTACATAGAAGGTTACAGAAACATGTGAAGAAAACTGAATAAAACAACACCGTGGCAGCAAAATCGAACAAGTAAATGCGTGTGGGTACGTGTGTGCGTGACTGGGTGTATGGGTCCAAGACAAGGACCCAAACATACACTTATTTATCCCCACAAAAAGGATGGTACTAGTTTAGTCTCACTGTTTTCTCTTTCGCTAAGAAATAACCAAAGTATTGGAAAATTACTCATCTATTTACTGCTAAAACTTTGATGCTGCGTAAGCAATGCCAAATTTTATATTGCATAGAAGTACAGATATGTGACGTAAGTGTATCCAAAGGTATCCGATACTTCAAGAATACAGAAAATTAGTTCAACCTATGGATACGTTTAAGGAGTATCATATAACTGCCAGTGAGAATCAAAGGACTCGTATCCTATATGGACATGACACGGATATGACACCCATCTATAAGTAATCATGCAATCATGCTTCATGGGTCAGATTCCAACCATTATAAGTGAGCCCTAGCCACTTGATATGATCTAGGACATAATCTCAATTCAACATACATCACTAACCAATGTTCAATATAACTCAGACTAAACATAAATAAGTTTCAAAAAGGCATATGTGGATTTGCAACCTCCAAAACATTAAATATAGAAGCTCATGTAGTATGACATACACAACTACTAATCTAGAAAAGAAGGGACAGAGTCACTTCTATGTTGGGACTGTACCTGATAACTCTATGAACTTTCACATGAAGAACCTTCACATTGTCTCATAATCTGTCCTCCATGATTAGGAGAGAGGAGGGTCTCGACGGAGTTGCCCAAAATTGCAAATCCAGTTGGAATGCCAGGAACAATCATAACCCTCGCTGTTTCTTTTTCCGGATTGTACAGAACTAGTTGCTTCTCTTTAGATTCATCTACTATTATTTCTCCGTCCTCTTCTATTATCCTTATGAGCGCCCTCAACACAAACTCGTCTTTTGCTGACAAATACAACACACCGTCTATATACATCATAGGATCAGCAATCCTAAATTTAGTCCATGACTCTGTTACCCCGTACTTATTCATCATCCAAACTTCAGTTCCGTTGTCACAAACCGAGAAACAAACCAAACAGAGACAACCCCGAAGAACGACCAAGCATTCACTCTCTAACTCATAATCAGGCAGCTGGATTTCCCTAAAAACCTGATCTGACAAATCGAAAGCAATAGCATTCATAAGATTATACCAACAAAGCCAATGAAGACGGTCATTAAGGTAAACCCCAGTTTGAGGTTCCAGCCAGTTAGGTGAAACTTGAATTATGCTCCAAGCATCAGTTTTCAGCGAATAGACAGCCACATCATCAGTATCAGTATCATCAACCTGACGGGGGGTACGGACCATCACAACCTTGTAATCATCCGTACACGAGTCATAACCGAACCCACGTACGGGCTCCCCGGACCCTTCTTTTTCATTCCAATTGATGTCCGAAAAAGGGGATTTGGGCAGTTTCTTACATTCTCTAGTGAAAGGATTCGACAAGAAATTGGGTTCATAACTTATACCGTGGACCAGAAGCAAGCCATTGAAAGGTTCCGAAGCCACTAACCTCTCACCGAAGCGCTCAGCCGGAAGAGTATCAAGCTTTTCACAGGTCGGGTTTGCGTCAGCGAGATCGACGGAGTAGAGGGCGTCAGAGCTGGACCTGAGAAGGGCTTTTGGAGGTTTCTTGGTAGTAATGGCTATGTGAAGGTGGGTTTTGGCGAATTGGGGGGAAGAGATTCGGGTTTTCCATGAGGGAGAGACACATTTGAACCGGCATAGAGACTTGACTGGTAGTCGAGCGAGTACGTCGGCGACGATTTCCGGTGGAAGGTGGCTCCAGAGGGAATCGTCCATGGTCTCACCGTCCGACATCATGGTCTTCTTTACAGAAGATTTATCTTTCTGGGGTTCTTGGGAGAAATGGAAGAAAAGACTGAAAAGAGAGAGAGAGACACACACAGAGACAAAGATACAGTATCCGTAAATCAAGAGCATTCAGGCGGGTTCGATTCGTCACCGGAGGATCAGCAACAGGTCGACAGTGGGAGTTTCAGCGTGAGAAAGGTGTGGGGGAATTTAGCGCAGAGAGAGAGAGAGAACGAGCCGAGTTTTGTTCGCCCTCCGCTGCATTACCTATTGGTTGAAAATATCTGTATCTCGTCACAAAATGTGTGGTTCCCGTGATATGCTTTACCAAAAAGTGTATTGCATGAATGAGACCTATACCATTTTAACCAATAAGAAGGAGTATAATGTACACCATCTTTTAAGAAGGGTGAACAAAATTACACCCCTTGCCCTTTTTCAAAGCAACCAAGTCTCGCTCACCCGTTATGGTTTGGGAGAGTTGAGTTTTGTTCACCCTTCACTTAAGAGGGTGATCATTATCCTTCTTTCTATTGGTTGAAAGAATGTGGACTCCACCATAAAGTGATGTTATGCTTACCAAAAAGTGTATTGCATGGTAAGCATGACATCACTTTGGGGTGGGGTCCATACCATTTCAACCAATGAGAGAGAGGGTAATGTTCACCCTCTTTTAAGGAAAGTGAACAAAATTGCACTCGGTAGGGGAACTTGACCTCTGATGCAGGCCCCTTGGGCCCTCTGTCGTGGTGTTACTCTTTAGTGGCAAGGCTCTTGGACCTGCATCAGCTAGGCTGGCTCCCACATCAGGAGTTTGTGTATTGTGTGTGTGTGTTTAAAGGGTTCATTATGCTTCTCCCTAGTCAGCAATTGCCTAGGTGAGTTGGTATGTGGAATTACTCTCTTGCCTTCCTATAAACAAAATTGCACTCGAGAGAGAACGGATTAAGTGTGGATTCCATCACAAAGTGATTTTATACTTACCAAAAAGTGTATTGCAGGGGGTGAGATCTACACCATTTCAACCAATAGGAGGGGGGTAATATTCAATCTCTTTTAAAGGTGAACAAAATTGCATTCGGGAGAGAACAGAGGTGAACGGTAGAGAAAAAGAGGAGAACATGTGACTGAGAGGGGGAGAGTGTGTGTGCGCGCGCCATTTTTTAGTTTTAATCTCAGCTGTCCAAAACAACGGTGATATATAGTGTCAAAAAAGTTGTGTTAAATATTTGTCCTTAAATCCTCTATACATAAGTGAGCGTATATATGAGAGGCCCATTTTATGGACACAAATTTTGATCAAAAGTACTTTGAACCCCATATTAATAATCGGAGTCGTTCAATTTGTTAAAAGAGCCTTGATAGGATGCATGACACTGGGGACATGAAAGAGAGTAGACGATTGAGATTCGGGTGTGAATCTAAGCCGTCCACTCTCTTTCATGTTCATGTTCCATTTTTCATGTACCATGGTAATTCTGTCGTTTAAAACATGGTTGTAAGAGTATGCAGTAAAAAGTAATTCATTAGTATATCAGTGAGGACTTGATTCATCCATTCAGTTTTTATCATATCAAACTTAGATACTTGATCCATTCATTCAGTTTTTACCTGTCAAACTTAGGTACAAACACCGATCAAGCTTTTGCCGAAATCTAAATGAGTGGATTTTTTTATGAATAGTCTTACAAACATGTTTTAAACAAATAAACGATTCCAATAATTTGCGTGAGACTTAAAATGGATCCCATACAAGATTACTAATAGTGGTGACAGAGATTTCTACCGGTGAAATTGGGAGGTGGATTTGGAGGATTTTATTGGTGGCGGTGAAGGAGAGGTCGTGGGATTTGGCGGTCGATCCAAGAGAAGAATAAAATTAAATGAATTTTGATGCAAAATTTGAGTAAAAAATGGATGTGCCATTAGAGATGATGATATCAAATGGAGCTACTCAAATTGAATAATGGGTGGAGATGCCCTAAGTGTGCATTTGTGTGCCTCTGATTATATTAGTTCGTTTCCTTTTGTTCACTTTTTACTTTAACAAAAGTCGCCGTTGCCGATCGATTAGGGAAAAAAATGGTGTCTCATATCATCCCGCTTGACAATCTAATCCCAATCCAGGAGGCGGATATGCGAGGAGTGACTTCTGAGAGAATTTAGTTGTTTTTTCAATTTTTGGTCTATCAAAAAAATTAGTAATAAAAATCCCTTCCACCCCACGAGCACACTTTAACGTCTTTCCGTAGGTTAGCGACGCGACTTTGAAGGTACTACATTCGTCCCAAAATGTTTGTCCGGTCCACAAAACGAGAACTCAAAAATAATGTATTTCTTCCAAGAAAAAATTTAAACTTTTTTCATAAATTAAAAGAACTCATCGATATCTAGTGAATTGTTGAAAAAAAATTTAAATTTTCCTTGCAAAAAAATGTATTATTTTTACGTCATCGTTTTTCAGATCGGATAAACATTTTGGGACGGAGTTAGTACTACATGTTAGGAGAAATCTGTGCTGACTGTAATTTGCTGACGCGTTAATCCTTGAGAATTTACCTACTGTAGTAGGTTAGGATTCTGAAACCTGACTTGTGGAAACCATCATTCCTACAGACTGTATCTTATTTTTCTACAGTCAAGCTCGACGGAGCATCGAAAAAGAGGTATAGAGACCCGTATTTTTTTTAAAATGTACGGTGTGGATTTATGGTGGGGTGTATTCGTGGAATGATATAAGAGTAATTAGGATAGTAGTGCATGTGTGAGTGTGTGGTGCGAGTGCATGGGATAATTTTCCCACCACTCTTTCAATAATTTCTCCTGGGAAAACTTTCCCCATTTCTCATTTCTCTTTCGGCAGTCTCTCTCTCTCCTCCTCTCATCCGAATTCTTCTCTCTCTCTCTCAACCAAAAATTCACCAAAGTCACTTGAAACCTACACAAACCAACCTTCAATTTGTCTTCTCTACGCGATTCAAGCCTTAAATTTCATGGGTCTTGCTTGGAGGAGGAGTATTTGGTTGAATTTGAAGATTTGACAGTCAAGGGCTTGATTAATCTTGGGGTTTTGCTCTCCAAACTTGAGGTAGGGATTTCTTGTACATGTTATGTGTAAATATGATGTTTATGTTGATAGATCGTGTTTATTATTGTTGTCGTCGTTGATTCTTGACTCTGGCAAGTCTCTGTTGTTCTTCGTATCATAATAGTGTTCAAAATTGTTTTTTTTTTTTTTTTGCTAAGCGTGTTCAAAATTGTTGTTGGGGTCACTTTTTTGCATTTTCTAGGAATCTGTCGAACTGTGAGAATTTTCTGAAACTACCAGGTTCCTACTGGTAGAACATTCCTCCTACCGGTAGAATTTCAGTGTTTTCTAGCAATGAATTTTGGTGGCTTCTCTGGACTTATTTTGTACCGGAAGGACTTTTTCCCTACTGGTAGAGCTTCTTAAATTTTCGAAAACCTTCCTACTCCGCACGGCCTTTCATTCCGCCGTACGACGTGCTGTGCAAAGCCATACTGTACACCCTTTCATACGATCAGTTTGGGTTGCTGTTGATTTGTGTTTTGTCACCTCAACTTCAGATCATTTCGAACACATTCAGAATACTCTAGAGATATTTTCAATAATGACTGTTCGTGTTCCACTAATTCGTTGGACGTTTCCACTCCTTGACACCCCGTAGGATTGTAATCCAAGAAATGTTGTTTTGGAAGAAATACCATGAGATCGTTAGGAGCGCGTACGAGTGACGTGGTGAGAGTTATGGGTAGAATGTCATAGAGATATTTATGGGGTAGAACGTTGGGTAGGATGTAGTGTTATGCTCGGAGAATGATATGGACATATGTGATGACTAATGTAAGCTACAGTTGACCGTTGATTATGAAAATGGGATTTCCAATGGTTGTCTTATTAAAGCGAGATAGTGAGAACATGAATGGTTATTATGACATGAAATGAATATGATTGATTTACTGATATTGTAGACACAACGTATATATAACAAGATTGGACACTATGGGTATCACCACTCGGTGGTGAGATAACCGGGCTGGACACTATGGGTATCACCACTCGGTGGTGAGATAACCGGGCTGGACACTATGGGTATCACCATTTGGTAAACGATCGAAATGGTGAGATGACCGAGCTGAAAATGAACAGGTATCATCACCATGGACATTCGGTGAGATGACTAGAAATGAGCGAGGCATGTGAAAACTTTGATTGATGTGATATGTGATTAATGGAAAAAGGAAAGAAATGTTGATTTTTATCAAGTACACTTGTTTTAAAAGGGAAAGGATTTTTATTAAAAATCCTTTGGCTATTCTTGAGCAAATCAACGGTTTTCGGTATTCATGCACAGAATCAACGGACTCCGGCTATTCAAGCTCGAATCAATGGAGCTTGACCATTATAGGTCACGTATTTCTATACATTACATCTATTTGGAAACAAAGGAGATTTTGATAACAGATGAGAATGAGAAAGGAGATTCGATGATGAAACGAGAAATGTGAAAGATTGTGATATTGAATGAGATGTGATAGTTCAGTTTCAAAGCCGTTAAGTGCTGACTTATTATGTGGATCGATGTAGGGGTATTAATGGTCCTTGTATGGGATATATATCGTAGGGTATTACGTATTGATTTGCTTAGAATCCTTTGGCCATAGTGAGCTTCATGTCGATAGTCATAAATGCTTTGGGCGTACCTGTCTATACTCATTCACTCTAGAAGCATGCTCAGCATATTTTCTTATAACTTGTACATAGATTTCTCTACTGGACGCGTGGTTGCTCAACCTACCATTTCAGGTTCATTGCAGGTCATGGTCATGGTCATGGAGTGCTTGGGATGCTGACATAATTGAGTAAAGATATTTTGGAGTGTACTTTATCATTCTTGTAAAACAAATTGCTTTGTTATAAAATTCCTAATTTGGAAGATTGTATTTGTAGACCAGTTTGAAAAATTGGAAACTGTATTGTATTTTGGGTAATGTACGTACGATTGTGAGGATTTGTGTTTCAAATGGTATTGTTAATTATGTTAAAAAAAATTTAGGGCGTGACAACTTGGTATCAGGGCGTAGGTTTAGAACATCTCGAGACCGTGGGGAGGCTTTTAGTCTCATGGGTTCAAAATCGCTTCTTTTTTCTTTTCTTTTTTTTCCAAAATCACATATGTGCTTGCATGAGCGATTCAGTACATCAATATAACATTGCATATGTATCACAGTAGAATGGCGCAGATTTGTTGATCTATGTTGGATATGTCGGAGACCTGTATCATATATTGATGTGACTAATGTTGATGATTTCATCTCTTATACTTTCGCAGTAGAATGTCTTCAAGGTGTGGAGTTAGGTTGGGTGAGATCGGGGATCATGATTACCAGGGCCGTAGTGTTTACAGGAAGGATGAGGCGAGTCAGTGTACTAGGGAGGAAGCAATGTTTCCCGAGATCGTTGAGTGTGTGAAGGGCGTTGAAATTCTAGTGGGCGCGCAGAGAAGTATGAATGTGGGGGAAATTAGTTGTCGAGTCGTTAGCGCGGGATCATCTTCTGAGAGTGTTGAGAGTTCAAGAGGGAAGACACCGAGGGAATTGTGTCGGTCTTTGCAGGGCCAGCAGGGTTTGAAACCATCTTCTCGTTCTGACACCCCGGGAGTTGTCCTCAAACGTCAGATTGTGTGTCATCGTTGTGGTCAGTCTGGCCATATTCGTTCTCAATGTCAGGGGCGCCGAGAAAGATCTTGTTTTACTTGTGGGAAGTTTGATCATATTGAAAGAAACTGTCCTCAGAGAAGAAAAGTGCAGACTGAGTTGGGCTTAGCACAACAACCGGGAGCTAGGCATATTGTCAGCCAGCTGCAATCCCAGGGTGCACCAAGGCAACTAACCATTAGAGTGAATACGTCGCCAGGGAGTTTTGGAAGTCAAGGGAAGAAAAGGCAGAGGGAACCAAATCAGCCTTCGCTGAACCAGATTAACCTCAGGCCACCTACCTTATCTAGGGATCAAGGAGTTCCACAGCTTGATAGGCTTTGCTATGTTTGTCACAAACCTGGCCACTTCGCGAGAAATTGCCCTTTGGGATTGGGAGTACAAGGTGAGTCGAGCTCAGTGCAGCATGATAAACGTACACCGAAACAGCAACAGACGCAATTCCACAACTAAATTACTATTTCCTACCATTCTCTCTAGCTCTCAGAAACGTTAATTGTTTGAGGTATCATCATTCCCTTGTCGTTCTACTCATTCGTTAGCCATTCCATATTGGTGTGTTGTCTTCGACTCCTTTGATTTATGTATGGCGAGGATTGATCTGATTTGGGAAGGGATTGTTTGTGTCCATGCTAGTTGGTGATATTCCGAGCGTGATCTCGTGAGAGTTTCTTTTATTACCCTATTTCGTTGGCCTAATAGAAATTTTGTTAGAGTTGCATCGTAATTTGTTTTCCGTGAAGTCCGACGTACCGTTAACACACTATGGTTCTTAACATTTAAGTTAATTATCACACAATCTATTCCTAGCTTTTCTTGGGAATATTCGAATCTTGTGGCGAAACACCCCATGGCACACTTGCTATTGCTGTTGGTGACTGTTTCCTGTATTCCATTCGAAGTTTTATTTTGACATTATTCTGCTTGAGATTAGTTTTCATTGGTCGGTTGAGACCCCTCTGTTGCGACTATCAATTTGTTCGTCTGTCATTGTTATTCTGCGCAAGTTCTTGTGTTGCTACTTTAATCTATTAAACCCAATCTGTGGTCACATACTTTATGGTATACTAATTCTTTGGTGTCGTTAAATTCAGACTTGATACTATTGTTGCCCGTATCCGCTTTGTATCTGTTTGTTAGCCTAGACCTATTTAGTTGGTTTGAGTTTCCTTGTTACGGCTACCAGTTTATTTGTTGGAATGTACCATCCTACACAAATTCTCATGTCGAAATTTGAGCCAAATCTTGCGGTGGCATATTTCTCGATATCCATTTGTTGGTTCCGTTTCATTCGAAATCACTTGTGATAGTTGTCCTCGTGCCATTCAACTTCGTTGTGATTCCTCAACTTGGAAGTCATATGATGGTTCAATCTATAACGTTCAGTTTTAATTTGTCAGAAGTATTGCTCAAATCTGGTATTGGACCAATTTTCAACCTTGTATGAGTTGGATTACTAGGGATCTATCTCATTATTTTGTGTTCGTCCTCAGTAAAGTTATGATCGGTTGCTTTAAAATTCCTCGGATTATCATGAGTTTGTATAATGAGTTTGTTGTCTAACCATTCTAAAGATCTCATCTATCCTTTAGATTCGGGTACCTTATTACCGTTCTCGTATTATTGATCAGCTTTGTTTGAGTTTTGGAGCTCGTTTGTCTCGTCTGAGATAATCAAAGAATTGTGTTGACCGTCGTCGTCACTCATTGTCACTCGAGGTGGGAAGATTCACGTATTTCGTAAAGTACCGCCGCATTGAAGCTTGTCTCGTCCCGGGAAGAAAAGGAAGCGTTCACCACTAGAAATAGAGGTTAGGTATCGGATACGGCGCGCGTCTTTTGGATAACCAGGCGACAACCAATGAAATCCAGTTGGAAGAGGATCACCGCACCTTCTAGATGGAAGTCTCGGGAAGTCAAATGGATTATCGGGTTAACGTTACACTAAGGAGGTAAAAACTCTATGGTGAGATAGATAATCGTATATAGGAATTTCGTTACAGAGAAAAGCTTGGAAACTGTGTACCGTTTGACGTTGCCGCCAAAAATTTTCAATATACATGAGGCGTTATATATACGGAGATTGAGGAGGTACGAAATGAATTCATTGCATGTGTTAGAAAGGTCCGAGGTTGAATTAGAAGCCGACGTGTCCTATGGTAAGAAAAACCGATATGTATCCTCGATTCGCGTAATTTAGTTTTGGAGGGGTAAGACGATACCGTTAGTGCGAATTTACGTGGGAAAAGGGGGACGAAGTTATAGAGTAATATCCGCATTTGTTTTAGTTGATTGATGTGAGTTTTGACGTAGCACTTTCATGATTTTTGAACCGTTGCATGATGTAAATTGTTGTGGTTTTGCGTATCTATATGATACTTGATTTGGCTGGGCTTGTCTTAGCAAATTTCGGGACGAAATTTCTTTAAGGAGGGTAGGATGTAGAGACCCGTATTTTTTTTTAAAAT
The DNA here is from genome assembly GCA_020567845.1 of Rhododendron henanense subsp. lingbaoense. Classification (NCBI taxonomy): domain Eukaryota; kingdom Viridiplantae; phylum Streptophyta; class Magnoliopsida; order Ericales; family Ericaceae; genus Rhododendron; species Rhododendron henanense. The sequence goes on along the minus strand of CM036316.1, from coordinate 39,377,872 downwards.
GTACGGTGTGGATTTACGGTGGGGTGTATTCGTGGAAGGATATAAGAGTAATTAGGGTAGTGGTGCGTGTGTGAGTGTGTGGTGTGAGTGCATGGGATAATTTTCCCACCACTCTTTCAATAATTTCTCCTGGGGAAAACTTTCCCCATTTCTCATTTCTCTCTCGGCAGTCTCTCTCTCTTCTCCTTTCATCCAAATTCTTCTCACTCTCTCAACCAAAAATTCACCAAAGCCACTTGAAACCTACACAAACCAACCTTCAATTTGTCTTCTCTACACGATTCAAGCCTTAAATTTCATGGGTCTTGCTTGGAGGAGGAGTATTTGGTTGAATTTGAAGATTTGACAGTCAAGGGCTTGATTAATCTTGGGGTTTTACTCTCCAAACTTGAGGTAGGGATTTCTTGCACATGTTATGTGTAAATATGATGTTTATGTTGATAGATTGTGTTTATTATTGTTGTTGTCGTTGATTCTTGACTCTGGCAAGTCTCTGTTGTTCTTCGTATCATAATAGTGTTCAAAATTGTTGTTGGGGTCACTTTTCTGCATTTTCTAGGAATCTGTCGAACTGTGAGAATTTTCTGAAACTACCAGGTTCCTACCGGTAGAACATTCCTCCTACCGGTAGAATTTCAGTGTTTTCTAGCAATGAATTTTGGTGGCTTCTCTGGACTTATTTTGTACCGGTAGGACTTTTCCCCTACCGGTAGAGCTTCTTGAATTTCCGAAAACCTTCCTACTCCGCACGGCCTTTCGTTCCGCCGTACGGCGTGCTGTGCAAAGCCGTACCGTACACCCTTTCATACGATCAGTTTGGGTTGCTGTTGATTTGTGTTTCGTCACCTTGACTTCCGATCATTTCAAACACATTCAGGATACTCTAGAGATATTTTCAATCATGATTGTTCGTGTTCCACTAATTCGTTGGACGTTTCCACTCCTTTGACACCCCGTAGGATTGTAATCCAAGAAATGTTGTGTCGGAAGAAATACCATGAGATCGTTAGGAGCGCGTATGAATGACGTGGTGAGAGTTATGGGTAGAATGTCATAGAGATATTTATGGGGTAGAACGTTGGGTAGGACGTAGCGTTATGCTCGGAGAATGATATGGACATATGTGATGACTAATGTAAGCTGCAGTTGACTGTTGATTATGAAAATGGGATTTCCAATGGTTGTCTTATTAAAGCGAGATAGTGAGAACATGAATGGTTATTGACATGAAATGAATATGATTGATTTACTGATATTGTAGACACAACGTATATATAACAAGATTGGACACTACGGGTATTACCACTCGGTGGTGAGATAATCGGGCTGGACACTATGGGTATCACCATTTGTTAAACGATCGAAATGGTGAGATGACCGGGCTGAAAATGAACAGGTATCATTACCATGGACATTCGGTGAGATGACCAGAATGAGCGAGACATGTGAAAACTTTGATTGATGTGATATGTGATTAATGGAAAAAGGAAAGAAATGTTGATTTTTATCAAATACACTTGTTTTAAAAGGGAAAGGATTTTTATTAAAAATCATCCGGCTATTCTTGAGCGAATCAACGGTTTTCGGTATTCATGCACAGAATCAACGGAGTTCGGCTATTCAAGCTCGAATCAACGGAGCTTGACCACTATAGGTCACGTATTTCTATACATTACATCTATTTGGAAACAAAGGAGATTTTGATAACAGATGAGAATGAGAATGAGAAAGGAGATTTGATGATGAAACGAGAAATGTGAAAGATTGTGATATTGAATGAGATGTGATAGTTCAGTTTCAAAGCCGTTGCTGACTTATTATGTGGATCGATGTGGGGGTATTAATGGTCCTCGTATGGGATATATATCGTAGGGTATTGCATATTGATTTGCTTAGAATCCTTTGGCCATAGTGAGCTTCATGTCGATGGTCATAAATGCTTTGGGCGTACCTGTCTATACTCATTCACTCTAGAAGCATGCTCATCATATTTTCTTATAACTTGTGCATAGATTTCTCTATTGGGCGCGTGGTTGCTCAACCTACTATTTCAGGTTCATTGCAGGTCATGTTCATGGAGTGCTTGGGATGCTGACATTATCGAGTAAAGCTATTTTGGAGAGTACTTTATCATTCTTGTAAAACAAATTGCTTTGTTATAAAATTCCTAATTTGGAAGATTGTATTTGTAGACCAGTTTGAAAAATTGGAAACTGTATTGTATTTTGGGTAATGTACGTATGATTGTGAGGATTTGTGTTTCAAATGGTATTGTTAATTATGTTAAAAAAATTTGAGGACGTGACAAAAGGTATGGCTGACTCAAAGCTGGCCTTGATTTTCCAGTGGTTTAAAGCGAAAATTAAAAATGAGACTCTTTTGTTGAACTATTATAAGGGATAAAAAAAAAAGTAGGATAGCCCCTGAAATTCAAATTTTTTTGGCCCCGACTATAATATCTACAAATTCCTCACAAATAGTATTTCAAATTTGAGGATACAAGTGCCTAATGGTTGAGGGGTGGCAGAAACATCTTCTACCCTTGTTCGTATCATAGCTAGGCAACAGAGATGAGTAACTTGGGAAACATAACAAGGAGAAGTTTTTCAGTGCCAGGTGGTCAAGGGTCACGTGGTGCAAAGCACCATCTCGGCCGTCCAAACGTGTTTTGGACGGTCCAGATCTGTTTAGGTAATTTTTTAGTGTAAAATTACTAAAACACCCCCTCAAGCCCAAACAAATCTGGGCTGTCCAAGCTTGGCACCACGTGGCCCGTGCCCACTCGGCACTGAAAAATTTCTCCATAACAAGACTTTCATCCTCTACAAAAATTCTTAGTTTCCTTTGCTTGTTTAGCAGTGTTTGCTGTGATTGTTACAAGTTCTTTTCTAGAGGTGGGATTTCCTCGTTCTTCCCTATGGTAATACTTCGTATGCAAATATCCCTGCTTAACATTGTGATCTTTCCTTCTATGTGAATTTTTTTTTTTGATCTTTTTCTATGTGAGATTGTTCAAGCGATAAGAGAATTGGTGAAAGAACCATAGATTTGGACAAATTGTGGTGAATATTTCACAACACATCGGGTAATTCGGGTAAGTTAACAACGACAGATTTGTTTCGAGTACTTGTCATGTAGATATGTACAATGTTAAGCTCGTTAAGCGGTTGACAGACTCTGTAGAAGACTGCCTCGATTTCAATGGCTTGTATGCAGTGTGAATGACGTATTAATGTGTATTATAGTTCATCCGACACATTGCTTTCATGTCAAGGGGTTTGAGCTAAAGAACATACACGTAAATATTGGCTGGGTAATTTCGAACTCGAGCCAACATGAGTTGAAACACAACCACCAACCTCTCCATGTTTTGCATGGTAAAGCTCATAAACCGGAAATCAAGTGGGTCTTGCTCAGTTGATCACTCTTGAACGCTTCTAATCAGGAGGTCAATGGGTCGAATCTTGCCGAAGGCAAGAATCATTGATTTGTCCCTTTAGAGGGTCTTTTCCTTTCTTTCTTTGGTTCTTCCCTATGATGTGCTTATAGAAAATAAGAGGTCGGACATATCTTTTAGCTTCGGTTTTATACGAACCCTAAATATTGTTGCTGATCCTGGATGGATTTTGTTATGTTGCATAATAACTTTTTCGCCCCTGTGAACTATATATGTAAACTGAAACTATGTGAACTATATATGTGACCCGAGGGATATTTTTGTCCGAAATAATGGGCCAGGACTATATCGGGTAGCAATAATATGAGAGGAGACTAATTTGGAGGAGGACCCTATAAAAGGGGCCGGCCTCTAAATTCCCAACTTGGTTATCTCGTTGACTCACAAAATAAATGTATTCTCCGTGATTTGTATTTTGTAATTCATACATGATGTAATTGATCTCTCGATTGAACCAAAAAAACAAAAACAAACCAAAGCTCATAACCAGAAAGAGCCTCGTTCGCATAGTGTTAGTACCGATAGCATTCAAGAGTCAAACAATCAAGAACCCTGGAGCTATTTACCAAAACCTCCTCTCTCTTTTTTTCCCCCAAGCTATAGAATAAGAAGTTTCGTAAGAACATAGTTAAGAGAGAGAGAGAGAGAGAGAGAGAGAGAGAGAGAGAGAGAGAGAGAGAGAGACTCTTTGAAACTTAATCCATGGTGCTGCATTCAGCGATAAGTAGAGCGCAGAAACAAAAACAGAGAAATAACATATTACTACCACCAGACAACAGCCGTTTGATTCAATCATCTGATTTTAAATGGACCATGCTATTTGCAACCACAAATTTCCTGAACGTAGTCTGTGTACCATATTATAAACAGGTGTGTACCATAGTATATACAGGCTACGTTCAGAAAATTTGTGGTTGCAAACAGTCCGGCCCTTTTAAATAGATCAACCACGCACAATAGTTGCATTAGAAAATGTACTCTGGTAATTCAAGCGGGAAACGTGACAGCTCAACATCAAAAGGGTCACCTTTGGGATCTGCCAATCTATAAAACAAAGCGAAGAAAAACTTCTTGTCAGCAAAACAAGAAAATAAATGGACATGCCACCTTCATAAAAATTTAAAAAAAAAAAAAACCCTGATTTTCTATCACAATTCCCTGAGAAAACCATATGAAAGCCAATCAAACTCCAAGAAGTCAAATGCTTCAAGCATGTATTCGGCTGATGCTTAAGATTGGCTTCCAAACACACTACGGTTCTGAGGCCAGTTAACAGATTGCATAAACCAGGCTAAATTATAATACACACCCTCAAAGGTTTGCAGTGAGTTAGGTGCAAATTTATCTGCAGTGGCAACGCATAATCTTGAGCGGTGTAAGCCCGTATTTCACTGACCATAAGAATTTCACTAACGGAATAACTCAATCAACCAATTTGAAGTATCTATCTACGTCATGTTCAGAAAGGATGACGCATGTTGTTGTCTGGTTTTTATATGACTTTTTTTTAAGTAGTAGTGTCAGTTGGGTGCTTGGGCAGAGGTCCTCGTCCTACATTCCAAGGAAAAACAGCAAGAAAAAGAGAATAACTTATCGAAGTAGCTACATAGAAGGTTACAGAAACATGTGAAGAAAACTGAATAAAACAACACCGTGGCAGCAAAATCGAACAAGTAAATGCGTGTGGGTACGTGTGTGCGTGACTGGGTGTATGGGTCCAAGGCAAGGACATGCTTTATGTGTGATATATATTCTTGGGGACGTAGGAGCGGGGATGGATAACTCATCCAAGAAGCACTATGTAGTAAAAATCATTACATTGCTGGGTAGCAAATTTTGCAAGCCTTGGGACTTGAGGCCCTCTAAATGTGTGCTCCACTAGTCTGATCCCTGGCAAAGCTTAATACCAGAAGCAAGCCGAAACAACTACAGTTATAACCTAACTTAGACTAAATACAAAGCACCTTATCATTGTATTCTCCGACTGGACAACTTTTGAAACCTAATACTCCTCTCCAGAGAACCAATTTACTTCCATATCACTCCATGGATGGTCTATGATACATAGCGACTAAATATAACATAAAACTACTAATTTCAAAATATTACCCTGCATACACAAACACCATACCATAGATGCAGATGGGTTTGTTTCCTAATTCCTAACAAAATTTGCTCTACAAGAGCAACGCTTGTAGCATTTGGATTTAACTTCAACCATGCACAGGCCTACCTATTCTCACAACTTTACAGGCCCTCTAGGCAAATGAGGTTTTGGTCGAAGGCACCATTCCGTTCAATTGAATTAGAAGGCTTTATACTCTTAAATATTAATTCAAATTTGCTCTGACCAGGCATCCACCCGGACAATATTACCTGAAAGCTAAGAAAATTTAAGCCTGCTGCCACTAATAGATGATTGGTTCACGCTAATAAGCTGAAATATGAAGGCACAATTCTGTTCAATATCTTGGTTTACTTATTCTCTACATTAATTCTCCACGCATAGGTGGAAAAGAATAAGGATGCCAAATGTAATGGATCAGGAGCCATCAGTAAGTGAGGAAAAAAAAGAAAAGAAAAGAAAAGAGGAGCCATGAGAAACTTGGTGAGTTATTATCACGTAATCAAATGGTTCCATCCTACAAAGTATAATTCCATTGATGAAAAAGTACTGATGGCAATCCACAGCCATGAGCCAAAACAGTAAGAACAAAGGAAAGGCTTGATGATTTAGGTAGAATCATCAACCGGAGGCCAGGGTTAAGGTTGTTTCAAAAATAGAAATTCATTCAAGTAACAGGTCGAGGCATACCTGCCAGGGACAAATGTGAAACAACCCTCAACAGAGCCTGAAGAAGATGATAAAGGTGTGCAACTCTCATACACAAACTCTTCCTCGCCAGGACGTAAGAGCGGAAACTGCAAATAAGCAAACTAAGAAGTCATTTAACATAGTAAATTAGTAAGCATACGAAAAAACACTAGCTGTAAGTTGCCTATCAATGAAAGGAAATTAGAGACATTTCAACATTGACAAAAATTTGTAGGAAGTTTCTGATTTGAGCACTTCAAAAGAAAGTCAAAAAGAAGTACTAGGTCACACAGCTCATCAGACACCCAGCCCATATTTTGGTTTTGGGTTTTTTTCCCCATAAGAAAAAATTAAGGCACCAACAAAAGGCCACCCATATGCAAAAAGAGGGCCACAAATGAAAAAGAATGGCCCTAAACCCAAGTATAAATGTCAAAAATTTCTATAAAATCAAGGATTTGGTCAAGAGTTGGGCTATACTCCTTGACTCTCCTTTCTAATCTGTCATCAGGCACAGCTCTCCTCCAAATCTATTACTGATCTGTAAGTCCTACTTCTGCACTTTCTTTCATTGTGTTTCCCCGTTAAAGTTTTGCACCACTTTGATAGTTTGATTCTGCTCTGTCCTGGTCACTTTCCAAGTTTCTTCACTCGATATGAACCATACGACAATGTGCATGCATATCTGCTCCAAAATCAGGGTATGCTATCAAACAGAAACCCCAAAAAGTTCCTCCTTAAGTCAGGATCCATATTACAGTTGTAAATAGAAGTATCCTACTGAACTATGCAGTCCCAAAATTGCTATCATTTGCAGGTTTGACAACAGAAACAGTGGTATGCACTTACGGTCCTAATGGGCCCTTTTACTTTATTTCCACCATAACCTATTCCGCAAAGACATTGCCTCACAGCACAAACCAGCTTCAAGTAGACAACACAAATAAGTAATTGTTCTATCCAGTTCATCCATGCATATTCGAATTTCACTCGAAAGACTTGAAAAAAAGAAAGCAAATATGTTTGAATCTTCTTAAATTCAGTACAGAAATTTAAACCATGAAAACAGTGTACCTTTCCTATAACGGCTTCTCCATTTATATCATTCACGACAATATCATTAGCACGGAAGATCAAGCGTCTCCGATACAGTTGGCAAGAAGCGAAGGACATTCCATAAATACAGCATCCTTCGGGCAAAAGGGACATACGCATCGAATAAGAAAAGAAAAACTTCTCAGATTCATCATGAAGGTTACTGAATTCCGGGACAAGCACAGCTGAAGCACGGACCTTCACTAAATTAACTCATCTTAGTTTCTATACAACATCAGCAAACAACGAAGTAATTGAAACCAAGGTCATCAAATCGTGAATTGAATTGAGAATCAAAATTGTGTTTGTGAGCAGTGAATCACTTCGATTCGGTCATCATTTACAAATTACACTGGCAAAAAAATACACATTTAGGTCCTAATCAATAAAATTGTTGTCTCAAAAGATAAATTGATAATTACATGGTCTAAAAGACAAGAAACTTGCTTTTATTGCAATCAGATGTGGGTCATAGTCCCGCCTTGATCTATGTTTCTACATAATGGCAATAATTCAAATATCAGATGACATAATCCATATATGAAATTATAATCATCACAAGATCAACAAGTTTCAAGAAATTCATGAAGGGTCTCACTGACACGGGCACATTCAAAATAAGTTATGCATACAAAAAGTTTCAGCTCAAAACCAACAAGGCTTATTTCGAATGATTATTGTTTTTTTTAATAGATAAGACGCTTAGGCTAGGTTTTGGCCTAGCTTTATTCTTGGATCATTTTTCATAGTTTTTTTTTTTTTGGGTCTTCTATGCACTTTTTTTTAGTCTTGCGTCAAGTTTCTTTAAATGATTAAATCTAAAAGACAAGAAACTTGCTTTTATTGCAATCAGATGTGGGTCATAGTCCCACCGTGATCTATGTTTCTACATAATGGCAATAATTCAAATATCAGATGACATAATCCATATGTGAAATTATAATCATCACAAGTTTCAAGAAATTCATGAAGGGTCTCACTAACACGGGCACATTCAAAATAAGTTATGTATACAAAAAGTTTCTGCTCAAAACCAAAAAGGCTTATTTCAAATGATTATCGTTTTTTTAATAGATAAGACGCTTAGGCTAGGTTTTGGCCTAGCTTTATTCTTGGATCATTTTTCATAGTTTTTTTTTTTTTTTGTCTTCTATGCATTTTTTTTTAGTCTTGCGTCAAGTTTCTTTAAATGATTAAATCATCTAAGAGAGGAGTCTGAAAAAAATATGAAACATAATTGAAAAAAGTTCAAATTGTTATGGATTATTTCTGTCCTTAGAGAAATTGTAAGTTTTTTTTGTCATAATTTGTAGTTTTGTAGATTCCTGTCGTCGAGACGAATTAGAGATCCAAAAAGAAAAAATTGATGCAAAACTAACCAAAGTTCATATAAGAAGAAAATTCTGTTAAAGATAATTCAATAATAAAGTTAGGCCAAACTTAGCCAGCCATATATTGAGGCTTTGAGCCACGCTGTCATTTATGATCTTAAATAGCATCATAGATTTTGCGATGATTATAGATTAGAAGAAACAAGAACTCAGAAGACAAAATAAAAGATATGCATTCATATAAGTTATTGTTATATAATTCAACAAGGTTTCTAAAGTGTTGTATTATCGTTCAAGAAAAGTAAGAGAGTCTTTAAAAAATATAGAGTCCATCTGATTTGACTAATATCATATAAGGCTAACTTTAGTTCATCACCATGGCAATAAATAATTCATGAGTAACATTATTTTAGCCTTAAACATCTTTAGAAATTGTATGTTGACAATGTTGAGGGAAAATTCTAACAAACTGTTTAAGAACTGGATCCTATTAAAATGCTCGAATCACCAAAAAAATCAACATATATATTGCATGGGTATTGTATATATTTGTACTAAGCACTATGCAATTATAGTTTTTATTTTCTTAAAAAACTAAAGACGCAAGAAGGATTCGAAGTCATAGGATGTGATAGGTTCAAGATTGAATGAAAAATAAATTTTGAATCGAATCAAGAATCATATGGGTCAACAATTCCATCCCAATCTCAATTCACCTACACATTCATATCCTTTTTGCATGAATCGTGAATCATATGATTCTGATAACTATGATTGAAATTATTATATCGGCAAGAGGAAATGTTGATAGTAACAACAGAAGAGGTAACATGCCAATATGTTATAACTAAAAGAAGGTATTTATAGATATATGCAACACAGGAATTAATTCCAGTGTGTGTCGCTCGTTTATGTTTTCCTTTCTCTTAGGGGAGTGGGGGAGCACTAAAATCCTTACCTTAACACCATTTGTTATAGCAATGGAACAGTGGGGAGCTTTCTCAGGGAACAGATTGATGCCTCTGATTTTTCCTTCCTTGTGTAGTCTAATAACGCCACTGTGCAAGCGGTGACCATGTTCTTCCAGCCATAATAGCATGGCATCCTGTTGTTGACTACCTCCGTAATCCGGCACCAACCTAATCAGTTCCTTTGGTACACAAGGAATTGCTCCGCCATCAATTGCCAACCAATTCCGGGTACACACATAAAGTTGACCATTTTCACATTTGAAGAAGAAAGTCTTTTGTCTGTAAGAGGAAGAAGCAACAAAAATAGAATTCCTACCAAATCCACGCTGGAGTACAGTACTCTGTGTTTTACGGATTACCAGTGTTTTACGCATTACCAGATGAAGAGGTAACAAGTACACATTCACAAGGTGGTCATTAAAGGAGTAGCCACCTATAAGGCCCAATGGACTTCCTAGTATGCGTCCAGTAACTTCATCCCTCTTCATGTCTTGACCATCGCAAAACCGATAGAGAAGCCTAGTGGGAAGAGGCAACTTTACTTTCAAATTATTTTCCAAACTTTTTATTTCACCCTCAGATGCACCCTTACGCAGTGTAGCCAAGGCCTCCGGAAAATTAGCTGACAACCAGCTTTTAAGTCTGCCCCAACATCTTTTGACTCGTCTAACTAAGGGCCAAGGATACATACCAAAAGCTTCCCGCCATACTTGATAAGCGACCTGGAGAGAGAGAGAGAGAGATCATCCATATCCAATCACTAGTAAAAACAATCTAACAAATTTCTTTTTGGTGAACACAAAAAGTCAAGTGCTTTTAAAAGCTGCATAAATGATAATGTTGCTAAAGTTATATTTGGGCAGTCAAGAAACAAGGAGAAGAAAGTAAACTTCCATGTCTCTACGGTTTCAATTTCACAAAACTCGGAATGAGAGCTTTTCCACTCTCTTGCTTTCTCTCAAAAATTTCAACCTCTGATGAACCACCGATTGCATGGGAGGATTAACGAAATCCTATTGATTGCAGCTTTTGGATTGTTTGATTCTCAAAAAAAATTGTCACATTCTGTTAAGTTCTTCAATTAGTTAGGTGCAAGGAAAAGAAAGGGAAAATCAAGGAACAGGAAATTTACAAGGCAAGTCAATTAATTATGTTTCGGTCTGGGAAAGAAGAAGGAAATGAATGATCATTTCTTTGAGATCCACAGTTTGATTGGCAAAAATGAATGTCGATTGTGGGAAAACCTATGAAAAGAAAAGGGCAATGTCTACTTTGACCCCCTATGGTTTGGGTCATGTGCAGATACACCCCATATGGTTCAAAAGTATGCACATAACACCTCTGTGCTTTTTGAAGTGTGCACATAACACCCAATTCTGTCTATTTTAACGGAGATGTATCTCACACTCCTCTTGAATTCCAATACGAGCCGTTCATAATGTATTAATCATAGAATAAAGCATCTCTGTAAAAAATCAACTCGATCAGACATCAATAACTCAATGATAAAATTCTTGTCAAAATGCATGATAAATTTAAATTTGAAAAACTTCATCATAAATTCAATTTGAGGTTTTCATTTTTTGATCGACTTGAATTTTGGTATGGATGTAGTACTCATCAAACTCTGTAATACCAATGGTTCAAAAAAAAAATTAATATAGGGGATTGATTCGTTAGATTCAAGGAAGAAGAAGAATCAAGAGACAAGATGAGGGCATATCGGACTTTTAATGCGTGTCCGTCAAACTTGATGTTATTATGGATGGAATTGGGTGTTATGTGCACACTTCACAAACCACAAGGGGTGTATCCGCACATGAACCAAACCACAGGGGGTCAAAGTGGACTTTGCCCAAAAGAAAAAGAGACTACCCAAATTAGGAAAAATGGAGGTCATTCTCCAAGACAGGCTCAATTCAAATAAATAAAGATCTTGAAAAAAGAAAATTGACACTATCACGAGAGTAACTCAAATTTAGAATCAATTGCTCACATATGGATTTCAAAATCTAATTCAAATCTTTAGAAGGTTAAGGATTGCAGTTGTACAAGAATCCCAAAACACCAAATACATTTCTTTTACCTCTATTCCATCTTTGACTCGAGTTTTTCCAACCACGTATACTTAAACCTCTTGTTTTACATGTTAAATTTAGTATAAAATCCCTTGATTTAAATCCAACCTCTACCCAAACGGAGCCTTAGCTAACCAATTGAGGATTACAAATCTAGGGTTCTTCAGTATTCTAAAAGACAGCCTAGGCGGTACCCCGCCGCCGCGCCTAGGGTCCTAGGCGCTGGGCCGATTAATCGGTCACTAAGCACGATTAATCGGCTAAGCGGGCTAGGCTCTAGGCGGATTAGGCAGAGCTAGGCGGACGATTAGGCAGTTCGGCGGTGTAATTTTTTAAAATTAAGGACTAGGCGTTAGGCAAGGCTAGGCAGCTAGGCGGACAATTAGGTGGCTCGGTGGTGTAGTTTTTGATTGGAGTGCCATATTTAATGTTTTGTTTTACTTATGTTGTTATATTTGCTCTTAAAACTTACGGAGGGGGTAGGAGAATATTTTAAAAAATAAATAAATAGAAAATCCGCCTAATGTCTTGGCGCCGATTAATCGGCCTGGGCGCTAGGCGAGTAGGCGGTGCCCAGCAGCCTGACTACCGCCCAGCGACTTTTAGAACACTGGGGTTCTTTGCTTCAGCAATTTTTTTCAATTTTTCCCTTAATTTCGTCAAATTCTCTTTGTATGCCACAATTTTATCAAAACCCAAATAAACCCAACGTTGAATAAGCAATTAAATTTTCCGGGCAAGGGAACAGGCACCCATACGTACGTACATACATACACACACACGTACATACAACTATAGAGATGGAAAATGTATGTACCTTGAAGGGTGGGATTACCAACCACCTATACTTAAACCTCCTATTTTACAAGTTAAATTGAATATCAAATGAGAGTGAGTTATGTCTGGATGAGGCGAACACCGTGGTGTTTCCGCCACCGCTATTTGTGGGCCTTGTCGTGCGTTCATTGAGGTAATCTGAATCGTTCATCTTGTAAAGCTCGCAAAATAGTGTATTCAAACAAAAAATCAACTTTATCGGACATTCATATGTATATTAAAAATTGAATTTTGGTTTACAAAATGTAGGGCTTGGATTCTGTCTATAGTTTTTAAGTTAAAATATGCATGACCATCCGTTTTATAAACCAAAATTCAATTTTTGATATACCTATGAATGTCCGATAAAGTTGAATTTTTTTTTGAATACACTATTTTGCGAGCTCTATAAGATGAACAGTTCAAATTACTGCAATTAACACATGGTGGGGCCCATAATGGGAGGTGGAAAACCCCATGGTTTCCACCTCATCCGGAAATAATTTTTTCTCATATCGATCCCTTCATTTAAAATCCAGCCTCTATGACTATCAAAACGGAGCCTTAATTAACCAATTAAGGATTAGTTTTTTTTTTTTTTGGTCAAAAGTGAGAAGATTGTATTGATAAACGCCTAGCGGCACTTACAAAATGTAGATCATTACAAAGAACTTGGACAAAGCTAAACTAATCGTCTAACAAATACAAAACGAGTAAATCACAAGACAATCAATGTCTTTCATTCTAACCCAGGCATGGCCTGACGCAATAGCGACACTTTTAAACTGCCTAACATCTAATTAGAAGTCTCAAATGAGAAAAAGTGCAAAGTTAAGGACAAAAGACACTAAATGTCCAGACGATTAGATGCACTCTAACAAAATATGAACGCACCAATGAACTCCCAAAAACTACAGATCTTTAGCAGGGTTAGTCGCTTTAGCAAAGTTTCAGGTTCAAATTTTTGTTAGTTTCTTCGAGTTCTTGCATGCCACCATTTTCTCAGAACCCAAACAAATCTAAGGATAAGCAATTAAATTTTCCCAGACAATGAGAACAAAGGCACGTTTTTTTTAACAAGACCATCTCCAGCCCTTAAACGACGACATTAAACGAGACCGAACAATAAAGAGAACCTATACACCTCTCTAAACGCCAAAAATATCCAACTTGTTAACGAATTGATCAAAGTTTTTTTTTTTTTTTTATAACTCAGGTGCGCGGTCAGATTATGCGCACCTGGACTAAGGCCTTGTTTCACTAACCTTTTAGGACTTCTAGAAAAAGTGCACGGTTTGTCCTTGTTCATAAAAAATTTCGCCGTCTGTTAATTTTGCACCAAACTGATTATTGATTTTTCTCGACAAGATGAATACACATACAAAATATCCACGATTACTCTCTCGCCAAACACACACACAGAGAGAGAGAGAGAGAGAGAGAGAGAGAGAGAGAGAGAGATTAAACAAACTAGAAAGAAAGAAGCTCTTAATTTTAATCAAGGCCGTCTCGTCCCATCAAAATATCTAGTATTCCTCTCTCGACGAAAAACACATAAAGCAATAATTGGTGGAAAATGGGTGTACCTTGAAAGTGGGCGTGGGATTTCCAAGAGGGTCCTGAGGGGAAGAAAAGTCGAGCTCGTCGGCACAGAATTTGGACCAGAGGGACTCGTCGGCGGCCCAATCACGGAACCTCTTGTTTAAGCAGCCGGCCGCGGCCGTGTCGGTGGGACCCAGTTTTGATAGAATCTCGTGGATCGCAAGAGCTCCTACGCTGTCCAAACCCATCACTCTCTCTCTCTCTCTCCCCCCCTCTCTCTCTCTCTAGTTTGGGATTTGGCCATTTGGGGACGGAGTACTGGAATTTACTGGAGCGCCAGATAGCGAGAGAAAATGATTTGTGTGTGATGTAACAACTAACAAGAAATTGAGTCATGCTACACACAGATTTCTTTGTGGGGCCCATCACGGGTCCGAAAAAAATCATCCGAGCCGTTCATTAAATGTAAAATATTTTTTTGAGTGTCCACGTAAAAAATAAGCTCAATCCGATACCTATAGGTCTTTCATCCAACCATCTAACTTTTCATTCAGATTTCTAGATAATGAAAAGTTATATGGTTAGATCGAGCACCTATAGGTATCGGATTGAGCTTAACCAGAACAAAATGATATATGTAAACACCTATAACTTACGAAGACATATTTGAACTATGAAAACTGCTCTTATGCTTAAGGATCAACGACACGAAACACAACAGAGTAGTTTCGGACATTTCGTTCTTTCCCCAAACACATGAAAACGAAGAAAAGAAAAGCACTTCCAGACATAACCAATTTTCTTCTTTCTAATCCATGTGACTTTGTAACGAAATTGGATTCTTCCAAGGTCTGAGAAACTCTGCGCAAAAGGAGTCGACTCTTCGACGTCCAAGCAATGGAAAGTGGAGCCGCAGTGCGGCCGCCCCCTAGGCCTAAGGTTTGACAAGAAAACAGGAGATTTGTACATAGCGGATGCCTATTACGGACTCCTTGTTGTGGGGGCTGAAGGGGGCATCGCTACTAGTTTGGCAACTCATGTGGAAGGGGAAAAAAGGCCTATTTTCTTCGCAAATGATCTTGACATCCATAACAATGGTTCCATCTTCTTCACAGATACTAGCAAGCGATACAACCGCGCGTAAGTCCTTGCGTTCCTTGTTTCCCCATCGTTGAGCTACGTTTTGGGTTCATTTTTAAGAGAAAGTCATGGTACACAGCTTAAAGATACTCGGGTCAAATATGTAAATTCGCGTGTGGTTTGTTGTTTTGTAAGACAATTTTTGTTTGTAGGTCATTTTGCTAATGTTTTGTTTAATGGAGGTAACTCGAAATTTTTTGAAACACAGGGATCATTTCGTGATAATGCTGGAAGGAGAGGCCACAGGTAGGCTTCTTAGGTATGATCCTCCTACGGGAACAACACATGTTGTGAAAGATGGCTTGTCTTTTCCAAATGGAGTTCAACTTTCTAAAGATCAATCCTTCCTTCTGTTCACTGAGACTACCAATTGCAGGTTCTCTCTCTCTCTCTCTCTCTCTCTCTCTCTCTCTCTCTCTCTCTCTCTCATACGCACTAGCGCGCACACACAATGTCAAGTTCAACATGAAGCTGATGAATAACCAACAACAGAATTCGCCACTAAAACTATTTACATGAAGTCATTGCCAAATTAGTTTTTTGGCAGTAAACTGGCACATAAAAAAGATTTTATGTGCCCCCATATTTATGCGTATAGATCCGGAGACAGTAATGTCCAGAACCGTCCAATGCAAGTGGAAGCAGAAGTGCATGTGGACCCCTCATTATCATGTGCCCAAGTGCATCGGACATTGCGGACACGTCTAGATCCTTACACATAAAGAGCATAGCTCAAACTCCATTGATTCACCTTCTTTTTTATGTGGTAATGAGCTCCAATCCACTTATAAGGTTCTCACCAAGTTTAAACTTAGAGAGCAAGTATTCTATATGCATGTTGGACCACAATCTTGTGATCAACATGACCCTCGCATGCATTTCATCTCTAGAAATGGCATACAAGTTGAGACGAGAAGAAAAGAAAACTGTTAACCACCGCCCAAACAAGACCTAAGAGAGAAAACAAAGGTAGGATAATGCCATGATATTTAAACACCTTCTTGGTTGCTGCCTATACATGTAAATACACACGCGCCCTATATTTCCTGGTTGCGTTCCAAACTCGTTTTTTGTCTTTCTTATTCCGGTTAAACCAAGAAAAAATGCACAGAAAAATTTTGCAAGCTCAAATTCCCAGTGTCATAATCTACATATTTAACACTTGGTTTTCTGGGTACATAGCCTCTTTCCTTTTCTGCTTTTTTGAAATGTCTAACAACCAAACATATTTGTGCTACTGTAACAGGATAGTGAAATACTGGCTAGAGGGTCCGAAAACAGGCACCGTTGAGGTAGCTGCTAACCTACCGGGTTTCCCAGACAATATAAGGCTAAACGAGAAAGGCGAATTCTGGGTGGCGATAGATTGTTGCCGGACCTCATGGCAAGAATTTTTCTCTAACAACCCATGGATAAGGAGCATTTACTTCAGACTGCCGATTCGGTTGAAGTACTTGGCTAGGTTCATGGGTATGAAGATGTACACTGTCATCTCTCTGTTCAATGACAAGGGAGAGGTGTTGGATGTTCTTGAAGACAGGAAGGGTAAAGTAATGAAGCTAGTCAGTGAAGTTAGAGAGACAAAGGGGAAACTGTGGATTGGTACTGTGGCTCATAACCATATTGCTACCCTCCCTTACCCTTAAACCTAGTTCATTTGAATCTTGTAGCTTTTTAAGTTATGTGCAAGTGTTTGTTCTTCAGAGATTGGAACTAGAATTGGATAAGATTGATCAGGTAGGTTTATGTGTTTGATCAGTGCTCTAGTTTGCAGGTGGTGATTGTTGTTACCAAGAGTTGCAGGATGAGTTTTGTGTGTTCTATAAAAAACTAGTCGCTAGTTGGGCAGAAGAGGGGCGCATGGCACCTAGAGATTAGTTGGGTTTTTCTCATTTTCCGAAAAAAAAAAAAACTTCCATCTTCTCCCAAATTTTAATACTAAAGTAACAACTAAAAAGTAACACAAAATAAATCCCTTCTCATGGATTATGTACCATATGTTCTAGGGGAGTGATTTTGCCGCTCCCCAAATTGTTAACGGCACTCCCCATCAATATGGGTTGATTTTGTCACTCCCCAAATTGTTAATTTCTCGGGAGTGCCATTAACAATTTGGGAAGTGACAAAAGCACTCCCTTATGTTCTATTAGCCGATTTAGGACTTTGATATGTATTTTGTATATATCATACATAATGCTATATTTAACCCTAAAATACGTACCGACAATTGGAGAGAGCCTTTTCTTTACTTTTTTGATACCTTAGAGCAAGTACACCAGACTCTGTACTTGAGCTCTTTAAGCTAAAATAAAGAGCAAAACCATGAAAAGCTTACTACACCAGCCTAGCTACTTGCTTAGGTATTATACATGTATTGAAAAAGCTCGGTACTTATAGCTATCAACTGTAGCATAGCAAAAACATAAATTATTATTATTTTAACGTCAACACCCACTTTATCCTCTCTCTCTCTAAAAAAATTATACTCATCTCTCTCCTCATTAAAGATGATAAAGTACTATTATACTCCCTCCGTCCCCTTTTTAAAATCCAGTATTCCATTTTGGACTGTCCCTTAATAAGTGCCCATTTTGTAAAATTAGTGGGTAAAAATTGGTACATTTTCCATTTTGCCCATAAAAGTAGATGCCATTTTAAAAAATTAGTGAATAAAAGTGTAATGATGATGTCTTCATAGAGGGTAAGTAGGAAAAGTGGAGGTAAAAATTGATGTGAAATGTCCAATGATGATGCTTTTTTAATAAGTTGTAGTTACGAAGCGAAACACTTAAAAAGGGACGGATGGAGTAATAAAATAGAGAGCAAGTACAGAGCATTGCTGCAGAGGCAATACAAAAAGTGAATAGGTAAATTACGAAAATTATATTCTGATTAGCCAATTTACCTATTTATTGGTGCATTGGTGCACTTGCTCTTTCTTTACTTTAATTTTTGATACCTTATAGAAGAGATCAAAAGTTATCCAAACTTTCCATAATTGCCTAAATTACCATTCCATTCTAACTTCCCCTACCCACCTAAGAGGAGTTAAATCGGAGTCCTTTACCTTTTAATCTTTGGTGCAACTCAATTGAAAATAACAAACAAACAAAAAAAAGTAGTGATAATGCTAAAACTGTTTTTGTTGGTGCCAAAACTCCAGTGCATAAAAGTCTTGTACACTGCACATGGTACAAGCCTTTTGTGCACTAGAGTTTTGACACCAACAAAACAGTTTTGGCATTATCATTTCCCCCAAAAAAAAAAGACATATACAAAAGAGCGCCTCTATCCCCCCTCCTTTCTCCCCCCACCAAACGGGCCGTTGGAGTGAAAGAAGACAAATCGTCTGTCACACTAGCCAGATTCGAGCTCAAAATTTAGGAGCACCAAGGGGGACTGGTGCTTGCACGGATGAATTTGTCTCCTACAACTAAGTTTTTCACAATGACAATCGTGGATGTCTACATAATAAAGCCATTATAATGCCTTTACAATTGCTAACTCTGATCTCACCAATTCACAATAACAATGTCAATGGAAGGCCAAAAAAAGTAGCACGTGCAGCGCACATGCCAAAATATATACATACATACGTGCACAGATAGATAGCAGTGACATATGACTACTGTCCTGATCTTTTTTCGTTCAATTTTCTTTTCCCTGGTCACCCTAGAATCCAAGTTGCTTGTGCCCAGTGGTCATAGCTCCCAATCTCTACATCTTTCGAATAATGCCTCCAGCAGAGATATAAAGTGTTCCGATGTGGGATGGGGTGTTACAGCTTCACAATTTGGTGATGACCAATGACAATACTACTAGCTTGAGCTTCAAGTATCAATTTCTTGGACCGGAGGAACCGGGAATTTTCCCGAGTCCTCCATATTAAAGCAAGCTGTCCTTGTACATTCCAAGGTGAATAACAGAATAGTCATGGAACAAGAAACAACAATAACACAAAGAAGCTCCTAGCCAAGAAATGAAACTGAAGTTTACAAAAATACATACTAGAAAACAAAAAAGGTTCACTTGAAATCAAGCCCTAGAAGTGCCTTCAAAAGAGCTAGGAGATGAAGTGCTGCAGAGCATATCTAGATAGAGTATGGTTAATTAGCCGGTACAAAGTCGAGTACTGCTGCACAGAGTTTAGAGCTTGGATGTTCCTTCACTATCAACTGCAAAATAAATGTAGACTATCAATGTTTATGCATTCTAACACCACTAAAAACATGAGTAATAGCCCATTAGACGGCGAAAGAAATGGCTAGAAGCCCCCGTAATTGAAGTAGAGTAGTAGCAAGAACTAGAAAGCTGAAATTCGAACATTAATTCAACAATTTTCATTAATGGATACAGGCAATGCAGCAATAAATCTATCAAATACAATGACGCTGTCATCATGAAATTCAAAATTGAAGGAAGATCTTTACTAAACAAGTTAAGATGAATGGCATTGACAAATAGGTGGCTGAGGCTTTCCTCCTTCCTGGAACACGTTAAAGGGAAGTCATTGAGGTTAATCTGGTACAAAAAGAACAGAAGGTTGTGATTGGTTCACTGCATGGAAATGGCATACCTTCATTTGGTTCGTTAAAAGAAAATGACAGAATGCACATTATGAATGGAATCTTCATTCACAATTTTTGGTGGCTGAGCCTTTCCTCCTTTCTAGGACACAGAGAAATTGAGGTTAATCTGAAAGATAAAGAATTTAAGGTTGTGTTGGATTCACAATAACGGAACGTTGAATTCGTCATTCGGTTTGTTCAAAGAAACTGACAGAATGCACATTACGAATGGAATCACCATTCATCATTTCAGGTGAATGGCCCTTCCATTGCCAAGGCAAGGAACGACGATTCCATTCCATTCCTTTCCTAAATCATTCTACACAACCTTGACAGTACCTTCTCACCGGAAGCATTAAGAAACTTACACATTTCCACAATGAGACTTCAATCTCTCAATAAGTTGCATTCCCATAAAACCCTAGGTGTTATGTCCAATGGGTTGCCAAATCCAAGGACGACGAGGCAGCAAGTTCTCTTGATGCAAATACCTGTATCCAGACTTATTAATTCAGTGCAGCACTAATGAAAGCCCAAACGATTTTAGCACGCTTTGCAGGATTAGCAATGAGATAGAGAGGATTGAGTAAGGGATGTAAAATTTATTGCCGAACCAAAAAAACTCAATCTGAGGCAATGAAAGTAGGAAAGACATGGGTCACATTGGGTTCCGTCCAAGTGAGTCCAGAGGGGAAGATTGTTAATGAGTGGAGATTTTGATATTCTCACAACCAAGTGCCAATAAAAGGTTAATACGAGGAACCCATATGTCCAAAGACTCCAAACATACACTTATTTATCCCCACAAAAAGGATGGTACTAGTTTAGTCTCACTGTTTTCTCTTTCGCTAAGAAATAACCAAAGTATTGGAAAATTACTCATCTATTTACTACTAAAACTTTGATGCTGCGTAAGCAATGCCAAATTTTATATTGCATAGAAGTACGGATATGTGACGTAAGTGTATCCAAAAGTATCCGATACTTCAAGAATACAGAAAATTAGTTCAAACTATGGATACGTTTAAGGAGTATCATATACCTGCCAGTGAGAATCAAAGGACTCGTATCCTATATGGACATGACACGGATATGACACCCATCTATAAGTAATCATGCAATCATGCTTCATGGGTCAGATTCCAACCATTATAAGTGAGCCCTAGCCACTTGATATGATCTAGGACATAATCTCAATTCAACATACATCACTAACCAATGTTCAATATAACTCAGACTAAACATAAATAAGTTTCAAAAAGGCATATGTGGATTTGCAACCTCCAAAACATTAAATATAGAAGCTCATGTAGTATGACATACACAACTACTAATCTAGAAAAGAAGGGACAGAGTCACTTCTATGTTGGGACTGTACCTGATAACTCTATGAACTTTCACATGAAGAACCTTCACATTGTCTCATAATCTGTCCTCCATGATTAGGAGAGAGGAGGGTCTCGACGGAGTTGCCCAAAATTGCAAATCCAGTTGGAATGCCAGGAACAATCATGACCCTCACTGTTTCTTTTTCCGGATTGTACAGAACTAGTTGCTTCTCTTTAGATTCATCTACTATTATTTCTCCATCCTCTTCTATTATCCTTATGAGCGCCCTCAACACAAACTCGTCTTTTGCTGACAAATACAACACACCGTCTATATACATCATAGGATCAGCAATCCTAAATTTAGTCCATGACTCTGTTACCCCATACTTATTCATCATCCAAACTTCAGTTCCGTTGTCACAAACCGAGAAACAAACCAAACAGAGACAACCCCGAAGAACGACCAAGCATTCACTCTCTAACTCATAATCAGGCAGCTGGATTTCCCTAAAAACCTGATCTGACAAATCGAAAGCAATAGCATTCATAAGATTATACCAACAAAGCCAATGAAGACGGTCATTAAGGTAAACCCCAGTTTGAGGTTCCAGCCAGTTATGTGAAACTTGAATTATGCTCCAAGCATCAGTTTTCAGCGAATAGACAGCCACATCATCAGTCTCAGTATCATCAACCTGAAGGGGGTTACGGACCATCACAACCTTGTAATCATCCGTACACGAGTCATAACCGAACCCACGTACAGGCTCCCCGGACCCTTCATTTTCATTCCAATTGATGTCAGACAAAGGGGATTTGGGCAGTTTCTTACATTCTCTAGTGAAAGGATTCGACAAGAAATTGGGTTCATAACTTATACCGTGGACCAGAAGCAAGCCATTGAAAGGTTCCGAAGCCATTAACCACTCACCGAAGCGCTCAGCCGGAAGAGTATCAAGCTTTTCACAGGTCGGGTTTGCGTCAGCGAGATCGACGGAGTAGAGGGCGTCAGAGCTGGACCTGAGAAGGGCTTTTGGAGGTTTCTTGGTAGTAATGGCTATGTGAAGGTGGGTTTTGGCGAATTGGGGGGAAGAGATTAGGGTTTTCCATGAGGGAGAGACACATTTGAACCGGCATAGAGACTTGACTGGTAGTCGAGCGAGTACGTCGGCGACGATTTCCGGTGGAAGGTGGCTCCAGAGGGAATCGTCCATGGTCTCACCGTCCGACATCATGGTCTTCTTTACAGAAGATTTATCTTTCTGGGGTTCTTGGGAGAAATGGAAGAAAAGACTGAAAAGAGAGAGAGAGAGACAGAGAGAGAAAGATACAGTATCCGTAAATCAAGAGCATTCAGGCGGATTCGATTCGTCACCGGAGGGTCAGCAACAGCTCGACAGTGGGAGTTTCAGCGTGAGGAAGGTGTGGGGGAGTTTAGCGCAGAGTGAGAGTGAGAGAGAGAACGAGCCGAGATTCCTTCACCAGTAAGTCACTAATAAGTCTAATGGTACGCCTTTTTGTCTGATAAAAAAAAAAGAGTAAGTCTAATGGTACAGAAAAGTGTACAGATTTTTACGTACAGATTTTGTGTGGGGCTCATTATGGATCCCACACAAATGATCCGAGCCGTTCATTAAATGTAAAATAGTTTTTCAAGGACCCTCGCGAAAAATCAATTCAATCCGATATTTATAGATGCTCAATCCAATCATCTAACTTTTGATTTAGATTCCCGGATAATGAAACATTATATAATTGGATTGAGCATCTATAAGTATCGGATTGAACTGATTTTTCGCGGGGGCCCTTGAAAAACTGTTTTACGTTTAATGAACGGCTCGAATCATTTGTGTAAGACCCGTAGTGAGCTCCACACAAAATCTGTACGCAAAAATCTGTACACTTTTATGTACCATTAGACTCACCCTCCGCTGCATTACCTATTGGTTGAAAATGTCTGTATCTTATCACAAAATGTGTGGATCCCGTGATATCATGCTTATTAAAAAGTGTATTACACGGGTGAGACCTATACCATTTCAATCAATAAGAAGGAGTGTAATGTACACAATCTTTTAAGAAGGGTGAACAAAATTGCACCCCTTGCCCTCTTTCAAAGCAACCAAGTCTCGCTCACCCGTTGTGGTTTGGGAGAGTTGAGTTTTGTTCACCATTCACTTAAGAGGGTGAGCATTATCCTCCTTCCTATTGATTGAAAGGATGTGGACCCCACCATAAAATGATGTTATGCTTACCAAAAAGTGTATTGCATGGTAAGCATGACATCACTTTGGGGTGGGATCCATACCATTTCAACCAATGAGAGAGAAAGGGTAATGTTTACTTTCTTTTAAGGAAGGTGAACAAAATTGCACTCGGTTTGGGAACTTGACCTCTGATGCAGGCCCCTTGGGCCCTCTGTCGTGGTGTCACTCTTTAGTGGCAAGGCTCTTGGACCTACGTCAGCTAGGCTGGCTCCCACATCGAGAGTTTGGGTATTGTGTGTGTGTTTAAAGGGTTCATTATGCCTCTCCCTAGTCAGCAATTGCCTAGGTGAGTTGGTATGTGGAATTACTCTCTTGCCTTCTTTTAAAACAAAATTGCACTCGAGAGAGAACGGATTAAGTGTGGATTCCATCACAAAGTGATTTTATACTTACCAAAAAGTGTATTGCAGGGGGTGAGATCTACATTATTTCAACCAATAAGATGGGGGTAACGTTCAATCTCTTTTAAAGGTGAACAAAATTGCATTCGGGAGAGAACAGAGGTGAACAGTAGAGAAAAAGAGGAGAACATGTGACCGAGAGGGGGAGAGTGTGTGTGTGCCATTTTTTAGTTTTAATCTCAGCCGTCCAAAACAACGGTGATATATAGTGTCAAAAAAGTTGTGTTAAATATTTGTCCTTAAATCCTCTATGCATAAGTGAGCGTATATATGAGAGGCCCGTTTTATGGACACAAATTTTGACTCAAAAGTACTTGGAACCCCACACTAATAATCGGAGCCGTTCAATTTGTTAAAAGAGCCTTGATAGGATGCATGACACTGGGGACATGAAAGAGAGTAGACGGCTGAGATTCGGGTGTGAATCTAAGCCGTCCACTCTCTTTCATGTTCATGTTCCATTTTTCATGTACCATGGTAATTCTGTTGTTTAAAACATGGTTGTAAAAGTATGCCGTAAAAAGTAATTCATTAGTATATCAGTGAGGACTTGATTCATCCATTCAGTTTTTATCATATCAAACTTAGATACTTGATCCATTCATTCATTTTTTACCTGTCAAACTCAAGGACAAATACCGATCAAACTTTTGCCAAATCCAAATGAGTAGATTTTTTACGAATAGTCTTACAAACATGTTTTAAACAAATCAACGATTCCAATTATTTGCGCGAGACTTAAAATGGATCCCATACAAGGTTTCTAATAGTGGTGACGGGGACTTCTGCCAGTGAAATTGGGAGGTGGATTTGGAGGATTTTATTGGTGGCGGTGAAGGAGAGGTCGTGGGATTTGGCGGTCGATCCAAGAGAAGAATAAAATTAAATGAATTTTGATGCAAAATTTGAGTAAAAAATGGATTTGCCATTGGAGATGATGATATTAAATGGAGCTACTCAAATTTTTACTCGAATTGAATAATGAGTGGAGATGCTCTAATAAGTGTGCATTTGTGTGCCTCTGATTATATTAGTTCCTTTCCTTTTGTTCAATTTTTACTTTAACAGAAGTCGCCGTCGCCGATCGATCAAGAGGAAAAAAATGGTGTCTCATATCATCCCGCTTGATAATCTAATCCCAATCCTAGAGACGGATATGCAAAGAGTGGCTTTTGAAAGAGTTTAGTTGTTTTTTCATTTTCTAGTCTATCCAAAAAAATAGTCATAAAAATCCCTTCCGCCCCATGAGCACACCTTAACGTCTTTCCGTAGGTTAGTGACACGACTTTGAAGGTACTATCTTCGTCCCAAAATGTTTGTCCAGTCCGCAAAACGAGAACTCAAAAATAATGCATTTCTTCCAAGAAAAAATTCAAACTTTTTTCATAAATTAAAAGAACTCATCGATATCTAGTGAATTGTTGAAAAAAAATTAAATTTTCCTTGCAAAAAATGTGTATTATTTTTACGTCCTCGTTTTGCGGATCGGATAAACATTTTGGGATGGAGGTAGTACATGTTAGGAGAAATCTGTGCTGACTGTAATTTGAGAATTTACCTGCTGTAGTAGATTAGGATTCTGAAACCTGACTTGTGGAAAGTGGAAACCATCATTCCTACAGACTGTATCTTATTTTTCTACAGTCAAGCTCGACGGAACATCAGAAAAAAGGTATGGCCGATTCAGAGCCGGTCCTGACTTTCCAGTGGCTTAAAGCGAAAATTAAAAACGAGGTTTTTTTGTTGGACTATTATTATGGATAAAAAAAAGTAGGAGGGTCCCTGAAATTCAAATTTTTTTGGCCCCGACTTTAATATCTACAAATTCCTCCCAAATAGTATTTCGAATTTGAGGATACAAGTGCCTAATGGTTGGGGGTTGAGGGGTGGCAGAAACATCTTCTACCCTTGTTCGTATCATAGCTAGGCAACAGAGACGAGTACCTTGGGAAACATAACAAGGAGAAGTTTTTCAGTGCCGGGTGGGCACGGGCCACGTGGTGCCGAGCACCATCTAGGCCGTCCAAACGTATTTTGGACGGTTCAGATCTGTTTAGGTAATTTTTTAGTGTTAAATTACCATAACACCCCCTCAAATCCAAACAGATTTGGACCGTCCAAAACATGTTTGGACGGCCGAGATGCATGCTCGGCACCACGTGGTCCGTGCCCGCTCGGCACTGAAAAATTTCTCCATAACAAGACTTTCATCCTCTACAAAAATTCTTAGTTTCCTTTGCTTGTTTAGCAGTAGGGCTGTTAGTTCAAACCGGAAAATTGATCGAAACCGAAAAAACCGGACCGGACCGGATTTTTTAAACCGGTTAAATAATTTCGCAGTGTTCGCTGTGATTGTTACAAGTTCTTTTCTAGAGGTGGGATTTCCTTGTTCTTCCCCATGGTAATACTGTACTTCGTAACACATCAGGTGAGATTGTTCAAGCGATAAGAGAGTTGGTGAAAGAACCATAGATTTGGACAAATTGTGGTGAATATTTCGTAACACATCGGGTAATTCGGGTAAGTTAACACCGACAGATTTGTTTCGAGTATTTGTCGTGTAGATATGTACAATGTTAAGCTCGTTAAGCGGTTGACAGACTCTGTAGAAGACTGCCTCGATTTCAATGGCTTGTATACAGTGTGAATGAAGTATTAATGTGTATTATAGTTCATCCGACACATTGCTTTCATGTCAAGGGGTTTGAGCTAAAGAATATACACGTAAATATTGGTTGGGTAATTTCGAACTCGAGCCGACGTGAGTTGAAACACAACCACCAACCTCTCCATGTTTTGCATTGCATGGTTAGAGCTCATAAACCGGAAATCAAGTGGGTCTAGCTCAGTTGACCACTCTTGAACGCTTCTAATCGGGAGGTCAATGGGTCGAATCTTGCCGAAGGCGAGAATCATTGATTTGTCCCTTTAGAGGGTCTTTTCTTTTCTTTCTTTGGTTCTTCCCTATGATGTACTTATAGAAAATAAGAGGTCGGACATAACTTTTAGCTTCAGTTTTATCCGAACCCTAAATATTGTTGCCGAACCTGGATGGATTTTGTTTTGTTGCATAATAATTTTTTTGCCCCTGTGAACTGTATATGTTAACTGAAACTATGTGAACCATATATGTGACCCGAGGGATATTTTTGTCCGAAATAATGGGCCAGGACTATATTGGGTAGCAATAATATGAGAGGAGACTAATTTGGAGGACCCTATAAAAGGGCCGGCCTTTAAATTCTCAGCTTGGTTATCTCGTTGACTCACAAAATAAATGAATTCTCCGTGGTTTGTATTTTGTAATTCATACATGATGTAATTGATCTCTCGATTGAACCAAAAAAACAAAAACAAACCAAAGCTCATAACCAGAAAGAGCCTCATTCGCATAGTGTTAGTACCAATAGCATTCAAGAGTCAAACAATCAAGAACCCTGGAACTATTTACCAAGACCTCCTCTCTTTTTTCCCCCAAGCTATACAATAAGAAGTTTCGTAAGAACATAGTTAAGAGAGAGAGAGAGAGAGAGAATTACTCTTTGAAACTTAATCCATGGTGCTGCATTCAGCGATAAGTAGAGCGCAGAAACAAAAACAGAGAAATAACATATTACCACCAGACGACAGACGTTTGATTCAATCATCTGATTTTAAACAGATGTGTACCATAGTATATACAGGCTACGTTCAGAAAATTTGTGGTTGCAAACAGTCCGGCCCTTTTAAATAGATCAACCACGCACAATAGTTGCATTAGAAAATGTACTCTGGTAATTCAAGCGGGAAGCATGCCAGCTCAACATCAAAAGAGTCACCTTTGGGATCTGCCAATCTATAAAACAAAGCGAAGAAAAACTTCTTGTCAGCAAAACAAGAAAATAAATGGACATGCCACCTTCATAAAAATTAAAAAAAATTAAAAAAAAAAACCCTGATTTTCTATCACAATTCCCTGAGAAAACCATATGAAAGCCAATCAAACTCCAAGAAGTCAAATGCTTCAAGCATGTATTCGGCTGATGCTTAAGATTGGCTTCCAAACACACTATGGTTCTGAGGCCAGTTAACAGATTGCATAAACCAGGCTAAATTATAATACACACCCTCAAAGGTTTGCAGTGAGTTAGGTGCAAATTTATCTGCAGTGGCAACGCATAATCTTGAGCGGTGTAAGCCCGTATTTCACTGACCATAAGAATTTCACTAACGGAATAACTCAATCAACCAATTTGAAGTACCTATCTACGTCATGTTCAGAAAGGATGACGCATGTTGTTGTCTGGTTTTTATATGACTTTTTTTTAAGTAGTAGTGTCAGTTGGGGTGCTTGGGCAGAGGTCCTCGTCCTACATTCTAAGGAAAAACAGCCAAAAAAAGAAGAAGAATAACTTATCAAAGTAGCTACATAGAAGGTTACAGAAACATGTGAAGAAAACTGAATAAAACAACACCGTGGCAGCAAAATCGAACAAGTAAATGCGTGTGGGTACGTGTGTGCGTGACTGGGTGTATGGGTCCAAGACAAGGACCCAAACATACACTTATTTATCCCCACAAAAAGGATGGTACTAGTTTAGTCTCACTGTTTTCTCTTTCGCTAAGAAATAACCAAAGTATTGGAAAATTACTCATCTATTTACTGCTAAAACTTTGATGCTGCGTAAGCAATGCCAAATTTTATATTGCATAGAAGTACAGATATGTGACGTAAGTGTATCCAAAAGTATCCGATACTTCAAGAATACAGAAAATTAGTTCAACCTATGGATACGTTTAAGGAGTATCATATAACTGCCAGTGAGAATCAAAGGACTCGTATCCTATATGGACATGACACGGATATGACACCCATCTATAAGTAATCATGCAATCATGCTTCATGGGTCAGATTCCAACCATTATAAGTGAGCCCTAGCCACTTGATATGATCTAGGACATAATCTCAATTCAACATACATCACTAACCAATGTTCAATATAACTCAGACTAAACATAAATAAGTGTCAAAAAGGCATATGTGGATTTGCAACCTCCAAAACATTAAATATAGAAGCTCATGTAGTATGACATACACAACTACTAATCTAGAAAAGAAGGGACAGAGTCACTTCTATGTTGGGACTGTACCTGATAACTCTATGAACTTTCACATGAAGAACCTTCACATTGTCTCATAATCTGTCCTCCATGATTAGGAGAGAGGAGGGTCTCGACGGAGTTGCCCAAAATTGCAAATCCAGTTGGAATGCCAGGAACAATCATAACCCTCGCTGTTTCTTTTTCCGGATTGTACAGAACTAGTTGCTTCTCTTTAGATTCATCTACTATTATTTCTCCGTCCTCTTCTATTATCCTTATGAGCGCCCCCAACACAAACTCGTCTTTTGCTGACAAATACAACACACCGTCTATATACATCATAGGATCAGCAATCCTAAATTTAGTCCATGACTCTGTTACCCCGTACTTATTCATCATCCAAACTTCAGTTCCGTTGTCACAAACCGAGAAACAAACCAAACAGAGACAACCCCGAAGAACGACCAAGCATTCACTCTCTAACTCATAATCAGGCAGCTGGATTTCCCTAAAAACCTGATCTGACAAATCGAAAGCAATAGCATTCATAAGATTATACCAACAAAGCCAATGAAGACGGTCATTAAGGTAAACCCCAGTTTGAGGTTCCAGCCAGTTAGGTGAAACTTGAATTATGCTCCAAGCATCAGTTTTCAGCGAATAGACAGCCACATCATCAGTATCAGTATCATCAACCTGACGGGGGGTACGGACCATCACAACCTTGTAATCATCCGTACACGAGTCATAACCGAACCCACGTACGGGCTCCCCGGACCCTTCTTTTTCATTCCAATTGATGTCCGAAAAAGGGGATTTGGGCAGTTTCTTACATTCTCTAGTGAAAGGATTCGACAAGAAATTGGGTTCATAACTTATACCGTGGACCAGAAGCAAGCCATTGAAAGGTTCCGAAGCCACTAACCTCTCACCGAAGCGCTCAGCCGGAAGAGTATCAAGCTTTTCACAGGTCGGGTTTGCGTCAGCGAGATCGACGGAGTAGAGGGCGTCAGAGCTGGACCTGAGAAGGGCTTTTGGAGGTTTCTTGGTAGTAATGGCTATGTGAAGGTGGGTTTTGGCGAATTGGGGGAAGAGATTCGGGTTTTCCATGAGGGAGAGACACATTTGAACCGGCATAGAGACTTGACTGGTAGTCGAGCGAGTACGTCGGCGACGATTTCCGGTGGAAGGTGGCTCCAGAGGGAATCGTCCATGGTCTCACCGTCCGACATCATGGTCTTCTTTACAGAAGATTTATCTTTCTGGGGTTCTTGGGAGAAATGGAAGAAAAGACTGAAAAGAGAGAGAGAGACACACACAGAGAGAAAGATACAGTATCCGTAAATCAAGAGCATTCAGGCGGGTTCGATTCGTCACCGGAGGATCAGCAACAGGTCGACAGTGGGAGTTTCAGCGTGAGAAAGGTGTGGGGGAATTTAGCGCAGAGAGAGAGAGAGAACGAGCCGAGTTTTGTTCGCCCTCCGCTGCATTACCTATTGGTTGAAAATATCTGTATCTCGTCACAAAATGTGTGGTTCCCGTGATATGCTTTACCAAAAAGTGTATTGCATGAATGAGACCTATACCATTTTAACCAATAAGAAGGAGTATAATGTACACCATCTTTTAAGAAGGGTGAACAAAATTACACCCCTTGCCCTTTTTCAAAGCAACCAAGTCTCGCTCACCCGTTATGGTTTGGGAGAGTTGAGTTTTGTTCACCCTTCACTTAAGAGGGTGATCATTATCCTTCTTTCTATTGGTTGAAAGAATGTGGACTCCACCATAAAGTGATGTTATGCTTACCAAAAAGTGTATTGCATGGTAAGCATGACATCACTTTGGGGTGGGGTCCATACCATTTCAACCAATGAGAGAGAGAGGGTAATGTTCACCCTCTTTTAAGGAAAGTGAACAAAATTGCACTCGGTAGGGGAACTTGACCTCTGATGCAGGCCCCTTGGGCCCTCTGTCGTGGTGTTACTCTTTAGTGGCAAGGCTCTTGGACCTGCATCAGCTAGGCTGGCTCCCACATCAGGAGTTTGTGTATTGTGTGTGTGTGTTTAAAGGGTTCATTATGCTTCTCCCTAGTCAGCAATTGCCTAGGTGAGTTGGTATGTGGAATTACTCTCTTGCCTTCCTATAAACAAAATTGCACTCGAGAGAGAACGGATTAAGTGTGGATTCCATCACAAAGTGATTTTATACTTACCAAAAAGTGTATTGCAGGGGGTGAGATCTACACCATTTCAACCAATAGGAGGGGGTAATATTCAATCTCTTTTAAAGGTGAACAAAATTGCATTCGGGAGAGAACAGAGGTGAACGGTAGAGAAAAAGAGGAGAACATGTGACCGAGAGGGGGAGAGTGTGTGTGCGCGCGCCATTTTTTAGTTTTAATCTCAGCTGTCCAAAACAACGGTGATATATAGTGTCAAAAAAGTTGTGTTAAATATTTGTCCTTAAATCCTCTATACATAAGTGAGCGTATATATGAGAGGCCCATTTTATGGACACAAATTTTGATCAAAAGTACTTTGAACCCCACATTAATAATCGGAGTCGTTCAATTTGTTAAAAGAGCCTTGATAGGATGCATGACACTGGGGACATGAAAGAGAGTAGACGATTGAGATTCGGGTGTGAATCTAAGCCGTCCACTCTCTTTCATGTTCATGTTCCATTTTTCATGTACCATGGTAATTCTGTCGTTTAAAACATGGTTGTAAGAGTATGCAGTAAAAAGTAATTCATTAGTATATCAGTGAGGACTTGATTCATCCATTCAGTTTTTATCCTATCAAACTTAGATACTTGATCCATTCATTCAATTTTTACCTGTCAAACTTAGGGACAAACACCGATCAAGCTTTTGCCGAAATCTAAATGAGTGGATTTTTTTATGAATAGTCTTACAAACATGTTTTAAACAAATAAACGATTCCAATAATTTGCGTGAGACTTAAAATGGATCCCATACAAGATTACTAATAGTGGTGACAGAGATTTCTACCGGTGAAATTGGGAGGTGGATTTGGAGGATTTTATTGGTGGCGGTGAAGGAGAGGTCGTGGGATTTGGCGGTCGATCCAAGAGAAGAATAAAATTAAATGAATTTTGATGCAAAATTTGAGTAAAAAATGGATGTGCCATTAGAGATGATGATATCAAATGGAGCTACTCAAATTGAATAATGGGTGGAGATGCCCTAAGTGTGCATTTGTGTGCCTCTGATTATATTAGTTCGTTTCCTTTTGTTCACTTTTTACTTTAACAAAAGTCGCCGTTGCCGATCGATTAGGGAAAAAAATGGTGTCTCATATCATCCCGCTTGACAATCTAATCCCAATCCAGGAGGCGGATATGCGAGGAGTGACTTCTGAGAGAATTTAGTTGTTTTTTCAATTTTTGGTCTATCAAAAAAATTAGTAATAAAAATCCCTTCCACCCCACGAGCACACTTTAACGTCTTTCCGTAGGTTAGCGACGCGACTTTGAAGGTACTACATTCGTCCCAAAATGTTTGTCCGGTCCACAAAACGAGAACTCAAAAATAATGTATTTCTTCCAAGAAAAAATTTAAACTTTTTTCATAAATTAAAAGAACTCATCGATATCTAGTGAATTGTTGAAAAAAAATTTAAATTTTCCTTGCAAAAAAATGTATTATTTTTACGTCATCGTTTTTCAGATCGGATAAACATTTTGGGACGGAGTTAGTACTACATGTTAGGAGAAATCTGTGCTGACTGTAATTTGCTGACGCGTTAATCCTTGAGAATTTACCTACTGTAGTAGGTTAGGATTCTGAAACCTGACTTGTGGAAACCATCATTCCTACAGACTGTATCTTATTTTTCTACAGTCAAGCTCGACGGAGCATCGAAAAAGAGGTATAGAGACCCGTATTTTTTTTAAAATGTACGGTGTGGATTTATGGTGGGGTGTATTCGTGGAATGATATAAGAGTAATTAGGATAGTAGTGCATGTGTGAGTGTGTGGTGCGAGTGCATGGGATAATTTTCCCACCACTCTTTCAATAATTTCTCCTGGGAAAACTTTCCCCATTTCTCATTTCTCTTTCGGCAGTCTCTCTCTCTCCTCCTCTCATCCGAATTCTTCTCTCTCTCTCTCAACCAAAAATTCACCAAAGTCACTTGAAACCTACACAAACCAACCTTCAATTTGTCTTCTCTACGCGATTCAAGCCTTAAATTTCATGGGTCTTGCTTGGAGGAGGAGTATTTGGTTGAATTTGAAGATTTGACAGTCAAGGGCTTGATTAATCTTGGGGTTTTGCTCTCCAAACTTGAGGTAGGGATTTCTTGTACATGTTATGTGTAAATATGATGTTTATGTTGATAGATCGTGTTTATTATTGTTGTCGTCGTTGATTCTTGACTCTGGCAAGTCTCTGTTGTTCTTCGTATCATAATAGTGTTCAAAATTGTTTTTTTTTTTTTTTTGCTAAGCGTGTTCAAAATTGTTGTTGGGGTCACTTTTTTGCATTTTCTAGGAATCTGTCGAACTGTGAGAATTTTCTGAAACTACCAGGTTCCTACTGGTAGAACATTCCTCCTACCGGTAGAATTTCAGTGTTTTCTAGCAATGAATTTTGGTGGCTTCTCTGGACTTATTTTGTACCGGAAGGACTTTTTCCCTACTGGTAGAGCTTCTTAAATTTTCGAAAACCTTCCTACTCCGCACGGCCTTTCATTCCGCCGTACGACGTGCTGTGCAAAGCCATACTGTACACCCTTTCATACGATCAGTTTGGGTTGCTGTTGATTTGTGTTTTGTCACCTCAACTTCAGATCATTTCGAACACATTCAGAATACTCTAGAGATATTTTCAATAATGACTGTTCGTGTTCCACTAATTCGTTGGACGTTTCCACTCCTTGACACCCCGTAGGATTGTAATCCAAGAAATGTTGTTTTGGAAGAAATACCATGAGATCGTTAGGAGCGCGTACGAGTGACGTGGTGAGAGTTATGGGTAGAATGTCATAGAGATATTTATGGGGTAGAACGTTGGGTAGGATGTAGTGTTATGCTCGGAGAATGATATGGACATATGTGATGACTAATGTAAGCTACAGTTGACCGTTGATTATGAAAATGGGATTTCCAATGGTTGTCTTATTAAAGCGAGATAGTGAGAACATGAATGGTTATTATGACATGAAATGAATATGATTGATTTACTGATATTGTAGACACAACGTATATATAACAAGATTGGACACTATGGGTATCACCACTCGGTGGTGAGATAACCGGGCTGGACACTATGGGTATCACCACTCGGTGGTGAGATAACCGGGCTGGACACTATGGGTATCACCATTTGGTAAACGATCGAAATGGTGAGATGACCGGGCTGAAAATGAACAGGTATCATCACCATGGACATTCGGTGAGATGACTAGAAATGAGCGAGGCATGTGAAAACTTTGATTGATGTGATATGTGATTAATGGAAAAAGGAAAGAAATGTTGATTTTTATCAAGTACACTTGTTTTAAAAGGGAAAGGATTTTTATTAAAAATCCTTTGGCTATTCTTGAGCAAATCAACGGTTTTCGGTATTCATGCACAGAATCAACGGACTCCGGCTATTCAAGCTCGAATCAATGGAGCTTGACCACTATAGGTCACGTATTTCTATACATTACATCTATTTGGAAACAAAGGAGATTTTGATAACAGATGAGAATGAGAAAGGAGATTCGATGATGAAACGAGAAATGTGAAAGATTGTGATATTGAATGAGATGTGATAGTTCAGTTTCAAAGCCGTTAAGTGCTGACTTATTATGTGGATCGATGTAGGGGTATTAATGGTCCTTGTATGGGATATATATCGTAGGGTATTACGTATTGATTTGCTTAGAATCCTTTGGCCATAGTGAGCTTCATGTCGATAGTCATAAATGCTTTGGGCGTACCTGTCTATACTCATTCACTCTAGAAGCATGCTCAGCATATTTTCTTATAACTTGTACATAGATTTCTCTACTGGACGCGTGGTTGCTCAACCTACCATTTCAGGTTCATTGCAGGTCATGGTCATGGTCATGGAGTGCTTGGGATGCTGACATAATTGAGTAAAGATATTTTGGAGTGTACTTTATCATTCTTGTAAAACAAATTGCTTTGTTATAAAATTCCTAATTTGGAAGATTGTATTTGTAGACCAGTTTGAAAAATTGGAAACTGTATTGTATTTTGGGTAATGTACGTACGATTGTGAGGATTTGTGTTTCAAATGGTATTGTTAATTATGTTAAAAAAAATTTAGGGCGTGACAACTTGGTATCAGGGCGTAGGTTTAGAACATCTCGAGACCGTGGGGAGGCTTTTAGTCTCATGGGTTCAAAATCGCTTCTTTTTTCTTTTCTTTTTTTTCCAAAATCACATATGTGCTTGCATGAGCGATTCAGTACATCAATATAACATTGCATATGTATCACAGTAGAATGGCGCAGATTTGTTGATCTATGTTGGATATGTCGGAGACCTGTATCATATATTGATGTGACTAATGTTGATGATTTCATCTCTTATACTTTCGCAGTAGAATGTCTTCAAGGTGTGGAGTTAGGTTGGGTGAGATCGGGGATCATGATTACCAGGGCCGTAGTGTTTACAGGAAGGATGAGGCGAGTCAGTGTACTAGGGAGGAAGCAATGTTTCCCGAGATCGTTGAGTGTGTGAAGGGCGTTGAAATTCTAGTGGGCGCGCAGAGAAGTATGAATGTGGGGGAAATTAGTTGTCGAGTCGTTAGCGCGGGATCATCTTCTGAGAGTGTTGAGAGTTCAAGAGGGAAGACACCGAGGGAATTGTGTCGGTCTTTGCAGGGCCAGCAGGGTTTGAAACCATCTTCTCGTTCTGACACCCCGGGAGTTGTCCTCAAACGTCAGATTGTGTGTCATCGTTGTGGTCAGTCTGGCCATATTCGTTCTCAATGTCAGGGGCGCCGAGAAAGATCTTGTTTTACTTGTGGGAAGTTTGATCATATTGAAAGAAACTGTCCTCAGAGAAGAAAAGTGCAGACTGAGTTGGGCTTAGCACAACAACCGGGAGCTAGGCATATTGTCAGCCAGCTGCAATCCCAGGGTGCACCAAGGCAACTAACCATTAGAGTGAATACGTCGCCAGGGAGTTTTGGAAGTCAAGGGAAGAAAAGGCAGAGGGAACCAAATCAGCCTTCGCTGAACCAGATTAACCTCAGGCCACCTACCTTATCTAGGGATCAAGGAGTTCCACAGCTTGATAGGCTTTGCTATGTTTGTCACAAACCTGGCCACTTCGCGAGAAATTGCCCTTTGGGATTGGGAGTACAAGGTGAGTCGAGCTCAGTGCAGCATGATAAACGTACACCGAAACAGCAACAGACGCAATTCCACAACTAAATTACTATTTCCTACCATTCTCTCTAGCTCTCAGAAACGTTAATTGTTTGAGGTATCATCATTCCCTTGTCGTTCTACTCATTCGTTAGCCATTCCATATTGGTGTGTTGTCTTCGACTCCTTTGATTTATGTATGGCGAGGATTGATTTGATTTGGGAAGGGATTGTTTGTGTCCATGCTAGTTGGTGATATTCCGAGCGTGATCTCGTGAGAGTTTCTTTTACTACCCTATTTCGTTGGCCTAATAGAAATTTTGTTAGAGTTGCATCGTAATTTGTTTTCCGTGAAGTCCGACGTACCGTTAACACACTATGGTTCTTAACATTTAAGTTAATTATCACACAATCTATTCCTAGCTTTTCTTGGGAATATTCGAATCTTGTGGCGAAACACCCCATGGCACACTTGCTATTGCTGTTGGTGACTGTTTCCTGTATTCCATTCGAAGTTTTATTTTGACATTATTCTGCTTGAGATTAGTTTTCATTGGTCGGTTGAGACCCCTCTGTTGCGACTATCAATTTGTTCGTCTGTCATTGTTATTCTGCGCAAGTTCTTGTGTTGCTACTTTAATCTATTAAACCCAATCTGTGGTCACATACTTTATGGTATACTAATTCTTTGGTGTCGTTAAATTCAGACTTGATACTATTGTTGCCCGTATCCGCTTTGTATCTGTTTGTTAGCCTAGACCTATTTAGTTGGTTTGAGTTTCCTTGTTACGGCTACCAGTTTATTTGTTGGAATGTACCATCCTACACAAATTCTCATGTCGAAATTTGAGCCAAATCTTGCGGTGGCATATTTCTCGATATCCATTTGTTGGTTCCGTTTCATTCGAAATCACTTGTGATAGTTGTCCTCGTGCCATTCAACTTCGTTGTGATTCCTCAACTTGGAAGTCATATGATGGTTCAATCTATAACGTTCAGTTTTAATTTGTCAGAAGTATTGCTCAAATCTGGTATTGGACCAATTTTCAACCTTGTATGAGTTGGATTACTAGGGATCTATCTCATTATTTTGTGTTCGTCCTCAGTAAAGTTATGATCGGTTGCTTTAAAATTCCTCGGATTATCATGAGTTTGTATAATGAGTTTGTTGTCTAACCATTCTAAAGATCTCATCTATCCTTTAGATTCGGGTACCTTATTACCGTTCTCGTATTATTGATCAGCTTTGTTTGAGTTTTGGAGCTCGTTTGTCTCGTCTGAGATAATCAAAGAATTGTGTTGACCGTCGTCGTCACTCATTGTCACTCGAGGTGGGAAGATTCACGTATTTCGTAAAGTACCGCCGCATTGAAGCTTGTCTCGTCCCGGGAAGAAAAGGAAGCGTTCACCACTAGAAATAGAGGTTAGGTATCGGATACGGCGCGCGTCTTTTGGATAACCAGGCGACAACCAATGAAATCCAGTTGGAAGAGGATCACCGCACCTTCTAGATGGAAGTCTCGGGAAGTCAAATGGATTATCGGGTTAACGTTACACTAAGGAGGTAAAAACTCTATGGTGAGATAGATAATCGTATATAGGAATTTCGTTACAGAGAAAAGCTTGGAAACTGTGTACCGTTTGACGTTGCCGCCAAAAATTTTCAATATACATGAGGCGTTATATATACGGAGATTGAGGAGGTACGAAATGAATTCATTGCATGTGTTAGAAAGGTCCGAGGTTGAATTAGAAGCCGACGTGTCCTATGGTAAGAAAAACCGATATGTATCCTCGATTCGCGTAATTTAGTTTTGGAGGGGTAAGACGATACCGTTAGTGCGAATTTACGTGGGAAAAGGGGGACGAAGTTATAGAGTAATATCCGCATTTGTTTTAGTTGATTGATGTGAGTTTTGACGTAGCACTTTCATGATTTTTGAACCGTTGCATGATGTAAATTGTTGTGGTTTTGCGTATCTATATGATACTTGATTTGGCTGGGCTTGTCTTAGCAAATTTCGGGACGAAATTTCTTTAAGGAGGGTAGGATGTAGAGACCCGTATTTTTTTTTAAAATGTACGGTGTGGATTTACGGTGGGGTGTATTCGTGGAAGGATATAAGAGTAATTAGGGTAGTGGTGCGTGTGTGAGTGTGTGGTGTGAGTGCATGGGATAATTTTCCCACCACTCTTTCAATAATTTCTCCTGGGGAAAACTTTCCCCATTTCTCATTTCTCTCTCGGCAGTCTCTCTCTCTTCTCCTTTCATCCAAATTCTTCTCACTCTCTCAACCAAAAATTCACCAAAGCCACTTGAAACCTACACAAACCAACCTTCAATTTGTCTTCTCTACACGATTCAAGCCTTAAATTTCATGGGTCTTGCTTGGAGGAGGAGTATTTGGTTGAATTTGAAGATTTGACAGTCAAGGGCTTGATTAATCTTGGGGTTTTACTCTCCAAACTTGAGGTAGGGATTTCTTGCACATGTTATGTGTAAATATGATGTTTATGTTGATAGATTGTGTTTATTATTGTTGTTGTCGTTGATTCTTGACTCTGGCAAGTCTCTGTTGTTCTTCGTATCATAATAGTGTTCAAAATTGTTGTTGGGGTCACTTTTCTGCATTTTCTAGGAATCTGTCGAACTGTGAGAATTTTCTGAAACTACCAGGTTCCTACCGGTAGAACATTCCTCCTACCGGTAGAATTTCAGTGTTTTCTAGCAATGAATTTTGGTGGCTTCTCTGGACTTATTTTGTACCGGTAGGACTTTTCCCCTACCGGTAGAGCTTCTTGAATTTCCGAAAACCTTCCTACTCCGCACGGCCTTTCGTTCCGCCGTACGGCGTGCTGTGCAAAGCCGTACCGTACACCCTTTCATAGGATCAGTTTGGGTTGCTGTTGATTTGTGTTTCGTCACCTTGACTTCCGATCATTTCAAACACATTCAGGATACTCTAGAGATATTTTCAATCATGATTGTTCGTGTTCCACTAATTCGT
Organism: Rhododendron henanense subsp. lingbaoense; assembly: GCA_020567845.1. Taxonomy (NCBI): domain Eukaryota; kingdom Viridiplantae; phylum Streptophyta; class Magnoliopsida; order Ericales; family Ericaceae; genus Rhododendron; species Rhododendron henanense. The sequence goes on along the minus strand of CM036316.1, from coordinate 39,338,617 downwards.
TGGACGTTTCCACTCCTTTGACACCCCGTAGGATTGTAATCCAAGAAATGTTGTGTCGGAAGAAATACCATGAGATCGTTAGGAGCGCGTATGAATGACGTGGTGAGAGTTATGGGTAGAATGTCATAGAGATATTTATGGGGTAGAACGTTGGGTAGGACGTAGCGTTATGCTCGGAGAATGATATGGACATATGTGATGACTAATGTAAGCTGCAGTTGACTGTTGATTATGAAAATGGGATTTCCAATGGTTGTCTTATTAAAGCGAGATAGTGAGAACATGAATGGTTATTGACATGAAATGAATATGATTGATTTACTGATATTGTAGACACAACGTATATATAACAAGATTGGACACTACGGGTATTACCACTCGGTGGTGAGATAATCGGGCTGGACACTATGGGTATCACCATTTGTTAAACGATCGAAATGGTGAGATGACCGGGCTGAAAATGAACAGGTATCATTACCATGGACATTCAGTGAGATGACCAGAATGAGCGAGTCATGTGAAAACTTTGATTGATGTGATATGTGATTAATGGAAAAAGGAAAGAAATGTTGATTTTTATCAAATACACTTGTTTTAAAAGGGAAAGGATTTTTATTAAAAATCATCCGGCTATTCTTGAGCGAATCAACGGTTTTCGGTATTCATGCACAGAATCAACGGAGTTCGGCTATTCAAGCTCGAATCAACGGAGCTTGACCACTATAGGTCACGTATTTCTATACATTACATCTATTTGGAAACAAAGGAGATTTTGATAACAGATGAGATTGAGAATGAGAAAGGAGATTTGATGATGAAACGAGAAATGTGAAAGATTGTGATATTGAATGAGATGTGATAGTTCAGTTTCAAAGCCGTTGCTGACTTATTATGTGGATCGATGTGGGGGTATTAATGGTCCTCGTATGGGATATATATCGTAGGGTATTGCATATTGATTTGCTTAGAATCCTTTGGCCATAGTGAGCTTCATGTCGATGGTCATAAATGCTTTGGGCGTACCTGTCTATACTCATTCACTCTAGAAGCATGCTCATCATATTTTCTTATAACTTGTGCATAGATTTCTCTATTGGGCGCGTGGTTGCTCAACCTACTATTTCAGGTTCATTGCAGGTCATGTTCATGGAGTGCTTGGGATGCTGACATTATCGAGTAAAGCTATTTTGGAGAGTACTTTATCATTCTTGTAAAACAAATTGCTTTGTTATAAAATTCCTAATTTGGAAGATTGTATTTGTAGACCAGTTTGAAAAATTGGAAACTGTATTGTATTTTGGGTAATGTACGTATGATTGTGAGGATTTGTGTTTCAAATGGTATTGTTAATTATGTTAAAAAAATTTGAGGACGTGACAAAAGGTATGGCTGACTCAAAGCTGGCCTTGATTTTCCAGTGGTTTAAAGCGAAAATTAAAAATGAGACTCTTTTGTTGAACTATTATAAGGGATAAAAAAAAAAGTAGGATAGCCCCTGAAATTCAAATTTTTTTGGCCCCGACTATAATATCTACAAATTCCTCACAAATAGTATTTCAAATTTGAGGATACAAGTGCCTAATGGTTGAGGGGTGGCAGAAACATCTTCTACCCTTGTTCGTATCATAGCTAGGCAACAGAGATGAGTAACTTGGGAAACATAACAAGGAGAAGTTTTTCAGTGCCAGGTGGTCAAGGGTCACGTGGTGCAAAGCACCATCTCGGCCGTCCAAACGTGTTTTGGACGGTCCAGATCTGTTTAGGTAATTTTTTCACTACTACAATAATAGATAAATACCACACTAAAGAGATTCACAAAGATCACGGTTTTCAGTGAAAGCGTGATAAAAAATTGTAGGCTAACTTTTTAATCTCAGTTTAAATAAAAAACTGAGATAAAAAGTGGTGCTTAGCCACGGAAAAGAGCAAGATAATAAATCTCACTCTTGAGACGAGATAAAAGAAAAAAGACCTCACCCTTACAGTGTGATAGAAGACTTTAACACCTCGCTCATGCGGTGAGATAAAAAAAAAAAGACCTCACCCTAGCGGTGTGATAAAAAACTTTGGCACGAAAAAGAGTAAGATAAAAGATCTCACTCTTGTGGCGAGATAAAAGACTGTGATAAAAACCGAAAACTTCGTTTAGGCGCGCTTGGAAAAGTAATGTGCTCAAAACGACGTCGTTTCACTCTAGCCCAAAATAAGCCCTAGTTATACTCTCCACTCACACGTTGAAGGTCAGTACTCATCCTCCTGGCCTCTCCAGTATCGTGAAGGAAGAAACGGCACCTCTTCGCCCCCATCCTCACACGCCGCCGCCTCAATCGCTTACAGCTCTGCTAGGGTTACAAATATTGCGACCTCGTGCGAACGAGTGATGGATCGACTACAAGAAAAATGGATCGTTCTTCATGCCTTCTTCGTAATAGACCGATTCGAGCTCGAAACAAGCATAATCGAAGGCTGAGATGCGCAATTAGGGTTCGAAAAGGTCCACATGGTGTCCGAGAGTACTCAAATCATTGGAATACAGTTCGAATTAGGTGCGAAAAACTTCGATTCAGCGAAATTTGGCTAGATTTAGGGCTACGATGCCTGGCTGGCTGTGATATGGAGATTTAGGGTCCCGATTTGGCAATTGGTTCCAGCTCGCCGTCTTCGAAGGTTGGTTGTGATGCTCTGGATTTTTAGGCTTATTCTTGTGTGTGTGTGTGTGTATATGCCGGTTGAGTTTTTAGGTGGTTTGTGTGAGTTCGTTTTGTTTTTGTGACCATCAAATTCTGTGTGTGTATCCAGGTTGCGTTTTGAGGTGCTCCGGCTGTTGTTTCTCTGCAGTTGTATGTATGTTTCCCTCTTTTATTTTCTTTTCGCTCCAGCGGATCTGGGTTTCACTGGTCAGGGATGGGTATCTTCTTAGTGTTGCGATGAAGGATGGTTCGGCAAGGGCACAAAAAGCTTGGTTTGGTGTTACGAAATTATAAAATCCTTACTTTGGCTATGGAATTACTTGTATAAATTCTGTGTTTGTGAATACTAGTTCCTGAAAATCCAACTCCATGCTAACATTTTGGTCACTATGTAGGCACAAAACAAGAAAGGAGAAGGGATTCAAACTACACATTTCAGAATGTTGAGTTGTACTAAGTAAGGTTCATTCTAATTTTGTTCTTGCTCAATGCTTCTATTTGATAATGTATCACTTCATCTATGAATATAAACCATATTTGGAAACTCATAAGGTACATGATATTCTTATTCAATGGGCCAGGTTAATTGGGATTTCTGTAAGACCTCTCCTCTGGTATGAGAGTTGATTAACCCACAAATTGAAACCACTTTTACAGTATGAGGGCCTTCAAACTTATTGTTGGATATCCAAACTATTATGCTATTAGCTAAAACGAAGCTAATTACACTTGGCTATATGATATGTCAAATTCTCAAATGTCGGTGATTTAACTTCCATGGAGCATCATGGAAGATAAACTTTGATAAGCATGAGAGATTAAACTTACTGTTTTTATTTTCTAGTTGCCCTCCTAATAGAACTGTTGTTTGTTCCTCCCTTAAATTTGCTTATTATGATGTAGAAGTTGGTGGAAAACGGGACACATGCAATGTTTTCAGGTGCGCTGCATATGTTAGAGCACAGAAGCAGTTGAGCATACACGAGGCACCGAATATCTTGACAATTGTTTTGAAGAGTTTTCAATTTTCAGGTACTATTATCTGTTCTAGGTCGACATTGTTTTCTGAAGTTCTTTTCATTACGACATTAAAGGTATTATGTTGGTGAGTATGATGCAAGTTGCCCTTTCCAATTACGTGTGACTAAGACATGACTGTGGTGATCTGTATCTCTCTCTCTATGGTGCGTGTGTGCGCTTTTATACACTTAATTAGCTTGACTTGACTTGACTTGTCAGCTGTATCTTCTTGTTGTTACTGTAGTAATTCTTTGCCTCTATCATTTTATTTTCACCTTAGGTAACAAAAGTTTCATACTAGATTCAACATTCTGTTACTATCACTTTGAATGATTCTCAAATGTTCCCAAGTCATTCCCTCCTCTCCTACCTTTTTATTATTCAACTACAATCATTCCCTACTTAATACTTGATCTATTCTGATTGTGGACAAGACTTCAAATGAGCTGGGTTGGTTGGGGTTGCATGCGTTGGGCACTGTTTGTACCAAACTTAGATTAAAATGGTTCCAGTAGAATAGATCGAATTGAGGTTCAAGATGATTGCATGCTTTTTTACTTCCTTTGTACTTCTAGTATAGAATTTGCCTTTGGAATCCAATTAATTTGGTCACAATTGATCAGGTGCACTTGAGATTACGGGCATCCAAACATAGCCTAAATTGATTATGAATCCCTCTTTGTTTGTTTCTTTCACTTTATTGCTTATCATAATCTGTAGGTTTGGATCCGTTGTTTACTTCTCCACGTGTGAGTCGGGATCACTGGTGTGAAGTGTTTGTGAATTGATTATCACCTCCGAAAGTTGTAGATGGACTTGGGCAGTCTTTAATTATCTTTCGGTTTTGAGTTAGCTGCGTTATTGTAGTTGTTTGATGAAACTACAGGGATCTATTTTACGGGCTTTTGGTACTACATTTGGTTGGTAATATGATCAGTTGGATATTTATTGACTTAATCGGGTGAAAAGGTTTAGCTAACAGCATATTTGGATATGGAACTTGTTTTGTTTTTTCCTTGTAGCAGGTAGGTACTAGAAGAGTTGGTGAAAACAAATTTATTACATGTACTCACTTCTAGTGAAAATGAAAAGGTTTTGCGAGCCTGTTTGTGAGGATCTGTACTCACTTTTGCTTGTTTTTGGTTGCTGTGATTGGCAGTCAGGATAGCCAGGTACTGTAGGATATATCTTTTCTATTGTCTGTATGTAGTTTTGTGCTTTAGAATCAATTTCTTGTTTGGTGGTTGGAACTAAGTGAACTAACCTTCTTAGGAAATACCCTCACTAAACAAAGGGCTATAAACACCTGTTTAACTTAAAGGTACCTTAATTTTCACTTGTTCATCTTTTGGTAAGTGCTAACCCATTGAGACTCAGTTATTGATAACTTTTCTGTTTTAGGAATCAATTAATTTTGCTTTATAAAGGCTTTTTAAAGTTAAGCTCATGTTTGTTAGACTTATCTTTTTCAGTTCAGGTGAACATGCTTTGCTTGTCTTTTATGTTTATACTTGGAAGATATACTCGTAAGCATGTCAACGGTTTTTCCTGATAAATGTTTACCGCACTTATATGGGTTGTTTTCGTTATAGAATCCTCTTAAGGGTTCATATTATTGTGGATTTCTTTGCTGCTTTGAATTGCCATTAAGAGCATATTGATAGACGAATTTTGAGAAGAAACAAAAAGGCAAATGTCTTCAAGCATTGTTCAGGTGCGTGATTTGCAGTCCTGACTGCACGGTTTTAACAATGAGTTTGTGTCCCATATGTTTTGACTTATAATGAACATTTGTGCTTTCAACTAGTTTGGATGCTTGCTTTGAAGGTGCTGAATTTGTTTTTTTGTCTCCTTTGGCAATCTAGCCTTGGCTTTTGAAAAGTTGCTCGTGGTTGTGGGAACTTAACGAGCTTTCTTGGTTTGATGTTTTACAGGCCTTTATGCTGGGTGGAACACATGTCATTAGACAATGAAACTGGGCTGGACCCTCCTGGTATACGGGTCAGGGCTGTTAGCGAACTTGTGGCTGCCGATTACTTTGCTCCAGGATACTTGTTTGGGCAGTTCTGATTGCTAATTTGGCTTGAATTGGATACGAGGAGAAATCGATGTACATGGCTGCATATGACTGGAGAATTTCATTTCAGAACGCAGAGGTACTCTTTTTACTTCTTGAGCATCATAATTAATCATTTAGAGTCCTATGTAAAATACCCCTTTCGTGTCATTAATTATTGGTGGACTATGCACGTTGTTTTTTATGGTGGAATCCAATTAATTTGGTCACAATTGATCAGGTGCGGGATCAAACACTAAGCCGCATAAAAAGTAATATTGAGCTGATGGTTGCTACGAATGGCGGCAATAAGGCTGTCATTATTCCGCACTCCATGGGTGTTTTGTACTTTGTCCATTTTATGAAGTGGGTGGAAGCACCAGCTCCTATGGGCGGTGGGGGTGGACCAGATTGGTACACTAGACACATAAAGGCAGTAATGAACATTGGTGGACCATTTTTAGGTGTTCCAAAAGCTGTCTCTGGGCTTTTCTCTGCTGAAGCTAGGGATATTGCAATTGCCAGGTATTTTTTCGGGCACTTCCGGCTATTCCCTCTTTGCCATGTAGTTTGTTGGGATTCCTGCTCAAATGCACTAGACATGTTCAATTAGTTTAAATTTGGGGTTTTGTTGTATAAGCAGCAGCTATCATTCGTTTCAGAAGAAATTTGTCACTGGTATGCAAATATGTGAAAATTGTTATTTATTAAGTTTATGGTTAGTGCTTTTGGTTGCCCATAACTCCATTCAATTTTATGGAAAGAATTTATTCTCTTCTGCCCTAGTTGCAGGTGGACAAATAAGTGCAATAAACTAAAGCAAAAAGAAAGAAAGGGCTACTAAATCAAGTTGTGAAAGTGATGCCTATCTGGATACTTCACATAGGAATGGGATGCTTTACTTCTGGACTTCTAGTAAATCTAATGGACTGACGACGTTAAACCATGGATAGTTAGCTCATACTTAACTCCACAGTTTAAATTTTTTTGGTTCGCCACCATTGCAGTAACGTGAATTTTCTCCACCATTCCAAGACGATTGATCTTAACTCTTGAGGTGGTTGTTTGTTTGCTCAAGTAGGTCACATGAACCTAGTGGTTATTGACTGCCTATCTGGAGGACCGTCACTGTGTCATCTATTCCAAGTTGTCCACAGGGCGATAGTGAAAACATCTTTATTGGGTGTTGAACTGTCAACCTACAAGAGTCAGGACGGGATCACAATAAAAGCTGAATTCTATTTAGCATAGTAGTGCCTAAGGCAGTTTATTGATGGAGAGGAGTGTCCAACTACTCTATCCACTGGCAGCAGCTAGGTTGTCTCTACAAAGTCAGATTTAATTCCTTTCAGTTTTGTTTGTTTTCTCGTGTTATCCCACTGTGTTGCATCTATCAAAGTCAGATTTAATTCCTTTCAGTTTTGTTTGTTTTCTCGTGTTATCCCACTGTGTTGCATCTATCTTCTTGTTTGATACAATATTAGAGGAGCATGATATGTTTTTGCCAACCTGTTTATAGATATTGAGTTTGAGTTTTGGCAACATTGGCATTGTTCAGTTGCCATTTTACTTTAGTTTTAGTTTTGTTTTCAATTTTTGGTGTTTTGGTTTTGGATTTGGATTTGTATGCCTTTTTGTTTTCTGCTAGATTTAGGCATTGGAGTTCTTGATGCTGCTACTTTTTGTTTTCTAGTGGATTTAGGCATGCTCTGAGAAAGATGAAGTGCTTGAAATTGGCTTCAGAGAATGACGAGTTCTTGAAATTGGCTTCAGAGAATGACGAGCGCTTGAAATTAGCTTCAGAGAATAACGAAGTGCTTGAAATTGGCTTCAAAGAATGAAGAATTCGTTGTATAGCTCCATGCTTGTGGTTCAATTAGTTTTCTTTGTCCTTTTTATTGTTAAGCTTTTGTTCTGCATTTTATATGCATTTTCAGAAATTTGATTGACGTTAGATTAATTCAATGTAGGCTTTCCGGCACGATGTTTCTATCTATGACATGTTTTGTGCAAGATGCAATATCAGTTATGCATATTTCGTATTGCTGTCTTTTGTTTTTGAGAAGATAGCTACGGGCTGAATACATATTTTATGTGTATTTATTATTGGTTAGAGATTCGGGCATTTTTTAAATGCACAAAAAAAAAAAAAAAAGATGCATCTTTCAATCACATTTCTAGACTGTGATGATAAGAACATTTAATCACGGTTTTAGACGAAAACCGTGATCTAAAAACCAGAAAAAATCACACCTAACTATTTTCCATCTCATTTTTTAGCCATAAAAGATCACAGTGTTTGGTGGTGATCGTTATCTACATATAATCACGGTTTTTCAGGAAGAGTGTGATCAAAACTCGGGAAAGAACACGGAAATGAGTTTCCATCTCGGTTTTGGCTAGAAACGATCACGCTTTTTGGGTGTGATTGTTTCTATCTTTCAATCACGGTTTAAAACCGTGATAAAAAAGAGTGACTTACAATCACACTCAAATCCATCACAGTAGGAGGAGTGTGATAGAAGACTAACTATCACGGCCAATAACTGTGATTGTTATGCTTTATTGTAGTAGTGTTTAGTGTAAAATTACTAAAACACCCCCTCAAGCCCAAACAAATCTGGGCTGTCCAAGCTTGGCACCACGTGGCCCGTGCCCACTCGGCACTGAAAAATTTCTCCATAACAAGACTTTCATCCTCTACAAAAATTCTTAGTTTCCTTTGCTTGTTTAGCAGTGTTTGCTGTGATTGTTACAAGTTCTTTTCTAGAGGTGGGATTTCCTCGTTCTTCCCTATGGTAATACTTCGTATGCAAATATCCCTGCTTAACATTGTGATCTTTCCTTCTATGTGAAATTTTTTTTTTTGATCTTTTTCTATGTGAGATTGTTCAAGCGATAAGAGAATTGGTGAAAGAACCATAGATTTGGACAAATTGTGGTGAATATTTCACAACACATCGGGTAATTCGGGTAAGTTAACAACGACAGATTTGTTTCGAGTACTTGTCATGTAGATATGTACAATGTTAAGCTCGTTAAGCGGTTGACAGACTCTGTAGAAGACTGCCTCGATTTCAATGGCTTGTATGCAGTGTGAATGACGTATTAATGTGTATTATAGTTCATCCGACACATTGCTTTCATGTCAAGGGGTTTGAGCTAAAGAACATACACGTAAATATTGGCTGGGTAATTTCGAACTCGAGCCAACATGAGTTGAAACACAACCACCAACCTCTCCATGTTTTGCATGGTAAAGCTCATAAACCGGAAATCAAGTGGGTCTTGCTCAGTTGATCACTCTTGAACGCTTCTAATCAGGAGGTCAATGGGTCGAATCTTGCCGAAGGCAAGAATCATTGATTTGTCCCTTTAGAGGGTCTTTTCCTTTCTTTCTTTGGTTCTTCCCTATGATGTGCTTATAGAAAATAAGAGGTCGGACATATCTTTTAGCTTCGGTTTTATACGAACCCTAAATATTGTTGCTGATCCTGGATGGATTTTGTTATGTTGCATAATAACTTTTTCGCCCCTGTGAACTATATATGTAAACTGAAACTATGTGAACTATATATGTGACCCGAGGGATATTTTTGTCCGAAATAATGGGCCAGGACTATATCGGGTAGCAATAATATGAGAGGAGACTAATTTGGAGGAGGACCCTATAAAAGGGGCCGGCCTCTAAATTCCCAACTTGGTTATCTCGTTGACTCACAAAATAAATGTATTCTCCGTGATTTGTATTTTGTAATTCATACATGATGTAATTGATCTCTCGATTGAACCAAAAAAACAAAAACAAACCAAAGCTCATAACCAGAAAGAGCCTCGTTCGCATAGTGTTAGTACCGATAGCATTCAAGAGTCAAACAATCAAGAACCCTGGAGCTATTTACCAAAACCTCCTCTCTCTTTTTTTCCCCCAAGCTATAGAATAAGAAGTTTCGTAAGAACATAGTTAAGAGAGAGAGAGAGAGAGAGAGAGAGAGAGAGAGAGACTCTTTGAAACTTAATCCATGGTGCTGCATTCAGCGATAAGTAGAGCGCAGAAACAAAAACAGAGAAATAACATATTACTACCACCAGACAACAGCCGTTTGATTCAATCATCTGATTTTAAATGGACCATGCTATTTGCAACCACAAATTTCCTGAACGTAGTCTGTGTACCATATTATAAACAGGTGTGTACCATAGTATATACAGGCTACGTTCAGAAAATTTGTGGTTGCAAACAGTCCGGCCCTTTTAAATAGATCAACCACGCACAATAGTTGCATTAGAAAATGTACTCTGGTAATTCAAGCGGGAAACGTGACAGCTCAACATCAAAAGGGTCACCTTTGGGATCTGCCAATCTATAAAACAAAGCGAAGAAAAACTTCTTGTCAGCAAAACAAGAAAATAAATGGACATGCCACCTTCATAAAAATTTAAAAAAAAAAAAAACCCTGATTTTCTATCACAATTCCCTGAGAAAACCATATGAAAGCCAATCAAACTCCAAGAAGTCAAATGCTTCAAGCATGTATTCGGCTGATGCTTAAGATTGGCTTCCAAACACACTACGGTTCTGAGGCCAGTTAACAGATTGCATAAACCAGGCTAAATTATAATACACACCCTCAAAGGTTTGCAGTGAGTTAGGTGCAAATTTATCTGCAGTGGCAACGCATAATCTTGAGCGGTGTAAGCCCGTATTTCACTGACCATAAGAATTTCACTAACGGAATAACTCAATCAACCAATTTGAAGTATCTATCTACGTCATGTTCAGAAAGGATGACGCATGTTGTTGTCTGGTTTTTATATGACTTTTTTTTAAGTAGTAGTGTCAGTTGGGTGCTTGGGCAGAGGTCCTCGTCCTACATTCCAAGGAAAAACAGCAAGAAAAAGAGAATAACTTATCGAAGTAGCTACATAGAAGGTTACAGAAACATGTGAAGAAAACTGAATAAAACAACACCGTGGCAGCAAAATCGAACAAGTAAATGCGTGTGGGTACGTGTGTGCGTGACTGGGTGTATGGGTCCAAGGCAAGGACATGCTTTATGTGTGATATATATTCTTGGGGACGTAGGAGCGGGGATGGATAACTCATCCAAGAAGCACTATGTAGTAAAAATCATTACATTGCTGGGTAGCAAATTTTGCAAGCCTTGGGACTTGAGGCCCTCTAAATGTGTGCTCCACTAGTCTGATCCCTGGCAAAGCTTAATACCAGAAGCAAGCCGAAACAACTACAGTTATAACCTAACTTAGACTAAATACAAAGCACCTTATCATTGTATTCTCCGACTGGACAACTTTTGAAACCTAATACTCCTCTCCAGAGAACCAATTTACTTCCATATCACTCCATGGATGGTCTATGATACATAGCGACTAAATATAACATAAAACTACTAATTTCAAAATATTACCCTGCATACACAAACACCATACCATAGATGCAGATGGGTTTGTTTCCTAATTCCTAACAAAATTTGCTCTACAAGAGCAACGCTTGTAGCATTTGGATTTAACTTCAACCATGCACAGGCCTACCTATTCTCACAACTTTACAGGCCCTCTAGGCAAATGAGGTTTTGGTCGAAGGCACCATTCCGTTCAATTGAATTAGAAGGCTTTATACTCTTAAATATTAATTCAAATTTGCTCTGACCAGGCATCCACCCGGACAATATTACCTGAAAGCTAAGAAAATTTAAGCCTGCTGCCACTAATAGATGATTGGTTCACGCTAATAAGCTGAAATATGAAGGCACAATTCTGTTCAATATCTTGGTTTACTTATTCTCTACATTAATTCTCCACGCATAGGTGGAAAAGAATAAGGATGCCAAATGTAATGGATCAGGAGCCATCAGTAAGTGAGGAAAAAAAAGAAAAGAAAAGAAAAGAAAAGAGGAGCCATGAGAAACTTGGTGAGTTATTATCACGTAATCAAATGGTTCCATCCTACAAAGTATAATTCCATTGATGAAAAAGTACTGATGGCAATCCACAGCCATGAGCCAAAACAGTAAGAACAAAGGAAAGGCTTGATGATTTAGGTAGAATCATCAACCGGAGGCCAGGGTTAAGGTTGTTTCAAAAATAGAAATTCATTCAAGTAACAGGTCGAGGCATACCTGCCAGGGACAAATGTGAAACAACCCTCAACAGAGCCTGAAGAAGATGATAAAGGTGTGCAACTCTCATACACAAACTCTTCCTCGCCAGGACGTAAGAGCGGAAACTGCAAATAAGCAAACTAAGAAGTCATTTAACATAGTAAATTAGTAAGCATACGAAAAAACACTAGCTGTAAGTTGCCTATCAATGAAAGGAAATTAGAGACATTTCAACATTGACAAAAATTTGTAAGAAGTTTCTGATTTGAGCACTTCAAAAGAAAGTCAAAAAGAAGTACTAGGTCACACAGCTCATCAGACACCCAGCCCATATTTTGGTTTTGGGTTTTTTTCCCCATAAGAAAAAATTAAGGCACCAACAAAAGGCCACCCATATGCAAAAAGAGGGCCACAAATGAAAAAGAATGGCCCTAAACCCAAGTATAAATGTCAAAAATTTCTATAAAATCAAGGATTTGGTCAAGAGTTGGGCTATACTCCTTGACTCTCCTTTCTAATCTGTCATCAGGCACAGCTCTCCTCCAAATCTATTACTGATCTGTAAGTCCTACTTCTGCACTTTCTTTCATTGTGTTTCCCCGTTAAAGTTTTGCACCACTTTGATAGTTTGATTCTGCTCTGTCCTGGTCACTTTCCAAGTTTCTTCACTCGATATGAACCATACGACAATGTGCATGCATATCTGCTCCAAAATCAGGGTATGCTATCAAACAGAAACCCCAAAAAGTTCCTCCTTAAGTCAGGATCCATATTACAGTTGTAAATAGAAGTATCCTACTGAACTATGCAGTCCCAAAATTGCTATCATTTGCAGGTTTGACAACAGAAACAGTGGTATGCACTTACGGTCCTAATGGGCCCTTTTACTTTATTTCCACCATAACCTATTCCGCAAAGACATTGCCTCACAGCACAAACCAGCTTCAAGTAGACAACACAAATAAGTAATTGTTCTATCCAGTTCATCCATGCATATTCGAATTTCACTCGAAAGACTTGAAAAAAAGAAAGCAAATATGTTTGAATCTTCTTAAATTCAGTACAGAAATTTAAACCATGAAAACAGTGTACCTTTCCTATAACGGCTTCTCCATTTATATCATTCACGACAATATCATTAGCACGGAAGATCAAGCGTCTCCGATACAGTTGGCAAGAAGCGAAGGACATTCCATAAATACAGCATCCTTCGGGCAAAAGGGACATACGCATCGAATAAGAAAAGAAAAACTTCTCAGATTCATCATGAAGGTTACTGAATTCCGGGACAAGCACAGCTGAAGCACGGACCTTCACTAAATTAACTCATCTTAGTTTCTATACAACATCAGCAAACAACGAAGTAATTGAAACCAAGGTCATCAAATCGTGAATTGAATTGAGAATCAAAATTGTGTTTGTGAGCAGTGAATCACTTCGATTCGGTCATCATTTACAAATTACACTTGCAAAAAAATACACATTTAGGTCCTAATCAATAAAATTGTTGTCTCAAAAGATAAATTGATAATTACATGGTCTAAAAGACAAGAAACTTGCTTTTATTGCAATCAGATGTGGGTCATAGTCCCGCCTTGATCTATGTTTCTACATAATGGCAATAATTCAAATATCAGATGACATAATCCATATATGAAATTATAATCATCACAAGATCAACAAGTTTCAAGAAATTCATGAAGGGTCTCACTGACACGGGCACATTCAAAATAAGTTATGCATACAAAAAGTTTCAGCTCAAAACCAACAAGGCTTATTTCGAATGATTATTGTTTTTTTTAATAGATAAGACGCTTAGGCTAGGTTTTGGCCTAGCTTTATTCTTGGATCATTTTTCATAGTTTTTTTTTTTTTGGGTCTTCTATGCACTTTTTTTTAGTCTTGCGTCAAGTTTCTTTAAATGATTAAATCTAAAAGACAAGAAACTTGCTTTTATTGCAATCAGATGTGGGTCATAGTCCCACCGTGATCTATGTTTCTACATAATGGCAATAATTCAAATATCAGATGACATAATCCATATGTGAAATTATAATCATCACAAGTTTCAAGAAATTCATGAAGGGTCTCACTAACACGGGCACATTCAAAATAAGTTATGTATACAAAAAGTTTCTGCTCAAAACCAAAAAGGCTTATTTCAAATGATTATCGTTTTTTTAATAGATAAGACGCTTAGGCTAGGTTTTGGCCTAGCTTTATTCTTGGATCATTTTTCATAGTTTTTTTTTTTTTTTGTCTTCTATGCATTTTTTTTTAGTCTTGCGTCAAGTTTCTTTAAATGATTAAATCATCTAAGAGAGGAGTCTGAAAAAAATATGAAACATAATTGAAAAAAGTTCAAATTGTTATGGATTATTTCTGTCCTTAGAGAAATTGTAAGTTTTTTTTGTCATAATTTGTAGTTTTGTAGATTCCTGTCGTCGAGACGAATTAGAGATCCAAAAAGAAAAAATTGATGCAAAACTAACCAAAGTTCATATAAGAAGAAAATTCTGTTAAAGATAATTCAATAATAAAGTTAGGCCAAACTTAGCCAGCCATATATTGAGGCTTTGAGCCACGCTGTCATTTATGATCTTAAATAGCATCATAGATTTTGCGATGATTATAGATTAGAAGAAACAAGAACTCAGAAGACAAAATAAAAGATATGCATTCATATAAGTTATTGTTATATAATTCAACAAGGTTTCTAAAGTGTTGTATTATCGTTCAAGAAAAGTAAGAGAGTCTTTAAAAAATATAGAGTCCATCTGATTTGACTAATATCATATAAGGCTAACTTTAGTTCATCACCATGGCAATAAATAATTCATGAGTAACATTATTTTAGCCTTAAACATCTTTAGAAATTGTATGTTGACAATGTTGAGGGAAAATTCTAACAAACTGTTTAAGAACTGGATCCTATTAAAATGCTCGAATCACCAAAAAAATCAACATATATATTGCATGGGTATTGTATATATTTGTACTAAGCACTATGCAATTATAGTTTTTATTTTCTTAAAAAACTAAAGACGCAAGAAGGATTCGAAGTCATAGGATGTGATAGGTTCAAGATTGAATGAAAAATAAATTTTGAATCGAATCAAGAATCATATGGGTCAACAATTCCATCCCAATCTCAATTCACCTACACATTCATATCCTTTTTGCATGAATCGTGAATCATATGATTCTGATAACTATGATTGAAATTATTATATCGGCAAGAGGAAATGTTGATAGTAACAACAGAAGAGGTAACATGCCAATATGTTATAACTAAAAGAAGGTATTTATAGATATATGCAACACAGGAATTAATTCCAGTGTGTGTCGCTCGTTTATGTTTTCCTTTCTCTTAGGGGAGTGGGGGAGCACTAAAATCCTTACCTTAACACCATTTGTTATAGCAATGGAACAGTGGGGAGCTTTCTCAGGGAACAGATTGATGCCTCTGATTTTTCCTTCCTTGTGTAGTCTAATAACGCCACTGTGCAAGCGGTGACCATGTTCTTCCAGCCATAATAGCATGGCATCCTGTTGTTGACTACCTCCGTAATCCGGCACCAACCTAATCAGTTCCTTTGGTACACAAGGAATTGCTCCGCCATCAATTGCCAACCAATTCCGGGTACACACATAAAGTTGACCATTTTCACATTTGAAGAAGAAAGTCTTTTGTCTGTAAGAGGAAGAAGCAACAAAAATAGAATTCCTACCAAATCCACGCTGGAGTACAGTACTCTGTGTTTTACGGATTACCAGTGTTTTACGCATTACCAGATGAAGAGGTAACAAGTACACATTCACAAGGTGGTCATTAAAGGAGTAGCCACCTATAAGGCCCAATGGACTTCCTAGTATGCGTCCAGTAACTTCATCCCTCTTCATGTCTTGACCATCGCAAAACCGATAGAGAAGCCTAGTGGGAAGAGGCAACTTTACTTTCAAATTATTTTCCAAACTTTTTATTTCACCCTCAGATGCACCCTTACGCAGTGTAGCCAAGGCCTCCGGAAAATTAGCTGACAACCAGCTTTTAAGTCTGCCCCAACATCTTTTGACTCGTCTAACTAAGGGCCAAGGATACATACCAAAAGCTTCCCGCCATACTTGATAAGCGACCTGGAGAGAGAGAGAGAGAGAGATCATCCATATCCAATCACTAGTAAAAACAATCTAACAAATTTCTTTTTGGTGAACACAAAAAGTCAAGTGCTTTTAAAAGCTGCATAAATGATAATGTTGCTAAAGTTATATTTGGGCAGTCAAGAAACAAGGAGAAGAAAGTAAACTTCCATGTCTCTACGGTTTCAATTTCACAAAACTCGGAATGAGAGCTTTTCCACTCTCTTGCTTTCTCTCAAAAATTTCAACCTCTGATGAACCACCGATTGCATGGGAGGATTAACGAAATCCTATTGATTGCAGCTTTTGGATTGTTTGATTCTCAAAAAAAATTGTCACATTCTGTTAAGTTCTTCAATTAGTTAGGTGCAAGGAAAAGAAAGGGAAAATCAAGGAACAGGAAATTTACAAGGCAAGTCAATTAATTATGTTTCGGTCTGGGAAAGAAGAAGGAAATGAATGATCATTTCTTTGAGATCCACAGTTTGATTGGCAAAAATGAATGTCGATTGTGGGAAAACCTATGAAAAGAAAAGGGCAATGTCTACTTTGACCCCCTATGGTTTGGGTCATGTGCAGATACACCCCATATGGTTCAAAAGTATGCACATAACACCTCTGTGCTTTTTGAAGTGTGCACATAACACCCAATTCTGTCTATTTTAACGGAGATGTATCTCACACTCCTCTTGAATTCCAATACGAGCCGTTCATAATGTATTAATCATAGAATAAAGCATCTCTGTAAAAAATCAACTCGATCAGACATCAATAACTCAATGATAAAATTCTTGTCAAAATGCATGATAAATTTAAATTTGAAAAACTTCATCATAAATTCAATTTGAGGTTTTCATTTTTTGATCGACTTGAATTTTGGTATGGATGTAGTACTCATCAAACTCTGTAATACCAATGGTTCAAAAAAAAAATTAATATAGGGGATTGATTCGTTAGATTCAAGGAAGAAGAAGAATCAAGAGACAAGATGAGGGCATATCGGACTTTTAATGCGTGTCCGTCAAACTTGATGTTATTATGGATGGAATTGGGTGTTATGTGCACACTTCACAAACCACAAGGGGTGTATCCGCACATGAACCAAACCACAGGGGGTCAAAGTGGACTTTGCCCAAAAGAAAAAGAGACTACCCAAATTAGGAAAAATGGAGGTCATTCTCCAAGACAGGCTCAATTCAAATAAATAAAGATCTTGAAAAAAGAAAATTGACACTATCACGAGAGTAACTCAAATTTAGAATCAATTGCTCACATATGGATTTCAAAATCTAATTCAAATCTTTAGAAGGTTAAGGATTGCAGTTGTACAAGAATCCCAAAACACCAAATACATTTCTTTTACCTCTATTCCATCTTTGACTCGAGTTTTTCCAACCACGTATACTTAAACCTCTTGTTTTACATGTTAAATTTAGTATAAAATCCCTTGATTTAAATCCAACCTCTACCCAAACGGAGCCTTAGCTAACCAATTGAGGATTACAAATCTAGGGTTCTTCAGTATT
The DNA here is from genome assembly GCA_020567845.1 of Rhododendron henanense subsp. lingbaoense. NCBI lineage: Eukaryota > Viridiplantae > Streptophyta > Magnoliopsida > Ericales > Ericaceae > Rhododendron > Rhododendron henanense. The sequence goes on along the minus strand of CM036316.1, from coordinate 39,321,063 downwards.
CTAAAAGACAGCCTAGGCGGTACCCCGCCGCCGCGCCTAGGGTCCTAGGCGCTGGGCCGATTAATCGGTCACTAAGCACGATTAATCGGCTAAGCGGGCTAGGCTCTAGGCGGATTAGGCAGAGCTAGGCGGACGATTAGGCAGTTCGGCGGTGTAATTTTTTAAAATTAAGGACTAGGCGTTAGGCAAGGCTAGGCAGCTAGGCGGACAATTAGGTGGCTCGGTGGTGTAGTTTTTGATTGGAGTGCCATATTTAATGTTTTGTTTTACTTATGTTGTTATATTTGCTCTTAAAACTTACGGAGGGGGTAGGAGAATATTTTAAAAAATAAATAAATAGAAAATCCGCCTAATGTCTTGGCGCCGATTAATCGGCCTGGGCGCTAGGCGAGTAGGCGGTGCCCAGCAGCCTGACTACCGCCCAGCGACTTTTAGAACACTGGGGTTCTTTGCTTCAGCAATTTTTTTCAATTTTTCCCTTAATTTCGTCAAATTCTCTTTGTATGCCACAATTTTATCAAAACCCAAATAAACCCAACGTTGAATAAGCAATTAAAATTTCCGGGCAAGGGAACAGGCACCCATACGTACGTACATACATACACACACACGTACATACAACTATAGAGATGGAAAATGTATGTACCTTGAAGGGTGGGATTACCAACCACCTATACTTAAACCTCCTATTTTACAAGTTAAATTGAATATCAAATGAGAGTGAGTTATGTCTGGATGAGGCGAACACCGTGGTGTTTCCGCCACCGCTATTTGTGGGCCTTGTCGTGCGTTCATTGAGGTAATCTGAATCGTTCATCTTGTAAAGCTCGCAAAATAGTGTATTCAAACAAAAAATCAACTTTATCGGACATTCATATGTATATTAAAAATTGAATTTTGGTTTACAAAATGTAGGGCTTGGATTCTGTCTATAGTTTTTAAGTTAAAATATGCATGACCATCCGTTTTATAAACCAAAATTCAATTTTTGATATACCTATGAATGTCCGATAAAGTTGAATTTTTTTTTGAATACACTATTTTGCGAGCTCTATAAGATGAACAGTTCAAATTACTGCAATTAACACATGGTGGGGCCCATAATGGGAGGTGGAAAACCCCATGGTTTCCACCTCATCCGGAAATAATTTTTTCTCATATCGATCCCTTCATTTAAAATCCAGCCTCTATGACTATCAAAACGGAGCCTTAATTAACCAATTAAGGATTAGTTTTTTTTTTTTTTGGTCAAAAGTGAGAAGATTGTATTGATAAACGCCTAGCGGCACTTACAAAATGTAGATCATTACAAAGAACTTGGACAAAGCTAAACTAATCGTCTAACAAATACAAAACGAGTAAATCACAAGACAATCAATGTCTTTCATTCTAACCCAGGCATGGCCTGACGCAATAGCGACACTTTTAAACTGCCTAACATCTAATTAGAAGTCTCAAATGAGAAAAAGTGCAAAGTTAAGGACAAAAGACACTAAATGTCCAGACGATTAGATGCACTCTAACAAAATATGAACGCACCAATGAACTCCCAAAAACTACAGATCTTTAGCAGGGTTAGTCGCTTTAGCAAAGTTTCAGGTTCAAATTTTTGTTAGTTTCTTCGAGTTCTTGCATGCCACCATTTTCTCAGAACCCAAACAAATCTAAGGATAAGCAATTAAATTTTCCCAGACAATGAGAACAAAGGCACGTTTTTTTTAACAAGACCATCTCCAGCCCTTAAACGACGACATTAAACGAGACCGAACAATAAAGAGAACCTATACACCTCTCTAAACGCCAAAAATATCCAACTTGTTAACGAATTGATCAAAGTTTTTTTTTTTTTTTATAACTCAGGTGCGCGGTCAGATTATGCGCACCTGGACTAAGGCCTTGTTTCACTAACCTTTTAGGACTTCTAGAAAAAGTGCACGGTTTGTCCTTGTTCATAAAAAATTTCGCCGTCTGTTAATTTTGCACCAAACTGATTATTGATTTTTCTCGACAAGATGAATACACATACAAAATATCCACGATTACTCTCTCGCCAAACACACACACACAGAGAGAGAGAGAGAGAGAGAGATTAAACAAACTAGAAAGAAAGAAGCTCTTAATTTTAATCAAGGCCGTCTCGTCCCATCAAAATATCTAGTATTCCTCTCTCGACGAAAAACACATAAAGCAATAATTGGTGGAAAATGGGTGTACCTTGAAAGTGGGCGTGGGATTTCCAAGAGGGTCCTGAGGGGAAGAAAAGTCGAGCTCGTCGGCACAGAATTTGGACCAGAGGGACTCGTCGGCGGCCCAATCACGGAACCTCTTGTTTAAGCAGCCGGCCGCGGCCGTGTCGGTGGGACCCAGTTTTGATAGAATCTCGTGGATCGCAAGAGCTCCTACGCTGTCCAAACCCATCACTCTCTCTCTCTCTCTCCCCCCCTCTCTCTCTCTCTAGTTTGGGATTTGGCCATTTGGGGACGGAGTACTGGAATTTACTGGAGCGCCAGATAGCGAGAGAAAATGATTTGTGTGTGATGTAACAACTAACAAGAAATTGAGTCATGCTACACACAGATTTCTTTGTGGGGCCCATCACGGGTCCGAAAAAAATCATCCAAGCCGTTCATTAAATGTAAAATATTTTTTTGAGTGTCCACGTAAAAAATAAGCTCAATCCGATACCTATAGGTCTTTCATCCAACCATCTAACTTTTCATTCAGATTTCTAGATAATGAAAAGTTATATGGTTAGATCGAGCACCTATAGGTATCGGATTGAGCTTAACCAGAACAAAATGATATATGTAAACACCTATAACTTACGAAGACATATTTGAACTATGAAAACTGCTCTTATGCTTAAGGATCAACGACACGAAACACAACAGAGTAGTTTCGGACATTTCGTTCTTTCCCCAAACACATGAAAACGAAGAAAAGAAAAGCACTTCCAGACATAACCAATTTTCTTCTTTCTAATCCATGTGACTTTGTAACGAAATTGGATTCTTCCAAGGTCTGAGAAACTCTGCGCAAAAGGAGTCGACTCTTCGACGTCCAAGCAATGGAAAGTGGAGCCGCAGTGCGGCCGCCCCCTAGGCCTAAGGTTTGACAAGAAAACAGGAGATTTGTACATAGCGGATGCCTATTACGGACTCCTTGTTGTGGGGGCTGAAGGGGGCATCGCTACTAGTTTGGCAACTCATGTGGAAGGGGAAAAAAGGCCTATTTTCTTCGCAAATGATCTTGACATCCATAACAATGGTTCCATCTTCTTCACAGATACTAGCAAGCGATACAACCGCGCGTAAGTCCTTGCGTTCCTTGTTTCCCCATCGTTGAGCTACGTTTTGGGTTCATTTTTAAGAGAAAGTCATGGTACACAGCTTAAAGATACTCGGGTCAAATATGTAAATTCGCGTGTGGTTTGTTGTTTTGTAAGACAATTTTTGTTTGTAGGTCATTTTGCTAATGTTTTGTTTAATGGAGGTAACTCGAAATTTTTTGAAACACAGGGATCATTTCGTGATAATGCTGGAAGGAGAGGCCACAGGTAGGCTTCTTAGGTATGATCCTCCTACGGGAACAACACATGTTGTGAAAGATGGCTTGTCTTTTCCAAATGGAGTTCAACTTTCTAAAGATCAATCCTTCCTTCTGTTCACTGAGACTACCAATTGCAGGTTCTCTCTCTCTCTCTCTCTCTCTCTCTCTCTCTCTCTCTCTCTCTCTCTCTCTCTCTCTCTCTCTCTCTCTCTCTCTCTCTCTCTCTCTCTCTCTCTCTCTCTCATACGCACTAGCGCGCACACACAATGTCAAGTTCAACATGAAGCTGATGAATAACCAACAACAGAATTCGCCACTAAAACTATTTACATGAAGTCATTGCCAAATTAGTTTTTTGGCAGTAAACTGGCACATAAAAAAGATTTTATGTGCCCCCATATTTATGCGTATAGATCCGGAGACAGTAATGTCCAGAACCGTCCAATGCAAGTGGAAGCAGAAGTGCATGTGGACCCCTCATTATCATGTGCCCAAGTGCATCGGACATTGCGGACACGTCTAGATCCTTACACATAAAGAGCATAGCTCAAACTCCATTGATTCACCTTCTTTTTTATGTGGTAATGAGCTCCAATCCACTTATAAGGTTCTCACCAAGTTTAAACTTAGAGAGCAAGTATTCTATATGCATGTTGGACCACAATCTTGTGATCAACATGACCCTCGCATGCATTTCATCTCTAGAAATGGCATACAAGTTGAGACGAGAAGAAAAGAAAACTGTTAACCACCGCCCAAACAAGACCTAAGAGAGAAAACAAAGGTAGGATAATGCCATGATATTTAAACACCTTCTTGGTTGCTGCCTATACATGTAAATACACACGCGCCCTATATTTCCTGGTTGCGTTCCAAACTCGTTTTTTGTCTTTCTTATTCCGGTTAAACCAAGAAAAAATGCACAGAAAAATTTTGCAAGCTCAAATTCCCAGTGTCATAATCTACATATTTAACACTTGGTTTTCTGGGTACATAGCCTCTTTCCTTTTCTGCTTTTTTGAAATGTCTAACAACCAAACATATTTGTGCTACTGTAACAGGATAGTGAAATACTGGCTAGAGGGTCCGAAAACAGGCACCGTTGAGGTAGCTGCTAACCTACCGGGTTTCCCAGACAATATAAGGCTAAACGAGAAAGGCGAATTCTGGGTGGCGATAGATTGTTGCCGGACCTCATGGCAAGAATTTTTCTCTAACAACCCATGGATAAGGAGCATTTACTTCAGACTGCCGATTCGGTTGAAGTACTTGGCTAGGTTCATGGGTATGAAGATGTACACTGTCATCTCTCTGTTCAATGACAAGGGAGAGGTGTTGGATGTTCTTGAAGACAGGAAGGGTAAAGTAATGAAGCTAGTCAGTGAAGTTAGAGAGACAAAGGGGAAACTGTGGATTGGTACTGTGGCTCATAACCATATTGCTACCCTCCCTTACCCTTAAACCTAGTTCATTTGAATCTTGTAGCTTTTTAAGTTATGTGCAAGTGTTTGTTCTTCAGAGATTGGAACTAGAATTGGATAAGATTGATCAGGTAGGTTTATGTGTTTGATCAGTGCTCTAGTTTGCAGGTTGTGATTGTTGTCACCAAGAGTTGCAGGATGAGTTTTCTTTGTTCTAAAAAACAAGTCGCTAGTTGGGCAGAAGAGAGGCGCGTGGCAGCTAGAGATTAGTTGGGTTTTTCTCATTTTCCAAAAAAAAAAAACACTTCCATCTTCTCCCAAATTTTAATACTAAAGTAACAACTAAAAAGTAACACGAAATAAATCCCTTCTCATGGATTATGTTCCATATGTTCTAGGGGAGTGATTTTGCCACTCCCCATCAATATGGGTTGATTTTGTCACTCCCCAAATTGTTAATTTCTAGGGAGTGCCATTAACAATTTGGGAAGTGACAAAAGCACTCCCTTATGTTCTATTAGCCGATTTAGGACTTTGATATGTATTTTGTATATATCATACATAATGCTATATTTAACCCTAAAATACGTACTGACAATTGGAGAGAGCCTTTTCTTTACTTTTTTGATACCTTAGAGCATGTTTACCGGCACATGTAAACAAGAGAAAAAGCTATTTTAGCTCACCAAAAAGGGCAAAGTAGCCCCACAACAGAATAGTTAAACAAAAAGGTAAAATGTGCATTTGAATAGTGCTTTGGCACTTTTAGCTCAGCACTGTTCACCAGGTATGGATTTTTGTAACATTATTTTCTCTCTCCTCTCTCTGTCCCTCTCTCTTCCTCTTTTTTCTTTTTTTAAAAAACTGTCCTTTTGGAAACTATTGGAGAAAGAAAAAATATATATTTTAATAGAGGATAGGTTAAATAGATAGTGTTGGTGTAGTGTTGAAAGAAATGTGAGTAGGTAAAATAAAAAAAGTGCAATGTTCACAAGTTTTTTTACCTTTTCATTGATAAACTTGCTCTTAGAGCAAGTACACCAGACTCTGTACTTGAGCTCTTTAAGCTAAAATAAAGAGCAAAACCATGAAAAGCTTACTACACCAGCCTTGCTACTTGCTTAGGTATTATACATGTATTGAAAAAGCTCGGTACTTATAGCTATCAACTGTAGCATAGCAAAAACATAAATTATTATTATTTTAATGTCAACACCCACTTTATCCTCTCTCTCTCTAAAAAAATTATACTCATCTCTCTCCTCATTAAAGATGATAAAGTACTATTATACTCCCTCCGTCCCCTTTTTAAAATCCAGTATTCTATTTTGGACTGTCCCTTAATAAGTGCCCATTTTGTAAAATTAGTGGGTAAAAATTGGTACATTTTCTATTTTGCCCATAAAAGTAGATGTCATTTTAAAAAATTAGTGAGTAAAAGTGTAATGATGATGTCTTCATAGATGGTAAGTAGGGAAAGTAGAGGTAAAAGTTGATGTGAAATGTCCAATGATTATGCTTTTTTAATAAGTTGTAATTACGAAGCGGAATACTTAAAAAGGGACGGAGGGAGTAATAAAATAGAGAGCAAGTACAGAGCATTGCTGCAGAGGCAATACAAAAAGTGAATAGGTAAATTACGAAAATTATATTCTGATTAGCCAATTTACCTATTTATTGGTGCACTTGCTCTTTCTTTACTTTAATTTTTGATTCCTTATAGAAGAGATCAAAAGTTATCCAAACTTTGCATAATTGCCTAAATTACCATTCCATTCTAACTTCCCCTACCCACCTAAGAGGAGTTAGTAAAAAAAAGAGAGGGTCAAATCGGAGTCCTTTACCTTTTAATCTTTGGTGCAACTCAATTGAAAATAACAAAAAACAAAAATAGTGATAATGCTAAAACTGTTTTTGTTGGTGCCAAAACTCCAGTGCATAAAAGTCTTGTACACTGCACATGGTACAAGCCTTTTGTGCACTACAGTTTTGACACCAACAAAACAGTTTTGGCATTATCATTCCCCCCAAAAAAAAAGACATATACAAAAGAGCGCCTCTATCCCCCCTCCCTTCTCCCCCCACCAAACGGTCCGTTGGAGTGAAAGAAGACAAATCGTCTGTCACACTAGCCAGATTCGAGCTCAAAATTTAGGAGCACCAAGGGGGACTGGTGCTTGCACGGATGAATTTGTCTCCTACAACTATGTTTTCACAATGACAATCGTGGATGTCTACATAATAAAGCCATTATAATGCCTTTACAATTGCTAACTCTGATCTCACCAATTCACAATAACAATGTCAATGGAAGGCCAAAAAAAGTAGCACGCGCAGCGCACATGCCAAAATATATACATACATACATACGTGCACAGATAGATAGCAGTGACATATGACTACTGTCCTGATCTTTTTTCGTTCAATTTTTTTTTCCCCGGTCACCCTAGAATCCAAGTTGCTTGAGCCCAGTGGTCATAGCTCCCAATCTCTACATCTTTCGAATAATGCCTCCAGCAGTGATATAAAGTGTTCCGATGTGGGATGGGGGTGTTACAGCTTCACAATTTGGTGATGACCAATGACAATACTACTAGCTTGAGCTTCAAGTATCAATTTCTTGGACCGGAGGAACCGGGAATTTTCCCAAGTCCTCCATATTAAAGCAAGCTATCCTAGTACATTCCAAGGTGAATAACAGAATAGTCATGGAACAAGAAACAACAATAACACAAAGAAGCTCCTAGCCAAGAAATGAAACTGAAGTTTACAAAAATACATACTAGAAAACAAAAAAGGTTCACTTGAAATCAAGCCCTAGAAGTGCCTTCAAAAGAGCTAGGAGATGAAGTGCTGCAGAGCATATCTAGATAGAGTATGGTTAATTAGCCGGTACAAAGTCGAGTACTGCTGCACAGAGTTTAGAGCTTGGATGTTCCTTCACTATCAACTGCAAAATAAATGTAGACTATCAATGTTTATGCATTCTAACACCACTAAAAACATGAGTAATAGCCCATTAGACGGCGAAAGAAATGGCTAGAAGCCCCCGTAATTGAAGAAGAGTAGTAGCAAGAACTAGAAAGCTGAAATTCGAACATTAATTCAACAATTTTCATTAATGGATACAGGCAATGCAGCAATAAATCTTTCAAATACAATGACGCTGTCATCATGAAATTCAAAATTGAAGGAAGATCTTTACTAAACAAGTTAAGATGAATGGCATTGACAAATAGGTGGCTGAGGCTTTCCTCCTTCCTGGAACACGTTAAAGGGAAGTCATTGAGGTTAATCTGGTACAAAAAGAACAGAAGGTTGTGATTGGTTCACTGCATGGAAATGGCATACCTTCATTTGGTTCGTTAAAAGAAAATGACAGAATGCACATTATGAATGGAATCTTCATTCACAATTTTTGGTGGCTGAGCCTTTCCTCCTTTCTAGGACACAGAGAAATTGAGGTTAATCTGAAAGATAAAGAATTTAAGGTTGTGTTGGATTCACAATAACGGAACGTTGAATTCGTCATTCGGTTTGTTCAAAGAAACTGACAGAATGCACATTACGAATGGAATCACCATTCATCATTTCAGGTGAATGGCCCTTCCATTGCCAAGGCAAGGAACGACGATTCCATTCCATTCCTTTCCTAAATCATTCTACACAACCTTGACAGTACCTTCTCACCGGAAGCATTAAGAAACTTACACATTTCCACAATGAGACTTCAATCTCTCAATAAGTTGCACTCCCATAAAACCCTAGGTGTTATGTCCAATGGGTTGCCAAATCCAAGGACGACGAGGCAGCAAGTTCTCTTGATGCAAATACCTGTATCCAGACTTATTAATTCAGTGCAGCACTAATGAAAGCCCAAACGATTTTAGCACGCTTTGCAGGATTAGCAATGAGATAGAGAGGATTGAGTAAGGGATGTAAAATTTATTGCCGAACCAAAAAAACTCAATCTGAGGCAATGAAAGTAGGAAAGACATGGGTCACATTGGGTTCCGTCCAAGTGAGTCCAGAGGGGAAGATTGTTAATGAGTGGAGATTTTGATATTCTCACAACCAAGTGCCAATAAAAGGTTAATACGAGGAACCCATATGTCCAAAGACTCCAAACATACACTTATTTATCCCCACAAAAAGGATGGTACTAGTTTAGTCTCACTGTTTTCTCTTTCGCTAAGAAATAACCAAAGTATTGGAAAATTACTCATCTATTTACTACTAAAACTTTGATGCTGCGTAAGCAATGCCAAATTTTATATTGCATAGAAGTACGGATATGTGACGTAAGTGTATCCAAAAGTATCCGATACTTCAAGAATACAGAAAATTAGTTCAAACTATGGATACGTTTAAGGAGTATCATATACCTGCCAGTGAGAATCAAAGGACTCGTATCCTATATGGACATGACACGGATATGACACCCATCTATAAGTAATCATGCAATCATGCTTCATGGGTCAGATTCCAACCATTATAAGTGAGCCCTAGCCACTTGATATGATCTAGGACATAATCTCAATTCAACATACATCACTAACCAATGTTCAATATAACTCAGACTAAACATAAATAAGTTTCAAAAAGGCATATGTGGATTTGCAACCTCCAAAACATTAAATATAGAAGCTCATGTAGTATGACATACACAACTACTAATCTAGAAAAGAAGGGACAGAGTCACTTCTATGTTGGGACTGTACCTGATAACTCTATGAACTTTCACATGAAGAACCTTCACATTGTCTCATAATCTGTCCTCCATGATTAGGAGAGAGGAGGGTCTCGACGGAGTTGCCCAAAATTGCAAATCCAGTTGGAATGCCAGGAACAATCATAACCCTCGCTGTTTCTTTTTCCGGATTGTACAGAACTAGTTGCTTCTCTTTAGATTCATCTACTATTATTTCTCCGTCCTCTTCTATTATCCTTATGAGCGCCCTCAACACAAACTCGTCTTTTGCTGACAAATACAACACACCGTCTATATACATCATAGGATCAGCAATCCTAAATTTAGTCCATGACTCTGTTACCCCATACTTATTCATCATCCAAACTTCAGTTCCGTTGTCACAAACCGAGAAACAAACCAAACAGAGACAACCCCGAAGAACGATCAAGCATTCACTCTCTAACTCATAATCAGGCAGCTGGATTTCCCTAAAAACCTGATCTGACAAATCGAAAGCAATAGCATTCATAAGATTATACCAACAAAGCCAATGAAGACGGTCATTAAGGTAAACCCCAGTTTGAGGTTCCAGCCAGTTATGTGAAACTTGAATTATGCTCCAAGCATCAGTTTTCAGCGAATAGACAGCCACATCATCAGTATCAGTATCATCAACCTGAAGGGGGTTACGGACCATCACAACCTTGTAATCATCCATACACGAGTCATAACCGAACCCACGTACAGGCTCCCCGGACCCTTCATTTTCATTCCAATTGATGTCAGACAAAGGGGATTTGGGCAGTTTCTTACATTCTCTAGTGAAAGGATTCGACAAGAAATTGGGTTCATAACTTATACCGTGGACCAGAAGCAAGCCATTGAAAGGTTCCGAAGCCATTAACCACTCACCGAAGCGCTCAGCCGGAAGAGTATCAAGCTTTTCACAGGTCGGGTTTGCGTCAGCGAGATCGACGGAGTAGAGGGCGTCAGAGCTGGACCTGAGAAGGGCTTTTGGAGGTTTCTTGGTAGTAATGGCTATGTGAAGGTGGGTTTTGGCGAATTGGGGGGAAGAGATTAGGGTTTTCCATGAGGGAGAGACACATTTGAACCGGCATAGAGACTTGACTGGTAGTCGAGCGAGTACGTCGGCGACGATTTCCGGTGGAAGGTGGCTCCAGAGGGAATCGTCCATGGTCTCACCGTCCGACATCATGGTCTTCTTTACAGAAGATTTATCTTTCTGGGGTTCTTGGGAGAAATGGAAGAAAAGACTGAAAAGAGAGAGAGAGAGAGAGAGATACAGTATCCGTAAATCAAGAGCATTCAGGCGGATTCGATTCGTCACCGGAAGGTCAGCAACAGCTCGACAGTGGGAGTTTCAGCGTGAGGAAGGTGTGGGGGAGTTTAGCGCAGAGTGAGAGAGAGAGAGAGAGTGAGAGTGAGAGAGAGAACGAGCCGAGATTCCTTCACCAGTAAGTCTAATGGTACGCCTTTTTGTCTGATCCCAAAAAAAAAAAAAAAAAAAAGTAAGTCTAATGGTACAGAAAAGTGTACAGATCTTTACGTACAGATTTTGTGTGGGGCCCATTATGGGTCTTACACAAATGATCCGAGCCGTTCATTAAATGTAAAACAGTTTTTCAAGGGCCCCCACGAAAAATCAATTCAATCCGATACTTATAGATGCTCAATTCAATTATATAATGTTTCATTATCCGGGAATCTAAATCAAAAGTTATATGATTGGATTGAGCATCTATAAATATCGGATTGAACTGATTTTTCCCGAGAGTCCTTGAAAAACTGTTTTACATTTAATGAACGGCTCGGATCATTTGTGTGGGACCCGTAGTGGGCCCCACACAAAATCTGTATTCAAAAATCTGTACACTTTTCTGTACCATTAGACTCACCCTCCACTGCATTACCTATTGGTTGAAAATGTCTGTATCTTATCACAAAATGTGTGGATCTCGTGATATCATGCTTACCAAAAAGTGTATTACACGGGTGAGACCTATACTATTTCAACCAATAAGAAGGAGTGTAATGTACACAATCTTTTAAGAAGGGTGAACAAAATTGCACCCCTTGCCCTCTTTCAAAGCAACCAAGTCTCGCTCACCCGTTGTGGTTTGGGAGAGTTGAGTTTTGTTCACCCTTCACTTAAGAGGGTGAGCATTATCCTCATTCCTATTGGTTGAAAGGATGTGGACCCCACCATAAAGTAATGTTATGCTTACCAAAAAGTGTATTGTATGATAAGCATGACATCACTTTGGGGTGGGGTCCATACCATTTCAACCAATGAGAGAGAGAGGGTAATGTTCACCCTCTTTTAAGGAAAGTGAACAAAATTGCACTCGGTTTGGGAACTTGACCTCTGATGCAGGCCCCTTGGGCCCTCTGTCGTGGTGTCACTCTTTAGTGGCAATGCTCTTGGACCTGCGTCAGCTAGGCTGGCTCCCATATCGGGAGTTTGGGTATTGTGTGTGTGTTTAAAGGGTTCATTATGTCTCTCCCTAGTCAGCAATTGCCTAGGTGAGTTGGTATGTGAAATTACTCTCTTGCCTTCCTTTAAAACAAAATTGCACTCGAGAGAGAACGGATTAAGTGTGGATTCCATCACAAAGTGATTTTATACTTACTAAAAAGTGTATTGCAGGGGGTGAGATCTACACCATTTCAACCAATAAGATGGGGGTAACGTTCAATCTCTTTTAAAGGTGAACAAAATTGCATTCGGGAGAGAACAGAGGTGAACATTAGAGAAAAAGAGGAGAACATGTGACCGAGAGGGGGAGAGTGTGTGTGTGTACCATTTTTTAGTTTTAATCTCAACCGTCCAAAACAACGGTGATATATAGTGTCAAAAAAGTTGTGTTAAATATTTGTCCTTAAATCCTCTATGCATAAGTGAGCGTATATATGAGAGGCCCGTTTTATGGACACAATTTTTTACACAAATTTTGACTCAAAAGTACTTGGAACCCCACACTAATAATCGGAGTCGTTCAATTTGTTAAAAGAGCCTTGATAGGATGCATGACACTGGGGACATGAAAGAGAGTAGACGGCTGAGATTCGAGTGTGAATCTAAGCCGTCCACTCTCTTTCATGTTCATGTTCCATTTTTCATGTACCATGGTAATTCTGTTGTTTAAAACATGGTTGTAAGAGTATGCCGTAAAAAGTAATTCATTAGTATATCAGTGAGGACTTGATTCATCCATTCAGTTTTTATCATATCAAACTTAGATACTTGATCCATTCATTCAGTTTTTACCTGTCAAACTCAAGGACAAATACCGATCAAACTTTTGCCAAATCCAAATGAGTAGATTTTTTACGAATAGTCTTACAAACATGTTTTAAACAAATCAACGATTCCAATTATTTGCGCGAGACTTAAAATGGATCCCATACAAGGTTTCTAATAGTGGTGACGGGGACTTCTGCCAGTGAAATTGGGAGATGGATTTGGAGGATTTTATTGGTGGCGGTGAAGGAGAGGTCGTGGGATTTGGCGGTCGATCCAAGAGAAGAATAAAATTAAATGAATTTTGATGCAAAATTTGAGTAAAAAATGGATTTGCCATTGGAGATGATGATATTAAATGGAGCTACTCAAATTTTTACTCGAATTGAATAATGAGTGGAGATGCTCTAATAAGTGTGCATTTGTGTGCCTCTAATTATATTAGTTCCTTTCCTTTTGTTCAATTTTTACTTTAACAGAAGTCGCCGTCGCTGATCAATCAAGAGGAAAAAAAATGGTGTCTCATATCATCCTGCTTGATAATCTAATCCCAATCCTGGAGACGGATATGCAATGCAAAGAGTGGCTTTTGAAAGAGTTTAGTTGTTTTTTCATTTTCTAGTCTATCCAAAAAAATAGTCATAAAAATCCCTTCCGCCCCATGAGCACACCTTAACGTCTTTCCGTAGGTTAGTGACACGACTTTGAAGGTACTATCTTCGTCCCAAAATGTTTGTCCGGTCCGCAAAACGAGAACTCAAAAATAATGCATTTCTTCCAAAAAAAAAATTCAAACTTTTTTCATAAATTAAAAGAACTCATCGATATCTAGTGAATTGTTGAAAAAAATTTAAATTTTCCTTGCAAAAATGTGTATTATTTTTACGTCCTCGTTTTGCGGATCGGATAAACATTTTGGGACGGAGGTAGTACATGTTAGGAGAAATCTGTGCTGACTGTAATTTGAGAATTTACCTACTGTAGTAGATTAGGATTCTGAAACCTGACTTGTGGAAACCATCATTCCTACAGACTGTATCTTATTTTTCTACAGTCAAGCTCGACGGAACATTGGAAAAAAGGTATGGCCGATTCAGAGCCGGCCCTGACTTTCCAGTGGCTTAAAGCGAAAATTAAAAATGAGGCTTTTTTGTTGGACTATTATTAGGGATAAAAAAAAGTAGGAGGGTCCCTGAAATTCAAATTTTTTTGGCCCCGACTTTAATATCTACAAATTCCTCCCAAATAGTATTTCAAATTTGAGGATACAAGTGCCTAATGGTTGGGGGTTGAGGGGTGGCAGAAACATCTTCTACCCTTGTTCGTATCATAGCTAGGCAACAGAGACGAGTACCTTGGGAAACATAACAAGGAGAAGTTTTTCAGTGCCAGGTGGGCACGGGCCACATGGTGCCGAGCACCATCTCGGCCGTCCAAACGTATTTTAGACGGTCCAGATCTGTTTAGGTAATTTTTTAGTGTAAAATTACCATAACACTCCCTCAAGTCCAAACAGATTTGGGCCGTCCAAAATATGTTTGGACGGCCGAGATGCATGCTCAGCACCACGTGGTCCGTGCCCGCTCGGCACTGAAAAATTTCTCCATAACAAGACTTTCATCCTCTACAAAAATTCTTAGTTTCCTTTGCTTGTTTAGCAGTGTTCGCTGTGATTGTTACAAGTTCTTTTCTAGAGGTGGGATTTCCTTGTTCTTCCCTATGGTAATACTGTACTTCGTAACACATCAGGTGAGATTGTTCAAGCGATAAGAGAGTTGGTGAAAGAACCATAGATTTGGACAAATTGTGGTGAATATTTCGTAACACATCGGGTAATTCGGGTAAGTTAACACCGACAGATTTGTTTCGAGTATTTGTCGTGTAGATATGTACAATGTTAAGCTCGTTAAGCGGTTGACAGACTCTGTAGAAGACTGCCTCGATTTCAATGGCTTGTATACAGTGTGAATGAAGTATTAATGTGTATTATAGTTCATCCGACACATTGCTTTCATGTCAAGGGGTTTGAGCTGAAGAATATACACGTAAATATTGGCTGGGTAATTTCGAACTCGAGCCGACGTGAGTTGAAACACAACCACCAACCTCTCCATGTTTTGCATTGCATGGTTAGAGCTCATAAACCGGAAATCAAGTGGGTCTAGCTCAGTTGACCACTCTTGAACGCTTCTTATCGGGAGGTCAATGGGTCGAATCTTGCCGAAGGCGAGAATCATTGATTTGTCCCTTTAGAGGGTCTTTTCTTTTCTTTCTTTGGTTCTTCCCTATGATATACTTATAGAAAATAAGAGGTCGGACATATCTTTCAGCTTCAGTTTTATCCGAACCCTAAATATTGATTCCGAACCTGGATGGATTTTGTTTTGTTGCATAATAATTTTTTTGCCCCTGTGAACTGTATATGTTCACATATATGTGACCCGAGGGATATTTTTGTCCGAAATAATGGGCCAGGACTATATTGGGTAGCAATAATATGAGAGGAGACTAATTTGGAGGACCCTATAAAAGGGCCGGCCTTTAAATTCTCAGCATGGTTATCTCGTTGACTCACAAAATAAATGAATTCTCCGTGGTTTGTATTTTGTAATTCATACATGATGTAATTGATCTCTCGATTGAACAAAAAAACAAAAACAAACCAAAGCTCATAACCAGAAAGAGCCTCATTCGCATAGTGTTAGTACCAATAGCATTCAAGAGTCAAACAATCAAGAACCCTGGAACTATTTACCAAGACCTCCTCTCTTTTTTCCCCCAAGCTATACAATAAGAAGTTTCGTAAGAACATAGTTAAGAGAGAGAGAGAGAGAGAGAGAGAGAGAGAGAGAGAGAGAGAGAGAGAGAGAGAGAATTACTCTTTGAAACTTAATCCATGGTGCTGCATTCAGCGATAAGTAGAGCGCAGAAACAAAAACAGAGAAATAACATATTACCACCAGACAACAGACGTTTGATTCAATCATCTGATTTTAACTAGATCAACCACGCACAATAGTTGCATTAGAAAATGTACTCTGGTAATTCAAGCGGGAAGCATGCCAGCTCAACATCAAAAGAGTCACCTTTGGGATCTGCCAATCTATAAAACAAAGCGAAGAAAAACTTCTTGTCAGCAAAACAAGAAAATAAATGGACATGCCACCTTCATAAAAATTAAAAAAAATTAAAAAAAAAAACCCTGATTTTCTATCACAATTCCCTGAGAAAACCATATGAAAGCCAATCAAACTCCAAGAAGTCAAATGCTTCAAGCATGTATTCGGCTGATGCTTAAGATTGGCTTCCAAACACACTATGGTTCTGAGGCCAGTTAACAGATTGCATAAACCAGGCTAAATTATAATACACACCCTCAAAGGTTTGCAGTGAGTTAGATGCAAATTTATCTGCAGTGGCAACGCATAATCTTGAGCAGTGTAAGCCCGTATTTCACTGACCATAAGAATTTCACTAACGGAATAACTCAATCAACCAATTTGAAGTACCTATCTACGTCATGTTCTGAAAGGATGACGCATGTTGTTGTCTGGTTTTTATATGACTTTTTTTTAAGTAGTAGTGTCAGTTGGGTGCTTGGGCAGAGGTCCTCGTCCTACATTCTAAGGAAAAACAGCCAAAAAAAAAAAGAATAACTTATCAAAGTAGCTACATAGAAGGTTACAGAAACATGTGAAGAAAACTGAATAAAACAACACCATGGCAGCAAAATCGAACAAGTAAATGCGTGTGGGTACGTGTGTGCGTGACTGGGTGTATGGGTCCAAGACAAGGACCCAAACATACACTTATTTATCCCCACAAAAAGGATGGTACTAGTTTAGTCTCACTGTTTTCTCTTTCGCTAAGAAATAACCAAAGTATTGGAAAATTACTCATCTATTTACTGCTAAAACTTTGATGCTGCGTAAGCAATGCCAAATTTTATATTGCATAGAAGTACAGATATGTGACGTAAGTGTATCCAAAAGTATCCGATACTTCAAGAATACAGAAAATTAGTTCAAACTATGGATACGTTTAAGGAGTATCATATAACTGCCAGTGAGAATCAAAGGACTCGTATCCTATATGGACATGACACGGATACGACACCCATCTATAAGTAATCATGCTTCATGGGTCAGATTCCAACCATTATAAGTGAGCCCTAGCCACTTGATATGATCTAGGACATAATCTCAATTCAACATACATCACTAACCAATGTTCAATATAACTCAGACTAAACATAAATAAGTTTCAAAAAGGCATATGTGGATTTGCAACCTCCAAAACATTAAATATAGAAGCTCACGTAGTACGACATACACAACTACTAATCTAGAAAAGAAGGAACAGAGTCACTTCTATGTTGGGACTGTACCTGATAACTCTATGAACTTTCACATGAAGAACCTTAACATTGTCTCATAATCTGTCCTCCATGATTAGGAGAGAGGAGGGTCTCGACGGAGTTGCCCAAAATTGCAAATCCAGTTGGAATGCCAGGAACAATCATAACCCTCGCTGTTTCTTTTTCCGGATTGTACAGAACTAGTTGCTTCTCTTTAGATTCATCTACTATTATTTCTCCGTCCTCTTCTATTATCCTTATGAGCGCCCTCAACACAAACTCGTCTTTTGCTGACAAATACAACACACCGTCTATATACATCATAGGATCAGCAATCCTAAATTTAGTCCATGACTCTGTTACCCCATACTTATTCATCATCCAAACTTCAGTTCCGTTGTCACAAACCGAGAAACAAACCAAACAGAGACAACCCCGAAGAACGACCAAGCATTCACTCTCTAACTCATAATCAGGCAGCTGGATTTCCCTAAAAACCTGATCTGACAAATCGAAAGCAATAGCATTCATAAGATTATACCAACAAAGCCAATGAAGACAGTCATTAAGGTAAACCCCAGTTTGAGAATCCAGCCAGTTAGGTGAAACTTGAATTATGCTCCAAGCATCAGTTTTCAGCGAATAGACAGCCACATCATCAGTATCAGTATCATCAACCTGACGGGGGTACGGACCATCACAACCTTGTAATCATCCGTACACGAGTCATAACCGAACCCACGTACGGGCTCCCCGGACCCTTCATTTTCATTCCAATTGATGTCCGAAAAAGGGGATTTGGGCAGTTTCTTACATTCTCTAGTGAAAGGATTCGACAAGAAATTGGGTTCATAACTTATACCGTGGACCAGAAGCAAGCCATTGAAAGGTTCCGAAGCCACTAACCTCTCACCGAAGCGCTCAGCCGGAAGAGTATCAAGCTTTTCACAGGTCGGGTTTGCGTCAGCGAGATCGACGGAGTAGAGGGCGTCAGAGCTGGACCTGAGAAGGGCTTTTGGAGGTTTCTTGGTAGTAATGGCTATGTGAAGGTGGGTTTTGGCGAATTGGGGGGAAGAGATTAGGGTTTTCCATGAGGGAGAGACACATTTGAACCGGCATAGAGACTTGACTGGTAGTCGAGCGAGTACGTCGGCGACGATTTCCGGTGGAAGGTGGCTCCAGAGGGAATCGTCCATGGTCTCACCGTCCGACATCATGGTCTTCTTTACAGAAGATTTATCTTTCTGGGGTTCTAGGGAGAAATGGAAGAAAAGACTGAAAAGAGAGAGAGAGACACACACACAGAGACAAAGATACAGTATCCGTAAATCAAGAGCATTCAGGCGGGTTCGATTCGTCACCGGAGGATCAGCAACAGGTCGACAGTGGGAGTTTCAGCGTGAGGAAGGTGTGGGGGAATTTAGCGCAGAGAGAGAGAGAGAACGAGCCGAGTTTTGTTCGCCCTCCGCTGCATTACCTATTGGTTGAAAATATCTGTATCTCGTCACAAAATGTGTGGTTCTCGTGATATGCTTTACCAAAAAGTGTATTGCATGAATGAGACCTATACCATTTTAACCAATAAGAAGGAGTATAATGTACACCATCTTTTAAGAAGGGTGAACAAAATTACACCCCTTGCCCTTTTTCAAAGCAACCAAGTCTCGCTCACCCGTTATGGTTTGGGAGAGTTGAGTTTTGTTCACCCTTTACTTAAGAGGATGAGCATTATCCTTCTTTCTATTGGTTGAAAGAATGTGGACTCCACCATAAAGTGATGTTATGCTTACCAAAAAGTGTATTGCATGGTAAGCATGACATCACTTTGGGGTGGGGTCCATACCATTTCAACCAATGAGAGAGAGAGGGTAATGTTTACCCTCTTTTAAGGAAAATGAACAAAATTGCACTCGGTAGGGGAACTTGACCTCTGATGCAGGCCCCTTGGGCCCTCTGTCGTGGTGTTACTCTTTAGTGGCAAGGCTCTTGGACCTGCATCAGCTAGGCTGGCTCCCACATCAGGAGTTTGGGTATTGTGTGTGTATGTTTAAAGGGTTCATTATGCTTCTCCCTAGTCAGCAATTGCCTAGGTGAGTTGGTATGTGGAATTACTCTCTTGCCTTCCTATAAACAAAATTGCACTCGAGAGAGAACGGATTAAGTGTGGATTCCATCACAAAGTGATTTTATACTTACTAAAAAGTGTATTGCAGGGGTGAGATCTACACCATTTCAACCAATAGGAGGGGGTAATATTCAATCTCTTTTAAAGGTGAACAAAATTGCATTCGGGAGAGAACAGAGGTGAACGGTAGAGAAAAAGAGGAGAACATGTGACCGAGAGGGGGAGAGTGTGTGTACGCGCGCCATTTTTTAGTTTTAATCTCAGCTGTCCAAAACAACGGTGATATATAGTGTCAAAAAAGTTGTGTTAAATATTTGTCCTTAAATCCTCTATACATAAGTGAGCGTATATATGAGAGGCCCATTTTATGGACACAAATTTTAACACAAATTTTGATCAAAAGTACTTTGAACCCCACATTAATAATCGGAGTCGTTCAATTTGTTAAAAGAGCCTTGATAGGATGCATGACACTGGGGACATGAAAGAGAGTAGACGATTGAGATTCGGGTGTGAATCTAAGCCGTCCACTCTCTTTCATGTTCATGTTCCATTTTTCATGTACCATGGTAATTCTGTCGTTTAAAACATGGTTGTAAGAGTATGCAGTAAAAAGTAATTCATTAGTATATCAGTGAGGACTTGATTCATCCATTCAGTTTTTATCCTATCAAACTTAGATACTTGATCCATTCATTCAATTTTTACCTGTCAAACTTAGGGACAAACACCGATCAAGCTTTTGCCGAAATCTAAATGAGTGGATTTTTTTATGAATAGTCTTACAAACATGTTTTAAACAAATAAACGATTCCAATAATTTGCGTGAGACTTAAAATGGATCCCATACAAGATTACTAATAGTGGTGACAGAGATTTCTACCGGTGAAATTGGGAGGTGGATTTGGAGGATTTTATTGGTGGCGGTGAAGGAGAGGTCGTGGGATTTGGCGGTCGATCCAAGAGAAGAATAAAATTAAATGAATTTTGATGCAAAATTTGAGTAAAAAATGGATGTGCCATTAGAGATGATGATATCAAATGGAGCTACTCAAATTGAATAATGGGTGGAGATGCCCTAAGTGTGCATTTGTGTGCCTCTGATTATATTAGTTCGTTTCCTTTTGTTCACTTTTTACTTTAACAAAAGTCGCCGTTGCCGATCGATTAGGGAAAAAAATGGTGTCTCATATCATCCCGCTTGACAATCTAATCCCAATCCAGGAGGCGGATATGCGAGGAGTGACTTCTGAGAGAATTTAGTTGTTTTTTCAATTTTTGGTCTATCAAAAAAATTAGTAATAAAAATCCCTTCCACCCCACGAGCACACTTTAACGTCTTTCCGTAGGTTAGCGACGCGACTTTGAAGGTACTACATTCGTCCCAAAATGTTTATCCGGTCCACAAAACGAGAACTCAAAAATAATGCATTTCTTCCAAGAAAAAATTTAAACTTTTTTCATAAATTAAAAGAACTCATCGATATCTAGTGAATTGTTGAAAAAAAATTTAAATTTTCCTTGCAAAAAAATGTATTATTTTTACGTCATCGTTTTTCAGATCGGATAAACATTTTGGGACGGAGTTAGTACATGTTAGGAGAAATCTGTGCTGACTGTAATTTGCTGACGCGTTAATCCTTGAGAATTTACCTACTGTAGTAGGTTAGGATTCTGAAACCTGACTTGTGGAAACCATCATTCCTACAGACTGTATCTTATTTTTCTACAGTCAAGCTCGACGGAGCATCGAAAAAGAGGTATAGATACCCGTATTTTTTTTTAAATGTACGGTGTGGATTTACGGTGGGGTGTATTCGTGGAATGATATAAGAGTAATTAGGATAGTAGTGCATGTGTGAGTGTGTGGTGTGAGTGCATGGGATAATTTTCCCACCACTCTTTCAATAATTTCTCCTCGGAAAACTTTCCCCATTTCTCATTTCTCTTTCGGCAGTCTCTCTCTCTTCTCCTCTCATCCGAATTCTTTTCTCTCTCACTCTCTCAACCAAAAATTCACCAAAGTCACTTGAAACCTACACAAACCAACCTTCAATTTGTCTTCTCTACGCGATTCAAGCCTTAAATTTCATGGGTCTTCCTTGGAGGAGGAGTATTTGGTTGAATTTGAAGATTTGACAGTCAAGGGCTTGATTAATCTTGGGGTTTTGCTCTCCAAACTTGAGGTAGGGATTTCTTGCACATGTTATGTGTAAATATGATGTTTATGTTGATAGATCGTGTTTATTATTGTTGTTGTCGTTGATTCTTGACTCTGGCAAGTCTCTGTTGTTCTTCGTATCATAATAGTGTTCA
Organism: Rhododendron henanense subsp. lingbaoense; assembly: GCA_020567845.1. Taxonomy (NCBI): domain Eukaryota; kingdom Viridiplantae; phylum Streptophyta; class Magnoliopsida; order Ericales; family Ericaceae; genus Rhododendron; species Rhododendron henanense. The sequence goes on along the minus strand of CM036316.1, from coordinate 39,299,340 downwards.
AAATTTTTTTTTTTTTTTTTTGCTAAGCGTGTTCAAAATTGTTGTTGGGGTCATTTTTCTGCATTTTCTAGGAATCTGTCGAACTGTGAGAATTTTCTGAAACTACCAGGTTCCTACCGGTAGAATTTCAGTGTTTTCTAGCAATGAATTTCGGTGGCTTCTCTGTACTTATTTTGTACCGGTAGGACTTTTTCCCTACCGGTAGAGCTTCTTAAATTTTCGAAAACCTTCCTACTCCGCACAGCCTTTCATTCCGCCGTACGACGTGCTGTGCAAAGCCATACTGTACACCCTTTCATACGATCAGTTTGGGTTGCTGTTGATTTGTGTTTTGTCACCTCGACTTCAGATCATTTCGAACACATTCAGGATACTCTAGAGATATTTTCAATCATGACTGTTCGTGTTCCACTAATTCCTTGGACGTTTCCACTCCTTGACACCCCGTAGGATTGTAATCCAAGAAATGTTGTGTCGGAAGAAATACCATGAGATCGTTAGGAGCGCGTACGAGTGACGTGGTGAGAGTTATGGGTAGAATGTCATAGAGATATTTATGGGGTAGAACGTTGGGTAGGACGTAGTGTTATGCTCGGAGAATGATATGGACATATGTGATGACTAATGTAAGCTACAGTTGACTGTTGATTATGAAAATGGGATTTCCAATGGTTGTCTTATTAAAGCGAGATAGTGAGAACATGAATGGTTATTATGACATGAAATGAATATGATTGATTTACTGATTTGTAGACACAACGTATATATAACAAGATTGGACACTACGGGTATCACCATTTGGTAAACGATCGAAATGGTGAGATGACCGGGCTGAAAATGAACAGGTATCATCACCATGGACATTCGGTGAGATGACCAGAAATGAGCGAGGCATGTGAAAACTTTGATTGATGTGATATGTGATTAATGGAAAAAGGAAAGAAATGTTGATTTTTATCAAGTACACTTGTTTTAAAAGGGAAAGGATTTTTATTAAAAATCCTTTGGCTATTCTTGAGCAAATCAACGGTTTTCGGTATTCATGCACAGAATCAACGGACTCCGGCTATTCAAGCTCGAATCAATGGAGCTTGACCACTATAGGTCACGTATTTCTATACATTACATCTATTTGGAAACAAAGGAGATTTTGATAACAGATGAGAATGAGAAAGGAGATTCGATGATGAAACGAGAAATGTGAAAGATTGTGATATTGAATGAGATGTGATAGTTCAGTTTCAAAGCCGTTGCTGACTTATTATGTGGATCGATGTAGGGGTATTAATGGTCCTTGTATGGGATATATATCGTAGGGTATTACGTATTGATTTGCTTAGAATCCTTTGGCCATAGTGAGCTTCATGGCGATAGTCATAAATGCTTTGGGCGTACCTGTCTATACTCATTCACTCTAGAAGCATGCTCAGCATATTTTCTTATAACTTGTACATAGATTTCTCTACTGGACGCGTGGTTGCTCAACCTACCATTTCAGGTTCATTGCAGGTCATGGTCATGGTCATGGAGTGCTTGGGATGCTGACATAATTGAGTAAAGATATTTTGGAGTGTACTTTATCATTCTTGTAAAACAAATTGCTTTGTTATAAAATTCCTAATTTGGAAGATTGTATTTGTAGACTAGTTTGAAAAATTGAAAACTGTATTGTATTTTGGGTAATGTACGTATGATTGTGAGGATTTGTGTTTCAAATGGTATTGTTAATTATGTTAAAAAAATTTTAGGGCGTGACAACTTGGTATCATAGCGTAGGTTTAGAACATCTCGAGACCGTGGGGAGGCTTTTAGTCTCATGGGTTCAAAATCGCTTCTTTTTTCTTTTCTTTTTTTTCCAAAACCACATGTGTGCTTGCATGAGCGATTCAGTACATCAATATAACATTGCATATGTATCACAGTAGAATGGCGCAGAGTTGTTGATCTATGTTGGATATGTCGGAGACCTGTATCATATATTGATGTGACTAATGTTGATGATTTCGTTTCTTATGATGATTTCATCTCTTATACTTTCGCAGTAGAATGTCTTCGAGGTGTGGAGTTAGGTTGGGTGAGATCGGGGATCATGATTACCAGGGCCGTAGTGTTTACAGGAAGGATGAGGCGAGTCAGTGTACTAGGGAGGAAGCAATGTTTCCCGAGATCGTTGAGTGTGTGAAGGGCGTTGAAATTCTAGTGGGCGCGCAGAGAAGTATGAATGTGGGGGAAATTAGTTGTCGAGTCGTTAGCGCGGGATCATCTTCTGAGAGTGTTGAGAGTTCAAGAGGGAAGACACCGAGGGAATTGTGTCGGTCTTTGCAGGGCCAGCAGGGTTTGAAACCATCTTCTCGTTCTGAGACCCCGGGAGTTGTCCTCAAACGTCAGATTGTGTGTCATCGTTGTGGTCAGCCTGGCCATATTCGTTCTCAATGTCAGGGGCGCCGAGAAAGATCTTGTTTTACTTGTGGGAAGTTTGATCATATTGAAAGAAACTGTCCTCAGAGAAGAAAAGTGCAGACTGAGTTGGGCTTAGCACAACAACCGGGAGCTAGGCATATCGTCAGCCAGCTGCAATCCCAGGGTGCACCAAGGCAACTAACCATTAGAGTGAATACGTCGCCAGGGAGTTTTGGAAGTCAAGGGAAGAAAAGGCAGAGGGAACCAAATCAGCCTTCGCTGAACCAGATTAACCTTAGGCCACCTACCTTATCCAGGGATCAAGGAGTTCCACAGCTTGATAGGCTTTGCTATGTTTGTTGCAAACCTGGCCACTTCGCGAGAAATTGTCCTTTGGGATTGGGAGTACAAGGTGAGTCGAGCTCAGTGCAGCATGATAAACGTACACCGAAACAGCAACAGACGCAATTCCACAGCTAAACTACTATTTCCTACCATTCTCTCTAGCTCTCAGAAACCTTAATTGTTTGAGGTATCATCATTCCCTTGTCGTTCTACTCATTCGTTAGCCATTCCATATTGGTGTGTTGTCTTCGACTCCTTTGATTTATGTATGGCGAGGATTGATCTGATTTGGGAAGGGATTGTTTGTGTCCGTGCTAGTTGGTGATATTCCGAGCGTGATCTCATGAGAGTTTCTTTTATTACCCTATTTCGTTGGCCTAATAGAAATTTTGTTAGAGTTGCATCGTAATTTGTTTTTCGTGAAGTCCGACGTACCGTTAACCTGTTATGGTTCTTAACATTTAAGTTAATTATCACACAATCTATTCCTAGCTTTTCTTGGGAATATTCGAATCTTGTGGCGAAACACCCCATGGCACACTTGCTATTGCTGTTGGTGACTGTTTCCTGTATTCCATTCGAAGTTTTATTTTGACATTATTCTGCTTGAGATAAGTTTTCATTGGTCTGTTAAGACCCCTCTGTTGCGACTATCAATTTGTTCGTCTGTCATTGTTATTCTGCGCAAGTTCTTGTGTTGCTACTTTAATCTATTAAACCCAATCTGTGGTCACATACTTTATGATATACTAATTCCTTGGTGTCGTTAAATTCAGACTTGATACTATTGTTGCCCGTATCCGCCTTGTATCTGTTTGTTAGCCTAGACCTATTTAGTTGGTTTGAGTTTCCTTGTTGCGGCTACCAGTTTATTTGTTGGAATGTACCATCCTACACAAATTCTCATGTCGAAATTTGAGCCAAATCTTGCGGTGGCATATTTCTCGATATCCATTTGTTGGTTCCGTTTCATTCGAAATCACTTGTGATAGTTGTCCTCGTGCCATTCAACCTCGTTGTGATTCCTCAACTTGGAAGTCATATGATGGTTCAATCTATAACGTTCAGTTTTAATTTGTCAGAAGTATTGCTCAAATCTGGTGTTGGACCAATTTTCAACCTTGTATGAGTTGGATTACTAGGGATCTATCTCATTATTTTGTGTTTGTCCTCAGTAAAGTTATGATCGGTTGCTTTAAAATTCCTCGGATTATCATGAGTTTGTATAATGAGTTTGTTGTCTAACCATTCTAAAGATCTCATCTATCCTTTAGATTCGGGTACCTTATTACCGTTCTCGTATTATTGATCAGCTTTGTTTGAGTTTTGGAGCTCGTTTGTCTCGTCTGAGATAATCAAAGAATTGTGTTGACCGTCGTCGTCACTCATTGTCACTCGAGGTGGGAAGATTCACGTATTTCGTAAAGTACCGCCGCATTGAAGCTTGTCTCGTCCCGGGAAGAAAAGGAAGCGTTCACCGCTAGAAATAGAGGTTAGGTATCGGATACGGCGCTCGTCTTTTGGATAACCAGGCGACAACCAATGAAATCCAGTTGGAAGAGGCAATTGATCACCGCACCTTCTAGATGGAAGTCTCGGGAAGTCAAATGGATTATCGGGTTAACGTTACACTAAGGAGGTAAAAACTCTATGGTGAGATAGATAATCGTATATAGGAATTTCGTTACAGAGAAAAGCTTGGAAACTGTGTACCGTTTGACGTTGCCGCCAAAATTTTTCAATATACATGATACGTTATATATACGGAGATTGAGGAGGTACGAAATGAATTCATTGCATGTGTTAGAAAGGTCCGAGGTTGAATTAGAAGCCGACGTGTCCTATGGTAAGAAAAACCGATATGTATCCTCGATTCGCGTAATTTAGTTTTGGAGGGGTAAGACGATACTGTTAGTGCGAATTTACGTGGGAAAAGGGGGACGAAGTTATAGAGTAATATCCACATTTGTTTTAGTTGATTGATGTGAGTTTTGACGTAGCACTTTCATGATTTTTGAACCGTTGCATGATGTAAATTGTTGTGGTTTTGCGTATCTATATGATACTTGATTTGGCTGGACTTGTCTTAGCAAATTTCGGGACGAAATTTCTTTAAGGAGGGTAGGATGTAGAGACCCGTATTTTTTTTTAGAATGTACGGTGTGGATTTACGGTGGGGTGTATTCGTGGAAGGATATAAGAGTAATTAGGGTAGTGGTGCGTGTGTGAGTGTGTGGTGTGAGTGCATGGCATAATTTTCCCACCACTCTTTCAATAATTTCTCCTGGGGAAAACTTTCCCCATTTCTCATTTCTCTCTCGGCAGTCTCTCTCTCTTCTCCTTTCATCCGAATTCTTCTCACTCTCTCAACCAAAAATTCACCAAAGCCACTTGAAACCTAAACAAACCAACCTTCAATTTGTCTTCTCTACACGATTCAAGCCTTAAATTTCATGGGTCTTCCTTGGAGGAGGAGTATTTGGTTGAATTTGAAGATTTGACAGTCAAGGGCTTGATTAATCTTGGGGTTTTGCTCTCCAAACTTGAGGTAGGGATTTCTTGCACATGTTATGTGTAAATATGATGTTTATGTTGATAGATCGTGTTTATTATTGTTGTTGTCGTTGATTCTTGACTCTGGCAAGTCTCTGTTGTTCTTCGTATCATAATAGTGTTCAAAATTGTTGTTGGGGTCACTTTTCTGCATTTTCTAGGAATCTGTCGAACTGTGAGAATTTTCTGAAACTACCAGGTTCCTACCGGTAGAACATTCCTCCTACCGGTAGAATTTCAGTGTTTTCTAGCAATGAATTTTGGTGGCTTCTCTGGACTTATTTTGTACCGGTAGGACTTTTCCCCTACCGGTAGAGCTTCTTGAATTTCCGAAAACCTTCCTACTCCGCACGGCCTTTCGTTCCGCCGTACGGCGTGCTGTGCAAAGCCGTACCGTACACCCTTTCATACGATCAGTTTGGATTGCTGTTGATTTGTGTTTCGTCACCTTGACTTCCGATCATTTCAAACACATTCAGGATACTCTAGAGATATTTTCAATCATGATTGTTCGTGTTCCACTAATTCGTTGGACGTTTCCACTCCTTTGACACCCCGTAGGATTGTAATCCAAGAAATGTTGTGTCGGAAGAAATACCATGAGATTGTTAGGAGCGCGTATGAGTGACGTGGTGAGAGTTATGGGTAGAATGTCATAGAGATATTTATGGGGTAGAACGTTGGGTAGGACGTAGCGTTATGCTCGGAGAATGATATGGACATATGTGATGACTAATGTAAGCTGCAGTTGACCGTTGATTATGAAAATGGTTGTCTTATTAAAGCGAGATAGTGAGAACATGAATGGTTATTGACATGAAATGAATATGATTGATTTACTGATATTGTAGACACAACGTATATATAACAAGATTGGACACTACGGGTATTACCACTCGGTGGTGAGATAATCGGGCTGGACACTATGGGTATCACCATTTGGTAAACGATCGAAATGGTGAGATGACCGGGCTGAAAATGAACAGGTATCATTACCATGGACATTCGGTGAGATGACCAGAATGAGCGAGACATGTGAAAACTTTGATTGATGTGATATGTGATTAATGGAAAAAGGAAAGAAATGTTGATTTTTATCAAATACACTTGTTTTAAAAGGGAAAGGATTTTTATTAAAAATCCTCTGGCTATTCTTGAGCGAATCAACGGTTTTCGGTATTCATGCACAGAATCAACGGAGTTCGGCTATTCAAGCTCGAATCAACGGAGCTTGACCACTATAGGTCACGTATTTCTATACATTACATCTATTTGGAAACAAAGGAGATTTTGATAACAGATGAGAATGAGAAAGGAGATTCGATGATGAAACGAGAAATGTGAAAGATTATGATATTGAATGAGATGTGATAGTTCAGTTTCAAAGCCGTTGCTGACTTATTATGTGGATCGATGTAGGGGTATTAATGGTCCTCGTATGGGATATATATCGTAGGGTATTGCATATTGATTTGCTTAGAATCCTTTGGCCATAGTGAGCTTCATGTCGATGGTCATAAATGCTTTGGGCGTACCTGTCTATACTCATTCACTTTAGAAGCATGCTCAGCATATTTTCTTATAACTTGTGCATAGATTTCTCTACTGGGCGCATGGTTGCTCAACCTACTATTTCAGGTTCATTGCAAGTCATGGTCATGGAGTGCTTGGGATGCTGACATTATCGAGTAAAGCTATTTTGGAGAGTACTTTATCATTCTTGTAAAACAAATTGCTTTGTTATAAAATTCCTAATTTGGAAGATTGTATTTGTAGACCAGTTTGAAAAATTGGAAACTGTATTGTATTTTGGGTAATGTACGTATGATTGTGAGGATTTGTGTTTCAAATGGTATTGTTAATTATGTTAAAAAAATTTGAGGACTTGACAAAAGGTATGGCTGACTCAAAGCTGGCCTTGATTTTCCAGTGGCTTAAAGCGAAAATTAAAAATGAGACTCTTTTGTTGAACTATTATAAGGGATAAAAAAAAAAGTAGGATAGCCCCTGAAATTCAAAATTTTTTGGCCCCGACTATAATATCTACAAATTCCTCACAAATAGTATTTCAAATTTGAGGATACAAGTGCCTAATGGTTGAGGGGTGGCAGAAACATCTTCTACCCTTGTTCGTATCATAGCTAGGCAACAGAGACGAGTAACTTGGGAAACATAACAAGGAGAAGTTTTTCAGTGCCAGGTGGGCAAGGGTCACGTGGTGCAAAGCACCATCTCGGCCGTCCAAACGTGTTTTGGACGGTCCAGATCTGTTTAGGTAATTTTTTAGTGTAAAATTACCAAAACACCCCCTCAAGCCCAAACAAATCTGGGCCGTCCAAGCTTGGCACCACGTGGCCTGTGCCCACTCGGCACTGAAAAATTTCTCCATAACAAGACTTTCATCCTCTACAAAAATTCTTAGTTTCCTTTGCTTGTTTAGCAGTGTTTGCTGTGATTGTTACATCTTCTTTTCTAGAGGTGGGATTTCCTTGTTCTTCCCTATGGTAATACTTCGTATGCAAATATCCCTGCTTAACATTGTGATCTTTCCTTCTATGTGAGAATTTTTTTTTGATCTTGTTCTATGTGAGATTGTTCAAGCGATAAGAGAATTGGTGAAAGAACCATAGATTTGGACAAATTGTGGTGAATATTTCACAACACATCGGGTAATTCGGGTAAGTTAACACCGACGGATTTGTTTCGAGTACTTGTCATGTAGATATGTACAATGTTAAGCTCGTTAAGCGGTTGACAGACTCTGTAGAAGACTGCCTCGATTTCAATGGCTTGTATGCAGTGTGAATGAAGTATTAATGTGTATTATAGTTCATCCGACACATTGCTTTCATGTCAAGGGGTTTGAGCTAAAGAACATACACGTAAATTTGGCTGGGTAATTTCGAACTCGAGCCAAACATGAGTTGAAACACAACCACCAACCTCTCCATGTTTTGCATGGTAAAGCTCATAAACTGGAAATCAAGTGGGTCTAGCTCAGTTGACCACTCTTGAACGCTTCTAATCAGGAGGTCAATGGGTCGAATCTTGCCGAAGGCAAGAATCATTGATTTGTCCCTTTAGAGGGTCTTTTCCTTTCTTTCTTCGGTTCTTCCCTATGATGTGCTTATAGAAAATAAGAGGTCGGACATATCTTTTAGCTTCGGTTTTATACGAACCCTAAATATTGTTGCTGAACCTGGATGGATTTTGTTATGTTGCATAATAACTTTTTCGCCCCTGTGAACTATATATGTAAACTGAAACTATGTGAACTATATATGTGACCCGAGGGATATTTTTGTCCGAAATAATGGGCCAGGACTATATCGGGTAGCAATAATATGAGAGGAGACTAATTTGGAGGAGGACCCTATAAAAGGGGCCGGCCTCTAAATTCCCAACTTGGTTATCTCGTTGACTCTCACAAAATAAATGTATTCTCCGTGATTTGTATTTTGTAATTCATACATGATGTAATTGATCTCTCGATTGAACCAAAAAAACAAAAACAAACCAAAGCTCATAACCAGAAAGAGCCTCGTTCGCATAGTGTTAGTACCGATAGCATTCAAGAGTCAAACAATCAAGAACCCTGGAGCTATTTACCAAAACCTCCTCTCTCTCTTTTTCCCCCAAGCTATAGAATAAGAAGTTTCGTAAGAACATAGTTAAGAGAGAGAGAGAGAGACTCTTTGAAACTTAATCCATGGTGCTGCATTCAGCGATAAGTAGAGCGCAGAAACAAAAACAGAGAAATAACATATTACTACCACCAGACAACAGCCGTTTGATTCAATTATCTGATTTTAAATGGACCATGCTATTTGCAACCACAAATTTCCTGAACGTAGTCTGTGTACCATATTATAAACAGGTGTGTACCATAGTATATACAGGCTACGTTCAGAAAATTTGTGGTTGCAAACAGTCCAGCCCTTTTAAATAGATCAACCACGCACAATAGTTGCATTAGAAAATGTACTCTGGTAATTCAAGCGGGAAACGTGCCAGCTCAACATCAAAAGGGTCACCTTTGGGATCTGCCAATCTATAAAACAAAGCGAAGAAAAACTTCTTGTCAGCAAAACAAGAAAATAAATGGACATGCCACCTTCATAAAAATTACAAAAAAAAAAATTAAAAAAAAAACCCTGATTTTTCTATCACAATTCCCTGAGAAAACCATATGAAAGCCAATCAAACTCCAAGAAGTCAAATGCTTCAAGCATGTATTCGGCTGATGCTTAAGATTGGCTTCCAAACACACTACGGTTCTGAGGCCAGTTAACAGATTGCATAAACCAGGCTAAATTATAATACACACCCTCAAAGGTTTGCAGTGAGTTAGGTGCAAATTTATCTGCAGTGGCAACGCATAATCTTGAGCGGTGTAAGCCCGTATTTCACTGACCATAAGAATTTCACTAACGGAATAACTCAATCAACCAATTTGAAGTACCTATCTACGTCATGTTCAGAAAGGATGACGCATGTTGTTGTCTCGTTTTTATAGACTTTTTTTTAAGTAGTAGTGTCAGTTGGGTGCTTGGGCAGAGGTCCTCGTCCTACATTCTAAGGAAAAACAGCAAAAAAAAAATAAAAAATTATCGAAGTAGCTACATAGAAGGTTACAGAAACATGTGAAGAAAACTGAATACTAAAACAACACCGTGGCAGCAAAATCGAACAAGTAAATGCGTGTGGGTACCTGTGTGCGTGACTGGGTGTATGGGTCCAAGACAAGGACATGCTTTATGTGTGATATATATTCTTGGGGACGTAGGAGCGGGGATGGATAACTCATCCAAGAAGCACTATGTAGTAAAAATCATTACATTGCTGGGTAGCAAATTTTGCAAGCCTTGGGACTTGAGGCCCTCTAAATGTGTGCTCCACCTAGTCTGATCCCAGGCAAAGCTTAATACCAGAAGCAAGCCGAAACAACTACATTTATAACCTAACTTAGACTAAATAGAAAGCACCTTATCATTGTATTCTCCGACTGGACAACTTTTGAAACCTAATACTCCTCTCTAGAGAACCAATTTACTTCCATATCACTCCATGGATGGTCTATGATACATAGCGACTAAATATAACATAAAACTACTAATTTCAAAATATTACCCTGCATACACAAACACCATACCATAGATGCAGATGGGTTTGTTTCCTAATTCCTAACAAAATTTGCTCTACAAGAGCAACGCTTGTAGCATTTGGATTTAACTTCAACCATGCACAGGCCTACCTATTCTCACAACTTTACAGGCCCTCTAGGCAAATGAGGTTTTGGTCGAAGGCACCATTCCGTTCAATTGAATTAGAAGGCTTTATACTCTTAAATATTAATTCAAATTTGCTCTGACCAGGCATCCACCCGGACAATATTACCTGAAAGCTAAGAAAATTTAAGCCTGCTGCCACTAATAGATGATTGGTTCACGCTAATAAGCTGAAATATGAAGGCACAATTCTGTTCAATATCTTGGTTTACTTATTCTCTACATTAATTCTCCACGCATAGGTGGAAAAGAATAAGGATGCCAAATGTAATGGATCAGGAGCCATCAGTAAGTGAGGAAAAAAAAGAAAAGAAAAGAAAAGAAAAGAGGAGCCATGAGAAACTTGGTGAGTTATTATCACGTAATCAAATGGTTCCATCCTACAAAGTATAATTCCATTGATGAAAAAGTACTGATGGCAATCCACAGCCATGAGCCAAAACAGTAAGAACAAAGGAAAGGCTTGATGATTTAGGTAGAATCATCAACCGGAGGCCAGGGTTAAGGTTGTTTCAAAAATAGAAATTCATTCAAGTAACAGGTCGAGGCATACCTGCCAGGGACAAATGTGAAACAACCCTCAACAGAGCCTGAAGAAGATGATAAAGGTGTGCAACTCTCATACACAAACTCTTCCTCGCCAGGACGTAAGAGCGGAAACTGCAAATAAGCAAACTAAGAAGTCATTTAACATAGTAAATTAGTAAGCATACGAAAAAACACTAGCTGTAAGTTGCCTATCAATGAAAGGAAATTAGAGACATTTCAACATTGACAAAAATTTGTAAGAAGTTTCTGATTTGAGCACTTCAAAAGAAAGTCAAAAAGAAGTACTAGGTCACACAGCTCATCAGACACCCAGCCCATATTTTGGTTTTGGGTTTTTTTCCCCATAAGAAAAAATTAAGGCACCAACAAAAGGCCACCCATATGCAAAAAGAGGGCCACAAATGAAAAAGAATGGCCCTAAACCCAAGTATAAATGTCAAAAATTTCTATAAAATCAAGGATTTGGTCAAGAGTTGGGCTATACTCCTTGACTCTCCTTTCTAATCTGTCATCAGGCACAGCTCTCCTCCAAATCTATTACTGATCTGTAAGTCCTACTTCTGCACTTTCTTTCATTGTGTTTCCCCGTTAAAGTTTTGCACCACTTTGATAGTTTGATTCTGCTCTGTCCTGGTCACTTTCCAAGTTTCTTCACTCGATATGAACCATACGACAATGTGCATGCATATCTGCTCCAAAATCAGGGTATGCTATCAAACAGAAACCCCAAAAAGTTCCTCCTTAAGTCAGGATCCATATTACAGTTGTAAATAGAAGTATCCTACTGAACTATGCAGTCCCAAAATTGCTATCATTTGCAGGTTTGACAACAGAAACAGTGGTATGCACTTACGGTCCTAATGGGCCCTTTTACTTTATTTCCACCATAACCTATTCCGCAAAGACATTGCCTCACAGCACAAACCAGCTTCAAGTAGACAACACAAATAAGTAATTGTTCTATCCAGTTCATCCATGCATATTCGAATTTCACTCGAAAGACTTGAAAAAAAGAAAGCAAATATGTTTGAATCTTCTTAAATTCAGTACAGAAATTTAAACCATGAAAACAGTGTACCTTTCCTATAACGGCTTCTCCATTTATATCATTCACGACAATATCATTAGCACGGAAGATCAAGCGTCTCCGATACAGTTGGCAAGAAGCGAAGGACATTCCATAAATACAGCATCCTTCGGGCAAAAGGGACATACGCATCGAATAAGAAAAGAAAAACTTCTCAGATTCATCATGAAGGTTACTGAATTCCGGGACAAGCACAGCTGAAGCACGGACCTTCACTAAATTAACTCATCTTAGTTTCTATACAACATCAGCAAACAACGAAGTAATTGAAACCAAGGTCATCAAATCGTGAATTGAATTGAGAATCAAAATTGTGTTTGTGAGCAGTGAATCACTTCGATTCGGTCATCATTTACAAATTACACTTGCAAAAAAATACACATTTAGGTCCTAATCAATAAAATTGTTGTCTCAAAAGATAAATTGATAATTACATGGTCTAAAAGACAAGAAACTTGCTTTTATTGCAATCAGATGTGGGTCATAGTCCCGCCTTGATCTATGTTTCTACATAATGGCAATAATTCAAATATCAGATGACATAATCCATATATGAAATTATAATCATCACAAGATCAACAAGTTTCAAGAAATTCATGAAGGGTCTCACTGACACGGGCACATTCAAAATAAGTTATGCATACAAAAAGTTTCTGCTCAAAACCAACAAGGCTTATTTCGAATGATTATTGTTTTTTTTAATAGATAAGACGCTTAGGCTAGGTTTTGGCCTAGCTTTATTCTTGGATCATTTTTCATAGTTTTTTTTTTTTTGGGTCTTCTATGCACTTTTTTTTAGTCTTGCGTCAAGTTTCTTTAAATGATTAAATCTAAAAGACAAGAAACTTGCTTTTATTGCAATCAGATGTGGGTCATAGTCCCACCGTGATCTATGTTTCTAGTTTCTACATAATGGCAATAATTCAAATATCAGATGACATAATCCATATGTGAAATTATAATCATCACAAGTTTCATGAAATTCATGAAGGGTCTCACTAACACGGGCACATTCAAAATAAGTTATGTATACAAAAAGTTTCTGCTCAAAACCAAAAAGGCTTATTTCAAATGATTATCGTTTTTTTAATAGATAAGACGCTTAGGCTAGGTTTTGGCCTAGCTTTATTCTTGGATCATTTTTCATAGTTTTTTTTTTTTTTTTGTCTTCTATGCATTTTTTTTTAGTCTTGCGTCAAGTTTCTTTAAATGATTAAATCATCTAAGAGAGGAGTCTGAAAAAAATATGAAACATAATTGAAAAAAGTTCAAATTGTTATGGATTATTTCTGTCCTTAGAGAAATTGTAAGTTTTTTTTGTCATAATTTGTAGTTTTGTAGATTCCTGTCGTCGAGACGAATTAGAGATCCAAAAAGAAAAAATTGACGCAAAACTAACCAAAGTTCATATAAGAAGAAAATTCTGTTAAAGATAATTCAATAATAAAGTTAGGCCAAACTTAGCCAGCCATATATTGAGGCTTTGAGCCACGCTGTCATTTATGATCTTAAATAGCATCATAGATTTTGCGATGATTATAGATTAGAGGAAACAAGAACTCAGAAGACAAAATAAAAGATATGCATTCATATAAGTTATTGTTATATAATTCAACAAGGTTTCTAAAGTGTTGTATTATCGTTCAAGAAAAGTAAGAGAGTCTTTAAAAAATATAGAGTCCATCTGATTTGACTAATATCATATAAGGCTAACTTTAGTTCATCACCATGGCAATAAATAATTCATGAGTAACATTATTTTAGCCTTAAACATCTTTAGAAATTGTATGTTGACAATGTTGAGGGAAAATTCTAACAAACTTTTTAAGAACTGGATCCTATTAAAATGCTCAAATCACCAAAAAAATCAACATATATATTGCATGGGTATTGTATATATTTGTACTAAGCACTATGCAATTATAGTTTTTATTTTCTTAAAAAACTAAAGACGCAAGAAGGATTCGAAGTCATAGGATGTGATAGGTTCAAGATTGAATGAAAAATAAATTTTGAATCGAATCAAGAATCATATGGGTCAACAATTCCATCCCAATCTCAATTCACCTACACATTCATATCCTTTTTGCATGAATCGTGAATCATATGATTCTGATAACTATGATTGAAATTATTATATCGGCAAGAGGAAATGTTGATAGTAACAACAGAAGAGGTAACATGCCAATATGTTATAACTAAAAGAAGGTATTTATAGATATATGCAACACAGGAATTAATTCCAGTGTGTGTCGCTCGTTTATGTTTTCCTTTCTCTTAGGGGAGTGGGGGAGCACTAAAATCCTTACCTTAACACCATTTGTTATAGCAATGGAACAGTGGGGAGCTTTCTCAGGGAACAGATTGATGCCTCTGATTTTTCCTTCCTTGTGTAGTCTAATAACGCCACTGTGCAAGCGGTGACCATGTTCTTCCAGCCATAATAGCATGGCATCCTGTTGTTGACTACCTCCGTAATCCGGCACCAACCTAATCAGTTCCTTTGGTACACAAGGAATTGCTCCGCCATCAATTGCCAACCAATTCCGGGTACACACATAAAGTTGACCATTTTCACAGTTGAAGAAGAAAGTCTTTTGTCTGTAAGAGGAAGAAGCAACAAAAATAGAATTCCTACCAAATCCACGCTGGAGTACAGTACTCTGTGTTTTACGGATTACCAGTGTTTTACGCATTACCAGATGAAGAGGTAACAAGTACACATTCACAAGGTGGTCATTAAAGGAGTAGCCACCTATAAGGCCCAATGGACTTCCTAGTATGCGTCCAGTAACTTCATCCCTCTTCATGTCTTGACCATCGCAAAACCGATAGAGAAGCCTAGTGGGAAGAGGCAACTTTACTTTCAAATTATTTTCCAAACTTTTTATTTCACCCTCAGATGCACCCTTACGCAGTGTAGCCAAGGCCTCCGGAAAATTAGCTGACAACCAGCTTTTAAGTCTGCCCCAACATCTTTTGACTCGTCTAACTAAGGGCCAAGGATACATACCAAAAGCTTCCCGCCATACTTGATAAGCGACCTGGAGAGAGAGAGAGAGAGATCATCCATATCCAATCACTAGTAAAAACAATCTAACAAATTTCTTTTTGGTGAACACAAAAAGTCAAGTGCTTTTAAAAGCTGCATAAATGATAATGTTGCTAAAGTTATATTTGGGCAGTCAAGAAACAAGGAGAAGAAAGTAAACTTCCATGTCTCTACGGTTTCAATTTCACAAAACTCGGAATGAGAGCTTTTCCACTCTCTTGCTTTCTCTCAAAAATTTCAACCTCTGATGAACCACCGATTGCATGGGAGGATTAACGAAATCCTATTGATTGCAGCTTTTGGATTGTTTGATTCTCAAAAAAAATTGTCACATTCTGTTAAGTTCTTCAATTAGTTAGGTGCAAGGAAAAGAAAGGGAAAATCAAGGAACAGGAAATTTACAAGGCCAGTCAATTAATTATGTTTCGGTCTGGGAAAGAAGAAGGAAATGAATGATCATTTCTTTGAGATCCACAGTTTGATTGGCAAAAATGAATGTCGATTGTGGGAAAACCTATGAAAAGAAAAGGGCAATGTCTACTTTGACCCCCTATGGTTTGGGTCATGTGCAGATACACCCCCTATGGTTCAAAAGTATGCACATAACACCTCTGTGCTTTTTGAAGTGTGCCCATAACACCCAATTCTGTCTATTTTAACGGAGATGTATCTCACACTCCTCTTGAATTCCAATACGAGCCGTTCATAATGTATTAATCATAGAATAAAGCATCCCTGTAAAAAAGCAACTCGATCAGACATCAATAACTCAATGATAAAATTCTTGTCAAAATGCATGATAAATTTAAATTTGAAAAACTTCATCATAAATTCAATTTGAGGTTTTCATTTTTTGATCGACTTGAATTTTGGTATGGATGTAGTACTCATCAAACTCTGTAATACCAATGGTTCAAAAAAAAAAATTAATATAGGGGATGGATTGGTTAGATTCAAGGAAGAAGAAGAATCAAGAGACAAGATGAGGGCATATCGGACTTTTAATGCGTGTCCGTCAAACTTGATGTTATTATGGATGGAATTGGGTGTTATGTGCACACTTCACAAACCACAAGGGGTGTATCCGCACATGAACCAAACCACAGGGGGTCAAAGTGGACTTTGCCCAAAAGAAAAAGAGACTACCCAAATTAGGAAAAATGGAGGTCATTCTCCAAGACAGGCTCAATTCAAATAAATAAAGATCTTGAAAAAAGAAAATTGACACTATCACGAGAGTAACTCAAATTTAGAATCAATTGCTCACATATGGATTTCAAAATCTAATTCAAATCTTTAGAAGGTTAAGGATTGCAGTTGTACAAGAATCCCAAAACACCAAATACATTTCTTTTACCTCTATTCCATCTTTGACTCGAGTTTTTCCAACCACGTATACTTAAACCTCTTGTTTTACATGTTAAATTTAGTATAAAATCCCTTGATTTAAATCCAACCTCTACCCAAACGGAGCCTTAGCTAACCAATTGAGGATTACAAATCTAGGGTTCTTCAGTATTCTAAAAGACGGCCTAGGCGGTACCCCGCCGCCGCGCCTAGGGTCCTAGGCGCTGGGCCGATTAATCGGTCACTAAGCACGATTAATCGGCTAAGCGGGCTAGGCTCTAGGCGGATTAGGCAGAGCTAGGCGGACGATTAGGCAGTTCGGCGGTGTAATTTTTTAAAATTAAGGACTAGGCGTTAGGCAAGGCTAGGCAGCTAGGCGGACAATTAGGTGGCTCGGTGGTGTAGTTTTTGATTGGAGTGCCATATTTAATGTTTTGTTTTACTTATGTTGTTATATTTGCTCTTAAAACTTACGGAGGAGGTAGGAGAATATTTTAAAAAATAAATAAATAGAAAATCCGCCTAATGTCTTGGCGCCGATTAATCGGCCTGGGCGCTAGGCGAGTAGGCGGTGCCCAGCAGCCCGACTACCGCCCAGCGACTTTTAGAACACTGGGGTTCTTTGCTTCAGCAATTTTTTTCAATTTTTCCCTTAATTTCGTCAAATTCTTTGTATGCCACAATTTTATCAAAACCCAACGTTGAATAAGCAATTAAATTTTCCGGGCAAAGGAACAGGCACCCATACGTACGTACATACATACACACACACGTACATACAACTATAGAGATGGAAAATGTATGTACCTTGAAGGGTGGGATTACCAACCACCTATACTTAAACCTCCTATTTTACAAGTTAAATTGAATATCAAATGAGAGTGAGTTATGTCTGGATGAGGCGAACACCGTGGTGTTTCCGCCACCGCTATTTGTGGGCCTTGTCGTGCGTTCATTGAGGTAATCTGAATCGTTCATCTTGTAAAGCTCGCAAAATAGTGTATTCAAACAAAAAATCAACTTTATCGGACATTCATATGTATATTAAAAATTGAATTTTGGTTTACAAAATGTAGGGCTTGGATTCTGTCTATAGTTTTTAAGTTAAAATATGCATGACCATCCGTTTTATAAACCAAAATTCAATTTTTGATATACCTATGAATGTCCGATAAAGTTGAATTTTTTTTTGAATACACTATTTTGCGAGCTCTATAAGATGAACAGTTCAAATTACTGCAATTAACACATGGTGGGGCCCATAATGGGAGGTGAAAACCCCATGGTTTCCACCTCATCCGGAAATAATTTTTTCTCATATCGATCCCTTCATTTAAAATCCAGCCTCTATGACTATCAAAACGGAGCCTTAATTAACCAATTAAGGATTAGTATTTTTTTTTTTGGGTCAAAAGTGAGAAGATTGTATTGATAAACGCCTAGCGGCACTTACAAAATGTAGATCATTACAAAGAACTTGGACAAAGCTAAACTAATCGTCTAACAAATACAAAACGAGTAAATCACAAGACAATCAATGTCTTTCATTCTAACCCAGGCATGGCCTGACGCAATAGCGACACTTTTAAATTGCCTAACATCTAATTAGAAGTCTCAAATGAGAAAAAGTGCAAAGTTAAGGACAAAAGACACTAAATGTCCAGACGATCAGATGCACTCTAACAAAATATGAACGCACCAATGAACTCCCAAAAACTACAGATCTTTAGCAGGGTTAGTCGCTTTAGCAAAGTTTCAGGTTCAAATTTTTGTTAGTTTCTTCGAGTTCTTGCATGCCACCATTTTCTCAGAACCCAAACAAATCTAAGGATAAGCAATTAAATTTTCCCAGACAATGAGAACAAAGGCACGTTTTTTTTAACAAGACCATCTCCAGCCCTTAAACGACGACATTAAACGAGACCGAACAATAAAGAGAACCTATACACCTCTCTAAACGCCAAAAATATTCAACTTGTTAACGAATTGATCAAAGTTTTTTTTTTTTTTATAACTCAGGTGCGCGGTCAGATTATGCGCACCTGGACTAAGGCCTTGTTTCACTAACCTTTTAGGACTTCTAGAAAAAGTGCACGGTTTGTCCTTGTTCATAAAAAATTTCGCCGTCTGTTAATTTTGCACCAAACTGATTATTGATTTTTCTCGACAAGATGAATACACATACAAAATATCCAGGGAAAATTTTAAAATAGCACCTGACCTTTCACACAAATTACACATAGGCACCTGACCTTTTAAAATTATCAAAAAAACACCTGACCTATTTAAAAACCCATCAATTTTCCACCCGCCGTTAACTTCCCATCCAAAACAAACGGAAATGTAGAAAATGTGCATTTTGGCGCGAATAAGAAGAATGGTCCCACATAACATCATATTTGGTAACCCTATCTGCCTTTATACCCTCATCGACTAAAAATAAATACTCCCCCATCCCAAAAATATTTGTCCGATTCGCAAAACGAGGACAAAAAAATAATGCATTTCTTTTAAGAAAAATTCTAAACTTTTTTCATAAATTAAAAGAACTCGTCGAGATCTAGTAAATTGTTGAAAATAATTTAAATTTTTCTTGCAAAACTTGAATTATTTTTACGTCCTCGTTTTGCGAACCGGACAAATATTTTGGGATGGAGGTAGTAAGTTATTAATTGACTATCCCTACAAAAAAAAAAAAACCTACCCATGACTTATTTTTTGTTTTTATTCAAAAAAAATTGCATTTGTTAATTTTGCGTCAAAACGAATCAATAAGTCACCAAAATTACTTAACTTTTCAATTCAAACCCACCCAAAATAAAAAGTCAAGCTTAATTTAGTAATTAAATATCCATAACTATGCAGCCAAACAAGATTACTCTGTATTAAACAAAGGAAAAGGCAAAAACAAAAAACATAGAATAGTCATGGGTATGTGTGAAAAGTGATGACAGAGAAAGAAAAGTAGTTGTGCAAAGTGAAGACAAAGAATGGTAGGTGTAACAAATGAATGTTGTCCCATTTTCAACATTTCCGTTAGTTTTGGATGGGAAGTTAACGGTGGGTGGGAAATTGATGGGTTTTTAAATAGGTCAGGTGTTTTTTTGATAATTTTAAAAGATCAGGTGCCTATGTGTGATTTGTGTGAAAGGTCAGGTGCTATTTTGAAATTTTCCCAAATATCCACGATTACTCTCTCGCCAAACACACACACACATAGAGAGAGAGAGAGAGAGAGAGAGAGAGAGAGAGATTAAACAAACTAGAAAGAAAGAAGCTCTTAATTTTAATCAAGGCCGTCTCGTCCCATCAAAATATCTAGTATTCCTCTCTCGACAAAAAACACATAAAGCAATAATTGGTGGAAAATGGGTGTACCTTGAAAGTGGGCGTGGGATTTCCAAGAGGGTCCTGAGGGGAAGAAAAGTCGAGCTCGTCGGCACAGAATTTGGACCAGAGGGACTCGTCGGCGGCCCAATCACGGAACCTCTTGTTTAAGCAGCCGGCCGCGGCCGTGTCGGTGGGACCCAGTTTTGATAGAATCTCGTGGATCGCAAGAGCTCCTACGCTGTCCAAACCCATCACTCTCTCTCTCTCTCTCTCCCCCCCTCTCTCTCTCTCTCTAGTTTCGGATTTGGCCATTTGGGGACGGAGTACTGGAATTTACTGGAGCGCCAGATAGCGAGAGAAAATGATTTGTGTGTGATGTAACAACTAACAAGAAATTGAGTCCTGCTACACACAGATTTCTTTGTGGGGCCCATCACGGGTCCGAAAAAAATCATCCGAGCCGTTCATTAAATGTAAAACATTTTTTTGAGTGTCCACATAAAAAATAAGCTCAATCCGATACCTATAGGTCTTTCATCCAACCATCTAACTTTTCATTCAGATTTCCAGATAATGAAAAGTTATATGGTTAGATCGAGCACCTATAGGTATCGGATTGAGCTTATTTTTTACGGAAACCCTCAAAAAAATGTTTTACATTTAATGAACGGCTCGGATGATTTGTGTGGGACCCGTGGTTTGGAGAGAGAAAACAAAATATGTATAATTCGGTTTGCGTATTCTTTCGTCTTTAGTAAAAAAAAAAATTACATTTTAACAAATGTTTTTATTTTTTAAAGAGAGTTGGGCTATATGCATCAAAAAAAGTAAAAATTTCATAAAAATTCGGTAAAGACGAAAAAAGACCAACACCTGTAATTTAGTAGAGTTACGCTATATCCTCGTACAAATTATAAAAAATTGCCTTGTTAAGATACCTTAAACTACTTGATCTAAAGCATTTGTATATTTTGAGTGTTTGAATCAAGAATTTAATGAACTCGAACAACATTTTTTTTCCCCTCCAAGGCTACAGAGCTTGTTATATGATATGAACTATTTCCTCTTTCCATTTTCATTAGTGTATCTTGGATAAGGCAAAAAGCTTTTTTGGCAGTTTTGATCTGAACTGCACCTTATTTGATTGATAAAATCCCATCCTTTATGATCCAAACTGCTTATTTATGAGCTCGTTGACACACCGTCCATTTTTCTCAAGCTTAATAGTGTAAAGATTTGATTGTCTCCTATTATTTCTGATTTTATGTAGTAATTTTTTATTTGGTGGGACTCGCAAATAAATAGTAGTACGAAGCAGACCCATTTGATAACAGTGATAGATGGATGGAATTCGTAAGGAGGTGAGATTATGATTGTGATTGGTAATGAGAATGGATTGTTAATGAGAAGAGATTGATAATGAGTATGTTTGTTTGGGATGTGATTAGATGATGGGATTATTAATATCATGTTTGTTTGAGATATGATTAGATGATGGGATTGGATTGGATTGATAGAAAAAATTGGTAATGAGAAGAGATTGATAATGAGAAGGGATTGAGATTGGATTACGAATACCAAGTCCCAAAGGGTATTGCTAATACCCCTATGGGCCGGATTGTTCATCCCATGGGACTACTAATCCGGACCAATTTTGGAAATCAAACAAAATATTACTAATACCATCACCTTAACAATCCAATCCCAACCTCCAATCTGTTTATCAAACGGGGCCACTCCGAATGCGCCCAAGTTATTTGTCACTCAACTGAATGGTATTGATGGAACCATTCTACATCCAGTAAAACACAAAAAAAATTTTAAAAAAAATCTCCATTTATTAAATAAACATTAGTAGTAATAAGCATAACATAAAAGAGCGATAAGTTCCACGCTGAGCCCCAAAAAAAAAAAAAAAGAGCGATAAGTTCCACTGGATCAAAAAAACAGTAACAAGTTTCATCTGGGGGTGGAGGGTGAATATGTAGTATTTTAAATTTTTTGAGTCAAAAGTGTAATATGATGCTTGTTTTTTCATATTGATGATTCAGGCTTCTATATTAGCATCAGTATATGATACTTATGTGGTCAAGGCCCGGAACTCAGTGGTTTGCTCCTTTCAAAGATCTCAAAATCGCTCAGGAGTTATCAACTCCAAATCTACGGAGCTTTGCTCTAGCTTTAGGCTTTCACTTTCGCGTCTCTCTAAAACTATAGTTATTGTAAAATATTAGAGCAAGTTTACCAGCTCCTTTAAAATAGCTTTAGAGCTATTTTAGCTCACAAAAAGAGGAAAAATGTCCTTACAGTAGAGGAGCTAAACTGGGAGCAAATTTGCCTCCACCTACAGTTGTAAGCTAAAAATAGCTTACAACTATTCACGAGCAATCCATTTTTTTATTGTTTTTCTCTCTCTTTCCTCCTTTCTTCTTTCTCCTCTCTTTATTTTTAATATTGGAAAAAGGAAAAAAATAATATTTTAATAGATGATAGGTAAAATGGATTGTGTTTGTGTAGTTGTGAAAAAAAAGTTGATAGTTAAAATAGAATTGAGAACTGTTCACAGGGTATTTTACATTTTCATAGGTAAACTTGCTCTTAGTTTCTTAACTTTATTTCATCCTCAAGGACTCCCAAGCATAGTAATTTTCATAAATGCTTGGTGGTAAGGCCTGAGACTCAGGATTTTGCCCCCTCCCAAGATCTCAAAATCGCTCACGTGTTATCAACTCCAAATCTACGGAGCTTTGCTCTAGCTTTAGGCTTTCACTTTCGCGTCTCTCTAAAACTGTAGCCATTGTAAAATATTGGTTTATTAACTTTATTTCATCATCAAGGACTCCCAAGCAAAGTAATTTTCATAAATGCAAGTAGAAAATGGCCCAGTGAACGGTGGGATTAGTATCCCAGGATTAGTCGAGGTGCAAGTAAGTTGACCCGAACACCTGTGTTATGGAAAAAAAAAATGTATATGATGCTCCATGCTTCTTTATGATGCTACTAGTATAGCGGGTGAGGAAAACATAGCATCACGAGGTCACCACCTTCAAAGGATTCAAATTCACTCCTCCTAGTGACTTTATGCAACAGTGCAACACCCAAAGCCAACCGTGAAGCCCTATGCCAACCATGAAGCAGCTCAATCACCGTCTCCGTTTAAACCCACGGAATGCTATGCCAAGAAACGACGGGTATACCGTATCCATTAGTATTTCTTTGCAATCGGGCCATGAATAAACGATGTGCTACCAACTTACCATCTCTCAGCAAAACCAATAAGCAATGATCTTGTTATGGCGAACCAAAATCTCTACTGTGAGGACCTCATAGTTGAGAGATAAAATTACTATATATACTTCAAATCCCTCCTCCGAGTAACTTTGACTCAGGATATGCATCGAAGTCATGAAATTTGAAACCTTGTTCTAGTCCTAGTGCTAACGATCTTCAGCAACACATAGCACTATCATTGCATGAATTCTTGGAATAATGCATTAAACAAAAGGAGGCAAATTCAGTATGGCATCTCTGCCAGAAACTTTTTAGCTTACACATCGCACTTGATCGTTCTTTTTATTTTCTACAGAAACAAATGGCACTTGTCTTGAAAGGCTTTGTGTAAAAAGTAACAGACGATAATGTTACATACCTCAAAGGACTTCGGAACTGATGCCCAGAGCAGTTTTATCTCATAGAGCATATCAATGTTGATGTTGAACTCTTCCGTTCAACTAGGCCTTTCAACGTTTAACTAACAAGCAATTTCACTCTACCATGGCCTTGTGAAATCTGGAACCGTTCTGAAAGACCCAAATGAGCCATTAGAAGCGAGACGTGAGTGAGCAACTCTCCCCCATTTGTGAGCTGCCTCGCATGGTATTGCCATTGACATTGACTTGCGGCATAAGACAGCATCTCAACCCAAACATGACTCACAACCTTCCATTTCTGTTCATTCTCCATAATTCTTAAATCTTTTGCCAGCCTACATGCATCAAATAGCACGGATTTGCTTCTATCTCCTTTCACTTCAGATGGCAGAACTTTAGTGTTCACTAGAAGCAACTCTGCACACATCTGGTCTACGTCTGCTATGGACTTCCATTCTTGCAAAAATTCAATGGCCTCGGCACAAGTGTCTTGAAACCTAATCTGTCCAATTCCATTGGGAAGCATGAGGGGGCACATTACCAAAAGATACAACATATAATCTGATAACATCTTGCTAATTTTGCAGTTCAAATTTTCCACCAATCTTGAGTCGGTGTTTAAATCCTGGTAGTAGCAGAGATCTGTGGCAATGTGCCAGAGAAGAATGCTTTGGTCAAATTCTACATCAATACTCCAGCCAAGTTGATCAAGGCAGCCCATGATCTCAAGTACCAGACCACCTCTGAAAGCACATAGCTTTTGACATTCCTTAATATTATTGGCACTTAATGATTTTTCCATTAGCAGTATAAATATCAATTCTTTCAACTCTGGGGAAACAGCTTCAAAAGTGTACAGGTATTTCTCTAGCTTTTCACGAAAAAACTTTTGGACTGGCCACTGTGATGCAGACTTCTCTTTGAGGCAAAAACTTAACAGATTATACTGAGCCATGTGATCAGACCATTTCCGTTTTGCAGGTACGAGATGCCAACCTCTGACAAAAGATATTATTCCAACGATGTGCGGACCCCACCGAACCGTTGCCCAATCTGAGGAAAGTAACAGAATCACCTCATACAATTCTAGAAAATTAAAACCAGCCAGCAACGAGCAAGTAATTATCATATTGATGTCTGAGAAATCACGCCAATAAATGATAAAGAAGGCAGAGAACACTGAAGTGGACAGAAATAAGATTAGCAATCGGAGAAATAATGACACACGAGAATAAGTCATGATTGCCTTCGTGTAGAGAACATCGTAAACGAATCCAAGTTCAACCTCAACCACCTTAAAAGCCACCTCCCATGAGTGTTTATGGAAGAAGGATCGGCTTTCTTTGTAGTCCTGAAAGCTGAGGATGAGATCTGCAAAAAGCCTCTTGAAAGTCATGAAAAAGGAATAAGCCTGACGTAAAATCTCATCGTATGAGATGTCAATTTTTGCTAACGTGTGGACAGGATCCTCTTCTCGTGAAATTTCAATCAGTGGCCCTCTGTTAATTTTGAACCCCTCAGCTTCCTTGGCACCATAGGCATCCATGAACTTGGCATAGTTAGGCCCGGGGTCAGGCCGAGGGAGCATTGAATCTCTAAACTGATTGCTACTTGCCATATATTGAACCCAAGCCCTCTCACCGAACTTGATCATCCCAGCCACAAGTAATGGAATGGCTAGATAATCAAGAGGGCTTCCGGTCCAGGACATGTTTAGCATGTAAATGGCTATTCCGAAAGAGCTGGAAAGACCGAACAACTGTCTCATCCATAACTCATTGTCCTCTAATGAATAGGCTGTGATGGTCTCCGGGCTGCAAAGATGGAGAAGAAAAAGCGGTGCCCATATGGTCATTGATTTATAGTGTTGATCAAGGGATTTTGTATTGCAATCTTCCTGGCCATGTGAGAGGACATTCAATGAAAAATTTGTTGCCCAGTACGCTGCTTGGAAGGCAAGCCAGAGAATAGCTCTCAGCCATATCCGGTATTCGTATTTTCTCCTGCTACCGAAGAACACGAGAGCAACTTGTAAGGAGAAGCTAAACAATACAAGTGCCCTTACCTCCCATAAGTTCCAATTCCTTGCCAAGCTTTCAGGGAAGAGCTGAAACAAACTCCTCCTCTTTGCCACAATCAAAGTACTAAAAACTGAAGACTCAAATATGTTACCAATCAAAGAATCAGAAACAATGGTTCAATAGAGCTTTACAGACAAAGTAAGAATCAGTTAAATTACCTAGAGACAGCATGCCTAATCTCTCTTAAAGAGAGTTATTTGACAGTTCGAGGTTAGCCCAAGAGGTTTGAAGGTTTTAGACTCGCTACAGATTGCCACATTTCCAAAAGCACATGGTCTGAATTGATCAAAATCAACGAAAAACAATCAGAAAAACAGATAAAACATTTTTATAGCAACCATAGGGAATACTACCAGTGATGATTATCAACCTTATCATCCCCTGAAGATAAAACCCATACACTGAAACTTTGAACCGCAACAATCGGACACCTGATGAGCACCCAATATTGTAGATATTTGGTGCGACTAGTCCCGTTTTATGTTGTTTTATCTTGCATTTATTTAGCTTTTATAGTGATATTGCACGTAAGGTGTGTTTTAAGTGTTTTCAGGTAAACCGTGCAAATAAGGCGCTTTTCAACGCCATGGATGGCCCAAGTGCTTCCAAGTACCCGAAAACCCTGTCAGCCCCTTAAAATCTGTCTAAGTATGGAAAAATGATTTTCTGAAAAAGTATCAATTTTCGAGATAACAAATGGCGGTAATTGATCCTTGAATTTTTCTAAGAGTAACTACAAAGTTGCAAAGTTTTATTTGAAGAGCAAATGTCATGTTTTGAGCCATTTTCTCTACGGAAAAACGTGCAGTTTTCCATTTTACACTAAAAGTGAGGGGTTGACATTTTGATTTAATTGAAATCTTGAAATTCTGGTAATGCCATTGTTTCCAAATGGGGGGTACTTTCTTATTTTCATTAAATAAATTAAAGTAAAGAAAATGTAAAAGAAAGGTTTAAAATGTAGTCTTGGCCAGGATGCAGGATGCTGTGGAAGCTGCTCCGTATCGATACAAGGACTTTTGTATCGATACCAGGACGAAATAGAGAGAAAGTCAGGCTTCAGCGTATCGATACGGAAACTTTTGTATCGATACGGGTTTGCTACGGGAAACTTTGGATTGCAGCCAAAACTGCTCGGTATCGATATAGAAGTTCTTGTATCGATACGGGAGGCTGACAGACAGCTTTTTGACAGTTTTCAACTTTCCATCAGTAGGTACCTTTTGGGATATTTTGCGTGGAGAGAGAAGGTCTCTTGTATAAATACTCCTCTCTCACTTGTAAGTAAGTAGTTAGTTTAGGTTAGTCTTTTGCTTTAAGTTCCATTAATGTCTTTCAAGCTTTCCTAGCTAATTCATTCAAGAACTCTAGTAAGTCTTTTTCGTTTATTGTTTTCCCGTTTATAAAAGTTATAGCTACGGACTAGATCCTTATTAATATCAAGTTTGTTTTCGATTCTATCGGTTAAAAATCATGTCTCGTTTTTATGCTTTCTTTTGTGCTTTAAGTATGTGTGAGTAGTCGTTTGGCTAAGTCTCGGGAAATCTTTTCCAAGGACTTAGGTGATTATTTGGTTCTCAAACATTCGGGCTTAAAATCATGGTTTTCGGAATTGGATTAACCTAGCTATTTTGGTCTAAATGAGGGGTGTTAACTCCTTGGTATGAAGTTTAGTCAAGCGATCTTGGAAAGTGACTTATCGAGGGCTCGTGGCCTCCTACGTGTTAGATACATTAGCAAAAATAGGTTGGTTTAATTCCGATTAATCACATCTTTCTATAAACGTAGTCATTAAAGCTAAATCTTCCGGGCATGAGCACGCGATCGTGACTCTCGCTTGAGTAATATTTGAGAATCGGTAATGGCCTTTGTCAATGGATAGAAAATCCCTAGACTTGCCTCTTTTTAGTTCATAAAGCTCGTTTCTAGTCTTTTTCATTAACATTTCCACCTTTCAAAGTAAAACCAAGTTGGTCATCTTAAACGCCGAAATCCACCATATAAAACCTACGATCCGATTAAGCTATATTCGATTCTCTGTGGGTACGATCCCGGACTTCCGGAAATTATGCTATCGACGATTTAGCCCTA
Source organism: Rhododendron henanense subsp. lingbaoense (assembly GCA_020567845.1). Classification (NCBI taxonomy): domain Eukaryota; kingdom Viridiplantae; phylum Streptophyta; class Magnoliopsida; order Ericales; family Ericaceae; genus Rhododendron; species Rhododendron henanense. The sequence goes on along the minus strand of CM036316.1, from coordinate 39,271,567 downwards.
CGCTTGGGGTTTCAAACCTTGTATTTGAAGGCAAAGGTTCTTTTTTGGGTTAAAGCAACACCAGAGAACTAAGATTTGGTTTTAAAACAGTAATAATAAAACAATAAATACAACTCAAATTGATTCACTAAACTGAATCAAAATTCTGGTTCTTAGAATTCTGGTTAGTAACCAAGAAAGTGGAGGAAGTACAAGTGAAAGCTCAGTTCAATACTGGAATCATAATAGCCGGGACGGAGCAAGGATTGACGTGAAGGGGGTGCCAATACTTATAACCCAAAATTCCACGTGCTGATGTGCTTGTTGAATTTTCCATTTTTCCTTGCGCATGTTGAAATTCAAGCATGAAGTTTGTTGGACCGCTTTCTTACCATCTCTCCAAAAACCAATTTGTGTTAGGGAGGACTTCAATCAAATCTTTTATGGCATTCGACATCGCACTTGCAAGTCTGTTTTTAGAGCGGTCGCAGGGAGTGACATTGTGTAACCAAATCCATGGGAGCACTCTGGGCCCAACAATCCCTCCCTCACAATGACGTTCTCGCGACTTGAACACATGACTTTTTGATACCACTTGAAAAATCCTAGATCGCCTAGGCTTATAAACGATTTGCTATGTTCAATCTGTTAATAAAACACACACTCACTCTCTCTCTCTCTGCTATGTTCAATCTCTTTATAAAACACTCTCTCACTCTCTCTCCGAACCCTAGCCGCCGCCGCACATCTTCATCTCCCCCCTCCCCTCCCTCCCCCTCTTGGGTTTGGGTGGGGGTGGGGGGAGGCTCTCTATACCTCTTTTTCTCTTTCCCTCTTCTCTTTCTCTCCCCTCTCCCTCTTTCCCTAGGCGTCTGCTTTTTCCTTTCCATTTCTCAATCGCCATGTGCTATTTGATGGCATGGTCCAGTTCTCCAGTCAGATTAGTTGGTGTTCGTGTTGCTCTAGTTTGTTTTGGTGGAGGGTGGGTTTGTGTGCTACCGCTCGGTAATGGTGGCAGCTCATGGTGGTGGGATGTGGTTGGTGGGGTTCAAGCGGCGGTGCTTTGTTGGTGGCTGGATCTGTTCGCCAGTCATGGTGGCCAGCGGCTGTGTAGACTGGATCGGACATGCAGATGGTTAAGATTAGGGTTTTGTTAATTTCCTTTTTTGTCCAGAGTTAGTCCGGTTTATGTCCAAATTTATTCCGGTGGGTCTTTGACTAATTTTCACAGTTTGGATGTTGTCTTTGATATAGAGCTCCACCATCCCGAGGCGCCAGGTGTCTAGATACTAGCTCCACTTTTGCCGTTTAAGATTACGACGTCGATGGATAATGGCTCCTGCTTAGGAGTTCGACATTAGTTTCGTCTCTTTTAAGGTTGGACTATTTTTTTGTATCTTTGTTTTCAGGTAGTTATCAGTAACTGCTATATGGCTTGATCCGTGTCTGAGTAATTTTGTTTGTAGATGTTGTATGGCCTGGTTGAATAAATTGAAGGGTAAATTTCACTAACCTCCCCTGAGGTTTCTGACACATGCAAAGACTTCCCTTGAGGTTTATGAAATACCACTGACCTCCCCTACTTTTGCTGACAATATCAATATTCCCCCACAGCACTTTTCCGTTAAAAAGCTTAACAAAAGCTGTTGATTCATGACATCATCAGTATTCTATACCACTAAAATGTCTATTTTACCTCCATTAGTCACACCTTCCAACTTTACGCTCCCAATTCACCTTTTTTTTGGATTCAACGGTAAGAGGTGTCCAGGCCCATACACGCACATCAATTAATCCCTTCTCTGGTCTGGTTAAAGGCAGGTCATCTATGTTGGAACTATAATAAATTAATTTTTGCGGCATGACCCCAAAAGTCAAACCTTAAACAATTGTGTAGGAAGAAAACATACCAACCAACCAAAATATCCTTGGCGTTAACTTAGGTGTTTAAGAGAATAAAATACCCTTCTAATAAAAAGCATAAATAACTGTACAAATCCCTTACTACTCATATAATCAAACACAAGAAGTTAACTTTTTCACGAACAAGATAAAAAACATAGCCATCATTTTATTCTCTTAGTTGTTTTAATTACTCTTTTTTTTTTTTATAATGCTTTTGTGTTCCATAGGAGGTGGGGCATTAGCGTGGAGCAATTATCCCGTGGGTATAGGATAATTGTGCAAAACTTCCAATAAAAATAAAAGAAGAGCAAACTCAGTTTAATCCACTCAATGGATCTCCCGATGTATACTTGTAACATCGCATCCTCCTTCCTACTCCATCGTTTAGCGCCTCTCTCTCTCACACACACTCCAAACCCAGCAAACCCAATTGACTCACCTTTATTGAGAGAGTGAATATTTTTTTTTGTTATAGTAGAGTGTAAATTAGCCTCAAGAGTATTCCGGTTGGTTGGTGAGTTTGCTCCCTACACAATTGACCCAGGTTTAACCCTTTTTTTTTTGGCAAAAGTAACAATTTATTACAGAAAACTTGACAAATAGTACATCAAGTCGGGGAGGGAAATCCAACCCAAAGTTAAATGCAAACAAACAAAAACATCCAAAATGCGAAAGAAACCCAGCTAAAATACACTTTTACGATCCAAATCCTCGTTTGTCAACAGGTGGGATCAACACTCAAACACCTTGAAAAAACCCACGTTTGCAGGTAGCGTCAACACTCAAGCACCCGTCCTTCGAACGTACAAGCGAGGGATAAACTCTGGCGGTGGTAAAAAAGGCCGCCTTCGTCATTAGACAAAGGCGCAAAAATTAATTTATTGTAGTCCCGGCATAGATAGTCTGCCTTTGACCGGATTGGGAAAGAGAAATTAGTTTTTTTTAATCCTGGGAAGGAATTAATTGATGTGTGCGTAACCTAGTCCGGACACCTCTTACCATCGAATTCAGAAAAAAGAAAAAGAAAAAAGGAGTTGTGGGGGTAAAGTTAGAAGGTGCATGTGACTGACTACTGGAGGTAAAATAGACATTTTAGTGCTTTAGAGCATCTCCAACCCTTGACTTCAAATTGGGGATGTCAATTTTTTTTTGAAGGCTGATGTGGCATTTTGGCATCTCCAATTTGACATCAAAACCTTCTCTCCAATCCTTATGTCAAATTCTATTTATTTGACATCAAATTATCCTTCTCCAACCCTTATGTCAAAATACAAATAGTTATTTTTTGAAATTTGGCAGGCAAGGTGTAGGTAGTCAAAGTTGGCATGCTTCCTCCCCCCTTCATCCATGTCAAAAGCCACGTAGGATTTGGCCTAAAAAAGGCATCTGGGTTGGTTTGTCAATTAGTGTCAAATATTACTGTTACAAGCTTCATATCAGATTTGACATCTCCCGTTGGAGATGGTCTTAGAATACTGATGATGTCATGAATCAATAATTTCTGTTAAGTTTTTTAACGGAAAAGAGACTTGGGTGGGGGTGGTGGGTGGGTATTTATCAGAAAATTGGTCTAAACTCCTTGAGTAGGAACTATTGGGCGATTAAGCCCAGGTTAGGTTATCATAAGGCTTAGAGTCCACCGGTTAAAGAATGTTCTTGCTTAGAGTCCTTTAATAGACAAAAATAACCCTCGGGGATACGTGATGGATCATTGTTGCCTGATCCTATTGATCGAGGAGAGAGAGAGAGAGCGCAGTGGAAGCAGAACACGGAAACACGGCAGCAGCAGCCGCTGCGCACGGTTGAGTCGCAACGGCGGCGGTGACGGGTTCGGTCGGGGAAGAAGGAGAAGGGGAGAGGAGTACGGAAGGGAAGGAAACAGGGAAGGAGAGAGAAGAAATGAAGAAAAGGGAAGGGAGTACTAGAGGTGAGGTGAGATGAGATGAGGTGGTGGTAGTGATCGATGGAACCCGGCGCCCATGGCAGCGGTAGCCATGGCTTCCATACGTGGTTTAATTTCCATTTTCCCTTTTTCTTTTTTTTGTTAGTCGAGAAAGAGAGAGACCAAGAGGGCGAGAGGTGTTACCGGTGGGAAGAGAGAGAGGGAGCTCGCCAATCTTGTGGCTTGCCGGAGGAGTGATAGGTCGCCGGTGGGAGACTCGGGGGAGTGTTCACCGGGGAAGAAGAGAAGTTGGGTATTTTCAGGTACAAAAAAAATGTAGAGAAAGGTCAGTAACAACTAACAAGAGATGAGACAAAATTTAATACTCCAATAAATGATCCCATCCCAACAAATCAATAGTGTTGGCCTACAAAATTTAATACTTTTTTTTCTTCAAAATATTTGCTTTCTTGTTTGATTTTTCATCTGGTGGCTGCTCACCTTTTTCTTTTTCTTCAAAATATTTGCTTTCTAATTTGATACTCTAATAACCAACAAAAATTATATCTAGAATAATAAAGAGTATCAATTGGGACAGATAATTTTTTTTGAGATAACAAAAAGTATAAAATTAGATAAATAACCATATTTGTTAGTTTAAGAGAGATTACTTTATCTGTTGGTATTTTTAGAATAATAAACATTATAGATTTGGACAAATAACCATATCTGTTGGTTTATTACGATTAATACAGAGTATAAATTTCGCAGATATAACCTTATCTGTGATATTTTTGGAATTATAAATAGTACAGATTTGGACAGATAACCACATCTGTTGGTTTTATTACAATTATACAGAATACAAATTTTGAAAAGATAACCTTATCTGTTGATATTTTTATGATCTAAAGAGAATAGATTTAGACAAATAATCATATTTGTTGATTTTATTACAATTATAATAAGTACAAAAACAAAAAAAATTAAAACATGTAATGTTATCTTCTTCTTTTTTTTGTATTACATATGTAACGTTGTCTGTATGTGTTTATTTTTGTGACAAAGTAACGCATGTAAGGTTATATGTTTGTTTTTGCATATGACAATTGTTCCACAAAAAAATGAATTTTGATTGGCTTGTTATTTTTAGAACAATAAACATTATAAATTTGGACAAATAACCATATCTGTTGGTTTATTGCGGTTATACAGTGTACAAATTTCTCAAATATAACCTTATCTGTGGTATTTTCGACATGTAGAATCCATATTTTACATCTATTTTTTCACATTCTACTTTAAGAATTCCGAACTTAAACAAGTAGTATTTTGCTAGCAGTTTATAGAATATATGGCGCAGATAGCCTTATCTACTGCTGTTTTTAGAAGATAAATTGTATAAATTAACACAAATAATGTTATCTGTTACTTTATTTTGGAGAGAAAAAAAAGGATAGATTGAAAAAGATAACATTCAGGTACTTTTTCCACATACTATTTTATATGTTGCCTTTCTTTTCGAACACACAAATGATAGACCTTGTGAAATAAAAAATAATTTTATTTATCTGTTGGTTTGGATAGATTTTGAGACACAAGAAATAACCTTATCTGTAAGTCTTTTGAGTACTATATATAATATAGATTTTGAGAGATAACCATACTTGTTGGTTTCATTGCGATTATACAGAGTACTTAATTCGCAAAGATAACATCATCTGTTGATTTTTTTGATATAATACACAATACAATTTAAATAGATAACCACATCAATTAATTTTATTGCGATTATAAAGAGTATAGATTTTGCAAAGATACATTATCTATTTTGTTTTTGATATAATACGGAGTATGAGTTCAGACAGATAACCATATTTGTTGGAGGAAAATTGTAATATTTAATCATTAAAAGGGAAGTAATTGATATTTGTTGTTAACTATTTTTTTCAGGGTTAATTAGAAAAATGGATATAAGATGATGAAACTAGGATTAATACGAATATGGGTTTAGACAAATAACTTTTTATGTGCGCTTTGTGTATCGCACATATAACACCATGTGCATGTCTTTGTGTTATTAGGATTAACAAAGTAACACATTTAAGGTTATTTTTTTATTTTGTCTTATCTTTTTTATTTTTTATTTTTCTTATTAGAAAGGTACATATAATCGATTTATCAGTTATTAGGATGACAAAGCAACACATTTAAGGTTATCTGTTTATTTTGTCTTTCCTTTTTTTTCCTCCCAAAGTAGACTTGGAAAGGAAATTCAAATGAGGAGAGAGAGTTAGAGAACAAATAGTCATTTGACTTATCTTCTTTCCCATCTCTATACTCAAACTCACCTCTACCAAATACGATAGCAATTGAGTCCCACCATTGCCACCTTTTCTTCCCGAGCTAAGCACCGTCTCCAGTGACTAATCCCCGGCGAACTCCTCCCTATGGTCTACTCTCTATTTCTCTAAAACAAACAAACAAACAAAAAAGAAAGAAGGCAGCGCAGCCTTGATGTGCTTCGCCGGCGACAGAGGCGGGAACAGCTGCTTAAAGAACTTCCACCCGGCGTTGACCTTCCAGGCGACGGCGATATACCACCCAGTAGCGGGCTCGCACCGCCGTAAGGGTACAAACTCAGCCACGGGCTCGTCGCAGATGAATGAGCTGGCGTGTTCTTCGCCGACTATATGTGAACGGCGTCGTTGTTTTGTTGGTGCCCCTCTACCCGGTGCCGGATTATTTGCCTCGCCTCCGGCGCCTTTCCTGCAGCGGATCCCATGGCTGAGAGTTGTTTTTAAATTGGGCGTGTTTTTTTTTTTCTTTTTGACCGGGGTGTGTTTTGTTTGATAGGGATATTTTTGGAAGGAGGGGGAACAAAGTCCTGGCGTCGGGTTGGAAATTATTGATGTCCTTATTGCATTATAAATCCCTATACTATGGACTCCTGGCCGAAGCTCTCGCAAAAAAAAAAACATTTACATCATCGAAATTGCAGTCCAACCATAGGTGAGCAGATTAGTTGGGGTATTGTATGCTATGTTGTTTGTTATGTTCTACTTCACTCCACCCCTTTCATTTACATGTTGAGTATTTCATATTTAAGAAAAGGTCTAATGGGAAAAAAATTAAGATAATTTTTGGTGATAGGGCTCCATTAGATGGTACAAATGCTCAGCATAATCATATTCCTAGAGAGCTCCTTTGGTATTAACTCATTTAGGGCTCGGCATAGGAATGTTAGCAAGGATAATTGCACGATAGTGCGGAATTGGACTTGCTTACAAGTTTGAGTATGTGAGTAAAATTGCTACTTACATTAAAATTATTACCATTGTGCAGGGCATTAGTCCTGGATTGAAAACCTTTTTTTAAAACTTAAACATGGTGGTTTAAGGCAGTAGGTTAGAGGAATGTTGAATTAAAAGGGTATTATACCATTAGTTTTGAACATTCCAGTTTTGTTGCCTCTTTATTTTCTGATAGTTGACTCCACTTACATGCGATGTGGAATCAAATTTTACTTCAAGTCTAGATAAGCTAGCATTAGTCGAGGCTGAGATTAATTGCGGGAGTATTTTTTTCCCTTGGGTAGAACTACATGAGAAGACATTATCTGAAGCACACACAGAAGACAAGAAACGCATCCAGGAAAGGGAGTTGAACATCTGCTCTCATGAAATAGGTATAATTAGCTCCTGTCATATTACCAGCATACTCACTTCTCGAACTTGTAGAAGCAGCAAACAACCAATAGTCACTTCATTTTTTTCGCTTCTCTTTTTCTAGTTCGATATTTTTGCTATTTCCTGGTATCCCCTATATGGAATGGATACTGATTGTAGTTGTATGAGTTGATTTCGTAGGGATTTAGTAGGAAGAAGAAAATTCTGACCAACCACCTCAAACTGGCCTTGAGAGACTTTTTAACATAGACTGAATGTTGTCGGCATCGTTACTTTTGAATTAAGAAAATTTTCAGTCTACCTAATTTTTGGCTTCCTAAAATCTTCAACTAACAAAAGCTGATATTGTGAAGGACTACAACCTTGGAATGACTATCTACGGGGAGTTTTTCCTGTTCTTTTCCCCTGGCCCCTCTTCCCTAGATTACGTCATGTTGCTTGTGCTATTTGTAAGAAATTGGTAGATAATTAGAATATGTTGATGTGTGTTGAATGAGTTTGTTTTTGGTTTTAAATATGAGGACTTGAGGAGTCAATTGTTAATATTTTGGCTACCAGTATTCTAGAACATAAGAAAATATCATTGGCAAGACATTGTGTGTTGAGTTGCATAAGGTCAACTACCTTGCTGCACATACTGCAATTATACATGGGTCACAAAAATTAATTTAGGTATCTGAGCTCAATGATGAATGTGTTGGATCTGTGTATGCGAAGTGTATGTTTGAGGGTTTTTTTGTTTATAGTTTTGAAACTTTTCCCTCTTTCCGTTCGTGTTCCATGTTACAATTTGGGTTATTGCTATGGACTATCTAGGTTTGTAGTATTTGGGGTTTTGGAAGATCTCTTAGTTTTGGGCTTTGCTGTCAGTAAATTAGGGAGTATTGATCTCAAGTTTTTGATAACCTCGACAAATGATCTCATCATTATGATCTAGGACTGTTTTTTAACTTTAATACTAGTAAATTGCCTTAAGTAGGTAAAACTTTCAGCCACTTGTCGTTTGTTCTATTAGTACATGGTTCGGTGGTTGTAATGTAATTTGTTCATGATTTTTCCTTCTTGTACTTCATCTTTAGGAATTCAGGGAGTTCATTCTCTCACACTGGCTTGAAGTTCTTACTCCTTTGACTTAAAAGTATTATTCTTTGGCAAATGTTAAAATAAAGTACACAGGGTGACTTCATTGAAGTTATCAACCACCGGCTTTTTTTGGTCATATGGATGAGGATTAAGATGGTTGATGACATGATGTACATCAATGAACTCATTCATTATAAGTTAGTTCTTAGTACATACAGTGAATACTTGACATTAACAATTATATCGTATTTGACATACATGGTTGGCAACAAAGAAAGGAAAGAGAACCATATGATTGTAAGGACGAGGAACCATATTTGTAGCACTCTTTTTCCTTATCCTTAGAAACAAAGAAGTCAGTTACAGATATGGTAAAATCGGTTAAGTTTATGATATAAGTACAACTTTGTTTCTATTCTCAAGGGCCACATCTATACACACAATAGAGTTAACTTGGTTTGATTGTAGTAGTTGACATTCTATATCTTTTAAATTTCCTCTTATTGGAACATTCATGTCGACTAGGGAATTTGTTGTACTTGTTCGTAAGATGCGGGGTTTTATGATTTCTTACATTTCAGCTTTGTCATTTGAAAATCAAAGAGTATTTGTTTTGATCTATTTCCCTTCTTCATTTGTGTTGCATCTTCGCTTTTGTGGTATTGGGATGGCTTAGTTAAGTTCGTAAGATGTTGGATTTTGATGATTTCTTGCATTTAGGCTCTGTGATGTTAGGTTAAGAATCCAAGTGAACCATAATGTTCTTTAGTGAAAGTTATGAATGGGTAAGTAAGGGCCACAAAAAGCTTGTGTAATGGGGGTTTGTAAGAATGAAGCAATTGGGATTGGTAATGTAAGAGTTTAACTGCTGTGACTGGAAAAATTGACCTGATTAATTAAATTTACAAGAGAACAATGAATGAGACACTCTTTTACGCTGACACTTCTAGAGTTGCCATTTTCTTTTGATTTGTGTTATTGTATGCCTAAATTAAAATCTTTATCCCTTAATTTATGTTATCTGCCTCATAATTGAACCAGTGATTTTCTGCTGGGACACTTGTAGACTCCTATATTTCTAGAAAGGTAGTGCAATACAAGGAGCAAATTGCAACACTTGAAAAACGCGAGGACAGGTAAGTGGTTGATGGAAGTTTTTGCTGCATTGCTTTGAGTTAACTTTTATCAGATTGGTTGAAATTGAAGCTTTTGAATGTGTTCCTGGACCAGATACAAGACTGTTTTTGCAGATAAAATTTCAGTATTCCGGAGGGCATGCTGTCCGCTTTTTGGTCACAGGTATTCATCTCTACTCTCTCGTTGGTTATCCTCATTGGTAACATATGAGGTCTTACTTTCAAAATTGTTAGCTCTTACTTTATTTATTTATATTTATTTTTCCTCTTCAAAATCCTTAGCTGATCTGATAATGAGGAATGGGAAAAGGATCCAAAATCACAGTGTACTCTTACAATCTTGATTCTTGAAGTAAATACTGAGAATAGGCCAGCTAAGAAATGCTTAATAGGAGCTTTTGCTTCCTAACACCATATTTATGGCCGAATAAGACTCACAGTTTTTTCCCTTCCCAAAAGGGGTCTCTTTTTTGAAAAATCGGCCCCAAGAATGGACCCTTACTGAAATGAAATTACTAATTCTTGCTCCAAGGATAAATGGAAGCATTGATTTTGAAAGATGGGTGTATTGGAAATCCTGTGAGGGTCAGTTAATGAATGGTACCAAGTTGTTGGAGATAAATTAATGAATCTTTGGTGTAAAGACTGGTGAAGATATAATTTTGCAAATCATATTAAGGTTTGGTAATTGTAATGTCTTACTCATAAATAAAGCACATGAAAATGGATTATTTTGGAGCTGCAGACGCATCAATGCTTCTCAGTAAAAAGGGCAGATGAAGAGCTTGCTGGAGAGGAAGGAGGGGTTTAATATGACTACTGCGAGCTTTATTGGTGTTATGCTCCTTCAGCGTCTGTAAATAGACTACGCACTATGTGGTCCATATGTGAATCATCTAATGCTTTTGTTATTTTGATCAATCTATGTAATATATCTTCCTACCTATTTCCATACTCTTCTATTGCTTCCAGCTCTAAAATTACAAACAAGACATATCTAGCCTATATCAAAACTTGTTCCCTTCAACAGGCATGCATTCGTACTGTGCACGAAGGTTAACCTAGTCTTAATAAAAAAAATTCACCGATTAAAAAAATCAATCAATATCTCAACCGATAAAGGAATGAAAAGCAATAAACATATGAACACTGATATATGTGGAGAACTTTCAGGGCCGGCCTAGGGTAAGCCCAGCAAGCCCAACCCCCGTGCAAGGGCAACACACCCCCCCCACCCCCCCCCCCCCCCCCCCCCCCCCAAAAAAAAAAAAAACGTAAGTTACATATAAATAAAACAAAGTCTCCAGATGTAGTTCAAAGTTATTCCTTGGTTTAGTGTTCTCCGGATATTGTCAATCTCTCGCGTGACTTGAGTTCAGAGATTTTGATGATAACATACACAACCGAATTGGAATTATATTAGTCAATTGGACTTAATTGGTGAACTATATACTTATTGGGCTACTTATGTTATTCCTTGTTTTTAAAGGGACTTATGAGCAATTCCCTCATATCTAAGACTTACATGGTGTGCTCTACACTGGGAATTATTTTTCAAAGTCTAGGTTTCTCTTTTTGGAAGAAAGAGGCGATTGAAGCCATGAAAGAAAAGAAATCAATAAAAGGTTTCAACGTCTAATATGAAAATCAACGGGGAATTTGGGTCTATTGAAGGCACAAATTGAAGGGATTCTCTTTCTCAAAATTTCTATCTCCAATGACAAGTAAATTGAAGGAGAGAGATTAAGGAAAATCTCTCCCTATTTTTCTAACGGCTGAAAAGGCTTCGTAAAGGAAAGAGGAAATCTTTTTGCTGGAAGATTGAAGAAATGAGCAAATAAGGCAAGAGCTGGTTCTTTGCAACGGCTAAGAGAAAAAAACTTCATAATTTAATTGGGTGTTCAAGATTAAAAAGAGAATAAGAGCAAGTGCAAACACACACCATTGTATCAGAAATTTGTAACCCTTTTTGTGAGTGATTTTTTGGTAGAAAAATCATTTGGGTTTTAGGTGTGACTAGTGTCGAAGTCTGAGCTAGTTGAGAGTGGATTCGGAGTAATTGCTCCTTGTTAGGTTCTTTAGCACCCACGAAGCTAGAGGTTTGTAATAACTATTGGAGATAGTGCAGCAATTCCTGACTAGGACACTTGGGGAGTTGAGTATGCTGTGAAGTTACGAACCGAACATCTATAAAATCCTTGTGTTTGATTCTCCCTCCCTTACTCTTTTACTTTCCATTTTGCATATCTATATTACTTTCATAGGGTTTTAGAGTGCATTTTTCTATAGGGTTTTAGATATTACATTAGTAATTTGATACATCTGTAAAATTAGATTTGGGGTAAAATAGCTTGCGTAATTAGTTGATTAGTTTCATTTATTAAAGTCCTAGAAATCTGTTAATTAGTTCTCTATTTCTGCTGTGTTTCTGGTTTTGAACTTGCTCCATCTGTTAAGTTTACTGGGGGCTTGTTTACTGTCTTGAGTCTATTCAATCTTGCGGCAGTGTCGATTTGATTCTTACACTTAGTTTTTAGAGCATCCACAGTGGAATAAGCAAAACAAAAAATTGTTAAAGTTAGCAATGTTAGATCAAAAAAGTGCTCACATTGGAATAACCAAACCTAGCAACCTCTTAACAACTCATCAAATTTTGACTCTTCAATAATCAAAGCTAGCAATGTTTTGTCAATAACCAAATTTTATCTCTCAATCAAGTACACCAACATTACACAAAAATCTTCTCTCTCTTCCATTCCCTCTCTCTCTCAAAAAAATGTTTTCAAAAAATAATTTTAAAAAACTGTAACTTTCAGATTTTTTTTTTTCAGAAACCTTTTTTTTTACAGAAAACAAAATTTTCAAAATTTTAAAAAACTTTATTTATAGTTTTTAAAATTTCAAAACTATTTGTGTAAATACAATTCTTTCAAAATTTCCAAAATTGTATTTACAGTTTTTAAGTGAACAAAGTGTGTGTTTTTTGAAAAACTGTTTTTTGTTTCGAAAAACTATTTTTTTTTTTGAACTGTTTCTAACATAAATTGTTTTTTCCCTTCAAAAACCGCTTTTTCAAAAAATATGCATGAAATGAAGGGAAAAAGTTTGGAGGGCCCATTGGTTTTGATTATGGGCAAAAAATAACCAATGTGGGATTTAACATTGCTAACTTTAGCAACCTTTAAATGGATAATCAAAATCTGATGTGGCATGTTTTGATTATTCATATTTGCTTATTCCACTGCTGATGCTCTTAATCTGGTAGTTTTTAGGTGTGACTAGTGCTGGAATCTTAGTTAGTTGAGATAGTGAATTTAGAGTAATCGCTCATTGTAAGGTTCTCTAGCACCCGCAAAGCTAGAGATTTGTAACAACTATTGAAGATAGTGCAATAATTCCGGAGTAGGACACTTGGGGAGTAGAGTAGAACCGAATCATTATAAAATTCTTGTATTTGATTTCTCTCTTCCTTACTCTTTTACTTTCCATTTTGCATAAATATATTACATTAGTAATTTGATACATCTCCAAAAGTAGACTTGGGGTAAAATAACTTGCATAATTAGTTGATTAGTTCCATTTATTGAAGTCCTTGAAATCTGTTAATTAGTTCTTTGTTTCTGCTGTGTTTCTGGTTTTGAGCTTGCGTCGTCTATTAAGTTTACTGGTGGTTTGCTTACTGTTTTGAGTCTGCTCGATCCTGCTGCAGTGTCGATTTGATTCTATCTTGCACTTAGTTTTTAATCTGTTATAGTTCTCAAACAAACTTGTGGTATCCTTTTAGTTTGAAAATTGGAATATTGTAGTAATTTTTTTGAAAGAACTCTTGAAGATGTATGGAGTTCAATATTGAGAATTCATTTTGGGTTGGGGCTGCACTGCCGATTATAGTTATTTCGGCGGACAGGATCGAGTTTTTCAAATTGAAGTTGATAAAAACTTACTTTCATACTACCTTGTCACAAGAGAAATTAAGTGGGTTGACTATAATCTCAATTAAAAATGAATTCTTGGAAAAGTTAAAGTACGATAACAACACAATTGAAATTGTGGGGGTTTTTTTTATACATAATTCAAGCTAAAGCACATGTAACTTTAATTTTTCTATTTTACTTATATGTCTTTATTTTTTATGACTTAATATTGAGCGGGCAACCAAGCTAGGCGGGTCGGGCTTGGGTAACCCAAACATCAAGGCCGGCCCTGCTCTAAAAGGGTAAAAACCACAAGAAGGAATCAAAACACTATACTCACACTACAACAAATCAGGTAATAGGTGACGGACGAAATTCGTTTTCGTTGCAAATAGTACACATTGGTGACGAAAAACTAATTTCGTTGCCACAATTGGCGACGAAACCAATTTTGGCGACATATAAATTCGTCGCCAATTTCAAAGAATTGGTGATGAAATTGTAATTTTGTCGCCAATTTCAAACAATTGGTGATGAAATCACATTTTGGCAACGAAATTAACCCTTTGACGACGAAAATTTTTCGTCACCATTTAGATGTTTTCTTGTAGTTTCAATGTGTAGGTACAACTACTAGGACTGTAAATGAACCGAATCGAGTCGAACCTTGTTAAGTTTGGCTCGGGTTCGTTAAGGTACTAATCTGGCTCGAGTTCGATTCGAGCCTGAACAACTTGGCTCGAGTTCGGCTCGTTAAAAATTTTCAAGGCTCAGGTTCGGCTCGGTTGGGTTCGTTAAGGTACTAGTCTGGCTAGGGTTCGGCTGGGGTTCGATTCGAACCTAAACATCTTGGCTTGAGTTTGGCTCGTTAAACTCAAACGAATCGAGCCGAGCCGAATCTAAGCTCGAATTGAGCTCGTCAAGACTCGGGTTTGGTTCGGCTCGGCTCATTAAACTCAAGCGAACCCAAACTCTCTCATTGATCGTATACAATTTGGGAGAAAAATAAGTATTGAATTATATATACAACCTTTTTTTTTTTTTTTTAACAAATAGACCCCTATTGAATTATTAATTAAATTTAAGTATAGGTTCGCGAGCCTAACCGAGCCGAATACCGTTAGGCTCAGGTTCGGCTCATTTACGGAACGAGCCTAGAATTGAGGTTCAGGTTCAGTTCGTTTAGTAGACGAATCGAACTCGAATGAGCTCTTGCCGAACTGAGTCTCGAACAGTTCGCGAACGGCTCAGTTCATTTACAGCCCTAGGTACAAGTAAACTTACGATTATGAATCCTCACCAATCGCCCTCAGTTCTACTTACCGAATCCCTGTTATCACACCCATTGTTTGACCGCCTCTGACTTGAATCCACAACCCTTTCGTTTGCCTTCCGAAATCCACCAAAGGACTTTGTATTGCCTAGGAACCCTCCTTGGGGATTTTCTCTCTCAAATATGCTAAAAAATATATTGAAACCTCTTTATGAAAATAGACATTCTTCCGCCCCAGCACAGGGGCGATACGACCCGGTGGGTTTGTACGGTTTGTGGTGGTGAGAGGGCAGTACTAGTAAGCAGTAGCCTATCTGGATATTATTTTTACTAATTTTTTTTTTTTTTGTAGGATTCATAACCTCTTTCTGAAAATAGAAGTCCCAAAATGCCCGAACTTGATACTAATTCAGTAATTCTAAAACGTATGGGCAAAAATGAGCATGGGCTTCTTACCTTTATCCTTCGGCGACTTGCTGTGCGCCATCGCAGACGAACAGAGGGGCTACCATCGTAAACGTCAGCGTTTACCAGACCTCTTCCTGGTGGCCTTTCGTGCTGGGTGTTTGGGGAGAGGTTCTTGAGTGAGAGAGATGACTTTGTCAGCAAAAAGTATAGAACCTGTGTGGGCACACCATCAGTGTATTTGGACGTGTATTTTGGTTGTGGATGGCCACTTCTCTCACTACACAAATTCTATACAACACACAAAAACAAGGTTATGAATCCCGCACTGTACCGGCCGATACTTATCTCGGTATTGTCCAAATTCAGTATTCTACACCTCTAATTTCGTTTCGGCTCAAATACCAGCCAATACCGGATGGTACCAGAGATATACCGGTTAGTACCGGACTACTTTTAAATATATATTTTTCTTTTAGTACCGGACAATACCGGTCAATACCAGACTACTTTTTATTGTTCTTTTCAATCAATGCGTATATTATACTAGACATTCTTTTATTTGAGAAAATAACACTTAGCGATAAATCCAAAACGGTACCCGGTATCTCACTGATACCGGTACGTATCATACCAATAGGAAAACGGATACTCAAGCCGGTACGTTATTCATAACCTTAGTTTTAAATCGAGTAGAGAGAGGACACGAGACTGAAGCCGGTCAGTTTTGTAATTTGCATCGGTCCGGGAGAAAGTTTATTTTTGAACGTGTCTAGGGGTACCAACCAAACTTGCACGTGTGGGGCCTACTTCTGGGCCTCACACTAATAATCCGAACCGTTTATAAATTTTAAAATATGTTCTCAAACGGTCTCGACAAAAATTAACTCAATTTGGTAAATGTAAGTACTTGAACCAATGTAACAATTTTGTTCATTCAGATCACAAGATCTTGAATTCTAAATGAAAATTTGGTAATTTCTTCAAAACAGCAAAAAAAAATTGATATATTGGAACAAACACTTTCAGTGATTGTATTAAGCTAATTTTTCAAAAGACCACTCAAAAAAATATTTTAAAATGACGGGTTCGGCTTAGTTGTGTGAGACCCGAAAATAAGCCCCGCACGCCGATCTGTGCACCATTGGTGCAAGATTGGTCAGTACCCTCAGAATTATCGTTTAGCTCATCCCCCCCTTTATTTATTTTTTATTTATTTATAGATTTGAGCACAACCCTTATTATTATTATTATTATTATTATTAGAGGATTGATAGGCAACATGAAAACTTAACATGAAACTAGAAAATTGAAATGGATGATTGTGAATCTTAGTCATCCATTTTCAGCTTCATGTTAAATTTTATGGAAAATTTTCATGTTCCATAACATTTCCCTTATTATTATTATTTTAAGGGAGTATAATCTCATTAAGATAGGTACTCTTTAGAATTATCGTTTATTTTTACAAGACGACCAACCAGCTGGCGCTTAGCTCATCACTTATTTTTTTTTTTTTTTTTTATAGATTTGAACACAACCCTTTTATTATTTTTTTGAAGGGAGGATAATCTCATTAAGATAGGGGACCCTTAGAAATATCGTTTATTTTTACAGGACAACCAGTTGGCGCTCAGCTCATCCCTTATTTATTCTTATAGATTTGAGCACAACCCTTATTATTATATTTTTGAAGGGATGATATTCTCGTTAAGATAGCGACCCTTAGAATTATCGTTTATTTTTAGAGGACGGCCAGTTGGCGCTTAGCTTTTTTTTTTTTTTTGCCACATTTTATACATCAGCGGGATTGGGAGAGTTAGTAAATGTTTGCTCACAATTAAGATATGGACCCTTAGAATTATCGTTTATTTTTAGAGGACGGCCGGTTGGCGCTTAGCTTCTTTTTTTTTTTGGTCAAATTTGGTCAAATTTTATACATCAGCGGGATTGGGAAAGTTAGTAAGTTAGTATGTTTGTTCACAGGAGTCCAGAGGCTGTCCATAATCCTAAACCCCACCCACGCCCCTCGCGGGGCTCGAACCCCTGCCTCCACTAAGGGAGGGGGTGAACTTTACCATCTAGGCTAGCATGGCAGTTGGCGCTTAGCTCGTCCCTTATTTATTTATTTATTTATAGATTTAAGCCCAATCCTTATTTTTGAAGGAACAACTCACACAACGATCCAAATACAATAACTTACACAACCTCTCACATACATGTGGGGCCCACACATAGTAGTATGTGTGGAGCCCATATGTATGTGAGAAGTTGTGTTTGGTGTTGTGTTTGAATTGTTGTATAAGTATCATTTTTTATCCTTATTATTATATTTTTGAAGGAATGAAGATTTTTTTTTGACCAACCATAAAACACAGATATATTACAATAAACAAATATTACAATCGGGTAAGGCCGGCCTTGCCTTGGCATGAGCAACCTGTACCGAATGTCTAGGTACCTTAATAACCTTTACAATACTAAAACAAGAACATAACGAGTGGAAATCTGCAAGAGCAGTTCAAATACAAAAAGGAGCACTACAAGGATCATCCCTGCAGCGGATCAAAAAAAAGGATCATCCCTGCACAAACACAGCACAATCAGTCTTAATACAAACTCTCTCCAGATTCTTCTTAATAGCCCATTCCAGCACCAACAATCCTGCTCGGACTTCCATTGCAGTAGCTGAGGCGGCTGTCCATCAGTCTATTACGTATCTCATTAAGATTGGATCCCTTAGAATTATTGTTTATTTTTACAGGACGACTAATTGGCG
This sequence comes from Rhododendron henanense subsp. lingbaoense, assembly GCA_020567845.1. Taxonomy (NCBI): domain Eukaryota; kingdom Viridiplantae; phylum Streptophyta; class Magnoliopsida; order Ericales; family Ericaceae; genus Rhododendron; species Rhododendron henanense. Next base: position 39,253,522 of record CM036316.1, on the reverse strand, counting down.
AGCGCTTAGCTCATCCCTTATTTTTCTATAGATTTCATGAGCACAACCCTTATCATTATTTTTTTTTAAAGGGAGGATAATCTCATTAAGAATTCAGACATATCAAATTACATAACTCGATCGGAATCACCGAAAAGAGGTGGAGGGGGAAGGGAACCTACACATGCTTACTCGCCAGGAAATGACCACAGCTACTAACAAGTCTAACATCACATCACGTTTACACCAATAGAACAAACAATTACAATTCCGAATCAGAGCTGTACTATCTTCAAAAGGACGATAGGTGCCCCCCATAAGTATAAAAAGTTGAAAAAAGAAGGAATAAATTACAAAATTATAAAAATAAAATTGAAAAAAAAAGATCGAGGTATGCTAAGTTGACTGATGATATGACTATTAATTGAAACAAGAAATGTGGAGACCTAATGATGAAATGGACAATCACACCTTCGGGTGTGTCGCTAGGCAGGGGACATACGAGGTCCCAAATGTCCGGACTAGGTCCACCAACAGGTGTGTCGTTGGGCAGGGGATGTACGGGGTCCCAAATCTCCGGAATGAAGATCACATGACATAATGATTCTGAAATGGAAACTTGAACGAAAACGATTCGATAGAAGATAAATGTGGAACCAAGAAAGAATGGTGTATTCATATGAGTAATTGTGATCTCAAAGTTGTGTTGGCAAAATGTATCGCTTGAAATGTCCTTACTTGTTTTCTTTTCTTCCTCACATCTGTCATCTTATATGCATATAAAGTTAGTGTAGATTTTCTTACTGAGCTAATATAGTACAATCCTTCATTTTTCATGTACAATCCAGGGGCAATAGTATGGAATGCTTGGCATGCATGGATTGACATTCTTCTGAAAGCTTTCACAGAAGAGTTACTTAGTCATGTTTGTAAATCCTATTTTGAGGATGAATATGTAACTTTAAATTGATTTCTTTTGACTATGGATAATTATAAAACACTTAACTCTTCTTTCTCATCTACTAATGGAATATTGGGCCGTGGCGATGTAATCTTTTAAGTTAATGGAGATCTGGAAAGTTATTATTAATTATGTTTAAAATAAAGGGCGTGACAATTAAGATTAAGGATGGATGGCGATGTAATCTTTTATTTTTTTATCAATGAAGCTATTACCATTTTTGAAGAATAAAAAAACATTGTTATAAATTGGACTTGATTGCAACTATCTCAATAGTTAGAGCTAGATAAAATATGTTGATTTATAAGTTTAGAGATGATATAAGAGTTTTTTTTTTTTTAATCTCTCAAACTATCGTCCTTTTTTTTATTTCATCCTTACACTATCGAAATCACCTATTTCGTCCTTAAAATATCCAAATTCCACAAATTGAGTCCAATTAGTTCTTTAATGTGTCCAATTAGTCCTTTTAATGAATCCAAAATCATATTCTTTGGACTCAATAGATGAGGTTAAGATAGTGTAAGGATGAAATATGTGGTTTTGGTAGTTTAAGTACGAAGTACAAAAATGGGTGATAGCTAGTTTGAGTGATAAAAACATAAATAAAAAAAATTTCTTGATATAAATAGAGGCGGATATTGTGTCGTGTCATCTCGTATTTGTGTTAGAAATCTTTCAACCCTTATCCGATCTGTTTAGCTTTTCATGTTATCGTGTCATCAATCATATCATATTTGTGTTCCGTGTAAAAAATAGCTCGCGAACTTTGTATTAGGTTCATATTGTGTCGGAATCCCACCTTTGGAAATTGGATATAAACACGGGAAATTCTACAATACACACCCCTTATTTGGGTGTGTATCATATGCACCCCCAAAAATGTTACGAATTGATAGAAAAAAGTTATGATTTTTTGTATAAAAGTTACGAATCGACAAAAAAGTTACGAATCATAGAGAAAATGTTACGAATCGCACAAAAATGTTACGAATCATAAAGAAAATGTTACGAATCATATTCCTGAAAAGTTACGAAACTCTAAAAAATGTTACGATTTGCTATGAGGTGGCACAATATAGACCACACAACGGGTGCATATGGTACACCCCAAACAAGGGTGTGTATTGTAGCCCTTCCCTATAAACACATTTCGCTTAGTTTAAGGAATAGCCCAAGAGGGACTCTTCTGATCAGCGCTAGACCCAACCGCTGTTTCAATTCAACTTCCTAATAGCCCCCATTTTTCGGAGACACATAGAGCAACCTGATGTGCATCATTGTTGACTCTCTCTCTCTCTCTCTCTCTCTCTCTCTCAATATTAACTTACCCTTGGTGCATCGTCCAAGCCAAGGAGCAAATTTTCTACGGTTCTGGTAAGTATTCTTCTTCAACCCAGCTGCTCTCTTGTGGACTCAGAAAACAGGGGTTTATTACTAGGGTAGTGATTTTCAGACTTCATTTTATATATATATATATATATATAAATGAACTCCATTTTTTTGTCATCTAGTAAATTTTTTTCCCTATGTGTTATTTTTTCATTAAAAGACAATAAGTGGAGTGCATTTATCAAAAAAGAGAGTTCAGAATCATTTCCTTGCATCAACGCGGTTCTGGATTTGAGGGAAGAAAATTATTTTCATTGTTATATTTTGACACATCTCTTGTGAAATTCATTTTGGAGTTCCACGCAAATGATTGAAGCCGTTTAATTTGTTTTAAATTTTTTTTTAACAATTTTCGTAAAAAAAACAACTCATTCGGATATCGCGGTAATGGCTTGATTTATTCATTTAGTTTTTATCACATCAAATTTAGGGACAAATACTAAGTGAGTTGATTAAGCCCTTACAGATATCCAAATCCAAATGGGTTGAATTTTCATGGAAACTCTTAAAATATGCTTTAAACAAATTGAACGACTCCGATAATTAGCATGGAGCTCCTTCTTTTTCTTTTCTTTTTTTGTGTCAATTCATTATTCTAAAAGTGTTTTAACATTGATGGTACCTGATTACTTTATGTTTACCATAAATCATGTAATGTAGAAGTAACAGGAAAGATCAGATCATCTAGCTGGGTAAAAGTGAAAAATGTTTCGTTGGGGTTTTGTTTAAAGAGTAGATCATACGTACCCAGCCTTTTGAGATTGGACACAGCAGAATGGCGCGGTTAAGGATTGGTATTGTCGACCTCAATTGAGATCAAGACGCAGGGCTTTGTTTGGTTTAGTCAATCGCTGTCTGAGACTCGGTTTAGAACGCGCGTGGGACGAAGCCACTGGTTACAGGTATGGCTATGGGTCCTATTATAGGCTGTGTTCTTATGAACTTAATTTAAATCTGTGAGTTTTGTTTTTATTTAATTTTTTTTTCGCATTTGTTAATTTTATGCCAAATTTTTATGGTTATTGATTCGTACCGATAAGAGGAATCAGAAAAGTTTTTTTTTTTTTATTTACTTTTACCCAATTATTTTGAGAAATTACCACTTTTTAGGCCAAAAAAGTGACTTTTTTTTGTGCTAAAAAATTGTTATTTCTCAAAATACTTGGGTAAAAATAAAAAATTACTTTTTCGATTCCTCTCGTCGAGACAAATCACTAACCTACAAAAGTATGGTGCAAAACTAACAAATGCAAAAAAAATGAGATTAATCTATGTCCAGTTGCTACACCACAGAGAAATTTATGGCTCACTTGACCCCATCAAATTCTCTAAACTTGCTATTAATGTATTATGGATTTGTAAATTCTACGTGAAACTTTTCATTTGATCCTGTCAAACAAGGATGATGTTACGGTGTCTCCCCACTTATCAGGGTGACACCATAGTTTTTCCCGTCAAATTAAGGTAAAGATTATGTAAGAGCATCCGCAATGGTAATAATCAAAATCACTAACCAAAATGTACCACGGCAATATTTGATTATCCATTTAATTCATAATCAAACTTAACAACCTCTACCTCCACATTGGTTATTTTTGCATTCATAACCAAAAAAATCCCCACAATACACAATGCATATTTGTTCAATCGCAAACGAGTTCCAATCACGCACCCGACGACACCAAATTATTCGTCTCGATGAGACGATTCCAATGTGGGGTGTTTTGAGTTATTGAGTTTTGGTTATTGGTAAAAGTTGTTAAGTTTGGTTATGGAATGGGTGGAATTTGGTTATTTGCTACTCCCTCCGTCCCTTTTTAAGTGTCCCGCTTGGTAACTCTAACTTATTAAGAAAACATCATCATTACACATTTCACATCAATTTTTACCTCCACTTTCCCTACTTACCTTCTATGGATACATCATTATTAGACTTTTACTCACTAACTTTTCAAAATGGAATCTACTTTTTAGGCAAAATGAAAAATGTACCAACTTTTACCCACTAACTTTACAAAATGGACACTTATTAAGGGACAACCCAAAATGGAATACTGGACTTTAAAAAGGGGACGAAGGGAGTAAAAGACTTGTAACTTTGTTTATTACAATGTGGGGTATTTTTTTGAGCATTGTTGTTAAATTTGCTTATTCATACTCATTTGCTTATGACAATAGAGATGCTCTAACAATAGAATACTGGGGTCATTCTAGGCTTTTTGAGGGTGATTTGAGTTGAAACTTTCATTTTTGTTAACATAGTATTAGGAAATATTATGTTATCATAGTTTCTTGGTTTTATTATTATGTTTCTTGTTTTGTCTAGGCCGTTATTCGTGTTTCCTATTATATTGCCTTCAGAGTTCGAATGAATTTTGACATATTCGTAAAATAATATTCATGGTCAGATTTGATGTAACCAACGTTTTTTCTTTTTTTATCAGCAAAAGTCAGCATTATGAGAATTATATTACCGCCTTGAAAGAAGAGTTGAACTCCTAACAACCTTTCTGTTAACACCTAAGTGCACTCTTGATACCGTTGGGCCAAATATCTCTTGGCTAACCAAAAATTTCTTGACGGCTTGTAAATAATAAAAGAATGTTGAAAATAATCGAAGATCTCTCTGAGTTCCAACAAGTGGTTCAATGCGTTAATGATCAAAGGATTGTTGACAGCCCAACTACCCATAAGTGCTAATGAGGGGTGAGAGAAAAAATCGACAAACCAGACCGAGAATCGAAACCGGACCAAACGGTGGTTTGGTTTGGTTTTTAGCGATAATCGGTTTGGTTTTTAGCCAAATCCAAAAAATTGGTTTGGTTCGATTTGCACCTTTCAATTCGGAATAAACCAAACCAGACCAAATTACTTGTGTTTCTTTTTTCAAAGCGTTATGTAATAATACTCTCTCCGTCCCAGTTTTATAGTCAAGTATTCCATTTGGGATTGCCTCTTACGTAATAAGTATCCATTTGAAAAAGTTGGTAGATTTTTCCTTTTGCCCTTTAGACTAGATTCCTTTTTGGAAAACTAATGAAAAAAAGTGTAATGATGATATCTCCATAAGGGAAAATTGTGGAAAGTTTAGAAAGTTTGAAGAGTAATGATGATGTGTCCATAAAAATTTGGATTTACGAAATTGGACATTTAAAAAGAGACGAAGGGAGTACATAATAAAAGGCTAAAAGGTTAAAATTAACTTAGATTGGGATTGATAATGAGAAGGGATTGGTAATGAGAAGGGATTAGTAATGAGTATGTTTGTTTGAGATGGGATTGGATGATGGGATTATTAATATCATGTTTGTTTGAGATGAGATTGGATTGATAGAAGAAATTGGTAATGAGAAGGGATTAGTAATAAGAATGGATTGGGATCGGACTATTAATACCATCTCCCCCAGGGTATTCCTAATACCCCCTAATCTCCGGCTTGCTAGTCCATAGGATTCACTAAGAGGGTTACCAAACAAATTATTGGTAGTCCCTTGGGATTGGTAGTCCAATCCTAAGGGCTAAGAGGGTTAGCAAACGGGGCCTTAGAGAATTAGATTTTACCATTAAACTTCTGAATAGTTTTAACGCTTTGTCTAGTTAGAAGAAGGTAATAAATTTTGAGTTTCCACTGAAGTTTTTTTCACTTTTTCAACGAACAAGATAATCAAGTTTTTTTTTACTTGATTTTATGAATACTTCGTCGTTTAATTTTTTAGATTTTTACTTTTTAGTGCTTATGGAAGAAGGGATGGAGGAGGCCCGCTTGTCACTAACGTGTGAGGACTGAGGCGTAGCTATAATAGAGTTATTTTGTGGGCAACGGAAAGATTATACTCCGTAGTAGGAAAATGTTTATTGATGGTTACATATGATTCAAATTCTAATTTTTCTTCTTGTTACAAAATGCGCATGGGTAATAAACCGGAAATTGGCATAAATCGGTCAAACTGAGCCAAACCAAACCATTAATGTCTGAACCGATCGAAATCACCGATTTGGTTTGGAAAAATGCTTAAATCAGACCAAACCGAACTGTTTAGGACTCCTGCTGCTAATATATCCTTAAAACCGGAAAAAATTTCAGTGCCGAGCGGGTACCACGTGGTGCCCGCTCGTGCATCCGAGCCGTCCATTTCGTGTTTGGACGGCTCAGATTTTGAGAGAGAAAAAGGAGAGAGAAAGTGTTGGGGTGAGAGGAGAGGGAGGGTTTCAATCCGAGCCGTCCAAAAGTGAATCGGACGGCTGAGGTGCGCCGAACGGGTGCCACGTCGGCAATACCCGCTCGGCACTGAAAAACTTCTCCTTGAAACCACTATGCCAAGTGTCCTTGAAGTAACCTCCACCAACCACCATGCAAACACAAAGTGGTTGCTTTTAATAGGTACTTGAGATCATGAGTTCAAGTTTTCTTCTCTGCTTAGTGGGGCTGAACATACTTTTTAAAGCTTGTAGCATGCAGTGGGACCTTAGTTTTGGTCCCATATAAGTGTAGTGGGATCCCCTACAAATGACTAATGCGGTGCTGAGGGTACTTCGTGGTGGGTACGTGGAGTAGAATAGCTGTATCTACGTATCCGTTTTGTAGATTCTTTTTTTCAACCACCATGCTCTCTATCTTGGGATGCTACAGGTCTATGTTAAAATGTGAGATAAATTATCCCCCAACCTTATAACTCCAAATCCACTTTGTCTGTTTAAAGTCCTCAAGCACGAACCCTTGTTCAGATGTATCGACAGAAAATATACATTTCATCAAGTTAATTAATCGTTATCCATGATTCTACTTAGAAAACATTTCTAAAACATTCCAACAATATCGAAACTCATTAATTAAAACATGTAAAAAAGGATATGCATGTTTCACTTTGTTCCTGAAGACACAGACAATCTCTACTCGAGTCTTCATGTACCTCATACTAATGATCACACAGACCTAATGAGAATGTCATAAACGTTCAAGTATAAGTACGAATAATGTACTAAGTCCGAATAATCCAAATTGTGTCCCTTTACTTCTTCAAATTTGTAAGTGCCAAATTCGGAGGAAACCCTTTTGACAAAAAATGCCATCCTCAACAGAGTAAATATATCTGTTGATGCAAAAACTCCGATTCATTTGCTTTGATGCCGGTACTACTCTATTCACTGACTTCGAAATGACTTCTAGATGAATTTTATTTCCTTTAAGGTCGTTAGCATTGCTAATTATAGGCTATTTCCTTACAGAATTCTGAATTCATTGACGTTTGAAGTAATTACGTTCGCCGAAAAGAATCAGCATTGCCACCAAAGCATACCGGCACTACCAGAAGTCCAAGAATTAAGAATCATTCATGGCAAGTGAAGAAGTAGCAGTACCTGTGGAATTTTTGGCAGCACCTGTGGAATTTTTGGCCCAACTCCTCATTCAAGAGGTGGGCCAATTCATTGGCATAGGAGGCCAAGTGGAATGGATTGAAAGAGAATTGAGATTGATGCAGTCTTCGTTAGAGCATGTAGAAGCCAATACACAGCCTGTTGATGATGAAAAAAAATGGGCAAGCGAAGCAAAGGATGTTCTCCAAGAGGTTGAGAATCTAATCGATGTTTATCTGAGCAAAACCGCGCAATATAGGAGGAGAGGAATTTTCAGGAGGTCGGTCTTTGCGTTTAATCATTTTAGAGTACGGTTTAAACTTTCTTCGAAGGTGGAGAAGATTAAGGTCCAGATTCGGGACGTGTCTGAACGAAGGCCTAAACAACCAGAAGGATCATACTCTTACCAGGACGAATCATTATCGTCTCAAGCTGGACCATCCACTTCCCCCGAACTTCAAATCCCCCGTGAGGCTGCCACTACTTTTGCTTCTGTTATACGTCGAGTTAATTCTGCGATATGTCAAAGCTTGCCTCCCGAAATTACACGGTCTGTTCGAGAGATAGGAGACATATTCAAATACCTGCATGGTATACCGCGGCAGGAGGTGAATGATCAACTGGAGTCAATAAAGAGAGATTTGACGCTCATGGAAGGCTTATCTAAAGGCGTTGGTGGTATGGAAGACACAGGCAAGAGAGTAAAGGAGCTGAAACTAATGTGTGCTTTATGCGACGATGCAAATCCTATGGATAAAAAAAATGCTAGACTGAAGGTTTGGACTAAACAAATGAAAGAAGTTCATGAAGAAGCACAAAAATTCATCGACTCCTATGCTGAAAAGATAGAACAGAAGGGGGTTGATGTTTTAAGAAGATATGAGTTTATTCGGGATGTAGCCCTGAGTAAGATTCATAGGATCCAAAATCTTATTCGTGAGCTATCAAGAAGAGAATGGACCTATGACATTGGGAGAACAAAGACTTTCACAAGACCTCTCTCCGTCTATTCCATGCTACGAACTGACTTTGCTAGATTCCATGAACAATTAAAAGAGAACGTTAAATCAATCGAAGAAGAACGGAGTCTAATGCAATCGCTGTTGGAGGATATAGGGGACTTGGAACGATTTGATGGACGACTGGCTTGGTTGAATTATATGAAGGATGTTTCTAAAGCTGTGGATGATGCCATCGCTGCTTACGAGGAAGCAATGAAACCAAATATATTGTCCCTTCAAAACCGGTACGATTAAACGCCAACTATGTAAATGTCAGTTAACTGTTTATTAAGGGTGTGAGGTAAATGGCTGTTATGTGCATATTTCATTCTACTAAGCTGATCCTAAGCTGAGAAGCACAGGCACATTAATCTGCCTCTAGTTAATTTCCGTGTCTGTGTCATACATGGAGACATTCGGACATGCTCCGGATACAGATACGGACACGTACATGTACAGAAGCTCTCAGGCAAGGTGATCGACACGTTCAAATATGAGTTCAATGTGTGTCATATTTTTTAGTTGAACACGTGGGGACTGTGTTAGATAGCTTGATATATATTGTTGGGCCTATTTCCTAAAAGGTTAAGCTTTTTGGACTACGTAACTTAACAGACTGTTGGGGAGAGAGATTTTAGAGAACACGCAAATTACTATTCAATTATAAAATTACAAATTTCCAACTTCTAACATTTCTCTCACTCTCACATACACTGATACACATACAGTGGGGGGAAACCCCCTCTGGCCGGGATTCTCTCTCTCTCTCTCTCTCTCTCTCTCTCTCTCTCTCACACACACACACACACACTTTGCCCTGTCCCATACACAATACAATACAAAGACATATGTTTATGAGCTTACAACTCGAACACTCTTAAGTCTTAACCAAATATCCCACACCACAAATCTTCTTTACTTAATCCATGGACAAACAATAACTTTTCTCTTTTCTACTCTATAGAGTTCGGGTTGCAAAGATGATTCAGGATACCATGCATAAGATTCAAGTTCTTTCTGATAGAAAGATGGTATATGGCATTGATTTCGGTAAAACAGGAAAAGCACATAATGTCCTCAATATGGCTGGCAACCCACATCAGAGACTACCACCTTCTGTCCACATTAAACGCCGAGATATTGTCAGCTTCTATGACGATTTGCAAGCTGTGGTGGCACTATTGCTGACAAACAATGAACATCGTTCCATCATTTCAATTGTCGGCATGGAAGGCATTGGTAAGACCACCCTTGCGAAGTTACTTTATGAAAACATTGATGATGTAAGACATCATTTTACTTGCAAAGCTTGGGTGTCAGTATACAAAGATTGCGACATCAAAGCACTCATGAGATGCATAGAAGACCAAGTGCTGGTGAGTCTTCAACAAAACAAACGAAAATCCATTGGTCTCCACGAACAGGATGGAGAACTTGACGCCGAAGAAGCGCCGGTGCTGACGCTCAGTGCTATTTTGGAAGTTAACCGATATCTCATAGTGCTGGATGACGTGAGCACGACTGAAATCTGGGATAGACTTATAAAGGAATTCCCTAGCAGTAGCACATTGCATGGCAGTCGAATAGTTCTAACAACTCGTGATGTTGATGTCGCCACCCGTGCTGACCCAAAGAGTGTTCACAAACTACAGTTACTGAGTGATGATGATAGTTGGGCTTTATTTACTAAAACACTGAAGGATCCACTTGAGTTGAAAGAACAGAGCCAAAAAATGGTGATGCGGTGTGGAGGCTTGCCAAGGGCAATTGTGCAACTTAGAGAACAATTTGCAGGCACAGAATCCACCTCTGGTGCATGGTTAAGGGTGCTTGAGAATCCAAAATTTGACCAGAAACCCTGGAAGAAAACACTGGATATGATAAAGGACAGCGGCTTACCCTTGAACCTGGAGCGCTCTCTCTTTTACCTTCGAAGATTTCCAGCAGATTTCGAGATCCCCTTGAGAAGGTTGATTCCGTTGTGGATTGCAGAGGGTGTGGTGCATCAAAGGAGGGGTGACGAAGATCCTCCTGAAACTGTAGCCAAGAGGTATCTTGCAGAGTTGATAGATAGGAACGTGGTTCAAGCTACGAAAAAGAAGCTGAATGGGGAAGTTAAGAAATGTAGGCTGCCCTACGCCATTCAAGAAATCTGGTCATTACAAGAACCTAAGAAAGCCGCATACCCAGAGAGCCACACAAATAAGAATTCCAAGTTAACTCCACCCGGTCATAAAATTCGTCATCTCACCCACCATTCTGATGGGGATGGTGTCTGTTTCAATCATATTCTTGGTGACACCACGGATCTTTCTCCTGCTTCTTTGTTACCTGATTATAAGCATGTCATTTCTTTTCGGTCATTTGATACTCGGGAGGGAAGTCAACCTGGAAAAGAATTGGGGAAATTTCTCAAGGACTGCATTTCTAGCCGGTATTTGATGTCACTGTGTGTTCTTGATCTTGAACGTGTATTTAGACCCGAGTTGCCCAAGGCACTTGGTGAACTTGTTCTGCTGAGGTACCTCGGTCTGAGATGGACTTACCTAGAGTTTCTTCCATCCTTCATAAAAGAATTGCTGAATCTCCAAACACTGGATGTAAAGCATACTTCCATCAACACTCTGCCTACTTCAATATGGAAGATGGAACAGCTGCGCCATTTATACTTGGATGAGGATTACCGTTGTAGGTTTCCTGAACCAAGTGACTATTCTCTGACAGATCTCCAAACTTTATGGGGCCTGTTCGTTGATGAAGATAGTCCAGTCAAAGATGGCCTTGATAGATTGATCAATCTGAAGAGACTGGGAGTTACGAGCCGGTTAATGTCATCTAGGCCGGAGGCAATGCCGTCACAAGACTCACTACTAGAAGCAGTGGCTAATTGGGTTCAGGAATTGAAGTTGCTTCAATCTTTGAGGTTGAAATCATTCGATAAACAGGGTAAACCTTGGCAACTACCCAAACTGGATTTGACAGGTCACACAAATCTGTCTAGCTTATATTTGCTTGGAAGGATAGCAGAGAACAACTTTCTTGCTTCAGGGTTACCATCGGCCTTAATTGAACTTACCTTGTCGGGATCAAGACTGACCGAAGATCCAATGCCGAAATTGGGAGAGCTTCCACACCTGAGAATTCTTAGGCTGTTCTCTGAATCATTCTTAGGAGAGAATATGTTTTGCCCTTCCGGAGGCTTTCCTCAGCTTCGTATCCTTAAACTCTGGAAACTGGAACAACTGGAGGAATGGGAGGTGGAAAACGGAGCGCTCTCTGATCTCATAGATTTAGAGATTAGATCCTGTCAAAACTTGAAGAAGCTTCCTGATGAATTGCGCTATTCAAGGACTCTCCAGATGTTGGAGTTCTCAGATATGCCTGGGGAATGGGATAGTATTAGAAATGATCGATTTGATTTCCATGAAGACAACTCGGTTAACAAATATAACACTGCAGAGACCTCTATCATACTTGGGTCTCAAATCAGGGAGAAACTGGTGAAGTCAACAATCAGCAAAAGTAAGAAAAAATTTCTTCGGACGATAGCATCAGATGAACTTCCAACGGGGTCCAAAGAATGTAGGATGCGTCATAAAGAGAAGTTGGAAGAAACTGGTGAAATGAAGATGGCATCAGACGAACTTCCAACAGGGTCCAAAGAATGTAGGATGCGTCATAAAGAGAAGTTGGAAGAAACTGGTGAAGCAAAGATAGCATCAGACGAACTTCCAACAGGGTCCAAAGAATGTAGGATGTGTCATAAAGAGAAGTTGGAAGAAACAGGCAAAGCGAAGATAGCATCAGACGAACTTCCAACAGGGTCCAAAGAATGTCCCTTTTGTGGTGCTGAGCCTGAATCAGCGGTCCATCTATTCTTCTTATGCAAACCTGTCAAAATGATTTGGTTCGCCCAGTGGGGTATTAGGACCGATGATTTCTCAAACCTATCTATTGCAGATTGGATCAGCAATATCCTCACACCATCCGCAATTTTTGGAGATTCTCCTCCCAATGAGACGGATTTTCTTAATTTCGCAGTTATTTTCATGGAAAAAATTTGGCTGTGGAGAAACAAAGCTGTCACTGACCATGTGGAGGTTGACCCCGACAAGATTTATCGAGAAACTTGCTCATCTTTCATGAATATGCTCGCCTTGAAGGAGTGAAGGCGCTTAGAGTTCAATGTAGCCCCTTGATCTCCTTCTCCAACAACCAATTAAGATGCAACTAATCCATCGGGCGGATCAAGCTATTATACTAGCAGCATTTCTAGGAATATTTGCAATGGTATGAGTAGATTCTCCTGTTTGTTTCTATATAACATGCGCAGTTGTTGTTGTTTTGTTCTTTGCTTTGCAATATTAATGTTGTCGAGCCATTCCAGTCATGGAAGGAAAGGGATGAACAATTGAAGATGTTTTTTTGTTTTTGTTTTGGGATGTTTCATGAGAAGAGAACTAGCAGATTTTTACTATTTGATTTTTACTATTTGATTTTTACTATTTGATATGCCTATTCTATGAATGTTTTATTGTAATATGGACTATCAGGTTGGCATCATTTTCTTCAGCTCACAAGAGTTTTATGCTTTGTTTGGATCTCAGAATAGTAATGAAAGGTAAGAGGTATTACAAGTACATGATCAGATTTTTATGCCAAACAGTTCATTTATTTTATTTTTTTTGTAAGCGAAAGTCAGTGCATTCCTAATGTTGTTGAGCCAAAGGCCTATCGGCATTCATTTTCTTTTCATTCTCGTCACCAAAAAAGAAAACAACTGAGTTTCTTGCACATTTCCTTCTCCAATCTTTTCCCCTTGTTCAAATCCGAGATCCAAACACACAGTTTAGTTTTACTCAGTGTGCGTTTGTTGTTTTTAAACTGGTTTTATTGTGCCCATTTAAACACCACTTTTCGTGGCTTAACAAGGACGGTGAAATCATGCTATCAAGGTGAAGTCTCGTTGGGTTAGTGGAAGGACTAGAGCAGAAGTGATGTTTGTTCCGATTGAGCCAAATATACCGACGCCCGAGAGGAAAAATGATAGGCCAAGGGATACCGGATACATGGTTGAAAGATGACTTGATTTGAGCTAGGAGCCAAGTCGGGAATGGGATGGAATTATCGAAGAAAGTGGATGAGAGATTATTATCAACGAGATGAGACCACACGTCTCTCGCTTCGGGGCGGTCCCTAATAACACGCAAGGCATCCTCAATCTTATTAGGGCAGTGCAAACAAAAAGGATCAGGAGTGATACTACGAGTAAAGAGATTATGCTTGGTAGCAAGTCTGTCATGTGCTACGAGCCACCTGAAGTGAGTGACGCGGGGGTTTGCGGGGATCTTCCAAATCCATTTCCAATCATCGAGAGGAGGAAGACACTCCCTACTCATACAAAGAAGATGAGCCTCCTTACTACTGAAGAGACCCGAGGATGAGTTCCAACAAACTCCATCAGGTTCATCATTGAACCACCTAGCAGGATGACTCAAAATCATGTTTTTAATGTTCGGAGGGATAATTAAAGACGTTCTATCAAGATCCCAAACTCCCTCAACCCACAGATCTCTCACCTTTAACTCACAATCTTGAAGGGTTAGAGGACCCTCAATCAAAAAACGAAGAGTACCCTGACCTAACCAATTATCAAGCCAAAAGTTGGTATTAGAACCACTACGGACCACCACTATAAGACCTTTTTTGCTCAGCAAGTTTTAACGTTGTGTGTTGTTGGGGGTTAATTTCTGAGCCTCTACTGATTAGCGGGGTAATCCTAAATGCCCTTCAAAAGCAAGAGCCCATGAGAGGAAAGCTGGGCCATGGCATTTAACCTAAATGCCCTTCGATGACTAACTCAGCAACAGAGCAAGATAATTTGATTGAGCAACACCAGTCAAGCAAGGAAAGCAAAGCTCTAAGTGTGTACAAAGTGTGGCAGTAGTGAAAAACTCCTAGAGAGAAAGAGTCTAAGCTTATCACAGAGTTGGAATTCAGATTCCCTTACCAAATGCATATTAATAGACTAAGGTAGGCACTAGGCAGCCAACAAGTAGACTGACCGCTACTGTGGGTCGTTATTGCCAGTAATATGTATGTTAAAGCATCCAACTCCAAACCAATTGGCAAAGAGTGGAGAGGCCGCCCAGGCTCATTTACTAGTTTTGGAGGAGATAATTAACCGATGTGGGGAGTGTTGGGATTTGTCCCACATCGGTTAATTATCTCCTCCAAAATTAGTATATGAGCCTGGGCGGCCTCTCCACTCTTTGCTAATTGGTTTGGAGTTGGATGCTTTAACATAGTATCAAAGCTAGGGTTTCGGAGAATTTGTTCCCCTTGTTTGTGCCATAAGTGCACCTTTATTTCTTGTGATCCAAGTGTTATGGATCATTTGTTTACCTTTCCACGTGCGAGTTGGGGATCGCACGTGCGGGGGAGTGTTGGGATTTGTCCCACATCGGTTAATTATCTCCTTCAAAACTAGTATATGAGCTTGGGCGGCCTCTCCACTCTTTGCCAATTGATTTGGAGTTGGATGCTTTAACAATGTATGCGTGCAACTTTAGTTATACTCAAATGTCTGTTAGTCATAAAACCTTTTCTCTGATTGAGTGATGTAACCCGGAGTAATACCATCAACATCAAGGGTGCACGCCCTACCAGTTGGTGGCTACTTGCCCCAGAATCTTATCAGCCGAAAAACTCCTTTCTAACTAACACTTATGATGTTTTCTCCATGATCAAGCAGTCATCGTGCCAGTTGCTTTGATGTTTTTCCTTCAGACACTCCTTATCCGAACATCATTCGATCAGACACCGAATGATCAGACACCAAATGTTGTGCACTGAACTAGGCATCATCACAACTGAACTAGCCGTCAATGATGATGCCAACAACATCGTGGTGCTCAGTGCTGTAGCCGAGAGGTGTCTTGCAGATTTGATAGATAGGAACGTGGTTCAAGCTACGAAAAAGAAGCTGAATGGGGCAGTTCAGAAATGTAGGCTGCCCTATGCCCTGCGAGAAATCTGGTCATTACCAGAACCTGAGAAAGCTGCATACCCAGGGAGCCACACAAATAAAAATTCCAAGTTATCTCCAACCGGTCGTAAAATTCGTCATCTCACCCACCATTCTGATGGGGATCGTGTCTGTTTCGATCCTCTTGGTGGCACCACAAATCTTTCTTCTGATTCTTTGTCACCTGCTTATGAGCATGTCATCTCTTTTCGTTCATTTGATACTCGGGAGGGAAGTCAACCTGGAAAAGAATTGGGGAAATTTCTCAAGGACTGCATTTCTAGCCGGTATTTGCTTTCACTGCGTGTTCTTGATCTTTAACGTGTATTTAGACCCGAGTTGCCCAAGGCACTTGGTGAACTTGTTCTGCTGAGGTACCTGGGTCTGAGATGGACTTACCTAGAGTTTCTTCCATCCTTCATACAAAAATTGCTGAATCTCCAAACACTGGATGTGAAGCATACTTCCATCAACACTCTGCCTACTTCAATATGGAAGATGGAACAGCTGTGCCATTTATACTTGGATGAGGATTACCGTTGTAGGTTTCCTGAACCAAGAGACTATTCTCTGACAGACCTCCAAACTTTATGGGGCCTGTTCGTTGACAAAGATAGTCCAGTCAAAGATGGCCTTGATAGATTGATCAATCTGAAGAGACTGGGAGTTACAAGCCGGTTAATGTCATCTAGGCCGGAGGCAATGTCGTCACAAGACTCACAACTAGAAGCAGTGGCTAATTGGGTTCAGAAATTGGAATTGCTTCAATCTTTGAGGTTGAAATCGTTCGATAAACATGGTAAACCTTGGGAACTACTCAAACTGGATTTGACAGGTCACACATATCTGTGTAGCTTATATTTGCTTGGAAGCATAGCAGAGAACAACGTTCTTGCTTCTATGTTACCATGGGCCTTAATTGAACTTACCTTGTCAGGATCAGGACTGAAGGAAGATCCAATGCAGTTTTTGGGAAAGCTTCCACACCTGAGAATTCTTAGGCTGTTCTCTGAATCATTCTTACGAGAGAAAATGCTTTGCCCTTCCGGAGGCTTTCCTCAGCTTCGTATCCTTAAACTCTGGAAACTGGAAAAACTGGAGGAATTGAATGTGGAGAACGGAGCGCTCTCTGATCTCATAGATTTAGAGATTAGATCCTGTCAAAACTTGAAGAAGCTTCCTGATGAATGGCGAGATTCAAGGACTCTCCAGATTAAGTTCTCAGATATGCCTGGGGAATGGGATAGGTTTAGAAATGATCGATCTGATTTCCATGAAGACAACTCTGTTAACAAATATAACACTGCAGAGACCTCTATCATACTGTCACAAATCAGGGAGAAACTGATGAAGTCAACAATCAGCAAAAGTAAGATAATTTTTCTTTGGAAGATAGCATCAGACGAACTTCCAACGGGGTCGAAAGAATGTAGGATCGGTCATAAAGAGAAGTTGGAAGAAACTGGGGAAGCGAAGATAGCATCAGACGAACTTCCAACGGGGTCCAAAGAATGTAGGATGCGTCATAAAGAGAAGTTGGAAGAAACTGGTGAAGCGAAGATAGCATCAGACGAACTTCCAACGGGGTCCAAAGAATGTAGGATGCGTCATAAAGAGAAGTTGGAAGAAACTGGCGAAGCGAAGACAGCATCAGACGAACTTCCAACGGGGTCCGAAGAATGTCCCTTTTGTGGTGCCGAGCCTGAATCAGCGGTCCATCTATTCTTCTTATGCAAACCTGTCAAAATGATTTGGTTCGCCCAGTGGGGTATTAGGACCGATGATTTCTCAAACCTATCTATTGCAGATTGGATCAGCAATATCCTCACACCATCCGCAATTTTCGGAGATTCTCCTCCCAATGAGACGGATTTTCTTAATTTCGCAGTTATTTTCATGGAAAAAATTTGGCTATGGAGAAACAAAGCTTTCAGTGTCACTGACCGTGTGGAGTTTGACCCCGACAAGATTTATCGAGAAACTTGCTCATCTCTCACGAGTATGGTCGTCTTGAGGGAGTGACGGCGCTTAGAGTTCAACGTAGCCCCTTGATCTCCTTCTCCAACGACCAATTAAGATGCAACTCTTCCATCGGGCGGATCATGTATTATACTAGCAGCATTTCTAGGAATATTTGCAATGGCATGATTAGATTCTTCTGTTTGTTTCCATGTAACATGCGCAATTGTTGTTGTTTTGTATATGGTTCTTTCTATTATGTAGAAGTTCAGTTGTTTTGTTCTTCGCTTTGCAATATTATTGTCGTCGAGCCATTCCGGTCATGAAAGGCAAGGGATGAACAATTGAAGATTTTTTTTTTTTTTTTTGGGATGTTTGATGAGAAGAGAACAGATTTTTATTTGATATATGCCTATTCTATGAATGTATTATTGTAATATAGCCTATCAGGTTGGCATCATTTTCTTCAGCTAACAAGAGTTGTATGCTTTGTTTGGATCAGTGAAGAGAAAGATAAATGAGAGGCAAGTGGTACACAAATACATTATCGGATTTTTATGCCGAACAGTTCATTTTCTGGGGGTATCAGCGAAAGTCGGTGCATTCCTAATGCCATTGAGCCAAAGGCCTATAGGCGGTTCATTTTCTTTTCAGTCTCGTAACCGAAAAAAACAACAACTGAGTTTCTTGCACATTTCCTTCTCCAATCTTTTCCCCTTCGTCTTCTTTCCCTTGTTCGAATCCGAGATCCAAACACAGTTGGGTTTTACTCTGTGTGTGTGTGTGTTTTTTTTTTTTTTTGAACTGGATTTATTGTGCCCCATTTAAACACCACTTATCGTGAAATCACACTATCCAGGTGAAGTCTCATTGTCCAATAAACTTTCCAACTTTAGGGTCCCTTTGATTTGAGCAAAAATGATAAGCGAAAAAAAGGAAGAGAGAAAAAAAATGCCACTATTTAACATTCGATTAGCATGAAAATATGAAAGTGCTAGAAAGTGAATTTTCTCGCACAAACCATAACGACTCCTCTTACTATTGGACGCTTACCTAGCCAACGTTTAGATCCAGCTCTACCCAAACTTTTCTAGTTCATCCCAACATTCCCTACTTGTCCAACTGTTGCTGAGCAGTTTTGGAATATAAAACAGACTTCTCCAGAAGGTAATTTTAATGTGGCTGATTTCCCCTCTTTTGCAAAAAGTGAATTTTCTCGCACAAACCATCTGCTTACAAACCTTTTACTTCCTTTCTGAGAAAACATGAAAAAATATTTAAAAAATCCTTTTGGAATCAGCCATTATGCCCATGATTCTCTTTTCTATCATGATCTAATTGTATTTTAATAATAAGTAAAGATAGTATATATTTCTTGCAAGAATATTTTTTTTAATAAAGTGTATCAGTAGAAAATTAGATGAAGAAGCCCACAGTACAACTTTAACCAAAATTTGCGTAACCAAACCAAAATGATTTGTAACTCTCACTAATATATTCACAGTGCGTAACAGACATGCCCTTCACAACTAACCAGAATAATAGTACATGACAATCCTTATAAAATATCGTAACAAATGAATAAAAAGTACAAAATAAACTGAGCCATAAAAACTGCATAACAAATGAACTACAAAATTCGTACCTACTCATACACATTCATAACTTCATTTTTCTCCGGCACACATCAAAATATTACGTAACATAAACAAAAAATACACTCATTCTATGGTACACCATCCTTTTTTTTGGGGGGGGTTAGTAAAGGCGAAACATAACAGTACGAAACAAGTCTGGAGTATTGAACCTCTACAGAGTCTTCGTGCAATTGAAATAACAAAACATGAGGTGCAACAGAAAATAAATTAAAACCCAGAGGCTCAGTAAGAGCTTCCTTTGCAAAAGTGTCGACGCGCATTTGTTCGCCTCTCGGTGATCATGCCTCACTTCCACCAGCGGGAACTGTGCCTAGGAGATACCTGCATTCACAAATTAAGTTGCACAAGGGATGAGAGTAGGTGTTGTGATCTTTGAGCATATATTGATCACTGATGCGGCATCCATGCTAACTACGATATTGGACCAGTTTCTCTCCTTAGCTATAGTTAAACCATCTCTCAAACCGCAAAGTTCAGCTGCTGAAACCGTACAAGAGCCAATGTTTCTTCGAAACCCCACCAAACAGATTACCATTGTGATCTCGAATGAGACCCCCTGCTGCCGCTATGCCATTACCACCAACAGCTCCATCTGTGTCGATCTTAACCAGACCAATGGGAGGAGGGTTTGCAGATTTTGTGTTGTAAACCGTATGGAACCATTCATTAGCCCGGAACAAAACATCTTGTAATGTAAAAAATCTAGGTTCAAGTGGGTTAGTGGAAGGACTAGAGCAGAAGTGATGTTTGTTCCGATTGAGCCAAATATACCAACAGCCCAAGAGGAAAAATGATAGGCCAAGGGATACCGGATACATGGTTGAAAGATGACTTGCTTTGAGCTAGGAGCCAAGTCGGGAATGGGATGGAATTATCAAAGAAAGTGGATGTGAGATTATCAATGAGATGAGACCACATGTCTCGCGCTTTGGACATGTAAGGCATCCTCAATCTTATTTATTAGGGCAGTGCAAACAAAAAGGATCAGGAGTGATACTACGAGTCAAAAGATAATGCTTGGTAGCAAGTCTGCCATGTGCTATGAGCCACCTAAGTGACTGACACGGGGGTTTGCGGGGATCTTCCAAATCCATTTCCAATCATCGAAAGGAGGAAGACTATCCCCACTCGTACAAAGAAGATGAGCCTCCATCCTACTGAAGAGACCCGAGGATGAGTTCCAACGAACTCCATCGGTTTCATCATTGAACCACCTAGCAGGATGACTCCAAATCATGATTTTAATGTTGGGAGGGATGATTAAAGTTCTATCAAGATCCCAATCTCCCTCAACCCACAGGTCTCTCACTTTTAACTCACAATCTTGACTAAAAAACGAAGAGTTCCCTGACCTAAACAATTCTCAAGCCAAAAGTTGGTATTAGAACCACTAGGGACCACCACTCTAAAGAGCTTTTTTACTCAGCAAGTTTTAACGTTGTCTGTTGTTGGGGGTCAATTTCTGAGTCTCAACCGATTAGCAGGGTAATCCTAAATGCCCTTCAAAAGCAAGAGCCCATCAGAGGAAAGCTGGCCCATGCCATTTAACCTAAATGCCCTTCAATGACTAACTCAGCAACGGAGCAAGATAATTTGATTGAGGAACACCAGTCGAGCAAGGAAAGCAAAGCTCTAAGGGTGTACAAAGTTTGGCAGCAGTGAAATAGAGAGCAAGAGTCTAAGCTTATCACAGAGTTGGAATTCAGATTGCCTTGCCATATGCATTATAGACCAAGGTAGGCAGCCTATAAGTCAACTGACCATAACTGTGGGTCATTATTGCCAGTCATATGTTTGCGAGCAACTTTAGTTATACTCAAATGTTTGTCAGTCATAAAAAAAAAAAACCTTCTCTCTGATTGACTGATGTGACCCGGAGTAATACTGTAGTGGGCCGAACATAGATGTTCGCATAGTTCGGACCATACCTGCCATGGACCGTTCAAAGGCCCCGTGCACGGCCTGCCGACGCTGCCTCATCATGTAAACTCGGTCTGCCTCAGGCTCGGCAGCGGACAAGGTCCACGCTCGGTTTGTGCCGTCGGCAGAGCCTCTATTGACGTTACCTCCTTCACGAATCCACAGCCACGCTCGGTACTGCCCGCGGTCGGCGACCCTCTGAGCACGGCGTGCAGCCGACGGCGGATGGTTGAAGAACCACGCGTCCTGCCACGTGCAGAAACGGTTACAACAGAAGATGATCACGGGCGCACATGGGTGTGCCAGCTCAGCCCTGGAAACGGTTATCAGATCTACTCCTCGACGTCACTGTGATGTCATTGGTCCCGTGGAAGGCACGCGATCGCACTTGGAGAGCAGGGTGGAAGGCATTATAAATACCTAGAGATGGTAACCCTAACAGGTACACGCCACTCAATACTCACACATACTCTCAAAAAGCTTTCTGCTTCTTCTCTGCGCTATACTCATCCTCTCGCCGGAGGGCCTTGCCGGGACAACCCCCAGCCAGGTCTTAGTCGTGCGTTCCTTGTGCAGGCTAGGAGAAGGAAGCTAACCCATCATCGAACCACCCACGAAGGATCGAGGAATAGAGGATCACGGGCCACACAATTGGTGAACCCGACGTGAACAACTTCTGATCTGAACGGCTCTCTCATCCTCCAAACTTCCCTCGCTCCTCCGTAAATCAGCGACCAAATCACTCATCATGGGCGGAGACACAGCGGACGCAACCGTCTCGGGGGCCAAAGACGCAGCTGGAAACGTCAATTCCACGCCAACCCTTGAAAGGCACATGTCCCTCTCTCTCGCCCCTGGATCCGGACTCTCGCCGGTCTCGGACGACGTCACTTCGGCCTACATCCGCCTGCTGCAGCGTCGCGACGACGAACGCGACAACGAGCTGGCGGCACTGAGGGCGGAAGTGGCCCAAATGAGGCAACACATGCAGCAGGACGCCATTCCTGCCGCATCCCGATCTGGTGGAAACAGGGGTAGAGGCGGGCAAACGCCGCCTCCACCTCCACCTCCACCACCGCAAGGGCGTCAGAACGAAGGAGGCCAACGCGGGTCCGTGAAAGACCGCCTAGGCTTCAACCCAGCACAAGATGACGCCAGGGGAATGATCCTCTATAAGCAACCCACAGTATCTGGGACGCATCGTTCCAGAAGCCATCACGACGGAACCAGGACAAGGGACACCGAGTCGTTCACCAGCACGTACTCAACTGGTCGCGCAGAGTTCTCTCGCACGACGGCCTCGCACCGTAGCCGAGACTCTGCCCGAACCAGACCCCATGTCTCTGAGCGCCTGGGGAACGTCCCGATAGAAAACAATGACGATGAACATCACGCTCGGCGCAACGGGAAAGACGTACGCGTTGAGGGCGCGAACGACGAAAAGAAATCCCGACGCCACAACGACAAAACCGTCGACGGCCCACGCCGAACAGAAAAAGACCTGCGAGACAAGCTTCGGCGAAAGGAAGCGGAGAAGACGTCGGCAAGGGAAACCAAGGAAAGAGATTCAAAGCGACCGAAAACGGACGAGCACGGCAAACCGCCGCGCCCCGGATTCGAGAGGCAGCTGAAAGATCTCGGCGTTTCCCCTTTCACCTCCCACATAATCAACACACCGCCAGAGCCCACCTTCCACCTGCCCAAATTTACGAAGTTCGATCCGTCGACGTGTGAGGCCTACACTCACCTCATCCATTTCAGACAAACAATTGAACTCTGCACGCTTAAAGATGAGGTAAAATGCAAGGCGTTCCCGTCCAGCCTCGGCTCCCTAGGGCTCCAGTGGTTCAACAAATTGCCCGCTGGATCCGTAAGGACCCTGGCCGACCTTGAACGCGCCTTCAACACTCGCTTCATCACAAGCAACAAAACGGCTAAAGAGCCTGAATCGCTGTCTCAGATGAGGAAACTGTCGTCGGAAACTCTCAGGCAATATGCCGAGCGCTACTGGCAGTTGTTTAACGAGATCCCTGGAATCGATGAGTACTGGGCCGCACGCACCTTCAAGAACGGCCTGGAAACTGGGAGCAAGATCTTAGACGAACTCGCCATCCGTCCACCGCACGGCATGGGTGAATTGATGCGTGTAGTGGAAAGATTCTGTGCTCTCGAAGAACTCTACGCAGACAGAGCCGCACAGGGAATCCCGAGCTCTAACAATCCGTTCTCCTCGACCGTGCACCAGCTGCCGGTACAAACGGCTACCCAACAAGTGCAGCCGAAGAAGCAAGTGCACAACATTAAAAAGGGGAAGGAGCGTCAACCAAAGGAGCATGACCACGTGGCCGAAACCACTCACTTCAAAGAACCAATCTGGTCTTTTCTGAAGGAAATAATGAGACAACCGTGGTTTGAGTGGCCGACGGCCAAGCTCGGGACTGACACCGGCCAACCGGATCAAAACCCAAGGAAGAAGTGCACTTACCATAACGAGCTCGGCCACTACACTACTGCCTGCGCACCATACAAGGCTCTCCTTGAAAAACTTGCGGCTCAAGGCCATCTCGATCAATACATTGATCGAGCAAAAACGCCCGCCCGACAGATAAATCCCAACCCAAACGAACAAAGACCGTTGATCCACGTCATCCATGGACCAGTAACAAAGGCATTCGAAACTACCCTCAGGGCCGACATCAACCAAGCCTCCACTTCAAAAGAGATACTCTCCGTCGGCTGCGGATCCAAACGTTCCCGACCACAAGACTTACCCAAATGGACCATCAGCTTTACCGAGCGTGATCTCGAACACGTTCAGACTCCACATTCGGATGCACTCGTCGTCACCGTCCAGATTGGTGTCCATGATGTCAAGCGTGTACTCATCGACCAGGGAAGTTCGGCTGAGGTTATGTACTATGACCTCTTCAAAAAGTTGGACCTACCAGAGTCGGCCTTACAGCCCACCGAGGTACCCCTCATTGGCTTCAGCGGAGCTCCTGTGTGGCCGGTCGGCCGAATCTTTCTGCCGGTCGTCGTCGGCTCAAGGACTGTTACCGTCGAATTCATAGTTGTCAACGCGCCGAGCCCATACAACGCCATCCTCGGCCGAACCTGGCTCCATGAAATGCAAGCAATTGCTTCAACATACCACCAGATTGTTCGCTTCATCGGCACAACAGGAAGACAAGAGGACTTGCGAGGGGACCAGATTGCATCAAAAAAATGCTACGTCTCTGCCGTCCACAGCTCCTCAAAAGCAAAACATGTGCAATGGATTGAAGTCCCAGAAATGGCCGTCATTGACGACGTCGGTCAGAAAGCCGAGGACAAAGCCGAAGAAGAACTGGTAAAGATGCCCATCAACGAGGACGGCTCTCGCTTCTTCTTGCTTGGCTCCTCACTTTCTGACGCCGAGCGAGAGGAGATGTTCCTGTTCCTCAAGCAAAATCTTGAAGTATTTGCATGGACCCCGGAAGAAATGCCGGGAGTGGATCCCAACTTTATCTGCCACTCCCTCAACATAAAAAAGGACGCCAAACCAGTCATTCAGCGGGCTCGACGCTCGGCACCAGAGCACGCCGACGCCGTGATAGAAGAAGTAAACCGGCTTCTAGACAACAACGCCATTCAGGAAGTACAGTACCCGACCTGGCTTTCCAACACGGTGGTCGTCAAGAAGAAGAATGGAAAGTGGCGAGTCTGCGTCGACTACACGAATCTTAACGACGCCTGTCCCAAGGACTGGTTTCCCCTACCAAAGATCGACCAGCTCGTAGATGCAACAGCCGGCCATGCTCGGCTAAGTTTTCTGGATGCCTACCGTGGCTATCACCAGATCGCCATGGACCCGGCCGACATGGAGAAGACAGCGTTCATAACTCCTCATGGAATTTTCTGCTATAGGGTGATGCCGTTCGGTCTAAAGAACTCCGGAGCAACATTCAACAGAGCGATCTTCAAGATGCTCTATGCCCAAATCGGCAACATCCTGGAAGCATACATTGACGACCTCGTCGTCAAAAGTCAAAAGGAGCACAACCATTTGAAGGAGCTGGCCGAGGTCTTCGAGATCCTGAAGTACCACAAACTGCGTTTAAACCCGGAGAAGTGCGCGTTCGGCGTAAGCGCCGGCAAATTCCTTGGCCATTTGGTCACACGGAGGGGCATCGAGGCCGACCCCAACCAAATCAAGGCAGTGGCAGATCTTCGGCCACCAAGATCAATCAGAGAAGTACAAAAACTAACTGGGATGGCAGCAGCTCTAAATCGCTTCATCAGCAAATCATCCGACAAGTGTCACTCCTTCTTCCACGCTCTCAAAGGGAAAAGCCGACGAAGTTTTGAGTGGACACCGGACTGCGACAAAGCATTGGCCGAGCTCAAAGATTACCTGGGTTCTTCACCGCTTATGGTAAAGCCCAAAGAATACGAAAATCTCTATCTTTACCTTGCAGTCTCGAGCCACGCAATTAGCTCAGCACTTGTTCGGCGAGAAGGGGCCGACGACATGCCAGTGTATTTCACAAGCAAAACACTCCTCCCAGCCCAGACTCGGTACCTTCCACTGGAAAAACTTGCACTCGCCCTGGTCTCCGCGGCGAGGAAACTTCTGCCATACTTTCAAGCGCACACCATAACAGTGTTGACCGAGCACCCTCTCAAAGCTCTTTTCCGCAAAGCCGACCTCTCAAACAGGGTCTCAAAATGGGCGGTCGAGCTAGCGAACTTCGATATCCGTTTCGAACCGAGGACAGCAATTAAGGGGCAGGTTCTTGCCGACTTCATTGCTGAACTCACACCTGAGGACTCGGAGACCCTACACAATCCTCCCAACCAACAGTTGGCCGAACACCAACCAAAAGAGAACCGGTGGCTTCTATTCCAGGGAGACACTTGGCGGATGCAAGTCGACGGCGCCTCCAACAACAATGGAGCCGGTGCCGGAGTCGTTTTGGTCTCTCCCTGCGGAACTCTTCACGAAAGTGCCATCAGCATCGATTTCCCCGCCACCAACAACGAAGCTGAATACGAGGCTTTGCTTGCCGGCCTACGCTCGGCAATCGCAATGAAAGTTGACAACTTGGCCGTATTCTGTGATTCTCAACTTATAGTCAACCAAGTACTTGGGGACTACGAAGCTCGAGACCCACGGATGATGAAGTACCAGGCCACAGCAGCAGAACTCATTACTCGCTTCAAAACTTTCAACATCGAGCAGATCAACCGCGAGCACAACGCCCACGCCGACGCTCTCGCTGGTCTAGCCTCGGCTTCAAAATCATCAGAGTTCCGAACCATAAATTTTGGGAACATTGACAACCCAAGCTTCGACACAATTCCAGAAGTGCTCAACATCAACCTTGGTCCGAGTTGGATGGATGAAATCGTGGCCTTCCTCAGAAATGACACCTTACCCGACGATAAAAAGGAAGCCTTTCGAATCAGAAACAAAGCTGCGTACTACTGGCTCTCTGAGAGCGGGCAACTTTATAGGAAGTCCATTTCCGGGCCCTATCTCCTCGTTGTTCACCCGAATCAAGTCCCTGATATCCTTGACGAATTGCATTCGGGAAGCTGCGGCTGCCACTCCGGTGGACGCTCGCTATGCCAACGAGCAATGAGTCAAGGATACTTTTGGAAAAACATGAAGAAAGACTGCGAGGACATCGTTCGACGATGCCGACCATGCCAGCTTTTCTCCCCAATCCCAAGGCAGCCGGCTCAAAACCTCTCCCCCATCACAAGTCCATGGCCATTCGCGCAATGGGGACTCGACATCGTCGGGAAACTCCCAACAGCACCTGGGGGCTTCAAATTCTTGATCACTGCAACGGATTATTTTTCCAAGTGGGTCGAAGCCGAGGCCCTGGTCACCATCACAGAAGCTGATGTCCGACGATTCGTATGGAGGAACATCGTGACCAGGTTCGGCGTACCCTACGCCATCGTCTCAGACAACGGCACTCAGTTTGTCGGCGACGGCCTCACAAGTCTCTGTGAGGAGTTCGGCATCAGATTCTTCAACTCAACACCAGCCTACCCTCAGGGAAATGGCCAAGCCGAGGCCTCGAACAAAACTGTTTGTGCAGGGATAAAACGAAGATTGAATTCAAAGAGGGGAAAATGGGCAGAGGAACTCCCCAGGGTTTTATGGGCTTACCGCTCCACTCCCCGCCGTTCTACAGGCCAAACACCGTTCTCGATGGCGTTCGGCATGGAGGCCGTAATCCCATTGGAGTCAAGGTTCCCAACTCTCCGAACGGAGAATTTCAACCCACAGTCCAACGACGAGGCCGTCGAGCAAGAACTGATTTTGGCTGAGGAAAAACGCGACGACGCTCGGCTAAAGCTTGCTGAGTACCAACAGACTGTTGCCAAGGGCTACAACAGAAGTGTCAGAATCAAAAAGTTCAAACCCGACGACTTGGTCTGGCGAAAGGTCGTCCAAGCAAGCAAGAAGAAGAAGTTCATGCCTAATTGGGAAGGACCATTTCGTATTGTGAAGGTTGCTGGGGAAGGGGCTTACACCCTTGAAGACATGCACGGCAAAGTGCTCACCAACCCGTGGAATGCACAGAACCTCAGGAAGGCTTACATGTGACGCTTCAATCAGACTTCGGCCAACCCTTCAGTTCGGCATGACCATCTTACATTTTTTATTTTCAAAGAAGGGCTTCGACCCACTGTTACTGTTTTTCCTTACTTTCACTGTACTTCGAAAAAATATCAATGCAATGACAATCCTTTTTGATCCACAAATCTTCAAACATCATTTCATGCATTTATTCCACTCTCGGCTAGAAAGCCATACACAAACGATGACTTCGGTCACACCCTACAAACGGCTCCTTAAAAAGCCCATTGCTTCGGCCAATTTTACCGCCCAAAGAAGCAATCACTGGACATACGGTCCGCCGAGTCTGAAATACACTTTTGGAACTCAGGCCTCGGCTCGGATTGGCAAGACACTATGGTCGGCCACCGAAGGTTAACTCGCAAGTTGGCGAGCAAACCACCCACAAACAATCACCACTCTCCAAACGTTCCTCTACCATGGTCTGGGGCTAACACTTTGGCCGAGCCCCATCCACTGGCAAGGGGGCACCTCACACTCTCAAAATAGGTCGACAATTGGATCACTCAAAGTGGGACCATGTCATACAACAATCCATTCATGTTCGGCAGACAACTTCCTACGGCCATTCTACTTTTGTCAGGGCTCGGCAGAAATACCTATACTTAACCATTTCGATCATGCAATACTCTCAACAATTCCGCCGAACCCAAACCAAAAGTGGGGGCTACGGACAACTACTCATTCACAAAACTACAAGAATTCTATGAAGACATGAAGGCAATCAGACAAGCTCGGCAACAAATAGAGACGCTGTAAAAGAAGCCATGCATTCATTAAAAAACTTCAAAATAAAGACAGATGCTGGAAAGATCCTAAACTGGGAGGTACGGCGTGGTAAATCGTTCGGTGCCGACCCCCTTAAACCATTACATCTGGCACGGCAAACTCCCAAGTTTGGAGCCGTCCAGTCCAACAAAATCCAATATAAACCTTAAACTCTAAGGTTGAGGCGGATCACCCTCGGCTGCAGCCTCAGCAAGACGAGCAGCGTCGTCCTCGGCTTCAACAGCCACATCATCATTCTTCTGAACAGGCTCGGTGTCTTGCTCGGCATTGGCAGCTTCATCCTTCTTCTCCCCAGCATCATCCACACCGCCTGCAGCGTCGGCAATAGTCATATCTTCGACATCTTCCTCACTGTCGGGAAACTCCTCCGGAGTTAGTGGGGCACATTCCTCCTCCGTGTACGGCAGCACAAGCTCAGGCACTTCGGCTATGGGGATCGACTTCATCAAATTCATATCCGGCTCCAGCTGCATGACCCCACACGCAGCTTTCACCCCATCCCGGTACCCAGCCCGGTACGCGATCGGCAGCTTCTTCTTCAGCTCCTCATTGACCATCGACCGAGCCTCCCGGACGTACTCGGCACCGGCTCTGTCATACCCAGCTTGAAACGCCTTCTCGTCCACTTCCTTCATCTTCCTCTTCTCCCTGCGGACAACTTGTCCGAGCTCGCGTTCGGCCGTCTTTGCATTCTCGAGGGCCTCATCCCTCTCTTTTTCGAGCTCGGCAACCTTCGACTTGGCGAACCTCAAGCCGTTCTTTGCAGCCTTTGCCTTCTCGCGCTCTGCCTTGGCGTCATCACGGTAACGTGTCCTCTCGGCAGCCAAGAGTTCGGCTTGCCGAGAAGCACGCAGCAGAGCTTGCCCAGCCTACACAAGAATAGTTTATCATCCTCGGCAACATGTGAAAGCATAAAAAACCAAGTCAAAACGTACCCGTACGAGATATGCACTTGTGTGGACTAAGCTCGGCTGGAGCTCCCCTGGAATCCTATCCATATCCCTTGGAAGAGCAAGCCCATGCAGCATGGTGACGGCAAGACCAGGCTCCTCCTTGACGCTGTCATCCACCGTGATCACTCTACCGTCGGCCATCGCGAACGATGGTGCAAACTCTGAGACGATCACTCGCCCATCAGAACCTGTCGCCTTCTCCACGGCCTTTGAGCCTCCAGCCGCCGAAGACTCCGATTGGTCCTTTTCTTTTGTAACTGGCGTCGGCGGCCTGGCAGGGAAGAAGTCATGTACCTTCTGCCTCTTAGCAGGACTCTCGGCAGGAGAAGGAGCAGCCACCTTCTTGCTGGCAGCAGCTGCTTCCTTTAGATTCATCCTCACCACGTTTCTTCTCCCCATGTCGTCGGCAAAATGAGGGATTAATGTTCGGATCGGAGGGATGTGGATGCCTTGGTGATCAGATGGCAGACTCTCTTGAAACCAGAAGTCAGCTGATTTTTGGAAAGTGGGAAATTTCACCCTCGGCTGCTTTGTTTTCCTGCTCGGCTTAGGGACTCCTTCTCCAACACCTACCTCAGCAGCTGATTTCTTACCTTTAGCCTTCGTGCTCGGCTCGGCCTCTTTGTCCTTCTTCTTCCTCTTCGTCAACTTCCCCTTGTACGAGGGCTCGTAGCGAAGCAGCGTCGGCGCGTCGCGGCAGACACAAGCCCTCAACAAATCCACGTGGCTGTCTACGGCCAAAGAGTTCTGAGTCTTGGTTATTGCTCGGTGATCTGCGAGGGAAAAATGCGTTAACCAAATATTACAAATTCATTGAAAGAATGGATCACGTTCGGCAGATATAAAAAGAAAAGGAAAACCTCGGAAATCAGTTATCTTCGGCACAGAATGCAACCGCATAGCCTGGTCGCCGAACTCGTAATTCCCACTGACCTCGACGTACAGGTTAGCCCATTTATCAGTGTCGGGAAGTCCGCTTATCAAAGGCTCCTTACCACTACGTGTGGACAGGTACCTACGGTTAGTCTTCCCGTGCCTGGACATAATGTACGTGTGGAATAGATCGGCAACGGTGAAATCAAGGTTGTGAAGCTCCTTTAACCTAACTACGGACATCACTATCCTAAAACTATTTATCGAGAAGAAGTGAGGTACTAGGCCGAACCTAGCCAGCAGCTCCCTCAAATATGGATGAAGGGGGAAACGGAGCCCGGCCTCGCAGATGGCCATCAAGGGGACCGTTATGTGCTCGGGACGATCCTGCCTCTTATCCCTAATCTTGTCACTAGCTACCTGGTGGACAACGACATCATTCGGTATGTCGTACGTTCGGCAGAAGTCCGCGTACTCATCGGGACGCCCACTGAAGTAATGAGCATGGGGACAAACTTGCCCACGCTCGAAGAGGTCGGCAAATTCTCTATCCACAGACGAGGTTTCAGCAGGAGCAGAGAGCGAAGAAGTCGTAGCTCCGGCCTGGGAGCGAATTCTGGACTCAGCCTCCGGCCCAAGCTCATGTTAGGTTTCGGATTCTGTGGAGAAGGTTATCTCCGGCTCGGTGTTAAATCCACCGTACTCGTAGTCATGCTCGGCGTTGGAGTCACCAGAATCTGACATGTTCGAGGCGATGGAAGAAGTTTGTCGTCGGCTTCTGTGTAACTCCAGGTACTCTCGGATCACAAGATTCGCAGAATCGTCCCCTGAACTTTCAGAGTCGGATGAGATGACGATGATTGGGGGAGCCAGACCTAACAAAGTTGAAAAAACAAAATCATGAGACCTCGTCGTCGGCCATAAAACAGTAGCCTCACCACGCTCGGTATCCTAAATGGCCCACCCCGTCATCGTTCTCAAGGTTCGACCAAACCGTGCTCGGTTGGAGCCTACCAAACAACAGAGACTGGGGCTCGGCCTGTTCCATCAACGGCCAAGCCCAGAACCCCTTGGAGGATTCATGCTCGGAAGAACAGGTTGAAGAAGGAGATGAACAGTCCGTTCATCTCCAGGGAGCACTGTTCACCTAGAACAAAAAGTGCCCCAAAAAACCCAGAAATGGAATGGAAAACGACTGGGAAATGAAGAAAAGTAAAGAGAAGCAAGAATCGAACAACATACCTGGGTTTGCAGCGAGATCTGAAGGCAGGTTTGCTGGGAATCGAGACCAGAAGATGAACAGTTGCTCTTCGAAGCTCTGGAAATGGGGTTTCAGGGAGAGAGAGAACGAAGGAGTTTCTCTCTCCTCGCCTCGCCCCTTTTATAGGGCTGGGGTTTTGAGTTTTGGGTTTCCCGCCCATCATTGCACCGCCGAACCAATGGCCACTCAGCGCATGACACGTGTCACTGAAAGGACGGTTTGCAGGGCTTGCCAGCCTACCCCTCGTCCGCCGTACCCATCCACAAGGTGACATCTGGCGTCCAACCATCGGAGTACTTCATCGACGGATGGGATTTCTGCTGAGAATGGAATGATTCAGGCTCAGCTGGAATCCATCTTCATCAAACAAATATACGCTCGGCGGTTCGGCATGTTCGGCCTAAGGATCAACATTCAATCTCTACCATGCATACGGCATCGGCAGAAATTGAGGGGCTATTGTAGTGGGCCGAACATAGATGTTCGCATAGTTCGGACCATACCTGCCATGGACCGTTCAAAGGCCCCGTGCACGGCCTGCCGACGCTGCCTCATCATGTAAACTCGGTCTGCCTCAGGCTCGGCAGCGGACAAGGTCCACGCTCGGTTTGTGCCGTCGGCAGAGCCTCTATTGACGTTACCTCCTTCACGAATCCACAGCCACGCTCGGTACTGCCCGCGGTCGGCGACCCTCTGAGCACGGCGTGCAGCCGACGGCGGATGGTTGAAGAACCACGCGTCCTGCCACGTGCAGAAACGGTTACAACAGAAGATGATCACGGGCGCACATGGGTGTGCCAGCTCAGCCCTGGAAACGGTTATCAGATCTACTCCTCGACGTCACTGTGATGTCATTGGTCCCGTGGAAGGCACGCGATCGCACTTGGAGAGCAGGGTGGAAGGCATTATAAATACCTAGAGATGGTAACCCTAACAGGTACACGCCACTCAATACTCACACATACTCTCAAAAAGCTTTCTGCTTCTTCTCTGCGCTATACTCATCCTCTCGCCGGAGGGCCTTGCCGGGACAACCCCCGGCCAGGTCTTAGTCGTGCGTTCCTTGTGCAGGCTAGGAGAAGGAAGCTAACCCATCATCGAACCACCCACGAAGGATCGAGGAACAGAGGATCACGGGCCACACAAATACCATCGAGGGTGCACACCCTACCAGTTGGTGGCTACTTGCCCCAGAAGAGAAACTTCTTATTAACCGACAAACTCCTTTCCAACTAACACCTATGATGTTTTCTCCTCGATCAAGCAGTCATTGTGCCAATGCCAATTGCTTTGATGTTTTATCCTTCAGACACTCCTTATCCGAACATCATTCGATCAGACACCAAATGATCAATGACCAGACACCGAATGTTGTGCACTGAACTAGGCATCATCACAACTGAACTAGCCGTCAATGATGATGCCAACAACATTGTGGTGCTCAGTGTTGTCGTCACCTAGCCAACAATTGCCACGTGTCTCATGCATTTATTAACTTCGGCATTTACGTCTTAATTGAACTTGTCTTCTTCATAAGTACTATGCATCTCAAGGTTAAAATGTCTGGAATGCCATTGCCACATCCAGATCCATGATTCCGTGGGTCGGGGAATTCTATACTCAGTATGGTCGTGGCATTTACATATATTCAGTTGAGTTAGATTTTCCACAGGAAAATCAAACTAGTCTATATGAGCTCCACACAAAGTGGGTAATGTTCACCCTTTTTCAGGTGAGTAAATAAAACAGAATTCAAGCCATCATGAGTTGAAACACAACAAACAACCTCTCCAGGTGCATGGTAAAGCTCATAACCAGAAACAGCCTCCTACGAATAGTGTTAGTATCAATACCATTCAAGAGTCACAATCAAGAACCCTGCAACTATTTACCAAACCCTCATTTTTTTCCCCAGCTATAGAACAAGAAGAAACATATTTACAAAAGAGAGACACACTAAGGAATCACTCTTTGGAACTTATTTCAAGGTGCTGCATTCAGCAATAAGTAGAGCACAGAAACAAATATAGAGACACGACACGTACCACCGGATGACAAATGATTGATTCAATCAATCAGATTTTAACTAGATCAACCATGCACAAGAGTTGCATTAGAAAATGTAGTCGGGTAATTGAAGCGGGAAACGGGCCAGCTCAACATCAAAAGGGTCGCCTTTGGGATCTGCCAATCTAGAAAACCAAACGAAGAAAAAACTCTTGTCAGTGCAACAAGAAAATAAATGGACATGCCACCTTCGTAGAAATTAAAAACACTCAAAAAAAACACCCTGATTTTCTATCACAACTCCCTGAGAAAACCATATGAAACCAATCAAACTCCAAGAAGTCAAATGCTTCAGGCATATATTCGGCTGATGCTTAAGATTGGCTTCCAAACCCACTACGATTCTGAGGCCAGTTAACAGATTGCATAAACCAGGCTAAATTTTAATACACACACCCTCAAAGGTTTGTAGAGAGTAAGGTGCAAATTTGTCTGCAGTGGCAACGCATAATCTTGAGCAGAGTAAGCCCATATTTCATTGACCATTAGAATTTCACTAACAGAGTAACTCAATCATCCAATTTGAAGTACCTTATCTACGTCATGTTCTGAAAGAAAGACGCATGTTGTCTGGTTTTTATGACTTTTTCTTAATTAGTAGTGTCAGTTGGGGGCTTGGGCAGAGGTCCTCGTCCTACATTCTATGGAAATGAGAAAAGAAGGAAAAACAGCAAAACAAAAGAATAACTGATCGAAGTAGCTACATAGAAGGTTACAGAAACATGTGAAGAAAACTGAAAAAAAAAAAACACCGGGGCAGCAAAATCGAACAAGTAAATGCATGTGGGTACATGTGTGCGTGACTGGGTGTGTGGGTCCAAGACAAGGACATGCTTTATGTGTGATATATATTCTTGGGGGCGTAGGAGCGGGTATGAATAACTCATCCAAAGAGCACTATGTACTATGTAGTAAAAATCATTACATCGCTGCGTAGCAACTTTTGCAAGGCTTGAGAGTTGAGGCCCTCTAAATGTATGCTCCACCTAGTCTGATCCCAGGCAAAGCTTAACACCAAAAGCAAGCCGAAACAACTACATTTATAACCTAACTTAGACTAAATAGAAAGCACTTTATCATTGTATTCTCTGACTGGACAACCTTTGAAACCTAATACTCCTCTTCAGGGAACCAATTTAGTTCCATATCACTCCACGGATGGTCTATGATACATAGCGACTAAATATAACATACAAGTACTAATTTCAAAATATTATCCTGCATACACAAACACGGACATGCATACCATAGATGTAGATGGGTTTGTTTCCTAATTCCTACCAAAATTTGCTCTACAAGGGCAACGCTTGTAGCATTCGGATTCAACTTCAACCATGCAGAGGCCTACCTATCCTCACAACTTTACAGGCCCTCTAGGCAAATGAGGTTTTGGTTGAAGGCACCATTCCGTTCAATTGAATTAGAAGGCTTTATACTCTTAAATATTAATACAAATTTGCTCTGACAAGGCATCCACCCAGATAATATTACCTGAAAGCTAAGAAAATCTAAGCCTGCTGCCACTAATAGATGATTGGTTCACGCTAATAAGCTGAAATGTGAAGGCACGATTCTGTTTAATATCTTGGTTTAGTTATTCTCTACATTAACTCTCCAAGCATAGTTGGAAAAGAATAAGGATGCCAAATGTAATGGGCCATCAGAAAGTGATAAAAAAAAGAAAAAAAAAAGAAAGGAGGAGCCATGAGAATAGGTGAACACTTGGTGAGTTATTATCACGTAATCAAATGGTTCCATCCTACAAAGTATAATTCCATTGATGAAAAAGTACTGATGGCAATCCACAGCCATGAGCCAAAACAGTAAGAACAAAGGAAAGGCTTGATGATTTACGTAGAATCATCAACCGGAGGCCAGGGTTAAGGTTGTTTCAAAAATAGAAATTTATTCAAGTAACAGGTCGAGACATACCTGCCAGGGACAAATGTGAAACAACCCTCAACAGAGCCTGAAGAAGATGATAAAGGTATGCAACTCTCATATACAAACTCCTCCTCGCCAGGACGTAAGAGCGGAAACTGCAAATAAGCAAACTAAGAAGTCATTTAACATAGTAAACTAGTAAGCATATGAAAAAAACACTAGCTGTAAGTTGCTTATCAATGAAAGGAAATTATAGACATTCCAACATTGAATAACATTCGTAGGAAGTGTCTGATTTGAGCACTTCAAAAGAAAGTCAAAGAAGTACATTTGTACGCTGGGTCACACAGCTCATCAGACACCCAGCCCATATTTTGGTTTTGGGTTTTTTCCCCACAAGAAAAAAATAAGGCAACAACAAAAGGCCACCCACATGCAAAAAGAGGGCCACAAATAAAACAGAAAGGCCCCAAACCCAAGTATATATGTCAAAATTTTCTATAAAATTAAGGATTTGGTTGAGAGTTGGGCTATACTCCTTGACTCTCCTTTCTAATCTGTCATCAGGCATAGCTGTCCTGCAAATCTATTACTGATATGTATGTCCTACTTCTGCACTTTCTTTGATTGCGTTCCCCTGTTAAAGTTTTGCACCACTTTGATTGTACTCTATCACTTTCCAAGTTTCTTCACTCGATTTGAATCGTACGACAATGTGCACGCATATCTGCTCCAAAAT
Organism: Rhododendron henanense subsp. lingbaoense; assembly: GCA_020567845.1. Lineage (NCBI taxonomy): Eukaryota > Viridiplantae > Streptophyta > Magnoliopsida > Ericales > Ericaceae > Rhododendron > Rhododendron henanense. Next base: position 39,217,067 of record CM036316.1, on the reverse strand, counting down.
CAGGGTATGCTATCAAACAGAAACCCCAAAAAGTCCCTCCTTAAGTCAGGACCCATATTACAGTCGTAACATTGAGATATACCATATATAGAAGTATCCTACTGAACTATGTAGTCCCAGAATTGCTATCATTTGCAGGTTTGACAACAGAAACAGTGGTATGCGCTTACAGTCCTAATGGGCCCTTTTACCTTATTTCCACCATAATCTATTCCACAAAGACATTGCCTCACAGCACAAACCCACTTCAAGTAGACAACACAAATGAGTAATTGTTCTATCCAGTTCATCCATGCATATTAAAATTCCACTCGAAAGACATGAAAAAAAGAAAGCAAATATATTTGAATCTTCTTAAATTCAGTACATAAATTTAAACCATGAAAACGTTATGAAAACAGTGTACCTTTCCTATAACGGCTTCTTCATTTATATCTTTCACGACAATATCATTAGCACGGAAGATCAAGTGTCTCCGATACAGTTGGCAAGAAGCAAAGGACATTCCATAAATACAGCATCCTTCGGGCAAAAGGGACATACGCATCGAATAAGAAAAGTAAAACTTCTCAGATTCATGTTGAAGGTAGCAGAATTCCGGGACAAGCACAGCTGAAGCACGGACCTTCACTAAATTATCTCATCTTAGATTCTATATAACATCAGCAAACAAAGAAGTAATTGAAAGCAAGGTCGTCAAATTGTGAATCGAATTGAAAATCAAAATTGTATTTGTGAGCAGTGAATCACTTCGATTGGGTCATCATTTACAAATAGGCTTTTTACCACTGGGTCCACAAATTAATTCCTATTAAGGTAAGATGGAATACTTAATTACCACTAGGTCCACTTTTTACAAAAATACATTTACCATAAATGGAAGTGCCGCCCTAGGGTTTTAGGGTATAGGATAGAGCCCTAGGGTTTAGGTTTAGGCACTTTCATAGGGGTTTTAGGGTGCACTTTTCTATCATAAGATTTTAGTGATGTAGGTACTTTCATAGGGTACCCTAGGGTTTAGGCTTAGGCACTTTCATAAGGGTTTTAGGGTGCACTTTTCTATCATAAGATTTTAACAGTGTAGGCACTTTCATAGGGTACCCTAGGGTTTAGGCACTTTCATAGGGTACTTTAGGATTTAGGCACTTTCATATGGTTTCAGTGTTTCATTAATTAGAGGTGACTTGGTCGGAATTACTTTTTATTTTCTGTAACTAGTGGTAAAAAGCCCTTTACAAATTACACTTACGAAAAAAAACAGATTTAGGTCCTAATCAATAAAATTGTTGTCTCAAAAGATAAATTGATGATTACATGGTCTAAAAGACAAGACACTTGCTTTTATTGCAATCAAATGTGGGTCACAGTCCCGCCGTGATCTACATTTCTACATAATGGCAATAAAAACTCAAATATCAAATGACATAATCCATATATGATTTATTTATTTTATTTTTTTGATAAGTAATCCATATATGAAATTATAATCATCACAAGATCAACAAGTTCAAGAATTTTATGTAGGGTCTCACAGACACGGGCACATTCAAAATAAGTTATGCATACAAAAGGTTTCTGCTCAAAACAAAAAAGGCTCATTTCGAATGATTAACGTTTTTAAGACGCTTAGGCTAGGTTCTGGCCTATGTAGCATGGACACTTCGTCGGAGCTCACGTACTGGTGTCGGACACTTCGCGGACACCGACACTCTCTAGACACGTGTCCGACACTTCTCCCAGAGTATCCTGTTTTTTTTTTCCCCAATATTTGGGATCCAACACTTTAGGGACACTTCGGGGGTAAAAATGCAATTAGAAATACTTTTAAAATGGATCAAAGTGTACACTTTAGGGACACTCTCTTTGTTTGAATGAGTTCTCTCTTTCTTTCTCTCTGTGATTAGATTTAGGGCTATCTAGTTATAATATTATTAAACTTTTATCTTATTTGAATTTTTTTTAACTCTCTCTCTCTCTCTCTCTCTCTCTCTCTCTCTCTCTATATATATATATATATATATATATAATGTATCCCCCAAAGTGTCGTGTCCCCCATTTTCTAAAAATTTGCATGTCAGGGTGTCGGTGTTGTGTCCATGCTACATAGGTTCTGGCCTAAATTTATTCTTGGATCATTTTTCATAGTTTTTTTTTTTTTTTTTTGTCTTCTATGCACTTTTGTTAGTATTGCGTCAAGTTTCTTTGAATGATTTATCCATCTAAGAGAGGAGTCTGAAAAAAATATGAAACACAATCGAAAAAAGTTCAAATTGATATGGATTATTTCTGTCCTTAGAGAAATTGTAAAGTTTTTTGCCATAATTTGTAACTTTGTAGATTCCTATCATCGAAACGAATTATGCCTTGTTTGGATGGGGATTTGAAAATTTTTGAGTTTGGTTTTTTGGGTAAAGAATGGAGAGAGAAATTAGGATAATAATTGGAGATAGGGGTAATGAGTGGAGGGAGATAGAGAGAGAAATGAGAGTAATGATTGAAAATAGGGATGATGAGTGTGTTTGGAGTTGGGAAAAAAATTCAAAAAACAATCTGAACAAGGCATTAGTGATCCAAAAAGAAAAAATCGACACAAAACTAACCAAAGTTCATATAAGAAGAAAATTCTGTCAAAGATAATCCAATAATAAAGTTAGGCCAAACTTAGCCAGTCTTATATCGAGGCTTTGAGCCACGCTGTCATTTATGATCTTACATAACATCATAAGATTTTGCGATGATTTATAGATTAGAGGAAACAAGAACTCAGAAGACAAAATAAAAGACATGGGTTCATATAAGTTATAATATATTCAACAAGATTTCTAGCGTGTTGTATAGCTATTGTTCAAGAAAAGTAGGTCTTTAAAAAAAATAGAGGCCATCTGATTTGAGTCATTTGACTAATATCATATAAGGCTAACTTTAGTTTATCAAAATAGCAATAAATAATTCATGAGTAACAAACCTTAAACATCTTTAGAAAATGTATTTTGATAATGTTGAGGGAAAATTCTAACAAACTGTTTTAAGAACTGGATCCAAGGAGGACTAGTAGATTCGATGGCAGTGCGCCAGGGAAAGGGCCAAGCTGTACAAGAATACCCCCATTAAAGTACCAAACAAAGGGTTCCACAAGCAAGCTATTATTCTGGGGATCTCCATTGAGGAGCATCAAACCCTAATGAAAGATCTCTCCCCATTAGCAACAGGTAATCATTTAAAATGATCAAATCACCAAAAAAAATCAACATATATTGCATGGGTATTGTATATATTTGTACTAAGCACTATGCAACTATATTTTTTATTTTCTTAAAAAAATAAAGACGTAAGAAGGGTTTCAAAGTCGTAGGATGTGATAGTTTCAAGATCGAATGAGAAATAAATTTCGAATCGAATCAAGAGTCATGAGTCATGAGTCAACAATTCCATCCCAGTCTCAATTCACCTACGCATTCATATCCTTTTTGCATGAATCGTGAATCATATGATTGTGATAACTGTGATTGGAATTATTATATCGGCAAGAGGAAATGTTGATAACAACAATAGAAGAGGTAACATGCCAATATGTAATAACTAAAAGAAAGTATTTATAGATATATGCAACACTGGAATTAATTCCAGTGTGTGTCGCTCGCTATGTAGCACCGACACTCCACTAGGGGTGACGTACCGGTGTCGGACACGTGTCGGACACCGACACTCACCGGACACTCGGCCGACACGTGTCGGACACTTCTCCAGAAGTGTCCTGTTATTTTGGGCAATATTTGGAGTCCGACACCTTCCAGACACTTTCGGACACTTTTGGGACACTTTCCAGACACTTTTGACAGACACTTTTGGGACACTTTTTGTTGCAAGGTATAGATAATAGATGTAATGACTTGGAAAACAATGTACTGCAAAGGTGAAAACAAGGCTATCTGGATATAATATTATTAACTTTTATCTTTTTTGAATTTTTTGTATTCTTGATATATATATACATATACATATATATAGACGTGTCCCCAAACGTGTCGTGTCCCCCATTTTCTGAAAATTTACGTGTCGGGGTGTCGGTGTCGTGTCGTGTCGTGTCCGTCGCTTATGTTTTCCTTTCTCTTAGGGGAGTGGGGGAGCATAGCACGTGGTGTCTTACCTTAACACCATTTGTTATAGCAATGGAACAGTGGGGAGCTTTCTCAGGGAACAGATTGATGCCTCTGATTTTTCCTTCCTCACGTAGCCTAATTACGCCACTGTGCAAGCGGTGACCATGTTCTTCCAGCCATAACAGCATGGCATCCTGTTGTTGACTACCTCCGAAATCCGGCACCAACCTAATCAGTTCCTTTGGTACACAAGGAATCATTTCGTCCTCATTTGCCCAATTCCGGGTACCCACATAAAGTTGACCATCGTCACAGTTGAAGAAGAAAATCTTTTGTCCGTAAGTGGAAGAAGCAACAAGAATATACTTCCTACTAAATCCAAGCTGGCGTACGATCCTCTTTGTTTCGCGGATTACCAGATGAAGAGGTAACAAGTACACATTCACAAGGTGGTTATAAAAGGAGTAGCCACCTATAAGGCCCAATGGACTTCCCAGCAGGTGACCACTAACTTTCTCCCTCTTCAGGTCTTGACCATCGCAAAACCGATAGAGAAGCCTAGTGGGAAGAGGCAGCTTTACTTTCAAACTCTTTTCCAAACTTTTTATTTCATCCTCAGATGCACCCTTACGAAGGGTAGCCAAGGCCTCCGGAAAATTAGCTGACAACCAGCTTTTAAGTCTGCCCCAACATCTTTTGACTCGTCTAACTAAGGGCCAAGGATACATACCAAAAGCTTCCCGCCATACCTGATAAGTGACCTGGAGAGAGAGAGAGAAAGAGAAGTGCTTTTAAAAGCTGCATAAACAATAATGTTGCTCAAGTTATATTTGGGCAGTTAAGAAACGAGGACAAGAAAGATAATCCATGTCTCTGCGGTAATTTCACAAAACTGGAAATGAGAGCTTTTCCACTCTCCTTGCTTTCTCCCAAAAATTTCAACATCTGCTGAACCACCGAACAAAATCCTATTGATTGCAGCTTTTGGAATGTTTGATTCTCAAAAAAAATTGTCGCACTCTGTTAAGTTCTTCAATTAATTAGGTGAAGGAAGAGATTGGGAAAATCAAGGAACAGGAAATTTACAAGACAAGTCATTTAATTTTGTTTAGGTCTGGGAAACAAGAAGGAAATGAATGATCATTTCTTTGAGATCCACAGTTTGATTGGCAAAAACAAATGTGGATTGCGGAAAAACCTATGAAAAGAAAAGGACAAAATCCACTTTGACCCCTGTGGTTTGGGTCATGAGCGGATACACCCCCTATGGTTCAAAAGTATGCACATAACACCCAATTCCGTCTATTTTAATGGAGATGTATCTCACACGCCTCTTGCATCTAACCAAAATCCAATCCGAGCCATTATAATATATTAATCATAGAATAGAGCATCTCTGTAAAAAGTCAACTCGATCAGACATCAATTCTTGTTAAAATGAATAATAAATTTAAATTTGAAATTACTACTTCATAATAAATTCGATTCGAACATGAGATTTTCATTTTTTGATCGACTTGAATTTTGGTATGGATGTAGTACTTGTCAAACTCTATGATATCAAAGGTACGGATCCAATTTTTAGTACAGGGGATGAATTGGTTAAATTCAAGGAAGAAGAAGAATCAATGGAGAAGATAAGGGCATATCGGACTTTTAATGCATGTCTGTCATACTTGACGTTATTATGGACGGAATTGGGTGTTATGTGTACACTTCACAAACCACAGGGCTGTTATGTACACACTTTTAAACCATAAGGGGCGCATCCGCACATGACCCAAACCACAAGGGGTCAATGTGGACTTTGCCCAAAAGAAAAAGAAAAAGAGACTACCCAAATTAGGAAAAATGGACGTCATTCCCCAAGATAGGCTCATTTTAGATAAATAAAGATCTTGGAAAAATAAAATTGACACTATCACAAGAGTAACTCAAATTTATAATCAATTGCTCATATATGGATTTTGAAATTTAATCAAATCTTTAGAAGGTTAAGGATTGCAGTTGTACAAGAATCCCAAAACACGAAATACATTTCTTTTACCTCTAATCCATCTTCCACTCAAGTTTTTCCACAACCTATACTTAAACCTCTTGTTTTACATGTTAAATTTAGTATAAAATCCCTTGATTTAAATCCAACCTCTACCCAAACGGAGCCTTAGTTAACCAATTGAGAATTACTAATCTAGGGTTCTTCGCTTGAGAAAATTTTCACAATTTTTTCCCTTAATTTCGTCAAATTCGCTTTGTATGCCACAATTTTATCAGGACCCAAATAAACCCACGGTCGAATAAGCAATTAAAATTTTTCGGGCAACGGGAACAGACACCCATATGTACATACGTACATACATACACACTACGTACATACAACTACAGAGATGGAAAATGTATGAACCTTGAACGTAAGGTGGGATTACCAACCACCTATACTTAAAAACCTCCTATTTTGCAGAATAATATGAATATCAAATCCCTTCATTTAAAATCCAGCCTCTATCAAAACAGAGCCTTAATTAACCAATTAAGGATTAGTTACCCAGGGTTAGTCGCTTTAGCCAAGTTTCCAGTTCTTTTTTTTCTTTTCTTTTTTTGTTCGGTTGGTGATATGGAAATTTTTTTCAACTCCAAAAACACTCATTACCCCTACTTCCAATCATTACTCTCATTTCTCACTCTACTCATTACCCCTATCTCCAATCATTACTCTCATTTCTCTCTCTATCTCTCTCCGCTCATTACCTCTATCTCCAATTGTTATCATAATTTCTCCACTCATTACCCCAAAAACCACACCAAAAATTCTCTTTGCATGCCACCGTTTTCTCAGAACCCAAACAAATCTAAGGTTGTATAAGCAATTAAATTTTCCCAGACAATGAGAACAAAGACACATTTTTTTTTTAACAAGAGCATCTCCAGCCCTTGCAACAACATTAAACGAGACCGAACAATAAAGGGAGCCTATACACCTCTCTAAACGCCGAAAATCCCCAACTTGTCAACTAATTGATCAAAGTTTTTTTTTTTTTTTTTGATAACTCAGGTGCCCTGTCAGCTTACGCACACCTCAACTAATCTTAGGGTCCAATTCCACCGCCCATCAACGGCGAAGCCCAATGAATACCGAAGCAAAGCTCAGTAATCTGTGGATCAAAGTGTTGGTTTAAACTCCCTCAACTCCCAACTAAACAAACTAGAAAGAAAGGAAGAGTCTTTTAATTTTAAGCATTGAAATCTCATCCCATCAAAATATCTACGATTACTCTCGCCAAATACACATACAAAAAAAAAACACATATATATATAGATTAAACAAACTAGAAAGAAAGAAGCTCTTAATTTTAATCAAGGCCGTCTCATCCCATCAAAATGTCTGCGATTTCTCTCTCTCTCTCTCTCTCTCTCTCTCGCCAAAAAGACTTAAAACTAGTATATATATATATGTATGCATATATGGGTGGAAAATGGGTGTACCTTGAAAGTGGGCGTGGGATTTCCAAGAGGGTCCTGAGGGGAGGAAAGGTCGAGCTCATCGGCACAGAATTTGGACCAGAGGGACTCGTCGGCGGCCCAATCACGGAACCTCTTGTTTAAGCAGCCTACCGCGGCCGTGTCGGTGGGACCCAATTTTGATAGAATCTCGTGGATCGCAAGAGCTCCTCCTACGCTGTCCAAACCCATCACTCTCTCTCTCTCTCTCTGTCTCTCTCTCAGTGGATTTGGGGACGGAGTAGTGGAATTTACTGGAGGCCCAGAGAGCAAGAGAAAATGATAATTTGTGTGATGTAAACAAGAAATTGGGGGCTTTCCCAAACAGACTTTTACGCCCTGTGTAATGCTGATTTTGCCGCTCCATTTTTTGTTAACGCCACTCCCCTGTAAGTATATTTTTGGTACAAAAATACACTTGCAGATGATTGGCGTTAACAAAAAAATGAGTGGCAAAATCATTTCCCTTGTTTAATTGTCATATTTTTAAGAGATGAGAAAAGGAATTTGATTTTGACACCCCATGTTTAGCTATTGACACTTTTTTTTTCCTTTCTCCTATTTGAAATTAAAATAATACCCTTTAAAGTGGACGAATCCTAACAAAATAAAAGATAAGTTTGTAATTTCGCACAAGATAAAGACAAAAGACTTACCCAAAAAAAAAAAAGTACCAATGATTAAATGTGAAATATCAAAATCACTTTACTTAAAAAAAATTGTATATTCCGTTTGCGTATTCTTTCAATTTTAGTCAATTTTTTTAATATTTTAATAAAAAAATTATTTTTTAAAATAGAGCTACGCTATATGCATCTAAAAAGTAAAAATTTGATAAGAATTCAGTAAAGACGAAAAATGACCAACATTTTTCCCAACAACATTTGTAATTCAGTAAAGGGTACACTACTTGATCCTCATACAAAATATCCTCATTCAATTTTAAAAGGGTAAATTTCACTTACCTCCCCTGAGGTTTCTGACAATGATAGACACCTCCCCTCACATTTCTGAAATTGCACTTACCTCCCCTGTCAGACTTGTCGGCTAACAGACGTTAACAGAGTGCGTGAATGTACAATTTTACCCTTTTATTGACCTCCCCTGGTTTCTAACAATTGCAGGTACTTCCCCTAGGTCTCTCTCTGCTATATAATTTAAACTATAATTTAATTAAGATATTGGAGTTAATGCAATAGTTCTAGTCTAGAATTTAAAAAATGAAAGTTTACTTCATCTTATCTCTAAATTTCTTGTGAAAACAAACTTTAAAATTACTATAAATTTTTGCCTATTTTCAAAGATTTAAATATTTAGTTTTAGATTTCTAGTTTCATTGAAGTTGTGAAAATTTAATTCCAGCAAAATTCTAAAGGTATTTGTATTGGGAACCCATAACCTTTTTTTTTCCAATTATAATTTTGTTGCTTTATAAATTAAATTGAATTTTATTAGAATATCCTATCATAAATATCATTATCGAAAAAAACATATGGGTAAATCATGTAGCCATAAGGTCCTTTTCTGAAAAATAGAAGATTAATTTTGACCAAAAAAAAAAATTTGACATGTGTATTGCTAATTTAAACCAGCCTCAATTAGCAACTATATTCTATATACCATAGAATTTTTTAATACCATGAAACTTTTAATCACAAATTTGTTTTACAAGATCCAAAAGTTCGGAAAAAATTCGGTTGGAGAAAAAATATGGTTTGGCTAAAAAACTGTGTAAGAGTTTTAGCCAAAATATGCATTTTTACTCCAATCAATTTTTTCCCAGTTTAGATGACATGTAACCTTAATTTAAAATCATGTATTTTAGAAATTTTTGTTATTCTTTGCAAAAATAATAAAAATTGAAGCTTTATGTAATTTCTTTGTAGTGCTTATGTAGCGTTTGTCTTCAAATAAATTCAAAAGCTTTTTCAATCACCGTTGAAAAAAAATACTTATACGTTCATATTTAATTTAAAACCAAATGTATATATATGTAATCGAAAAGTTCGAAAAAGAAATCGGTTGGAGAAAAAAGATGTTTTGACTAAAACTTTTAACATAATAATTTTGGTATAAAGATGCATGGTGTAGGGTTGGGGAAAAAAGTTTACCTTAATTTAAAGCCATATTGTTTTTAGAAATTTTTATTATTCTATGCAAAAAAAAAAAGACTTTTGAAGTTTCATGATAAAGGATAGGGTTGGGGAAAAAAGTTAACCTTAATTTAAAGCCATATTGTTTTTAGAAATTTTTGTTATTCTATGCAAAAAAAAAAAGACTTTTGAAGTTTCATGATAAATGATAGGGTTGGGGAAAATATTTACCTTAATTTAAAGCCATATTGTTTTTAGAAATTTTTGTTATTCTATGCAAAAAAAAAAAAAGACTTTTGAAGTTTCATGATAAAGGAAAGAAATTGTAATTGCTTTATATTTATGCCTACATTTGCATTTGACTTCAAAAAAGTCAAAAGTTGTTTCAAGTTTCCTACAAAAAAAAAATTAAGGAAAAAAATTGTAACTTAATCTCTATATTTATGCCTAATATGCATTTGACTTCAAAAAATCAAAAGTGTTTTCAAAGTTTTGTAAAATAAATGCTTGTACATGCAAATTTAAAATCAATGTATATATGTGTTTAATTTTGAAGATACACGTGCATGTGAGATATGTATAATAACTTAATCTCTTTTAAATAGTTTTAATTAGGAACATTAATGTCTTTTAAATTGAGTCTAGAAGGGAATTCATTTCACAAAATCATTCTAAAGGGGTAAAATTGGTAATGAAATGGATTTAGTAGCTGATGTAAGCATTTTCCGTTACCTAGTAACAGTCTTCTAACGGCAATGGGGGAATCTGCAGCCGACAACTGAAGCAGAGGGGAGGTAAGTGCAATTTTTAAAACGTGAGGGGAGGTGTCTGTTATTGTCAGAAACCTCAGGGGAGGTAAGTGAAATTTACCCATTTTAAAAACCCGCCTTGATAAGGTACCTTAAACTACCTGATCTCATTTTGTATATTTTGAGATAAATGTGTTTGAGTCAAGAATTTTACGAATTCGAACTGTCATTTTTTTCCCTCCAAGGTTACAGATCTGGTTATATGTAGGGCTGTAAATGAACTGAGCCGTTCGTGAACTGTTCGAGGCTCGACTCGGTAAAAGCTCGTTCGAATTTGATTCGTCTACTTAACGAACCAAACCTGAACCTCAATTTTAGGCTCGTTTCATAAATGAACCGAACATGAACATTGTAGTATTCGGCTCGATTAGGCTCGTGAACCTGGAGTATATGCATATCATGGGGATTTTATATAGTTATATAGTGAAAATTTTAAAACTTGTACAAGTCTAAACGTTTACAATTACTAAAAACTTACTTATGTATACGTTTTTATCAGTTTATATGTATATAAATGTATTTATGTACATACTAAATTTTTTACTTACAGCTTTAGACCTAAATGAGAGCATAAATATATGATATTATTGGGTCGTTAAGGCTCATGAACAAGCTCGAGTTCGACCCAAACCTAGACAAGCTCGGTTCGAGTTCGGCTCGTCGTACTTTTCATTGAGTTCGGCTCGAGCTCGAGTTCGCTAAAAAACTTAATGAACGAATCTGAACATTCTAATATTCGGCTCGATTCGGCTCGTTTACAGCCCTAGTTATATGAAATGAACTATTTCCTCTTTCCCTTTTTATTACTGGTGGTGTATTTTGGAAATGGAAAAAGCTTTTTGGCAGTTTTTGTGGAGTCCCACATCGGCAACAAAAAGAAATAATATATGGTATATAAGTGATTTCAACCAGTTACTCCGTATTATATAACCCAAGTGTCATACTATGACCATCAAGGAAAGGTCGTTGGGCCAATGCAACGGAACCTTGTAGCTAAGGTGTACTGAACTAAGTGTCATATCATGAACAACTGAAAAAAGTTGTTGGGCCACTGCAACGGAGACGCTTGCAACGAAGGTGAGGAGATTGCGACCAAATAATGTACTCCGTATAACATTAGGTTTAACTTTTTGAGTCACGTGATTAGGCTAAGAAGGGTATGCGGGTCGTTATAGGTTTAGTTTTGATCTGCATCTTAATTGATTGATAAAATCTCATCCTTTATGATCCAAACTGCTTATTTGTGAGCACACACCGTCCATTTTTCTCAAGCTAATAGTGTTAAGATTGGATTGCCTCCCATTACTTCTGATTGTATATAGTAAGTTTTTATTTGGTGGGATTCGAAAAGTGTAAAAATAAAATTTGAAAACATATTCATATCAATTTTTTGTAACTTTGATCGCACTTTCTTCCAATTCTATTTCAAAACCACGGAGGAAAGAAAATAATTGTTTATCCTTCTTTTCCTTTTCTTTTTCTATGTTCCAAATAAACAATTAAATGTGCTCAAATTTGATTCACTTGACCTTCCAAACTGGTGAAATGCATTTACCGAAAAAAAAAATTGGGTGAAATGCGAACTTCGAGTAAGATCCCCTCGTGTAATGTGAGGTCTTCTTGCATGTTCGTCAGTAATGGAATTCACCATGCTTCATTTTGATGATCCAAACAGTTTCTCTTATAATTTCCGCAACAAAATAACGACATGACTGAGTCATGAGATCACAATCGGTCAAATAACCCTTTTATATTCGAGTTCGGCTGCTCCCAATTCTCCAATAATTGGAGGATCCTCCAATTCAAATCTCACGGTCATGCTATTCACCTCATTAAGAAGCCATTTGGTTGACCCACAAAGGAAAAAATCTCTCTCTCTCTCCCCCAACCAGTAGCGATGAAAAATATTGACGTCTCAAACTAGACTTCATCAAATCATTGAGATTGTGTGCTTTTTTCTGGTAATGTAGGGTTTCTTGAGCCAGCTTGTGCGCACTTCGGACTATTCTTTACAACCCCTCCCACAACCGTTTCACACGCATACGTGTAGGGATGAGGTGACCTCAAGAATTGTTGGCAACTGAAATTGAACCTGAGACCTTAGGAGAGAGCAAACCTCTAAGTTCCAAGCCAAAACCACTCGGCCAACTCCTTGGAGTTAATCATTGAGATTATTCTATCTCAATCAGAAAAGCTTCTCTTTTTTGCTCGGCATCAATCAGAAAACGTGACTGATTTAATTGACAAATTGGTTGGCCATTCGATCTTTAAAAGAACTGGTTATTCGATAGGATGATCGGATAATTGAAACCCAAATCCTATCAATGTCAATTTAGTTTGTTTGGTGGTGAATGTAGTGATGTCAAGTGGGCACGGCAACGACGGGAGCAAAGGGGATGTATTGAAGTTGGCGACGGGAAGGGAGAGGGAGGAGGCAGTGGTTCGGGTTGGAGGAGGCGGGGTAGTGAGGGTGGTGGCTCGTCAGCGGAGACACATGAGGAGAGAGAGAGAGAGAGAGAGAGAGAGAGAGAGAGAGAGAGAGAGAGAGAGAAACTTGATGTGTACCCAGTCAAATGGCTCTTTAATGAGGTGAATAGCATGACCGTTAGATTTGAATTGGAGGATTCTACGGAGAATTGGATAGGAGCCGAACTCTATTCAATGTTTTGAGTCTTTTTTATAAGCAACACCATTGTAAGCACGACAAATTCAAACTTAAACTACCGCTTAAAATAAGGGAAAATCGATATCTTACTTTCTCAACCAACAGAGCTTGACAAGAGCATCTATATATATATAAAGAGTGGACTCGATATTAATAAATAAAACCTTCCAATATTAGCGTTTGGACCAAAAAAATATCGCTTCAATCTTCAAACTAGAGAAATGGGTATAGATGGACTTTCGTTTTCTTTTAGTGTAGGGTTGCACTACAGGGTTGTAGTGCGGCATCCGAGCCGTTCATCTACGCAATCAATGGTCTGAATTTCTCAAAGTCAATACAGAGAGAGAGAGAGAGAGAGAGAGAGAGAGGGAGAGAGGGGTGCATGAAGCTTAAATATATAGGATCCAAGTCAAGCATAAACCCAACACAATGCACGAGAGACCCACATGCATAGGATGATTTCAAACACACCTGTGTCCAAATTATTTTCGAAAACCGAATAGAAAAGAAAGCCGTTCCACAAAATTTGGCAAATTCATTGGACAAACTAAGAGAGAGAGTACCGAAACCAAACACACCTCGAACCAAACCCATGATTCTACACAGCGAAGTGTCCCGTTCATTCTTTTTGCATTCTTCGCCTTCATTTGATGCTAATAACACAAACAGCCCTCTAAACGCCCCTCCATAGCAAATGGACGTCCTTGCCCTTTTGGAGATAAATATGCTCTCCTACCTACCTACACATTTGCAAAAGTTTGCGAGAAAAGGAACCATGATTAGACAATCCAACACAAATTTTAATTTTCTCTAGGTTATAGAAATTGGATTAAGAGCGAGATATTTACAGCACACATCTCACGTGATAGAACGTACCATAAGAAAATTACGAGAGTTAGTAGCGAAAGTCACGAAGTTTTCGGAAGATTGCAAAAGGGTGTATCGTAGAAAATAAATTTAGTTACTACGGTTTGTTGTAATGGTATGAAATAATTTGATTTAGTCTTGTGAGATTTCATATGAGAAAAATTACAATGTTATGCGGTGATTTAATTTGTTCTGATTTTTTGTTTGTGTTAGTGACGAACAATTGCAATGTAGGAAAAATATGGGTTACTCTAAGTGTGCGTCGTGATATTGTGTAGGGAATACACTCGGTCAACAATTGACTGAGCACACACTATGCGAGTTCATTGACTCCCACTTACCCAACAAAAGCAAGTCATAGTATCCACTTGTGACATTTATCACTATGTCATTTATTTAGTGTATCGCGTAAAAAAAAAATTATCCTCGTGGTGTGGTTACAACCTAGGAGTTTGCTTTGTAAAAATTCTATTGGCAAAGGAATTGCACGAACTCAGATGATCCAAAATTGCCATGAGCCGGACAGAATAAAAATCCGCCCATCGGAAAAGTTATTTCGTGCTCCAATGGCATTGCTTTAACACCCGATTATACAGCGTTTGTGAATAGGTAGGGAAATCATGCAATTGTATGGTTTGCCGATGCAAGATTTCAACAAGGGGGGTCAAACACAAAGTTTGGAGCCTTGGAGGATTATAGTAGAACATTTCAATTTCGAATGGGTTAGAGTAAAATTAACAAGATTTAAAGGGACAAAAATAGTGAACATTATTGTAAATACGAAACTATGCTTAACCGATAAGGAATTTAAGGATTAGTTTAGAGTTACCGTGACTCATGTCGCACCCTCTTTCGTTTGCCACTGATTCGGGCAAGCCTTCGGAAAGGCCAAATAAATTTCCAACATTGAACCAAAAACTTATACCATCACATGTAGGGGTGATTTCGGTTTATGTTTTGGTCGGTTCGGACTGAAATTTTCGAGGGTCAATTCGGATTGGGGTAATTATTTCCAGGACTGATCTCGACCGGAGTTAAGTTCGGATCAGTTCGGGAGTGCGGGTGGGATCGGTCTGCTCAGGGATTTCGTTCTGCCTGATTAATGTAAAATATATAAAAATATATTTAGATGAACGAGAAAGATTAAACACAAAATAGATGAACGAACCAGATTAATGTAAAACATATAGACAGTTCAGTTCGGTCCTAGTCGGTCCATATAATTTTGGTTTGGTTCGGTTCAGTCCGGAAAAAATTTCAGGTAACCGAGACCGAACCAAAAATTGATGGGTTCGGTTTGGTCAAAACCGAAGCGGAAAAACCCACCCTTACCCGACCGAAAACCGAACATATGCATTTGAATAAGCTTTCGAGAACCATGAGTCACTACGGTTTCTTTTGGTGGACCTCAAGCTATTATTACCCCTTATTTGTTTCCGGGTTCTTTTGTTTGTAAAGTTGTCCAAAGCGCTTTCTACTCTTCCAGTTCCAAACAGTGACAAATTTAAAGACTACAAATAGATATTGACTTACGGGTTTTTATTTGCTTTTTCTTCTATTGTACAGGGCCTGAGGGTGTATCGAAGGTTTCGCCGCAAATTTAATTCCAAAGTAAATGTAAAACACAATCAGAAGTATTGATTCACAATGTGACCTAGAAGGTGGATAGGACTAATTCTATACCGTTAGAAAGGATGTGTGAATCATAATCTCACTCAAAAAATTAAACCAACACAGTTTTCATGGGTTGGGTCGGTACTAAGAACACAATTCCAAGAACCGACCAACTCATCTCCATATTGTGAAATCGAAACCAACGCAAGAAACAGAATCATACGTTAAAATGTCATTGATGAGATTATGTTATTCGTTGTTATGATAATCGTCTCAAATACTTTCACTTTATCATCTCCTTATCAGAAAAAAAAAAAAAAACCGTCCCTCATGAAACTCGGCATTCTGTTTTGTTACACCCTTAGACGTAGCTGATAAGGGGCTTATTTTCCTGGCGGCTTTAAGTAAAACTTAAATAGGTATTCAGAGCGGCTTTACACGCACCCTAAATAATTGACTTTTGAGCACTAAAGTTTGCGAGTAGAGAAAACTAAAATTCTTCCATAAGTTAATGTAAGCATCTGTTCTCTTAATAAAAAATAAAAAATAAACACCTTATTAGTACATGAATATAATACATCTTTGCCATGTCATCGTATTATAAAGAAAAGTGATCTTGTTCCTCAATGAAGCAGGGTCTAGTTAACACTTAAAAAAGACAGCTATCCGCTGCTCCCCTTTCTATTAATGACATTTCTATATCATGCAGAAAGATAATACTAGTAGACTAGTAGTTGTGAGTTTGGCATAACTTTTCGGGGACTTTTTTGATGTTTTTTGGTAGCAACCTTTACAAATTCAGGTCAAATTTTTACACCATATTATCTATCGCGACGAGAGAAATCGAAAAAATATAAAAACATAAACCAAAATTGAAAAAAGTTTCATGTAAGACGGCAGAAAAAATTCAAAAAGCCGGATTGGTCAAATTGTTATGACTTGTCCCTCCTATTACGGAGAGGCTCCTTATACCTTATACGAAAATAAGGAAGAAGACCGTACAGATAGCGAATTTAGTGTTTCTTTTTCTTTTTTTTTGGAATGCAGGCTGACCATGTCCCGTTTCGAGGATTTGAAGGTTCGTAAAATCAACATACTTATTTAGATTTAAATGTCGCTTCAAACACTGATAGTCGCATCTTAGCACTGCACTATTTGTTCGGGTCTTTAAATATAACAACTATAGCGACGAATTTGAAGGAATAGTACTACTTAAACAAATAGTCAATCAACCATGTTGGTTCCACCACTTTCTTAGTTTTTGTCGAAGGTTGAACATGTCTAATAGTATTTCAATAACAATTCAGATCGGACGCTATTGACTAATATCTAGGTATAGATTGTTTGGAGATGAAATCGCCTGGGTTTGACGTTTTCACAATATGAAGATATCATTGAGGTAAAATTGTTTGAAAATGAAATCCCCTGGGTTTGAAGTTTTCACATTATGAAGGTCATTATTGAGGTAGTACACATCTGGAATTCCACCATAGATATTGGTTTGTATTGTTATGCTGCGCACAAACAGTCGCTATATCGTGCTCACTCCCTGTTCGTACAACACTATTTTCTTTCAATTGGAGACATTCAGTCGTCGACCTAATTGAAGTGGACACCTCCATTGGTTCATTTTGTTACTAGGTAAAAGGATCGTGCCTATCCCCGTGTCGTAACGCGTAAAATGATTTGTGCTGTTGCCATGCCACATCT